>SRSE01000764.1:1282632-2565265 GCA_005024645.1 Planiliza haematocheilus
TTTTCCTCTCTTGAATACAGATCGTTTTCAGATCATGTGTTGCTTATTCAGTTTCTTTTCACAAGTTCTGATGAGCTGACAATTCACACCTTTCTCTCTTTATATTAACATACTGTTAAGCAGCACCTCTTTCAACAGTTACAGCAGATACTCTTAATTTACAAGGTATGATGATGATAATGAAAAAAAAGTATGTCTGAGTTTATAGAACTTTATGAAAAGCCTCTTTCCAGTTAAAAGTTAGTGTAGACTGTAGAGTTGTTTTCTGCTTTTAATGTAATGAAATGTTTCTCTCAAAACATAAATATTGCTTCTATCTGACATTGTGACTGATTACTCCTAAGAATCAGTTGTATTTTATCTACCACAAGGCCTCAGTAAGCTATTTCATTAGTGTAGTGAATTCCCACTAATTTAACCTGGGTATATCCTTAAATTTTATTGCTGTATAAATAATTTATTACATTCCATTCTTTGCATTAGAGGATGTTTAATTGTGACAAGTTACTGTTTTTCCCTCGCATAATACAAAAGAGAGTAAAGAACAGCACAGATCTTTATTTAGAATAATTAATGGCTTCACATCTGAATGAGCCATTTGAGATTTTATTGTTTTTAATAGTGTAAATGGGATTAGCATATTTCATGCATAGTATGACTGCTCTTAATATTCTGTACTTTAATCTTTGATTTAGAAGCAAATTTGTGTAACTCATTCTGGCAAAAATGTTTCAATATTTAATTCCGATTGTTTGTTAAACATGATTTAAATGCACTTTTTTATTCATGCTTGTGACTCAGTTGTTATAAAATCCTAACTGATTTTCCAGTCAGGTTGCGTCACACATTGCATGAGAAACTTCACAGAAGTTCCTCTCTCTACTTTCGATTAACAAAGCACGCAGGATATTGTTTAGATTGCTGTGCTGGATCAAGGAGTAATGAATGAAAACACCTCACATTGTCTCATGTGATCTCGTGATCGTACCTGATCTTACTTGCAACTGTGGTGCAACAGCTTGTTATAGCTTGTTGTGACAAGTGGATCAACAAACAGTATGTTCAGGGAGAACAGGAGGTGAGGTTTTTAGTTTTAATACCTGTCAGAATGCTAGCTACTCAGGCTAAAATGCTCACCACTGCTTGACAACACTGTTAGTGGCTCCATGTCCTTGTACTGTGTCAGGACCTGGTGTCTCCTTAGATTGTTAGGTGAATAATCAACAAATATAGTATAGTTGTCTGATTCAAGCTAGTATCACGCTTTGATACTGAGAAATAGCACACAAACCTTTAGCAAATGTTACATTTGAAATAAAATTTTAAAGGAATTGTACATTCTTCGTCCTTTAGCTTAGATTCCTCATGTTAGAAACACTTTTTAGAGATTCTGGTCTTTCTACACAGCTACACATACATTCTTTACCATAGCCCAAAGGTGCATTGTCGGGACTGAGATCTGGTGACTGCTGAGGCCACTGAAGTCATTGTCATTTTTAAGAGACTACCTTGATACTAATTGCTTTGCGAGTTGCTGCATTGTTATGCTCAAAGTCGCCACTGGGAGCCCTGGGAACTCTATGGCTAACCACAGCCTGTATAACAGAAATAAATGTATCAGTTTTAAAACCTTTATATGAGTTAGAAATGATTGACTTCTTAGCAGGAATATTCTTCCCTGATGTCAAACCCTGCTAAGATTTGTTTTAGTTATAGTTTCCTTTTTTTTCTTTATCTCAAACTACACTTTATAGATTAACACAGGACTCACACACAGAACTTTATATTCAAAATTTGAATATAATTTAGTTAAGTGAATATAAAGAAAATTATCGGAAATGTTATCGGAACTTCTTCTAAGTTTTAAACAAGAAAAAAAAAACTATATATATCAGCAGGCCAGCTGACAGTCTTGCCTGGGCCCAAAACCCAAAACTCAACTGTTTCTGTTAAAGTTAACATGCTGTGTCAAGCTTTTATACAAGCTAATGGACGTTAACATTAGAGCTACGTTACAAGGCTGGTAAACGTTGACTGCGCTGTTTCTTACCTCGCTCTACGTTCATTAAGAAATTCTTTAAGGCTTCTATTTTCTTCTCCTATTCTTCTCTTTTATTTCATTTTCTGAGCACCGGACTTGTGCTGACCGGACATTTTGAGCGTACGGGACTTCCAGTCAAACGGTAACATCACATTTTGATCAGTGGCCAAACCATTTTTGTGTTGGGGATGGGGGGTTCTTGACCACTATTTCAAGGACAATTGGGAAGAAAACAAATAAAAAGCTTTTATGTAACTCAAATATTACGTATTTTTTCCTATTTTATTATCATTTTTTAAATTATTCCATAATTTAATGAGAGCCCAGTTCTGGGAACCCCCTCTATCCTGGGCCCGGGACAGCAGACCCGTGTGTCCCCCCCTATCGGTGGGCGTGTATATCAGTGTACCAACCTTAAGCGCAACCAGTTTACACCTTTCTCAAAAGTTTCAATGCATGTGTAAAGTCAATGGTACTGTACCTTTAAATCTTCACATATGATCTGAACTTCATTTACAGCGTTAAATGCAAAATTTCCAATGCAAATGTGCACTTTATCTGATCTACCTTCACACTTAAAATGAACCAAAGAATGCCTTTAATGAAATAATAATAAAAAAACGTTGCAGGCCTTAATCAATGCTTGGGAGCTTTGTGGTCTTAAATTTACCCTTAAATTGACCCTTTCACTTGCTAAGCAAGCAGAAACAAAATATAGTTCAGGACATATAAAGCACGTGCATTCAATTTATTACTCACGAACAGCAACAGCAGTCAAGTTGGCCAAGATGAACGATGGAATGATGAGGGGAATGACGAAAACAACCAGCAGCTGGCGGCAAAACAGTCGTGACGATAACTGAATCCAGGATCATCTGTGCACCGAACACAAGTCCAATGACTGCCTCCTGATATCCTTCCGAGAACATACACATTTCTCTGAGTCAATTGTCTTGTCTAAAAGTCCATTAACAAGCTCACAATACAAGCTTTTTGCATTAGCTCAGGCAGCAGCACAAACAGCTACTGCAATGCAACATATGCTAAGATCGCTAGCGGGATATGCTAATGCGCTAACCACGATTAGCAGGTACGTTGCACTGTATTGCATCTTTCTGAAACAGTTCAGATTACACACAGAGAAGTTATTTACCTTCCAAACATCTTAAAAAGATCTTGGCAAACTCTGCATCCACCACCGTAATGGGCCTAATTTCCCGTCAATTCTGACAATAACGTTCATGCCATTTATCAGCTCTGCATGGATCATCTCACGACGGCTTGTGCTTCTCACTCCACGGGGTCTCTGTAAGATCCCGCCCCTACACTGTTTTGATTAGTTTATCATCTTGGTAACTTCCAATAAAAAATAAGAATTGACAAGATGGACAGACTGTCTTTGGGGTTAGGTATTTAACTGAGGACGCTGCTGTTTATGTGTACAACAACCAAACATTCAACTAACTTTATTTATAAATGACAATTTTTTTCTTTATCAGCTACTGTATTAACCTGTTAAATGTTAAATCAGACTTATTTTAAACACTGTAATTTAACTTGTAATTTCATTTTAACAACTATTTATTTATTTATCAATTACTTATTTATCTACAAATGAAATCTGTAGACTGGGCTACATCTACTTTTGTAGGCCATCTGCCTTAAGGTTTGAAATGTAGTGCTCTGCGCAGAACAGTTGTAAAGAGTTACCACAGCCTTTCTGTCAGCCGTTCACTTCCGACATCCCTCGCCAACGAGGCATTTCCTTCAGTGGAACTGCTGCTCACCGGATGATGTTGTTATCCGCACCATTCTGAGTAAACGCTAGAGACTGTTACGCTGTGTAAGAATCCTAGGAGATATTGTAAGCAGTTCCCGAAAACCGGCCAGTCAAACACCAACCATCATGCCACGGTAAATGACCTGCTCTTTTTGCACTCTCTGATGTTTAATGTGAACAGTTACTGAAGCTCCTGACTTGGTTGGACAAAAATAATAATAATAATTTTATTTAAAGTTAAATTCCATTCATAACCTATGTGGTGGCAAAGCTGTGTCTAGGTTCTGTGACTGGAGATTTTAAGGGTGTTGATAATCCAGTGCAGAGTGACATTAATGACCTTTTATAAAGTGGAATAAATAAATTAAACTGATAATGTAAATCCAAGTTTGATAAGATCCAAGACCGTCATGAATAAACTTACAGCTATGGTTTCAGAGGCTTGAGTATCTTGTCCTGCTCGCACAGTCTGTCAGTTTAAATGACAGGGAACCATCTATTTAGTGTTGTACATCTTTACACATAAATTTCTTTTTACGGGCAGTTTAACAAGAACAGAAACAATAAAAACATTTTAGAGCAAGAGAATAAGCAATTAAGACCGAGACAGACATCTGGCTGAGACTGAGGGGAAAGATCGTAGATATTATTTATAGTGTTACATAAATCGAAAAAGCGTAACGGTAAAAAAGACATTATGATTTAAAGAAACACATTCTGGATGCTTCTCGGCCTGACGCAGCTATGCTCAAAACCTGTGATGTGAAGGTCTATGACAACAGAAGCTCTACTCTGACTTTTCAGTTGATATGCCTGAATCATTATCACAATTTCGTTTTACAATTCAGTCTCATCTAAATAAAAAGTGATGATATGATCTGTCCCATTCTTTGGCTTTATTCAGCTGACACCTCAAATCGTTTGTAAGCAAGTAAATCTCTGAAACTTTAGCACAAAACAGTATCACCAAAAATCCATGAATTATTTTTTTTTTCTTTAGAGACGGAGTACTGTAACCTGTGATGACAGAGAAGCATGGCAATCAGCAAAGCATGTTAAATTAATACGACTAATATGCATTATAAATTAACTGACTCTTATCTGCACCGAATCTTAGAACAGGGTGATGAGAAAATCTGTCTCCAAACCATCTTAAAGCTCCAAATCTGCCATATAAATGTACCCATGCAGAGTTTGTGAAGACACAGTGCTGCTTCAATATTCTCAGTATTCTCTCTTTTCCTGTGATATCATATTTGCTTGCTGATTATAGAATACATGTGTGAATTTTGGTATTTTCTGTGTCTATTAGGTGCAGGTTTATTGATCTCCTGTGCTTCTTTCCAACATGAAATTGACCCAGCCATTTGTGTGTCGGCTCACATAAGCCGCTCTCGGCACTAATGAGCTACTGCATCAACTCGCGCATAGATTTTATTCCAGTCTGCACTTTCCCTTTTCTGTGTAGCATTTCTAACTTCCAAATGTGGTTTTAGTTGCGTTACATTATCAATACTTTGAGCTGTGCATTGGTTCTTAATGATACTTTAAGTCTACTCACAAATGAAAGTGAGGACACTCATTTTCCATTTTTATGCTTGCACAATATTCCTATTGAGTTGTATAGTTGGCCAATGAAAGTTAATATTTCACTAATATTACCAATTACATGCAAGGAAGACCAGAAATGTTTCCTTTACAAGACATAGTTTCATGCCCCAAAGAAAAGTGTTGGTAATTGCTCTATACACAATGCACAGAGCAGCAAACAGGCAAGAGGCTGTGTTGAAAGCTGACGTAAAGAAACCAGTTGAGGAGCATAATCAAAATAGACTTAATACATTTAAAAAAAAAAAAAAAAAAAAAAAAAAAAAAAGCTAAAACCTACACATATCCCATTTCCAAGCCGGTCAAAGTGTCCCCTTACCTTTACCGTAACCATAACCTTTACCTAAACCTTTACCCTAAAGGTTAGGCCTAATGCTAATCCTAACCCAGAAAATAGGGCCCTGTAATGACGGAATGACCCCACATGCGTTCACAAAAGTCTTCACGCTCTAACAGCCTTGCACAGTAGTGAGGACGAGCCAAAATGTCCTCACTTTGCACAAATGTCCTTACTCTGATGGTAAAAATCTCAAACCGGTCCTCAACCAGATAGCAGACACATGCACGCATACGTTTGTACAGCTATCTTAGTGGGGACATTCATTTACATAATGCATTCCCTAGCATCTAACCCTAACCATAATCTAAAAGTAACAATACACCTAACCTGCGCACATTTTCTTAGGAAAAAAGCTATTGTCAGGAAGTTCATGTGAAGAAGAACGTTACTAATTGTCAAAGATCTTTATGTGCAAGAGTAACACCCATGTATGCCATTAATCATAGGAACAGGTCCAGTTAATTAATATTTATGGTGTTTTTAAACCCCTTTCCCATCTTTTTGGGTTGAAGCTATTAGTATGGGATATGAAATGGCTGGAATTGCTGCAGAACTGAGTGAGAACACTTTAAATGGCAACTACCAAACAAATGAGCTGTAATCAAAGCGAGTATTTCTTCGCAGCCCACTAAAACACTGGCTTTTGCCTCTGACTGCCCCAACTAATACTTCGTACATACCACTGGCTTAGTCAGTGATTGTTTTTCTGGCCGTGCTTGCTGTGTGCTGAGGCCAAGGACAACAGAATAACTTTAGCTAATAAGATTACCTGCACTCTGTCTGCAGCAGGTCTCTTCATTCTTGGAACAGCATTTTTCTCAAGGAAAAAGTGCTTTGGTGTAGGATTTCTTTTATTTGACCGGCAGTAGTCGTCCTGGTCGCTGCAAACACGATGGTCTGAAAGGCACAGTGATCGGACAGGAGTGTTGTCATCCATTTGCAGCACAGCTAGCCACTAAATTGGCATGTCGTGTCCCCAAAAGTCCGTGAAAACATTGCGAAGTGTGGCTCCACTGCAGCCAGTACATTGGCGATGGGCCATCTGAGACTTGAAAACGGGACAGATATAAAAACATTCATGAGAAAAAAAATATATTTTCTCCAGATGAATTCTGGCCTTTTAAATCATCTGTTATCCACACACATTAGGAGCAGTGAGGTCACCTGGAGCAGCCAGTAGTGTGCATCGTCCAGAGAAAGATTTCTGGGTTAGGTACAGTTGTCAAGGACACTTGAGACCTGGATGTTGAGAGGAAAAGTGCTGCTCATTCACTTTCCTCCCACTTACGCTCTCTCCCAGCCAGTCCAGGGATTAAAACCAGTGAACCTGCTTCTCTATCTACAAGTCCACAACTACCAAGAAGACAAAAGGTTTCCTTACAACCTTCCACTTAAAGGAAAAAAAAATCCTATCTTTATGTTGATGTCCATATTGTAGTCTATTCGAAGCAATAATTTCCTCCAAGGATGTTATATTCACAAAGAAATCTGAGTTTTCTGTCTTCCCCTGCCTGCACAGTTGTTATTGCATTGCACGCAACCTGCACAGCTTGTGGAAGTGGGAGTTTCAAATATAGTGTGCTGGAAATCTCTTTGTACAAAAAGTGAAGGCCTCTAAAATACCACTTCTTCACAGTTTGACAAACACACACACACACACAAATAATACCTGCATAGATTGAATAATACTAACAATCATGTGGGTAACGAGAAACCACACAACCAGCATATAACTATTACTCTGTTGGCCAAAGATAGCATAATGACAAATTTGACATAATGACGTTGCTGACTCGACGATCATACCCGCTGTTCTTGTTTGCCTTTACCATTTTATTTTTGGGATCTTGAAGAGGGTGTCTTGCTCACCTCTGTCCAAGTGGAGTAAAACCTTGTGCACCATGAGGCACACGCAGCTTTCTCAGACCTGGTGTCAGTGACAGCCCGATCTAAAAAAAAAACATGGCAGCCGAATAACTCTGTTTCTGCTGGCTTCAAAGAACAATCAGTCACCGTTTGCTCTCGGCAGTTCAGTTTCCGGACTTCCCCGCTGGCTTTATCTTCTCGCAGGGCTGATGCAGCTGCAGCCTCGAGCTGTCCCCGCTGGTCTGCTTTCTGCTCTCTCCGCCGCAATAAATAAATATCCTGGGTGTCTACCTGAGTGAGCAACACACTGTGAGACTATCCTCTTCTGCAACATCATCCGCACGCGTATTAAAAGATAAACTTTTTGCTGTTTTGCATAGTTTTACAATAGCTGCAGATTCCACCCCCTGTGGATTCCGGGAGACTGGGAATTCAAGCTGAAGCAGCTTCTTTCAAGAACTTAAGACATCACGAGTCCCAGGAAGCACAACAGATTGTCAGACATCAAACTACTGTATACAATATCCCTATTTCAGATGGGGATAAGGTTGAAAATTGAATTTGTGTGTTGTAAAAGAAGAGCTTTGCCAGATTCATATGGAGCTATTTTTTAAACACTAAATTTATTATGAACTTTGCTACTCTTGAATAAACTTCCACTGCACTTTACCTGCAATTTCTGGGCCTCAAATGACAAAACTCCTCACAGATTCACTGCTTTGCTTTATTTTTCATTGTGCTCTTTTCTTTTTACAGATTCTAATGAAGATGAATCAACAGCACAGGCAAACTGCTGAAACTTTATTCAAATATGTATTTCCCTAAGTCTGCTGGGAAATTACTGCTCTTGTGACACATAATTTGAGCCCAGCGCTCGGTTTTGTGAAAGCATCTTAATGTGGACATTAACATTTGAACCCTGATGATTCTGTGCAGAATGAACTCATCAGGACATTAGACACCAGGGAGACCCCTCCAAGTGGCTGGCGGTGCTTACATTAACGCTGTCATCTGTTGAATGTCGGAGGGAACAAGTGGGGAGGTGAAACGTCTAATAGAGATAGCCGAGGTTGAAAGTAACACAACAACAATATGAGAGCGTTTGACGATAACACCTTCTCGTCTCGAGGCTGTAACACTGTTTCCTACAGAACAAACATGTTTATTATTTCCCAGTAGGTTTCCATTTATATATCATCGCATTTATGGCTGGTGAAATCTGCACCCCTTCTCGGCTCTTGATGGGATACTCGGGATGTTTTCTTGGTTTTATTCTTTTATACAGTGACCCGCGTTTGAAATTTAGCTCATTTCCTTGGCACCGGTACAAACGCTCTGAGCTCATACTGCACCTTATGAATACAGAGAGTGCAGTGACAGCAGTGTGGATGAGTAATGCAAAACAGATTTTGCAAAAAAATGGATTTTAAAATTATTAACTCCTCCTTTAATTGAGCTGCCCAGTTGTTAAATAATTTCATCTCTACCGTAATAGCAGCTGCACTGACCATGCAATGAAGCTCTTACTTGCTCACAGTTAGATTTCTCTTTTGTTGAATGCAAATCGATTCAGGGATTAAGGGGTATATTTTTGAGCTCTGGCATCACTGGTAATAGATTTTCCTCAGGAAAAGCACTGCTGATTGGTTGGCTTTAGGGGGAATAAAAGTCAGCACGGTGAAATATTCACGTTCTCTCCTTACTACTACAGTAACTTTTCCATAAACAAATATCAGACATGACGAGAATGTGCACAGATCAGATAAGTAAGGAGCACCTCTAACTGCAAAGCCAGTTCGTCAGGGCTACAGACTTCCCCTGCATGGGATGATTCACCATATCAGTAACATGTTCTCTCAGGTTTTTACTGTGCTTCTTTCTTTCGTACTGCTGCACAGTATTTTCAG
This sequence comes from Planiliza haematocheilus, assembly GCA_005024645.1. Taxonomy (NCBI): domain Eukaryota; kingdom Metazoa; phylum Chordata; class Actinopteri; order Mugiliformes; family Mugilidae; genus Planiliza; species Planiliza haematocheilus. Next base: position 1,292,175 of record SRSE01000764.1, read on the forward strand.
CTTAAAGGTAGCACTGAATGGCAAAGAGTAGCTGGTCTCTGAGCTTAGAGAAGACCGGTGAAATCAGGCAGCCCCTTTAAACTACAGCTGTTATTTTTATTTTTAAGTTCAGTTAAGCTCCAGTGGCTGTAGGGGCCATGTGATGCAGATGCAGCCATGCGGAACTTCACTTGGCATGACATCAGTTCATTCCAAACTCTACCTGAGGCGTTTGCTTTGACAGATGATCTGGGATGATTGTGCTTGTTTACTCATTACTAAAACAATTAAACACTGACTGTTGCTAAAAAGCTCATTAGACTCTTTATTTCCAGTTGCCATATTGTAGTTTTAAAACACTTATTACGCATTAAATGATCTGCATTCAGTACTATACGCAAGTATGGCCAAGACTTTGTGGTGTCTGGCAACAGAATGTTGTTAGTGGGGGCCTTTGGGTCATTCCACAGATGCTTGATCAGTTTGGGATCTAGTGAATTTGGAGGCCAGGTCAACACCTTGTGCTCTTCTTCATGTTTTTTTTTTTAGTGGTTCCTAAAGTGTTTGTGTGTCTGTGCCATCCTGCTGGGGATGGCTGCTGCCATCAAGGAGTGTCATTGCTATGGGGTGGGGGTGCCTGGTCTGGTCTAGGTGCTACACTAAGTCACATCCACATGAATGCCAGGTCCAAAAGCTTCCCAGCAGAATATTGTATCGTCGCAAGATTCAATTCAATTCAGAGTTCAAAATGTGATGTTTGGAGAAATACACTCATTTTCTTTCTAACCAAGAGTTTAGATGAGATGATTGACTCTCATGTGCATTAACAGCAGGCACTTAGCGTAGCTTAGCAAAAAGACTGGGCGCAGTAGAAAGGAGTTGACTTGGCTCTATGCAGAGGAAACTAAATCATTTCAGAATTGCAGCCAGTAGCTTGTGTATGTAATATCCATAAAAGCATAACATTGATGTTGTTGATGTTTTACAGGGTGTTATCTCCTTACTTATTTCTTTGCCTTATCATCAGTTTGAGGTTGCCCAACTCCGCCGTGTTTTATTGCTGGCAAGTACCTGTAGACCACGTTTTGCACTACAAACAGTTCAGCTTCTACTCATATGCTAAAACATGTATGTACACTACTGCAGACGAACACTAACTAACAAACGCTGAGTATACCATAAACTACCATAAACTTCATTAAGCTAAGATTTACAACTGACCTGCCATAGTTGAGAGATGAGCATCACATAGATTTGCTTGCATAAACGCATTGGCAATGTTTCCTTCCATGTACAAACACCACAACACACTAATATCAGTGAATCAGAAGGAGCCCTGGGCTTGTTTCCCTGCGAAGACAGCCGTCTGTGCCAAACTCAGTGCAATAATTGTGCAAATAGCTCATAATGTTATGTGTTTATTATTCAGGAGATTTTGCAAAATCATATAGTCTTCTTACAATCCCTGTGGTCCGTCACCAGTCCATGGAACTATATGAAGCTAAGCTACATGGCTATTAGTTGTAGTTTCATATTAAATTGACATATGTGAGAGGTGTTAGGCTAAAAATGAACTGGTTTTCATACACAAAAGTGTCTTCATTTAGTATTTGTGTGTTTAGTATACGGTGGTAGCATACAGTACTACAAGTAAAAAAAAAAATCTCACTAAGGGCTACATTTAAATATTAGATTTATCTGCACTGAATCTACTGCACAAGCAGCTGCCTTCTCAGTGTATTGTAAGGGGTGTTGCTCGTGTTTCCTCCAAGACAAGGCTCTCTCACAATCCGTGCAATCTTCTTGTCAGTTGTCTTGTTGTCTTTTTCTTCATCTGTCAGAAATCCAAAAATTCTGCCACCCAGCAGATTTTAAATTCGACAGCTGCTCAGTTTCAATTCTAACTCAGCCTGTGCAGGTTTGCCTGCCCTGTAATGAGTTCAGCCAGGCTCGCGGCAAGAGCGACCCAAAATAATATTCCATACCGCAAAATGACTTTGGTTAAAGAGTCAGATAATTCCAACAGATATAAATAAGAAATGCTTGCAGCGTTCACTTAACTACAGCGTAATCCACGTCAGATCTAGTACACATGCAACAGAGTGAGCGCGTTCAGCGCGTTGTCTGATTGTAGAGGGAGAGCTGTTCTTTTTTTTTTATGCATGGGCTGTGAAAGACTTTCTGGTGGAGGTCTCTGGGGGCGCAGGCCTGAGGCTTGTCTCTGGGTTCCACTTCGGGATGGAAAATCCGGATGGGAGAGACAGTCAGTACATTTACATGCACAACACCTAGTACCTCCACAGCACTCCTTGCACATTATCATATTTTGTTCATTTATCTATATTATTGTAAACCTTTTTGCCTGTACTGTCTTCAAACTATGTTGACACTTGAATTCTTATGCTGCCTTATATATTCTTATACTGACCTATACATTCTAGCATTTTCTTTTCTAAGATATCTAATCTTATATTCATAGTTTTATATTTTGTTTTTGCTTATATTTTGCTTTCCTTTTACGAGGAGCATCATTAAAAGCATTTCACTGCATGCTGTGCTGTGTACGATTGTCTAAATTTGAATTATACATTTTTCCACTTTCATCCAAGAATGATAATATTTATTAATGAAAATTCATATTCCGCTGTTATTTCCATATACTGTTCATGCTCCAGTGGTGGACACAGAGGCTGGCTCTGCCATTGGCTGCAGGGAGGTGGTGGAGGGGAGGACATCAGCCATGGATTACCCTGACCACCCTCTCTGCCATATAACAGACACAGAGCACCTTCTCCAAAAGTTGTCTCAAGGAACGCTACAGGAAATCTTTCCTGCCACAAGCCATCAGTTTGTACAACTCCTCACACTGGACTTATTCCACATGTTGCATGTGGTTGCTTTTAATGTTGGTTTGTTCAAATTATTGTATTATTCTTGTCAATAGTGCGTATATTGTATTTCCTATTGTTATATGTTATGGATGGTATGTCGATGGCCTGTACATCACAGGCAAATTTCCCAGTTCAGGAATAATAAAGCATCTATCTCTTTATTTGCACAACCTGCTTGCACAAGCGGTTGATATCCACGTTTTTCACCATGTTTTAAAGAACGCGTGTTTCACCTTATGACCAGAGAGGTGTGCTTTTCTTTTGGCCATGGATCTACACCCCAGCCTTCCAAGCTGTTGGCTGTGCAGTTTGTGCACCGTGCACAGAGCAAACTGCAGTAAAAATCCCACCACATATGCTTAATGTGCTGTCCTCCTGATGCCTGATTGCGGTATATTATGATACAATATGGGCTCATCCCACGAGTGTTAATCTGAAAGTAGTTCTTTTGGATAAAGGCCTAATATGGAATTTCCAAATGGAGCATGTGACTGCAGTACTGTCATGTTTGGAATTATGACGGAATATCACAGCAAATATAAAAGTACCGACTAAATCCGTGGTGTTACATTAAAAATGACTTTGGGTCTCAGATGCTACGTGTTACTGTGGAATTAAGTATGAATAGCATGCCACTTAAAGGGCAATTACCGTTTTTTACAACCAGGACTTTATTTCTGTCATAAAATATTATTGTTGGCTCAGTCATGTAACTTTGGTGTCATTTGGAGTCGTTTGGAAGATATTTAGATTCAGCGTAGCACCACCCATATCCATGTAGTGGGAATGTCTGGGGGACCGAAACGCAGCCTCTAAATATGTGCCGCGAAACTCGTTAATTTCACCAATTTTTTATTATGAGACGCTAGTGCTGTTCCCTAACAAAATACTGGTGAAGTGAACGAGTTTCATGGTAGAAATGCATTATTTAGCGGCTGCGTTTCGGTGCCCCAGTCACTCCCACTATATGGATATACATGCTGGATCTAAATACCTTACCAACGACTCCAGATGACACCAAAGTTATATAGGTGAGTAAATGATTGTACTTTACACCAGAAATAGGGTCCAGGTTGTAAAAAACTGTAATTCCCCTTTAAGATGCAGATTTCACATTGCATGCTTTATGACTATTGTCATTCAACTTACTGTACAATGCCAAATGAGATGGTTAGGGCTGAGGAAAGAGACTCTTAGTTGGTTAATGTTGGTTAGGTCCTTTACCGTGTCCTTTGGGAAGTGGAATTTGCGCTGGTCATTTTGTGAATCAAAGACTTTCAGTGCAAAATTGTACAATGTCTCATTATGAGTAGAAAACGTGGTGACAGACATCTCAGTATCTCTGTAAATGTGAAATCAACTTTAAAAGGAACACCATCTGCTCTTGGCAGCTTATTCGGTCCATGTGATTCTCACCTCCTGGGCGAGTGTTTAAGTTTCCTGTTGGAGAAAACACTGACCTCTTCAAATCAGAGAAGAATACTTCACATACCAACCAATCCCTTCTGGTACAACCCTAATGCCCTCCGCAAAAGGTGTTAAAATAGCAGCAGCTATTGCTGCTCTCTGTGTGTTCTGTGATGTTGTCTCCGTCACGCACCGCTGGTTCAGTTCAATCAGTTGAATAATTACTCTCACGTATATGTAACTGATGCTATCTTATTGCACTCGTGATCCGTTGCTAATCTTCGAATTCAAGAGCAAACAAAAAAGTTTTGTGAACTTCACATATTACGCATTAATAAGGTCTGCTTTTATTTATTGTACAAAACATTGTGTGAGGGTAACTGACACAGTCGCTACAGATAAAAGATGCCGAACTGATGTTTCTCTTTTTGGTCCTGATAAATCAGAACTTGGAGACTTGAAAAAATGTCCCTCCGGATGTCACGTGACATTTTTTGTTGACATCGCCATATCGGCAGGAAAACTTCAGGCCGTCAGAGTTTACTGCACACTATAAACAGAAACTGACCAGTACATGGCAAAACTCATCAGATTATATATCACAGACCCTTATCATGTCCCAGGTGTGCTTTTTTCAAGCATTGAAACAATGTTCCTCACCTGCATTGTCCGCTACCTCATTAGCATTCCTTTGTCCTACTCCGGAGAGTCACTGAAAGCATACATTGAACATTTTTTTCTGAGGAGGTTTGGGGCTATACAAGCGAAACCCGATTCTTGAGGGATCCCAGAGCTCCGTTTTCTCACGCCTGCTGCTCGAGCGTTCTATTGCAGTAATCTGATTTCCCCTTTGCTTGTCCCAGACTACTCTGGCATCCTGGAGCACAACAGCTGTCGACCATTTTTGGATATAAGGACAAGTTAGTTAGTTGCTTGCTGTTGTCAACCGAACAGTAATTAGAAAATCTCACTTTCCTGCCAATATGGCGGCGTTGTGATTGCTGGTGTAAGGTGACGACAGCTACCGACAGCTAAGCAGAGCTCATTGTTCCTGGTATTTTTCTAACTGCAGACATACCCGCTCGCTCTAAGGTTGGTGAAGTGGTGTACCTGGGGGATGTTTAACCAGAACATGTGGTACAGTGCCGTTTTTCTCGTTCATTCGTCGAATTATGTCAGGACCACAACAAGTCAAGGTTACGCTACGCTAATGACTGACGTCATGCGGCCATAAAACCCTGAGCTATTGAGGTCGCAATAATATGCAGAGAACAAAGCAACACTTTACATCAGAGAAAAGCATGCACCAGGAAATATCTGAATATTTAAGATGTTTTTAACAGAAATATGAGTATAAAATAGGAGATGAACGTGCTCTGTGAAGATCATGAAGTTCAGTAGTGAGTTATTCCAGCCTTTTTTTGAGAGAGAGAGAGAGCGAGAAAGGATTCATAAGGGAAAATGTACTGTTGAGGTAAAGTTTTAAGTCTGGTAGAGGTATGATTCTTACATTAAATCTCAGGGAACAGGACAGATGGTCTCTTATAAAAGAAAAACAGGAATAGCCCAAATATTCTGCTCACACACGCTTTTTATTTTTTGTCATTAAGGACGCCGCTGAACGAACAGCAATAAGGGCCGTATATAGTGTATATTATGAGTCACAACCTGTCTTTATTGTATAAGGTTCTTTTTGTTTATCCTCAGCTCTCCCACTTGCGATTGGTGTGATACTGAAGGCCAACAAAGAACAACTATCCTTGGTCTTGGAGGCAGGCAGAGCTGAACTGGAAACCATGGCAACACAGTGCTTGCCTCTCTAATCCCCTTGGCCTTGCCAGAGAGTAGACAAATACCTGCGCATGCCCCAGCCTATTCAACACCTGCATAAAAGAAAACCTTCCCAATCTGCACGATATGAAAATGCACCGAGGGAGGGATGGTTTGGATGGGTTGTGTCTACATATCGCGCAACAATCAGGCCTGTTGTCCTCCTTTTTTTTTCTTCTTCTTCTTTTTGTCACGTGTAATAAAAAAACATTTATGTCAGTGCCTCCAGCGGTTGGTATGTTTTTTTTCTTCTTACAAACATGCACCTAGCAGATGTACACCCATTTAAAGAGATGCAATAATCTGATTGCACTCAAATAAATCTCCCGGCATTTCACAATAAACAGACTGATTGTTCTTATCTTTTGTGATTGTTCTTGTTTTATCTTTCACAATAATTTTGCCTCAGTGTTTTGCGTCCTGTTTGAGTTTTTTCCTCACATGTAATGCTTGTTTCTAGCCTGGTGTAGCCAGACCCAGTTCTTATCGGAGTACGAGTCTGGTAACACTCCACTGGGATTTCATTATGGGGCTTGTTTCTGCCAGTACAGAGACGAAAAATACCTACAACCAATCAGAGCAACTAAATGTGCGACATCAAGCGATTAATCACTGTTAACTGTTATTTCACTGTCAAAATCTTCTCTAACAGAGACAATAATGGACTCTAGCTACCGTGCTTCTCCAACGGCAGCCGTATTGTTGTAAGCAAATTCAACCACTTGCCACTCAGATGATTACGTCTCTATTAGTTTTCTGTCCATCACTGCACAGGAAACCATTTTATTGGTTCAGCAGATCTTTGCTGGAGCATAATAAGTACCCAACAGAGTGGCTCGAGTAAGAAACGTACTGTAAAAGAGCTGATCTGTTCTATCATACAGCCCTGGCAGTGAGAACAAAAGTCTATTCTTGGTATACAAACTAAAGGTGTTCGTGCCAAGTGAAAAACAAAAGCCACCAATTAATTATCCAGCGAACGAGCCACGTGATCACTATTGTTAGCCTGTGCAGTTGTCTCAAAATAAACTGAGTGTCTATAGTTTTTTTTTGTGTGTGTATGTAATGATAAAACACCTAATTCCAAAATACAGCACAGAGGAATGAGCTCAACCAGCTTTGAGTATGCAGAACATTCTTTGTGGGATAAATAAGAAAAACATAAAACAAAATGCTTTTCTATTAAAACGGGGGGAAAAAGCTGATAATGAGAGAGTTTTATATGGTCACGTTTGCCTTTCATATAGTCTTGTGATCAGTGAACCTGAAACTCATTTTAATATCAAAGAAAAGAGAGAAGAAGGGCCACTTTGCCTTGAGTTGATGTCCTTGAAAGTATTTTTCCGTATGAGTCATTATTCAAGATGGGCAGTGGATAATGTGATGGAATGTGTAATTACAGCTGTGATAAATAATTAGAGCAAAAATGGCGCAGTTAACAAAAATCTAATTAAAAATTCAAATGGGGGAAAAAAGGTGGAAATGTCTTACACGGCTTCACCGTGTCACCGTGACCCTCTGAACCATCCAGACATGGAAGAAAGGTGTTGCAACAAGAGGGCTGGACAATTCGGAGCATAATTTAAAATTTTAAATAGCTAAACAGAAAAAAAAAAAATTAAAGTTTGCTTTGGGCTTCTTTTCTCCTGTGAAGTTCACATCAACCTTTTGACAGACGGTACTCCAACTTTAGCCTTTAAATCCAGATGAAAGGGACTCTAATGACATTCATCCAATTCATTGCTAATGAAAACTCTAAAGAAACATAATCACGCGGACAAGGCCGCCTGCACCGTAGTGGATACTTGTAGTTCACTGACAAGCAGCAAGGACACCTAAGCGTCATTATTGCTTTCACAGCAAATCTGAGTTAGCTTCATAAAAAGACCACGTGAAGATCATGTCCTCGGAATTATTAATTGTCTGTAAATATCACAGTTACAAAACAAAATCATTTGGCTGTAGCTGTAGCAAAACGGGGCAATATTATGGTCTGGTGTGTTATTGTTCTTTAGTTAAATGATACATAAGTGATATCAGATATTCTGTCATTTAAAAAGGATTACATTAATGTGACAGCCTCGACGATAATAGTTTTATAGCGGTTTATAGCAGTTTGGCGGCACCTATAGTTGTTACAAGAATTGCAACCATTATTTTTGAACCTCAACCCTAAGACTAATCTCTAAAACATTATAGATAGATAGATAGATAGATAGATAGATAGATAGATAGATAAAACAAGGCGCACGCTCAGATCCAGAAGCACATTTCCTTTGTACATCCTAATCAACGTGGAATTGCGTGCACATGTTGTACCCGACCAATCCTTGTCCATGCCTCTTTTAAATTATATTTAAATTGACTCTGCACGATCAGAAAATGAAAACATAAGAATCAGTATGATGGGAAAAAAGAACTTCACAGAAAGCGAATTGGAGACGCTACTCACTGGAGTGAAGGTGCGCAAAAATGTCCTCTTTGGCACGCTGTCCTCCACGCGCCACAATGGATGGTTAATTGTGTTTGCGCATCGCATATGATCTGCACATTGATCGAATGAAAATGTTTCCCGTTGACATTTACAAATTCACCATGTGATGGTGCTTTTATATAAACGTGTGCACAGTCGATAGCTCCCATTGCATTCAGAAAACCGTCTCTCGCTGCAAACTGCTCTTTAATGTTGACCTGTTCAGATGCATTGTATGGGAATTTTACATACCTGGCTGAGAATGTGGATAATTCCATCCCACGCGGCTGGCATGGCTCTGCTCACGGTCGAGCAGCACAATCCCGATCGGTCGGATTAATTGTTTTCACGCAACCTTCGTACACGAGGCCCATGATCTTTTCAGTTCAGTGAAAATGTATCTCTGTTACATCATACACCCAGTGGTGAAATTGGTCTTCCAGTTCATGTACACGTATTTCTTGCTTTATTACTCAATCGAAAAAGTAATAAGTTACATCTGATACAGTCTTGCCAACTGATGTTGTAAAGAGCAACAACAGGGATCATAAATAAAACTTAACTCTCTGCTCAGGGAGAGCATTAATAGAGATCACACAGCACACTGTTGCCCATCAGCGCTCCCCTCCTACCTGTCTCTTGCATTCATGACCCTTGCAGCTTCCAGAAGGAGACAGCTGGGACTTTCACTTCTGCAATTCGGACCAACCGTGGCAGTGTGTACCATCTGCTGCCAGGCTTGGCAGGTCACTTGTAACATCTGCTGCTGAACCTCTTTATAGGTGACCCTCAGCTAAAGAGGGTGTCACCTTTGCTTGGCTCCGTTTCCCCTGTCGTGCTGAACCCTGCTGCAAGAACATTCATGATCACGTTGTAACAGATAACTCAGAGGTCGATTCACCTCAGACTCCTCCAGGATCGGCTCACTCAGCCACAGTTTCTGCGACTTTAGTGTCCTTCTCCTTTCAAGAATAACATAAAAAATCTATTCGCTAGGTTTTTCAGGCAGTAAAATAAGAAATGGTCCAATGTCTGCACAGCCTTTTGTTTCAACTATAACTATAGACCTGCTGTGTGTGTGCAGCACAGTGATTATTTACAGGGTTTTCACTCCAATGCTGGCACTTGCAAAGTCAGAAGAGTGTGACAAAATTAGAGGGACACGCAGGGAACATACACTGTCCATGGGCATCAAATGCCAAGAAAGGCATGAAACCTAAATGGACGGAACAGTTGCAATTTGCCGAAACGAAGCTCAGTGTGGTTTTGTCTTGATCTCTGCAGCAGAGATGGCAGGCGGAGGCACAACAGCTTTTTGTTTGCCAGTACGGTCGCAAGATGGTTTACAAGGGAAGCACATCCACCACTAATGGAATGAATAAAATGATTTATTTAGTATGTGCTTCCAGGATATTTGATATGCTTGGCTACGTTTAGCCCATAGCCTCATCATAATGAAACAGCAAGCAGTCAGAGTTGCAGAAGAGGCATCTTACTGGAAGAGGAGAGAAAACCGTGCCAGAGGCTTTGTTAAATGACACCCCTCGTCCACGGCCTCACCCTCATTTCTCTTCTTGTCAATACAATGCTCAGTGGCGGTGACGGGAGAAATCCATCAAAATATATCTTACAGTTGTGCTTGAATGAAAAGTGTCCAAAAAACGGCAATATAGATATACATGTGTGTGTCTTTTATGCATTGTTTGATCATATTGGATTTGTATAATCCAAAATGTTATTAGGTATCATTTTGATTGCATTGTCACTTTGAAACATTGGTATTCATTCTCAATAAATTCCAGTTAAACAGCTTTCCGGCGGTGATGTAAAAAATACACGTTAAATGTATATTTAATATATGTAACCCATCTTTTCAGGCTGATATCCTGTGTGATGTAATCTATACCATACACGTTTTCTTTAAAAAAAATCCATTTCGTTTTAAAAAAGCAAAGATACTGGCAATGCTTTCAACATCTGTTTGGTTTCTGGTTATTTTCTGGTTGACACAACTGTTTCCAAAGCAATCCGGGCATTTGTTTTTCTATGAGTCAATTTCCCTTGACTCTCCACAGTCATTCTTGCTTTTGGTAATACAATTTTGTTAAACTACCGACAGAAGAAGCTGTAGGGAAACTGATTCCACTTTCATTAGTTTTCCCTTTTCTGTTGGTCTAGATGTTCAGCGTCCTCATCGGCTCAAATGAGCCAGCAGTGTGTCTCAGGAGTCTATTGCCACGCGGTTGTTTTATCTCAGTGTGGGGCTCTAATTGGCCAAAACACACATCAATATCTTACCATAAAATGAAGTGACTTTAAAAGACTTTCCATCTTTAAAGACTGCATGAAAGTAAATTGGAGACAATCCCTTTTAACCATGTACGGCCACCAAATGAGTCTGTCAACACTGGCCGCTGTGGGAAATTGGGTTTATGGGCTTAAATCTATTATTCTTCTCTTCATAATATATTCAAAAGACACATTTGTATCATCAGCCTCAGCCTCCTCCTTCATCCCTGAAGGAATAAATCATAAAGAAACAAAATAAACGAGTCACTCGAGTGCGCTGCACAAATCCATGCTTAATATATAACGTGTAGCACCCGAACAGTCGAAATGCAGATTTTTTTTTTTTTTCTCAAAACATCTGATTTGCTCTGACTTCTCGAGCCCCCCTTGTGTTTAGACCTGGCTAACATCACCGACCTTGTATTGACATCAGCGCCACGGGGAAAGCACTCGCCTGGTCCAAGGTCAAAGCCGAGAACGATTGGCGGCCTTTGCCATCGTGACACACAGGGCTTCAAATGATCCTCCTGCCAACCTCAGGCTGTCACACATTTCAGTTTGGTCGTCTGGTTACATGCCTTATCCGGAACGTTCGCTCCGCACCATACTGTAGGTATATCATCTATACAAACAGATGTAAGAGATGATGCTTCGGTTATAGAGTGGGCATCATGTCACTAGTGTTTAGTTCTGGAAGTTATTTGCATTCCTACTCGGGTGCATATACTGCTGGCCTCTTTGTATTCATTATAAACCTGCACGAGATAAATTCAATACCTCGAAGCGTGTTTATCTGAGGGCGGCGCGTTGTACGTCCTCCACCTCGGGTAAGTATTCACAACACATTTCAACATGTCAGTAACATACCGACGAAGTTCACACGGTGTTATGGAACCGCTGCAGCTCTAGTCTTCTGGGTTGCTCACCTTTCTTCCTCATATTAAATATTAAGCAGCACAAACCTTGTACCTGCCTGGATTTTTTCCGAGCACTTGCTTCATGAGCAGAATATTTTCTGTCAAAACCTGGTCAATTCCCTCACTTGTCACTATATAAATTCGGTTTATGTCAATCTTATCAGCTCCCCGACTGTGGTAAGAACATTGTGTACAACTACTGATCATTACTTACAGTTTTCCTCACTGCTCGGTATTAAAATGATGCCTCGTTTGTATGACTGAGATGTCTTAGACAAATACTATATCCACTGACCAGCCGGTTCATTAGTTACCCCTTCTAGCACCCCACTGGATGCCCTTTTGTCCTCAGAGTGTCATTAATTCTTCACGGTATAAACTCAACAAGTTGGTGGACACATTCAATCCTCGCTTGCTATCATGGTCCTTACTGACGTGATGGCATCACCCCGTTCTGTCAGCTGTACATCCACGATCCCAATCTCCTCCACACCTTTACACTGCCGCCCCCACCCTGAATTCTGACTCTGAAACTGTGACTCATCAGACCAGGCGGCATTTTCCAGTCTTCTGTTGTCCAACTTTGCTGAGCTGTTGCAAATAGTAGCCTCAGTCTCCTCCTCAGTCAAACCCTCTTCAGGGTTCAGTGTGTTGTGCATTTAGAGATGCTCCCTCTCTGGCCATTCTCCTTTGATCTCTGACACCAACAAGGCCTTTTCACCCACCAAAACTGAGGCTCGCTGAATATTTTCTCTTTTGCACCCAAGAGATGGTGCATGAAAATCCCGGTAGATCAGCAGATTTTGACACACTCGGTCTGAATTCTACCACCATTCTATATTCAAAACCATTTCCTCCCCAATCTGATGCTACCTTTGAACTTAAACCGAGCTTCCTGACCACGTGTACATGCCCAAACGCACTGAGTAGTTGCCATGTGGTTGGCTGATTGGATATTCGCCTAAATGAGCAGTTGAACGGGTGTACCTAATGAGCTGGCCAGTGAGCGTATGACTGTCACGCTGTATATCTTTTAATGTTTGACTGTTTGCATGCCGCATTGCTCGTCTGACAACACCGGGCAGAGCTCTTCCCGTTCGTCCTCAGGGATCTTCCTGGCACTGCCTCATCAATAACTTGGCTCACTGGCAGCATCTGCTCGCTGACTACAAAACACAACAGCTACAAATTAAATTCTTAATGAGCACAACCTATCGCTAATGATGGTCGAGAGTCAGCGCTGTGTTGCACATCACTTTTGTCAGCAAATCTTATTAGCTCCACTGGAATGTATGTCAATTAAAGCATATCTGAAAACAAAAGAGTGATGCAAAGAGAGGAGGGCGCTAGCATGCTAAACGCGCTCAGCTTTTATCATCCTCTCTGTAATTCTGGCTTCACCCTTTTCTGTGTCTCCAGTCGGAAATAACAAGGCGATGAGCAAAGTGAAAACAAATTCTGTGATTGGAAGCAGCGCTTTACTCTCCACAGCCGAATTGAATTCACTATCGCGTGTCATTCAGGTTCAGCTAAAACATTCTCATGCCCACGGTTTCGAACTTGAGAACGCCAATTAGGCACAACATTAGAACGACATTAGCTACGTACTTGAGTTTTGAGGTGTTTGAAGAAAAAGTTTGGCCGTGTAGTGCAAGTGCAATTTTGTCTCGCCGATGCCACTGTTTGTTGTTGGCTCACGCCTACCGTATCCGAGCTGCGCCGAGTTACCGCCGCTCATGTAAACAAAACATTCCACCGCCGCTGATTTACATTGAGGTGTGAAAGTGAAGAGAGCGCTAACCGCGGTTTGCACAGGCTGTGATCGTCAAGAAAATGTGTCCACAAAAGGATGCTCCGAAGAATGGTAGGTTTTAATGTTTTTGCCTGCGGTGAAAAACCTTAAATATTTCAAAGCAAGAAGAAGGAGCAGCCGTAGAGGGCAACAGAACCGACGTCTCCAAATCCAAGCACGGTCGCGTTCTGCTGCTCATTTTGAGTCTAGCATGAAAACAGATAAATACTTTTGCGCTAACTTATTATTAAAATAACACTTTATCCACCCACGATTTAGACTGAGACAACAGGGGATGTTCTATTATAAAAAGTATTTCTTACACAGCATTTTGCCATCTTAAATTACCCATTCAATCTTAGAGATTACAAGTTTACAAAACATAAAAGATATATTCCTCAGTCGAGTTTTTGGTTTCTCATGGGTGGTCTTTACCCAGAGTGATTTCCTTCAGCTCCCCTGTGTGGGCGCTGAAAGAGTTTTAGGAAAAAAATAATATGCACTCCACAAAAACAGTGGCAGCCTTTGGATGAGGCATAATCACAGTCGTTGATGGAAGCGCGGAGTTTGCGATTCTTCTGTTCATTAGAATAAAAAAAACAAAAACAAAATAAAAAATAAAAAAAACAGAATATATATCAACTTGACACAAACAGAAGTCTTACAGTCTGGCATAATTAATCACGCTCTGACACGAGCCGCATCTAATGAGCTACCCGCATTGTAAACAGTTTATCATAAAACGCTTTTGAGATCTAAACTCTGCACGTGCACAGTGCATGTGGGTTATCTCTTTGAAAGCCCGGAGCAGCGAAAGGGAGGCTTTTCACCAACAGCGTCGTAAATAAACAAAGGGAAGAAGTCGGTTCATCTCTGTGGTGCGCCGCCGAATTAGCATGATGTTAAAAACAAACGTCGAGCCTCCTTCTCTGGTGACTATCGGAGTATCACTCTAGTCGGTAGGGTTTGAAAGAGAATCATAATCAATTGTAATTCATGGCTTAGTGCAAGGGGAAAAAAACACAAGTAGAAGTACCACTGAAAGTGCTATTACAGAGTTTTGAAGGTCAACTCTGAAAAGGAGATTCTGTCTCTTAAAATACACGTCGTATGAGGTCTTAATAATAAACTGGAAAAAACTAACATTATATAAGACATTTAAAGTTCTCTTAAAAAACTGGAAAGCCATTTTAGTTCAAAATGCTTTTACTGAAGAGAATGGTGAAGATTATGTGCTTTTCATTTCTGTCCATATTTTTTTTTTTTTTATGTGCTTAACAGTTGTTGTTGGTCTGCTGGACTGATTAGAGGGTGTGATAGATGCATTCATGTGCTGTGTGATGACATTGTACCAGTGTTTACTGCAGGATGGTGTCCCGGCATGTTGCATTCTTCAGGGGACACAAATCAGGCTTCCATTGTAAGCTCGTCAGTCATGCCTGTGTTTTGGCAAAGCGCTCGGCTCTCGCAGTGGGACGCTGGCAGTGCTACTTCTGCCGTGTCAAAAATGATAGGGCACTGCAACATTTCAGGCCAGTTATGAAGTCTTTTTTGCTCCTCTTTCAAGTTCTAATGTGTGAATGTAGAAAGAAAAAAAACAGAAACGCACTCTATAAAATGACATGTGGTTATTTTATGCAATATTTACATTGAAAATTCATCCTGTGAAAGGTTGTGGGGGGAGGATATACCCTGGACAGGTTACCAGTCTTATGAAGGCCCAACACAGGGAGACAGACAACTATTCACACTTACATGCACACCTACGGCTAATCTAGAATCACCAGTGAACCTAACCAGCATGTCTTTGGACAGTGGGAGAAAGCCGAGTACCCGTAGAGAACCCACGCAGACGCAGGGTTGTTTGCATATTGTTACATAAATGTTGCATAGTGTTCATGCACGAGAAAATAATCATGGTGAAAATACTGAAAACTAGAACGATGAGACCAAATCCATCAGCTAAAGTGGAAGGGAAAATGTCTGCTCAAATGCTAATGTCTCTTTCAAGTCTGATTTTTGTCCTACATATGCTAGTAATTCACGAATGAACCGCTTAAATTACAATATTAATGCCAAACCTTGTATGAAACTCTAAAACTCTACTGAAGCTATGAAAAATGGACTCACTGTACCAGCCTTCATACATAAGGTTCAGGCTTCAATGCCCAAGATTAAATTTACACAAAGGATTTAAGTAAAAATCCTCAATTAGAGCTGCAACAAAAACAAGGACTGGTTCCCACCAATTACACCAGGCCCTTTTGACTAAGTTAAAGGTACGCTCTGTAGTTTTCGTATAAACGTAAACATATAAAAATTTAAATGCCTGTGTGTGAATACACTTCATTGAGTACTCACAGGTAAAATGCAGAGCTGTGTATCCTTGAATTACATTTTCTTAGTTGTAAAATGTAACTGTAAAGAAAAGGAAACTTCTACAATGACTTGATAGCTGCCTTCACGGCGGCTCCTGGCACGTTGGCATATTTAATGACATGTCACATCCTGTATGATGGTTTGCAGTCAAATGCTGCAGGGTCCTATTACCCCAGCAGATCTAGGACCTCAAGCTTCACTGATCCATGACCTTCATGAGGCCAAGAGCACTGACTGATAAGACTTTAACCAGAGGTTTAATTTACAATACTATGCCTCTGAACAGCTTTACCCTGCCAGGATGTGATCTTGCTTTGAATCATGAGTACAGTTGCTGTTGTTCTTGAGTAATAGCAGCAGGATAACACTAAGACCTCGTTCACACCTTGCATTAACATCCATCCTGGGGTATCTGATCGCAAGTGACCAGCGTAAAGTACAGGTGTGAACACACCCAGGGTGCATTGAGATCACATTTGAGAGATCCAGTCTCTGACCATATTTGGAGGTGGTCTGAGTCGCATTCATTTGCTTTGGTACATCTGGAACAAAAAAACCCTGCAAGGGGGTACCCAACAAACAAAAGCGCGAGAGATAGAAGAAATTACACACAAAACAGCTCTGTTCGTGGTTCTGAAACAGCAGTAGAAATCCATAGGAACAGCTGCTGAGCTCAGATCTGGAACACAAGCTGGAGATACATGAGGAAACACAGGTTAATACCAATTGTGAACACAATCACTAAAAGCTTGCTACTTGCGATCAAATAGCCCAGGACGGATGTTAGTACAATGTCTGAACAGGGCTTAAATGTAAACTGTCTACGTTTAAAACTAACTACACTTAAAGGTCCACAGAGTGGGATTTAGTGACATCTGGTGGTGAGGCTGCAGATTGCAATGCATTCTGTTGCAGTAAAATTATCTGAGGAGTTTACATAAGGCATGTCTCTCTTAACACATGGCGTAAAATTCCAGTGGCATTTACTCAAATACTATTACCGTAATTTCCGGACTACAAGGCGCACCTGAATATAAGCCGCACCAGCTAAATTTTGGGGGAAAATACAGATTGATCCATACATAAGCCGCACCCGACTATAAGCCGGTGGTATTTTAATGCCTAATTACCGTAAGGGTTTCTTCGAGGGGGGATTGACGGGACAGAAATGACTTTTTGGAAACGCAAAGCGTCCCATTTATTTACATTTGAGAAACACAATAAATATTTCAGTCAATCAAACAATCAATCAATCAAACAAACAAAACAATCAATCAAACAATCGGTGCTCTCCTAGTGCACTTCCTGCAGTCATAGTACTGTAGTAGTACAGTATAACAAAAACAAAGCTTACAACGCTTGACAAGGCAACAACGTTAAATGGCTAAATTTAATTCGTTTTTAAAAGTACTTGCCTGTAACACGGCAGCAAAAGTGCAGTAACCCGACTGCTCAACAAAATAACCAGCATCTTTTTTGAAAACAGCCAACACGGCAGTAAAGGTGCAGTTACACGGACGTTTACTGTATCAAAGTAACCAGCCTACTATACCAGAAAAGTCAGCCAAATCGATCTCCATTGACTTAAAAGCAGCTCTCGTACTGTATTTGGGCTCACTTGGTTTCTTCTTCTCTCGTTACCTGGCTCGACCTGACCTGTCTTGCGCCCCCTGGTGACCGTTAGCTGTAAAAATCCATAAATAAGCCGCACCGCTGTATAAACCGCAGGGTCCAAAGCAAGTGACAAAAGTAGCGGCTTATAGTCCGGAAATTACGGTAAACACCTGTCTATGAAACTTCAATGAGCTTAGATTACAGGATGTTTTGAGTACCATTAGACGTTTGCACACATGCAAAGTTTCCCTCGTATGTTACTCTGTCCTGACATACTGTATGTTAATAGGCAGCATTACTCATCAGCCGCAAGGAAATATCAGAGAGTCGACACATGTGAATCACTGTCTTCTATGTGTTGAGGTTTCTCCTCTCAGAAGTCATCTAAACAAGCCATCACTCTCTCATCTACTTGAATTACCGCTAAGTGGCAGCTGTCACCAAGTCGCACGCTGACACGCCACACGCTCTGCCCGGCTGCAAAAAGGCTGATCCGACTGATCTCAGAGCGTCCCAAGATGTTGCTCCCGCAGTAACACAGCGAGTTCCTACTCAACGGCAGTTGTGTTTTCTTCGCTCGTTTCTGGGTTAAATTACTGTATCTAACACTTTGCTACCATGAGAGGCTGAAACGCTTGTGAGTCATCCTAGTTGATATTTAAATATTTACATGTCTCAATTTGGAAAATAAACTCTCTCCCACACGATTTGTGGCTGGCCAGTGTGCGCTTTAGAACTCACTGGATTAGATAAAAAAAAAAAAAAAGAAATGAGCAGCTAATTAGGCTAAGGTGGATGACATGAGTTGCTGTCCCATTGATTCCTCCTTCGCTGTGAGGGGGGGGCGTTTCTCTGGTGCAGTCCAACACACTGTCTTCATATTTGAAAACTGTACAGCTGGCGATGCACTGGCGCCATCCCAGCCAGGCCGATTCAGTTTCTGTCCAAGTGGCCAATTTATACACCTACCTGCAGCCCGGAGAGCCTGTGTGCTTATAAATCACTGGATGTATATAATTATGTGCTGTGTGCTGAAAGGATGATTACTCTTGGGGTATTGAACATTTTACTTCACGGCACAGTTTACTGCACTATAGAACTCCTCTTCAGTTTCGTATATCGTCACAGCCTTCCCTTCTGCTGTTTCTATACCCCCTGCCGCCACACATGCAGCTCAGAATGCCATCAAACCCATCTATGGTCACCGAACAGGAAATCCTCTTGGCACAGAGCTCAAGCTGACTTGAAACTTTACTGTCCTCTGAACAGCAGAGAAGGAGCTCTCCATTCAAAGAAACACCGGAATCACAAACCAGGTTTACCCTGCCAAAAGACAGTTTACCCACTTCCCTCCGCCCCCACGAGCGCAACTTCAGTAACAATGAGTACACAATTTGTTTGACGTCACTTTGTGTTAACTTCTAACTTCTAACAATTATATTGCCTTCTGGGGCTGCAGTTACTAAGTGTTGCCTAAATGCAATCAACAGAAAGTGTTGTGAATTCCCACACCCACTTTCTTAGAAACACAGACACACACACACGCATTTGGCGTATGCGCACACTCACACAAATACACATATTTTTAGCTATTCCCCGTTGTATCTTCCCTTCCAACGGCTCTTTCGGCTCCAAGAGCTGATGAGTGGGAATAGGTGTTTCTTGGATCGATCCCACGTTGATACAATAAAGCAGATAATGTAGCACTTCAAAGGTTTATAGAGTGGTGAGCCAACAGTGGAGCCATCAGTAATGCTTTAACATGAAAGCAGAATGGAGATACAATTGTGGATAAAGACACATGAAAATTAGATCCATTTAAATTTTTCAAATACAACAATCAGGCATAACATTATGACCATTATTATTATTGTGTAGGACTCCCTTGGGTTGAGGGGAGGGGCCTCTGTGGATCAGGCTTGTTCTAGTGCATCACACAAATAATTGATCAGTTTGGGATCTAGTGAATTTGGAGGCCAGGTCAACACCTTTTATGCTGTTTTCCATGTTTTTGAGTTGTTCCTAAACCATTTTTGTGTGTGTGTCTGTGTCAGGCTGCATCCTGCTTGGGATGGCTGCTGCCATCAAACAGTGTTATTGCTTTGGAGTGGGGGTGTCTGGTCTGGTGTAGGTAGGTGCTACATGTCTAAGTAACATCCTTACGAATGCCAGGTCCAAATGCTTTGGTCAATGTTGGGTGGTCATAATGTTATGCACGATTTTCTTCAGTTGATACATATTTCTTTAATGGAATGGATGGAACTGTACATATTTCATTTTCCATTTGTTCATATGTCCATACGTTGCACTTGGTTACCATAGCATGAAGTTATTGGAGTTATTGAGTACACAGACGACTACGCCGCATCCCCTTCTCACTTAAAGGTGGTTATCTACTGTAAATCAATAAGCCTCCTCACTATTGGCATGACCAGGAGCTGACTCAGCCTAATTACCCTCTGGCCCGACCTTTAAATCACACAAATGAGAACAAATAAATAAGGGCTGGTTAAAGTACCGCTGTCCTAGCGCTTCCGTCAAAATCAGCATGCACAAATGAATTGAAAATTTATGGAAATGGAAGAAGCCCAAGAGGAGTGTCTTGCATTTTGGGTGACAAATTGAAAGCGGGGGAACACCCGAGAACTGTCTGCTTGAGTGCTGAGTAGGACAGTTAATCTGCACGCGGTCCTGGGCCACTTAATTCCCACTGAAATGTGGCAGACTTGCAGCTCTTCGCCCTATACACCATGTTCTTTCTCCCTTATCACTGTAATTTGGTGAGCCCTGACAGTGGGGGATTTGACAGAGCTATTGACAGTAGCTATTCCACAGTGAGCTCATGACTTCAAGATTTCAGACAATGACGGGAGTATTAAATATGATATATACTGCAGCTTGAATAGTAAGAAGAGCTGTAATGACAAGTAAAATGGACGATACTATGGAGTATTAAGGCCCAGTCACCCCTGGTGCTTATCAATAATTAATTTTATGTAATCACATAATAATTTTAGCCTGGCAGCCATACCAACCACCCTGCCAACACATTGTTTGTGGCCCCTTCACTGGGAAGCAAATTTCTGTTGGCCCAGTCAAATGGTGAGTGTAGGCCTTATGGGGTGATGGTCAGAAGAGTAACAGCTACGTAGTCATACACGTCATCTGAGCTCCTTTAGGTCGATGTTGTTTAGAAAAAAAATGGCTGTGGTCAGAGAAACGAGCTGTGAGTCAGCTATCACATTAGCTGTAAAAGATATCGACAGCAAATAACTTTAAAGAACCAACCATTAAAAGCAAATTATTTGTCAAGAAGGCATCAATTACTGAATGTCACTTACAAAGGTAGTCTGATAGGACTATCCTATTGCATGCAGAGGTCATTTCTTTCTCTGTATCAGCCCAGTAATGCTTTGAAGTTCACGTAGATATTGAATTCATTTCTACATGACACAACAAACAAATAAAATACAAAAATGTGCACTCCGATCGACCACATTTCTGTGATGGCTACAGTACTCAGTAGCAGTTTGACAGTTAAGCACAAAAGCTCTGCTGCCTTTTCCAAGGATTGTGCAAACATACTTCAATATTTTGATAGAAAAAAGAAACGGCTGATGAAATCTGTTTAAACGTGTTTGTACCACTGTTTTCTTATTCACTAGCAGCTGCACGGAAAGCCCATATCTTCATGACAATCTCAGAACTTTCCAAAGTCTACTAACTAAATGTATTTCACGGTGGGAAATCTGAAGTTTGACAGCTTTATTAAGTGCTTCTGGGAATATTCTCTTGTACTTGTTTGGACGTAACATGCTCTGCTTTAAAGCTGCTGCTGTGGTACACATTGATCTTTGAGCTGGATGTGGACACTAACAAAGGCCAATCAAGGGCTCTTACATTCTGGGGAAAGGCTGGTAGGATATTTGACTCATGGAAAGAGCTAACAAGGCTCTGGACTATAAAAACTCTCAGAGGACACTAAGAATCCAGTGTGCTCATCCATTAAAAGTTTAAGAGTTATGAGAGTTATTTCATAGTTTTCAGGATTAATAAAGCATACGTAGGACTTCAGTTTGCAAGAGCTTTCATCACAGTCATTACAGTCTGTTACAATAACGATCTGAGCAGTTTACATAAGGTATGTCTCTCTTTACACGTGGTGCAAAACATTCAAGGGCATTAACTCAAATACGATTAAACACCTGCCTATGAAACTTAAATTTGATTGATTGCATATTAACTGCTGGTCTTCATGAATCTTTTGGTTCTTGTCTCAGATGATTTGTCCATCTGTATATACATTTAACTGTATTATGTTGTTAAAAGTAGCTACACTTAAAGGACCACGGCGCAGGATTTAGTGACACCTAGTGGTGAGACTGCAGATTGCAAGACAGTCTGTTACAGTAAAATTATGTGAGGAGTTAATATAAGGCATGTCTCTCTTTAATACATGGTGCAAAATTCAAGTGGCTTCAACTCAAATACTTTTTAACACCTGTCTATGAAACTTAAATGTGAAGAGCTTAGACTAAGCTCCTGCCACGACTCAATTCACCTCCTCCATTTCTGTTTTCCAGGTGAATAAAAGTATCATTGTTGACATGGACAAACTAGGATCTGTTTGACAGATAGGATTCAAACTAGTGTAATGCAGTACCTTTCATCTTGATCACACTTTCAAGTCTCTATAGTAAAATATTGTGATCAGTCGTGTCAAATACAGCACTTAGATCTAGCAGAACAAGTACAAAGACAAGGCCATTGTCTGAAACCATGAGGAGATCATTAGCCGCGTTCTCACCGCAGTCGGAGGGCTAGCGCCGCGCCGTGCCAGTAGCCCATCCCAGCCCCTAGCACCCGCGCTTGGGGACCAGATTAATTCTCACCGGCGATCTTCGGACCCCAGGTGTTACGCCCCTATTTGCCCGACGTCATTATGCCACAGCCCATTTTCAAGCCAGTTGAAAGACCACCATTGTTTAGCACGATCAGCATAATTGCTGCTGATGGCCGTAATATGTTCACCTCCGGAGTTGGCTAATTGTGCTCCTCCGGTAGGTGTCGACTGGTTTCGGTCCCTGCTAACAACGTCCCAGAATGCTAGTTTGTTTTATTCTTTAGACCCCATAGAATGAAGATATAAAGGTATCCAAAAATTAAGAGTCAAGAGTCTTCAAATTTAAGCTGTCCTGACAAACATTAGGATATCCCTCTGTTTGAACAAAATGCTGAAATAGCCTACTCAGGAGCCAAGCAATGAAAATACAGACAGTAGCCTATGCCATATGAAGTATAGACGATTTATTTCGCACAGCAAACATAAACTTCTTCGTTCCGGCAAACTCCGTCTATCTTGCGCTGAATGTCGTCCTCTGCCCAGATGGACAGAAGTGCCTTTGCGTCGTCAAAAGACCAGAATACGCGATCCATTGCAATGACCACAAATCGTTTCCAACCACAACAACACAGATAAAACTCAGTTAAAGCAGATGACACAGTCACACTAGACGTCTTGCCTTTATTTCCGCGCACGTTTGAAAAATTAACTCCGCCCCGATGTACCCCCGCCCCCCTGGCCCTACCTGGCCCATCGTTTTACTTGGGCCAGGACTTCTGGCTCCTAGCTCCCTTCCCCCTCTGGCTCGTGTAGGTGAGAACAGCAGTTAGCGCGGCGCAGCGCGGCACAGCCTGGCACGGCGCGGCGGTGAGAACGCGGCTATTGGTAACTTTAACCAGAGCTGTACTATGATGAAATCTAAAACCCTACTGAAACTCTTCAGACAAACCATTCATATTTAAATTGGGCACACAGCTGATTAGCAACAACTTTTTCTGGTTTAATATGGAGGTGTTAATTAATGGAAAAACCTCCTTGAGCAGTTTACATCTGTGAGGTCAGGTCTGTTCCCCTCACACACTAACAGATTTTTGTACCAACTACCAGGACCAGTTGTCCCCAGCTGGTGCAGACTTTGCCAACCTGTGAAATGTGGATAAAAATGGCAAAAAATCTTGTAGTGTGTCCTCAGCTTTAGACTCATTAATAGCATGGCCACAGTTAACAGTAGTATGCTGGTAAAACTAGCTCTATTTAAAGGACCGCAGTGCAGAAAATAGTGGCATCTAGTGGTGAGGTTGCAGACTGCAACTGATTGAATGACCCACCCCCACTACTTCTTTTTCAAGCATATGGGAGAAAATATGGTGGCTGCTACTTCTATCTAAAACTGTAGCCATCTCTACAACCAGTGTTTTGTCCATTCTGGGCTATAGCTAAAACATAGTTGGTCAACATGGTAGAGGACCTGGCCACTATACACATATGAGGGGTTAATTCTAAGAAACAGAAAAGCATGATTCATAGTTACATGTGACTTACACCAATGGAAACATAACTATGAATGAGATATTTAATTTTGTAGATGATATTTATGCTTGTTCCCTAAATCCTTCTTTCCACCACTGGATGCAATGTGAAAACGATCTGTACTACATTTACATTACAGTATTTACCTATTAGCTGACAAGGACCATCCCTGACTTACAGCAAGTCTCCCACAAAGCTGAGGACAGCGTTCACCGTGTGTCACTCTGTGGTGACAAAGCATGCTGAGGCTCTCATCCACCCTGTGGGTCATTAATAGCTCCCTGGGAAATGTTTCTGCCTAGTTCTCATTTATCCATTAACCCACTTTAATTAATTCTCTTTCATTTACCTTGGTTAGAAGAAATCAATAGCGCAGGTTTCACTTAATTTGACAAATGTTCTTTGATGCTGTGTGTGCAAGAATGGAGTGCGTGCGCAGCATAAGTGATGTGGGGATCGGTTTGAAGCGGCTAAATTGAGTCGTTTGAGAAAAGTTTGGACCATGGTATGAGTCTTTTAGTCAAAAATACTACTAGCCTTGATGTAAACACAGATTTTCAAAAAAACTCAAGAAGAAAGACATTTGGTAGTCAGTGTGGTGGTGGAGCTGTCTGGCACATTTTTTTTTCCTCCAGTACATATTGTTTTTCAACAGTGGGCCCTGATCCTTTGAGCTCTTTGTCTCTTCCTCAACATTTATATGCTTTTTCTGAAGCTCAAAAGGCAGTCCCAAAGGTTTCAATTAGAAAAGTGTGGTGCATCTGAGTGTATTCACTTTAATAGTAGAGCGATCTCCTGAGTGTTGTAGAAGGGCACTGGTGGAAGTGTTGCTCTGTCTCTAACTTGGGTTAATTGGGTTTCTTTTGGCTTCAGCCAACAACAGCACATTTTTTGAAAAAAAGGGAAGAATTATTTTATTGCGAGCTGAAAATCTCAGACAAGTGTACATTAATGATGTGCTTCCTGTGATCCGTGTACAGAAAAACCTTTGGTGTTTGTTCGCCAGACCTTTCCTTGTCACTCAAGCATTCAAGCAATTTAAGCATTTAATACTGAGTTTGCCTTGGATTTGTAGTATTTCATTTTTTAAGTATTATTGCATGTCACAGGCGAGGCCTTGTTTGCATTTTATTTGCGGCCTGCAGGTTAAAAACTGTTACTCTCTCACAGTTCCATTCCAATAATGTATTTTTTCTAAAAGTCTAAAAATCAATAATTAAAGGCAGCTACATGTGATAGGCAATGGTAGCTGCTAGGTTTGCAGATTCAGATCTAACACACTATGATTCCATTAAGATTCCATTAAGTTAAATTGGATCCAGGTTAGGGCTGTAGCTAAACAGAAGAACGTGTGCTGCAGGTAGGAGTTTAATATCTTTTATAGTGCAGTTCTATCATGACAGCAGCTCATATGGTCCCATAATCTTTACGCCTACAGTAAGATAAAATTATGTCAAATTACTCTTACAGATTTAAGATGAAGATAAACAATAAGCTAATATTGAACACTGTCCAATTTTCAAGATGGGTTAAAAAAATGGACACTATTTTTCTTTACCTTCTCTTCTTCTTCTCTCTATATCTGTTGTCGAGAAAGGACTGAGAGTTGCTCTTCGGGGCTGAGAACATTTGGGGGTACTTAGTGCGTTTCCACTGCAGGAAGCGGTGCCTAACTTTTTACTTCTTGATAAATTATCTTACCAACAATTACATTACTACATGGGAGGTGGTACAATTCAAAAGGAATACAGGAAATTTAAGTGTCTGTAAAACACATACACAGTGACACAGCACAGCAGTGTCACTGTGTATGGTGCAGCTCTTTATATGACATTGTTGCTGTATAGCCATCTGTATTACTGCCACCTACTGGACTGGTTTAGAGTACGCTGTATGCAAAAAAAAATCACATAAAATTTAGACAGGCAACATTTAAAGGGTGTGATTTCATTCCTTAAAATAAGTCCTGAAGGACCAGGATGGAAACCCAGCGCTCTAGAGGTTTTGACACCACTACTAAATCACATATTTAAAAGTGAGATTATGTCTTGATGATTGGATACGTTGCAAAAAATGCTTAAAAGAAGCTTTCCTTCTGGATTTGTCTTTGGCCACACGCTAATGTTCAGAGTCAACGAGTTAAATTAGTTACTTATTTTATTCGAATAATGACTTGAAAAGCGTCCAGCTCAATTTGAAGTGAAGTAGAATTACTGCTGACATTAAGGGTGTTGTAGTGACGGAAAGGGCAGAAATCTTTCACTTAATTAAAACTAGACATCGCATAGAGGAATACTGCTCTCGCTGTAGCTGTGCAATTCAAAGGGAGCGCCTGCTTTCTCTGTAAGCATGAAAAAAACTGCACGATATTGTATCACTCCTAAGATTACCCATAAACAAATTAGTAATTATTAATATTGTTCATTATTATATCACACTGGCATTAGAAGGAACAACCTTTAACACTTCATACGCCTAAGACACCCACCCAAATAATCTCAGCTGAGTTTTGTATCTCTAATTTAAATAGGTGCACAACTGAGGAGAAAGTGGGAGTCATAACCCAAGGACAGCTTGTTAACAAGCATTCTGATTAAACTGCATATAGCATAACATTTCTGGCGGCTGCGCAGAGTACACTGGCATCATTTTCTGAGCACTAGCGGGTTTGATGGTGTAAAATCGCAATTACTTTTCACAAATTATAATTTCAAGCCCAGGTTGCTTGGTGGAGTTGCGTTGTTCTTGCCAAAAAAGGTTGCCGCTGCTGCTGAACCGGTATCTCAAAGTAAGAGTGTAGTTACTGTACAAGAATGCACAGCTCCCTGCACAAAACACAAGTTGAGAAACAATAGATGGAAGAGCACCGCCTGAGACTTCCCATGGTGCAATAAAACCACATGAGCAGAACTGAACACTGACAGTAAGAAATAGAATCGATGGGAGTGCTTCACATTTCCTATCTCATTGACAGATTATTTCATGGATCACAGCAAACAAAACTGTGGCTCATTCAACAGAGGGAGTGCCTCAGCTCCCATTCGCCGCTATGTTCTTTTGATTACTCTAAAGCCGAGGCTGTTTAAGCTTTTGTCAGGAGCAGAATTAGACAGACAGCGCAGGTCATGGGAACGCTGCTGTCTGACATACTGCGGATGCCGAAAAAGAGACAGGCAGACGGAGAGATTCACATAATCTAAGTAATTATCAGACGTAAATGAACAGACAGTGCAACCATCTCAAACGAACAAAGTGATTTCACAGATCACTGATGCCCTTTTCTGGAGATGGCAAATTAATGGCTGCACTATATATTTTTCCCGTGCTGTGCAAGTCCTCCCGAGTGCAATAACACTGAGTGTAAGGGCTTGCCATCTAAGAGGTGAAATCGTTTTCTGCCCTGGACACAGACTAAAGCGAATGGGGTGGGGATTGGTAATGGGATTCACTTAATTGTAAATTAACAGAATCTCGCTAATAGGATTCTGTTAATTCAAGATTTATTTCCTTATTGATTCATTTACCCTTTTTTTGCAGCGTGTGTAAAATGATGTTAGACGATAATTGCCAACCACCTTAAATTACCAAGTGGTGAATCGGTAACATGTCATTGGTAAAGCTGGCAATCATAAATAAGGATGCAGATTTAATTCCGGCTCACAGTTGCTGCCAGGAGTGGTCTGTGAAACTAGTGGCCAACCGAAAATGGCAATACACCACTGTAATTATGTAATTTATGCTCAAGTATTTGTCCTAATAGCGACATGTGTGCGTTTCAGACACCTCAAAGACATAAATATCTTTTAGCTGCTGAGAGGCCCTTTAAATAACATCTATTGGATTAGTCTGGATCAGTTTGTCAGTCAATACATAACAGTAAACTCTGAAAGCGTTTCATTTAGGCTGTCACTCAATAAACTATTTAAATCCATAGAAATTCCTGCAGGGGGCACACAATTTATTATCCCGTCGCTAGGGTGAATCTGCATCAATACAGACAGACTGTTACAGTACGTTCTGTAAAATCTGAATACCGTTCGTCCCAACCCACCACTCCGCCAGACTTTTTCAGCCGTGCCTCAAAGTGCCTCAGTGAATCACGCTCCGTATTAGTTTGTACATACTGGCACACACACAGTCTGGAGGTGTTAACGGTGAAAGTTGAGGGGGGCGACAGGTCGCAGGCAGGAAGAGAGGCAGGTTGAAAAATATTTGTGTACTGGAAGTGCGAAGGTGAGTTTGAGGAAGACATCATCTTCCATCCGCGACCGGTAGGGCTAAACAGTGGTTGCATTAGACAGATTAAAGAAATATATCTGTTGTGGCCAGAGACAGCTGGGATAGGCTCCAGCAGACGCCCGTGACCCTAAACAGGAATAAGCAGGTACAGAAGATGAATGAATGAGTGAATGTTCCAGCCAGAGTCTGGTAACACTCTATCCAGATTTCATTATGGAGGGAAAAACTACCAGTTTAATGATCCTGCAACCAATCATATTGGATTTTGGATTACCATGAACTTGGCACTTCAATCAGTTACCCTTTGCTTGGACTTTGATTGGACTATACGTATTATGCTGCCTTATTGTTGCAGGGTCTTCTATACAATTATGTTTTTGTTTCCTCTTCCTGTGTCCTCCTGTGTCTCCGTTTGAGTCCTTTCTTCCCTCTTAAACCCGTGACATTAATGGTCAGACTCCAATCTCGAGGTGTAACGAAAAAAAATGTTTCACCCCGATTTACTGTAGAAAGCAAACGGGATCAAAACAGAAGTCACAAGTATGTAACCGGTCGTTAGAGACCCTGGTCATGTGGTGGGCGCCACTCACAGATGTTCCTACTAAAAACCAGACCCCTAACATTCATTTAGAATGGAAAATGCTGCTTGGGTGAGTGGTGAAACATCTTCAAGAAACCCTACAAGGCTGGTTGCCCTTGTTTGAGCTGTGTACGCTGGATGTACCATGACCTGGATGACTGAGAACCTTCAGATGTAATATAAACTGCTTCAGGTGTACAGGTCCTCTCTTAGGACTTGACACTTTGGGTCCTGTGGGTTGAGGGGACGGGTCTCTGTGGATCTAGAGAATTTGGAGGACAGGTCAACCTTTTTCCTGCAGCACAGAGCTGTATTAGGTTATATATTAGCTATATTAGGCTTCCACTTATAGCAGATATGTAGATTTGAAGACAGATTACTAAATTGTAGTCTTATGGTATCTATAACAGCTGGTTCCAAATCAACCAGGACACCACTTAACTTAAATGATATCTGTAATCAAGATGATCCCTTTTACGTTGCAGTTTACCAGTCCAAATACAGATGTTATGAAGCGGCCTGAATCTCTCAAAAGGGGGGGGGACACACCAGTAAATCGGACATTTTCAATAATCTCATCAGACACATTCAGATGTGATCATCCATTTGAATTGCTGCAACACAACCTCGGGCTGAGCGGACATTATTCATGCTTCCCTCGCCACTGGCCCCGGCAGTTAGTGCTCTCTGACATCCTCTGCATGATTTTCTCTATCTGTGAAACCATGCATGTAACTGCCCCCACCATTCCGCACACTCCACGCTCACATCCAAGTGTCCATCTGCACAGGAATGACCAGCACCGCTCCACAAAGGCCGCGATTTAAATATTGGCCCTTTTTTTCCCCCTCCCACCCTTTTGTATTATTATTATTATTGTTATTATGGTTTTGCACAAAGATTGCATGGTGCAGGGTGGCATTAATCAAAGCCATTTCATGGGTTTCCTTTTGAATATTTTGAATATTTAGAGTAAAACTGTCATATAGGAAATGTATGTTGTTGTTTTTTCCGATTACATTTTGCTTGGACTTTGATTGGACCATACATATTGTGCTGCCTTATTGTTGCAGGGCCTTTAGTTGTATAAAATTATGTTTTTTGTTTCCTCTTCCTGCACCCTCCTGATTCTGTGAGTCCTTCCTTCCCGCCTACACCCGTGACATTAATGGTCAGAGACTCCAATCTCGAGGTGTAACAAAAAAAAAAATGTTTCACCCCCATTTACTGTAGAAAGTAAACGGGATCAAAACAGAACGCTCCAGTCACAAGTATGTATCCGGTTGTTAGAGACCCTAGTCATGTGTGTTTCTGCTGGGCACCACCCACAGATGTTCCTACTAAAAAGCAAACATTCATTTAGAACTGAAAAATCTGCTTGTATGAGTGGTGGAACATCTTCAATAAACCCTACAAGTCTGCCTGCCCTTGCTTTAGGTTTGTATTCTGATATGAGATAAACTACCCAGCTCTTGTTGTAACTGCTGCACAAACCTCAGGTGTACAGGTCCTCTCATCCAAGAACTGTAAGAACACAAAGCAACAAACCATACACTTCTCCTATATTTTTAACTCTGCACTCTGAAAACGCCTCAATAGCACCAACTCCCCCACACTTTCACTGAAAGAGAACTCTGTCAAAGTATAAAATACATCAGTGGCTATGACAAACCAAAACACTGTTTCCTATAACTGCCTATTGTATTATTTTTCTGTGTTCACCCCTACACAAACGAGTAAGCAGTTTCTTAGACAAGGGCAATACAAATATAACTAACGGCGATTACAGTATAGCAAATTCAGCCTTGTACTCATTCGACGTGTGGAAAAGAAATGCATTTCAAACCTTCTGTGCAGCAGTGTCATAAGTCTGATCACTCCCCAGCTGCAGATGTCAGTACAATATCTGGCAGGGAACGAGGAGAGACAACACCCTCAGCCCATTGTGCACCAGAAGTCTATTTAAAGGGAGGGAAGCTAAACAGAGTGGCTTCGAAGGGTGTGAATGACAAGTCTTGAAGGTGTTATTGTGGAAGTTGGAGGATGAAAAAAAAAGCACTTATTCAGGGGAGCGTAATACATTTTTCAAATTACAGAATAATTCTTACTTACACTGACATATGTGTTGGAGTCGGTGCATCTCATCTTTACTTTGACATATTTGAACAAACGAACACTGAAACTTATAATAAAGATGATACACTGAAAGAAATGACAAAATTGTCAAATTATTCATTGTCATACTTTAAATTAAATTATTATCCGGGCTGTCGGAGAGGATTAGAACCACCGCAGGGAGTGGCAGGTGAAAGCCGTCACTCCCTATTTAAACCTTTGATATCTCAGGGTCTGATGTTGCTATTGAAGTGTGTGGTGTCAAGATGCCAAGATCTAAAGAGCTCTCCAAAAAAAAAAAAAAAAAAAAAAAAGGTTTATGAGTCAGAGAAGGGATTCCAAGGAGAATCATATACAAAATTTCAAAGGACTGCCAGTTTTTCCGGGAACGGCCAGTCCAGTCAATTTAACCCAAGAGCAGACTGTTTGATGAAAAAAGAAGTCTCCAACAACCCTGAGAAAATCATCTGAAGATATCTCTTGCAGCTGTTGATGTAGGTCTAGACAATCAGAAAGTAAAACGTGACGCATCGACTGTGAAGCATGGTAATGGAAATGTTATAGTGTGAGGTTGGTTCACTCATGAACTGCTCATTCAGCTTGCAAGGACTAATCCAGCTGTGAATACTGCATAATATCAGAGAGTGCATGGCGCAAGGAAGGTGGGGACTAAATACAGGACACTAAGAAGGAAGCACAAGTGGATGAAATAATACAGTTTGGTTTACTGAGGACAAGAAAGGGTAATCCAATAGAAGAGGATCCAGAATAATCAAACAAAAAAAAGGAAAAGAAGTCAAAAAATACCAATAGCGAGGAGAGACAGTCAAATCAATAACTTACAACAAACTGACAAACACAAGGATAAATGCCAATCAGGCATAATATTATGACCACTGACAGGAATAAATAACATTGACCATCTTGTGACAATACAATGTTCTGCTGGAACATGGAACACCCCCCAAAAAACAAGAACATTTTTTCAATTAAAAAAAAGGAACTAGGAAAACTAAACTGGATTAAAGAAAATGTTCAAGACTCTCATGACAGAGCGTCAAACATTAATACCATGACAGTGTGTCAAGGTAATTTGGGGCTTTCGTTTTGAAAGATGACATTGGAACAAACTTGACCTTTCAAGAGGATATTGTTTCCAAGTACACTAGAAAATCAAAGAGGAACATCTCACAAAAAAAAGAAATTTATTAAATTATTTGAACAAAGTCTGGTAAAAGCAATTCAGTATCAGAGAACAGCCTACGATAACTGAAGATGTGGACAGAGCAGGTCGGTTGATATTTTTGTTCAATGGGCAAATAAAAAAGCTTGCGTCGTGTCCAAGTGTACAACCTTCGTCTATTAGCGCTCTTAAAAAGAGGATCACGTATGATTGCGAGCCTAAATGTGTCAGAAAAACCAACAAACTTGACGTGATGCCCTTCATTTTTAACTGTGAATTCAGTCTGTAGTCTCTGTTTGTGAGTGTGTCCCACTCCATTTTGAAGAATATAATGAAGGCCTGACAGACAGACAATGATACTGAGCTGTGGGAACGCTGACAGAAAAATGGACAACAATTTGAGTTGAAATGTCATGATTGTACACACAACAGATCTGTTGGCAGAGACTTCCAACTGGACTTCTGCTGGAGCAGAATTCAGGCTGCTAGAATTTTTCGGTTTATTTTCTTTAATATCAAAGCACAGAGGTTCACTTCTGTCACACTGAAATATTGGACTTCTAATGTTTGTTAGTGATTTAAAGGTAAAATTGTAAATTGCATTATTTTGTCTTCCTTAAACTCAGCCCAGAATCAGGACCTTTCCTGCAGGTATAGTTGGCTCAGGCAGTAATGAGGCTTTGACAAAAACTAGCAAAACATTAGCATTAGACGCTAGCTAACATATTACCTAATAAACAAGGCAGGTTTGCTTTATAAAACAGTCTCCGTTTTCCAATTATTCTACCCTGTCTTGGCAAAACATTGATTAATTCTCTGAACCTTGTTTAAGATTTTGCCCAAGGGTCCAGAAATCACTTTAATCCTCTTCCTTTAGTCTCTTTGAAAAGCAAAACAAAGGGACTGATTTGAAGCCTTGGAGATGTGAGCCTCCTAATCAACAACAGAGTCGAGTAAATATTCTGGCCTTTTGATAGCATCCATGCACATCTCCCCTAAGCAGAAAGCAAACAAAAAAAACAGCGTTATTTGATCGAAATGGTGTCAGAGCACATGCACAGCCACAATTATTTTAGCCAAGGTTAGGAGCAAACGTTCTGCACTCCTCGTTTGTTCCTGCGTCGCCTATAAACTGTAATTTCTACACTCGGCTGGAAACGATGGGATTAATGAAACGCTCTTCCTATCATTGGCCTGCTCTAATTTCAGTGTAATTATTCACACCGAAGAGACGAGCCACAAAAGAAAACCCACGTGCCGCCGCCATCGAAGGCGCCCTTATCACCTCAGTCAAACCAGCTCAAGCTGAAGAACGGGGACTTCTGCCGAGTGTCACCATAAATGAAAGAGAAAAGGTTTTATCCGTCCTCACAATTAGAAGGAGACACTGAGCTGAGTTTGGTTCAATTGCCTGAAGTTATTAGCTCATGGTAATTAAGTTTGCATTATTCTCCCTCGACATCAAAATGACTTTCTTTTTTCTTTTTTTTCTCAGTTCCCTGTCATTGTGGGCTGAGCGCTAGCTGGCCTGACTTGTGGAGATACCCATGAGCCGACCCTGAGAGAGTATGAAGACACGGAGCCAGGAGGAGGGGAGGGGGGGTGACACAGAGACGAGGAGACTGTCCCCAGTAAGGATGACTTCAAAGGTCTGTCACTGTCTCGTGGGATTTTTACTGCAAGGGAATTTAGATGTCTATAAAAAAAGATGAATGAGTTTAAATACTGAAACATGTATTTTATGACTACTTTAGACCAATCAGGCATAACATTATGACCATCTTCCTAATATTGTGTAGGTCTCCCTTGTGCCTACAAAACAATTGTGACTCATCAGAGAATGGACATGGGCCTCCTGAGGGTGTCCTGACAACAGAATGATGTTAGTGGGGGCCTTTGGGCCCTGTGGGTTAAGGGGAGGGGCCTTTGTGGATCAGGCTTGTTCCAGTGCATCTATGTCAGGTGATACAATGCCAGGTCCAACAGTTGGAATTTTTCCCTATGCGCACACCGTGACATAATTACGGTAATCCAAAGGGCACTTGAGCAAACATGCTGCTAGCAACACATCAAGTTTTAAAGGGTTAATAAGGCATCCCTTTACTGCTTATATTTCAGTAAAACATGAATTCTTCATTTTTTTGGTAGTTAACTTCTCTTTATTTGAGCTATGTTTGACCAGAAACTCTTTGAGTATTGGAACTGTACGTCCACAGAAAGCAGAGAAGTTTTCAATAAAGCTTTCATAAAGATTGTGTAGAGTTTTTTTTTTTTTAGGAGTAGTTCTCAGTTGATCTTTGAACACCAACACACTGCTGAACTAACAGCAAGTGCTAGCAGGGTATATTACAAATATAATCTATAACCAACACAGAAAAATACCACGTCGGGCTATTTCTCTCCAAATCAACACCACAGAGTAAGAGTGAAAAGATGTTCAGAGAGCAAAGCACAATAAAGCGAACAACAAAATGATGATAGATATTTTATCACCGGCGCCATATCTTGAAAGTGCTCTATAATTTAGTGCCTTGCTCTTGCCACTGCAAAAACCTTTTCCTGACAGCGACAATGCTATGAAACGCATAAGTCTCGGGAAAAACAAACAAGCCCAGCGAAGGAACATATGTACTGTAAAATGCACTGGAGCACTGTGGGACTGTACAGCCTCTACCTGTTCTGTCAGAGCAGCAGCGGCCGAGAAAGCAGCTTTAAAAAGAAGCCTTCTCTTCTCACAACTGGTAAAAGCTCATAGCCCTTTATTAATTCAGCGGCCTTTACTGCATTTCTGGATGACTCTAGGTCCTCCTGTCAGTGTGTCTCTGGGTATAAATAAGTTAAAAGCAGTTGCAACTGGAGCTCTGGTTGCTGATGACTGTAACAATGTAGCTTGAAGTTTCTTTTTCATTTCCTTAGCCGTGGCTCTTGTTTTCACATGAATATGTATAATCGCATATGTTTTTATTTGAAAACTGGACACGTATATCGATCTACTTGTGTAGACCGACGTGACATTTATCTGCACTGGTCTATTGCCAAATAGTATTTGCATACAGCTCGTCCTATTTACAGCATATCCACTTGACTCAGCGTGAGCTTGTAAAATCGCCCTATAATGAGCGGAGACTTGCGGCGGCCCAAAGGTTAAAGCAGCAGGCATCTGGGGCAGTTAATGAACACTCGTTGCTCCACACTCGTTACCCACCTTTGAGGTGCCCTTGAGCAAGGAACTTAATCCTGCTGAGTGGCTGAGACTGAGACAGTGGTTGTAGCAGGAAGCTCCCAGGTGTGACTGTGTGGAGCAATTTAGCATCGCAGGAAAAGTGAACGAGGGCTCGGCTAGCCTGCCCTGGTTAAATAGAGTTTACATTTGTAGCATGTATTTATAACTTCATAGTTCATTCATTTTTTTTTTTACTTCATTGAAATTATTGAGTATTTCCTTGTTCTATTGGATTTACCTGCCACAAAATCTTTGAAGAAATCTTTCCTTTTGGTACGTATTCCAGTGTCTTGATTTATTTTTTATCGTTTATGTCAGCTGAAGTCTGTTGGAGTCAGACGCTTTTTTAAATTCTTATAACACGCGAGCCTTAAAACCTAACACCGGACTGATACGCTGCATTTTACTGCCACGTCTGCCAGAAAGTTTGCAGCCCGTTTCATCTCTGACAAGATCCAGCATCACTCAAGGGTGTGGGAAACGCGCTGTGTTGCACCAGTGAAAGTTAACCCCTCGACACTCGCCGGCTGGAGTGGAGCGAAAAAGAGCGTCGGCCCAGTCTGACTTGATACGACACACAACACATCATGAAAGCTCAAATCCTCAAAAGTGAGCAGCAGAAACCATTTCAAGAGTAACGGGATATTCTAGTATGCTGTAACATGTGTGTAACACGGATGTGTACACAGCAAAGTTGGAGTTTCTTACGTCAACAAAAACTCAGCAGTTGTCAAAGAAGACACATCAGACTGTAAAGGCAGTTGGCTCATCTCAGTACACCACTATGTCAGTGTATTGTCACAAATATGTGTATATATAGAGAGAGAGTGATAGTTATATAGAGGCATATGTAGATGCACACATACATATACATGTATATATTTATAGGGGACTTTAATTCTGTATTATATCCTCTTTTTACTCCCTATACTATTAATGCATATTATTTAGCATAGTTTGAATATGACCATTTCAGTCCTCCATAAAAATGGTCTTAATCAAGATAATCTCTCTTGACTTTGGACTCTGAAAGGCCTAATGGAGGTTCTTGTGTCATATTAAAATATTTATTGAGTCATTTCTTCCTCTCTTTCTTTCTCTTTGATGATGACAGTTCCCGTCTTAAAGACTTGTGACCGATACGCTCACCTCTAGTCACAGTCAGGTACACGATACTGCTGCCCCAGCCACAGAGCGTCCTAATAAATTAAGTTGTTTTGTTTCCAGTTCTGCTGAAATCCCGTTTGTCATTCACCTCAGCGTCTGCCTCACTCGATGTGCTGTATCTCTGGCACAGAGTGACTGGGCTAAATTAGCTCAATACGCCAGAGAGACGCAACGAACAACTATAGTAGTCCTCTAGAGCCCAGGACATAATATTTAAACATGTGTCTGCATTCAGCCAACTGCACTGAGCTTTGCTGTTGAGGCCGGACTGTGTTGTACTTGCGAGCTAAAGGATTTATTTGATGTGTAACTGTGTTGTTATTCCGCCAACATTCCGCCCTCGCCATCGAACAGTTTGCAACAACAATTGACAAGAAAGGGCGACAGATAATAACAGGATCAAATCTTAATCTGTTGAAATACTTTTGGCAGAAGCACAAAAGGGTCCGCGGCTCTTTAACAGTTCGTTTGATACGGCTGAAAATCCCCTCCAGCTCTCAAAGCTGACAATTTGAACTCTTAACATCACAGTCGCAGTCTCATTTCACAGTGAAAGTATGGAGAGAATCGGGCCAAAAAGCTCGTAATGTGCTCTGTCTGAGTACTTGCAGGGTGGATGTACGCCCGAGTCCTCACATTTTATTATTCCAAAAAGTGTTGAAAGAGAGTCTGACCTTCACCACGTCAATCTTTCTCCGTCAGTAGCACTTACCATTGTTCCCATGAATAACGTGATTGTAACTCCATCATGCTCTCAAGGGCAAAACACAAAAGTGAAATGTATATATTAGCAGACTTTGCTGTGCTAGACATCTCGGAGCAGTGTTGTTTTGCTTTGAGCTATAAGCTGGAGGAGGTTTCACTCGGATCTTTATTGTAAAGATGAGCAGGCTGCAGAGCTCATGGCACCCGGTTACTTTGGCAACATGAAGCGATAGAGCCGGACTTGGTTTATGCTCCTGCTGTTTAGTGAACATTTAGAATAGAATGTGTGGCCCTGTCCACCTTTTGCTTTATGTACACTGATCAGGCATAACATTATGTCAATTACAATTACATTGACCATCTTGTGACAGTCCAGTGTTCTGCTGGGAAACGTTTGGCCCTGGCATTCATGTGGCTGTTACTTAGACATGTACCACCCACCTAGACCAGACCAGGCACCCCAACCCCATAGCAATGACACTCCTTGATGGCAGCAGCCATCCCCAGCAGGATGCAGCCTGACACAGACACACACACAAAAACGGTTTAGGAACAACTAAAAAAAAACACACATGAAGAACAGCACAAGGTGTTGACCTGGCCTTCAAATTCACTAGATCCCAAACTGATCAAGTATCTGTGGGATGATCCACAGAGGCCCCTCCCCTCAACCCATAGGACCCAAAGGCCCCCGCTAACAATATTCTGTTGTCAGACACAGGACACCCTCAGAAGGCCCATGTCCATTCTCTGATGGACAACTGTTTTGGAGGCACAAGGGAGACCTACACAATATTAGGAAGGTGGTCATAATGTTATGCCTTAATGATTTGGATCTACTTTTTGAGATGAACAGCTGGTTTGAATTATCTGTATTAATTAATTATTTAATTATCATAAATCTCTTTTTTTAGAAATATTTTAGTCAATAACAACAGCTGTGCAGTACATGTAGTGTGAAAAGTTAAATATGCAAATATAACATTTTCATTATATGGAATGGAGACACTTAAGCATTGCTGCTGCATGCACTATATGTTCTTGTGTGGGGGAATAATCCCTCTCAAGTTCATTTATTTCCTGGCTGCATCATAATGGATTCCTGCTTATAGCCTAGTAAGGTTTGAAATCTAACAATGCAAATTATTTATTCATTGGTTTTCATATATTGAGCGCAGTATTTCTGAATCATTTTTTTTTTCTCCCGTCCGCAGCAGTTCATCATCTCCTCGTTCTGTCAGTGTAAACTGAGGATCAGTGCACATCAGCTCTATTTAAATCAGTCAGCTGGGCTGGAGGAGGATTGATCAGGCCCTGGAATGGTTCCAGACAACATGTATACTTTATGGATCACTCCCCTTACTCCACAACCATCCCAGCACACTGTCTCCAGCCTTTGCCGGAGTTTGTGCACATCTGCGACGCCCCCAGGAGACTCTCACGAACCATCCTGCGTCAGATCTCTGTTCTTCTGCCCCGCACACCCACCTCCTTCTCGGTGGTCCACCTCCCAGGGGAGAGGTGCCCTGCATGCCTCCTCAGTTAATCCAAACCTGCCAGGAAACCGCAGGGTTTGTGGAAAGACAGCTGTGTGACCTTCCTTGATGAGCACACAGTGGGTACATCACTCCTGGCTGTGCCGTCAAGCTCTGATACTTTGTCATCTTCTCATCATCGACTCTGCTCTGGCCACTTCTCATGGGACAAAGTCAGCTCACTTTAAGTACCTGTGCCGGTATTTTAGACAGTGGCACATTGTTTGGACAGAAGCGCGGTCATGGTGATGCGAATTTGAGCTTGAAAATATTCCTTGACTTTGAACCGTCTGTTTTTAACTGCTCAGTTGAGCCCCTCGGCTGCGGCTTCTCCC
The DNA here is from genome assembly GCA_005024645.1 of Planiliza haematocheilus. Lineage (NCBI taxonomy): Eukaryota > Metazoa > Chordata > Actinopteri > Mugiliformes > Mugilidae > Planiliza > Planiliza haematocheilus. Next base: position 1,331,201 of record SRSE01000764.1, read on the forward strand.
CTGCTTTGATAAAAGCGGAGTCACGCCACGCTCGTTGGAGTATCTCGCCTTCAGCACCTGGCTGTCAAGTCAGTGATGACTCTTTCCTCCCAACGTTTAGAGCTTAAAATGTCTTCCAGTCTTTCTCTTTTGAGGATCACGGGGCATAATAGTCAGTCAGAAGACGAAGTTGGAGAAACTGAAGGAAGACTAGAAAAACATGACACAATGAGGCCTAGCCTATCGCTGCTGAATTCATGCACCCTGCTGCTTCATTCCTAACATCTTAAAGGTGGGTAACTCTGCTGCACTGCTGCTGGCACTTTCTCCTGCACCAGTTGTCAGTCGTACTACTTCTTCCTGCCTATCCAGATGGCACTGGCTCAGTAGCTGAATCTCATCCTGCCTCTCCACCAAAGAACATCCCCTCCACGGATTACCACAGAAGATGCAGCTTTATTTTGCCCTTTTCATCAAGTTTAATCCAGTGCCACCTCTCAGCAGCATTTCGCACGCCGACCCAGGCCTCGAACCCGCCATTGTTCCAACGCTTAATCTTCACAATGAATGCCACGTCCAAAAAAGTCAAAGCTTGGATTGAAGGATGAATAAAAATCATAAACCTCCACCTTAAACAACACAAAGCTTATCTCAAGGCAAGTAAGGTGAACCTTGAATCCTTGTTCAGTTTTTGCAACTACAAAATTGCGTTTACATCTCTAGATAAGCCGACGTACGTTCTCTTTCACAAAGATGCGTCCAATTTTGGAAGATGCATCTGTAAACACATGTATTTGGATCATTTTTCCCCCCCTATCTGATTTCAAACCCTTCAGCTCCATTTTCAATTATATTTTCAGCATGTGTGAGTCAGAATCGCTGGTGCTACCCCAGAGCGTTTGTACATGAAGTCATCTGGCTTCTTCACGAGACGGAAAAAATACCACAGGCACATAAATAATACATTGTTTTGAGTTGTTTCAGAGCACTCAGCGAGGGGAGAGAAAAGCAAACGCGACATATTAGAAACATTACAGTTTGTTCTTGTTCTTGCCCGCGTCTCACGACACGGAGACCATTTTCACACATCTGTCCCGTCGCCGCGCAAGAGCCCTCCATCAGGGTTATTATATCAGACAAGTTCAGGCAAAACAGAGAGACAGCTGAGGCTCATCAGAGAATGGACATGGTCCTTCTGAGGGTGTCCTGTGGTGTCTGGCAACAGAATGTTGTTAGTGGGGGCCTTTGGGTCCTATGGGTTGAGAGGAGGGGCCTCTGTGGATCATCCCACAGATACTTGATGAGTTTGGGATCTAGTGAATTTGGAGGCCAGGTAAACACCTTGTTGACCTGGCTAGGTCTGGTGTTAGTGGTCATAATGTTATGCCTGATCAGTGTATAGCTTTGTGGTCATTCTGCGTCATTTTGTGCCTCTATGTGGTTGGTTTAGTCACTTTCTGGTCTTCTCACAATAATCCTCTTAAAGTAGTTTAGTTTCGAATTGTTGCATTCTTGTTTTTATTCTTTTTATAGCAGCGTTGATTAATGTTAAAAAGAAAAGTGTCCTACAGCTTGCAGACTTACTCTCACACACTTTTTGCACTTTCAGCAGAGAAAACAATAAAACAACAGTTAAACATCACAACTATATTTAAAGTCTCGCTGTATACTGCGCAATGTCGTGTTTTGATCCAAATGGAAGTATGTCTGCGTTGTGAGCGGTGCCTTTTAACATTGGTCTGGATTTCCAGTCAGAGGAGTTTAAGATCGGGGCAGGGTGCCACAGCCGCAGGGTTTATAATGGATGCCGTATCACTCACATGCAATAAAGCTGATACTCACTCAGTGGTTTATTGCAGCATTTGTTGCCTTCTCGAAGGGTGCATCGAATGACGGAACACACTGCGTGAGATAGATATGCTCAGTGACCCTCTTCGTAACACTAATGTTCATTACTAGCTAATGTGAAACTTTGAAGCTCCCCAGATGGTGTTGGTTGTTATTATTCAAGCTCACTGTTCAGGCTTCATGACCTGTAAATAATACTTTAAACTGTGCTGTTTTCAAAGCTGAAAGTCCATTTAGGGAGAGATTTCTGTGCGTCACATCCACTGGTTCTTTTAAATACATAACCGTGCTGTTGTGGCTGTGAAAATTGTGTTTATTATTTCCCAACCTCATTTATGTTAAGCCTTGTGGCAGCAAATTGAATGACTTTCATTATATTTTCATTTTTTTAATTTTTTTTTTAATCGTGGAAGAAATCTGCAAACAACAGCATGCAAACTCCAGTTTATAGATTAATAAGGTAATGCAAGCCTTCCTAGCAATGCAGTGGAGATGACACAGCATAAACCGCCGTAACCTATACTCGAGCCTCCTCAGTCTGGCTCACTCTGCAAAAACGCCGCCCAAGCGCTAGTCAACGCTGCATGCTTTTTGCACGATTTTTATTTCTACTTCCTGCTTCACTTTCAACGATAGCGACGGAAGCTTTTGGCTAGATTTCGCCTCAGACAACCCCTACAAATGTTTGCATCCGCAAAAACCTCCTCAATTAACCTTTCCTCGATCTGTTCCATCTTTGTTGATCCAACACATGCTAAAATTTGCAGAGATGGAGAAGCAGCCGGAAATGGCAAAAGCGGAAACATGCTACTACCAAGCAGACCAATCACAGTAGTTGTATAGTAGTAGTTATATTTCTGGGGAAGTATGCATGTGGCTAGTTTTTTTGCTCCATGGCTGATTTTTTTTCCGACTCTTCTGGACGTAGCAAATTACAGGTAAACAAACCAACGGTCAGGGGTACGCGCGGGCGGCACTTAGAGACAACACCATCCAAGTCAGAAGACATTACTCGGCTTCTGTAGGTCAATCTACAGACACCAGATGATGATAACAAGTAACTCCGGACTCAGCGGGGAATAGCACTAGCGTACGATAACATAGTATTAGTGAAATGAACGAGTTTCGTGGCAGATAATGTGTTATTTAGAGGCTGTGTTTCATAATCCAGTCACTCTCACTATATGGATATATGCTGATCTAATTATCTCCCAAAGGAATACAAACATACAATTACACAAAAGTTATATGGGCCAGAAATAAGGTCCAGGTTGTAAAAAACAGTTATTCCCCTTTAACCATTTTACTAACAAGCAGAATGTCTCAAGTTAAAAACTATTGTGATATTTCTGTATTGGGTAATGAACATTGTAAGCAGAGACATGTATCAGCACATTAATGGTTCTTAACTCTACAATCAGTATGTGTTACACTACATACAGTACTGCCTTGCTATTCATTTAACATTATGCAAACAACAATACTTGAAAGAGCTCAGTGGCTACTGTTTTGACAGTGACGATGTGGACCACTGTGACTTTCACAGGGAAGGGATTCATACGCTGTATTCCATGGCCTACGCACTTGTGCGCCAAGTCGGTATTTATCATCCAAAATTGCAGTACAAATGAAAGTTGTGTCAGCGCGTTCATTCGCCAAACCTGAAACTTTTTCTTACAACTTTATACATTATCTGTCAAGTTTGTCAAAAGGCTTTTTGAACACTCGGAGCCACGGTGCATGCAGCTACACAAAAATTGGCGGTGGAAATCGGCGACCTTATTTTTAATGCGTGGTTCCACTATTGCTAGCTGCATGTCAAACTATATAATATAGCATCATTGAATAGATATGTCCAGCTCCTCCCAGCAGGTGGAAAGGCCTCCTCGCTCTTGACGTCAGCTTGAGAGTTGATGGACCCAGTATTTTTTGTTCTTCCACTTTATAGATGTGAGTCATTCTCAGTGTTTGCCAACTCCGTTTTATATCGCACTGCATATTTTAAAAAGGGATGAAATGAGAAAGTGCATTGGACACAGATGAATGTGGAGTTGGTGTGTAAGCATAGGAAGGAATACCCTGAAAAATAATTGACAGCTTTTCAAAAATGATCTCTTTCTACAAACTTAGCAATCGTCCATCGCATAAAATCAGAATGATTTAATTGATGCCATGATACATTAACATGGTGTGAAATAATGAGGATGAAGGAGCAGTGAATTATGTAATCACCTCATATGTTCTGCCAAATCAAACAGTGTTTTAAGCTTATAGCAACATCAGTCCTGATGTTTATTTGCTGCATAGAAATCGGATCTGAGCAGAATGTGAGACCCTCCCGTTAAATATGCCACCAGAATTTACATAGACCAACTTTGCATATTTGGATTTTTCTGAAGAGGGTAAAGGCTGAGAGTCAACATTCATCTTTTATCAGGGCTCGTTGGTCATGCCATCCACTACCACCTCAGATCTTGTTTGGCCTGTTAAATGGATAACTGATAAATTAGTTTTTTTGGAGGGAGGGAGGGGGGTGGCATATTTAGCTTATCACCCACTGCGAATTTGAGCTGTTGAATATCTCTGCACAGTAATTTGGATGAATAAAAGACTCTCTTTAGTATTCAGGTGTAGTTACGGTGGCTATTAGACTAGCTTTACACCTCAGGAATCAGAAAGAGAGCTGCTGATCCTGACTGATCCTGTGCTCAGGGCGGGCTTCTGCTAACAGAACAATGATTCATCCTTTCATAAGATACATTTATGCAGAGGATCATATCTGAAGAAATAAATCCACTTTTAGTGCCCTTAAATCTACAATATTGTCTGCAAACGCTAACCCCTCTCTGTTATAGCCTTAACTTACTCCAGTTTTAGCTTCTTTTTATTGGCTTTTCATATTCATTTACACAAGCTGTGAGCTTTTTGACGGACAGCTCGCTGTCAGTACATCTGGTTAGTCGGGTCCACAGATTAGATAAGATAAGATAGACCTTTATTTATCCCACGGTGGGGAAATGTGCACCATATCAGCAGCAGACACGCAGGAGATGAAAATATGTAATAAAAATGTTAGAATAAGTACAAAAAATAGAAAAATAAATACAAAAGGAGTCCTGTTTATACTGGTAAAATCGATTTGTGAAAGACTGAAGGATATGTCAATATATAATATAATATACACCGATCAACCACAACATTAAAACCAATGACAAGAGAAGTAAATCTGTCAACCTGGCCCAAGGGAGACCTACACAATATTAGGAAGTTGGTCATAATGTTGTGCCTGATCATGTATATAAAGTGTTCTTCTGGGAGCAGGATTGATTGTCCAGTCTCACAGCAGCAGGAAGGAAGGAACTGCGGTAACGCTCCTTCACACAGCGCGGGCGAAGCAGCCAGCTGCCCAAGCGAGGTTTTCCATCAGGGATCTCTTCCTCCACTGGCTCAAGGGGACAACCCAGAACAGAGCTGCCCTTCCTAGCCAGTCTGTTCAGTCTCTCCTTGTCCGCCACTGCTCCCGCAGACCGTGAATAGATGGTTGGTGCCACCACGGTCCTCCCTGCTCTCCTAAGGAGCTGGGTCTCCTTAACAGGTAGAGACTTCCAGCCTTTCTTAAAAATGCACCTCAGCCTCCCGACCAAGCGATTCCAGATCAACTTTCTGCTTCCAGGCCAGATGAAATCATCAACTGTGACCCGCAGGAAGAAAGAGGCTTGTGAAGAAAAAGATGAAGTCTGCGTGCTAGTCAAAAGTGTGTACTGTAATTCGAAATTTGCTGAAAAGTCAGATAAACAGGTTTGTGCATGGTGGCTCTTTTTCCCTAAATATATTGTGATGGCAAACATAATGTCCAGGAAGACCGTTACATGCTACATTTTGACCAATTTTAATAGAAAACGTGCGTTAACATTCAATTAAAATACATTTTGTGTTGCAAATTAGTTGTACACATTACATACTGCATCTTTCTCAAAGGGGCTGTGTTTGGAGAACTCACAGGCAATTACCTGGTTCTGAAAATGCATGAGTGACACACAAAGGAAGCACTGACATGCGTTTGAGTATACTACAATGCATGGTTTGTCTCCTTATCCAAACTAGTGTCTTGGATTTGTTCAATCATTTGCTTGTAAACCAAATGAACCTGTTTGTTCTACAGCTCAGTCTTCATTTATTACATCTGACCATCTGTTACAACACCGAGTTCATAACAGAGGAAAGACAGCAACAATTAGTGCTACACCCTAGTTCATGGACCCATCCATCCATCCATCCATTGCCGATTCCTGCTGTCTTCTCTTCAGGCTGGAGCTTATGCCAGTTTGCGCTGGTCAAGAGGCTAGGAAACACCCAGAGCAGGTCAGCAATCTATCACAGAATAACACAATTTCACACCCACATTCACACATCTGGGAAAGTCAGTGGCTGCAGTGAACCTGACCTGCATGTCTTTGGACTGCAGGAGGAAGCAGGGGCACCCAGAGGAAAAGCCCTGTGAAGTCAAGTCAAGTTTATTTACACGGCCCGATATCACATAAAATGTCTCAATGGGCTTCGCCGGCTCACAGCAGCCCCAGCTCCTAACCTCACCCAAACTCTCTACGAGGACAAGGAAAATACCAGCAGAAGATAACCATCAAAGGAGAAAGAGGCAATCTCCAGAGAAACCAGTCAGCAAGACGTTCCCCTTCCTCTGACACCTGGCATGCAACTACAAGAAACAGAAAGATTTAACAGATAATGGAAATATCCAATTGGATAATGGTTGGCCTGGAAATATGGCTTCACCGCCACACAAACCCTACGTGTAGATCTCTTCATGCTCTCTACATGCTACTAGTCTTTTTTTATTACGTGGCCCCTTATACTAGACAGCATGTCGTAAAATACTGTCATCATAAATTGATTGACCCCGACTGTGGAGATGGAGTATCCATTTGTGTGATTAAGTCTGAAAATCAGCTGTTGCTAAAAGGGTTAACAGTGCAGTTTCAATAAATAAATGTCTGGTTCTGAGCAGGGAGTATCTGCAGCGCTGTAAATGGATCAATTAAAAAGCAGGTCTGTTTTTTTGTAGCTGGAGTTCACGATGTAGTTCAGACTGCAACGCATCATAAAGTTTCACCACGAGAGGAGCGGATCTGCACCGTAGGGTGGCTGCTGCATACGAAAACAACTGAAGTGCAGCAAAGCCAGTAGCAACACAATGAGGGGATACGCTACTGTTTTACTCTTAAGTGCAGTTTATACCTCTGCAGGACACAGACGCTGTAACCTACGCACGTCTGGCTCACTCTGTAAAAACGCCAGCCAAACGCTAGTTCAGAAAGGTGCAGAACTGCAGTCGTTTCTATACACGTTCCCCTATTTTCAAGAACACAAATGTGATTGGACGTCATATATGCAGGCAAAAGGTCTGCTGTGAACGTACAACATGCATTCAAAGGAGCTCTCGGTGCAAAGTGAAACAGGCCAGATTTCAGTAACATTAATGGCTAAATCAGCATGATGGTACATTACTAATAAGAGCGTACTGGTGAGCTAATCAATGCAAATAACCCATATCTATATTGGATGATAATTTGCACAATACTGTATATTCCATATTTCATTTTGGCTTAGATTTAGATATTTTTCCAATTTACTACTGTTTCTTTTTTTATCTTTTAAATACTGTCAGAGCTGTAAACAAAATCTCGTTGCACTGTACGACCTGTGTTCTGCAATGGCAATGACAATAAAGGATATTCTATTCTATGAACATGCCTGGAAAGTGGTGCATGATCTCAGGTTCCTTTCCATGGAAAAGAAGAAAAAAAAAATCTCCACCACCTCCAGCGAAGAGCACTCTCCAGGTGGTAAGCCTATAATTATCCAAGTCTACTATAAAGAGACGGCTCCACAAGAGCAAAAGTGCAAACCATTCACAACCCGAAGACCACATTCACTATATAAACACTATATTAAAAGAAATGTCTTCAAATGTACATGGACTTGGCTGAAAAGTCGATGTAATACGCCGCCCAATTTGAATGAAAACATGTGAGAGCTAAGTCTAAACGTGCGGCTATTTATCTTATTATTTGTTTGGATGAAACTGTAGCTTTTTTTTTTTTTTTTTAGCTCGCTGATTTATCTTAAGTTCCGTAAACAGTGTGACGCTGAACAACAGTGTGATCGGCATTAGACTGAATATTGTCGCACACTGTGGATGTTCGGCGGTGCAATCAGTGCTGTTTTCTTGCACAGCGGGACGTAATAGTAAACAGGAGAAAATGAGATCTGAGTCAAAGCAGTTTAGCGTAGAGAAAGTATTATTCTATAGGTATGTGTTACAAGTGCTTGCATATGAAGAGGAGGCCACTTTAATGCTGTCAGATAGCAGTGCAACATAGTTAACTTCGCCTACAAACACATATAGTACTTTTATACATAATCAGGCATAACATTATGTCCTACTCATCCTAATCATTGTGTGGCTCCAAAATAGTTGTGACTAATCAGAGAACTGCACGAGGTCAACACCTTGTGCCGTTTTTGTGTGTGTGCCTGTGTCAGGCTACATAGGTGGGTGCTACATGTCTAAGTAACATCCGCATGAATGCCAGTTCCAAATGTTTCCCAGGGTCAGTGTTATTCACATCTCCGGTCAGTGGTTTTAATGTTGTGGCTGAACGGTGTATGTTCTATACACGCTGTTTTCCATTTTAACTCAAATGTTTAACATTCCAAATCTCCCAAATGTCACTGCAGCACAATCCCTTCTTTATCGTCATCGTTATCATTCTCCACTTTCATTCTTTATTGTCAGCTTTTCAAAACACTTAACAGCTTCAAACGCACTTAATTCAGTGCGGAGACACATAGATGAGCGGAACATCTCCGGTCAGATCCCAACTTGCTTAATGTCACTGTAACACTATCTTCTTGTCTGATGTCCAACTTAATTCGACATTGATTTTTAAGCCTTTTCATTATGTGATCAAGCTGCTGCCACGGCTGAATCTAACAAACTAGTTTCAGCCTCGCCATACAGCCACACTACAATCAGCGCTTGGCAGGCTCGAGACAGGGTGGATGAAAGGCGAAAAAAACAATGCTGGTGTCCTTAGTGTGAGCACTTAAGGCAACGCTATACGAAACGCACACACAGGCTGCCTAAACATCACATTCTGCACTTGTAATAGTGTATTTTATGTTAGAATAAAACATGTAACAATTACAAAATAACACTTCCTGGCCTAATTTTATCTCTGCAAGACCCAGAGGAGTCCGCCAATTATGTAGGCTGTCAGGTACTGTTCATGCCGTGTGGGGATGCTTGTGCAAAATGATTGAGATGGCCTCACATGGAGCCCTGTGAATGTCAAAAGCTCTAGATGGAGAAATATGAGAGGAGGAGCTTTGATGCAATTAGAAAATCATTTAAGATTATTCTAGATTACTGGGACTGATAGGTGCAGGTAAAACACACATTTCTGAACGGGATTCTTCTCGCTTATTTATTTGAAAGAGGAGAGCGTTGTGCCAGCGCGAGTAGCCATTAGCTCAAATTACATTCAGGTCTTTTCAAAGAATCATGAGCACTTAACGTAACGGCCGATGCATCACAACATAGACGGGATTGTTTAAGCAGTCGGCTCTGAAAAAAGATCCACAGCCCTCGTCTGAGGGAGGACACTTTTCCAACAAAGCATGCCTAATTTGAAAAAGAATGAAGGGGGAAAAAAAAAAACAATTTCAATGAGCCAGGAAATGTAATGCATCTGGCCCAGCAGCTTTGATGGGAGTCTATCAACTCCAATATGAATGCGAGGATTTGCGTAGCCATTCATGTGTCCTACTCCCCGGCTGAGAAAGAACACAGTTGTTCTATTACATGGGTTAGCGCTTCTATAGGGATCACCTGAGACCTGCTGGACATTTTCCCTCCATATCCGCTCTCGCACTGTGCTAAGTGAACTCAAACAAATAACACCTACAGTATGCAGATGAGACCGGCGAATGGCAAATATACCGTTTGTTGTTTGATTCACTTAAGAGCTTTTATGATGTCACCAAGAGGCAAATTATAGGAGCTCTTTCATGGCCAGTGAATGGGTGGCTGATTTGTAGACATGGTAACAGCACCCAGGTTGATTTTTACAGGAAATATGTGGATACGGGAATATTTTCTGGTTCAAAACAGCACAGTAAAATGAGGCAAATGAAGCTCATTTAAATGTTAAAACAGTCGTGCTGCCTATCTAAAGAAGGAGAATCTAGTCTCGTGGAGGCGCATTTATTTTACTTTTTTGGTTTAATTAAAGACATAGCGTGACAGTTTAGGAAACATGTTCGATTTTTAACCAGTGCTTTCGCAGGAACATTTGTGCTGTTAGAAAACAATGTCCTATGAAGAAATATTCACTAAATGTGGGCTAAAAAAGAGCACAGAGATCAGCAGAGTGCCATGTCTCCACTGTGAATATAAAGCTACAGTTGTGCGTGTGGTTAATTTAGACAGCGAAAAGGGAAACGTCTCTTGCAGACGGCCAGCACCTCTGTGTTTACTTGTTGTTTTTACACTTTTATTTAAGAAACAGGATACAACAAGACGTATTAATTAAAAGTCTGATCGAAGATTAGGAAAGCCTCCCACGTACTATGGGAAGAAAAAAAATCTCTTCAGGCTCTGAAGCTTCTTTCTTGAAATTACCTCTCTAATTCGGAGAGAGACAGAAGAGGGAATTGGGCTAGACCAAGCGTTCAAACACCGCGGCAGCAAGTCAGGCAATTCAGGAGTGCAAATGTCAAAGGGCGTTTAGGTGCAGTGAAGAGCATGCAGAGGCTGGAGCTTCTCGAACAAACAGCAGAGCAGCTCACCAGTGGTGGGGAAATAGAGGACATCTTGCCAGGGTTATGACTTCAAACATGTAACAGCCTCTGCTGCTCCAGGCCAAGGGAACAGATTGCTCCAATTACAGCAAGCCTCACGCACCAGAGTCCCCTTGACACATGCAACGGTCTATTGGAGTGGACTTAGGGTAGTGGCATGTTGCTCTGGAACACTGGGGGCCCACACATCCCACTGCCAATCTGTATTCCGTTTGAACCTGCAGACATCTCCTTTTAGCCCCGCTTTCGTTTCAGATTCTGTTCAGACTGGCTGTTTTTGGCTGCCAGCGCAGGTGATTGGCACTTTCTCTCTGAATTTATAACAAAATCAATTCTCTAACAGCATCCCTGAGCACATCAATCTAAGAAAGATGCCTTCTACCCCCTCATTTTCAGCTTCGCAGCCTCAGAGTGGTTATAGACGAATCCCTCAGTATACTTACCCATATCGGCTCTCGGAGCTGTGGCAGAGTGCTGCTTTAATTGGCAGCGTCAAGTAATGCACAACATGTTAAGAGCCAGCAGCATTGGGAATCACCTTGTTAATTGAGGGCCGCAGTTGAAAGATTGACTAATTGATCAAGGCCTTTACGGAGTTAGATAATTCATGGCGGCAGCTCCGCGGGGGGAGGAGCCTTGTCAGTGGTGATTCATGCGTCTCTTAGAGAAGAGTTGGTCTCCACGGCCTCTTTTGTTCAGCAGACCCAGTGTGAAGGGGATTGTATCATCAGCACCGCGGCCTATAACTGCTCGTTTCTCCCTCTAAATCAGAATTAAAAAGGTGGGACTGGTGTTGATAGGTTGCCACAAATGATACAGTGTTGTATGTCTGTATGCTTCCCCAGATGGCTGCCGCGCTCCCCATGCACCATCAAGATACAGGGAAGATGTATGGCTGTGTTGTAATGAAAGCATGAAGGGACCTTTAGTCACACAGGAAATGTCTCCATCACGCAGGTGGGGAGGCAATCATGCCCTTGTGTACTGTACTCTGGGAAGAAAAAATGAAATGTGTGGCAACAATGCAAAGATTATAAATTTAAGCACGGGCAGACCTACCTCTGATCGGGAGCTTGGGTTGAGTTGTAGCATAAATATCAACTGAGGTTTTTCTGTTTGGATACATATGTGTGTGAATGTGGGACAAACGGGGCGGTGAATGGAGGGTAAGTGTGGCAGTGGTGGCAGTAATGGAAGAGAGGGATGTAGTTTGAAGGAGGAATAGGGAGGGAAATGATGATCTATTATAGTAAGGCAATGTATTTGTTACTGTTTAGACCAAAACACTGGAAGTTTGTATTCCACTGTGCCATATATATATATATATATATATATATATATTACATACAAGCAGACAAAAAGACAGAAGAAATCGCCTATACAGGAACAGCTAAGACTGACAGCATACCAGACATTGTCTGTATGCAGGTCAAGCCATTTCTTAAATTAATATAAAATATTAAATTCTGCTTTTTATGTGTGTTGTCACATAAAAAGCAGTGTATTGTGCATGTGTGTCAACACTATGAGCGAGGATTAACCAGTTTGCCATGTTGCCATCTGCCCGGTTGCATCAATTTTTCACTGGATAAATGCAATTTCTTGGTGTTTCTTTTTAAAAATCTAATTTGGATAACCAAATATGCAATTATTAACCACATTTTACGTTACTGCGTTTCTAATGACCCTTGCTTTTATATATAATTGCATTTAATTTAGGTTTTACTAAAATCCTTTTTGTTGTGCTGCACAAGTCATGGAAAACGAATGTCAATCAGCAGAGAGTTTGTTTGCATTTTGCCTTATATCTGGTCGCATTTCATTCGCATGATCATTTCTAGTTAAACTAAAACTTTATTTCATGGTTATGTATTGGTTTTGTGCAGTGCCTCATGAGCTCAGCTTTCCTACATTAATTACCATACTCCCCATGTGTTCCAAGGACAAAAACCCCAATCCCATCCTGTATTTAAGCAGTGGGTAACATCATTAGTGACATCACTGGGAGAGACCATGAGTGAGGGGGGAGGAAATTCAGAAAGTGTTGTCTAAAATTTGTATATAGCGATAAATGTTGTCAGTTTGTAAATGGTATAGAAATCATTGTGCCTCATCTTTGGTTCAGTTGGTTCCTGTCAATGGAAGGGACTACAGAAGCACTTCATTTAGTTAAAATTTCTAACTAACTGCATTTGGCTTCCATTTTTTTTATTTTTATTTTATTCTGTTTTGTTTTTGTGTACATAATACATTTGGATATGAATATGCCCTCTATAGTTTATCTCTTAATGCAAGCCTACTCCATCTTAAATACTCAAACTGTAGTTATGTTGTATACTGATCTATTTGTTAAACTATAAGAGGGGGCCTGACTCTTAGCACATTACCCTGGCCACTTCTGTACAGCACTCACCACTGAGTGAGGGATTAATGTGCTGATTAATTGATGTTTGATAAGTACCAGCCATTGAACAGAAGCCAATGTGTTACTCAGCTCATTATATATAAATACACAACATCTCATGATCCACGTGGAAAAACAGATATTAGCACATTTAAATGATGTTTGAGGCATTTACCATATTACTAGTAAGGATTTATATGTATATATGTACACTATCAGAGGAACGAGTATGCGAATGTGTGTATACACCGATCAGCCGCAACATTAAAACCACTGACAGGAGAAGGGAATAACATTGGCTGTCTTGGCATTCATGTGGATGTTTCGGAGGCACAAGGGAGACCTACACAATATTAGAAAGGTGGTCATAATGTTATACCTGATCCTAGGATTTGATGACAGAAGGGAAAAAACAATCATGAATAAAAAGCTTCTGGATATGGGTTTATGCTGTAAGCACAGGCATTGCTTATATACAAATGTGAAGGTATAATTATGTATGCAGGCATACAAGTGTGCATATACTGTTCATTTGTTTCACGCATTATTTTACATGCTTTTGTGTGTCTGTTATAGAGCTACATTAAATTGGCAGTAATACCAGTGATAGAGATAATGATGGTGATTACGGTGACCACACATGCTAATGTATCATTTGAATACACAGGAAGTAGCCTTTGATGCTGGCAAAATGTAACGGGGCTATGTTTCTCCTCCACGTTGTTCAAGTCACTACCTTATAATATATAATACTATAATATAATATAGGGTTTGGTGGTTCCTCCTCTATGTTCTGCACTGAGGAATGAGATGAAATGAACAGCTTGAAGTATTTTCATGATTTCACACAGATGACTCTCTGCCGCAGTACTACCATTATGAAACGATGTTTTACTCGGCCCCACCATCAAGATTAGAGGGGCGTATCAAGAGAGAGGCTTAAGTTTGAGACTCTGGTCTGTCCAAGCTAAAACATAACCTAGTGAGGCTTGCCAGGTTTGCCTGGAGCCAGTGAGCTGACAAATCTTTCACATCCTACAAGCAAAGGATTCATCACGGCGCTTGCTACAGCTGAAAATATGGAAACTGGAAGTGTTTTCTGTGGCCAGACAGTGAATCAAAGGGTCTTCCCACTCATATTTTAACCTTTCCTGAGCATCAAGTCCACGAACGACTCTATTGATGACTGCAGAACTGCTAAATCATCTTTGCTTTGCCACTAATAAAGCTGAGATATGAATTTGTGTCAATAAATAACCCCTTTGATGAGGAAATGACCACCAGCGTCTTAACACAGGAGTAATTATTGTCTGGGAACTTAAAATGACTAATTAACTCATCAGTATTTCGGTTGTCAATGTCAAAAATACAGCCTGTGAACATTAGACAAACTGTGAGGTCCACGGCCAGGCAGGGACAAATCCCTCATAAGGCAAATCTGCTCTGAACTAACAGAGGAAGCTTAGGAATCGCCTGGGTTTTGATTTCAGAGGACATATAAGGAGCTTATGGAGGACAGCAGTCCTTCAGCCACTTTAGCTGCGTGTCCTGTCCTAAGTGTTGTTTTAGACTTTTCTCTGATCTCCCTTTGAGCAAATTTTGGCATGAGAGAATATAAGAGACAATTTCCCACATGGCAAAGGTGCATTCTACTAAATACAAGATCTGGAAATGGTTAAAAGGTGCTGTGTGAGTTCAAGACCATTTATGTATTTATTAGTATGCATTTTTATATATTAAAAGCCTGTCTTTATAAGTACATAACTTGCCATGAAGTCTTATAATTGTGTTCTGTGAGGAAAACAGTGGCTACTTTCATGAGTAAATTATTTAATTCAATTCCATACAGTCCACTTTCAGCTATCTAATTCTTTTTCGTATTGTTTGAAATTTCTGTCTTAAAGTCGATTCACAAGAGCTAATGTCTGTCAACAATCTCCACGGCTGCAACGTGTCTCATGCCTCCCGAAGGCAGAAGACCCCAAAAGAGAGTGTTCCAGTTTTCCATGCTCAGCAGAGCCCCCCTCACAGCAGAGAAACACGCAGGAAGTAGGTTCTGCTTGGTCTACCAGTGAAGGTAACTGTTCTTTTCCGAGGATGCAGTCATCCGTTAACCTCAGAATGTTTTACCTCCTGATGTTAACGTCCAACTCAGCCCGACGGAAGAAGGAGACACGGATCCGCCTGTAAAATGAAGTAAAATAGCAAGTATTATATGAAAAGTAAATATGATAAGTAGAAAATGACACCTGGGCACGTGCAACGTCGATTCGCCGCATTTTGCCTCGCTATAATTTAAAAGTTGCTGCACGGTTGAATGGTTTGAAATTTCAAAGGGTCGTTGTTACAACCATCTCAGACAAGGCTGCAGTTTCCTAGGTTACCAGTAATGCAGCTTTGTTGTGTTTTTAGGTAGCGGGACATGGGAATAGATCATAATTTGTTTTTGATGAGGAGCAAAAAGGAAGAGAAGGAAAAAAGTGTAATAGGAAATCTGTAAATGTGCTGTGGGTATAAAAAAAAAAAAGCAAAGAAAAAAAATACTGGCCACAGTGTGTCTCCTCTTTCAGAATTGTTCCTCAATAAGACAATAAACACCTCATGAGGGGTGACGTCTGCACAATCACACCGGCACAGCGTATGATTGTGTGTCGCAGATGGCTACTCAAAAAAGAGAGACATTTTTTGACAGCTGGATGTGATAAGGCCCCGTGGGCATGTTCAGGGATGTGTCTGTGTATTTGTTTAAGAGAGAGGCAGGTGGTCGAGGAACTGAATCACTTTGCTCTGTTTTATTTATATTTTCCTCCAGCTTCCACGCAGAGGAGATAAATGTACATTAGTGCATTGCAGTTGTGAAAATGATGATTAGAGAAGGTCAGAATGGAGACTTCTCCGTCACACATGCATGGAGCGAGAGCCGGTGAGGTGCTCGTTGTTCTGTCTGGAGTGGAAATCATCAATCAGCACCTCAGGTTTCCTAAATCAATACCATGTGATGACATTCTGGCAGCACTCTGCATACTTCCTCCCCAGGCTGTTGGGACAGAAAACAAAGCCTCTCCCTCCAAATCTGCCATGGCACATCTCCCTCCACACCCCCTTATTTACCCAGGCAGTTGTTTGTGACAGAAACAGCGGCGGGTCACAGGTGCCACCAGAATTAACCGTCTTCTCTCCCTGCGCCAAGTGCGAGCGTTTACCCTGCCGCACGCTGACACGGCGGCTCGGCGGACGCGCTCACCCGAAAGCGTTGGGTTTCAGCTTGAGCACAAATAAAAGATGGACTCCTCCTCGCAAGCAGAGGTGACTGCTGACCCAGTTTGAAGCCGGTAATGTTTGCCAAGGTCAGGCGCCCACAGCTTTTTATTTGTTCCAAAAAATAATAATAAAAGAAACACTTTCTTGACTCAGGTGTATGTACTGTACTGTGTGTTTTTCGTGAGTGTTCACTTTCACTTGTGTTGCCTTTCTGGTCGTCTGCCACCTTTGTGATCTTGGAAATGATCTTTTCTGTACCTGCAACATGTAATAGTAGCAATGTTTTTTTTTCTTCTTCTTTCTTTAGCAACTATGCTACCGTCACAATGACAGTTTTCACAGTTTTGATCTTTTTGGGGATTTAAAGCTTTCAAACTAACTTAAAAACTGCAGAAAAGGGGGAAAAAAAGTGCTAGCTTTTTTAAAAATAGGATTGGACACATTTAAGCTACAGTAATAAATCAGTGCTTTCAACAAGAGGTTCTGTTTACAGCGTGTGTGTAAAATACCTTTAATTTACCCGATATCATTGTTCTGTGCATTGAATGAAAAACATAAACCTTACATAGCACACATAGAGAGAGAGAGATTTAATTTTTCTGTGTCTTGAGCAGGCTTTGAAGCCTTAATCTCAGTTTTACAGCCTCACTCTGCAATACCGTGGATGTCATTCATAAATCTGACCTGACGAAAAAAAAAAAAGCCTTTGGAGTCAAAAACTGTCAACAAAGAAAGCGTGACATACGCAACTATCTCTGCTTCCTCTTTGCATACTAATATATACATGGTGGAGGTGGTGGTGGAGGTGGTGGTGGGGGGAGCACTTTGCTGCCACAATACTGCTCTCTGCTGGTAAGTGATCCTCTCGTGTTGGGCTGACCTTTGAGTGCTGGAGAGAATGAGGACTCAAGTTTCTATTTGTTAAAGGGAAGAATGGGCAGCACAGTAACACAAAGACATAAAAGGTGTCCGCATTATTGTTATTGTTAAAAATGAATACGCTCCATATTTGCATGCGGGAAAGAACATCCCTTTTCCTCTGTGCCTCGGCGGTGGAGTGTTTCAGGCATGCGCTCCTGAGACAACGTGCTCTCCTTAATGCTTGTGCCCGCCACGCAGATTTACCGTCTGCGTGGCGGGCTTAGTTTTAGTAATAATTCAGGCTTCCCACCTGCGGGGCCCTCCAAGACATTTGGAGCAATATCACTTTGTTGAGATGCTACGGTTTGCGTGCGTAAGCTCCACGCTCGCACCTTGTCAGGAGCTAAGAATTTCCCGCAGAGCCCCTGGAGCTGACCACCCACCTCTTTTTAGCCTTGTTAAAGAACCAAAGGGAAATCATATTTCAAGATGATACACTCTCACTTCATCTCCACTATGCTTATTACTGCATCCAGGAAAGATCAAAGCTACCTAAACTACCCTCAGAGCTCGCAGCCCACAGAAGATTCTTCACAGTACTAGAATAACGAGGTGAAGACTGCCTCCACTTTTATCTTTACATTGCTCAGCAAGTGAGTCATATTTGTCAAGAGTAAATCTTTTTGGCCAGAAGTGCCATACTGTTCTTAGAAAGGCACCGAGGGAGAGTGGAAGGGTGAAACTGTGCTCTCCCTGCTGCCTTGTGTTAACTCATGTATCGGCATTACCCAAGACTTGCAGCAGTAATCAGATGTGACCAGTATCAAGTGGTGAGTGAGGCAGCAGACTAACCTGGGGACCCTCCCTCTTTCTGTCTATCCTGAAACAGCTGTTTGCGCTCTAATTAAAGGGAAGCAGCAGGTGTCACCTGAGCCCCAACTGCAGGGGCACACCTGGTTGCATTAATTTGATCCAAAGTGGTTTTGACGGACTGCCTGCACTCTAGCGTCCCACATTAAGCCCACTGAAGTGAGCACCTGCTCGGAGCGAGTGGGCAGGAGCGCTCCACTGACACCGCACCGTGGAGGTACGCCAAGCTGGCGAGCCCATGTCTTCACTGTGACCCAGGGGATGGCTCCGTCATCCCCGCCTCAGAGTCGCCGGCAACATCTGTAAGCGAGCAGACCCGCAACGCTGACCTGTGGTCACACCGAGCCGAGGGCTGGGCGGGCCCGGAGATAATTGTCGGCGTAAAACCTCCCCGAGGCTGTAAAGGCAGCTTGTTTCAGATCTCCTGATGATTTCACAGCACATTTAACTTTACACCTCTCATTTGTTACCCCTCCAGGGCATTTCCAAATATCCATTACCGGGTCTCCAAGGAATCCAGCAACCCTTAACCTCTGCCAGGCTTTATGCATGCATAAAATGCCTTGGGGATAAATGTGGCACTGAATTTGAAGGTACGGACATGATACGTGTTTGTGTGCCAGGTTAAGCAAACAAATGACCTTCACACTCACACTCGCAATATTGTGCTCTCTCTCTGATGCTCCAATTGCCTATGAAATTTACATGACCCAGGAATGAAGCTATAGCGGTTCAGATAGGTACTGCTCCAGGTCACACTGCACTCTCTGTGGCAACACTTTCTTTGTGCCATGACAATACATTAATTTCATGAGTCAACAGGCTACGACTGGCAGTTTGTGTCAAGCTAAACAGTGTTTAATTGGATTCTGATCCATGGCAACACGACTGGAGGCTTGTTTCCATCTTTTATTTCAGCAGCACCTGGAGCGTAATGGAGGTGATTACATCCCTCCTGTGGCGTCCTGGTGGTTCTAACCCTCGCAGGCCCCTGGGAATCCGCTGCTGACAGTCACGGTCCACGCTGCCCTGCTGCCCTCTTTGACTGCTGGCATACCCAGAGCCACTGCTGCTGCTGCTGTGGCTGCTGCTGAGACTTTTTTTTTTGTTACAGCACCACCAAGACAAGCCCAGGTTCAAAGGGAATTATGATAATACAAACCAAATTAATTGCTTACCGCACGAACTCAGAAACAGTTGAGAATCCAAACAATGTGTCAGGAAAGACAGGGGCATAAAATCAAAACCGCTCACTTCAAAGCCGAATTAAATTACGAAAATCTGCTCGGAGTGAAATATGAAACAGAATCACTTCACTTTTGATTAAAAACAAACCAAGCACGTAACTCTCATTGTCAATATTAACATGTAAACTATCTGATTTAGGGGTTAAAACAACTTTTTTTTTCTCCACCCAAAGATAAAAACTGCGGTACTTTAAAATAAAGAAAACACAAATTAATTGTTGAGATTAATGAACTGGGATAATTGTGCATGTCAGGAAAAGAAATAAGTATATTATAAAACAGTAAATAAGTGTACATTTAGTAACAATAATGGAGCTTTAGATCACATTGCACAGTCTTGCACAGCAAATTAGCTGATAATGAGAGTAATGTGTGTGATGAAAAGCAAATGGAGGTTATTAGAAGCAGAAATATTTAGATAATAAAGACTAGAAACAAAGGAAGCAGGTCACCTGTTCACATGTAACAAACTCTACCCTGCAGCAGAGGTGTTATGTATGGTCAACTTGAAGGGGCATATGTGGTTTTTTAATAGATTTGCTATAGGTACTGTTAAAATGTCAGCAGTTAAATGTTGTTAAAACCTTTGGTGAATTAATATAAGGACCAAAAAACTGCTGTTAACACAGAGAAGAAAATTTTATTCCAAAATCTTCTTATTCAAAGTGGCTATTAAATTCTATAGTGAACGGTAAGTAATAACAGCAGTAACAGTAAATTTCATATTATATGCAAGGCCCTTTTTTAGCTGTGTTCTACACCCACATCACTGACAGACTGGAGAGCAAAGACTCCTTTGTAGTTTCAGATCTAAGTTACGAATAAAGATTTAAGATTTAAAGATGTTAATTTATTTTAGTTGTGGCAAATGTGTAAAAAAAAAAACATAAATGTGAAAACAGCTTTAGTGTAGCCACTCTTTCTGGTCAATATATAAAAAAAACTAATGTCAAATGAAGTCATTTTAGTTAATTAAAAAACTAAAAAACTGGATAATATTACTCATGACATTGTACAATAAAAGCCTGAAATATTTTATGAAGGGCACCAGATAAGTAGGCCCGGGGAGGAATGGGCGCAGCGATCACCCTCTCCTTCCACGTAAACAGGGGAAAGGTCGCTGACCCCTGCCGATGAAGCTTTGGACGGACGACCTGCCCATGAGGTCAGTGCTGACAGCACAGGGAGTAGCAACATCACCGGGCCTCTGACCTTCAGTGCAGCCCCACGCTGTTTTACAACCATAACGTCAGGCACGTGTGAATAATGCAACGGCCCTCTCCTGCTGGGACCACCCTTGCCGCTCTCACAGACACAGAGGCACAAACACAGCATTCACATCATGATGTGGCGTTGCTCTCCTTCTGAATCCCATACAATAATGAACAATGAGTTTCACCGGCTGAGGTGTGATCGACATATTTTACAATATATCTTATAAATACTAGCTTTCTGTTTATTTTTGTGCCTATTTTTTAAATTAATGATATCCATTTAATGTCATATACAAGGATGGCTCTTGTGCAGGTTACAAAACACTCAAATACACTTTATTCTACTGACTTTGTAATTACCTTTTTTGTCTATCATTCCTTTTATTCCAAAAGCAACAGCAAAAGCTTAAAAAACATAAAAGAACACACTGCTGTTTTGGCCACCGCGGTAATTTCTCACCTCCGTGCAAGTAAGTGAACAATAGATGGAGCCTCGAGAATTCTTCTGTTTACACAGTGAGAATGAATAGAAATGCCGGAAACATTTTAAAGTCCCCCGTGATTCGTGGAATGGCAGGCTGTCTTCTCTCCGGTTTCCATCTGCTTTACATACACCAACAGCTCTGCGGTTCGCACTGAGATTGTTTGAATTTCATAGAGTGTTTGACATTTGATAATAGGGCCGTGTGTTTATAGATTCCAGACTTCCCTGCCGAAGGTTTCATATCGTGTTTGTTCAGGCCTCCCCGTCTCCAAAAAAGCAATTGAATATATATAAAAAAAAGCCCTCAAATATCTCTGTGTGACATCGAAAAGACAAACCCAATTACTGTTTTAGCTTCACATGAGGAGATATCGATCAGTCTTTTTAGGAATATCTGTGTTTAGCAGCAGGAGCAAAGGCAGGGAAGGGGAAAGATTTTGCCATAATTTATTAGAGTTGACTTACAGTGAACAGACTCACCTGTTGAGACAGATTTATAAATTAACTCATGCGTGTCTTTGTGCTGTCACCAGAGCCCTGTTTTGCTATAACTGACTGAGCTACGCTACAGATGGTTGGTAATCTGAAAAGAGGAACAGGCTTTTGAGTTGCTACAAGACTGAGAAGGTTGGGCAAATGTATCTGTGTAGGAGTAGTATGTAGGATGGTTTGTGCCTAGTAGGAAATTGGCAAAACATGACAAACAGGTGTGTGCAGAGTGTAGTGTGCCTGCGTGCGTGCTGGAGTGTGGGTCTCTTATGCGCTCCAAGCACTTAGCAAGATGTCATCCAGTTCAATGTGAGCCTGGCTTCACAGAGTGGT
This sequence comes from Planiliza haematocheilus, assembly GCA_005024645.1. Lineage (NCBI taxonomy): Eukaryota > Metazoa > Chordata > Actinopteri > Mugiliformes > Mugilidae > Planiliza > Planiliza haematocheilus. The sequence continues at coordinate 1,353,071 of SRSE01000764.1, forward strand.
ATGTCTCATATTAAAGCATGTGCACGTGCCGCTACTGGACCAGTGTTATATCCAAATACGTTTCTGCATCTGAAAGCATCCTTGAAATTGATAAACAACACTGATAACTAGCTGGTGTAATTAATCATTGCTGTTTACAGCTTTTCGTGCAGTTCTAAAAAAAAATGAACGCAACGTGGAACCAACGTTTTCCGCTGTTCGAGTTTCCCTCCGGTATGTTTTTGTTGTCCCACCGGCAGTACAGTTCTGTGCGGAGTTGGAGCGCCTTCGTTGTCGGTGTCAGTCCTCAGTTACTGAACAAATGTTATGGGGTAAACGGCGAAAATGTGACAGGTAAATGTAAGTTTTAAAGCTATTAATTCACTTCACAGTAATCACAGTACGTATGTCAAAACGAGTCGTCTTTTGAACGCGCCGTTTTTCAACGTGTTAGCTTCCACTTATGTTATTCTCCACATTTTTCCAACATTTCACATATAATTTACATAATATATAGATATTTTATGGGGTTAACTAGTAGAAGAACTACGCAATATTCATAACGGTGCTTGATTTTATTTTATTTTTTGATACATTGGAGTCAATAAAGCGTTATAAATATATACATCAGTATAATATATATAGAATTCATATTTTAAAATAAAAAGAACAATACATTTATAAAATAGAATACAAATTATTAACTATTATTTTTATTTATCTATTGGATTTATAATCGAGCAGCATGTGGGTCCTTAACCTTAATTTGTTTTAATTTGTTGCAAAACCAGAACTGACTTCCGGTTTTTCGGTGCATTTTTTCGCGTTTTAGAGAAACTCAAATAAAATTCAACATTTCAAATTTCAGTGATTTAAAATACAATGTTGTTGGCTTCCTCCTCATGCTGCTGCATAAATGGTAAAGGTAAATGGCTATGGCTCGCTCCTCCCACCTTCTGTAGTTTCTTTCATAATCAAAACTGACTGTGATTCTTCATCATCCCAAAAAATCTCTTTATACATCTGTCTCTTTCTCATCTCACTCCATCTCGTTCTCTTTTTTTCTCTCTTTGGCTCTTCCGGCTGTATAAAAATCAGTCTTATCAGCACTGCCAGAGTGCACTTCAGGGTCGTGGCATACCTCGGGCATATGGCACATTAAATGCATCCATTCAGTTCAGTTTAGTTGCGTCAGAGTTCACAAGGCTGCGCTTCTGTACTCAAATGAATCGGGCGCTCAGAGTTGGCTGCCTCACACTTTGGCATCATCACCAGCCAACACGGGGCGTCCAAACATGCATGGAGTCACACAGAGGCAGAGGTGCCGCTTCCAGAAACCTTGTGACAAAGTGTCATGGCTGTGCATGTGTCACACTCTTGGTTCTGGCTCGTGATGCCCTCACCTGCGTTTTGTAGTTGCCAATTTGGAAATTTGGCGTGTGCACCTGTTTCACTGCTGCGAAGAGGCTTTTGGTGATTGAAATGACAAGTGTCCTGTGTATGCGTGTGATGATGACAGGCAGTTTTAGCAGATACAATGGTAGGTGCATGACCAGCTAAGCACAGAACGGGGAATTAAATCACAACTTTAGCACTGAAAATGTCATTGAATTAAAAGTCAGACAGTCTCTAAACGGTGTTTATGTAAATGTTAATTAAAATTCTAAGTGCTGTCTGAGCAATTGCAGCCTTGACTCACCTCCATTGTCCACCCCACAGCAGAACTAAAGACCTTCTCATCAATGGCATCGCTGTGGTCAAAAATCTCTGCCATTCTGCCTCTTAATGAAGAGCAGTTTCCGCTGCAGTTCGGTGACAGCGTGGAATCAAGTGTGGTGGAAATGCTGAAGCGGTCGAGGCAGCAGCTGTATAGTGACTCACCGAGTGCCAGCCGCATGCTTAACGCTCAGGTCATTCTGGATATTTCATGGGAGAGACTCAACACGGGGACATGGCGCCATGTGGACAAAGAGTGGAGGCGTGTTTACTCTTATGGCTGCCTTTTCAAAGTGGCCGCGTTGTGCCGTGAAACTCCGTCAGAAGATGAGATCCTGCAGGCTGTCAGGACTTGTGACATGGCCTTCCTCATGGGCGCTGCCATCATGGATAACATACTTCAGGATATTGTTCGGATTCTGCAAAGTGAAATAAAGAAGACTGCCAAAGATGAGGACGAGAGTGAACATGCTGAGGTCAAGGTCAGTGGATGTTTTTGCATAAAACACACTATTGTGTATTCAGTTAATTTAACCATCTCACTTTAAACTGACTTAACTCACGTTCATGCCTCTATGGTTCAAAGTTTGCAGCACACATAGCCTATATTTACGCAAATGTTTCTGGCTGCTGTGTTTACGTGAGGAGGTTTCATTATGATTGTGATTTTATTCAGATTATTAGATACCAGGTTCATTGTAAATGTAGCTAGAGTGTTTAGAATAACGCGTGAATGTCTCATGTGAAGATTATTATTTATTTTTTTACCCTTCATCATGTTGGACTCCATCAGATGTCACTGAAAGTAAAATGCAACAAGCTCCCAAATGTCAAATTAAAATTGACATACACTGATCAGGCATAACATTATGACTACCTTCCTAGACCTTGTGCCTCCAAAACAGTTGTGACTCATCAGAGAATGGACATGGGCCTTCTGAGGGTGTCCTGTGGTAACAGAATGTTGTTAGTGGGGGCTTTTTGGGTCCTATGTGGTGAGGGGTGTGGATCATCACACAGATCTTGATCAGTTTGGTATCTAGTGAATTTGGAGGCCAGGTCAACACCTTGTGCTGTTCTTTTTGAGTTGGTGCTAAATCATTTTAGTGTGTGTGTCTGTGTCAGGCTGCATCCTTCTGGGGATGGCTGCTCCCATGAAGGAGTGTCATTGCTATGGGGTGGGGGTGTCTGGTCTGGTCTAGGTGGGTGGTACATGTCTAAGTAACATCCCCATGAATGACAGGTCCTAAAGTTTCCCAGCAGGACACTGTATTGGCACAAGATGATCAGTGTTATTTACTTCTCCTGTCAGAGGTCATAATGTTATGCCTGATCGGTGTATAGCAATTATTAATAGTTGCTTCCGCTCTGACAGTTCACTCATAATTAACTCGTGTTTTCAACTCTGATAAGAAGTCGTATCGCAGCCCCTTTGTCTTTCTTGTTATTTTCCTTTAAGGCTGAGCTGACTCATCTTTTCTCTTTTCATTTTGACATCATTAACAGAGAATAAAGATCGCGAGCCCACATGTTCCGGTGATCAAAGCAGAGTTGGCCGTTCCCAGGATAAAGTGTCCTTCACTGGAAAGCTTCAGTACAAACTATCTGCTCCCCCTCAAGCCAGTGATCTTAGAGGGAATCATTGACCACTGGCCCGCCCTCAACAAGCACTCGTGGAGGTTTGTTTATTCACATCAGCATGTCAGTTGTTTTCCCTTTTTGGAACCACTTTATCATTACTCATGTTATTACTTTAAGCTCAGGCACTACCAAGAAAGTTAGAAAGAAAGAAAGTTGTCAAATTAGAAAACCTTTTTAAAACTTTCTTCTGTCTGAAAATAAATGTCACAGTATTAGCATTAGAGTGAATGTAGCACCTAACAGCTCTACTTGTTCAGAAGCCTTGAAATCAGACTGAATTACACAGCAGAGGGTACTTATCTAGATAAGAGCCTGTACCTCCTTAAAAATGTGGATTAACGTGAACAACATGGACTGAGTTCAGGTCGACTTTATCGTCACTGCATCCCCTGATTCCTGACCCTTCAGTCTGGCGCCACAGTCTGATATAACGCATCTGAATTTAAGAATATTCTTCACTGTTCTCCTTCCCACACAGCTGACTAGTCACCCCGACACCTGACACAGGGCTCCTGGCATCTGATTGCTTATGTAACATTTTCTTGAGCATTGCTGGGATCCAGAATGAGCAGATCTTGTTTATAAATTATGCCTGAAATTGTCTCCCTCCCATAAGCGTAGAGTACCTGAGGTCTGTAGCCGGCTGTCGGACTGTTCCCGTCGAGGTGGGATCCAGGTACACGGATGAGGACTGGTCGCAAACGCTGCTTACGGTCAATGAATTCATTGATAGGTACATTTTGAGAAAAGTAAGTGCATCCTCAGCAGGTCTTGAAATTGAACAAAAGCTGATCCATGCTGTGATTTCTAACTCTTTTTCTGTGCATCAAAATCTCCCAGGATGGAGGGAACTCTCCGGGCTACTTGGCTCAGCACCAGCTTTTTGACCAGGTGCGTCCAGGCTTTTATTTATTACAGGATGATTGTTAAAACTTGAATATATTATTTTGATGATGAGATGGCATTTTAAGCAGCATGAAGAATGAGATTCTTTCCCCCCCAGCTGTCATCCTCACATCATATTGCTATGAACAATATTGGCTTTCTCGCCCTTATTTTACCATAAAAGTGAGTGGATTGTCTGAATTGAACTTTCCAGAAAGGGCACCTTGTCAAGCTAATAGTTGGGTATTTTCAGCTGTTTCGTAGATCAGAATGAGGCCAGGAAAGGAGTCATCACTCATCCTGAATTTCCCCTCTACATCCTCAATCTTTCACAATCAGCTCTTTATTTATACTTTCTTTGTCACTTTACGAACCGAAGAAGAAGCATTCAGTGTTTTCTTCTCGATAACCAACATGCGACTTTACCCAAGGAGCATGTTACAAGCATTAAAATGATTATTTTTATATGTACTGGCAAATATTACAAGCGGAAATTTTCAAAAGCTCCTCCTGGTATTGAATCTCCAGCTGCACACGCCCTAATTCGAGGAATCGGAAATTGGTGCTGGGAGAGAAAAGGTCGGGTTGTCCCTAAAGTAAAAGTCACGATGAAATTGCATTACACACAGGACAGCAGACTGAATGGTGCTAAATAAAAATAAATAAATAAATATATGCTAAAGTTGCAGTCTCACATTTTAGTCCCAGTTGGTTTGAGGATCCCTGTAGTTACTGGCAGTAACAGCAAATATGGTTTAATACCATACCATACCAATTAGTCGAGACCATTTTCCATCTTTCTGTGATCAACTGTGATGTGATGTGAGTTGTGAAAGGCACAGGTTATCATACTAAGAAGATGGAGGCGCACGGCCTTTATTCTTGCAGCTCTTCATCTAACAGCTCACTGTGGCTGCTCCTTCTTTGATACTTATTGAAATATTTCAAACTGATCTGACGTAATAAAATGACAAACTAGATACAGGTTTACAGAAGGAGATTCCTTTCAGTCCCACTTCATTAGGAACACCTAGCTAAAACCGGAGCAGTCCAGCGCAGCAGCCCTGCAGCAAATCTAAGCGACGATGTTGGTTGATTGAAACAGATTCAGTAGTTCAATAGAAACAGTAGTTCAAGTGTACCTCGTAAACTGGAAACCGAGTGTATATAAACATTGAGATTGCCGGTTAAAGAGTCTTCAGCTGTGCTAGTGGTCCTATGAGGTGGCAGTTTGCTCAACAGCAGCAGTTATCTACAAACCAAAACGCCAACACAAAGGAGGTGCTACAAAAGATGAAAACTGAAGAAGATGTGGATTCTTTAACTTTAGGGGGCTGGAGCCTATAAGAAAATAGTGATTGGTTGGAAATGCCATGTAACTTTTATTTGGTTTGATGTTCCCTCAGATACCAGAGCTGAAGGAAGACATCCGCTTCCCAGATTACTGCTGCCTCGGTGAAGGAGACGAGGACGACATCACCGTCAACGCGTGGTTCGGTCCCGGAGGTACAGTGTCTCCTCTCCACCAAGATCCTCAACAGAACTTCCTTGCTCAGGTGACAATTAAATTAGCAGCGCCGCTTTCTGAATCTGTGTCAAATACCTGTCACGTGGTCACATTCGGTTCGCCTCATGGGATCCCCCTCCCTGTTTATCAGGTGGTGGGAAGCAAATACATTCGCCTATACTCCCCAGAGGACACAGACAAGCTGTACCCTCATCAATCACCGCTGCTTCACAACACCAGTCAGGTGGGATTGACAGTCTCCAGAGATAGCACGTGTTGAACCTGCAAATATATGCAGCATTTCCTATTTCTGGCTTCTTCCGTGCAGGTGGAGGTGGAGAATCCAGACGCTGAGCGTTTCCCAGAGTTTGCTAAAGCTCCGTATCTTGAATGCGTGTTGCAGCCCGGAGACGTGCTGTTCATCCCCGTCCAACACTGGCATTATGTCCGCTCCTTAGAACTCAGCTTCTCCGTCAGCTTCTGGTGGTCATGATTGCGGTTTCACAATAAAAAATAAATAAAAATCAAATGAGTTCAGCTTGATTTGTGCTGCTGCGGAGGGGAATCAATCAAGAGTTTTTAAACTAATGTGAGGCTAATTCTCAGAAATGTTAAGACAACCGCTGATCAAGCAAACCTTTCATCCATTAACAATGAACACACATTGCTGGATGATTAGTATAATTGCGCCGCTGATCATTGCAACAGCGCCTATTGTGTGGAAAGCTACCAGCAGCACAAAAAAAAAAAAAAACACGAGAAAAACAAATGAGCGGTTAAAATTGTTCGTGCTCATTTCCTTCGGCATATAATTTACAAAGGGTTGTTAGTCATCTCATTTGACAGGGATATGTTTCTCTTTTCAGATTGGTTTATTTAATTGTGTTCTCAACCTTATTCCTACAAATAACCTCAGATGTGTGATTTCCATAATTCATGGAAATGAGGCAAGTCTTCAAATTTAATAAACCGAGCCAGCTACAGGTACAGGAATATGGTAATAAACACGACTCTCTGGTTAAACTGACGGTCTGAGGCAATCAGGCAGATCACAGATGAAAATTTAATTAATAAATTTAATGAATTAATCCCTTGGGCACAGACAGACTTTGAAATTAAAACCATCTCATTGGTTAAGTACCCTGACAGTGTAGCTCTTGTCTAGGACCAAAAACACGGAACCCGACTACAAAGACCCCAGATCCCAGACTCCTGACAAGCCCCGGCCGTGTATCCCGTAGGTCCTTTTCAATCAAGCCTGCTTATTGCAACTATGATGTGGGGATGTGACAAAATTAAGCAGATCGGCCCTGATGTGCACATTTGATCTGATTTTCAACCAAAATCACGGCCGGATAAAGTGGCGTCGTGGGAAATCAATGCTGTGGAGCTGAAGAGCTGTGGGAATACTTTAATAAAACACAAACAGGAAGGCATTTTTATTCAGCAAATGATGAGTGAATATTACAAAGAAATTACAGTTGAAACACAAGAAGCTGCACGAACTTGCTGCAAACCTAAGAGAATATGGCTCTGAAAATGAGGATTTTCTATATATTTTTTATCAAAGTAGAACAGGTGTTGATGGGTCAACATCTTACTGAGTCTATACCACACACATAATGTAGTAGCTAAACCATAATGAAGAAAAAAAGAACATAAGTCACCCTAGCTAGAAGGTAATCCATTGTTGCAGTACCACCTCGGCAGCGTGAGCGGTGACGTTCATGTGGCTATGCTTTCTTTAAATTGCATATTTTAATTAAAGATAAAGCCTATTAGCTGAAATGCACCATTTACATTGTCATAAAATGCAGTATTTAGAATTTGTTAAAGCCCGGCAGACGTAGAAACGGTTTAAAAGAAAAAACGATGACACCACAACTTTCTGCAAGTGCAGCTTGCGGCTTAACAAATAGCTCATGCATTAAACATGCCCGTGTTCGGGTAATAGACTTATCCCAACCTAGTTACTTTCCTTACAAGGTTATCTCTCTAAACTAATAATATGAACCCTGCCTGGATTTAATTCTGTGAGTAAATGCTGTATACTTCATTTAGCCCTTAGGCGCTTCGTCGTTGTCAGGTAAGTGGCACAATTGACTGAGGATCACACAAACCTGCTTACTCTCATTATAATGTGATCAATACTCAATTACCAGTGAAGTAATGTGAGTCCTCTGGGCTTGTAACCCTTTCTCTTAAACTTGGACCTTCCCTAGCGCCTTCCCTTTTCCCTCCCTTCTCCTTTTTGTTTGATTAATGGCCTCATTGATTTTCAAATAAATCTGGCAAATTAGGATTAAATCCATGAGATTTATCTTGCGCTACGATGCAGTGACGCGCGGATGTACAGCTTAAAAAGACAAAGATTTGTTTCTTGTTTATCCCTTAGTGTGACCGTACTGTGCCAGAATGGCCGCGTTAAGCTGAAGGGATGAAACATAAAATTAAAAAGCCCAGGCTCACATATGGTGCTCAATCAATGGGAATGACCACAGTAAATATTCCCCTGCATCAATGTTTATCTAAAGATCGAACCTTTTTTTAAACTCTTTGCAGTTTCGCCATCTGAGCTACAAGAGGATTACAAAATGCTAAACAACGCTGCGGATACTTGAGCTTGGCAGTTTTAATTAGTGGACATTACATATTCATGATTCAACATTAAGAAATCTGGGGATAAAGCACTTTAAAACACAAAATATACAAAAAAACAAAGTAGTGATTGTCAGGCATTAATTAGTCACATCTATAAACAGCTCTACACGTTCTGACGTAACAGTTTAGTTCAAATATATTCAACAAAGACACTGTTATAAAACTGAGCTAGATAAAGCAATGCAAAGTGAGACATAAAGTACGCGTTATTAAAACCCTGCAGTAAGACGGTGTAGTAGAAAATGTAACGCTAAAGATTAGCAATGATTGCTCCGTAGTTAGGACACAAAGTGTGCAAAGTACATTCCAGGCTGATTGATGACCATGTAATGCTATTCAGAGGTTTTAAAGGCAACGTGGTTTCAGTGGTGGCATCAGTTCTCTCCAAATGTATCTGACCTTCAGTGCATCTTAAGTGCAAAGAGGTTTTAACGTGAAATAAAAGACGCGGGATTGCTTTTCCGACGGCCCTGCTTCCTCCCCGAAGAGCGTCCGTCCCAGCGAGCGCCGATCAATGCTGAAACGGAAAGCGCCTTCTTTTCTAGTAGTCCTGTAAATCTGGAGGGAAGTTCTGCATCCTCTCCACCACGAAGAAGCAGAGCGTTCCGGCGAAGCCCAGGACGATCATCAGCAGGAGCTGCCACGTCAGGAGGAGGTAGCCGCTGTAGAAGAACGCCACTGCTGCGCAGACGGACTGCGGGGGACACACAGGTTGTTGGATAAGAAGATGAAGGTAAACAACATGAAGGTGCTCCTTTAACTTGTGTTACTCTGTTAAACTGACACATCCTAATGTCATGTTCAAGCTAGATTCATGCTTGGCAATGGAAGTATGCTGTGTCTAAGTGGTCGGAAGCTCAGAAAATTCTCCGTCCTTCTGCCTCAGACGTTTTCTCTCTTTGCTATACCAACCTTAGCCACTAAATAGGTTCAACAGGTAGGACATAGGTTGACAGTAGAGACATTGCTGGTGTATAAACAAAGCTTTGCTCTAAACCCCCTCCCCTTACAGCAAAAATCCATAGCTTAGCAACCACGTAGCTGTGGCAGTAATGTCAACATGGGCTGTAATCAGGGTGTTGTGTACATAGAGCTAAAGCAGACACATCTCTAAAAGCTTTGGATATCTGTCGGGAATAAAGAGAATTTCTAGGGTTATATCCTGGTAGAGACCAATTTGGCAGCAAATAAAAATTGTCCCGGTCAAGAGGCGTGTGCCTGCCTTCTTCTTTTCCTTCTTAATGTGAACCTAGGTGAATTTATTTCACACTTGGGGGGACAACATCCCCGGATCTGGCTCGGCTTTGCTCAGGTGTGCTAACGCCGTCTGAGAATCGGCAAGTGGGGATTACCTGGATGAATTTGAAGATGGCAAAAGCGGGTGTGCTTTGTTCGGCGTACACGCGGCCTAATATGCTGTAGAGCTGCGTGTTGAAGCAGCTGTCCCCGAGTCCGAGCAGGAAGCTGCACAGCAGGGCGATGGACACGCTGAGGGAAAGAGAGAGGATACAGACTCAATCATGACCGGGCTTACTTATATTTCACTCTTCCTTATGTTCAGTTATTTACCTTGGAGTTAAATATGGGTTCCTTTGAGTGGTGGTTTCAAAGACCACGGGGGCGTCGTTTGGGATGTTGAGGAAGATCAAATAAAAAGCGATGAAATGCACGACCATTCCCAGGAACACCACAGAGGTCCGCCTGAAGCGATTGTTCTTGCACAGCAGCCCGAAGAAGCCCCCGCCTGGATGGACGGAGCGCATCCCGTTACGAACTTAAGCTCACGGAAGCATCGAAGCTCTGAGAGAGGAGAAAGTGAACTCACCCACTATTTCTCCGACGCCTACCACAATCCCAGAGATCCCGATCAAGCCCTTAGCTGCTTCTCCGAACTGTGCGGTCGCTCCGATGCACGTCCCGTACACGCCGCTGTAGAAAGATAGCTCGAGGCCTGGAGAACAAGGACGTCTTGATGTAGCTGCAAGGCCTTTTACATGAAGCTAGGTTACTTACTATAATACTACTATTGACTCACCGCTGTATGCCATGCAGGGACTCAGCAGCAGTATAGTTTTAGTCTTCAGTAACTGCATCATAGTCTCTGAAAAGGAAAAGAAGGAATACAGTCATTTGGATTGCTGCTAAATACTATATTACTACCATTTATACGTTTCTTTTACATGTGTATTGAGGTTTAATGACAATGCAGACATTCAGCCCACATTTTTCTCTGACAATTAAAGTTGTATACAGGTAGAATATGGGGAAAGATTTTCTGTCGCAGTAAGCCAAAAAAAAAAAAAAAAAGCCACATTTAAATGCAGATGGAAAAGCACCCAGGAGACACTTTCACTCGGGCCGTTAGGAAAAATTCGTATTTTAAACGAAGAAATCCCACCAGGTTTGTTTGTGTACGCCTCGGTGCCCTTCCTTGACACGAATCAGTGTGCATCTTTGATAAAACCCCGATACCTTTAAGGCAGGTGTACACGAGTATAGATGCGCGGCAGATACACACAAGACAAAGAGTAATCTGATCCTCCAAACAACTTGGGGCCGCACTCAAGGCAGGTGCGAGTGCGGCGGAGTTTCCAGTCGGCAAACAGAGATGTAATCTGAAATAAACCCGCGCGCAGGCCGTTTCTGTGTACTCTGGTCTGAAGCTGGGAGATTTTTATCCGCGTGAAAGCAATTTTCACTTGAAGAAAAACAAAACTGCAGTTGAGTGCCTGCTAGACTAAGCTGTGGAGTGCAATGCTAATAACTGGGGGAGAAGAAAAGTAACAGGCATTGTATAACGTCTTCAGTGTCTTGTGATAACTGTACTTAACAGGAAGAACATGATACTGTAAGTGTTACTGTACTATTAGCGCCTTCGTAGCTACGCTAGCAGCACATGGCTCAAAGGATGGTAATTAGTCAGTTGGTTCACCACATTGGTCGAGACGGAAATATCTCCACGACTACAGGCTGGATTGCAGAAAAATCTGGTGTCTGTGTCTGAGCTGATATACACAGATCAGGCATAACATTATGACCACCTTCCTAATATTATATAGTTCTCCCTTGTGCCTCCAAAACAGTCGCGACTCATCAGAGAATGAACATGGGCCTTCTAAGGGTGTCCTGTGGTGTCTGGCAACATAATGTTGTTAGTGGAGGCCTTTGGGTTGAGGGGAGGGGGCTCTGTGGATCATCCCACTGATACTTGATCAGTTTAGGATCTAGTGAATTTGGAGGCCTGGTCAACACCTTGAGCTGTTCTTCATGTTTTTTATGTGTGTGTCTGTGTCAGGCTGCATCCTGCTGGGGATGGCTGCTGCCATCAAGGAGTGTCATTCCTTTGGGGTGGGGGTGCCTGGTCTGGTCTAGGTGGGTGCTACATGTAAGTCACATCCACATGAATGCCAGATCCAAACATTTCCCAGCAGGACATTGTATTGTCACCAGATGGTCAATGTTATTTACTTCTCCTGTCAGCGGTTATAATGTTATGCCTATTCGGTACAGCTTTGGTTGCATCTCGACGTTTTATCAAGAGCCATCATTACTTTTTAGATCTAATTAATTCACAGCGACTGAAACAAACCTCTGTCTTGTGTTAATTAGTAAATGTTGTCTGCTAGAAGTCCTGCTGACCTTAAGCTGTGTCCTAAACCCGTACTACATACTAACTCTATGCAGTAGTTTAAAGCAGATTGTCATAATATACTATTTAGACAGAAAAAAATAACTAATAAAATGACATTTGTTCTGTTTTATATCGACAGACAGATTGATACAAATGTTGTTGTTGCTGTCAGTCAAACTGAAGTCACTCTGGGGTGTGACTGCCAGTGAAACGACACACACAAATAGAATTTTCCACTTTTTTCCAACAGATGTCCTCACGAATAATCTCACAAGCACTTTGCACCGTGCACGAACAGTGTGTATTAACAGCAAAACGTCGATAGAATTGTACTTAGTATGCGTGTCGTCTTCTTGAATAATTCCTTTTGTCATTTTTCCGATACGATCGTAATTCATGTGTAGTACAGTAATAACACACACAGGTTATTATGTATGTGTACACACACACGTGTAGAGTTGCTAATTTGTATCAGCATGCATTCACTGTATGAACATAGTGAATACAGCTAGTGCACGTTAAAAAAGAAACTTATTATTTTAATAAAGCTGACAATGTGTGGTTCATTCCAAAAACAACTTACTGAATTCCGACTTGGTATCCTGCATGGCAGTATCTGCTCTGTGCTTGTACCTAAACAACAGAAATGCAATCAATATTCCACAACGCTGACACTAATCAATAGAAATAAACTGTACACACAAGCAAATAGCGTCCTCCAAGTCAAGAGCAGGTGAAGTGATTTATAAGCCAAAGAGATGAAGGATCCCTATTTACATGACTCCCTGTTGCACTGTTGGAATTACTGTTTAGTCTCCAGTGTGGAAGGCTCAAATATTTTTCATCTAGCAGATACCCAAAACAGTCTGCTGCCACAGGACGCACAGGCACAGGTGGACAGAATATGTTTTGTCCAAATCAGCATGCCAAATAGAATTCTGCAGGATGTACTACTTCCAGGCTCATGTTTTTCACAATGGAGGCCTTATATTTTTTCATCAAACGTCCCCAGATTCGAGTCATAAATATTTAAGCGTGTCTGAAACAATGCTGAGGGCTGTTCCTGGAGAGGCTGGGGTCTTTATCCGCCGCCACTCCGGAGGAGAAAGTCTCCGACCCGTCCGCTCCAAATCTGCCTGATTGCACCCTACTTGTGTAAAGTGCTATGATTGGGCTTGACTATCAAAATTGCATTGATCTAGAGAAAAATGGTCAGTGTCATTTCTGTGAAGGGCAAGAGTGGTTTGAAACTCCTGTGGAACTGCGGCGGTAAGTCTTCTTAAAAACCTCTTGCGAGATCCAAGGTGTTATTTGAAGAAAATAATAAATTTTGGGGTGACAGTTTAACAAGGTCAACTGGTTGTGAGGTAAAAACAAACAACCTATTTAGCTAGCCCTGGTCCACGTGCTCCTCTGTGTCCTTTCCGAGCAGAAATATGAATATATTCTGAGTGGTTTTCGTGGCACTGCAGTGAAAAAGGTGCAATTATCTCTAAGGATGTTCTTTTACGTCACACGAGTGGATAGCAGCGACTGCCCTTCCTCTTCAGACAGCATCTCCTCCTCGTGGCGGACCTTCCTCAACACCAGGAAGGTGAGAGTGCCGAGGACGGAGGCGACGAGCAGGGCCAGGAAGGTGATTCTCCTGCTGTTGTCTGAGAGATTAAAACGCACCGCTTAATTAAAACGCACCAGATATATCGACGACATTATAAGCCGCGGCATATTCAGATAACCAGCCGCTGCTTTGCAGTCACGGCGGCGCTTACCTGATATTTCCGTTTTTCCGTTCCATTCGAAATAAATGTAAAGATTTCCAAACAACATGCTGCAAATGAAAGGAATGGTGTGAATTAACAAACATGAATACAGTATAATGCTACAGTAATATGCAAAAACTAAACTACTGAGAATAATAACTAAGAATTAGTGCCGTCATTCAGTTTGATTGTATGCAAAGCTCCAGAAAAGACATGGAAAGGAAGAAATTTTTTTATTACTATAATTTTTTTTGGAACAATTCAGAATCTGAATTGTATTTATGGCCACGTATGCCCACACATACAATGAGTTTGTCCTGGTGTTTGGTGCAATAAACGTAAGTACGAAATAAGAGCCAATATAAAATACACAAAGATGCAGGTGTTGTGTAACGTACAGTGTATCCCCCTTCAGGGGCCGTGCATGTGATTGTGAGTGGTGTTTGTTCTGGGTTGTTCTTTAACAGTTGGTCATTTTGATTCTATGAATTAAAACACTTATTAGTGCACTCCTGCTTTGAAAATAATTATAATTTTTACAGCGCTATTTTAAGGGAACGCACATGAAATGACCTACCGAGCTGGTGAACACTTACTGTAAAGCTACTTCTAACCTTTTGTAGCACTTCAACATGACTCAGACAAAAATTCCGAAAAAATGTAATGAAAAGGTTATCCTGTGAAAGTTATTTGGGGGCACGCAAAAGTACATCTTATTATTTTTCTGCTTCCCGTGTCCCTTGCAGGGCTCTGTAGTTCGATAGAGAGCGGGGAATGAGCACCTTTTGTTTCCCTGAAATGACGCCGGCAGATAAATCCTTCAATTTTCTATCATAATTAGAACAGCTTAGTGTGAGATTTAGGTTAGTTAAACATTTATTTATAAGACCCTCTGTGCAATTTATTGTGTACATGGAATTTAATGTATATCAAACCTTCCAGGGCCTTTTAATTAAAGCATTCCCATTTGGACAATCAGTGAAAAGACTGAGCATGGTGATAACTGAGTCCTTTAAGAAATGATGTTTGATAGACAGAAAATGTGGAGTAACTTTGCTTTTTTACAATCAAATGCCGACGTTATAAACAAAATAATCTGCATTTCTGTCTCTGAGGATGCTTCTTTCATTTTTTTTTTTTTTTTTTAAAGTTGTTTATTTGCCTTTCTGTAAAACACTGTGATCTATTTCCATCTTTAATTACAAATCCACCTCAACCGAGAAAATGGAGATTAGTCTGTCCTGGAGCCACGGCGAGGGACATCAGGGGTTATTCATGAAAGATAACAGTGATTTTCAGCGGCATTCTGTGTTTGTGTCTGCAGGCTGTGAAGAACCGATTCGGAAGTTTGCTGTGGCAGCGATCACCGCTGCGGAGTCAGATTAGCGTTGCCCTATTGGGAGCTTTGGTGCAGGTGACAGCCAATGTAATTATTACACTAATTCAATTTGCATATTTTAGCAAATACAAATTAGTTGTCCGAGCCAGTGTGCAAGAGCAATTTGCCAAATACAAGAAGTGAAAAGGCCAAAGCTCTCACCTGCAGAACTCTCCTCTTTAAGAGGCTTCACAGAGGAACTAATGGTATTTATGAAAATGAAGCCTATAATAATGTAGCCTGTGCAGCTAACAATGCAGATCACGGCAGGAGTTTGGCTGCTGCAGTGCAATTACACATTTGATCAACTGAAATGCCTCAAACAAAAAGAAAAGAAAAAAAAAAGAAAGAAAATTAATTTTAGGAGCATTTAACCTCCTGGAGTCCAAAGGGGAAGGCTGGGGATTAGTACATAGAGTCGTTGTTGAGGGTTAGCGGTGCATGACATCTGGTGTATGGACCACATGCCAAGGTGTCCTTAAGCAAGACACTGAACCCTAAGCGGCTGCACACTAGTGTCAGTGAATGTGTGGGCGTAGGAAGAAAGCTGCTATATAAATAAGACCTTTTACCAATACCAAATAAGACGTCAATAATTGCATCGTATAGAGTGAAATAGAGTTAATGCATGGAAGTAAGTACACTTAATAGTGATGCAGACATTGTGTAACATTCCTGTGTCAGTAGCCGCGTACCTGCACTGCAGGAGAGCCCAGAACATCCCAGTGTTCCTGTTGATAGTGGAGGCCTCTGAGTTTTCCACCAGAAAGTGTCCTTGAGCTGTCCAGAGCACTGCGAGGGCGAGGCAAAAAAATTAACCAGTCAGTTAATTACCCACATCAAGTGAAAAATTATCTTTCAGCGTCGGTAAGTAATGCATCTAACAACACGGTAGCCTTGGGACATGATAAAAATTCATCCCACTGCAGTGATTTGAGGTCTGCATTAAACAAAAAAAAAAAATAATAATAATAATAAAAACAGCCTCAAATAATTTTTCTTCATTTCTTCAGTAAACGCTCAGCAGAGGCATTTATGAGCAAGCTCAAGGTGCTGCGCTCTGTTTGGAGAAACAGCCCCTAACCCCATTTAAGGTCTAATTGCGGATATACTGTTTGAACGCATCAGCGCGTCCCGGCCATGATAATCCCTGCATGCATGATTAAACACCATTTGGATTTCAACACAGAAATTGAGCTGGCTACAAAAAACAAAAACAAAGAAAAAACAGCACGTATTTATACGCTTTAATATCTTGGGCCACTGCTAATACATTGCATCCTGCTCCAGTGTTCACACATCCGACTTTGCGGAATGTGACTGAGCATGTGCCCGACATGCTGCAGTTGTGCGTCTGAAACGTGAGGACGCCTGAAAGCCATGCTTTGTCTCGCACAGCGTGCAGTCTCCGAACTGTTCCGTAGACAGGACACGAGGTGTTTGGATCTTTGGCTCCTGGAAAGTTTTAATTAAATTTTCACTAATTTCTGGCATAATACAGATGAAACGGTTAACTAATAGAGGAAGCCGTCAGTAGGCTAATCACTAATGAAAACAGTCAGTTGAAGCCAAATAGGAAAAATAAATGGAGCAAATTAAAATTCCAGGCACTCAGTTGATTTAGAGAACATTTAAGTATGTATTTCTTTAATAAAGGTCAGGTATTAAGACACTCAATCATGTTTCTTCTTTATTTTCACCTAACAACACTGTAATAATGGATGTGTTTCTCTAACTGTCCTTCAAGTTATTGATCGTTACCTTAAAACAATGGGCATGCTATTGCAAACATGCTAATAAGATGATTATAACCAAATAAAAAAGTCAATGAAATATCTGATCACATGTTATAAGACAAGCTGAGGGAGAAGAACTTACTGGCTGCTCCGATGCCGATGAGCACAGAGGTCAAGTAGAAGGACCATGTTGAAGGTATGATGAACACTGCAATGTAGCCGCTAGACACAAACCCAGTCGTGAGCCACACGTTTCAGCAAATATTCTGACTGCAGTCTGCAATCAGCATTAAAAGCTTACCTGTAGAGCAGACCGCTCAAAAACATAGTCAGCTTAGGCCCGATTACTGTGACAACAGTCGGCGCAAGTAAGTTGGAGAATGAAAAGACCCCGTAGATGATCCCCAGACTTTAAAAAAAAAGGGGCAAAGAGAAGACAAAGTGAAGCTTTTTACAAAGAAATATTTGGTTTGTCTCTGAGCTCTGAGGACTTACCTGTGGTACCCGCTTCCAGTGAAAGTGGCATTTCTCAGGCTTTTTACTACAGTTTGCTGAAATTCATGAAAGAAAAAAATCTTTGTGTTAGGCAGTGTTGCAAAAAAAAAAAAAAAAAAAAAAAATGGGTCAAATGCCATTCATCCGGTTTGATCATTTCCCTGATCACTGAGGAAAATTAGAAACACGAGATGCGCCTGACATGCTCCTCTGGCTGGCCTGTTTCCTGCTGCACATTTGAACTTTTTTTTTTTTTTTTTAAACGACATAAATATACAGGATTATAGGAGAAATGCACACGTTGCCATTATATATGTAGAATTGCACAGCATAGGAATCTCTTGCAGTTTTTGAATAGGTTTCAGAGCTGGGGGCCAGGAAGTCTGATCCCTGCATTCAATTAAAATCTCAGCTCGCGGCACATGTCCTTGGAGCGCTTTCTGCAAATCTGCTGAAACGTTTCTGAAAGTAAAAACTGAAGCGTTGGTTAACTTACTTCAATGTTCCCGCAGGTGGTGAAGGCGGTGAATATAAACAGGAACCCCACACCCAAAATCACAACGTTGAAAGTCCTCCTGTCTGCCATGGTGTCTTCACAGCGCTGCTATCAGTACATTTTAAGTTTGTTGCACCGACAGCTAATTTGGATGAGCATTTCCAAAAAGTCGCGAAGGGAAAGTTGACTTTACTGTTTAGTTACAGTTTAATGCGCAAATAGCGGTCAGAGGAAGAGAAGCACAGAGTGCGGGACACAGCTCTTAAGGACGCTTCCTCGCTGTTATACCAAGTACGCATGACAACTTGTGACTTTCATTATCAGGAATATTATGGTCTTCCTTTTACTGGGACTTCTCCGTCACGGTGTCGTCATCTTCCTATTTTCTTTTCTTTTTCTCCCCCCCCCCCCCCCCCCCTCGTGCCACTTCTTCTTCTCTCATGAAATTTGCGGTATTTTAAACTCATTTAGCTTTGCTGCCTTCCAGAGGTGACTAAGAGAAACAGTCTCCGAATTAAAACGAAGCGTTTTAGTGACAAAATATAAAAAAAATAAACAAATATTCAATTTCTGATCAATAAGCACACACTATTTGGATTTTGTTCCTATTAATAATGTAATAATTATTCAATAACTAAACACCACGTACATTTTAATGTTCAAACTAAACTAAATAGTTTATTTTAATGTATATTTATATTACAAAAGCGGTACATGAAGTGTCAGTGATGTCTGTTTTAAAGCAGATCCTCAAAATGCTATTGGCAAGAGATAACTGAGAAGTTCAAATCAGTTATTTGAAATTGTTCACCCCCTGTAGGTAATAACTACAAAATCCAATGTGTTATCATTTTAAATATCGAGCCTATACATCATAGACATAAATACATAAAAAAAGAAGAAAAAAAGAAAGAAAAGGAAAAAAAAAAAACGTTGCCAGTAGCCATTGGTTAAAGTGCCACCTCTCGGTGTCTGCGTTTGCTGCCACTCAACAAAGATGTGTAGTGGAGCGAGAGGCTATACCGCCAGTCACTTCCGCGTTTGCTAAAAGTCCCGTATGTTTTATGTTTTTAGCCCGTCAATTTGAAATTATTCCTTTGCGAATAGTGTATTTGACTAAATTACCTCTGCACACTATTATGGCAGTCTTAAATATAGCTAAATGTGCCAAATAATAACTTTATGTGCAGTTAGTTTCTTGAGCGCATGCGTATTCCCATTCTGCCCGTTAACTGTCTACTCACTGAAACTGCAAACGTTTTAAAGTCGTACGGGTAACTATGGCTAAATCTTAATTCGATTTTACTACATGTAAGTATTTTTCTTCCCCTGTGTTATGCTGTCACGCGTTGATGTGTGGGCACGACCACAGTTTTAGTTCTTCTCAACTTTTGTTTCTTGAACATCAAATTCATCCTGCTTCCTGTAATCTCTTTGCCACAACCTACAACAGATTGTACACAATCATCATGGCGACCCAGGATGGTGGGTATTGAGAAAATATAGCAGTATTTCCTTAATATCTTTACATTGAGCGTATATGGTATTACTGGAATCACGTGTACTTCTTAATGGCATATAAATATACTACGCCGTTAATAGACTGTTGTGAGCATTTACGTCTCGCCCGCATCGTTATTCTTTAAATGTTCAGCAGTGTTGCAGCTAGCTAACGTGAACGACTGCTAACAGTAGTTACAATTAGCCTGATGTGAGCAGGGCTAATGTGAATTTTAGAAGATTTAACAAATGTTAGGTTTGAACTGGTTAACTTAAGCTGTTAGCATGCTAACTAAATGTGGTCAAGTCAAAAAATGGTAAGAACGGCGTATCCATGTACAGTATCCTACGGTAACGTTACCAGTTTTGAAACCAGTAAGGCCAAACGTATGACAAGATCCGGGTACATGTTAAGGTTTTTTAAGAAAGCATGTCTGTTTTGGTTCAGGCGTGTTTCATGGTATTAATTATCCCGTCGCCGTAAACCCTGGGAAGAGTTTCTTAGTAGAGAGGGGAGAAAACAGCGGTGGAAAGAGCTAGAAAGACCACGAGAGAGAAAGTGAGTGAGCAGAAAAAGCGAAACCAGACTTCACATAGACTTGTCACTGTTGACTCAGTTATCTTTCTATTCTTTAGCCACGTATAGTGTGCATGCATTCGTGACTGTGTATAAAACAAATATATATTTTAGTTTATATAAAGGAATTTAAAACTGAATACGTGTTAAACAAACTAAACCATGCTTTAGTACATTAAAGACTCGTTTTATTCATGGTATGTACCACATTAGAGATAAAATAATAATAATAATAATATAATTTAAAGTTCCAAAAATAAAGCTCCAAATTAAACCATATATTATTTGACAAGTAAAACAAAAAGAAATAAAAATCAAATGTAAGTGGGGAAAAAATTAAAACAAAAGGATGAGCAGGGTTTCCCCCAGGAAGTGTAAGCCTTCCAGGTCAAGGAAGGCACGCCTCTTGCCTTCATGATTAGTTTAGTTTGTGGTCCTTAGCTTAGCTGCAGTAAGATTTGCCTCTCCTTTCTTCTTATTGTTAAAATGTGTTTGAATCATTTTTTTTTTTTTTTTTTTGGCTGCTGGTCGGACAAAACAAGATGTCTATTTTTTTCCTACATTTTTGCAGCAAAGCATGAAAAAAAAAGGACATTCTGAAAATAATCATTAGTTGCAGCCCTCTAGTTGTATCTCATTTGCTCAGTGAATCAGCATGTCTGCTCTAATGTGTATTCATTCTTATTCATAAAAGTATACGCTCTCCTATGTTTGTGGAGATGATTATCCTTTCAGGAAAAGTGGTTCATCTTTAGTGATAAAACTGCAGGACACACCGGTGAGGATAAATACAAAGAATCTATTTATTTTAGTAAATGTAATGATATGCAGGTTTTAGCAGGAATATAAGAAAATTGGCAGTTAGTTAGAGACATGCATTTAACCAGCTGTGGTGTCTGCCTGCACCGTTTCCATCTGTAGATACATTTTATGTCGTCATACATGTGTATTTGTTTGTTTTCTACTGGTTTGTTTTGTCCTCATTGATAGACTTGTCCTGTGCAAAAATTTGATTCTTGCAAGACACCCATGCTAATTATATTTGCACATATATGGGAAATCTGTGATATCCTATTTTGAGACCTAACATTGTTGTACTTGGCAGCTTCAAGAGGATTTCATTGAAATCAAACATTTTTCCTCTTCCAGGAAGTGAAGAGGTCATAATGGAAACTGAGGCAAAGCCAAAAGAGGCTGAACCAGTAGGTGAAGATGTCGAGAAAGGCGACGCAGAATCTGCGTCTCACACGGATGCGGGAAATGCCACAACTCAGGACACTAGTATTAGCAATGGGGACGATGCTGACGACGAGCAGGAAACAGTGGACTTGAAGATTATATGGAACAAGAACAAATATGATCTGAAAATTCCTGTTGATAGCACCGGAGCCAAACTAAAAGACAGGATCCACTCACTTACTGGTAGGAGCACACAGTGGTGAAACACTATTCTTATAGGGGGTGATTCTTTTTCTTCTTAGTCATTCACAAAAAAAAAAACACTGTTTTCTTTAATCTTCATAGGTCTTCCACCGGCGATGCAGAAAGTGATGTACAAAGGACTGCTTCCAGAGGACAAGACGCTACGTGAAATAAAAATTACAAGTGGTGCAAAAATAATGGTGGTAGGCTCTACAATAAATGATGTATTAGCTGTAAACACACCCAAAGAGGTCATTCAGCAAGAAGTTAAAGCTGAAGAAAATAAGAAGGAGCCTTTATGCAGGCAAAAGGTAATAATTCTTACATTACTGTTTAGTGTTGCAGATATTTTATGGTAGTTTGTGTGATATTAAAGCTCTACTACTATTTCAGCAACACAGGAAAGTTTTGGACAAAGGTAAACCAGACGATATCATGCCAGCTATTAAAGGAACAAAGGTGAGATAAGATGAAATAATCCTTTTAATTTAACCCACAGTGGGGACAATATACAGCACAAGATGCTGAGCATATGTTCTTTTGACCCATTCTGCAACTGCCTTGTCCTCCTTACAGGAACGATTACCGACAGTGCCTTTATCCGGAATGTTTAACAAATCCGGAGGAAAAGTTAGACTCACTTTCAAACTGGAGCAAGATCAGTTGTGGATTGGAACAAAAGGTGAGATTACAGGCTTACCTCTTCAAGAATTCACTGCAACGCAAAGATCAGAATTTCATCATGGCCTGTGTTTTCTCATCTACAGAGAGAACGGAGAAAGTTCCAATGGGCTCCATTAAAAACGTAGTGTCTGAACCCATCGAAGGCCATGAGGACTATCACATGATGGTAACCGCTGTCTGCTACCTCAATGTCTCTGTTTCATTAAAAATTCCAAATGCTCAGAGGCCAAGACAGGTGTTCATATCACTGAGCGAAGCGCTGAAGGTTAAAGCTGTGTGGTATTTGTTTGAAGAAAAGCAAAGGAACAGAGCAGCGC
Source organism: Planiliza haematocheilus (assembly GCA_005024645.1). Classification (NCBI taxonomy): domain Eukaryota; kingdom Metazoa; phylum Chordata; class Actinopteri; order Mugiliformes; family Mugilidae; genus Planiliza; species Planiliza haematocheilus. Next base: position 1,375,456 of record SRSE01000764.1, read on the forward strand.
AGTTCAGTTAGATTTAATTTGTAAAAGGTCTTCTGTGTAGGTAGGTAAACAGCGGATGTAGCTGTTCACTGACGTGACTGGAGTGTGTGTGTGTCAGAGTGATGGAGTTTGCTGTTTTGGGCTCTGCAGTGGAGCGGGAAATGTCAGTGACTTCTCTAGATTAACCTTTATGTGTAAAGGCACTTCTCTTCTTCATTGTCTGAAATAGCAGTGTTGGAGAAAAATGTAATTGAATCAGGTAGAAGGAGAAGATCATAGTTGTTTTGAAGAGAACAAAAATGATGTGTCATGATGTTCATATAAATCCCTTTTTAAAGAGGATGCTTTTCTGAGGAATTTAATCCTTTTATATTGGATTCCTATATTTCTTCCATGGCTATGAATTATCCATCCATCTACTCATCAAGGACATCATGTAATAATAATAATAACACAAGCTAACATGTGAATAATGCTGTGAACTCCATGGCAACAAGCCACATGTGCATTCAGTCGAATGCGGCTGGTCCGGTAACTACGCATGTGTGAGTGAGGCATTGAGGGTCTTCCATGTTGCTGGGATTTTGTGCTGCCTCATCACACATCGCAGCCTGCATCCTTCCATCCATATCCCCATGTTGTTCCGTCTGTGGGGCAGAGGTATCATATCATAATGCACAATAGTGGATTCACAACAATGCAGTCTTGTATTCGAATGTTAAGTAAATGTGACTCTAGTGGCTTGCTCCGAGTGTGTTCCTGCATCACTAAAAAGGTTGAAGAGTAGATCGAAGAGGAATTGGTATTCTTATTTTAAAAGAAAGAGAAGGTTGTAGGGAATCAGTAATCAGTCTTTCTATATGCCATTAAACATATTCTAATATATAATAATCAAATGTATCTTCCACTTTTCCAGGCTTTTCAGTTAGGTCCAACGGAAGCGTCTCAATATTGGGTGTACTGGGTGCCTGCACAGTTCGTCGATGCAATCAAAGACACAGTCCTTGGAAAATGGCAGTATTTCTAATGTGCCTCTTTTTTCTGACAATGATGAACTGGGATTGAGAGGAACAGCCAATAAAAATGAAACTGGAGTCAACAGTGAGGCTTAAAGGAACTTCTCTGGATATATATCCGAAGGAAACTGACAGATGCCTGTGGACTAATCATATTCTTTTTAGGTTTAAAGTGCACTATGTGGCAGCATAACATTTCTCAGCCCTGTTGATCATTCAAGGTTTTCAGCAAATGCAAGGGAAAACTGAAAAAATTGTACAGAAATTGCTAACACGTTTCTTCAGTTATTCTTAAAGAAATAAAAGTTATTTAATGAAATTAATGCATCAGGTCATTGTTGTCTCTATTCTCTGTTTGTCTACATCTGATATTGTTTTGTTTTTTTTATATAACTTTAACTTTCTACTTGGGGATGAATGTAGTTTTATCCCAATTCATCTTTGCAAAACTGCTCAAACTGCCCAGTCGTATATTTGCTGTTAGTGAACAGCAATGCTCAAGTCCTGTCACAAATTGATCAGACTAACGTCTGGAGCAACTCCATGACTTTTCGAGCCGGTCCTGTCTGCTTATGGCTTTTAGTTTTGGGGTCGCTGTCTTGCTGAAAAATAAATCTCCACACAGCAGCTTCCTTGCTGACTGCAGCATATTTTTCCTCCAGGATTTCTGTGTTTACCTCTTAGCCCGTCTGTGATGTATGTAGTTTGCCGTGTATTAAACAGCTTAAAAAAAAAAAAACTAGCTTGATTTTGGTCTCAGGCCAGAGAACTTTCTAGCATTTATTTTTTGAGAAACCTACTTATGCTGTGTCATAGAGTTACATTCTAGATGGAGGAGATTAAGCTGAATTTACAAACAGTATTACGCAAGTATTCAAAGAGACTTATGCCACAACTGGAATTGCATATATTCTAGTAATAAACTCATCAATCAAGATTACTGTCCTCACTAGAACTGCATTACACAAAAAGTTAACTTTGTTTCTTGAACACAGCATTGCTGGTTAATAAACATGCTAGCATTTTAAGACAATTTTTATGTTTTTATGCAGCTTAAACAGGAATTTGGACTCAAGTGAGTTTGCGGTGAATACTACACCACAGCTGAGTTTGTTCCTATCTCTCAACACATATGCAATTGCGCTTTTATTCTTTTGGTCTCCAGTGTAAAATTATTTATTAATTTTCTACCTCACTGTTGCCAAGTGTTTGCTGTTGAGGGAAGGGATTGTTGGGTTTGTCTATAAAGTGAATAGCCCTTTCATGACAAATGTTGATTGATGATTTGGCAGTACAAAAAGAAAATAAGTTATTCTCACAGCTATTGTAATGAAACACATAAAGTGAAGCCAAAATCCAGTATGAAGTCAAGTTTTATTTTGACTGAAATGCTATGTTGTATGAATTAAAAAAAAAATGCCATATATGATAGAACTGCAGTGTACTTCTTGGAAACTGACCTTAAATCATAAAATAATTCTTAATGAACAATGTATTCTAAAGATAAACTAAAAAAAAAAAAAAACATTTTTAACCACAAAGGTCGACGTTCAGATGTAATGCCTTTACTCTGAAAATGTTCTAGACCGGATGTTGCTGCTAGCGGAAAAAATAATACTACAGCTATTTTTTTTTATTTACTTTTATTATAATTGTCATTGTTATTGCATTAAGAAGACTAACTACTTACTTAATTTGTATTCTGAATTTGTTTTGTATTTTGAACTTGTTACTTGTTAATAAAGTTTACACAGGAAAAAAAATCCCACAACTTCCGGTTCATTTTGAGCTTGGCGCGAGTCGCGGGAAATAGAAACTTTTCAAGCTGTGGTCCACTTATCTAAGGTAGCAGCAATGTCCATGAGGCAAACAGAGAAGACAGACGTCGAAAGAAAACGTCCTCCGCCCGTTAAAGTGTTGTCCAGCCAGCTGAGGATGGCAGGGAGCCGGGGCAACGCTGACTGCGGGGAGGGATGTGTCATCAGGCTGGGCAGGGGTCGCTCCTTGCAGGTCTCATTGGTGTGGATGCAGGGGACTGTCCTGGAGGTCCAGCTGGACAGAAGCACCGTGCTGTTGATGGATGAGACCGGCACTTTTATTGTTCAGGGCGTCAACAGCATCCCCAAAGGCAAACCATGTTTGTCCCAAGGTAAGTCAGCTAGCTAACTAACTAAAGATGCCGTGTTTCTCTTTAAGTTTTCTACACATAACTCATAAAGCTTTAAATTATGGGTGCATGTAAGTATACTTATCATTAATAATGAATCTACACCTTTCTGTTCATTTGGTCATTTTCGACCAATAAAATAATAGTGAAATATGTTTATCATAATCCTAAATTGGGCATTTGATTGGTCTGGTGACCACAAATCAGAGCTCATGCCTTCTGTCAAGTCCTGTGTTACTGTTGCTAGTTTAGACAACAATATAATATACAAATATTAGAAATATCAATAGTCTGTTCAACAATTTTCACAGGTTTTGAATGCACAAAATTACGTGTTTTAATCCTAAATCTACAAAATTTCAACGTTCCCTTTCGCAATGGACCTCCGCATTGCCATCATTTATCACCCCTAGCAACAGTAGCACGGAAGTGCGGACTTGACCAACGGTATGGAGCTCTCTGATAGGTGGTCAGCAGACCAATCAGAAGGTCTGAAAAGAGTCACGATTAGTACAAAAACTTCCAGAAAGTATCCTTATCCATTAACTTATATTCTTGCTAATATATATATATATATATATATACTGTGTATATATTTTGTATTTTTTGTATTTTTGTATTTTAAATATAGTTTCTATATTTATTTTATTTTATTCTATTTTATTTTGTTTTATGCGTACCAACACCAAGGCAAATTACCTGTATGCACAAACATGCTTGGCAATAAAGTATTTTCTGATTCTGATTCTGATTCTAAAACTGTTAATATTTCATGAGTACGTATGAAATATTATGTTGTACAATATCATATTGTCCCAAGATATAAAATATTATACAAAAGAAACAATATTTGCACATTCCAAATGTCCTACCACTGTGACTCTACTGCACAACTAATTTCTCTTTATACTCTGACTAGAGTAAGTTTATTTCCTTTATTTTAGTTTAGCTGTTTTAGTTGTGTGATGGGACCTCACACACTGAATTGCTCAATGCAACTGTTACTGTTTGCTGTTTCTTTAATCTTAGTGGATTCATTTGTTAATCCCTTAATCCACAGGTTAATGGATTAATAGAGATAAAACCTGTCAGACGATATAAGACGAGTTATTTACATTGCCTGCCTTTTAACGGCTGCTGTATTTGGAAAAAGATAGAAAATAGAGACTTTTACATCTAACAGGATTAGTCAAAAGATATTTTCATTTATTTGTTTTTTTAACTAGCTATATTTGCTGTAAAACTAAACAAAAGGCATCTGTGTAACTAATAACTATCCTGTGATCCATATCACTGAGACACCAGAAGCAGGGACCAGTGATTGGTTAAACTATAATGTATCCTTTGATCATGTTAGTATTTAAACATGTATTTGTGGGAAAAAGTCTATCAGGCTTTAACTCTTATGGACGTCGTAACACTGTAAGTTCACAAACTTGAAATATGAAGCATTGCTGTAGCGGCGGTAAAGTTTCTTTGTTTGTTTTTTTATGCTAACCAGATAACAGTGCAGTCTATTGTCCGTCATTCAGTTCACATGATTCAAGTTAATTCACTTTAAATGTTTCCACAGCGAGCAACAAGAATCGGAAATGGTTTGGCCTAAAGAGGAGCATTACGGCTAAAATTAACGACTGCGCAGCAATGTCAACAGCCACGTCTCTCTCTCTCTCTCTCTTTCCCCTTGAAGCCTCTGTCAGTGAACAATTGCCCACTCGCTGCTCTTGTTGCAGGCAAATATGTCATGGTGATGGGTGTCATCCAGGCCGTCTCCCCGGAGCCAGTCATCCGTGCCGTGAAGATGGCAGACCTCTCTGAACTCGCTGCACTTCACAGGCGGATGTGGAAGCTGGAGGTGGAGGACCTGCAGCAGGTGCTGGCCTGAATGCAGAGCTGCTGGGTGGAAATGTCGCGCCCGTCCTAGCTGGGTGTGTAGCACTGGAGTGACTCTTGACAAATGTAAAATGACCAAAAAGGCAGGTCTTCTAGGGAGGAAGCGCTTTATATTTATTGTTCTGTGTACCAAAGCCTGTTTTTCTGTAAAGAGTATAAATATTTGTAGTATATGTTGTTTCAGGATTGACAAATTGACTGTTGATATCTGCACTTAAGTTCCGTGTTTTCTATTTCTTGTTGTTTGCTTTACATCAATTAATTTACAAATTAAAAATGTTACTAAGCAGCAGCCTCCAGGGATAAAAATTGAAACCATGCTGAAAGCTGCAGTTCCTCCAACAGCCTCTCGAGGCAGTCTGCAAAAGCTAGTCAATCCCCACAGACCTACGTGTTAATAATTCATTTTATTTCATCATTCTTGTATAATAAAACATTTAACGGTATTCATGAACTCTACTCTTGATTGTGTGCCCTCTCCCAAGCTGATCACAAGTACATTCCTATGGGAACCTCTGATCTTTGTGTTTATGAAACTAGTTCCCTTTATTCTGTCCTGAATTTGCTTTAGGTGCGCTGAATAATATGAACTTGCACAAGTCGGAGAAACCCTACTGTGGGTTCAATTGGAAACACTAAAACTAGCAGAAACCTCAAGGCTGAAAAACAAAGCAAGAAGTGAGTTCCGCGTTAAATTAAAGTTTACAGCAGAAATAAACCGTGAAAGGTGGGTGCACTCACACTGCTTTCCATCTATGTATGAACCATTGTTATAGAACTATACGTCGTTACAGAACAGGTTTCATTTAGCACTACTCACAGGCTTAATAAAACAAGTTTCAACAGATTTAAAAAAAACAAAAACGAGCTTTATTTATGTTGTGCCCATTACATTGGTAACACTATTAGATAAATGGAAAGATGGAAAACTGACCTGTATTGACTGATTAAAAGAAAGCAACTGAACTGTGGATTTGAGTAACTGATACTTGAAACAGTAAAAGCCCATTAACATATACAAATTGCTTGTGAAAGGAATTTCTTTAGGTCAACTTAAAGTATCTGAACACGACTCTGATCAAGGTTTACACATGCCATTTTTTGTCACCATTCATTTTCAGGTATTTTACTGACTGGTGCATAGCAAAGCTTCGAGTGTCTTCTACCCAGTATTTGCTCTTAATGATAACACTCCCGTATTTCTGATCAGAGAAAACCAGCCACCAATCAGAGGGTCGGTCCGGAACGCCCTCCTTTAAATCATGCTGTGATCAGGCACTTTCCTGTGCACACCAGAGGCCCTCATGGATGACCGGACTCAAGACTGTTTGAATACTGCATTATTTGCAAGTGAGCATGAATATTGTTACCACATCATTATTTAATGTCTTTAAGCAGAAAACTGTATTTTCCAAAGTCATTGTCATTTGGTGCTATAAGATGGTCTTTTCTGGCTTTGGCAAGCTTCATCAAAAGGAATTCCCTGCGCTCCATCCATTCTTTTAGCTCCTGCTCCCCGTGTGCCAGCTTACAGAAGTCGTCCTCTGTGCACGTGCCTTTGAGGAACCTGTCAAAACCCATGATCAAAAGTCAACCATCAAAAACTAGCGGAACGTGACTGATAACCAGAGACGTACGTCGTGTCTGATAATCTTACCTCTCACAAACTTTGAAAGTGCCCGTGGGAAATCGATACTGCCAGCAGTTCTGATCATCCTCAGAGTTAAAAACTCTGTCTTTGTGTTTTTCTGATGTGATATGCTGCTGCCACTGCTTCTCACTGTTGCAGTTTTTACCACACAGCCAACAATGATTGCCAGCCTGAAAAAAAAAGAAAAAAAAAAAGTTTTAGATTTATTTTGACTTAGTCAGCAAACATTATTCTCTCAGTTTAAACATGGGACACAAACAGAATAAATCACATGGACTGTAATGTTTATGATCATCTCCATTTAAGTGTTAAATTGTGTAATGATGCCATATCTGAATAAATAATGAAAAGATTAGCAGCAGAAGTTAAGGTTAATATTTAGTGGCAAGTTAACTAAAATTTTATGAAACTATTCAAATGGATAAAATTACAAAAATACAGAAGAAATTTTCATTTATTTCACAGCAATTTGCTGAAAGCTACCAGAGTCAAGCTGTGATTTACACAAACTAACTTCACTAACCAGCTGTATAAACTGAAACAGCCCATCACAGATTCTGGCTCAACAACTCACCACTTCCTCGGCGTAGTCTGTTGGCATGTGGATCTGTTTGCCGTTCTCCCTGACCGAGTTATTGGACGCCTCTTCACCCCAGCCAGGCTTCTGAGACTGCAGCCACTGCTCATAAAGCTGATCCATATCTGGAACTAAATCAAAAGATAAAATAAAATGTGCTGCATCAAATACTATTTCCAATCTACTAATTCAATTTTCCCAATAAGAGAGCCATTCTCTGACAATACTCACTGTTGTTTTCCTTCATGTAGGTCCAAAGGTCTCTTTCTTCTATGCTGTGAGCAAATGTGCAATTCCCAATGTACTGACACTTCTTGCCCGCCGTCACATGCATGCAAATCTAAAAGAACAAAAGAAAAAAAAATTGGTGACTAATGCTGGAAGGTTTTACTCAGAACCACGAATGTTTAATATTTATGAATGGAGGTGATGTACCTCAAACTGAGATGGGATGGGTTTTTTGGTTGGAAGTGGTCTTACGGTCGTCCACTTTTTCCTTTCATGGGAACTTACAAGCACCACCCGTCTGTCTTTTGCCCACCTGAGAAAAGAAAAGGGACACCGACTTAGTGGTGATGTTGAGACCGTTTTAACAAATACACTTTTCTTCAAAATAATAGATTAATACCAGATACTGTGTATACATGCTAATTAACATTTCTTTAATATTCACTTCTAATACTTGTATACTGTGTATACTTTTTGTTCTTTGCATAGTTCTCTATTTTTTACTCATATTGTTGATTTTAGCTTTTTTTTTTATATGTATGTATGGTGTTGAATGCTGCTGCTGCAATACAGAAATTTCCCAGTCTGGGATTAATAAAGAAAATCTAAGCTAATCTAATCTAATCTCCGTTTTTGATAAAAATGATTCGTCTACGTGGGAAATAATTTACTAGTATGTGGAGTAGAGTAACAGAAAACCAAAAGACCCAACAGTCATGACATGCATGCTGCTGATTCTGTGTAGCCTTATTCAGGTCGTACATTCTGGTAAAAAAAAAAAAAAAAAAAAAATGTTTCAAACAGGTGGCTCTTATTCCGGGACGGCCGTGACAAATGTTGTACATGCTGGTTATAGAGTATTTCTCTCGGAAAATCAGAGTAAAATGGGTCTTTCCAGACATCGTTCAGAAAAACAGCAGACTTGCATAGTATTTAACATATAAAGAAGGGCAGAAAATGACAGGCTGCTCTGCTAAAATGATCTCAGATCCTTTCAAATGCCAACCACAACCAGAAAGACGTGGAAGGAAAAGGAAAACTACCATTCGAATGAATGGAAGAATAACCATATTAACAAAGACTCAGCCAATGATCAGCGCCAGAGAAACCAAAGAAGGTCTAAAGTTACCTGCGAGTACTTTAACAATTAGAAGACGCCCGTGTGGAGCCAAGCTACCAGAAAGAAGCCTCTCTAAAGTCCCACTGTTGAGGTTACAACTTGTCAAAGAACACAATGACTGAGCTAAAGAGAAATTGCGCAACATTTCATGGACTGTTGAAAGCGAGACTCTTCTGTTTGGAAACAGTGACCGCAGACATTGATTCAAGTCACAGTACACTGAAGCACGGAGGTGCAAGCATCATGATATGGGGATGTTTCTTGTACTATGGTGTCAGGCCAATTTATTACATACCAGGGATCATGCATCAGACTGAATACATACAAATGCACCAAGAGGTCAGGTTGCTTTATGCCGAAAAGGAAATTCCCTTGAAATAAATAGGTGTTTCATCAAGACAGCAACCTCAAACACACCAGTAACTAAGCAGCAAGAAATGCAGAGGGATTGTGGAATGTAGCCCATGAAATACATGATCTCAGGTGCCAGACGTTGGTCGACTCCACGCAACACAGATGTGAAGCAGTTCTCCGAAACGGTGGTTATACAACTAAATATTAGTTCAGTGATTCACAAGAAATATAAATCTTCACGCGTTTTTTCAGACGTGTAAAGAAACATGCAGACGCTGCCGTTTCTCTCAACAGCCTAATGTTCCTTTTTGTTCACTTTCTGTGAAGTAGTAACAGATTATAATCTTCATGGTTTGATTTAGAATATAATCTGCAGTGTTATAAGAAGTTTGAACTTTTTTTAAACAAACTGCTATTACTTTGAACACAACTGTACGGAGAGCTAAATACTTACGTGTGTCTTGCCTTGGCTGAGCAATACTTCTTGTTTTTGTCAGCTTCGCTTAGTTGGCCATTTCTCCAACACTGGCCACAAACAAACATCATCTTCAGATTCGGAGGCCCGAACCTCCTCTGTACACTGGAAAGCTGTCGATGAGATGTGAAGGACTGGTTAGAATCTGTGACTCATAATAATTCACCAAGTAAATGGCAGAAAATGAAACTTTACTAAAATTTAGTTAGTGTAGGAGCCAATGGGAACATAACTTTGTAGCAATCACTGAGTCTTGATCATACCTGGGTGCCCTGCAATGAAGCTGTTGCATTCCAAAATTTCTTTGCCTCTTGGACAATACTTTCATGTGTGATACCTTTGGAAAGACAATGAAAAAGAACCATGAAATATAGTTTGCCAGAAAAAAATCCTGAAAATGTGGTGGCGTCTTATTTTCAAAGAGCAGCCTTACCAAGCTCATGCTGCATCATCCAGACCTTCAGCTCAATGAGGCTGTGGGCGTAGAAGCACTCGTCCTCTCTCACGCAGCCGTAGCGGACCTCGTGACGACACAGATCCAGCTGGGACTGAGGACTCAAGGGTCTAATTTTGGAATACCGGACTGTATTCTCTTTCAAAATGTGAACCAGGCACCTGAAAGACAACCAGGACTTTAATACTCCATGTATGATTATATTCCTTAACCTTAATTTATCACTCTTTGCCAGAATCTTTTTACATTGGAGGCACAACTTTGTTCAGTGATCGTAAGTTTGTATAATACATGGACTACACGCCGTCCTGTTCAACGTCTCAGCATGTTGCTACTTGAAACAACTTTCAGGACCAAAATGTACTAAATTCTTCAGGTTTGTTCAACTTAATTCAGTACTAGCTGGACTAAACAGAATTTCAAACCTTTATGGAGCAAACGGCTCAGACAACTATAGCTATTTGTGTTGTTCACTAATAAAAATGTACGTTACTGACACTTTTTAAAACCGGAGAGATTTACAATTATTTAATCAAAATAGGTCAAAACCCAGAGGACAAAACTCCAGACATACCATGAACTAGCTACACTTTAGTAGCACTAGCTAGCAAAGCTAGATTGAAAGTCAACCGCTTATTGTAAATTAGGTTTATTCGCTGATACTTTATTTAGTCTTACATACATTTGTCCATAGAATGCCACGTCTCAAAAGCATTTTGTTTATGATTTTTGTGTATGAACTGCACATGGTGCTGCTGTTTACAGTATTACAGACAGATAAAAAAAAACACACTCAAAATCTTATTCTATGTGAAATATTAATTTAGCATCACAATTAGGGTCTTTTATTAAGACAATGAAATTAAGCTGTAAACATATTTACTTAGCCACCCTCAAGTGGCCATCAGAGGAACTTCAGTTTTTGGGACTTTTGCAAAATCTCTATAGTTAAAAGAGACCAAACACAGTCTGGTATATACACACTTAACAGCAAAAGTTCTCAACATACTTTTATGCAGTGTAAAAAAAAAATGGAAGTACGTCACTGAGGTTTCAGTGACACACTTCCACTGAAAGAGGAACTATGTCACTGTATGTCAGGTTTCTGAAAGAGTTAACAGACTTTCAGCTGGCGCGCAGTCATAAAGTTATGCAGAAACGAGGCCAAAATGCAAGTCATTAAATGCTGCTGCTGTAAATGAAATAAAACTAAACGAGGACTTACTTATGATCCTCAAAGTCATGCTTTGTCACTGGATGAGAACAGAGTGAAGGGTCATCTTTGTTGGTTTTGCTGATTATTCTTGGTTTATGGTCAAAGCACACCTGCAGAACAAGTAACATATTAAAATGCGTCCACTGAAAATTTCTAATTAGAATAAAAACATTCATGGCCTCTTTGGATGGGTCATTTACATTACAACAAAGCTTCTACCACAGCCATACCACGTTATAATAAACAAAAGATCAACAATACAAAAATATACCATTCATATACTATTAAATTTAGGCAAGATGAACTTGATGTTGAGATGAAAACACAAGTTAATTAATCAACTAGTATGGCAGCAAGTAATGAGGATAATTAAAATAAATGTACTAGAACTAAAGTATATATACACATACATATAAAAAAAGAAACCACTGTGTTTCTCATATTCCACTCATCTCATTTACAATTTTTCATTTATGACCCTCTTTTTCTAATACTGCTGAATAAGTGCTGATAAATGATAGTCTGCCGTCTTGAAATTATAAGACAGTTTTTTGTAAGAAACACATTTGAGGGAAGAATCTATTTACAATAAGTGTTTTTCTCGTCACCCTGCAATGAAAAACGCTGCCAACAGGCATCATCAACAACATCAAGTTTCCACAGCACCACTGTGATTACACTCTATCGTTAAGTATGTTTATTCTTCAGACTCCGCGCTTCATTGGTTTGAATATTAAAAACGGTGCTGTATAGCCCTTATAACACACGGTGCCAACATTTCAAGGGTTTAAAAGTAATTGGATACGCGGCTACTAAACATGTCTTCACACACGGCTAATTCAGTCCGAGATGCAAAGCAGTAGAAAGCTTTAAATACAGAAAGGCAGACTCGCAGTTCAGAAGAACATGCAAAAAAACAAAAAGGCCGGTGAAGCTGCTGAAGAGGAAAATGTGAAGGAAACCAAAACAAAAAAAAAACCTATGACCTATGTAAAATAATTGTTGAACTGGACATTGTCATCACTTCACTGACGAGTCAAATATCAAATGATACACGAGTCATAACCTGACTGGACAGATTTTATGATGTACACAAACAAAGCTAAATTGCATGGCGACTGCAGTGTCAACGTCTGTGCTGAACAGTAATGAGCTGTGGCTGAGGAAGTGTAGAAGAAAAACCAGGCGTGCTTGAGTACTCTGCCCTATGAAATCACATCAGTTAAATACACTACTAATGTTTGTTTGGATGAAATGAACCGAGCTAACAGAGCAACCGCACTGTTCCTTACATTAATCTGATCATTTGGAATCTAAGACATGCCGCTCTAACGTGGATGTGCTGAAGCACAGGTAACAAAAATATGTAACTGTCAACATAATATTAGCTATTTTTTATTGCAAGTACACTGCCACACAAAGAAACTACATAACTACTCACCCCACAGAGAAACATGAATATCCCATGATGCTCCTGTAAAATCTTGGGCACGGTCAATCTGACGTTGGAACTGGGCCCAAAAGGATCGAAGAGCAGTTCTCTGGAGATGAACCCTTTCCGCTCCAAAGTCCAAACATCAATCTCTTCCTGGCAGTATGCAAATGTGCAGTGGCCAGGGTACAGGCAGTCTTTTCCAACAGCCACCTCTGAAACGACCAAGGCCATATTTTAGTACGAGCTATTAGTCCAGACACGACACGCGAGTGCAATAAAACTTAAGACTGCCACAAACAAAGTGACGGCTCAAATGTGGAAATAAAACTAGGAGAAAGTAAACATGTTTGAGGAACTCATTATTCAGTACCAATGCTCTTCAAAGGAAACTCATTTTGATGTGAAAACTCAACTATATTATAGTTCAATTTTCTAAAAATCACCTTTGCAAATGTAATAAGGTCCAACATATTGGGTTTTAGTTGGTCTGGGTCGAATGAGCTTCCACATTTTGTCCGGTGAATGCTTGATTCTGCCGAGTAATACATCCTTTTTGCATTTATGCTCTTCAGTATGAAGTGTGTAATCCAGCACTCCAGGGCCTGCGAATATGAAAATAAGAAACACGTTACACCAATTCTAACTTCCCCCATCCCGGAGGACGAAAACTAATTCTAGCTCGCTGCAGGACAACAAAGCGGACAGTCAGATTCCTGCAATGTCCCAACAATTGCTCACCGGTTTTGACGTAGCACACTGAGCAGGCCTGCTTGAATTCGTGTGTTTCAGCCAAGGGGTTCTTTGCCAAATCCACAGCGGTAGTGAGGCCTTTCACATCAGGCATACCCACAGCCATTCCCATCGGGGTTTCATTATTGTTGAGCTGTATAAAGGAGAAAAGTACAATGTAAGTCTGTAGCCAAGTCTAAACAGCTGACTGGCTATCGTTATTGATAAGCAGTAATTACCTGTGGAATGAACGGACTTGCAGCATAATCTGAAATGTTGACAGACCGATGTAAAACATTAGTTCTCAACTGTCTGTGTTTCATTTTCATTAGCAATGATATGGGTGCATAGTTAAACTATATGATTGTGCAAGGAAGGTAATATACCTGTTTTATAGTCCGATATGTTCAGGCTATCCAGTGAGTCCATTGGTGCGTGCAGAGAGTCAAACGTGTCCATACCAAAATAAGTACTTGACCCCGACTTGTGATATAGAGGTGGTAGAGTTACAGTGCATTGCTGGCCACCACTGTGGAGAAACGGGTTGATGTGAGATGGCATCAGGAATGGACTTGACATGGAACTGCCTGAGGCAATACTGGTTGGCAAAGGCAGAGGCCCCTTCACCGTGGGAATAACCTGACGGAGGAGACAAAGAAGCAACACTTCTGTTCAGAGATAAGCTCATTGTCACATCCTATTCATCACAGTCCCCGTGGTTAGGTCCGCTCACATACCATGGTCGACTCAGGACCAGCTTGGTCCAGCAGATCATCCAGGTCGTCACCAATGATGTCTGCATCAAAGTCTTGACTACTTTCAAGAATCGGGCAAGGCTTGCTGGTTCGGCACCCGTTTACGAACACGGGTAGGGGGACTGAGGTGGGTGCAGACACGGGCAGGGGGACAGATTCGAAGCCTGGAGGCTCACATGGGGGTATAGATGAGATACTGTTGTTTGGAGGAAGGTCGTCCACCACCGTGTCATTCAGGGGTGTGTGCACGGCCACTGGAGGCTGGATTGGAGCCGGCCCTGGAGCCAAAACACCGCTATCCTGTGTCAACTGAGGCACTTCTAAAAAAAAAAAAAAAACACACAAAGGAAGAAAACTGGGTGAGTGACTTTTGTCCTGCCCCCTCAAATCAAAGCTTCTCAAAGACTGAAACTTACCTATTTCTATATCTTCAACTGAAGCTGAGCCATGAGAAGACTGAAAATATAAAAAGAGGTCATTGATTATTGTGTTTCTCTGCAGTGTAATAAATACATATTTTATGTTGTAGATGTTTCTTACCTTGTCACATGATACATCTTGATAACTTGATCCTTTCATAACATTCAAGGCAGGCTGTTAAAAAAAAAAAAACCTTCTTTACACATGTCTCCATTTTAAAGCCATGAATCGAAAGAGAATTTAAACGTATTATAAGATCAACTAGAACATGTAGAACAGTGAAATATCTTCAGAGTCAGAGGTTCTTCATTTTCCCCAGAAAGTGCCATCAAGCATACCTTACTCCTCACATAAGCTTTGCGGATTTTCAATCCCAAAATTTTGGCAAGGTCCTGAGTCAGCTGTGTGACACTGGAATCCTGTGGAAGCAACGCAAACAAACAGCTGCTCAGACCGAGAGAAAACAAAATGCACGTACAAGTGCATTTAAACAGAAAAGGCCAATTCCTTCCTGCTGCAGAATCACTCAACTGTCAAACGCGTACTTGGCAGTGCATTAGGTACACGAGTCCTGCACTCAAATCCCCTTCATGGCCGCCACACTGTTCAGTTTACATTGTCACAGCATCACAAAGGTGAATATTTAACTGTATGATCATTTTGTGGTGGCTTAAATTGAACACTTAAGTGATTTTGTTATTCAGCCTAGCCCTCTAATTAAAATGGGGTTGTCAAAATAAGCGAAGCATGTGTCAATACAACACAATAATAAGAGCACTACAAACCACAACCTCCAAACACCTGAATCAACAGCTATTAGTTCGTTTGATCTAATGCTGAATACCATAACCTTTATGAAGTTAAGATTTATTCTAGCACTGTTGCATCAGAATGCAAGAATGAAAAGAAATGTATTAAATTAGGGCTGCACAAATCAATGGCTGTAATCCCTGCATGGATGGACTGTTTAAGTTCATCTATGATTTCTAACTCAAACTAAATTTTGGATTTCTTTTTGCATGATGGATGAATTCACTTTAAAATATGCCCCTGTTCCACCTTACCTGAGGCACTGCTAGAGAACATTTGGCAACAGCCTCATAGGCCTCTTGATGTCTCCCCATCTCTTTCAAGGCTTTTGCTTTTCTGTACAGGGCTTTGTAGTTCCCCTTGTTCAGCTGGAGAGCTTTTTCACAGTCTTCTAGTGCTTGGTCATACAGTCCCTGTGAAAAAAAATAAAATAAAATGAATGAAACATGCAGCAAAGTTAAGAAAAGCTTCTGTAGCGCTGCAGTGAACACAGAACAAAGAAGCTTTTCTTTGATCGTAAATTGACTTTACGTGTTCAGTGCGTGGAGTCAGGTATGTCTGTGGCCTCCCTGAACACAGCAGAGTGTTTTTATTGTCATGTGACATGACTCAGTCCCTCTTCCCAGGCGGCGTCTGTCTGAACTGAGTGTTCCTCTAAAAGCACCTGTTCTCCTACAATGGAAGTTCAGGTTTTTTTTTGTGGTTTTGTTTTTTAACTTAATTCAACTTTCTCATCTGGAGTAAATTGTTTTGTTCAGAAAATAACATCAGCTTCATCCTCGAGGTGAATTGTTAAGATGTTTTTTTCCCCTATAAAACAAAAGGCTTACACAAGAAACAATTACTAATAACATTTGTTTTAACAGGGAAACGTTTCAAACCTGAGGGAATTTCTTTGCTTGCTACAGTCTTGAATTAGATAAGGAAAAAATGCGTCTCTGTGCTGAAAGTAATTATTATGTGGAGTATTTTCACCTTGAGGTTGCCAGGCAACCAGCAGGAACTCCGTGTAGAGGCTGTGTCTAGTCAAAAACCAGTTCGGTACCCCCATTAAATCCATGTATTCTTCAAACTGGTGTCTGTGTGGTGCAATGGATGAAATATATCATGTTCATTAATGGGCTTGAGGAAAGAAAACAGTGTTCACGGTCATTGGATAAGCCTAGCCTAACCAGCTGCTAGCTGTAGCTTCATGTTACAGATATGACAGAAACTAAATGACACTTGGCCTGAAGGATAATATTTCCTGTTGTGTGTTACTAATAATAATCTTCACGATGATTACTGTAAGTCAACAAATTAGTCATCACTCATGATTGTTCATTTTGCATACTTTCCGCCCTCGTTTACATTTTTATTCCCAGACTAAACGAGTTCACCCACACAAACCTCACAATTGTACGTAAAACCTCCTGCACACTATGTTTCCTGTCTCGTGTATTGCTGTATTTCCTGAAACACTATTATTTTATAGTTAATGTTATTTTAGAGCAAAAAACACTGATCGATAAGATGAACAGATGCGAGTTAAAATGTATTTAATGCTATGTTTTCTTTAAATTAAATCGGTTTCACAATTTCCTTGTGATTCACCGTCAGAAACATGACGGCTAAAATTAGATCAGTAAACTGCACGAGCAGTCGAGCCTTTTTGTTGTTTTTATATCAGCATGTATGCAAGGTATTTTCAAAGGAAATTCTAAAAAATAGATTGTCACAAAAGTTGCCACGCCCATGATATAATACTACCCTGCATATCTTCAAGCAAAACATTACTGTCAAACAGGAAATGCAGTTCAGTCGTGTTTGAAAACACATGCACGCTCTGCAAGTACACAGAAGTACCGCACGCAGAAAAGTGCAAAGTGATGTTGTGTGAGGAGATCAGTTAAGAGTGGATTCAAGAAAATCCCCTGGCACCGTTTCAGTCTTTCTGGCGTATCCCTGAACTAATGTACACCCATCTGTAAATACGTCAGAGACACGTGCGAGTGAAACAGAAGCAGTAAAAACCTTTTAAGAAGTTTTGTGTTTGAGGAACTGAGGACAGTGAAGGGGACACTGGGACACATGGGAAACTCTGCTCTTTCAAACAGGACATACAGTAGTGAACATGCACACAGGTTCACTACTGTACGTCATTTGTTTTACACTTTTCTTGTTTTTCATTGTGTTTCTTATTGAGCTGCACATGTAAACTAAGAGCAAAGGTAAAGACCAACATTCAAAGTGGCTGATGAGCGTGAGCGCCTACTCACCGGAATAATATTTAGGTAAGCAGCAGCTCGATTTGCATACAGCTTTTCTATTAAACCTGTTGGAACACAGATTTCTTCAGTGTCGGCGTAATCGGCAATGCTCAGTGCTTCAGTGTACATCTCGATGGACTTTGTCCATTCCCCCTCTTTAAACACGTCATTTCCTTCTCCAAACAGATTCCACACGAGGTCCTTTATGAACACCTGGAAATCAAAGCAAAAGGGGGATAAATACACTACACAAGTGCAGACAATCTTTATTTTGCCTTTTATGACACCCAACCCGTGCCCTTCAATTACAATGATGATACGAGTGATGATGCAAAAATGAAACATGGCACACCCACGGTCAAATTTGCATGGCTTACCTCATACTGGTCTTGACTTCCTGGAAAGGGAAGGGTTGATCTATAAGGAAAAAGGGTACAAATACATTAAAGTGAGAAATGGCAGCAGTTCTTTTAATAAAAAAATAAAATAAATCATACTGACATCATATGTTAAATTATCTGGAAACCAGTTGAAAAATTGTGTGCATTTGTTTTTGGATGCTTTTTTTGTTTGTTGTCGTTAGTTCCAAGAAAAAAAAAAAGTTTATAGTCACCATCAAGCTTTAAACAGTCAAACCAGTTTGATACTACATATAATGATTCACGCCTTTAGATGTCATGCTTGATAAGTCAGTTAGGAAAACACACTGCTTGGCCAAAAAAAAAAAAAAAAAGGTCACACACTCCAAAATTTCGTGGGACCGCTTTTAGCTTTGATTACAACACACATTCACTGTGGCATTGTTTTGATGAGCTTGTGCAATGTCACAAGATTTATTTCCACCCAGTGTTGCAATTATTTTTCACCAAGGTCTTGTATTAATGTTGGGAGAGTCTGACCACTGAGCAAAGCCTTCTCCAGCACATCCCAAAGATTCTAAATGGGGTTATTTGAGCCCCATGAATCCCGGCATTGTCATCTTGGAATATGCCCGTGAACATCAGGGAAGAAAAAAATCCATTGATAGAATAACCTGGTCATTCAGTATATTCAGGTAGTCAGCTGACCTCACTCTCTGGACACATAACCCCAGATCAGAGCACTGCCCCACAGGCTTGTACAGTAGACAAACAGCATATGTCATGATAAGCTGGTTTCCCGCTCAGCCACTGTTCCCGTTGTAAGTTGCATTTCCTCGTTTGTAAACGGGACTATCAAGAGTACTGCATTTTAAATGGTCCACGCTGCACAACAAATGGAAGTGTGACACAAAGACGAATGAATGTTGGAATATAACTTTAGGCTGCAGCATGTAAAACTGTTCTCTTACTGTAGCCCAAGTCATTAGTTTTAAGTGTTCAGGATCACAAGTGCCATCAACTTATTTACTAAAACAACAAAGTTAAATAAAGTGGTGGCGTGTGTGTATAAATCTTTACACACCGTGGTGTTGTGGAATTTTAAGTATCACTTTTGTTTTAAGAACACACAGAGCCGGCCAGTTACATGAATTAAACCATGAATCTGATCTGCACAGCCTTAATACTATACATAGACAGAGTGAAAGTTCCTGACAAGTGAATACGCACTGAGTTATACTTCTTTAAAAACAAAACTGAAGTCAAACCAGTAATCTCAATGACCTCCTGCTGATCTGTGACATGGGTGGCAGACTATACAGGATTTCTTTGACAGATTTGATTACATACACTCGCCTGCCAGTTCACTGGGTATACGAATGAAAACAAAAGCATGCTAATATAACACTTAATCCTCCTCCTTGACTGTTTTAATGTTCAGTTTATGTTGAAACAGCATCAAAAAGGTGGTAATTTAACTGGATGATCATTTAGAAGGACGTTGTTCAGCTGGATTGAAGTACTTCTTGTTATTACAAAACAAAACGTGTTTTTTTTAATGACACATTCGTCTATGCCAGTGTACCTAATGTACTTGCAAGTGTATTTTATGGCAAATGCCGGATTGGGAGAGTCCACTGAACAGACTGATGCAATGTTATAAAATCCTTGTTGAGTCATGCAGTCTACTCTTTATTTAAGGAACCATCGCAATGACTTATGTGTCATTTATTTTCTCAGTACAATTACAGTAAATTTGGAAATTTCCCACCGCCAAGGGGATGTCATCTATTCTATTCAGCCTAAAATCTTAATGTATTCAATTTACTACCATGTGACAAAAAAAGACACGAAACCCCGGTTAGCTACAAACATCAAATATGACAGTTTGGCGGACAAATGTCAAAGAATTACCAAAATAGTTGCCAATTAGTCTTCTGTAGATCGAACAACCACCAAATTTATAGCGAGCATGGCAGCAAGACAAACGATGACTAAAGCACACTTTTCATAAGCACAGATCCCTGATGGTAGCAGCCAGTGACTTGAACGACACTTACTGGATGAACTGTAGGCCTTTCTGAATCTCCTGCCAACGACTCCTTCTGTCCTGACACGCTCCAGACATGCTCGCGTGTTTAAATGTCCCCTCTCCTCAGTCAGCACCTGAAATTACAGTTTGGTATTGAAGTGTGAGAAATAAATAAATAATAATAATAATAATAATAATAATAATAATAATAATAAAATAAAAAACTGACGACAAAACCATACTTCTAAATGTATCCGGGTCAGCAGATTGACCCGCTGGTTAGCTGACGGTTCATTCACTCTGACATAATATCACTCAGTCTTTGGGGAGCTTCTCTCTGCCTGCTTTCAAAATACTAGCAGCTTCCGCATTCAGTAATGACGACACGTTTGTAGTTCCGGAAATTAACGCTGAACATTTCTGCTGGCATGCGAGAGAATAACGTTTAAAAAAAAACGGCTAATAGACTGATTTTACGTGAACGCTGCACAGAAAACTCCAAGCCTGAAGATGTGGACGATAAGTTGGGAAGTTACTGGCTTCGGGGGAACTATTAAAACTTAGCATCCTAAAACAAGAGCTCCATTATCGGACAACTGCTGGATGGCACCAACTGGAATCCCCCCGTCTCATTTATAAAGTCGAGCATGAAACCTTAAATAAAAGGCGTTTATTTTGGGTGCAATAAATTAAGTATACAAGGTTATGACCGCGTGTTTGTCGTGATTTGAAGTGAATGACTGTTGTCACAGAGCATGAAAACACCAAATGAAGACGTCAGCCCAAGTTCGGCATACACAATTGCTTATGCTAGTTGTTATTACGGAGACAGTACTTCAAAAAACGTATTCAACACTGATTTCAAATCATTTCTAATTTGATGACGCTGATCTGGCTCACAGAAACAGATGGTGATGTTTAGGCGGTCTTTGGGAGCCTGCGCCCATCATGTTTGGATAGCAAATGCAAAATGTACTTTATTCCTGGAACATTTTTAGTGTTTAGAAACTACCCTCGTTACATAATCTTGTCTCCTTAGAGCAGATGGGCTGTCTGTGGAGAAACACGCATTTTAAATTAAGTTTCACAGGAGAGGAAGCGCCTACTATAGCCGTCCGATAATGGACGCAGTACATTTAGCGCACGTGTATTAACCGCGGCCGGGGACCATCACATCATCTTCTGCTAGCAAAGGTTAGCAATTTCTGGCTTTAACAATTTAACAGCCACCGTCACAATATTATCTTAACTGGTGAAACTCAGTAGTTTAACCTGGGTGTCGAGAAGATGCAAACCTAACCAGCGACACAACGCTACCCACCTAAGTTTCTAGGAAGTAGACTGAACCTAACAAAGCATAGGCATGTCCAAGTTAAACTAGTTCCTCAACGCCAACAATAGCGAGCTGTGGATGCCCATTTCCTGGTTTATATCACAGACATTGTTTAAAAGCAGCTATAGTGCAGACTTACATGAATGTGTCTTTGTTCCAAGCAAACCGTACGTCGGTTGTATAAATGGAGGGAAAGTGATTTTTCCTTTTAGCTAAAAGAACTTAGCTAAATGTGCTTTGTCGCTGAAGGCCGCCCTTTGATTCTTCTTCTACTATAATATGAGGAAGCGCAATCATCGACTCCATTGTGCGCGGCTGCCCTCCTCAGGCGGTGGAAGGACACGTTTCCTATACAAACATTACAGGATTTCATTCATTAAATACATATCGAAAATAAAGTGATAATAAACACACATCGTCATGGTACATTTTTATATTTTTTTGTATTTGTTTTCTCGTTTTTATTTTGCTCTCTTTCCATCTGATTTGTTTTCACAATAATGTGTGGTTGCCTTTGCATGATGTTACATGCATCATAAGATTTATTTCTGTGCTTATCAAATCAGCTTCCCCAAACCAAAAAAGCTCAGAACATTCTTTGGGGATTTTTTTCCTTCCCTCATTATTAAGAATAAACTGTGATGTGACGGGGAATGCTAAAGATTTAATTTTCCATTACTGCTTAAATTGGTGCCAAATTAACCAAAATTACTTGTTTTGCTCGCTTCTGAGGTTGCATTTGATGCTTAGCTTTGAAAATTGTACTTATCATTTTGGTACTAATTACCCTTGTTATTTATGTGCTACAAGGGTGGACAAAAAAGTCATTTTGATTTGATTTAAAATCACTTTGAATGCACAACCTCGAACATCATGATGTTTGTGGCCTGATCAGTAACATAACAGCATAATAACCTATAAATAACAACAATGTTTAATGGCCTTGCTTTTATATAGTGCTTTTCTGCCTATTGGTACTCAAAGCGCTTTACAGTCACGTATACACATTTGCTCCCACAAGCACGCACACATTCATACACCAGTGTCATGCACTTGGAGCAACTGGGGGTTCAGTGTCTTGCTCAAGGACACTTCAGCATGTGGCACATTCCAGGGATCGAACCACTAACCCTCTGGCTTATGCAGATCCACTCTACCTACTGAGCCACAGCTGTCCATTGTTATGAAAATTTTAACATTTAATAAACTATAATTTAACATAACAGTCTGTAAAAAACAATCAGAAATATCTTAAGAAAAATAAGTGCAATTGTGGTGCATTGCTGCCATCTACAGTTTTGTTCTGGGTCTGCAACTCTTACTGAAACAGCGCGACCCCTAGTGGACAAAATAGGAATAACAGATCCTTTTATAGCTAAAGCTAAAAGAGCTGTCCTGTCGTAGACTGGCATCCTGTCCAGGGTGTTGGACAAGTGGTTGCGAAAAATAAATGAATGAGACTGAGAATGAGACTTTTATTGAAAAATGGCAGTTAACGTCTTCTATGTAAATTTCGCACTTCGCAACTTTCATCTTGTGTGAGCAGCTTGGACCCTCCGGGGGGCCAATCTCAGGAAAAGTTAAACACATTAGCATACAATGAAACATTAAAAAGGGACAAAAACGGAATACAAAAATATGCTGTAATTAGAAAATGTTTCTACAAATTGCGTGTAAATATATATTCTATCATGAACACAGTTTACTCTGTTGGCAACAACTATAAGACAGTCATTCATTTTTTTGTTCTTAAATCATTAATGGAAGAATATCAATGTTTTTTACTGGGACAATCTTTCCAGAAGAAAACTCAACTTGCCTTTTTACTCATTTAATCAGATGTTTTTTTTAATTAATTCTTCTTTCACATAGAAGGTTTTTCTAAAACTTCATGAAGCTGCTGTTGAAATAAATATAAACGGTGTCAGAAATGATCCAGTGTTGTGTTTTCTGTTCAGTTCATTGCACATTTCTGGAGGTTGCACATAACATTTTCATCAACGTGTGTTCAGCCTGATTCGGCTGGATGTATGGCTGGATGTACTGCGTTATTGGATGTCTTCAGATGTACAGGAATTCAAGGATGAGCCTCACGTTCCAGCACAGTCATCCAATAACTGCCTGGAGGAGGCGCTTATCTTACATTCTGTAGAAGCATCACCAAGGAACTGAATCACACACGCACAAAAATGAATAAATAAAGAAAGGAAAAGAAAAATACGCCCCTAGTTATCCAAACCTCAAGCGTGTATCTTTTATGATTTAGCCTCCCTGACATTATGGATGACAATACACTCAAGTACAACAGAGCTGAAAATATACTTTCAGAAAACATAATAAAAAGATGAAAAGCATAGATACGACGCAGTTCATGCCGTTTCTAGATCAGGTCTGAAATTTGTCAACCAAACAATTTCAGCGGTTAAACCCTGGCACTCGGAGCACTGCACAGTAAATCATACTGACAACTACGATAGCTACAATATGTGCTGAGAGTTTGTCCTGTCCACCCCACTCACTTGTTTATTTACTAGGGAAGAGGATGGATGACAGGCATGCACGGATCTCTTTATAATTATGGGAGAAAGGGTATGTTATTAGAGTACAATTACCATATATTATCTAGTCTGGATGCATTTGTTGTAGGAAGTGGAGTCTCACACAACATAACATTGCCGGCAGTAGCTACACACATACTATGTAAGCAGATATTAGCAGTCAAAGTGACAATACATCAGATTTTAATGTAAATAAATATTTGTTCAGTTACTATTTGTCAGCATATGAAGTAATGTGAAGTAATAGTAGTATTCAGAACTGGGTGTCTTTGGAGACAGTCCCACACATAATCATAAGCTAGAGACAGTGGGCGGAGCTAACATTTCATTAACAGACAACAGCTATGTTTACATGGACAGTATTTCTTTAGCCAATCAAATCTGTTTAGATGGAAACTAAATAGAATCACCCAATCAGACATACAGAATGTGTTTAAATGCTCCAATAATACTCATCACCTTACTACTGTTTGTCACCACCGTGTTTCTGTCCTTCCCTAAAAAATGGCTATTTTGATGTATATGTAACCCTGATTTCTTGGTGTGGCATTCTTCAGACTCTTCATCAGTATACAATGATCAGTCATTACCATCTTCCTAATACTGTGTATGTGCCTCCAAAACAGTTATGACTCATCAGAGAATGGACATATAAGCCCCCCACCCCCACCCCATGGAGCTATCAAACTGTTTCTGTTAAAGTTAACGTGTTGTGTCAAGCTTTTATACAAGCGAATGGACGTTAACATTAGAGCTACGTTACGTTACAAGGCTGGTAAACGTTGGCTGCCCTGTTTCTTACATTGTTCTACGTTCACTTTACTAGTCCCAGCTTTACCGTCAGCACCTTTTTTAAAAAAATATTTATTAAGAAAATCTTTAAGGCCTTAATTTTCTTCTTCTCTTCTTCTCTTTTATTTCCCTTCCTGAGCATCGGACTTGTGCTGACCGGACATTTTGAGCAACTTCCAATCAAACAGCAACATCAAATTCTGATAAGTGGCCAAACATTTCTGTGTTGGGGATGGGGACAAATAGGAAGAAAACAAATAAAAGGCTTTTATGAAACTCAAATATTACGTATTTCTTTCCACAAATATTCCTATTTTATTATCATTTTTTAAATTATTTAATAAAATAACTAATTTAATGAGGGCCCAGTCGAAACTTGCCAATGCACTGCAGTTAAAAGGATTAGGCTAAAATCGTTACCGTGATAAATGGCAGAAATGATCGGGATAAATGTTTTAGCTCATCTCTAGGAACTAATATTACTCTTTCTCTGTGAAAACGGATTTGTTTCATTCATTCATTCATTCATTCATTCATTCATTTTCTGTAACTGCTTGTCCTGTGAAGGGTCACGGGGGGTCAGTCTGCATCTTGTGGTTCAAAAGTGAAAAATCTTATTGCGACCAGTGTATATTTGCACTACTTTCTTCCACCTCTGTAATCTGTTCTTCATTATTTCCCATGCAACACAACATTGCACCATGTGCTCAAAACACCACTGCACGCAACACTGACCCAGGAGGACTGAGAGTGAGCAACGGAAACCTCCAGGCTGCTTCCTGGAGGGGGAGTACAGTTCAGCAAACACTGGATTAGCCTCTGGCCAATGGTGATGCTCGAGATTATTCAAGCAGCCTCTAAAAAAAGCTCCCCACTCCATGCTGCACTCACAGAGTGGAAGTGAAGAACACTTGCCGCGGAGAGTTTGGCCCGCCTGTTGCATGCCATGACGGCGTTTTACCGGGTGCTTCTTCTGTTATCTGGTAAGTAAAGAGCATTTTCTTTTTAAGTGGAGCTCAGAGGGAACACAAAGGGAGGCAGCACAGGTAGAGCGATGAGGGGAAACTACCTGTGTACATATACTGTATGTGACTCAGTGGAGGATTTTCTAAGGGAGCAAACTCATTATATTGCACTTTATCTGATGTTTATATCTGTGAAAAAAATCAGGAAGACGTCTCATAAACAACAAGATGCTACATTCTTCCTGAGCATCACAGGAAGAGTGTAGCTTCTTGTTGTTTATGAGATCTGAGTCAGTCAGTCCTCTGGGCAATGTTCACTATAGCCAATTAAAATTGGACACAGCATGCAAACGACATGGAGAAAAACATTTTATAAGAGTTTGTCATGTTCAGCTTTAAGACTGTGTGAATGAATCTGCTATTCTGTCCACCCATATGTCAAATTCTGACTTTCAGTCTGCACTAGGGCGCGTGGATTAGTGTGCGAAGAAAGCTATAAGTTTGTCCCTCCTCTCCCGTTGTTTATTTCTCCTCGCAGTGGCTGTGGCTTCTATGGCAGCCCGCGGATCCCAGCGGACGAAAAGAGGGTTACTGGAGTTGGCGGGGGCCATCAAGTGCAGCACGGGGAGATCCGCCCTGGCGTACATGATGTACGGATGCTACTGTGGACTGGGTGGTCAGGGCTGGCCCAGAGACAGGGCGGACTGGTGAGGCATCACTATTAAACCGGAAAAAAAAACAAGAACTGACAAAAGAATTTGAGGGCTTCTATTTACAGCCTGCTGATAGTGTGTTCCAAAAACTCTATATGTGGGCCACCTATACATTATGCTTTGCAAAGGATATCATTGAGAGGGCCTGGTGATATTTAGCCCTCCACTCCAAGGATGGTGTGTACATATTCCTCCTCCTCCTCCTCCTCCTCCCCTGCCGTCCTATATGCTGATGTGCCCCCACTGTTCCTGAATGAGCCGTCTGAACCACAAATGCACCACAAATGTGGTGCAGTGGGAAGAAAGTAGGTTGTCCAAATTCAGCTCACACTGTCTAACTTCAAATTAGGTCCAAAGAATTCTACACCCAAATCCTAATTACCATCTCCTTCTTTTCCTTGTGCGCCCTGAGACATGTCACCCCCTCAAACCAGTTAACTTCTAACTATCTGTTGTGAAATCTCATGCGGTGATCCTGCCCTGCCTTTTAAAATAGCTGTGGTGTGATTTAAACCGCTTCCATGTGACGACTGCTTACTTGACCATGTCTACTCCAGACTGACTCAACCTCCAAAACATTGCATTTATCACGTTGTTAATCTTTCTGTGTGCGCTGTAGGTGTTGCCACCGGCACGACTGCTGCTACGGAGATGCAGAATTTCTTGGCTGCCAAACCAAAACAGGCCAGTACCACTGGACGTGTGAGGACAGGACAGCTGAGTGTGGTACTGCATTTTTAATGATTAATAGTTCCTTTGACGGTTGCTGCTCTGTTATTTGTTGTTGTTTTTTTCAGTGATAGCGCATGTAAAATGAATGTTTCATGTAACACACCTTCAGGAGCGCATTCATTTAAACACGGATCAGGCCGTGTTTATGAAAACAGCGAGGAGGCAGCTGACTGGAGAAACGCAGGATGTTTAGGTGTTCTGTATATTTAATGGTATTTTAAATCCCCACAAACCACGGTATTCGAAATAGTAAGAGCCACACTAGCACATTTATGTACCGAAAATAGTCTCATTGAGGATTTTTTAAAAATAAATAATTGAAGAAATCATATTATCACCTTTAAATATGCATTTTAAAAAATAATCTAATTTAAATTAATTTAATTTACAATCCAAGAGCAAAGCCAACAATGGTGGAGTTCTCTTTATTATTAACAGATCAGCTTTGGCAAGCTCTGGGTTAAGTAAACACAACGTACAGTATATCTGCATTTCTTCAGGCTCATTTAGAACATTGCGGGAGACCCCATCACTTATGGACGTAGACTGTGCCGAGTCATTTATACTTCACAGACGTCACCCAACTGCTAGTTGGTGTTAGTGCTAGTTAGGTTCGCTGCAGTCATACAAACGTTTGTACCTCCAAACCTCCTTAGTTAACTTTTCCTCAGTGTTCATCTGTACTGATCCGACACAATCAATAATTGCGGCGATGGAGAAGCAGCTGGAAATACTAAAGCAGAAATACACGACTACCGAGTGAACCAATCACAACTCATAGTTATATTTCTGGGGAAGTGCATGTCAGCTATGGCACTAAGGTCGACACTAAGGACTCTGTAGGAGTCTGTTTAGGAGTCGCCGTAGTTGTGTTAAGCTGACCCAGAAGCTACGGCAACAGTGCAGACGCTAACGTAGACCCTAGCGTGCTATTATGTGGTCTGTACTTCTGCGTTTAGTTGACAAAGAGGCTACGGCGACAATGCAGGCCCCTGCTGTGATTGGTCCACTTGGTAGTAGCGTATTTCCACTTTAGCATTTCTGGCTGCTTCTCCATCTCCGCAATTTTCTAATTGATTGTTTTGGATCAATAAAGAATCAGTAATGTTAACTGAGGAGGTACAGACATTTGTAGGACTCGTGTTTCACAGTTTCCGCTGAAGGTTTCACTTTAAGGTTCTTGAAAGTGAAGCAGGAAGTAGAAGCAAAAATTAAACCGACTGGCAAGAGACACAGCAGACTAGTGTTTGGGTGATATTTTTACAGAGCAAGCCTGACTGACCAAGTACAAGTATAAATGGCTATGGAGTAGGCTATGTGCATACGTTACGACGTCTGTTTCCCCCAGAAATGTAAGTTTGCAGCGACGCAGAGCGCAAGAGCTGTTATTGGTCCGTTTGCTAGCAGTCTTAAATTCACTAAAATTCAACAAAGCTTTTCACTTTTGAAGTTGTCACTAAGAGACGGTGCTTCTGTTCTTCATTGCAGAAGACTTGGAGGACACTTGTGAAAAAGTGCTGTGCAAGTGCGACAGAGAGGCGGCCAAATGTTTGAGAAAATCCCCCTTCATCGCAAAATACGCCGTGTGGCCGGATTTCATGTGTGGCTACGTGCATCCTACATGTAACATGTACTGACGCAATAAATGCATCTCCAGGTCCAGCGTGCCTTTTGCCAACGGACACAAATACGTGTTTTCGACTGTGCTTATTAATACTGTTTATAGTCTACATAATTACCAAGTTCTGTAATGAGGTTGTGAAGGCGAGGGGAGTGACACGTAAAAGTGTGTGGCTTGTTGCATTTTAATCTTGTTTTATTAAAAGAACCTCTGTTGAAACCCAAAGGCCAGCCAGAAGGCCAAATGTAATCGGCATGGGACAGATCAGATAGTCAGTCCCTTACAGCGCTACCTTTATTTGTTAAAAATGCGCAACTGAACACTGCTTTACAACTCTAAAGTTGACTCCCTGCATCTGCTCTGAGAGGGTTTCTGAATGCCCTTCATTCACCGGGGTTTAAAAAAAGCATTTGGAAATTTAGCGAGCTAACAGGCAAACTGAGGTTTTCTTGCTTTTCTATTTAAAGTCAGCTGTGGCACACCTTTGCTCGCCTCTGAGATGTTATGGGATTAATATGGTACCATGATTTGCGGGTGATTAAGCTAATCACTTTCCTGTTACGCTGTTAAACCAGTCTGACATGTGTGGTTTTGTGTTTTATATATTGCTATAATGTGTTTTTTCTCCATCAAAATGGTTAACATGGTCATTTCGGACACCACGTCAGGAACCGCATTCTGACTCACCAACCTGCTTCACATGTGGAGGTTAACAAATACAACCTCAGCATGACTGCATCAGCAAATCCTCTTTTAAGTCACAGACCATTTTTTTCCACATGCCTTCCACATCCCTCCCTAGTCTGAGAATGTTTGACACACACTATAACCAGGCAAAGTTGCCTCTGAATAGAATGTTGAAAGTCAGTGCTTAAACTCTCATTAAACAGTTTTCTTAGACTAACACTAAGGTTTAATGGCATGCTTAATATTTTTAAAGTCTGAAAAAGGTTTGAAACCCTGAAACATTTGAGAGCAACACCATACTGTGACCCATGTACAGATGCACCGATCTATTCTTGCAGAGCTGCCTGCAAGAATACGCCTCCTTTTAAGAGATTTGGTTCCCATCAGCCATCAGCAGCACAGCACATACATAATTACCTGAATGGCATGGGGAATAATCATATCATAAACTGAAACTGAAACGAAACATTCTGAACTCTGTGGCAACTGCTCTCGAAAGGAAGCGTAGTGAAGTGCGTGGAATACAAATGCAAATGTGCAGTTTCCCGCTTTATCACGAACACATGTGCAGTGTTTTTTGCACAGTTTATAAGACTTCAAACCTGGAAAACAAGCCACTACTATACTAGCAGAGTAGTGACAAGTGTGAAAATCTGAAAATGTGTTAAATAGTCAAATTCCAGGAGGGCATGATATTAATCCCATACATATTTATTCTGCCGAAACTTGTGAAAACGGCGTTCACTTTGTTTTAAGGTTTTGACAAAATCCCTCTATGGCTACACTGTTATGCACTTCCAATACCTTCCCTGTGAAGTCCACAGATTAAGTTAAATTCACTGAATGATTACCAAGTGACATCATGTACACTTATGTAATATGACTGCATGTGTGAGGAAACCAGTCTCACATGGAGAACAAGCATCACAGTTTCCTCTCTGACCCATTACCAAGTCAAGCAAAGCATTTCACGGCTACCACTCTTCTCTTAGCCAGGAGCTTTTACAGCAAAACAAACAGTCTCACCAAAAGGGCTCCACTTGTTTTGTTTTGTAAGGTCTTGGTGGTGACCTGTAGATGGCGCCATAATCACAACCAAACACTCAAACAGTGACAGTTTGTACTCAGTATTGACCTCTGCTACTGCAAATGAGGTCCTTATTATTGACTGTGGGTTTGATGTTCTGTGTTCAAACCCGTGACTCTTTTTTTCCCCCACCGCAGTTGAACATCCTTCAGATTTAACAGGTGAAAGTAAAAGAATCTCTGACGCCCAGTAAACGGTGCTGTTACCTGTAATCAGCGTAACCTAAGTCCTCCCAGGTGTTTCTCAAGTGCATCTTTCACGCTCCTGCGGTTCGTCAGCAAGTTCTCAAAGGGGATGCGGTTTCTTTGTCGAGTAGGTGCACTGCACACGAGCGTGCCCTGCAATGGGACACGGTATCATGGTGGGATGCTGGGAATAAGTATCTGGGTCACAGCCTGCAAACACTTGCCCGATTGTGTGCAACCTTTACTGGGCTTGACGTTCTGGAAGCTGTACGCTCCTTCCAGTGATTCAAACCTCTTAAGCTTTTCTACCACTTTCCAGCTCTGCAAATGAAAGGACAAAAGTGACGCTGCTGCACTCAAGCTTTTTCCGCACGACTTGAAAACAATCTATGCATCATTTCATACATACTTTAACTATATTTTCTTCTGTTTTGCAGTGCAAAAATTGAAAAGTGAAGCTGGAAGTGGCTTCGTATTTACAGCATTTCTTCCAGAAAGTCCTTTCTCATGCAAAATATTTGTTAGAAAAGTAACTGTACCTTTGCAAAGAGAAAACAAAGAACCTCTTGATTCATCAGAGTCGCTGGGAAACAACATCAGCTAACATAGAGGTAAGCCTGCCATCCCGTAATGGGTGTCACATTTCATTAATGCTGAATAAAGCCTGGTCTTTTTTTTTTTTTTTACCTTTCTTTCTGCTGGTAATGGCTGATGAGGTTTTTCATTGTGGACTTCTGGCAGCACACTTCACAGCTTCTGTTCCCTTGAAACGACCCCAGCTCTTGAAAGATGATCTCTCACTCCTTGGACTCCGTCGCGGCCCGTGTCTCTTGTTTACACCTTTTACAGGCGTCCTGTCTGCCTTGCTCTGGGCCTGGTCTTCCTCAGGATTAAAACAGAGGCATCTGTTACACCAGCGGTTGACTAACTTCTTCTGCCGCGGCCTCAGTCAAAAGCCATATAACAAATAGAAAAACACGATCATGATCATTCGTAACAATAACAGGGAGCCCCAGAAGGGACAGGGAGGAAAAAGAAGGAAAGAAAATCATAATGGGGTCATAATGCATATGCAAAGAGACCCTAACTTCAGTAAAAATGGAGCTCTGCTAGCTGTAGCTGATGATAATGCTAATCACGTCCCTGTAACACATGTTGTTCAGTCTTTGGATACAGTGCGTTTTATTAACATCAAAAGTGGTTCCCATGGTAACATTAGATGCCGTGGCAGGGACCACACCCGCTATCGCCAAACTGTATCACATGTGGAGGCACAGCTGCATCAGCAAACTCTTTTTTTCCACATGTCCTCCACGTCCTTCCTGCAGTGGCTCTGCGTCCCTCTAGGGGGGCTCGTCCCCTCGCTTGGGAACTTTTGACATTCACTTCACCCTAGTTCTCCATGAGCTGATCAGCTGACACCCACACGCAGCTCATTTGCAGAATTTCGATGTAATGAAACAGCTCACTGAACAGTAATGGGTAATTTTCCGCACACACTTCAAAGGCGCCTGAAGAAAACTCTTTCTTTTATTTGGACTGCAATAAATACACATTTAAAGTGCATATGAAATTAAAAAGTGCAAAAGCTCTCCAGTTCCAGGTGCTTATGCCATCCCATCATTATATTCCATTATCACTTCAGCACAGTGTGAGTGCAGCTGACTTACAAATCCTGACTGGACTGACCTCTTGTTAATATCTCCGGGACAGTGTGGCACCCTTCCTTGAAGAAACGGCGTCCGCCCATCCTACACATGCACTTGATGGCTGTCGCAATGAATGAGCGCATTCTTTAATCCCTGCCGGGAGAGCTGACAGAACGTGTTCCACGCTAATTGCGTTCTTTAATCAACTGTTTGGCTCCCCAGCTGAGAGCCAGATGGTGCACAATGAAGCCTTGGCTTAAACGGCGCAAAACATAAACAATAACAAAATATGGGCGCTTCGAATCAGGACGTCCTACCAGCATGAGATCTGTATTATTTATTCCACTGTCTACTAGGCATTTTTAATTTATGCTAAATGTATAAATACTGGATTACAGCTGAAAACAGGATTTCAGCGGGCTGCATCCTGTGCGTTTATTGTATGAAAATCTCCTCTGAGATCAGAATATGCAGCCCACACAAACGAGGAAATCAATACAAGTGCAGCCAAGGCCTGCTGCCAGTGTACTCCACGCTCTTTTGTTCTCCTCCTCCCCGTTTTAATCTGTCTCCTCTTTGTGTGTGTTTTCTTCTTTCTTTCTCTGTGCACTTATTTCATTTGCAGGTGGCAGAAAAGAGAAGAATGGGCAAAGATAATTAAGGAAGGTGCAATAGTTTGTGCACAAAGAAAATGAAATGTTTACGATGAACAAAGAAATAAAAAGAAGTGGAATATTGTAGAATATGGTCTATCATTACCTAAGCATTCAAACCAAAGGCTGAATTTATTGTATCCTGATTTTGTTTTATTTTTGCTTGCGGCTGCACATTGGATCGTTTCTTAATTGAAATTACAGCTCTCTTTAGCCGGCATGGAAATCCAATGTGTCTCAACTCAGGATACATGTTCACTCCACTGCCTCTAAATAAAGAGGGAAGGGAGAGTCTGATCATTAAAACGCAGGGAAGTCAGACACTTACACTCTCTTACGACATCTGGAATTTAAATAGCACCTGTGAAAGAGAAAGCTATTTAGAAGGTGGCTGAGAATTGCCTTTCTAATCTCGTTGGAGGAAATGTTACTCATTTCCACTAAAGTGAGACAGCGTCATTATGCTTATGCAGGCATATAGTGAGCCTTAACAACGGCACCAGGGCTGAGGAGCATCCTGTCTGCAACCTGAAGTCATCCATTAACATCTCAACGGCAGCTTAGGGGGGAAAAGCAAGACAATAAAATATATACAGTCATGTTTTCTCAGTTTACTTTCTGGGATTATGGGATATTATTGACACTATTCACAAAAAGGTTACCATGGAAACAGGCTGCCTGCACAGTAAGCTTGAACATCAGCCGTAATGGCAGTGACTGCATGTTGCATACGAGCGATTCTTTAATGTTTGCCCTACATGAAATCCATAAGTGAGGGAGAATGGAAAAGCGTTTGCTGCATTTGTTTGGCGTACCTACCGCTCATATATTCATCACAGAGAACTACTTTCTATTGCACTATCATGATGAACTTTAGAGCCAGGGATTGTGACATCCTCTGATCTGATTTTCAGAGCTGATTTCTGAACTCAACGCAGCATTTCATCAACGGCGGTGTGTCGTGGACGCCGCTGAAAAAGCTTCTCTTTTTTTTCGCAGACCACTGTGACAATTTCCAGTTGTTTTCCTTTCTGTAATCATGAGTCATTTCACAAAGGGTCTCTTCAACAGATGGAACGTGATGGTGACTGCAGCACAAAACAAACATGAATCATTGATGTTGCAACGTGGACCGTTACCCAGGAAACTGCAATACTCTGCTAGATCAGTGTCAGCTACTAGACTGTAGTATCCCAATGAAAATGAAAAGATATTTTCATGTTAATGGATTTCTTCCAAAGAGTCATAACCAAGTTCAGGTTAGACAATCTTGATCTCTGCAGGAACAAGAGGAATTTTAGAATTAGCAATGCTAAATGCTGACATGTAATCCATTTCTCTGTACACTTGATATCAGTATGAGTTCTTGTTAATGTGTTCCACCAGTGTGATCCCATCTCAGATAAATTCTTATCATGTATCCTGGCACACATTTACTAGTGTTTTTCTTTCTAAATTATGCAGATACACAAAAACATGAAGCACAACTAGGATCCTCTTTACATTTCTAATCTTCTTTACTTTTGATAATATGCATACTGTACTGTTTTGCGCCAGTTAAGCCAAATACTTTAAAATACTACTTAATATAATAGTTTTTTTTTTCTTCTTTACCTCCATTTGATCCTTACTTGTTGCTTGTGTAAATTATATATCAAACAAAGGCTGAGGAAAACTCTTTCATCATTAGAAGTGCAGTTTATATTGTTTGTGGGAGACAAGGCCAACAGGTGGTTTTGAAGAAAATAAAACGTGTATATTTCGAGTTTCTGGGAGAATTCTATCTATCTAGGTCAGAAACGTAGATTCAAAAGGCACGGACGGGGTTCGAACCCGCGATCTTCGGTTTACGAGACCGACGCCTTACCACTTGGCCACCGCGCCTGCGCTGTCCTGGGCCCTTTGATGTTTTTTAGTACCTACCATTCCTGTGACGATCTACTTTGTGTGTATCCCTTGACAGTGCGAATCGTGCCAATGACGGCGCAGCTTCCTGTGTTTACATCGGTGGTTCGACTTCCTGCCCCCAAAAAGCACAGGAGCCATAGAGTTGTTTAGTTGGACAAAAGCGGCAATGTTGGAATGTATTGTTGCAATACAACCACAAGGGGACGCTGTCCCCCACCACGTGAAAGCAGGACAAGTCTGCAGTGTTAAGCAGCAGCAGGCAGAGGGCTCTGCTCGCCTATTGTCAGTGTCGGCAACAAAGAGCTACAAAGAAGGTGAGCCAATCACACCCACATTACAAATGTATAGCATGAACCTTATATTGCACATGCAATTTATTAGGCAGCCTATAGAGGTGTTTCTGTCATTCATAGTCAGTGAACAGGCTGGTATGCTCTTAGTAGAGTATTTGAGCTGCAGTTGTAGCAGGTAATATTTTAAATGAATCACAATTGCTGTTCTGTTTTGGTGATGGCAACCTTTATTTTTATTTTTTTATGTGTAAATGTGCACAAATTAGCTTTAGCATTAACGCAAGTGTAGTGCATCTGGCAGCATTACGCACACATGTGATGAAAGTAGTATGCATGGAACAGGTTAATCTTGTGAGAGCCATCTGCCATATATTAGGCTTTAATATCATTAACAAGGGCAGTAGTAGAGACAAAGGTCAATCGGCCATTAAACACTTAAGCTATCAGGCTAAAAGTTAGGAATTCGTAACTGAATGTGAGACTGGTAACACACTATTTGTATTTTATTATGGGGTATTTTTCAACCTTTACAGATAGAAAAATATACATGCATGCAACTGGATAGCTCTACAACCAGTCAGAGTCATTTTGTTGTGAACTAATTCAGTTCCACTGAATTCAGATGGTGTAGAATAGTTTGTCACTGTTACTCTTCAGTGTGCACCATATACAGCCCACAGAAACAAGTTGATTGACTCAGTAGATCTTTGCCAGAGCATAATCACTTCCTAACTGAATGATCCCAGACCAACTTTCAGAAGTTTTTCTGGCTTCAGGATGCCAGAGTAATATTAACAGCAAATGTCATTTTGTGATATCTGAGACCATCTTCACATACCTCAGTACTGGCTAAAGTTCTGGCCTAACAGTGCTGCAAAGGTCAAAGTAACGTCAATAGCAATCCGTGCATTAAGAGATTTTGATTTTCATGAATAACTGTTTAATTCACAAATACGGGCTTGCATAACTAATAATTGTAAGAACCAGTAGGCTGCTTGTAATTCTTTTCTAAGCAATACAATATGCATGAAACCAAGCTGCTTCTCTGCCTTTCTTTGCGAAACATCAAAGGTGAATGCTTGCCTGTTCTGCTTTTTTTTTTTCTGTTTTTTTTTTTTTTTTTGGGGGGGGGGGGATGAGATATCCTAGAGGCTGTTTGAAAAATGAATAAGACTCATTTCCATTGGGAATGAGTTTGCAGTGGAAATCACAGATGTGGAGTATTCACCTTGACGTTAGTAACCTCAAAATCCGGTCTTGCTTTAGTAGAGCAAAGCAAGAAAAACATCACCTAAAATACTGACCTAGCAACTGATAGAATGGAAGCACCTTAAGGAATGTGACTGATAAGTTTATTTTTTAGTTGCCTGACGTTGATGATGATATAAGATTTTAAGGAACGGTTATAATATATCTCCTCCTGTTGTTATCATTTGTATCGTAAGTATTGTTGCATCAATCAGGCATTTTAAATTGCTGGAGGGTCTCTGTAGTTTATTTTACAATGTCACATAGAAATGATGAATTTTTTTCATGAACCCCCACAAACTGAGTAATACAATATGTTCCAGTCTGTGATCACATGGGTCTGGGGCATTCTTGTTCATGTGGGGAACACCAACAAGCTCACTCCCTCAGAGAATAAGAAGTATTACTGCAGCAGTCTGTTTAATTATTCATTGATCTGTTGCCGTATAAACCCTCTTATTTTGCTGTGCTGCCTGTCAATGAGTACTCTTGAGCCCTGAATCTGTGAGAATATTTATATTTTGTTGAACAATGTTTGCATTTTTTCGGTTAACAAGACTGAGACTCAGACGCATTTGCGCCATCACAAAACTGAAAACTGGCAGGAGGCAAGCAAAAGGATATTTTGCACAATACTGTGGCTGCTTCATATAGTATTTCTCTAAAGACTATAGTCATGTTGGGTAGACTTATTAAAATAGATTAATTTCAGAATAAATAATTACTGGTAAGTCAACATAATATGCATTAACCACTTGAACAGGTCTTGCTGGGATTAAATGCTTTTGACCAGCGTTATGTTGTTTCACTGTGAATGGAGTAGAGCTGTCAAACTGAGCGCATTAATAAAGCAGGAATTCAGTTTCCTTTTGACGATTGTAATTTAGTTAACACACGTTATTATGACCTTGACCCACTCCGTAATTGTGGGATGGATCAAAATAGCAGTAGTGTTGTGGAAAGCAAGCAGAATCTCAAGTTCAGAAGTAATGTTACCCTACAGAGGGCAGTAATATTCCCTGTACTGTCAAAACTGTCAAAATTCCCAAAGAATCAGACTGAGAAAGCAAGCAGAAACAAATATCAGAAATAGATGAACAGATTTAAAACAGATTTGTTTAAAAGTGTGATTAATTTGTGTTAACATGCATTTACTGTGGAAATCATACAATCAGTCACACGAAATATTTGAATCTATTGAGGGGCCTAGAATATAGATACCAATGATGATGAGCTTAGATGAGATTACATTCGGCTTTATTGTTGTTGAATAAGGTAGTTGAATAGATATTCCGAAAAATACGGTTTGGTATACAAATAGCAAAAATGCCATAATAAGAAACAAGTTATGACTATTGTATTAAGTAAGTATTTTACATCACATTTTTATAGTAGTATGCAGTATGGATAGTCCATCTGACAC
Organism: Planiliza haematocheilus; assembly: GCA_005024645.1. Lineage (NCBI taxonomy): Eukaryota > Metazoa > Chordata > Actinopteri > Mugiliformes > Mugilidae > Planiliza > Planiliza haematocheilus. The sequence goes on from SRSE01000764.1 coordinate 1,413,222, forward strand.
ATAAATGTATACGTATATACCCATAAATATGCACCAGCGTATACACGTACCTATATACATATAGACAGAGAGGGATGTGAAACTTAAGAGAATTGTGCTAGGTGGAAAAATACACCAATAGCTTTAGACTACAAATACAAGTCAGTTAGAAAGTAATGGATCTTATTTTTTACTAAAACAAGGTCAACTGGTCTTGTCAATGGTATCCTATGATCTGGATGACTGAGAAGATCACAGGTGGTCTTCTTTCAGTTTATTTCATCATTAACCTTATCATTATTTTATTTTATTTTATTTATTTATTATGTGTTTGCCTTAAAAACAAATCTTTCCAATGGATATCTTTGAGAAAAAGTACTTTTTGAGCATAAGAACCGGTTTTATTTGTCATGTTGGGAAACCTTCACTCAGATCCCTTCCTCGGGTCAAACATGAATCATTACAAGAACTACAGTATGAAGTGCATAAACCCCACATGTAAATAATGTAAATTTTGTCACTGTAGTTTTTCCACCCATTACCAGTTTTGAATGCTCGAAATATGTAATTTTGAGACTCTGTATATAAAGCAGTCCTAACTTTTATAATAGCTCATATCCAGAAAAAAATACTGTGTATATAGGCCAACGTGACATTCAGTTCTTTGGCTGCAGACAACTCTGAAACCAAAATATTACCGCAATAGGCATCTTATGACCACTAGCAGTGGCCATCATTGTCAGTTCCGCTGCCAGCCCGTGTAACTTTGAATCGGTACAGAGTAAACAAATGAGATGAAGTGTTATTTACTCAGCCCTTGAACTACGTAGATATGCTACCTTTGGACAGAAAAATCTGACTAAATAAATACATATTTCAAACCGAATAACATGAATCCCATTTTAGATTTGCAGGATCATTCAAGTAATAAAACATGTCTTGCACCTAAGAAACATAGTTTATTTAGTCAAACTGACTGACAACAACCTAAATTTCATGTGCGACATGTTGAGGTTTGAAAATAAAACGAGTTTGACATCACAATCCAGACAATAGCTAGTGGCAACCAACACCGCGGGTCTTTTTGGTGCAGTTTGAGTAGAAAATTGGTCATTGTGAGGAGGTTATGCTGGATCTGACCCTGGTCAGAACAAGACATGCAAGTGTGAAATCACTTGAAAGGTAAGCAGCTGATGAAGCTACTTAACAAAGGCAATATCATCTCTCCCCCTCTCTCCAATATTCTTTTCAGCGATCTTTCTTTTCCTTTGTTTGCATTCATCTGCTCATTCACTGGGATGTTTCCACAACTTCATACAGACAATAGATGGACATTTTAATGACAAATAACCTTGTGGTGCAGCTGATTTTAACAGCCTCAATGGTTAAAATGTATGCTTTCAATAATGTTATCAATAACAATGCTTGATTTAGTTTTTATCTCTTTTTTAATGTCTTTTCTTTTTGGTGCTTAGTTTGTGCGGCACAATTAGGTGCCTGTTGGGTCTGTTACCATAGCTACAATACGATTCTGCAGACAATCATCTGGTCCTTGTTTCGTCCAATAGGGTCGCACGGCTAAAGCTGAAATATAAAGTAAAGATGCTCGTCTTTCAGCAACACACTAGTAAGATTCACTAACAGGTTCATGAGTAACACAAAGTATTGCAGAGTGGCAGACAGGGGACGGCGCCCAGTCATGGCGGACCGCAGAAACAAGATCCGACGAGCCGCACAGCAGGAGAGGAAGGTGAGAGCATCTACCATTTTGAAATTCCACTCATTTTATTGTTCGCCGAAAGAGTTTGGCGGAACAAAACACTGACAGTAAACAAGATGGGTCTTTGAATTCAGGCTTTGAAAGCAAAAAGGGACCAGGAGGAACAAAAAGGAAATGTCACTTTAAATGAAATGCATTAGCTGGAGGACAGCAGGCAGAGAGAGTCTGCTTATATTTATAAATGTAGTCCAAGCGTGCTCAGGTTAAACTTACTTTGTGACATAAAAGGAATACAGCTAAACTTTGCTTAAAAGAATGATGTTCATTTTACGTTACATATGATAGAATATAGAAAACAAAGCAAAAAAACAATGGCAACATCATTTTAGGTTTAAATGGTCTGAATGTATTGTAGACTCATTTTACGAATGGCAAAGAAGTTTTACAAATGTGATGTGAATCAAAGAGAAATGCAAATCTCATCAGTCAAAACATGTAAGGAAAAGATGCATTTAGGGAAAAAAAAACATGGAGGAGCGTGGCGCCAGGCTTGCTGAAATCAAAGGCCTGCAAGCTGAAATATTATTTGCCGTCTGCAATACAATTTCCGAGAAAAATAAATGTGGTCAGTTAATCTGCAGCTTGAAAAAGGACAACAGCCAATGCTGCATGTTCAAGCTGCACCCCTACTGGGCGGCCCGTGAGCCCGTCGATATGGCGGTTTGATGTTGGATGGAAAATAAGAACCCCCCACAACAAACAGAGGGCTGGAACAGAGAGACTGGAACAGAGAAAGAGAGGGTAGAAAGGGAAGAACCATCGACAGATGGACTCTGTTGTGATTAAAGATGGCGGCAGTCTTTACTGCAGAATACGAAGGACTACGTTCGATCCCTAGAAAAGCGGTGGGAGTAGTCTGCGATTCATCACAACAAAACCAAGACGCATACAGTAAGGTATATGAGCAGGTATGATGTCGGTTTTTGTTTCGTTGTAATCAGTTTCCACTGCATTGTGCTTCGCTCTCTTATGGCTGTTATCGGTTTTCGTGTAAGTGCCATACTGTTTTATTGTGTCCTCCGCCTCATCAAAACAAAGCACATCATTTGATTTGATCAGTGAATGTGTATCCCATGACCAGACTGCTGAGGACCACCGAACACTTTACTTTCGAATTTCTTCAAGCCGGCCATTGTCTGGCGATGTACTTTCGCCATTCGGTACATGTTTCCGCACGTATGTCTTTGGTATTATATCACCATGGGAAGTGTAGGCCTTTTATTAAGATTTTTCCCCTCCTTGTGAGGATATGGTGCTCTCTAAGCTGTAATATCCAGCAAAATAAACTCAAATCTGCAAATTGCTCAATCCTCTGTGCATAATCCACTCCAAGACTTGTTAGTCATGATCTATTCAGCCTGGACAAAGGACATCAGCAGGACTCCAGAATACATTTTCTGACAGTCTTTTGATATTACTCTTTGGACCAGTTTCAGAACTTAAAAACAAACGTTGAATAGCTTAAGTATTCTTGATGCAGTCCTTTATCAATGTAACCTTGTTCATCTGATTAGTGGTTTTTATATGTCACAATTTAGTCCCTAGAATTGTGTTTTTGGTTTTCATTTTTATGGCTTTTAAAAGATTCATCTTTTTGTTTGTTGTGTCTTTTGTTCTTCTTAACTTTTACTGAATTCTTTGAAGAAATCTCTGTTGTGTGAACTCAAAATGGGAGCATTCACTTAAACGTCTTAATGGTCTTTCATTCATCACTGAGTCTTCAGCTGAGATAAGCCTATTTCAGCCAAAGACTACAAGAGAGAGTCTAAATCCACACTGACAGGTGGAACAAAGGACTGCAGGAAAGACTGAATTGGGAGACATAAAGTTGTTCTCCGGCAACTCTAAATTATTTTAAAACATGTGAGCAATTTTTAGAAGGCAGCACCTTTGAGGAGCCGCAATTATAATGAGTCTTTTGTCAAGAAACAAACTAGTGCAAAATAGTGTCAGTGATAAGAGAACACATTCAGGTTTTTACCAATATCTCCCTGTAGCCTTTCCAAAACTGAATCTCTTCAACAACCCTTACACAAAACACTTGTTTTGCTGATTTTAGTAATAACCACCTACTCTTCGGTATTTAAACAGAGGAACATCTATTGTTCCTCTGTGGGTTGAGCAGCTTGGTTGGGCCAGTTGCTAAAGGGCTTCTTGCTTGTAGTTACTGGAGAAAGGAGGAGGGATTTTCAGTCACCTTCCACATCAAGATTTTTCTGTCTATACGAGGGATTCAGTTTAGAAGCCCTCTGGTTACCAGACGGCCTAATCTGGTTCTACTGAAACATTTTATTACTGCGTTTTGGTGTTGTAGTGCAGGATAGTGCACCAAAACACATCTAAATCCATTATAATTGAATATTCAGTAGTCTCTCTTGAAAATAACCTTAATTAAAATAGCAGTACAAAAACTAACTACAATTGCAATCAATTATAAAGGCGTCCAAACCCCCACGCAACTCAGACCTAAAGCCAAGTTGGCCCGAGATAGACATCCCCACTGGTGTCAAACATTCTGATGCACTGACGTGTTCTTATGTGTTATCTCTGCGTTCTTGCCCATTTCCTTTCACTGTATCACCTCTGACCTTTCCAGTTCCCATTCCTCCTACCTTTCCACCCACCACTCCCTCCCCACCACCACAGACAAACATTTGCCTTTCTTGTTTTTAGAAAAAGTTGTTTTTCCACTCCCCAGAGGTCATCAAATCTTTTACATAAAAGGATTAGCTACTTAAACACACAGAAATTTTCATGCCATCAGGAAACTGCATGGCCAAGTAACGGTGATGGTTATGTGCATATTGGGCCATTTTGTACAAAAAAAATGAAAAGCATTGTGTGACCTTTGACTCCACCACTTCCTCCTTCCCTCCCACACTCAACTTGCCTCCACCAACGCAGTGAAAGAAACACACACAAGACAGACATTGGACAGGGTTTTTGTCTAAAAAACAGATTTGAACACCCCCTAAAGGTGCGATGTCCTCAGATGTTTTACAGAAAATAGATTACTTACTTCAACATGGACATCGGGACCGTGGCATACCATTAGAAGGTTTCTCATGGTACACTATAAATGCTGACATCACGTTACTAGCATACAATGTACAAAATCAAAAGTCTGTGTCGTAAGTATTGATGAGTATATTTTGTAGAATGATTTGACACCAAACTTGTCTGTGTAAAAGAGGCAAATCGAGAGTAATGCAGTGTTTACCACAAACTTGCAAATGGCACATAGAATAATATTAAGGGTTTTGTATCTGTCCATCTTTAAATTACCGTAATAACGCGGATATTGGATTTAGCGACAAAGAACAGTAGTCTGTGCAGTTCAAATACTAAACAAAATGCTTTTGAGATGTGGCACTCTATGTGCAGATGTATATAATAATTAATAAAATAGCAGCGAATAAATACGATTTATACTAAACACTTGACTTTCAATCTAACTTTGCTAGCTAAAGTTAAGCTAGTTAACGTTATATCTGGAGTGGTTTCCTTTAGGTTTTGACCAGTTCTCTTTAAGTAATTGTATATCTCCATGGTCTAAATGTTAAGAGCACAAACACTGAGCTTTAAAAAGTGGCAGTAACTTAAATTTTTATCAGTCGACAACGCAAACAGCTTCTCATGCCACCTGAGTTGACTGTGCCATTTTTTTCCGTCAGGTTGAATTGAGTACAGAGCATGTGAGTGGCCGGTGTGTGTGGTGATGCTTTTCGGAGCAATAGGAAAAACAATGCAAGCACAACATTGTGCAAAAAATTTCCGATTTGTTATGAGATCATTGGACCCTGACTGGCCACTATAGTGTTCCCATTGTATGAGAAACACTGGGCAATGTGTCTAAGAACTGTTGCACATCCTGGCATGTTGCTCAAGAAGTGAAGGGTGGAAGTGGGCGTGGCCTATATCATGAACGTGTTATGTAAAGCGCCAGAAGGTCTAACCTATCATTTATGCTGCAAGAAAATGCTTCCACCATTACTGTGACGCCACTTTGTGTTGACATGTGTTGAGATGTGTTGCATCTTAATGGCATGTGGCTTGACAATTCTTTTAAAATCTCTTTATGCTACAACCCACAGTTAGACGTGCAGTTTTGACATCTTTGGATTTTCCAATGGATATAGGGCCTGCAGTGGTAGTTTCACCAATACTTTAAATATAAACGGAATTATTATTACATCAAGTGAATCATTTCATCCATCTATTGCATATATGGCCTCCTTTTTGATCAATACAATGAATAGCAAAACAGATTGTGGCGTGCAATCACATGCAATTTGCATAAAAGTGTATATGCTGATTCTGCATGATGCATGATGCATTAATTCATTCATTTTCTGTAACTGCTTGTCCTCTGGAGGGTCACAGGGGGGCTGGAGACTATCCCAGCTGTCATTGGGCGAGAGGTGGAGTACACCCCGGACAGGTCGCCAGACTATCGCAGGGCTAACACAGAGAGATAGACAACCATTCACACTGACATGCTGACCTGGCCAATTTAGAATCCCCCAATTAACCTAATAAGCAGAGTACCCGGAAAGAACCCACGCAGACACCAGGAGAACATGCAAACTCCACAAAGATGGGAAGTCTTTACAATTCTAACCCAGAACCTTCTTGCTGTGGTGTCAGTGCTAACAGCCACACCACTGTGCCACCCCCTGCATGATTCATAGAATTGTTAAAATCTGCTCTTTCAATCTGGACAAGTACGGATGCCTTACAAAGTAGCATTTTATGAAAATGCAGTTGCCTGAGGCGGCCTGTGACAATGCTTTCCCCAACATTTACATTTGGCTAAAAGTTTTGTTGTCACAATGCTGTCATACAATGTACAAAATCAAAAGCTAAGCTTGCTATAGTCCGAATTATTGACTATGTTCCTATCAGGGAATAATTTGACAGCGATCTTGTCTAAGTCAAAAATCCAGTGGCTAGTTCATCAAGGACCTGCTGCACGTTTTGTGGTATTCTGCTATAGGGTGGCAGTGGGCATGGCCTAAACAATCAGATGCTTTACAAATACTGTGATAGCAAGCTACTGAGTTATCTGTCAATAGAATTTTGCTTTGACAACTGACAGTCAGTTATATTAGCATGGTAGGACTAGCCTGAGCCCCAATTGCCATCTTTCAGTAGCTTACAAAGTACTGGGCCCACAGTGCCACTGCACATTTAAATATGTGCTGTTGCTAGCAATCATCTGTGCTCTTGTCACTCTGCTACAGGTATTAATATTAAATCCGTGGAAGTAAATGCTTATGTTTACACCGCCGTTAGCTAAGTTAGGCTTACGCAGTGAAATGACTTATTTTATACACTGTCAAACAAGTGGCGCAGCAGCCCAAACACCTTAGTGGTGATTCACTGGCACACTCTTCTCTGTCTACTTGTCCTTAATTCCATCCCAAGTGTGTCCAAAGACAAAGTCTCAGCGTTTCTGGATTTACTGCTGCAACAATCCGCACGGCACATCTTCAGTAAATCACTATTACTTGAAAACTGTTTGTTTTAAAGTGTTGCAGTATATGGGACTCTATCCTTCTAAAAGGGGCCTAGTAAGGAGAAGTAGTTTTTGTCTGATGTGTGAGGTGTGCCTGTCTGGTGACTTTTGGACCGTAACTAAAATGTTTCTCGCTCTGCAGCAATTGTCACACAGATTAAATCAGCTTTTTAATTAACCATATTATGTTGCCTTTGGCTGCTGAAGTTATATGGCACCTGTGGATGCAGTGAACACAAGGTCTGAACAGTGAGGGCTTAGTGTATAATCTAAACCACTGGTGTTAAGCAATATTAGTCTCTATTAAATGTCTCTAACTATTTTATTATAAAACCATAAATACATTGTGTTGCAAAAAACAGTCTTGAGGTGTGACTGTGTCTAGAGTTGAGAGTGTCCCCAGTGCAGTATCTTGCTGGAGAACAATGAGGCTTAGAGAGTTTAGAATATACAGTAAATGTTGGACTACTTTCAGATAATTCACTCAAGAAACCAACTGCAAATTGCAAAAATAAAATAACACTGTCATTTTCTGTTACCTGGAAACTGAACTCAGCATTATCTCTTCTTTTTCAGGAACAAATGGATGGACAAGACACGCTGTTATGGCGACACTGTGCTGCAGCCAGACCTTTCCATTTCATCAGGATGAGAGCGCCTTTGCCGTTACTGCAGCACAGTGTGTTAAATAACCGAACAATGGCATCTTCAGAAGATGAATGTACTGCTGGAGGATGCAGGGGGAAGACAATCAAACTCAAGGTAAAACCTACTGTCTTTTGTGTGTGATTCATTTAGAAAGAAACACAAAGAGACAAACACAGGCAAAGACAGTAGAAACACTTGCTGAAGTCAAACTGTTAATGGCGACACCCAGCTCTGTTATTAAATAATGTGCGTTACCTTTTGAGCACCAATTAAATGGCTGATATGTTGGAATTGTTGAAGACTGTTGCTTTGCTTGCTTTTGGAATACCAACATGTCAACAATAGCATAAAGAAGCAGTCACAGAGCGTAATTAATGCTATGAAGAGCAAATTAGTGTCAGAGGATCTGGATGTTCAAAATATTTCTGTGCTAAAGTCAATTCTGCCTGGGGGAAGCTGCAGTGTATTGGATCTTTTACATGTTTTATGACGCTGGCATTAATATTGCAAGCACTGTGCACAGTTCACACATTTCAGGTGCTGTGATGAGACAGAGAGGGAAACGTGTATCCTCCCGTCTCTAATGGTTTTATTTAATTACGCAATCAAATGTTTTTATGGCATTCCACCGGGCCTTTAATCTTAGATCCAGCAGAAGCATGTGACTGCTCGGTGATAGCCAGGTTTGAAAGATGTTGACAAGAGTCTTCATTGCAGGATCTTTTCTGTCCCCTAGTCTTTGGACTGTAAAGTCGTAAAGTAATAACGTGGTTAATTATATCTTAATGGGCGGCTGATCACACCAAAGTAAGAGTTGTTTCTATGCAGTCTTTCCAGTCTTATTTAGTGGCATGCATATGACTTTCTTTAACACTCCCGTGTTTATACAGTGCGGTACTACTTTTGTGCATTTCACCACAGATTCATCGGTTTTACGCTTAAATATTCCAAAACAAGAAATATATCTCCAAGGCTGACATCCCAAGTGTCTGTGTGTGTAATTGTCATGTCACTAGTATTTATTACACATAAAAGGACAATGAAGATGCCAGTGTACGTTGTATATGTTGTAAATAGACTTAACATTCACAGTTTGCACAGTGTTTGGAAAATGACGTCTTATAATGCATGTTGCACGTATTTACCACTTACCTGGTTCACTGCTGGCCAGTCATCCTTTAGGAGTAATCGTAACTCTACCCGCGGGGTTTCCCTGCCACTGCTGTTTAAAGCGTTATTCTAGTGAAAACTGCTGGTGGTGAAATTTATGACAAAGACTGCCTGAGTACAACCTCATGACAGGAAAAGACTGTGTTATGGTAATCTGATGTGAGTGATCAAAGCACCTTCAGCCCGTGTACAGTAATCAGTGAGGGCATCTAGTGCAGTCTGTGGTTGGAATGAAGAGCTACAGACTGCATGTCTCCAAAACAAATTGTTGTCCAACCTGCTCTATAAACACCTCTTACCTTGCGATAGAATAACCTTCAAACTTTGCAAATGATGTGTGTCCATATATGGGATTCAAACATTGGCTGTATGTAGTGTAATACAGTATGTAACCGTTGTTTGTGCGCTAGAATCAGATAAGGCTGATATGATCTGTCAAAGTGCACTTCAGATTATTCAGCCTGTTGTTCTACAAATTCACAGTTGGAAGCCTGAAATGAAAACTGGGGCATGATGTCTTACGGACATTTGCAGAGAGGAGAACTGTAAAAATAAAAAAAGATGCAATCCAGTTGCATGGTGGGAAGTGTAGGAATACAGCATTTTTGGAGCTAGTCGGGAAATCTCGGGACTCTGTTGCATTGACTTTTGTCCACAAGATAGTGATCTGATTTTGATTTACAAGTGATTTGATTTTTATACAGCATATGGACAATCATTGGTTGTTTGTAATCGATATCGTATGGTCATTTGGTGTAGGGAATGTATATTATTTCTTTCTACGCTTCTTTCTATTTGGGGGGGTCACATTTTTGTGGACTACAAATCAATACTCGGTGAGAAAAAAAAATCAGAGTAGCGCATGTACCACTGGCAGTGTGCAGACTGTCTGTCTCCAAAATAAATTGTTGTCCAACCTGCTCTGCAAACACTTCTTACCTTGAAACTGTGTGTAAATGTGGTCACTGTTTATATACTTAAACTTTAGATACTATACTCAATATCTAACGTTTCAATTGTGAGTGGGTCCGGAGACCACGCATTTACAAAGTAAAGCCTGTTCCTGATAGACATTTACAATGACATTGCATCATGGGAAGTGAAGTAATTTTGGAACTTGCATGCGATCTATACAGTAGGTATGCTGCAGCCCTGCCGCACAGCCTTGCACGCACCCCCCCAGAAATGTAATTATGTCTTGGCAACAGAGGCTGTAATAACTGTGATTGGATTGCATTTCCTCCTGCGCATCTCTCAGAGGCCGGACATGCACAGATAAGACCCCCCACCCCCTAGTCGGTTTATGGGTTATACACACAAACAACTTCAGCGGAGTTTTCTCTTTTCCTCATTGCAGTGATTTTAGTAGAAGTTATGCCGCGTTCAATGGAAGCTGATGAGCTATATACCAAAGTTGAGCTAGCTTCAACTTTTTTTTTTTTTTGACACCAGATGTGATGCCTCAGCCAAACTTTTCAACCCAAGCTTAACTAGGGATTCGAAATTTGGACAACTCTATCTCTTTGGCATCAGTTTTGTCCTCGAAGTCCATTACGTATTATGGTGGACTTTTAATATTTTGTGGTTGGTAGACCTGAATGTATTGTACACAGCATAGTGTATTCACACAGTTTTTGCACCCTTCAGAAATTTCTACACAAAAATGACTAAAAACATTAGTAGACAAATAGTACCAAATAAAAAAATGAAAAAGAAATCCTTTTTCATTTATTTATTCAAGAAAACTAATTATTTGTACAAATCTATAAGTATGTCAGTGCTTATTTTCAGTATCAGGTGTGACCCACTTGTGCGTCAATAACCGTGACTAAATGTTTCCGGTAACTGCTGATCAGTCATACAGTTGTTTAGAGGAAAATAAGCCCAGTTCTCAACACAGAACTGCTTCAGTTCTGAGATATTGGTGTGTTTCCACACATGAACTGCTTATTGCTTTATGTCCTTCCACAACATTTCTATTGAATTAAGGTCAGGACAGTAGCTTGGCCATCCCAAAACATTATTGTTGTTGTTGTTTTAACCATTCTTTTGTCTAGCGACTTGGGGGGCTTGGGGTCATTGTCTTGCTGCATGACCTGCATTCTTTTAAGACTCAGCTCATGGACAGATGGACTCTAATTTGGCCTTGGTTTTATTACTGGGTTGAAAATGAAAAAGCTTGGAAATCTTTCCCCCAAATGCATTTAGTTTAACGCTTGAGACAGACATAGAGAGAGAGAGAGAGAGAGAGAGAGGAGAGAGAGAGAGGGAGGGAGAGAGAGATCAGATCAGATCAGATCAGTGTACCACATGTACCAACTAAACACTGGCAGTTTAGTGTAGTGAACGGGCGAGGCGCTGTGCATCATCTGACGTGCAGCAGCCTCGGCTCCTGCACAGACACCGAGAGACAGCCATGGAGAGGTGGAGAGCGGACTGTTTTCTTTGTTATTTTTAAACTCTTGCACTCCGCGGCTATGACACTCTTCGCCGAGACTCGCGTCGGTCCAAATGTCCGACGCGCCCGAAAGCAGCAGGAGGATTTGCACCGGTTAAGTATATGTCACTTTTAACCCCCCTCCTCCCCTCTCCTCTCCTCTCCTCTCCTCTCCTCTCCTCTCTCTCGCTCTCTCTGTTCGTGCTCAGAGATTGGGATTGCGGTAGTCGGGAGGTTTACCATCGCTTTGCTGGTTGTAAATCTGTTAGTAAATCGGCGTGGGATTCCCTGCGTATCCTCTGACGGCAGGAGGAAATGTCTGCGGCCGTCGGGTCGCTCGTTTAGTTTATAGTGTGACAAAGTTGTGCACTTGTCGGTCGGCTGCTGAAAGCCCCCCTCCTCCTCCTCCTCCTCCTCCTCCCATCTCTCTCTCCCTGAGTGTGTGTGTGTGTGTGTGTTTGAGTGTGTATGGAGTTTGTTCCCGGCTCCCCTCCCCCACTACCCGCTGCCGCTCGGCTCATTCTGGAGAGGCCAAGACATGAATGTGACGGGAGGCTCACTTCAAAAGGAGCCCCGCACTGATGCGGCTTCCGAATAAACGGACGCTCCGCGAACGCGGCGGGAATCTCGTCTGAAATCTCGTCTAATATCGCCGCCGAGCCGCGCACCTGTGTCCGCGCGACCACTCATTTAAATACTGATGCGCTAACCGAACCTCTCGAGCCGATGCATCATCTCGCACAGGTAGCAAGATGCTAGTTGGCACACGTGATTAATCCCGCTTTAGCATGTTTCAACAAACTAGACATGTAGCCTATTTATTTGTTTTTATTATCATTGATTTCATTATTAATTATTATAAATCATTTGTAGGATTTTTACCCCGACACATCTGGAATAGTGCACGTGCTGCTCACACTTAGGGATTGTGCAGTGAATAAACACTGCTGCCAGTTTGGCCTGGGCTTCTTTTGTTCAATCAGGGATAATGATTTGTATCTGTATTGGACTAGACAGAGAGTGGGTGTGCCCTAAAGGGTGATGGCAAGCATTAAAAATAGTGTCTTGCGAAATCACACCGCACTTAACCCCGGCTGTCAGCCTTTATGATTTCTTTTAAATGCTCATCTGCAATCCTTTTTTTTTTTAAGAGTCAACAAGTGCGCAGAGCTATAAATAGGACTGTAATTTAAATTGACAATGTAATTTCCACCGGGCTTGCAGCTGGCAAGGAACAGTGGCTTGCCACAGGACGGGCGGATTTGAACGGGCATGTTAAATTGAATGCTGACACTTTATCTGGGAGGCTTAAGTCGTAAGCTGCATGTGCAGTCTGTAGAGGTGGAGACGGAGGAACTGGTGTGTTCGCCTGCTATAAGGAAAAAAAACAAAAAACAAGCATGTCCTTGATTGATCCATAAAATCATTGCACTCTTCTGCAGCTGATCCAGTGTCTTCACCAGCAGCAGGGGAATGATATATGAGAATATAATATCGTACTGCACACGTCAGCTAACAGTAAAGAGGCTGTTTCATTATTGAGTTCTTCCTGTAAACCCCATGTGAATTTCGCACCCTCATGATGAAGCCGCTAATGCTAATTTGGATAAAACTGGAATAGCTGTATGAATTAATGATAGGCATATAAATCATGTTACTAAATTAATGCTACACCATTCAGATCGCTGTTCAGTAAAAAACACGTTTCTTAACAACCAGAGATGTCAGGTTTTTTTTTTTTGTGATTGGAGACATATCTCTTCTAATGTGTTGATTCGGTAATTCAAATGTGAGCTCGCTGGACGCACTGTAGGGGCAAGAAGCCACATTTTGGTTGATAGCTTTACAGGATTACGCTTAATGATAAATGGTGTAGAAATTAGACATGAATCAAATGAGCACTACTCTGTATGTTGTAATGGCTACCAGTGGCTGCTTCTCATTATGTATTTTTCTTCCTTGCAGGAGTTTTATTGCAGTGGCGTAAGTAGAATTCTGGATCAAGTAGTCGTGCGGCGTGGGCTCTACAGGATATATGGATGCTGGGACTATGAGCATCAGCGACAAAAGGGACTACCTAGCAGACCTGGGAGGGAGCTTCACTGAGGATGCTCCCAGACCTCCAGTCCCGGGAGAAGAAGGGGAGCTGGTGTGCAGCGATGGTCGCCAGCACAGCAGCCTGGGCTTCTCCTCGAAAAGCGAGAGCCTCAAATGCGAGGCGTCGGGGGCGACGCCGAGGCGGCCCGACTTGGACCTGGGTTACGAGCCTGAGGGCAGCGCCTCCCCAACACCGCCCTATGTGAAGTGGGCCGAATCTCTCCATTCCCTGCTGGATGACCAGGACGGCATCCACCTTTTCAGGACGTTCCTCAAGCAGGAGGAGTGTGCAGATATGTTGGACTTCTGGTTTGCGTGCAGCGGCTTTCGCAAACTTGAGGCAAGCGAAGGCAACGAGGAGAAGAAAGTCAAACTGGCGAAAGCTATCTATAAGAAATACATCCTGGACAGCAACGGGATCGTCTCCCGGCAAATCAAACCAGCCACCAAGTCCTTCATCAAAGACTGCGTGATGAAGCTTCACATTGATCCTGCAATGTTTGATCAGGCTCAGACTGAGATACAGACAATGATGGAGGAAAACACCTATCCTTTATTCCTCAAGTCTGACATATATTTAGAATACACACGTACAGGCGGGGAGAGCCCTAAGCTGTGCAGCGATCAGAGCGCTGTTCCTGGGAATGGAAAGGGACTGTCGGGTTATTTACCGACTTTAAACGAATATGAGGAATGGAGGTGTGACCAAGTGCCGGAGGAGCAGCCTGAGTGTGACCCCACACCAAGCAGCCGGCTTACTCAGAAGCTGTTAATGGAGCGAGTCGCCGGCAGCGCGAGATACCAGGACAGTCACGAGTACAGGTAAATCTCTCGGCAACCTACAAAGCTTCACTTCACCTGAATTAGCAATAAACCTTAAAACCTCAGATAACGGCAGATGTTAAATATGCTACTCTACTTGCTGCTCAAAGGTTGGAACTGTAATTTTCTTGTGCAGAGACTCTGGGTATGATATTTTCCCACTGGACAGAGTTTTGCAGTAAGAGCCTCCAACATGATTGTTTAAGAGGGAGCTTTGACGACAGAACTGAGCTGGACACTGTAATCCTTACCTTCCACTTCCTGTTTACATGATGTCTGCATTTTTCTGAAACTATATACAATGAAACGTTGTAAATATTAGGATTAACTATTCAGTCTAAAGCTGCCAGACCTGTTCTGTAAATGTTAACCAGTCACGTCCGTGGATAATAATAGTAGTAATGTTCTTCGCGACAATGGGAGTAGTTTAGTTTATGCCCTTGTATTTACATTAATGTGCACCTCCGCTCTGAGCTCCAAACTGGGAAGCAAAGATTGTATGCATTAAAAGTGGCATCTGTTATCCCATCTGAATTAATACACATTTAATATTTGATTAAAGCTTAGTAAAGCTTTGAATATTAGTTCATTTAGGAGGTTTGCGATATTTTTCTGGCTTTTTTGTTGTTGTTGCTGTGGTGCATTGGGTTAGCTTTATTGGCCATCAATATCGTCATCAGGGCTTTGGAATGCTTTTCATTTTTAGTGAGGAAGGTCGAAGTACATTCATCTTGATGCTGTTATAATGTCTGTAACGCGATATCTGATGATGCCTCCTCTTTGATGCTGGGGAAACATTAGCTTTTTTATCAGTTTATTCCTCCTGTAAGTGCACAATAAGAGGGCTAAAGTGAATGTATTACATTTTTTAAAGTTAACTTTAGCAGCAAATCAAAATGACTTGCGTTTCTCCCTGCCGCTGTGTTGACCGAGCTGCCTGCTGCCTTTTTAACCTAACGTTGATGCTTTGCAAAATTTGCACATTTGCTGACTTTGGCACTACAGATTATTTTACATTTTTCTTGGCTCTGAACATTAATAAACTCTCAGACACGCAGTATCAGAAAATAGTGTAGTGTGAAGCATATTCTCTTCATACCACTGCGTTATTCAGACTTGTTCCCTGCATTATAGTTTCCATTCAGCGGTAGATTTGAATGAGTCGATTTAGAATCACCAATGAATTGAAACCCGGAACCTTCTTGCTGTGAGGCATCAGCACCACTGTGCCGCCCTATGGACTACATCTTATCATTAAATAACCTCTAGCTGCTTCAGTTTCACTGAGCTTGCTCACTCACATTTACATGCACAAAATATTCAGGGCTTTTGGCCTTACACTCGGCGTGACTAATGAAAATGAATACCCCTGCTATACGTGCAGCATAATTGTTTTCAGTGTTTCCCACTTGTTCGACTGTGCAAGCGCAGCCTCCCCCTTTCGTTCCTTCAACCACCTCCTGGAAAAGGTCGGCGTGGTGATATCATACCCAAACGCCCTTTGGCATCCAAGTATAAAAGTGTTTCTCTGTTCAAACAGAGACATGGACCTTTCTTTAGGGCATCCAGCTTTACAATAGCCTTAAAATCTGTTGGCGAGCTGGTTTGTCTCCAACGCACATAACTGACCATAAACAGAGGCAAGAGGCCTTGTGTCATAAATGCCTTTTCCAAATGAGGCCCCGACCTATATTGTTATAAACCACATGTCTTTTTTATTTGTTAAAGGCGACTTTTGGGAAAAAATGTCCCCTAATGGAATATGCACTTTTGTGAACTATATCAAATTTGGAATATTTGTGTGCATGCAAACGTATTTACCACAATGTAATTATCATTAATATTATTAGTAACATCTGCATGACTGGAACAGGTTGTTGCTGAAAAAGAGGGGAAAAACCAAGACAACGCTCGTCTTTTTTAAGTGCCATCTGTTCATTACAAAGCTTGCCGGTGAAATGTTCCTTCTAATTACGTATAACACAGTTACAGCTCCAGTCCAGGAAAGATTGTATGTTCAGATCAGGGTTTTTCAGAAAACCGAGTGTGTCTTTGCCAGTGACAGTTAGTGTAATCTTGTAAATCTTATTATGTAATGAAGTTACATCCTCAACGGAACACTTTGCGTTTAAAAGCACGTTAGTTGCCATTGTTCAGATGTCACGAGGAACAATGCGCGCAGCTCCAAATTCAACAAGTGAGATCCTCATGTGATGGCCGCTATTGTTTCATTCGCCGTAATATTGACCATTATCACTTCACAATCATGTCACTGTCAGGCCCCGGCAGTGACCCTCTGACCCTCTGCGACGCCAGTATTAGGATGAGGTACGGCAAATTCACATCAGCTGACACACAGACAATACCTTCCAAATAAAACCCTCTCTGTGGCTGAAACACTGGGCACAGTTGTGTAGTGTGCAGTGGAGACGGAAAGAAACCCTGATAACAAATTGGTCAGTTAAAATACCATGACTGTGCAGCTGCAGACTTCTACTAGCCTTTCTATCCAACAACCACCCTTGTTGTGTCTCATTACATTCTCTGGTGCATGCTTGTAGCTTTGATGGTTGATATCTGCAGAATGCAAGTGCTTGTTTGTACAAGTAAGATTTGTAAAAAGTAACCAAAGGCGCTTTTCTTGGAGATCAATGTTTGAAATCTCTGGGAAAAAAAAAGAAAAGTCTACACCACAAACCACCGCAGGCATTACAGCCATGTTCGCATGGAGATTTGAATGGCAAGCTATGAAGAATCCACTTTATTCTGTGAGCAAAACACGCTCTTGAGCTAATTTTCCACATCATTATTTCAGCAATCAAGCATTTGGCCAGAATTACAGAGAGACACGCTTCATTTTTAACTAGCCTTTTAGCATCGCCCGTCAGCTTTCTGTGAAAATTTTACAGCAGTTGTGTCAGATCTCTTCAGAGACGGGCAACAAAAGACATTACGCAGTCTTTCAGATCAGCTGTGAGAAATGAAGTGACATGAAAGAGAATGGCCTTCGTGTTCATTAATGTTTGGGGAGTTTCTTTTTTTAAACGTGATCAGCTCAGTTTTGTTTTCATTCAAGTTGGACGTAAACTTCAAAGGCGAGACTTGGTTGTCTTTGTAATTTGAATGCAAGTTGTTGTTGCCTTTGAGTAACATTAAGAAACCCTAACAGTCTGCAGGCCATGGTAAAGATGACACAAACATGTCTATAATGATGTATGAACAAGTGTCTTGTGAAATAAACATCTTTGCACATATTTAACTGCTGCAGGCAGGGTAGCAGGAGAGGCATGAGGATTCACGAGGGGGACATGGCATTGTAACCTATCAGTCAAAAAAAAAACAGTTATTAATCTGCTGAAATTATTTCCCTTGTGAGCTGAATAAACTCAGTTGATCCAGGTGTCCTTGAACGACCTTGGGTTGGGACCCCATGTGGTGATGATACACAAAAATCATACTCTTTTGGTAATAATGACATCGCTTTGCAACAGATCATTTCTGTGTGGCATGTTCAGTGCATCTGCAAATATGTACCTTACATCTATCTACAGAGAGTTGTAAAAATTACAAAAAATACAATAATTTAATATTTTTACGTAAATTTAAAGGACTTGCAGGACGTACATTTTAATTAATTCATTTAATCTAGCCCACTTATTTTAGCTTGGTGTCATTCACAATGCAGCGGATTGTAGATTCCAACAGATGAAAAAGAGAGTTTCCAAGATTTTAAGTGTCTAATATGGCCCTCACGCTTGTTAAGAAGTGTAATTAAACTGATCAGCAGGAAGCTTTTTGACAAGCCGGTACATAAAGGGCTGGACTCAGATGCAGAGGTTCCAAAAAATGAGAGTATTTATTAAACAAAGTCACAGAGTCTCTTGAATCAAAACGATGAACAAACAGAAAGCCACTCCGCAGAGGGAAAAAACGATGCAAAAACAAACTCTTCAAAACAGATATACTTATCGCTAGCAAGGGGTAACATGAGCAGGAAACACGAACACTCCTGGTGACGAACATGACACACTGGCACAGGACAAGGGAAAACGCAGACTATATATACACACACGAGGGTAATGGGGAACAGGTGGAAACAATCAGGGATCAGGAAGACAATCAGACCGGTGACACAAGAGGAAGGGCAAGTGACCTGAAACGAGAGGAGAGTTAGAATTTCAAAATAAAACCGGAAATGACGAGACAATACCAAACCAAAAACACCGCTGCGTGACACTTTTATGTTGTTCTAAACCAAAATCATGACATGGAACAATTGAGTATATATAAATGATAGACAAACCCTCTTGACATTATCCTGGTTTTGAATCTTGGTGTGGTGGCTCTGGCTGTCACCATCTTGGAAGTGCCTGCCTCCTTCTTGATAATTAAGATGAGTGATGCAGACGCCTAGCTAGCTGTGAGGACACTCAGCGGTCATTCAGATTGTCTACACCAGGGGTGCCCACACTTTTTTGGATTGCGAGCTACTATCTATGTATATATCTATCTACATGTTGCTACAGTGTTAAAAGCTCTATCCAGCTTTGTCAAGAAAATTGGTACACTGCACCTTTAGAAAAATAGCGCTGTGTCTTTAAGAACGGTAGTCTTGAGTTGCTGTTGAAGTTGGGCGTGGCTGTGGACGTGTGCCGCTGAATTGAGGGCGTGTTGCAAATATAAAGTAAACATAAAAGATGAACGCTTGTCTTGCTGTTTGTTTTGGAGTTGGAACAGATAAATGTTTTAGACTAACATCTAAAAACATTTTTCATTGTCACGCGATCTACCCTCACTACCTTCACGATCTACCGGTCGATCACGATCGACGTAATGAGCACCCCTGGTCTACACTCTCGATTATGAATAGCCTTGATATAATTAAAACGGCTAAGTGTTCTACGTACAGTTGTCATGACATGGATATTAACTGTATCAGCCTGCAAACATATTTATTTCTGGTGTATATATTGATATTTTAACATGGATGTGTTTGGGGATTGACTCGCAGTCCCTCGAGTGGCCATTTAAGGAACTGCAGTTTTTGGCACTGTGTGGTCTTTAAAGAAGTTTCCACTTGAGCGTTAGAACGTTAGTACTGGACATGGTGTTGTTTAAATATGTCCATTTTTGGTGGTTACTAAGGCAAAAATATAAAGCTCTCGAAACTACACAAACACCAAGTCTTGTTTGTATGAGAGAAAACCATTGATCTAAATTTTCCTTTGTCCTTGGTTTTCTCATCGTGACAAACGTTTCCACGTGCAGTTCCAACTTTAAAAACCACTGTCTCTACAGTGCATTGCACATTTCTTTGTCCCAACTCTTCCCCGACCTGGTTGTTATTCACCGCTGAATGTAGATGCTAATGAAAATCAGACGGTCACAAAGGTTTCATTCTGAACTCTGAATGCTTCTGAATCTCAAACAGGCACAAAGCTCGCGTAAATGCTTCAGGGAATTCCAATTTGAATAAGAAGTAATGATGCCAAACATCTATAATTCATGTGTACGGAGCCCTTTAAGAAGTGCGTTCAGCATCGTAGATGACTGAAAAGGTGTCAAATGAAGTCTCCTTATCTTTCTCTTTTCCAAAGAAAATGCATTAAGTAAACTCACAGGATGTGAGAAGAATAACACGCATGATGGTGGCAACAGCTTGATATTTCATTTTCATTGCATGTCCATCACAAAGTCATATACAAGTCCTTGTAAAATGTCAGCATAATTCTTGACCAAGAACCAAGAACATGTCTGGGTTGTCACCTCTTTTGTAACTGCTGCAGAAATAAGACATGAACTATTATTCCTAAAACCATGTAATAGTCCTCCTCTGTTATACATGAGCTATCTACTCCCATTGAAAGTGTTTATATGATGGTCACAATTCTGTAAATCCATTTCTCCATTTCCTGTACTTTCTCATTTTTCCAGGCATGCAGCGTGTCGGGAGCCCATCAACCCGTACTACGTCAACACTGGTCACGTTATGGCGCCTGCCACCAGCGCCAACGACAGTGAGCAGCAGAGTCTGTCCAGTGACGCCGACACGCTTTCCCTTACTGACAGCAGCATGTATGTATCTATCTGTCCATCTGTCTACACACACCACACACAAAATTGCACTTCTTGCACATTTGCCTGTAGAAGAATAATAACTGGAGCAGCTACTAAAGTCAGTTCTGCAGTAAAATCAATAATTGATCGCTAATGCTAGCTGAGAATCTCAAAGTGATAGTGGAAGAGAGAAAAGAGAGGAGTGATGTCTTTTTTTCTTTTTTCTGTTTGTATTATTGCACAATATTTATACCCTGTGTGCTGTAGTAATAATATCTATAATACCTTGTGTATACTGCTGATTTTGTGTACATTGGCGGAGCTTTGGGATGATGTAGTGACTCGGCTTGGGAAGAGTTTGAAATAATGGAAACAGATACAAAGATAATTGGAACTGTGTACTTTTTTGTTTTGTTGTTTTTCTCAAAAAAAAAAGGAATTGAGAAAAAACTGTAGGAAACATTAACTCATATGTAGAATAAAATCTTTAACCGTTGCTGTCTGAAAATACAAGTATGGGTACAACAAACATGAAGGTTCCTCAGTCACCCAGGTTGTCGTATATCGGAAATAAAAGCCGAAAACGGGGTCAACCGAACTTGTTTCCTGAAGATGTTTCGCCAGATGTTTTGACAAAGAAGCTACTTCAGTTTTAAGAGACAGTTCCCCACCGGTTTCTTAGATCTGAGGAAGCTACTTGGATAAGTGGTGAAGGGTCTTCAAGAAACTCTGCATGTCCATTTGTCCGTATTTTAAGCTTCTCTTAACAAACAGTTTTGTTTTCCCATTAAGTAATTAATCTATCAGTATTCCTAAGTGGCTTGTGGACTGTCATATTCATCTATTATTCATCTGCAGAAGGCTGCCTACACCCACTTATAGTGTAAAGTTAATGGAAATCCACAGCATTTCATTTTATCGCTGCGTATGTTCATAAACAAGCAGCTATGGTCCTGTTGTTTTGATTTTAGATAATTTGTGTTGAAGTGCTTGTGCACTGCTGTGGTAGGCTTTTTGCATGTATGTTTAACAGATTCCTACACTTGAGATGATCGGATAATTATCAGCATCCCTGCCGGTAGAGGCAACCATAAATGGGGTTGAATATAAGCACTGCGACGGGTTGACGTATTCCCCATAAATCAATTATACTTATGTAATGAACGCTGGGTTGCTGCAACCCTAAATGGTATAGGCATGAAATGATTGTGAATTAAATGAAATTGGGTGTTTAAAGCAGCTGATCAGACAGCGTTTGCCTTCTTTCACTGTTAACCTTCAGAAGGAAATGTTTTCTATCATCTGGGATCTCTTAAAGCCTTCGGATTTGACGAACTTGCATCTAAGCGGAGTGTTTATGACTCAGAGCCAGGCATCTGCTGTTAAAAGAAGATTTGAAAAATAATGTTTTCTAGGTACAGAGACTGCACCGGGGAATTAAGCCAGAGAAGCTTCAAAGCTTGCACAACTGGACGAAAATATGTTTGAAGCAGAGTGGATTAGAGACTGTTATCATCTAATTGGTCGAAAGCTTCCAGCACAGGAGAGTGCGAAACCCAGTATGACCAATACCACATGGAATTACAGGCTCATGCATGTGATAGCATGTAACTGTAATTTGCCAGACCACTTGTGGTGCAGCAGGGACACCGTAAGCCTGAATGCTTGTCCCGCTGTACTGGTTAATCAAGACTTACTAGGTGTTCGTTTTAGGCAAAGAGATGCTGTGAAAAGCTTTCAACTTCAAAGCTGCCTGCGTTGTTTATTCATGAGGAGGTTTTATGAAAAATGTCTTTGTTGTTAATTCCAGAGATGGGGTTCCACCCTACAGATACCGCAAACAGCATCGCCGGGAGATGCACGAAAGTGCCAAAGAAAATGAGCGAGTGGCACTACCTCATATTCCAGTGAGTTATTCATGGGTTATTTCTCGTTTCTCTCACTTTTTGACTCTACACCTCCCTCTCTCTCTTTAACTGTCTCTCTCTGCCTTATTTTTCTGTGCTCCACCATTGGAGATGTGCATATTTAAGGCCTGCCGTGTCGCAGGGCCTGTGATGGGGTATAAGAATAGCTGATGGTGAAAGAGAAGGCTGTCTAAATGCAGCTTGATGCTTTCCTAAGCTGTGCGTGCTGAAGCCTAGCAGACATGAATCCTCCCCAGTGACAGCTTGATGCCTCCCTCTGCAGCTTATGCTGTCTCTCGGTAGGAAAACCCTGGCCCTAATTAGGCCTCAGTGTAAAGAGTCAAATTAAAAGTCCACACGTAGCATCCTATTAGAATGTACAGTATAAACTGACGTTATAGTAGAGCACAAATCCTTGAAGCGTAGCTCTTACATTTCCCTGCTCCAGCAAATTAATCATGATTTCTTTAGCAATAAGAAAAAAACTGACACGGCTCGGAAGTATTTTGTTTTAAATGTCACTTTAAGGAGTAAACGGCTTTGAATACGCGTGATTACTGCACCGTGGCTTGTGCTGACAGGAAAGGAAATGAATGTGTCTTGTGTTTAAAATTACAGTGTATTTGTCAAATGTAGTGAATGTCACAAAATTAGGTCATTATTAAATCTAGGCTGAATTCTTGTCAATAGGAATGTTAAAGCTGGATTCACAGGAATGGTAACGCACACAGTTACAGAAAATAAAATCTGCTTCATTAATATTTAGTGGTAAAGTCTTGTCAAACGTTTCTAGCTTATTCTTTCAATTGATCACTGGCAGAATACAAGGGGTCAAACAGCATGGGACTGCCTGGATGGCTTTGACAGTGATGAAAAAAACAAAACAAACAAACAAAAAATAATCAGAGTGCTTACAGTTTGACATTTTCCTCCTCCAGCGCACGAACCGGATTCCAAAGGATATACACGTGGAGCCGGAAAGGTTTGCTGCAGAGCTGATCGGGAGGCTGGAGGGCGTACTGAGGGAGAGGGAGGCTCAAGAGAAACTGGAGGAGCGACTGAAGAGAGTACGACTGGTACGTTGGCTTTGTTTTCCTAAACCGGCGTCTTCTGTTTTATTCATTCAGACATGTGTAAATGCGAAGCATCTTTCAGACCTCCTGCATGACAGCAGCAGAGCAGGGAAAGGGAAGGGTTTTTGTTAGCGTAATCCTGAGCTGCTTCCCCCAAGTTACACATTCAAGTCATGTCAGGGAAGTGAGTATTACTGCCACCGTTTTAGCCTCTGGTGACACCAACTGAATGATATTAGTGACCACCAGGGATGGAAAATGAAGTATGGATTCTTAAAGTTGAAATGGTACAAGGCTAAAACCAACAGTTTTATATATACAGTTTTATAAAAGCAGAAAGAAGGTCTGTGACAGAAATATTTCGGTCCATTCACCAACCAGTTCCTTGAATAATTCTGTATATTTTGCATAATGGAAATATGCTTAAAGCTCCCAGGAGTGAAGAGGTGGTTATAAAGATCTAATTTAAGTCCTCAAAGTGCAAATGCTAATATGAAAGAGTTCATTTTTTTTCACTTTAATAACTGATTCACTTTAATAAACGAGTGGTGACCAAAGTTAGGGTGTTGAAACACAGAATAGCATCAGTGGATACCACCAAAGCTTGCATCAGAGCCAGACGGTGAGCCGTGCGTCTGCCTGTTGGGCTTTAAGTTTCCCCTGACAAAGCAGACTTAAATCCGTCTGGCCTTAATGAAATTAATGAGGCCATCCCATTTGAATGGGTGGAAAAAAACAAAAAACACCATGAATCATTTGGTGAATTCTGTCCTTGGCCTGTCAGCAGTCTGGCTTCGTCGATGAATCAGATGGAGCACCTGCGCGCTCTGCCACTTGTAAGCCTGGAACAGCGATCCGCCTGTTTGATGTCACTTGAACGGTGATGAAACGGTCGCTGTTACCGCAGATGAAATCTCCCTCAGAACCCAGAGCCAAGTATTAAGTCTCAAGGCGGGCGATTTATGTGGCTGGCCCCTGGAAAGGAGAGAAGCTGCCATCACGCAGCAGGTTTGCTTTATGAAACCTGGAGGCAAGGATGAAATGAGGGTTTTCTCCAAGTTAGACTCATCTTGAAAAGGAAGTGACTTTTCTTCTCAACTATAGCGTAAGGAGTAATAAAATGATAGATTCTGCAGCATAGAATTGACATTCTTATTAAATATGGATGTAAACGATTCACAATCTCGTCTTGCTGCAGCTCTGTCATGCAGTCAGCTAAGAATGAAATTAGTGTTGATCGCTTGTCTGAATCGAATTTATATTTAATAAATAAATGTACATTTATTTGCAAGATAACGCAGCATACAGCCATTTCTCCTCCTAAGTTTCAGTATTGCAAAGATGTGCCACATTGGCATCAGGGAATCTGCATGCCCCTTTCATGTCATGTGCTCTCTGTTGATTAATAACTAGTTTTAATTTGAAATGAAAAAATGTGAACACTGTGCTTCTGTGTGGACATTCTGGGTTAATACAGATATGTGGATCTGGTGCAAAGGCACATCAATTATTTAGAACGTGCCAAAAAATATTAAACGGCATATAGGATCCCCAAATCTAAGAAAGCATTTTGCACAGTGGAGTTAGGCTTATATAGAAAGAGGCTAAGAATCCATTTGATGCAGTGAGTGTAAATGGATGATGACAGTGAGTACAGAGCAATAGCAAACTCAGGTGGTTTGGCATCTTTACAAAGTGAAGGTTTATTTAATTATTAACATAACTGACATAAAAAGTTTGGCCTTGGGCTGGCTAACAAAAATAAAAGTGGAGCTCCTACCTACTGTTGTCTTTCCACTGTGTATCTTTGTTCTCTTGGTTCCCTTCTCTCTCTGCCAAAATGTTTCCTGACACAGGACGGTTTAAGCTCAGCCGTATGGTGCTCACATTTTCGTGTAGATCAAATCTTCAGGGGGAATGAAGCAGAATATATAGTATTCTGCTTCTGCAGTAATGTGCCACATTGTTTTCTATCTGTAAATACTGAGTGTAGATTAAATATTTGGTTTAGAGTTTTTTTATTTTTTTTGCAGTGATGTGATTGCAGTGCGACCGTTGCTACTTAGCACTGAGCACTCCCATTCACTCTGTCTTTTTTTTTTAATACTGCACAACGTCCTCCTCCTGCCTGCCTATCAAAACCTATTATGAATGCCTGCAGCACCCCACCCCTTAAATCCCCCTGGACCAGATACTGTCAGAGCACGATTTTGTCCCAGTCAGCCAGAGCTGAGGCTTTATCGGTTCCACTTGGGATGAACATAAACAACAGAAATGTGCTGCGCGCATACTGATACTGTTCATGGTTTGTCTCCCAATCTCTGCAGTAACAGTGAGAAGATGTGCATTAGCATATGGTGGAAATCTGCCATCTGCAGGTTGAAAGAAATACAACAACATAACAACATACTCCAACCAGGCATAACATTATGACCACCTTCCTAATATAGTGTAGGTCTCCCTTGTGCCTCCCAAACAGTTGTGACTCATCAGAGAATGGACATGGGCCTTGTAAGGGTGTCCTGTGGTGTCTGATAACAGAACGTTGTTAGTGGGGGCCTTTGGATCCTATGGGTTGAGGGGAGGGGCCTCTGTGGATCATCCCACAGATAGTTGATCAGTTTGGGAATCATTTTTATTCTATATTTTCCCTGATGTGTGTGTTTTTTGTGTTTTTGTCCTGAAGGAAGAGGAAGGCGATGAAGCGATCCTGTCCTCCTCATTGTCCAGTCACAGGTTCCCCTCTGGTGCTTACTCGCAGAACTACAGCTCTCGCTACGCCGACATCACCTGCAGTGGTCCTTTTTGCAGAGATGCTCACGAGGAGAACCCTGAGAGCATCTTGGACGACCACGTCCAGCGGGTCATGAAGACTCCCGGCTGCCAGTCGCCGGGAACCGGCCGCCATTCCCCCAAGTCGCGCTCACCGGACGGTTCCTCGGGAGTCAAAGGGATGTCGCTGTCAGGCCAGGGTAAACATTCATCCAGGCACGCTTTTAAAGGAGAGACCAGCCACCTGCACCACCACAAACATGTGCACCACCACGCAGGTGTGGGGAAGCCCAGAGAGCAGGTGGAGGCTGAGGCTGCCATGCGTGTTCATGGCAGCTTTCCCTGGAGCATGGAGTCGAGTCATTACGGATCAAAGCCTCGCAGCTACGCGGATGGAATTGGATCCAACCCCACAGAGCATACAGGGTATAAGTAAGGACCTTCAACAGCTTCTTTTGCCATTTACATGCTTAATATAGTTTTTCTTTTCTTACCGGTTCTTTCTCCTAATCTGCAGTAGCAAAAGTGGCCCACAGTGTAAAAGAGCATTCAAGAAAGGTGAGGAAGGGCGGCCTTATGACATGCCAGGTCCTGCAGAGGAGATGGAGAAAAAGCAGAAGATCCTTTTGTGGCTGATGGAAGGACAAAAAGAAATGGTTCAACACAAGAAGAGCCCATATGGGTCAGTGGTCACAACTTTCACAGTAAAAAATACTATAATAATGCCCGTTCTGTTGTGTTCTTGGCTGTGATCAGTGATTGCATAAGCTTGAAGGAAAGCTTGTCGTCTTTACAATCTACCATTAATGTGCTTCTCATCGCTTTGTTGGTTTATTTGCTGACATTTCAGGAGTGTCGCTGGATCCAAGAGGGTCTCAGGGCTCAGCCTGGCAGAACGACCGGGGTCGATGCAGCCTTTCATCGGCGACCAACTGCGGAACAACGTGCAGCCGTCTCACCCTTTCATCCAGGACCCCACCATGCCCCCCAACCCAGCTCCCAGCCCCCTCATCCAGCTGGAGGAGGTCTGCCGGCGGCTTGAGGAGGAGAAGATTAAGTCTGGAACTCTACAGCCCAAGCAAAGGTAAGAGGACAGTTGGCTGCTCAGTTAATTGGTGCAATTATTCAACAGAACCTATTGAACGTGAGCCACGAGGGAGGAAAAAACTAATCCATTCCTTTAGTCACAATTAAGCAATTACCCTTTTGCTGTCTCGCCTGTGTTCTCCTTTGAAGCGGTCTGTGTCTAACTGCTGGGCTTGTTGGTCTTCCTCAGGTATGTGATGGAGGTGATCCAGAGGGGTCGCACCGCAGTCAGGCCTGCACTGTTCCCTCCGCTCAGCGTGGTGCCTGCCGTTTCTGACAGCGAGCTGTCCGAGCCTGAGTACGTCCATTGTGTCCCACCAATAACTTTTTCCACTATCTTCAAATCCCCCATAGTTCACAGTAACCCACTACACTTCAAGATTCTACGTCGTATGTTTCATGTTAAGTCGCTAGACAAATCATTAGTCCAGCATTAAATCAAGTGAAGTACATGCCCACTCCTATCCTGTGGCCTCTATACAAGGCTATAGGATCGGGCCAAGGAGGGGGTGCAAGAAAGCACTGTTACTATGGTTACTTGCAGTTTAAAACATTTATGATATTGATTTAGGACCATCGTTAAACTGACTTGAGCAGACAGCTGTCAGCCAATAAGAAAAGGTTATTTTCTGTATATTTCTTCCCCACCCTGTCATAAAAAAAACTCTGATGAGATTTGAAGGTTAAAAACATCAGAACTCTAGCTTGTTATTTCCCATGAAGACCCAAAGGGGGATCACAGTGAGAAGTAGAGGTGGATGTTTTTACTGCATTGCTGCAGAGTATTGAGGAGAGGTTCACTTTTTGATGTGTTGAGAGGAGCACGTATCTGTTTGAGGAGGAGAACTGTAAGAGACGGATGCAAGGCAAATTACACGGGACCATCAGCGGGTGAATCCTCACGTCGGACCCGCACCAGAGTCCAGTATTTGTACATGTGCTAAGATCACAGCAGTCTGTGGTTCCTGGCTGAACCTTTCAGTACTCAGTGTTCAAACTTTTAGAAAATTTAGAAAACAACGAAGAATATCAGTTGTCAGTGAAGAAAAGTCAAATATATCGGCAGTGAACAGTAACATTTAATTTAGTAGATCACTCAGTACTTGAAGAAAACTTTTCATTTTAAAGAGCATCTTTGTTTTCCATTATTTCCAAGAACGTTTATGGGCATTTATTTGACATGCACATTAAGATTGATATCCTTGGCTTGGCGAATGTAAGTGATGCTGAGTCTGCATGTTATCATCCATTACAGGTGGATGTAATGCTATAAGTGTTGACTTATGATGAAGTTTATTGATTGCATTGCATCACAAGTCACAATGACCTTCCATTACAGAAGAAACTAAAGTTTATAGCTGGAACTTGATCAGTCTCAGGCTGCTTGCAGAGACAGATGTATATATATGGTCAAGCTTGCATTACAGATGAGGCAAGAAAAGTAGATTTCTAAGTATAACACTATTGTGTTGTGCATTGTGGCTGCATTATGGTAATTCAGGGCCTCTCTCTGCGACAGGAAGGGCTAACGTTTGAGTGATAAAACGAAGCCTGTTACCGTCCTTAATTATGCATAGAAACTCTCAGAGGTGCTTTGCCCAGAAAGGATTACAAGATAAAAGATTCACTGGTCTGTTCTAATCCAAAGCTCATAAATGTCAAAACAAACTCTGCAATCATACGAACCAGAAAACAAGAATGTGTTAGCCTCCTATTGTGCTTTTCACGCTCTACCTGTAATCGGACATAATGATTAAAAAGCTTAACCATTAGGACGTGAAATATGGATTGACCTCAGCTTCCTGATCCTAATATCCTCATTCACTGCTTATGTATATATGCAGAAGATTTACTGTCACTAAAGGCGGCTACATGTTTAAGTCAGGAATTTGTTTCAGAACATGACCCATTTTACTATTAATACCTGTGGTCATACAAATTCATTCCCCTTTGTGTCTGTTTGTCTTGCAATCAATATCACAGATAACCCCACAGACAAATACTCAGCATGTTTTTTTGTTGTTCTGTTCAACCATCTTTTTATATAAATTGTACTTAAATTACAGTGTAATTTGAAATAAATCATTACAAGTGAAAAGTAGTTCTTATAATTTCAAAGAAAGCTTCAAGTTTTCTAAGTTGTCTTTCATTTTCAGACATAAAAGCACTAAAAAGCTGCTGTGTGAAAACATCACTGTGGCCTACTACTTCTGCGAGGAGCTGATACCGTACAGGACGTCCGTCAGAGGGAGGGTTGTCACGCTGGGCCAGTTCAAAGAACTGCTAACAAAGAAAGGGAATTACAGGTGAGATTCATGGTGCTGTTGGTTGTAGCCATCTCTACAATGGTTTGCATTGAGATTTCTAACAGGTAAACTTGTTAAATGACACTTAAAATAGCTTTTAAAATGTGAGTAGATCCGGTATGGTTGAGGCTGTCTGTTTACGTTTACGAATGTCTTTGACTTTCATGCTACATACTGTGTGCTGCAGATATGTATAGCCTGTATAACAACAGGCAGCAACTCAGCACCATCGACCATCTCAACCTGGTTTGTGTTTCTATTGTGCAGGTATCCAGTGTGCCAGTCAGCCAAGTTAACTTTGTTCTTTTCCTTCTGCAGGTATTATTTCAAGAAGGTCAGTGATGAGTTTGACTGTGGGGTGGTGTTTGAAGAGGTACGTGAGGATGACGCCATTTTGCCAATTTTTGAGGAGAAGATTATCGGGAAAGTCGAAAAAGCTGATTGAAGTGCACATAAAAGTAGAGGAAATGGAAAAGCCAGCGTGTTACGGAGTGCGGACCGATTGGATGGTGAAGAGGAAGTGTTTTATGACCCGAGGAGAAAGCGAAGTTGGAGAGCGAGCAGGCATCTTTGAGTCTGCAGTGACTTTGGACTAGAAGAAAAAAGAGACCTCATTTACTTTTTTGGGGTGTAATGTAGCATCGTAAAGTTTACTAGAGAAATGAAGAACAAAAGTGCTACTAAAGCTACATATTTTTGATAACAACTTATCAAGAAGGTTTCCTTTCTAAAGTAACTGCACTTGTCATTTTTATATGTATTGGTACACAATGTGTACAGTTTGTGTTAAAAGATAACAAAAATTTTATATCTATTTAAGTATTTAAAATGCTAATTTTCAATCTTATTGAAGCAAGATTGTTGCCCCTGTTGAAGACGATCAAAATCCTCTTGTAGGGCTGATTCTTCTTGTTTTGTTTTTTTCATTCATCGTAAGAGCTCTCTGGACTGCTTTTAATATTTCAACTACCAGAACTTTATTTTGTGACATTAAATCGGGCTGCTTATTCACTGTATTATATACCACTGAATGTCTCCGTATTGGCCTTTTGAAAGGACCAAACCATGAGTGAAGTAGAAACCTATGTGCTGTTCTCTGGTAGTGTCTTAAAAAGGACTTTGAAGAAGCTTGACACTTTCAGAGAAGATTCAAAACAATCATGTGTTTCACATACCTAAAATACAACCTGTAATAAGCAACACTGTCAAGTATAATGAAGTCCTCGACATCACCGCAAACCCAGATATATTCAACATGAACTGAATGCTGTCTTACGTTTCTGGTTATAATGATTTGGTGCGTACTCCATTAAGTATAAATGCGATAGCTACATTCACACCGATCAGCCACAACAGTAAAACCACAGAGGCCCCTCCCCTCAACCCGGTAGAACCCAAAGGCCCACACTAACATCATTCTGTTGCCAGACACCGCATGACACCTTCAGAAGGTCCATGTCCATTCTCTGATGAGTCACAACTGTTTTGGAGGCACACACTATATGAGGATGGTGGTCATAATGTTATGCCTGATTGATGTCTGTACATGCATCCTTTACATTGAGTTAACCTGATCCACCCTCAATGCAATAATACTAAAAAAATCTGATTGGGAATCACTGAGTGAATGTCTATGCAGATGATTTCTAATGCAATTTCCCTAATCCTAAAACTGCACTGTATATTTATGTGAATTAACTAGATGAATAAGCAGCATTATAAAAATGTTACTAAATAGAAAAATTCAGACTCATAATTCACTGGGTTGAATTTTCATTTAGGTTGCTTGGTTTAACAGTGCATTCTTTGCAAAGTCGGTGTCAGTGAAAGTTTGGAAAGCAACTGCCAGTTGTCTTCGTGCTGTTTCTCGGATGAACACTGTTTAAGCTCCGTCACGTGGACAACCATTAAAGGTTGTTGATCGTGAAGCGGCGGCAGGTAGACTCGCACACTTGAGGTTTTTCTTGCGGCGCAGAGAGGTACTTGAAAGTGCTCATCCGAGGTCACGCCGCATTGGAATTGGAAATGTGTGTAGGCATGCATATATAAACACGCATACATATTTTATTTTTCTCAAACCTAACTCTGATTTCTGTGACCCCCTCCCCGTTTAAATTGGTTGTCCAGACCCTGACTTACCACAGCTACATCTTGTGCCTGGCAGGAGCCGTTTAGTCCAAGTGATCTATTTGTGATAGATCACATTACACCAAAGAGGAAAATAAAAATAAATCACAGCTTTGCTCTTAAATTACCCTTAAATAACCTTAACACTGCACCATCATTTGCTATTCTTGTATTTTAACACTGAAGCTCTCTAATAGAAACCCTTCATGAAGATTGCAGGACATTAATATCTTGCTGCTTTGTAAAATATTTACAGCCCGTTTAGATTTGTGATTTCCTCTATTTGAGGCGCATATGACACATTTGCTCACAAAATTGCCCTCGAGTCTGGAAAAAAAAAGCACGGCACAGCGTGAGCAGGGGTAGCTAGGCGTCATTGAGATTCAAGGCTACCTTGTTTTTCATATTCTGTTCCCTAGCATTGTGCCCATAGCGAGGCATGTGCTACTTTGACGGTGTAG
This sequence comes from Planiliza haematocheilus, assembly GCA_005024645.1. Classification (NCBI taxonomy): domain Eukaryota; kingdom Metazoa; phylum Chordata; class Actinopteri; order Mugiliformes; family Mugilidae; genus Planiliza; species Planiliza haematocheilus. The sequence goes on from SRSE01000764.1 coordinate 1,445,462, forward strand.
CCGAAGCAGCAGAGTGGACCTTGAATCCACCGTGCTGTATTGTATAACAAACCCATATTTTTTTATTTTTTTATTTTTTTTAAATGCTGCTTTTTGAGATCTCTAACTTAATTTAATATTGACAGAATAGTGCATTTGTGATCATTTATCTGTTAAATTATTGATTTTGTGATGTACGCTTTGGATTTCTTTTGAAATATATATATATCAGAGTGATCAACTGATTTCTGACCCTGAATGCCCCGAAAGTGAACTACTCTTATTTAAAATCATCAGAGTGCCTTTCTTATGACGCTATCGATGTCTACAGTGAAACTTTCAGACGGATTCGGGGACGTACATTAAATACCAGGGACTAGCTTTATATATATTTTTGTCTGAGGCTTTTATTTTTTATCTGTTTGTCACTGTTCCATCTTTTCTGTGTATATATGTACAAGTTAAAATGTCATCAGCCAGCAGCCCGGTCATTACATTCAGCTCCCCTGGACCTGTGCGGGTTCACTGACTAGCATGGTAACCATTGAAAGGTACCTGGACAATAAATACATGCAATAAACCAGCACTTGAGTGTGTGTGTAATTTGTCGACGTCGGTGCAGTGAATAAAGACGTTTATTTATTCATTTAACTGCATCATAGTTGCAGTGTTTTGCTGCAGACCGTAGATGGCACTCTTAGTATTCTGGTGAGAATGGGTTTGCACTGCAACCCACCGGTCTTTCTACTCAACATGGTTAGGAGAGGCATATCGGATGAAATGAAAAAAACATGGCTTCTTGTTTTTACGAAAACATACATCTAAAGAGGGTTATATGATTAGAACCTGCACTGAACTAAGATTTGAGAAAACAAGAGTACCAGAGCCTGGGAAACACTGCTCTCTCTCTCTCTCTCTCTAAGAGTCAGTCTCCTGCAGAGATCACCAAAAATTGCATTGTTTTTACCTTAACACCTACCGGCACATCAGGAGAAACAAAATGGGATGTGTGGAGAGGATAAGGTTGCGTTGCTGCCGCCTCAGTCGAATTCTTCACCCACAGGCTCATACTGGACTCAGACACCACATTAGGGAGTATTGGCAAACTCTTCTGGGAGCACACTGTTTTGCCCATGCACAAAGCCACCTAATGGAGACAAAAAAACACCTTTATTTAGACTTTATTTAATTTTCCTGAATTGCTTGAATTTACAGCACCACATAAACAGAGTGTGCAGTAAATGCACTTTCTGTAAAGTCAATATACAGCGTAGAGCACCACTGCAGGGGCTTTGTGCAATTTCACATGTCTCAGAGTCACCGTACAATTTCATGTGGCGACCCGTCGTGCCACACTTGACAGGCCTTCTCTGCCACATGCTCACCTGCCTGAACATGCAAAATCATCTCGCCATCATTTCACAGTCATTTCCTCCCCTGATTCGTAGTGACAAGCAACATGGTCTGCTGAATCAGAATCGAAAACGGTCAAGGGGAAGTTGGGAATTTGAAAAGCAAGCCACTGAGAAAGTTGAGGCAAGTGTTTAAAAAGGTTTGGTGTTTTTTTTTTTTTATTAAAAAAGTCTCACCTGCGGACCACAAGTGCCACGTGACGATGAAGATGTGGGCTTTGGCTTTATGTTCCAAATGTTTATGTTCCATTATGTCTTGCATGGAATTCCCTGACTGGTTTCTTTGTAATAATGAAAAGAATCTCTGATATTGACTTTCACTGAGCATGCAGGTCCTTCATATTATCCACTTAAGCCTCGTGATCGATGATTGCCTCTTCAAACAGAACTTCAAAAGGACATTTTAAATAACACTTCATGAAAACGAGGCAGCTACAGTGACTGGATCTCATTTTCTTTTAAATGTGTGCATGCATGCGAGATGGGACACAACAGAATTATTATACTTTAAATAAATGAGTTGATCGATATTCGGCAAATGCACATAAATGTGACTTTTTTGTGGATCCCAAGTTAATTATTTTTGAATGTGCACATACAACACTAGAAGACGAGTTTCATGGGTGTCATAGGATATAGCCTATTGATATGGTATATGCACAAAAGGATCTTTGACAAATAAGTCAAACCACTTTCAAACACACAAAAAAGGTCAAGTGCTTTTACAACACAATGAGAAATGAAAAAGAAAGGCTCTGTATTTACTTCCTATTGTAAGTATAGAGTATGTGGGTGGATTCTATATCTGTAAATACAAACTGATAGTACACCTAGTGGAGGGAGGGTCATCTTTCCTTGTATTTGTCCCAATGTCCTGATAAGATGAGCTTTTCCTCACCACTGTTAAATGCAAACAATCACACACACACAATCTCATTTCCCCGTTGACAACCCGGTGGGATAATTGACCCAAAGAGCTTGATGAGGTCTTCCCACGGATCAATCATTCATTGTTAATTTCGGCAAAACTAATGGAAAGCTGCAGCCTTATGTCTCTCCATCAGCTGAAACCTGATTATACCATTAAATAAGATCCGAGATAAATTATAGCACGGTTTCCAGAGCAACCACAACAGCTATAGAAGCAGACCTTGACAAAACTGCCAGAGACAGAGCTATACGTTTCCGAGAATCACTCCGAACTTATGAAGGCTAATTTCTGCAGCTTTGTCATGTATGGCATTAAAGAAAAATAGCGCCCACGCTTACCCCACTTTGCAGGCACGCATTTAGACATTTATGTGGTACAGCACTGGTACATTTAGTTTATCTGATAATGGAGAGCGCAGTTTTTCAGTACGTTTTTCTTCTTCTTTTTTTTTTTTTTTTTTTGCAATTTTTTATACAAAGCAGCCAAAGATGCCACAATGAAATACCTTTATGCTGTCATTATGAATACTCATCAGCCAGACCTTGATCCTGCATTACCCTTTGCAATATGTGGTTTTGTGTGACAGTATGAGTACGAATTCAGACAAATACGCTCACATAGGAAGAACACACATCATTGTGATGTAAAATGATCTGGTTTGCGCGGGTCGTGCCTTCTAAGAGCTGTCCCCATTCTGTTTACCCCTTTCCTTGAGAAAATTCAGGTACCCTTTCTTCCTGCCATAGTATCCACACAGAATGTGAAATCACATTAGGCTCTGAAAATACTTTTAATTGGACAGGACTGCATACTGGATTTCTAAATTCAAAAAGTATAAAAGAAAAGAAAAATAGCCATTTGGTATGCTGAGTGCGGCGGCTAGGGAAGCTATTACTAAGAAGTGGCTCGGCCCAGACCCACCATCTCTGGATGATTGGTGCAAAATTAGGCACAAGATTTTCATAATGGAAAAAATCACTTTCTCAATGAAGATGCAGGAAACTAAATTTGGAGGAAGTGGAAGAAATATATTTACCCCAAACACCCTTCCTTTGTTTAATGAGTATTTTATTTTTAGTCTTTTCTCTTGATTACTACGTATTATTGTATTATTATTATTATTATTATTATTATTATTTTACGGATATTATTTTTCATTAAAGCAAAGCCGCCTCATTTTCACAGAAAATGTCCTTTTCTATGGATGCAGACCTAAGAGAGGCACGTGAAAGTAATTCTTTAGGACAGAGTGTCCTGAAAAGAATGAACAACAGACGCCAGACCAACAGTCATTCAAATCAGGAAATAGGCTCTAGAGTTAGCCAAGACCCTTTTACTTTTTTGTTCGTCTGTCTTGTTTTGCTGCTGTTTTGTTGGTCTTGTTTGCCTGTTTGTCTATGTTATTTCTGCTGTTGTGGGTGTTTCCTACAGGATGTCTAGTTTCTTCATTGTGTTTGTTTTGGAACAGTTGGTAAGTCTTGGTGTCGATTTAGATTATGTTGTCTGGAACATGTATGCATACATTTTGTGTGAATGTCTATTATTGAAAATTAATATAAAAATAAAGGGGGAATGCCCTCGTAATCAAAAAAAAAAAAAAAAAAAAAGAAGAAGAAGAAGAAGAAGAAGAAGGAAAAAAAAGAAGCTACACCATCGACTGTATTTAAAGATCTCTTCGTGAGCAGTTTTCGGGCCATTTCAACAATTCCGGACATTTCAACAATTCCGGACTTCCAACTTAAAAAACGTATTGTCTTAAAGGTAAGCCATTTTTTTTTTTTTTTAATAACTTGGACTTTATTTTTGGCATAAAATGTGACCGTTTACTCACCCATATAACTGGTGTTTGGAGTCATTTAGGTCCACGTATATCCATATAGTGGGAGTCACTGGGTCACCAAAACACAACCTCTAAATTATCTGCCATGAAACTCGTTCATTTCACCAATATGTTGTTCTGATATGCTAATGATATTCCCCCGTTGAGTCCACACTTTTCGTGGATGAGGAAGTTAGCATTAGCAAATTTATTTCTGCTGTATAGTTGGGCATGTCAGCATCGGTCAGCATAAGCATCTACGGTGATTTCGTGCCAGCCCCCAGTGGCCATTCAGGGAACTGCAGTTTCTTCTGTGGTAAAATCAATCAGCTATGCAAAATCTGTCAATGCAGCATATAGAGAGATACAATACAAAATGCAGGCTGCATGTGTCTCTACGTAGACATAGGTAGACAGTGTTGAAGGAAAAAAAACAATCCAAGTCTAGTTCTAAGTTTGCTGAAGTGGGGAGCAGAGACAGGAGACATCAACATATGGTTAGAATTGCCCCAGATGTGTCACTTACAATGTCCCTTCAAAATTAACTTCTTCAACAGGTAAATAGTCTTGTATTTATGTACTGCTTTTCTACCTATAGTAATTTACAGTCACAGTGACACATCTACCCACTCATTCGCACAAGCATTCGCAAACACTTTCACACACCAGAGACTGGGAGAAACTCAGGGTTAGGAGGTTATACTGCTAAAACAGTTATAATAAATGGAACTCACAGGGCAATTATCTATCTTATCTATAATTATATAAGAAAATTGTATAAATATTCCAGACACACTCATGGGAATGTATGAGAGACACGAACTCTCCCAAAATATCATATTTTGAAGCAGATAATTGGAAAGTTTACTGTCAACTCACTGTTTTGTGTGCACTTTCCTCATTTGCGGTACCAATGATGAACTTGTCAGATCTGTCAAGTCTGAACCCAAACCTTCATGTGTGGCCGTTGGCCCATCTGTCTGTACAACATGTACAATGGGTTATTGATCAGCATCCCTTAAGTTTATTCATTAGTCTCGTTTTTCTTTTCTTTTTTAAATGCAGCATGGCTTATGATTCTTCCGGCTCTGCTCTCTCTGCCCTGAGAAGCAACGGTCTCTCGGGGATCACGTCTCTTGTGCTGCTTTGTGCTCATTAATTTCTCTTACCCCTGCAGCAGAACACGGCAGTAATAACAACACAAGGCAGAATGAAAATCCACTGAACAGCTTCTGATATAACAGTTAGATCTATGTATTTTTGGACACAATTTTTGACATAGAAAACACATCTGTCTGGCTCAGTCTGGTAAATTGTGAGAATAAAATAACACAGGGGTTAGCTAGGCTTGGACGTCCACAGAAGGCAGCGGCGCAGAGATCGATGAATTCTCTCCATGATTAAGAAAACCCTTCACAACATGCAGAAGGACACTCACCAGGAGGTACAGATATCATTGATCATCCAAAGCTCCCATTAAGCGAGCACTTCACTAATAAAGAGGGTTCTCGGCAATATTCAAGCTGTGCACAATCCTCAAGAATTTAAATATTTGACTAGACTTTGCCAAATGTTTGTTAAAAGAAAGAAAGGAAACATAGATGGATCTGGAACAGCAACCCTGTAGACAGACAAAGCTAAGATCGATAGGGCTTGAAAAGACAACATCCCTTGACTGGTGGAACACACTGGAGTCAGGGTAACGCTTGATTGAACGAAACCTCCAATTTCACAGCAGAAAATAGTTTATTTGGTCACACGTGTGTGAATTACATTGTGTTTTAAAACATTCTTGATATCTATTTAAATATATTCTGCAAATGCACAGGAGGTTACATCTTAAATCCTTACATGGGGAAACATAACAAACAGAGAGATACTAAGCATATATCATGGACGGGGAGGACAAAATCGCAAAAACACGCCAGAGGGAGATTGTGCAAAGGAAAACGTTCTGTCTTGTAGGTTGTCTCTCAAAAGGAAAATTGCATCTTACACAACCTGAACAGGAACACAGCTAGGAGGCTTTCTACAGCTCTGAGGTAGGACACAACCTTACAGTGTAACATAGAGAAAGAGATACTAAGGAGTAGCTTTCATTTGGAGAAACAAACAATATAAAGTACAGCGTGTAAACCATTTCACAGCTTTTTCAAATTTGAAATACACAAAAATCACACGTTTTAAAATACATAACTCTTAAATATATAAGTGCACTCTTTGCTAAACATATTCATTTCGATGTATAATATTTCACATCAGAGGAAAAACATGCCGTGGATACAATCATTGCAAAATACAAGTAGAGTAAGAAAGTGTGCCTCCGATGCTTGAATCCGTCAACCACCTCTGCGGGACGTGGATGCTGCAAACTACGCCCGTAGCCTACGCTCATCAGTCAAACCCAGTCGAGCTCTAGCCAGAGTCTTTTGTGTCAGTCGGGTTCATTTTTGTTTCTACTTCCTGCTTCACTTCGTAGAAATGAGTCGTACGAATGTTTGTATCTCCGAACCACTTCAGTTAACCTTTCCTGGATGTGGTCCATCTCTGTTGATCCTGATCAATCAATTTGATAATTGAGGAGATGGATGTGCAGCCGGAAATATTAAAGGCGAAACAACAGTCAAGCGGACCAAGCGGACCAATCGTGGGTCTTGTGGTCTGCGACGCTGTGGCGTGTACTGCAGGTCAGGCTACGCTGCTAGGGTCTGCTTATGCTCTGTTGCTGTAGCTACGCCGTCAAATTAATGCAGAAGTTTAAACTGCCTATGACACGTGGAATGTGTTCTAGCTCAAAATTTTGGACAGTTAATGTGGTGAAACTGAAATATACTATATAATAATAATATAATCTTGACAAGACAGAACAGAATCTGCATGCAAGATACAAAACAAACAGACCAATGACTAACCTGGTCCCCTCGACAGCTGAGCGTCAGGTTCAAAACGACTCACAAAGGAATAATCTGTCATTGAAGGTTGTAGCTGAGCCAGTGCAGCAAGAAAATGATCTTGGAGTAGTACCTGAAAGTCAAAGATACAGTTGAACACAGCGCTGGAAATACTGTGATGTGCTGATGATTAGTCTATTGATGGCTCGCATAGGATGGGTGTCAGGATGGGCTTCACGTGGGCAGAGGAGAGTCAGGAGAGCCTGAGCCGTACATTGTGACCGTAAACTTCCATCAAAAACCAGCTTTGAGGTCAATCAGAGCAACAAATGGCGCCATACGTTAAACATCTTTGGGACCTAAAAAGAAACAATTAGTCTCCAACCCTGCAAACTCCTGGACTTGAGTAAAAGTGCAAGCCATGGTTAAGGCAAATAGTAGAAATACTGAGATTGTTATTTAAATACTAAAAAAAAAGCTTTCTGTCAGTGTAACATGGAAAGTAGAACAAAAACAACTGTTTAAATGAAGATGAAACATACATTTTGGTGATGGATTTACTTTACACCAGTTGGATCTATGTTGTCCTTCCTGTTTGGCACAAAAAGCATTAGACGAGAGGTTATTAGACAAGAATATTAGTTGCAATGTCTTTCACATAAGGCAATCTCCACCGAGCCTGTCAGCCAAGCTGCGACACGCGTCAAGTCTGCTGCTGAAACGGCAAATTCAGCGTCACCGTGGCTTCTCTCGGCTCCACCCGCCGCCTGTTGACCATTTCACATTCGTTCTGTCTCCCGTGCTCCTCGTTCATGTGCGACACCTCCGTGGAGGCAGCCTCAAAGCCGGGCACGGTGTTGGCCACGTGAACCACGTGGACCTTATTTCTCCCGTTTTTGCTGAGGATGCAGCTGAACACCTTCTTGAAGCCCTTGCGAAAGTGCTTGGACACCAGGGCGTACACTATGGGGTTGACGCATGAGTTGGCGTAGGCCATGCAGTGGGAGAGGAGCCTGAAGGCGTACGTGGTCTGGTTGAAGGGGAAGTCTCCGTACAGGTAGCACAAGATCACCACGTGGTACGGCAGCCAGCAAATGCAAAAGAGAACGGTGACGATGATGATCATTTTGGTGACTTTGCGTTTGGCCCTCTTGGATTCCGACATGCCGTCCAGGGGGTCCACAGCCGTCCACAGGTACTTGATGGTCCGAGTGTACGAGAGGCTCACGATCAGCACAGGGATGACGTAGCCGAAGAGGAAGGTGCACGTGTCCAGCACCTTGCGGTTCTGCTCCTCCCAGCCTGGGATGCACACGGTACTGTTGGCGTAGTCAATCAGGTCGTAGTAGCTGAGATATGGACCCGCGAAGACCAGGGAGAGACCCCAGATGATCACCATGGCAACCACTGCATTACAAGGGGTTCTCAGCTCTCTGGAGCGCAGCGGGTAGCGAATGGCCAGATACCTACAAAGAGGAGGAAATAATAATGCTAAATTGCAATCCAGGCTGGACCAAGACGGATAATTAGTGGATATGCCAAGTAAATATGACTCTATATGATAATTAGAGACAAACGTTAAAATAATACGACAAATGCAAAAGCCACAAAATCTAAAGTTATAAAAACTGGAGTCAGTTACTGTTCTGCAGCACATGTTTTATTGATTAGATATTAAATATTTCATAAGAAAGGCTGTTCCATTTTTTACTTATCTCAGGTTTTAAACTGGATCCTTCAGTAAACTGAACCTGGTAAACATGTGATTACCTCGCCACACTCTTCTACTCTGAGCCGATGCCACATTTCCTCAGATTTCAATTAAGATTTTAAAAAATAAAAGGCAATTACTGCTAACCTCATTACTTCCCAAATTAAGCAACGTGCCTTTAGGATATCAGTAGGGGAGGAAGCTGCCACCTCCACACTCTAGCATGGCTCCCGCTGAGGGGTCTGTGTTCACTGATAACCACTCACAAAAGTCGTTTGTTGGCTTTATTTAGCCGGAAACACCTCAGGGAAATATGTCAAACTGTCCGCTGCGTCAGCGCAGAGGGTTTTCATGCTCCTCTGTGGGATCTGATCTTGCACATGCTCTGTGCTGTGCTTTTGGTTTTACTGAACAGGTAGGTAGGGTGATAAATGTGTAAATCCCACCAGAGGCTTTCTGTAGTTATTGCCTGATCCTACTCCGGTTTGTTCATTCTTGAATACATGAAGTTTACCCTTTTGCGGCATAGGCTGCATGTGCTGCTAGAGAATATGAGCTATTGCAGCCTCTCTTTGTTCAAGGAGGGGATTCTGAGTAAAGCAGAAAATCCATGCCCTCGCTCCGCACATTTAAAAGACACTTCAACCAAGTCTCCAGGAACAGAGAAAACAGCCTCTCTGGTCTTTGAAACCTCTCTCAAACTGGCCTAGGGGCTTTCATGGTTGGCGTGAAGGGTGAAAAAGCACACATTTTGAAGCTACTTGCCACATATGGAGCACCAGTGTTTTGCACTCATATGTATGACTCTCAAACCCAAAATGAAATTTAGGAAAAGAGTTCTGCCAGCGTTCACGAGATGCTTTGCTCTTTGTGATTCTTTTAAGTTTTTCAGAAACTGTGTGCTGCGGATTCACCGCACTTAAAATGAAACTGATCCATGACTCAACCCAGATGAGTTCTTACCCTGTGTGTGTTTGTACTGTTGCATTTTAATTAAAAACAATAACGCAAAGTGTTTTCATGATTACTTCAAATCATCCTCACACAGCACATTTCTCTCACCATAAAATCACAGCACGCATATGATCTCCCTGTGGGGAGCTCGCCGCAGCAGCAGCTAGCGTTTTCACATAAAAGGTAGGTGTGAGTGCGCAGCACTGGTGTTCATCCAGGCTGAACTGATTTCATTCCTGCCGGGGATCCCTGGCCTGAAGTGTAATTGTAAGCTGCCGCTTTTTCTTGTTCTTTATCGCACAGCCAGTGAGGTGGGAAACGTCAGAAATACATTAACCTCCCAACTCAGACGCTGCTCATCTACGGATTGAGGAGGAAATGATTACTGAATCCTCTGAAGTATAAACCCAGCCGGTGTGAGGGCGTCTTCTGCGGGCGGCAGCTGCACACTGACTGTCCATATTGACTCAGCTGATTATGTTGCCTAACATCTATAATGACGGCTTAGCGCTTACTCTGCCAGGGATATCATCTTCGGCCGGGGATACCGCACGATCGCCTCATAAGATATTCAATTACAGATCTGGCATGGCTGTGAGGTCTTACCTTAATTGTATTAATATGTACCCCTGGAGTCCTACTGTTCTTGATGTTTCCATCGTTAAACAGGAAAACAAATGAATTCACAGAATGACTGGACAAACTACGGTTAATGTGTTTTAGGTGATTTTACTAGAGTTAAGCTCTGCAACACAACACTACTTTTTTCAGCAATTCCAGCTTGTAATAAAAAATGTGTTTTAATCACATTTGATTCAAAAAATCTGCAGCGTATTGTGATGGTTATATGCTGGCATTCACAGAGAATGAAATCCAGCTTATTAGGTGCCATATGTAAAGTGAGGGTGACTCCATCATTTTTTTAATGGTGAGCAATAAAAGCATATGATGCATGAAGGAATTCCTAACACCCTCTGTGCTGCATTTAACTACATAAATGCGTTGATGGCCAAAAGGAGTACAAAGGGGATTTCTTTCAGCATCATTGTTTAACCTGTTATATGTTTTTTAACTTGTCTTCTGATGCAGACGTATTCGGTACATGGCATATTTGGAGGCTAGGGACAGGAATGTGACATTTTGCATGCATGCTATGCCCTGGGAGCAGTTTTCATTTTTTTTTTCACACCACCTGGGCTTCTGCAGAGGCTAGTGTTTTTTATGCATGTACTGAAAAAGTGGATTATTTGGTGCAATATATAAAGCCACTGACCATCTGTTAATGCACTGAAGTTCCTAATAACACCTGTGCTCAATTAAAATTCAAAGATGGTGACGCAAAATGGCACAGAAGAGGTTTTCCTTCAAAGTGAACATAGCTTTCAAAACTCCCCAGGCTACCATTGCATGTGGGCCACCCATAACGCCTCCTGTATCCTTATTTACCCCCCCCTGATGACTCATCCGCTTGAACACTGTCATTGATTTTCTCATAATAATGATCTACAACTGGGTAGCACTGATGCCTCATAGCAAGAAGGTTCTGGGTTTCTGTGTGGAGTACAGCTTCCTCCCACCATGCTCACATGCTCATTAGGTTCATTGGTGATTCTAAATCGGCCGTAGGTGTGAGTGTGAATGGTTGTCTGTCTCTCTGTGTTAGCCCTGCAATTGACTGGCGACCTGTCCACGTTGTGCCCGCCTCTCACCCAGTGACAGCTAGGATAGGCTCCAGCCATGAATAATCTTCATTCATCTTCTGTACCTGCTTATTCCCACGCAGACACACGTGCAAACACAAGCAAACTCCACACAGAAAGGCCCAGTCGGCCCATGGATTCAAACTTGGGACCTGAGGCATCAGTGCTAACCACCTCTTCGCTGTGCCACCCGAATGAATAATCTGTGCCCTTGAATTTCTAAAAGGTTTTGTTCTTTTGTGGAAATCAGCCAAATGCCTCTGCTGCAGAGACGTCTTATGCTTCCAGGCTGATACAGACACTTTGTGTAACGTATTATTAAATGTCCCCGTGTCTAGTTTGTAGCGTCTTGTTCTGCATTTGGCATAAAGAACACCTGAATCAAGGTACGACGACTATTAATCTGGTCTTAGGGAATGAATTAAGTAACGTGGGGGCACGCCTAGTAATCTATATGCATAAAATATTCATTCAAGAGAATGGAGGGTTTCATTTGAGGGTAGGGACTGGTAAAACAAATCAAAACAGGTGCATGAGTGCATGAATTAGTCACAGGCGCAGGTGAGTTCTAATTTGAGACCACACATTACTGCTGAAAAAGGGTGGGTGGGTGGACCGAACGCATTTGCAACCGCCTCTTGATATTTATCGCTGTAAATTTCTGATAGCCAGTGTAATGTCACCCTAAGCGGCATGAGAGGATGAGCAGCAGCCACAGACAGACCAATTATCTGGTTAGTCATTTAATTACGCATGTTGTTTTTAAGCACAACAGCCAAAATAGAATCTAATTCAAGCTTTTCAGATGTGAGAAGTTTCGGATTTCTGGACCAAACAAGCAATGAGAAGACCTTATTGGGAATAAGGTACAGAACACAAAGAAAACAGCCTCATGGGAAATGTGGTTCAAATGACGAGAAGAAGTTAACTACCTGTCAACAGACACGGCGGCCAGCGTGAAGCTGCTGGCGTACATGGTGAGGTTGATGAAGAAGTGGACCACTTTGCACATGAAGGAGCCAAACACCCATCCCTCCAGAGAGTAGATGGTGGCTTGGAAAGGGACGCAGAAAATGATGAAGAAGAAGTCGGCCACGCTCAGGTTGAGGATGAACAGGTTGGTCGTGTTGTACCCGATCTGCCCGCTCCGCAGCAGCACGGCGAGCACCAGGCTGTTGCCGATGGTGCCGAGCAGGAAGATGAGGGAGAAGACCACTGACACGATGACGCTGGTGGGGTTCAGCTGGTAGCTTTCTGACACGTTGGCCTGCCCTCCTGGCCTGCTGAAATCCTCAATGTCAGACATGTTGCAAATCTGCAATCTGGAGGAAGAAGGAACACATACAGTATAATCTAATCACCACCTATGAGGCTTTTTGCAGATATTTAAAATCAGCTGAACCCCCTGGTCATTCAGGTTTATTAGAGACTTGTGTACTGGTAGTCAGTGTTGACATGATGTCAAGACAAATTACACTAAAAAGTTAATAAGCTTTCATGCAGCAGGGGAGAATTTTTTTCTATCCAAACAATCCCCAGTTGAGGCATGTCATGCATATTAATAAGACAAGAATGAAAGACTGTTTTTAATTGTCAGGCACGTACTGGGAATATTTTGTGTGTTTAATTGCATGTAATGCTGAAAGCAGAAATTAAAAAGTCCGACAAAACTGAATGATTTTGGGCAAGTTAACTAGTTCGGCTTTTTGTGTGTCTTAAAATCTCAATAAGTTTCAATAAGTTCACGGTTTACTCCACTCCCTGGAAATGAAAAGTGCACAGTAAAACTTTCGCTTTTTGTTCAAAACGACTTCTGCAAATGATTAGCAGGGATGAGCAAGGGTTTGTCTCTGCACTTCCTGACCAGCAACAGTGCTATGTGGAGCTTCTGACGTGCTGCAATTGGAGAAAATGATGCCTCCAATGACGTCGTTGTGCACTTTTTTTTTTTCCAAGCGTCAAACTGGGGCTTGATGGTGAGTCACAGACAAACGCACGCATGGCAGCAGCATGTCTCAGGACATTTTATTTCAGACCATCTGCCCATTTGTTAAAGATTTATAACCATTCAAAAGTATGTTTAATGAGCAGCTGGGTCTAAAAACAATGTTTTTTCCTAGCTGTGGTTCGTGAGCGGTGTGTTAAGAATTGCGGGGTTGGTTTGGGTTTTGTTAGGCATGTAAAGATATTAAGTACATGTCACTGGGACGCAAAACATCTGTGGCTTTATCATGCTTAATTTGGATTTTGCATCTCTGTAGCATTTCAGTCCTTAGAGGGGGGGCCACCATAAGCGTCAACCCATTGGAGTACCAGAGGTAATGCAGCTGGGAGCAGATGCAGTGTATCTGTTTCAAGTGTATTTTTAATGAGATTTTCAAGCTACTTTATGAAAGGGAAGGACATCCTTATTTTATCTGCTGAGTTGACTTCAAAGCAACACTCATTCACTGATCATAAGAGTGTTCAACTGGTTACTAAACCGGTGCACTGAAAGAAATCCATGTCATATCACCTTTAAGCAGCGGCTGTAGCTTTTTGTGTGAAAGACTGAGCGACACGAGAAAACATCTAACGAAAACTTCCATTATTTCCATCCGCAATAGACACCACAGAGCTGGTGTTGTCTTTTTTTTTTGCCACCTCCAGCCATGAAAGTGACTAGAGAAAGGAAACTCCCCACATATTTGCAAACGCCCACCGCTGCACACCGCACTAAGAGAGGAAACAAAAACAGATTTTGCATGGATTCAGCCCGAAGCAAGAAAGCGGAGTGATCTGAATCGCACTAAAGATGCATGAATGAAGGCTGCCAGTTTTTAAATCAGCATCCTCGTATTTTATGTGTAAGACATGCCGCATAATTGATGCTTTATAGTAGTAAAAATGTAATCGCTCGTCAAAATGCATGGAGCTCAGAAGATGTTGCCAAACTGGGAAGCTCACGCTGCAGTGAAACCACTTACATATTTCGAAGACAACAAGCAACCCATTAGAGAGTAAAGCAAAGCCCAAGTGAGCATTTCCATTCCCCAGGTTCAGCAAAAACTAATTTAGGATTGATGACTGAACATGATTAAACTTTAAACATCCTTTCAGTATTAAACTATCATGCCCGTCCAGGCCAGTCTGCATAATCAGAATCGTGACTGCGAGCCAAATGAAGAGGATAAACTGATGACAGAGAATGGCAAATAAATGGCACTTAAAATGGAGAGAACCAGTAGTAGGACGATATCCTTATAAACCTTAGACTGGCTGTTGCTGCAGAGGAATTCCGTCTCTGTCGTGGCGTGGCTTGATTCCGCTCTCTTCCCGTTTAGGGAGGACAATCTGGAGCGATATTACATTTCCAACTGCAGTGTGTTGTCGCGGGCTGAGGCTCCAGTCAGCAAACAGCAAACGCGTTAAAGTCTCAGTGGGATCAGAGGAAGCGGGGATAGACACACAGCCGCTTTATAATAGAGCGTGCAGGAGCTGACAGGTTGTGAAATTTGCAGACTTCGGTGGAGCTCGGCATGACGAATGTGAGGGTAAAATTAGATATTTTGGAAGCGAAACAATGAGTGATAAAAAAAAAAACAGCAGAGCCAAAGAAGGTGGTGGAGATGGGGGCACAGCTTAAAACCTGTGGGAGAGCATCATTTTGAGAGCTTTGGTGTGAACCTCAAAATAGCAGGGAAAGATGTAGGACAGCAAACAGCATCCCCATGTTTTGCATCTTCCCCAACAAATAGCAGAGGTACAATAAGGTACACACACTCAAACTTTAGACAACAGCAACCTTTCTACATCCTGTAATCGATTATTAAACAGATACGGCTGATGTATGCTATACATTTAAATTGCAAATAGATATTTCTATTCTGCACAGACAACAGAATTAGCATGCAGATCAGGCAGATGTAGTGTGATAAGCCTACCGGACTGATGACAGGTGAACAGTATGAAAAGCTCCAGCACCCCTCTCAGATCAGGAATGTCACTCCCAGCAGACCTGCTCTATTAACACGCTCATACCCTCTGCACCGTTGCCTCCTCTGTTCTTCCAGTGTATATCGCTATCTGTCTTGTGTTGCTGCCGTCTTACTCTTTCTCCGCCTCCCCCCCTCCAGCCCCTCTCCCCCTGGTGAGGACTCCTCCTCCACATTCACTTTAATGTTCACACTCCACTGCAGAAAAGGATTGCAGAGTGGAGGTATGGAAGGAAGCGGCAGAGTCTCAATCACTGCATAATCAGGAAGCCGATAGTACAGTGAACTTCATTGCTTCTGAAGAATCTGCATCCAAGTCAGGCTGCCTTCTAGTGGGGCACGACTTCTGTGTTTGTGTTCATCTTTGACATGGATTATTGTGTAATGAGGGAAACCACTGTCTGCCAAAACAAAAAGCTCAATTTAATCTAGCCAGAAAATTGGCAAGGTGAAAATAATACTGTACGCACCGTTGGAGTTTTAATTAATGACTAATGCTAGTCAGGCTTCAGGATGAAAGAGGGTGGGTGACATCAATATGGATGTCTGGGGACACCTAGTAGTTTGGTTTCTTTAAATTAATGTGGCCCCAAAAGTTAAACTACTCTCTACATGATTAGCTTCTGTACATTGGATGCCTTACATTATACATCTACACATGTCATTCATTTCCTACTTAATAATCCCATGACACTAACAAATCCAATGTAGTATTAAAATATATTTATAGATTAATAGACATAGATATATACTGTATATAAAACCTATAGTATAGTATAGTATAGTATAGTATAGTATAGTAGTACAGTGACTGTAATATATAATATAGACATAGTATAGTATAGTATAGTATAGTATAGTATAGTATAGTGACTGTAATATATAATATAGGCATAGTATAGTATAGTATAGTATAGTATAGTATAGTATAGTGTAATATAGAATATAGTATAGTATAGTATAGTATAGTATAGTATAGTAGTATAGTATTGTACAGTGACTGTAATATATAATATAGCATAGTATAGTATAGTGACTGTATAGTATATATAGATAGTATAGTATAGTATAGTGACTGTAATATATAATATAGCATAGTATAGTATAGTGACTGTAATATATAATATAGTAAGTATAGTATAGTGACTGTAATATATAAATAGCATAGTATAGTGACTGTAATATATAATATAGTATAGTATAGTATAGTATAGTATAGTATAGCATAGTATAGTGATTGTAATATATAGTATAGTATAGGATAGTATAGTATAGTATAGTATAGTATAGTATAGTGACAAACAAACAAACAACCAGTGATTATTGTGAGTAGGGATTCACAGCTCACAACGCCGTGGTATGTGTCCAATGACCAATACCGTCTGCTGAATAATAAGCACCAGTGTTTGTGATGCTACACGATGAAATATTGTTTGTTATCATAGTTGATTAGTCAGTTCTGGTTTAACTACAGCAATAGAAATTGTAATTAACAGAATCCTCACATGTAGATGTTTACTCCTCTTGCTGCCACCTGTTCCTTTTGACCTTTCTCCAACACGTTCCAGTGTAAAAGATATATTGCCATCAGTGTCTGATGCGGGCTGCCCTCCCGGTTGTTGGCTGAAGATCGTGAATCTTCAAGTAACATTCAGATGCAGCCTCCAAACCTTCAGCCTGACACGTTCCTGCCTCTTCTTGTTCCAAATACAAACTCTGACAGGCTGTCTGTACTGCTGTCAGCTACCATCCATCACTGAGGACGACATGTCCACACAAAGCAAACACCTGGGAGGGAAACCTTTCTCATCCATTACTTTATTCTACTATGATTTATGTATACGTAGATCTATCATTGTTATCATCTATATAGATTTTCAATGTTTGTCCAAGAAGTTGTAGAATTTTTGGCAAGTAGCATGACAAATCTGAAAAATCCAACACTGGGAAGATTAATCTTCCTCTGTTCCGAGTACAAATTCATGTATTACACCTAAAACTGAATTACGAAGTTACGAGGCCGATTCAGCTGAGATCAAATCAATCTTCAGTTCAACTCGCTGCTTCCTTACGTAACAGGACCTCCGCTATTTAGCCGATGCAAACGGCTTGGTTCGGACAATGATGGATCCTGGCCTCGGTGTGAGGGAAATTAACATTCAGAAATACCTCTGGGTGTTGTTTCGTGTGGACGTTCCCATGGCAACAGCAGATGGATCACTATGAAAGGATGGCAAAAAAAAAAAACCAGGATTGATTTCCACCCAGAACACAGAGAGTGGGGTGACATTTTACAGAGTGGTCTACAAAGAGGTGCAGGGAATTAGTGAATTATTAAATTTCAGCTTGAGGCCGACCGCGTGAAACATATTTCATCTGCGCTCAGACCTCGGCCACTTCTCTGCTCCGCTGTTTACCAGCAACAAGTTACTCACATGAAACAATCCAGACTCATCCTGTAAATTCAGTTAAAACAATTAGAAAAAAAATAGAACTGTTTCAAACTCATCCTCAGTAAATGCATTATATTATGCAGTTTAGTACTCTAATAACGGCAGAAAAACCCACGTGCATGCAGCCTGCGGGAATTACAGCTCAAGAACTGACATGCAATCAGACAGCTCCTATAATAAAAACTGTGACAAACATACTAACTGATTCATTACCTTCAAGAGCCAGCGTCTCTGAAATAAAATGACACGAACAGACCATCTAATAAATTAGTCTTCTGCCAGAGTGCAAACAAGCCTACCATATTGACGTTATACAGTAGGAATCAATTACATCGTGGGTGCGTGACTTATGAGTAGCATGTGATCCTGTTCCTTTGGTCCTCGCCCGGTGCAGAAGATCAATCACGGCAGCGGCCTCAGAGGAAATGAGAGGTGGATTTAAGGTGAAGGGTTAACCTCACGTTCTCACCTGGAGCACGTGGAACATTGACATCAGTCTGCTGTGCACAGAGTCTGTTGAATATATCTGTATACATAGTGCTGGCGGATTGAGAAGACGTTTCAGTATGACAGTATCTGCATGGTTTCTGCTACACACATTCACAGTCATTTTGTACCAACCTGAATCAGTCTGACTCAGATGTTAGTGTGCACTGCAAAGAAAATGTTCAGTAAGATTTATACAAATATGAGCGTCTTTAAAGGTCTGACGCGTTTCACATCACAGCATGTTGAAAACTTTCAAGTCTCTTGAATGTGGGGTTAGAAGAGGATTCGGGTGCAGAGGCGAATAACCGGGGAGCTAGGCTCAGGCTGGAGGACATGTCTCGGCGGCGGTTTTGGATCCTTGCCCTCCCACGTTCCTGTTATGGAATAGTGTTGAGGACGCAAAGGAGAGGTCGAGAACTGAGACGAGCCCCTGCTCACCTCCTCCCTCATCTCCTTGTGAGTGTCTCCGGCGTGGAGCTGTGTGTTTTTTGATCTGCAGAGCTGCATACTACTCATCTGTGGCCCTGGACCCATCAGCATGTCCAGTGCTCATGGCTTATACGCTGCCTGGCACGCATTCTCCGCGGCATTGTTTCGACAAGGTTCTGCAATGTCACAAGATTTATTTCCATCCAGTATTGCATTCGTTTTTCACGAAGATCTTGTATTGATGATGGGAGAGTCTGACCACTGCGCAAAGCCTTCTCCAGCACATCCCAAAGATTCTCAATGGGGTTAAGGTCTGGACTCTGTGGTGGCCGATGTGTGAAAATGACGTTGCATGCTCCCTGAGCAACCCTTTCACAATTTAAGCCCATTGAATCCTGGCATTGTCATCTTGGAATATGGCCATGAGACCGGGGAATCTTTGATTTGATTGAACGTTTAAGCAATCGCTGATCACGATTATTCAGGATTTTTCTTTCTGACCACATTTCTTCCTCCAAGACGATGGCTCCCCACTATCCTTGCCGTTTCTAATAATGTGTTGGACAGTTCTTAACCTAATTTTAGTAGTTTCTCCAATTTTCTCTGCTTGATGCATGCTAATGATTTGACCTTTCTCAAACAGACCACAGAATGTGTCTTTCGACATGGTTGTTTAAGAGATGAGAAGCTACTCATTGCATCAGTTGGGGTTAATTAACTTGTTGGCAGCTGAAAGAGAATCATCCACGCAGTGATTATCTAATATGTATTTGCTTAGTTAAATTCAGGTGGCGACTTTGTTTTATTTTTGGCCAGGCAGTGTAGTAATACAACTACTATTGTCACTGACAGTTTTATGCCTCTGTGCTCTTGTTTATCCCTATTATGTTAAAGTTATGAGCACTCTGTATACTCATTAAGCATTTTAATTAATATTTTGAGCACCAACTCTATCCCTCCTTTTTCTATTCATTTTCAGTCTCTCGTGTAACACCAGCTATGTTTTGTACTCTACTTGATTCTACATGTAAGCTTTCGTCAGATGTATATATACGTACCACAGATGGATGTTTATCTTGTCTCATCTTCCTCCTGCAGCTCTTTTCTCCTTGTCTACTCTCTCTTTTCTTATGTATCTACCTGGCCAACCTCCACCAGATAGGTCCCTCATATGAGCACGGTTTTGCTCAAGGTTCCATCCGGAATAAAGGTTGTTCTTTCTTGCTACCATCGCCTTAGCTCTTTGGATTTCCAGCTCTGGGTTGTGTAAAGCGCCTTGAGAGTTTTTGTATTTTTTTAATGACGGCTTACAAGTAAAGATGAATTGAAAGTCAGAGAGGTTAGATCTGCCTATGGAGCCTGGAAATAGAATTACGTACATGTTACAGAGGCTACAAAGAACAAAAGACAAATCACAATGAATTTTATGCTTCAGATGTGGCGCAGCGTGTTGTGGAAGGCAATAATACTAAGAGGAGAACTCAGGTAATACCTGCCACTGAAGCACCTGAAAAGAGATAACTGTGGAAGAAATAGGAGAATGGAAATAAAGGAGAAGCAAGATTCTTTATCAGATGAACTAATGATAAAATAAATCTCAGTGAATGACTTTAACTACATATAAATGGTACATGGCCGATCATTAATAGTCCCACGCAGGGATTTCCAGAACAGAAGGCACTGGATTAGGGAGAAATATGGTTCAGAGACAAAGACATAGATTATGTTGTTCAGTGCTGAACAACACCAAGACGGTGAACGTGGTAAACACGGCGTATCTGAACGTTAGGATGCTCCTGATGCTCGTGCATTTGGTTCAAAGCACCGCGGAAAAACCACGAGCCTGTCTGTTCTCAAATTTATGGATTAAAAGTGCCTTTTACCGTGAAAGCTTTTCATTAAATGAAAGCCCAGCTGTTTTTTTTTTTTTTTATAAATGAACATGGTGTCGGAGCAAAACCCTCCACATCTAAGGTGTTCAAACACTCAAGGCTGTTTTGCCATCCTTGCAGCGAGCCGTGAGTCAGAGGAGTGTCAGATGAGGAAAAGACATCTAAAGCAAAACAGCTATCCTGCCTCATTAGACGACTCAGCGCAGGAGTTTAATTGCAGCTTAAAATGACTACAGTGCCACCATGGGTCAGTCCAGGCCTGTATATGATCTTCCCCCTTGTTGTCATAGAAACCAATGCAGATCATACAATTTCTGCACTTACAATTTCTACAGCAAATTTGTGCTGGGGTGCGCTTCGAGCTTCTTCTTCTTTTTTTTTGTAGGAAATAAAAAAGGAGGCATTTGAGGCTGAGCAGATTCCCTGAAAGCAGCCTTCTCCTTCAAAGTCCGCTTTGCCTTTTTTTTTTTGCACAGCTTTTGAAGGTGCCTGACATTTCACTCTCTGAAATCTGCCAGCTTAAAAGGTGACATCAATCCACATTCTGTTTTGTGCTCGCTCGGCGACCGGCCCGACTGGAAGCGGGAGAAAACGCCTCCATTGTCCTGATCTGGTTACAGTTTCTGGATTGCAGATTTCAGCGGTCAGCGTGCCGAATCGCACCATGGCAACCCTCTCACCTCGACGCCGCAACGCGTACACCTGTGCCGCTTCCAGCTAGCGTGTTTCGCCACATTGCAAATGCTCTGCATTAAAGACCACATTCATGTGATCAGACCCGGTTCAGTCTAATGACATGATTGCAGTGGCTTTCAAAAGACTGCTTCTATTATAGACTGTAGTGGGTAGTTGAAGCCTTCTGTCAGCATATGAATAAATGATGGATATATTGTGTTTTGTTTTTTTTCTCTACCACAGTCAAAAATATCACAGGAATGCCGAACAAAAAGAATCAGCTCCACAGAGAGTATTTTAGCCAACCTCACTGCTGACTGACAGGACTGATCAGCAGGGAAAGGAAGGAAGTTCACCAGCCTCGGAAACACCTCTTCAAACGAAACAACAGATGGACCTCGCTCACAGTGCCATAATTAAATTATCGCGTGAATCTCTAGCAGAAACAAAAGCAAACTGATTAAAGTTTACACTGTTAACTTGCCTTTGACGTTAGGCAGAGGCATATCTAGCTATTCGTTCATTCATAATTGATTCCCTCTATAGGGTCGCAGGGGGAGCTGGAGCCTTTCCCAGCCGCCACTAGTAGTAGGCGAGAGGCGGAGTACAATCTGGACAGGTCGCCGGCGCGTGACAGGGCTAACACGGAAGAGACAAACAACAATTCACACTGACATGCACAATTTAGAATCGCCAATTAACCGAACATGCGTCTAATTAGTATTGGGGAGGGAAAAAACCCACACAGGTACAGGGAGTACTCTGCACAGACAGGCTCCAGCTGAACCGTCTCACTGTGAGGCTAACCACTACACCGCTGTGCCACACCTGTTATCTGCTATTTAAATAATAATAATAATTTAGGGCATATAACTTGTCCTTTCCCAGTATCTGAGTTCTCTACTCTTTGCTTTTTTTCCCCAGACAAATGCAGACAGCTGCTCAGAACACCATGAACCTACTCTGAAGCCGGTGAAGCCTGACCTTGGACTCAGACAGAAGAACACGATGCAAACTACAAAACTTGGTAGAAATGTTTTTTTGGGGGGTTATTGTTAAAATCAATCATTTCTTAAATTTTATTTCAAGTACTCCCCCAGATTTCAGGAGTGCTCACTTTTCTTCATCTGTAACCTACCCATACATATATACGTATATATATTTTTTTTTGTGAGTGGATGTTCCCTGGAGGCTTCACAGAACAGGATAACAACCTCCGGTTCAGAGGATTGGTGCATCCTAAGTGGTTCTGGTGACCTGCGATGTACAAACGTGGAAATAAAATGTCAGTGTTTTGGTGGCAAATTTTCAGCGACGCCCTCATTTTGTCATTTTTTGTCCGCCGGGTAAAAGCTTCTACTTACTCTGCAAAATGTTTCAGCACCCAGGAAGCACTGTGGCATTTACACGAAGCGCTGTGAGAAAACAGACGCAACGCACCGACTGCGGGATTCATCTCTTCACCTCTCTATCTGGATTCATCTCAGTAATTTGAGTGTTGGTCTTTGATATCCGCCCTCCAGTGCACACACTATGATACCCTACGGGCGCTACAGCCTTGCTCCAACAGGGGAAGGGTGGGAATTGTGCGAATCATCATGCGCGAATTGAAACAACGTCTCTAGCGTTGAACTGTAACCAAACACAAAGGAGCTCCTTAGCCTTCACTGACACGTGTTGTCTTCTTATTGATCATCAGAATTATCAGACACTCCTCTATGTTCTTGGGGCTTGTTGAAGTAGGAATCTGCTGTTGGTGCAACGAGAACCAGAGATGATTACAAGCAGGAGCACAGAGATGCTACACTCATCACTCAGTTTAATCTAACTGGAGTGGAGGCTCATGCAGCTCAGTATTTTGCACAAGGGTTTACTCTCATGACCCATTACCCTGACCCTGCTTTATCATCACACGCACACCTTGTCTGTCCATTGGAGGTGCGTTTCACACTGGACAAAAACTTAAATAAAACCAACTCTAAGCCAATGTGCCTTCCACTCAGTCCGTTCCACTATCGTCGCTCGATGAGTATCAAGTGTACTCATAAAATCCTACCTACTGATCTTCAGAGCTCTTACTAAGCCTCTTCCGGTGCTTAACGGCTGTTATTAATGTCTTTTTTCCTGCTCTGTTCCACAACCATTATTATATTGAAAAACACAAATGCCACGCTATTCTTAGAATAAAAGCAATACATGTTTAGTACAGCATGTGGATTTGCAATGACTTAACTGCTGTCCGGCTAAAAATGCTGCAGTGTGTTCCGTTGCTTCGGTTGACAGGTGATTTTCCGTCCAGCGCAAGGTCAGTTTGCAATAAATGCGGCGGCGCGAGTTGTGTCAGCTTGTGGGGTTTACGGTCCGCTTGCCGCTGGTGCACTGGTTAGGCGTGTTTGAGCAGCTCAAGTTCCTGAATATTCACAATCGCGCTAACCATCTGCTTCTCTGACGCGGAATCCTCAGGAGTGCTCTGCTTTAGTGAATCTGTCTCACACAAACAGACAAGCAGACAACACACAAACACACGCATTTGTATTCCCATAGCAATACAATATGTAGAAATCCATGAGAGCTAGTCACAGGAAAGCACATTTCTGCTACAAAAAAACTTGACCGACCTTTACGGCAGAGGGTTCGGCGCCACCGTTAGCCCGCTTTCTCACAGCTTTTCCATTAGCACTGACCTGACAGGAACACATCCTGCTCCACTCTCCTTATTCCCCTGCTGCGCTGTGAAATGACACTTTGTGATTCTGGAAATTTGGAGCCATGTTAGAGTGTTTCCTCCTCGGCTCCCGGGTCACAAATCTCCTGCCGAGAATCACGGCTTTACCTGTAACGTAGACACGCGTGGCATTGTTGTGATTCTGTGATTGTTACAGAAACGTTCAGTTAAATGACGGATTAGCAACCTGTCTGAGGTGTACCATGTTTCTGGCTGTGATCATTCCCCACAGGTAGGCTGCATTTACCAATTTACGATCCTTGTTTCTTAGGCAGATCTGACACCTTTTTCTCTTTGGTTGGACCTGTCTGCTTCTTTTGGCTGACTCTTGGCCCTCGTCACCCCGCTCCAATGATCACTTCAATGATCAGGGTTTGCAGTTGGGAGCAAACTTCCAGTCGACTGTTCATACGTGACAAGCTCCTCTGAGAGCTCATGAGGAAGCGCTGCCGTGCATTCAAGCACCGTATGTTGCACCACAGCACCGTTGGCCACATCTGTGCTTGACGCTTGCAGGTGTCCTTCCTCTCTGACGTAAATGACCACGGTAAGGCTGCCATTAAATCCAAACTCGGAACTTGGACTTGAAAGCCTTCGTCAGAGGAGGGATATCTGGCTCCACAATAGTGAGAGCCTTCTGTGCAAGAGGCACACTGGTTGAAAGAATCATCCGTGTTAAAGCTGCATCCTTTGTTTCTGACTCCACTGCAGAACTGCTTGACAAGGTTTTCCCCCCCGATTCTTCTGCACTCCTTCCCCTGGTTGCTGTGTAAACCATTCCATCAATTCAAAAATGGAAATGCTTCTGTCATAAAATAATAAGTAATATGATAAAATAATAAAATACACTCACTTGCCAGTTTTTTACGTACACTATGTGTAAACAAATGCACTCAAATACAACAGTCCTGCACTAAATCTTCTAGTATTCAGCATTAGTATCAAATAACAGAGAGCTGTTTTCATTTTAGAGGCCGTGGTTTGTAGTATTATTGAACATTTCTATTATTTTGACCAAACCATTTTAGCGGCGGGCTAGGCTAAATACCTGAAACCTCAGCACCACACTCTACGTCCTCCAAAACGATCACCCAGTTGAGTTACCACCTTTCTGAAGCTGTTTCAGCATAAACTGAACATCAGAACCATCATGAAGGATTTAGTGCAGGACGGTTGGATTACAACGCATTTGTTTTCACCTAATGAACCGGTGGGTGTAAAATACAGTGTTTACCCCTATTTTGCCTCAAATGTTTTCCACTTTCCAAAAACGTTAAACAGCCAATCGAGCGCGCTGACTCACGCTGATTGATGTGGTGACTGAGACGCAACACCACGAGCAAATTTTCATATGCTGACATTACCGTATTCACAGTCACATTTCATGGCCAGCTGAGCTGAATTACTCTCTGCCCACACAAAGAGTCCTCATTCAGAAACAAGTCGATATCTCTGCAAAAAAATAAATAGTACTTGTTTGGCTCTGCGCGTGGGTTCGATCC
The DNA here is from genome assembly GCA_005024645.1 of Planiliza haematocheilus. Classification (NCBI taxonomy): domain Eukaryota; kingdom Metazoa; phylum Chordata; class Actinopteri; order Mugiliformes; family Mugilidae; genus Planiliza; species Planiliza haematocheilus. Next base: position 1,470,998 of record SRSE01000764.1, read on the forward strand.
TCCCACCGTCCAAAGACATGCTCATTAGGTTAATGGGAGATTTTAAATTGGCTGTAGGTGTGCATGTGAGTGGGAATGGTTGTCTGTCTCTCTGTGTCAGCCCTGCTATAGACTGGAGACCTGTCCAGGGTCTGGCCCGCAGCCCTCGAGAGGACAAGGGCTTATAGAACATGAATGAATGAATGAATGAGAGTAGAAGCTGTTGTGTTACAGGGACCAGGTGCATCAAGTGTACGCTTCAACACACTTCAAGACCTGGACTAAGATCTGCAGAGACAGAGACAAGAGTGTTTTTCCGCACCCAGAGAAATTACCTCTCGTAATGACAGTTTCTATATTTAAAAGCAGTTTTCTGTTTTCTGTCTATCATTTGGGTGACCGGTATGATTTCAGAGCTGTAGCTATAACCGTCACCTCACAACAGAAAGGATCCTGGGTTCAAATCCACTGAGTTTCCATGTTCTCCCTGTACCTGAGCGTTTTTTTTTTTTCTCCAGCTTCCACCCACGCGCCGAAGATATGTAAGGCTTAATAAGCCATAGGCGTGAAGGGCTGTTTGTCTGTTTCTTTCCCTGTGACAAGGTTGTGACCTTCCACCCGACTCCCTGCGGGACAATAAAGGATAAGCGGTGATCGATAATGGGATATAATTTCAGCAAACAATTTTCTATCCTTCTATTTTTCAGTTACAATAATCCAGACAGTTTTAGCAGGAAACAGCGTTTAGCTTTTCCTTGCATGTCTAAAGGTTGCTCCTTCAACATTCTCCCATCTTATAAAAACACATTTATATGACGCAACCATTCAGTTTCTACATTTTATTGTGCCTTTTTCCCCTTAGTAATTACAACCACTTGTGGACGCGTCGGCACAGAGTTTTATTTGTTTGCATTTCTCGCATAAGCAACTTCCACTAGTTCCCCGTTGCTTAAACTAAAGAAGCAGATTAGCCGATTTGCAGGCTAACAACATGTCTTTAAGTGCTACATGTACAACTATGACTCCAAAATCCTATGCAAAGTTTTTAGGACTTAGAGAAAAAAAAATAAACTTTCCTCATGAATATGCAAATTCTTGCAGCAAGATGTTACATCTGATCAGAGAGGGGGACTGTGATAAACAACAAAGCGTGCTGAGAATACTTTCATCCAGTGGTGCACGGGTAATTACGTGAGATTTAAGTCACTATATAATATCAGCGAAGAGAAAGTTGAAGAGGCCAGGCAGCTGCAGCCCCTTCAGCCATGCTTATTAAATATCATTATGTAAATGGCTTTGGACAAGCAATCTCACAGCACTGTGCGATACAGCGTCGCTGTTATTCATGATAAACAGCTCATTTAACTTGTGTTTATCTTTAATTCTGTTTGTTTCTTGCACAAATAGAACTAAATCTTTTGCCAGATTTCCTGAAACAATATTTGTAGGAATAAAAAAAGCAAATTAGCAGACCTCTTTTCAATCATACAGCTGGGCAACAATCGCCCAACCTTGAAAAGGAAAATCTGTGGTGCTTTGCTGCCCTCTGCTGTACAAACCCTGAATCAATTCTATTCCATTCAAGTCAATTCAATGGTTTTATATAGCACAAAAAAAAAAAAAAAAGCATTTTCTTGAGATGCTTCAAAGACCCCAGAGCCTGGCTTGAGAGATGGCAACCGTGAGCTCATCTTATATACAGACAGCGAAACAGGGAGGTGGGACAGGAGAGAGGGAGAATAGCAGAGGCAGGCGTATAAAACCACACACAAACATGTTTGTATACATGATACAAACCAGATCACGCAATGCTTACAGGTGACGCATGATGGAGAGGAAGGTTGAGAGAGTGACAGTGTTAGTCACATGCAGCAGTGGCACAGGAAAAACACAGAGAATGAGAGACAGTGAAGGAGGCGCTAAATGCATCATGGCCTAGTATGTTTATGATGACGCAGTTGGCAATTATAACAGGTGATGGATGAGGGGTTAGTAGGCATAAAACTAACCATTGTTTACGTTTAATTGTTTGTCTTTTTAAACCATGGTTATTAAAATTCATAAATGTGTATGTCCCAAAGTCTGCCAATACTATAAGGCAATATGAGAAACTGGAAACTAATTCGTACCATTAAATCATTCATAAATACACCAATCAGGCAAAACATTGTGACCACATTCGTGTGGATGTTACTAACTAGGAATGCATTCAATAGACCCCAAACTGATCAAGTATCTGTGGGGTGATCCACAGAGGCCCCTCCCCTCAACCCCACTAGCAACATTCTTTTGCCCGTCACCACAGGACACCCTCAGGAGGCCCATGTCCACTTTCTGATGAGGCACAGCTGTTTGGGCGGCACAAGGGAGACCTAGACAATGTCAGAAAGGTGGTCATAATTTTATGACTGATTAGTATATAATAAACTGTTAATCAGCAGACCATGAGACCATTGTCAGGATTTTCTTCACACCTGAGTGTTTGAAAATATTTAATAAAACTCTGACTCTCAGCATTCTAGGTACCGTCCACATAGTACATGGCGTACCTTAGTAAAGCTACCCCACACTTGCTAAGCTTTAACCCCCTCCTGCTAAAAGATGAATAAATGTCATTAGTCCACCTCACGTGAATAACATTTGCTTAAATAAGAGACCTCACCACTTTGAGTCTCAGCATGAGACCACCGAAAAGAAAATTCAATCTAAATTCAGTTGATCTTTGACATAATTTATTGAATATTCATATATGGTAATAATGGTTCTTCATGATCAACATATAAAATATGTACAGAGCAAATCATTAGTAAAAATGACAGATCCTGCTGGAAAGTATATGTGCTTATAGAGTAGAAGGCGGCAATATCTCTTTATTGAACAATCACTGATATCAGATGTGCGGGTTTCTCGTAAATAATCTGCTTGAAGTCTAAAATGGTGCTCTGAGATTAAGAAAGGCTGCAGTTGGACTGTTTGGACTCTCTCCCCTGAACAAAGAGAAGAGAAAACACCGTCAGAAACAAAGAGCCACGTCACGCATATTATTTCTATAATAATTAAACATTTATCAAATTAGTTTTTCATCTTCCAAAAAAGAAAGTTGGATGGGTTGCCATGACAACACTGTACCTACATGCTAGCATGCTAGTGATGGCTAAGCTTTCCGGGTACCTGTTGTCTCTGCTGCTGGCGTCTGTATTCTTCTTCACTGGCAGCGAGAGCCTGAGCGAGAGCCAGATCCTCCTGCTCCTGAGGGCTGAGGCACAAAGAGAACAAACATTAGGGGACACCGATCTCTAAATGATTACTAGTGCTAAATTACTGTACACTACAACATTTGTCAAACCATTTTGCACAAGTTAAGATTCTTTCTTGACTTTGGAAATGGCAACAGCCTTCACTCAAACTCAAAGAGATGGATGAATACGTCACAAAGAGCCTTTCTTGCAGGCAGTCTGCCAACTAAAGCATTTTCTCAAGTGGAATAATACAGTCATAATGCATGCAGATATGAAGGCTATCAAATATTTAAGCACTATAGAATCTAATGTGATATTACAGCCATAACTCTTGGTCGCTGCTCACAAACTCTTCCTGCGTGCCAAAACTTTGTTTCTGTTTCATAGCTTCCTCTGCACCATGCGCATCTCACTTGCAAAAATAACTCATGTGAGCCCCCTCAGAACAGTCGCCTGATAGGAAGGAATTTTAAAGGGTATCGAGAGAGGAAGTGTATTTCAACGCAAATGTGTTCCTTGTAGGCTGCCCACATGTGTTTGAAAGACCAGATGGTGCTGCTTGGCAGCGGCATGAAAAACAATGATCCAGTCTTGGTCATGTTCTTGTATTGACTGAATTCAGTTTTGCCAATAAAGTTGGGAAAAAAACTTCAACTTAACACTGATCTGAAAAGCATCACACTGACAGAAATGTAAAGCTCATAAAACGATATTGGTTGTATAAAGGAGTTTACTCACCTAAGGGTTGGTTGAACAGTCGGCCTTGAATCAGCCAAAGACATCTCCAGAGCTCTTTGTAAAGCCTGCTCCTCTGTCTGCAATCACAGAACCACAACAGCGTGTTCATATATTTTTCAAACAAGTACATTTTTTTTAATGAGCGATGTGCGTACCATCCCGGCCTGAAACGAGGCTGATGATGGTATGACATTCTGTGCTGAAACGGAAGTAGGGATCCGGGGAGTAGAGCTAGGAAAAGGAGGAAACGAAAAACAAGAAAATAAAACATCAGTACTTACTATTTGAAAAGGTTCCATTACCATTATAAATCAAAACGAGGAGGAAATACTCACCCAGAGTTATAACCTCTGCTATTTGAACTCAGACCATTAGAAACAGGCCTTTCCCTTGGGTTCCCTGAACTAGACGAACTAGAACCCGAAGCAGAGGTGGAGGAAGCACCCTGGGACCTCATTACAGCAGCATGTCTGAGGCAAACAATCCAAATCAAATCAGTCAACAGCCTTCACTGTGATACGTCAGATAAAACGATGGCAGCGTACGGCGACTCTACCTACCCGGTTTTGGACAGAGGTTTCCCATCAGTCTTACAATCATGGTCTAGCGGGTGCCGATGTTTAAGACAGTAATTTAAATGACACTGGTCGCAGGTCACTCGTATCATTTCCTTCTGCTTACAGCCCCCTCTAGAGCATTTATTAGTGAAAATCTGAAAGTAAAAAACACCTTCCATTAGTGTTGTTTAGATCCTTTCTGTCTGTTAAGTAGAACACATCAGTTTTTCACTGACCTTTCTCTTTCTTTGTGCAGGGTCTGATTTGCAGTCTCGATCAATATGTTCACCGACTTTAATGTCAGGCATCTCTCCTCTTTTGATGGGAATGGGGGTGTTGCACAAAGGACATACTGGGACCTGGACATCCTACATGACACATGAAATCAAAGTCATTTATAAACATAAGGACTAAAGATGCTCAAAAGGTTAAGGCTACAATAATGACTGCACTCAAATATAACCATACCAGCATACATTTAAGTCAAAACAAATGTGCTGGGGACCATAGCTTTTGTTTTTGTATGTATGCAAGTCGTTTTTATACAATAACAGAAATTAAAGTAAAGTTAGACTGTAGTGCTTACCACTTACCTTCTTGTAGGATGACATGCATTTGTGATTTGCATAGGTTATATGGTCCTTGCAGAAAATCTCTTGACAGGCATCACATTTCATTGGAAGGAAATCTGTATTGACACAGCATTTTCTTTTAGGTACAAGTCGGACTTAGCAAGTAGATAAAAAGCAGAATATGGTCTGAGCACGAATCGTATTCACGAGTAAAGCGCTCACCTAAACGTTTGCAAGTCTTCTCAGAGCAGTGCTCTCCCAAATCTGGAAACTCCATCTCAGAAAACAGTGGTGAGCTCTGAAGGAGGAGGGAAAGAAAAGTGGCTCAACAATTTGTTCCGACAGTGGCCGAAGGATGGTTTCACTTTAGGCTGGCTAATGTTAGCTATGGGATTAGTTATGAGTCACGTATGGTCATAGGTCCTGAGCCTTACACGGTTGCTAAATATTGAGCTAGCTAGCTAGCTAGCTAGCTAGGCTAACTTACACGATTAGCGTTAGTTCAGTTACGTAACCGATAATATCTCGCGTTGGTTAGAAATACATGAGAAAGGAAATGCTTGTCCTGTAACATATTAAGATCACAAGATATTTCAATCGACATTACAGTTATTTAACAAAAACACCAACAATAGTGAAGTCCAGAAGTCATAACAACTAGCTAGCTCGTGTGTTGCCAAGGAATAATCTTGAGTTTGAGCTTCAGTAAACACTTTCTCCCTCTCTAGACTTACCCTATAGAGAAAACAAAGTAACAAACGTAATACAAGTATTTTTGCCTCTGCTGACCAATTTTGTTCAAACTACTAAGATAGATCACTAAGCTAGCTAGCCAAACATTACAGCTAAGCGCAGCTTTTGTTCAATGTTTACTCACCAGGTCCCGTTTATTTGTCGCTCTGTTGTGTCGCGGAAGAAGGCAACAGTGTTATCATCGATTATCCGGGTCACTTGTGACTTTTGTTCCGTTTTCACAGCAATTTAACCGAATATTCCTGAGCTCCACTGTTTGTTAGCCGCAGCCCTGTCTGTTTTCATCGAGTTTTGATGTGTCACGCAAGCTCCGCCCACGGCAGGACGTACCCCGGCGTCAGAAAAACACGCGTCATCGCAAGCGTGGCGGTCGGGAGGAATCACAGGTAAAGTCTGGAAAGATCTGGAGCAAAGCTTTACACATGACTTAGTCACTTAGTGGACGCCCTGTGTTATGTCTAATGAGCAAAAACAATTGAATATGACTGGAATAATCTAATTATTTCCTTTCCCATTTTCCTATCTAGATTCCAATTTTTAAAATACAATATAGAGCATTTCTGTCCGTCTGTTCTTAATTTTAAGACAATGTGTGACTCATGAAAGCCAGTTTCCGCCTTTTGACAAATAACAGTAGTCAGCAGTAGCAAATCATAAGAATGACACACCATCTTATGTCTTACTCTTTCATAATCATCACATATTGTCACATAATGATGACTTGGCATTTCTTAAATGACAAATCATAATTATGGAGCACCGCCTCATAATGATGACGTAATACTACTACTACTAACAATTATCCCAATATGAATATTCCAAATTCTTTATAGCTCAATATTATAAGATAGCCGTTTTTGCGAGAAATTCATAATTATTAGATAAAAACATTAACAATTACCCGAAATGTTCCACTAAATAACAAATTATTATGACATAGTAAGACCCAGGATAATGAGACATGGCATTATTATTATGACATACCATGTTACGTTTTTCAAGAAGCAAAAGGACTTCCATATGCAGGAGCATGCTGGAAGACACTAAGACATTGTTGGGTTGTTGATAATTTCATCAGTATTGGTGGTAATAGTGTAACTAAAGTCATATATCGGCTGTCCATGACGAAAAAATAAAGCTATGTTTGTGAACCTTTGTGTGTACACACTGGGACGACAGTTACACTTTGAAAGGACACAATAAAATGAGCTTTACTCTAGTGGTCGAACTAAGAAATTGCAATACATTCGATTGTTTCCACGGTTTTGCTGCCCCCCGTGGTTACAGCGTGTAAATGGAATTCAGGGTATGTCTGGGCGTTAGTATTAATTAATAGTGTTTGTAAATAAGAATAATATATGTTTTATTGTACAATATGAATCCAGCCATGACGTACCATTCATTCCGATAAGCTGTCGTAAATATGTATTCATTCTGAGGGAACACCTATTTCTCAAGTATCTCTGCACTGAATGAGGTCAGCACTGAACAAAAGGCTCCAATTTGGGCTTCTCTCGAGTGTAGAGCAACAAAATGACACTTGACATCTCTCCAGCATTTTCATTCTAAATGCAGATTACCTTTTACCTCCTGACCAGCGATGCAATCAAGACCACTCCACATGTCATAAATTCTGGTTTCCAGCCGCGTCCTGTACCCTTTCTGCTGGCTAATTGCCTTTCGAAAGATGCTCGTGTCTTAATTAATTTGTCAACACAGCTCATCCCGTCTTGCTGTTCCCGGTCACTTGAGAGCAACATGCAAAACCTATCCGCTTCCATACATTTCACAAGAACTTTATGGAATCACAACTAAGGTCCACTCGCTAGAAAGCATTTTATCAGCTGATGGAGTTTGCCCGATTGTCATGGAGATGGTTCTGTTGACATTTATTTGTTAACCGTGCATCTGTAGTTATTATAACTAAAGCTAAGAACACTTTCCATTATGACCGTCCTTGACCTAACATCTTCTTCCTGCAGGTTGTCGTGGAGGCAGCTCAAAGTGATAACAAGGGCACAATTTTACATGCTTAATTATTTTACTTAAATCTACAGCTCTGTAGATGGTCTGACTCTGATCTGACTGTGGGGCACCGTTTACCTTACACTTTGCACTATATTTTAACTTAAAGGGAAACTACTGTTTTGTACAACCTAGACCGTATATGGGTGAGTACACTACTGTATTTTATGCCAGAAATTCGTAATTCGTATTCCTTCAGGAGATAATTAGATCCGTGTATAGCCATGTAGTGGGACTGACTGGGACACTGAAATGGAACCTCTAAATAACGCATTATCTGCTCCGAAACTCGTTCATTTCACCAATATTTTGTTATCACACTAACAAAAGTTATATGGGTGAGTAAACGACTGTATTTTATGCCAGAAATAAAGACCAGGTTAAACAATCGTTCCCCTTTAAGTCTTTTAGCATTTTTTACCTATTTTGGTAAGTCTTGTATGTATGTCAGAATGACAATAAAGCTGGATTTGATTTGAAGAGTTTTTATTTATATATTTTATTGTCAATCAAGACGGGAACCTGTATGAGGCCTACATGTAATCAAATCATCAAATACCTATTGTATTTGCTTGTGTGCTTTATATAAATCTTGGCTCAAATACGTACACCAATCTGCCTTTTACTTTTGTTTGGTTTTAGCTAAGTTGAGGGCCAATTTAGACTTAATAGGATCCATAACTTGAGTCATTTTGAGGTCTCTCTCTCACCCTCTCTGAAAAACTGATGATCACAGATATAATGTGCCAGCCAGAGAAGTATTTATGTGCTTTCTGTCTTCTAAAATATTTAACCTCAAAAGAGCCCTTGAAAGTAATAGAGTTCATGAAAATGGGCGTAATTCAGTTTTATTAAAAAGTGTGCTAGAGCCATATAATTCCAATATTACAATCTGACATTAATTATTCAAACCCAGGTCCAATCATCCAATCTTCAGGCAATTTACCAAGAAGAGATCTGAGATGTTCTTGAAGTTAAGTTTGGACTGTTCTCTCAGTTAGCTAGGGAGGGGAAACTGACCTCGGCATTGTTTTAGATGGCACGCTGACTAAATCTCTTGCAAACGGCTGGCTTAAAAATGTTAATATATCAGAGCAGAAAACCTCTTCGGTATAATTCAAGGCTTAGTGGTGTATTTGCATGTTTTACCAGTTGATGGCAGCAGGATTCTTTTACAAGCTGCAGGGAAGAAGCATGAATAGAGATGATTCCTGAGAGAATTAAACAGTGTAAACACTGCATATACAACATGTGTATTTGTCTTGATAAAATCTTCACCTAAGTGGGTAAAAATATGATCAGAAAAAAGAGTTTTCAGCCTATAATGTTTATAACCAAATATCTCATAGCCTTTAATGAATTACAAGGATTTTCAAAGTGGATATCATAACTTTTTCAGTGCTGCACATTTGAGCTCACAGGGAACAAAATTATTAAGAGGGGACCAATAAAGTGATTTAAGTGACACGACTAGAAATACTCATTTGCAGGGATGTTAAATATAGAGAGCGTCGCCAGGAGCCGACAGAAGCAGTTACAGAGAGCGTAAATTTCTCTCCTGTTCCGCAGCACCTGCCCCGTAAGCTGCTAACGCTGAGGCCAGATGGCACCACTCTGGAAACACCTGGCACTACACACACACACACACACACTGACACACACAGCTAAACGCCTTCTCACACGCTGTAAAGTCAGACCCCTTCCTTTACAACTGTTGTTAGAGATGCTGTTTCGCATTATTACTCATATTACAGGATGATTAAAACGTGCAGAGAGGTTGAATCCTGAAAAAGGCCCAGCCACTTGTGTTTTATTATAATGAGGGATAGACTCACTCACAGAGAGTCACAGAGATCACTCATACATATGCGCATCAGGCAACCATCAGTAAACCAGGAGCAAAACTGTTTGGACAATCTTCATCAGAGTTGATATCCTGACTGATTTTCATTAAGTCCATAAGCATATATTTAAAAAGATTTTGAGTATCAAATCAGTGCCTGTGTAAAACCGTACGTGCGTGCAGGTGTATTTTAGGCTGTTTGCAAAAAAGAGGTTATGCCTCAACAACAAAATGTTCTGTGCGGCGCTAAACCAAAGACAGGTTAATTCCACAAAACACAATTGAAAAACAACTCACGTGATTCGCACCTTCTTCGGTTCACCTTCTTCAGTGAGGTTTTGTGAGATAGAGAAGGTCAGGATTCCTAATAGAGGGGGTGATCATGTCAAGACGCAGTCTCAGAGAAATGGTTTGGATTCAGACCCTTCCATGACATCAAACGGACGTAATGACGACTTCAGACTAAGATTAAGATGATATGTTTGAATGTGTTCATCCCTGTGTTTGTTACTTGTACCCAGAGCCATAGGATAAAGAAAGGTTGGTTCCCTAATAAGTGGGTGTAGCACTCAGCTGCCCTTGTATTGCTGTATAACTGAATTAACGCTCTGAGAAAGTTTATATATATATATATATAAAATGAGACAAATAAATAAGTGAAAAGAAATTTAATTTGTGTAATTTGGAGTATTTTAGAAGAATTTGTGCTTTGTTTTCAGCATGCTTTGACAAAGAATATCGGGTCGCCAGATTGTTTTTCTTCCGCTGTGACACCTACATGATAACAAAACACTTTATTGATTGTTGCGTGGAAATCAAAAGGTCAAAGGACAGTGAGAAAGGTGAAAGTTCATATCTTGCTAAATGTGTCTATTAAGACTGATCTCGAGCCAGAATTATAAACGGCCACTAGAGGGCACAGCAGGTCTTTTTATCCACTCTGTGGGTTTTTGTTAAGGCCTAATGCTGTGCCAAGGTTGCCTAAAGGTTCACGTGTGTGTCCGCGTCAGGGTCATGTCAGTTGTGGTGGGACAGGAGTGCAGTAGAAACAGTGAATGTCAACTTTGTCAACTTCACATCAAGCTTCAGTGTCATTTTGTGTCAGAACACTTTCTCCACCATAGTTCAACTGTAAATGCGGCTGGGCTTTTTTAAATTATTTATTTATTTATTCCTTTTTTTTTTGTTTTGTACAGCAGCAGATGGCCGGGCTTCAGAGTACAGTCACTGCTCTCTCCAGAAGATCTTTGTAAAGTGGAGAAACAGCGAGGGACTGCTCGCAGTGCTGCCATCATTTCCAAGTTGGCTACGGAATAAACTGCACAAGCCTAGCAACTATTTAGTATTTGACGATTAAAAATAGCTATATTTCTGAAGCCTCCTCTCAACTTCATACTCAGTTTCTGTGCTCCCATTAGTCTCTAAAGTTCTGGACATGATGCAGATGCATGATACCTGCATAACATGTAAGCAGGTGGTGACCTAAAGGGCAGGAGGGGTGGGGGGGCTCATGTGTTACACATAAATACATCTTTCTCAGAAAGATTGGATACTCCTGCAGGAAAGTTGCCTAGTTATTTCCTTGCTGCTCAAAATCAAAGAAACATACTTTGTAGCTTAAATCCAAATTATGCACATACACCCAGTCATGCACAGAATGTGAGCTGCAACAACAGAGACACTGACAGGCACAGCGCACGGATGTGCACCTTATTCCCATTTCCACCCATCCACACCCATTTGGGATTATATGCAGGATGGCTTAAAATTTGGATAGGCTACACTTTTTTTTCTTTCCTTTCCTATTCCTGTAGACTTGAATTATTAGATTGAAGTTGAATAATAAGCACTGAGTCAAACAGCACACCCTTCATCTGCGGAGCTGTAATTAACGGGGGCAAAATGCAGGCGGTGGCGAAGGAGGGGGGAAAATGCAAATTATTCTGCACAAAGGCTCCTCACAAATTGGCGTCACCATTTCTCAAATTATATCATTACTATATTTTGAAAATGTTAATCTGTTGAGCGGATTTCCCGGGGGAGTTGAGTAAATTAGTTCTATTTCCGAGACTGCCTCTCTGCAAAGGCACGGCAGCGACAAGCACCTCTGATTTGCTGATTACAATTAGACTCCCCAGTTTGGGCTCCTTCAAGCATTGATAATTTTCGGCATATTAAGCACGTTTTAGCAAAGGTGATAAGTCAGTTTTAATTGAAATGAAATTATTATTCTAATGGAAGTTTGGTTATTATTATTAGGAGGCACTAGTCATTCTAGCTTCATTTTTAATATATAAATGCTGGAGAGTGAAAAAAAAAGATTTTGAAGGGCATTAGGGTGTCAGGATTGAATGAGGTAATTTGAAGGGAATTACTTTCTCTTCTATCAGAAATGAACTGAATTAAAAGTCCAAATCAATCGCTTTCACTTCTCCATTCTACTTTGACAGCGGCACAATTACAGATAATTAGATGGGAGGAAACTTTTAATTGTGGGATTAGAGGGAAAGAGAATTTGTAGGATCAGAGGGAAATTTCGAGGCAGAGTTTTCTTGCTTAAAATCGAATCAAAGGATTTGCGAGCTTAAAATGGCAACCAGCTCCTTCTTCTTCTGCTGCTTTTTTTTACTCCTGCTGTTTAATTGGAATTGCATCTAGTTCATCCAAATCATCCAAAACAATTAATTTAGATTTAATTCTATAATTATCATCAAATCGAATAATGTGCAACCTAATTTAGATAGTTAAAAATTAACGTGCGTGAAGTTAATTGAGTAATTAAACTCCTAAACTGCCGCCTATTAATTTGCCTGCCTAATTAAAAATGAATTTGATTCTATGCGGCTAAAGTAGGCGTCGGTGTTGGATGGGCGTGTTGATAAGGTCTGTGTCTTTTTTGGGGAAGGGGGTGGGTGGGTTGTATCATTTGAACACCTATATTAAGTTGGCATGACTATAAATTTCAGTTATCTGGTTATCTGGACTCAGGTGAGCGCGCAGAGCGAAATCCTCTTACAGGAGACGCATCCAAGCAGACTAACAACACAAAAAGTTGGCATTGGAGAAACACATTCAGGAAGTGGGGATGGATAAAGTGTAAAGTTGTATGCTTTAGCTTAAGAAGAAGAAACTTTGACTCTAGACAGATTTGTCTCCGAATTCCTAACCTTTTGGAGTTTGCGCGTCAAGTAGACTTTCCCACACGCTCCATCGGTGCCACCGCGGTCTTTCCTCATCTAATTCGTCACTGTTTTGAGCAGTGGACCTCCAGCCACCTTAAGAACACTCCTAAGAGATAAGTGCAACGTTTAACACTCCCGTAAATGATTCAAAACCATTCCATGCGCCTATAAACACGTTAAGGAAAACATCACCTCACCACTGATGTAACACACTCTCTCTCCAGGCTTCTCCAGCCATGCTATCTCTCTTAAGTGCGAATTTAAATGTATCTCAAATGGATGGGAGGGCCTTTTTTTTTTTTGTTATCATCCAAACTGTGCTTGAGGTGAAGGTGCAGCGGGGCTGTAAGCCTGGAGGCGAGAAGCTGTCACATGCAGTGAAATATCAAACAGCAGGGGGGAAAAAAAGTCATAAACTATTAATGTTTAGTTATTTTAGAAAGTTGTTCTCTAAAAGTCCCCAGAGTTTAGATCTTCAGCTTCTAGAATGATGGAGCTCTCTCTGTTTTCCTTGTGAACTGATGGGACTTATTAGGACACCTAGAAGAGGAGGAGGAAAGCACTTCAATGTGTTGGTTCGCATCTGTCAGCCTCCACCAGTTATTTGCCCTGGAATTTATCTCCTTGCAAAGAAAGTTAATCAATTAGTCTATAGGCCATGTGCTCTTATTGATTCCGATAAAACAATACATAAATGCAATAACGACGATGCGTCCTCCTGCGGCTAACCGTGCAGAACTCTGAATGGGAAAAATAAGCAATTTTCTTTATTTTTTTCTTTCTTTCTCTGTTTTTCCTTTGAAGAGCTGCCAAAAGGGACAGTGGTAAAAAGGTAACAAGGCAGGGCAGCATCGTGACTGAATGCTGGCCTTGTTCGCCTTATTATCGGGTTAATTAAAGCTTGAATCTGACAATGTCACCCGTTGTAGAAAAACGGATTTAAATGCAACGTCTCTGGAGACTGTGTCAAGGGCTGCTTTTCATTGAGCTCCCGTGTGCGCCCCGAGTTGAGTAAGGGGTGGGGGGTGGTGGGTGGGTTGGAGGGGTAGTGGGGGCAGCTTGTGCTTATATGCCCAGAATTGACGAAAAGCAATTATTGAATTTTAGATGTTCAAAAAAGAAAAGAAATAAAGAAATGAATGGGGAGGAATTATTCATAAGATCTTGTCCGTGTGCGTTGAAATTAAAGTTAAAATACAAAGAGAGCACGCTTCAAAGGCGAGCTGCTACAAAAAAAAAGAAGATGGATAAATGGGCGAGATCATTTCTGAGGAGTTCATTAACATGTAGGGCTGCGCACTGAAATGCAGAGGGGTTGTTATTTGGGCTTGGGGGTCAAGTGACGAGCGGATTATATACTTCCTCATAATAATATTAATTAAACAATTTGCATGCTAATAGGGTAACAATTATCGCAGCTTCTGTTGAGAGATTCAGGTTATTACAACATGCCAATCCGGGTGCCAAGGGTCAGGGAATGAGTGGGGTGCGAAATTTCAACTCTGATTAACATTATGACAGCGCCAGACTTGGGATAAATAAAGTCGAATTAATTATTTGGAAACCTAATGAGCAGATAGGATTTGGCCATAGCCACATATTGAGTGCAGAGGGTTGCACAAAGAGGAGCGTTCCAATTTTGTTTCCTGCCACAAAAATGTGAACGCGCAGTGCGCATATGTGGTATTATTTTCCTGGTTAGTGTTGCCTTTGTTCTGTGGAAGTTTTCATTTATAGTCAAATATTTTTCTCTCGTAATCCGGTCCTACCTTATGCACAAACCCTGTGGCAGTTAAATGTTACAGTTTGACTTTTTGCCCTCAGCAGTATCTGGGTTACACTTTAAATACACTCATATTTCAACAATCACTGTGTTAGGTTTATACACTGCGTAACCTAATTGCATTTAAATGATGATCTATAACTAACACGGGTGTTTATCCCCACTGTGTGGTTTCCAAAGTGGGGTTCAGGGTCCAATATTCCTGCAGGACAGATTTCTAGCCTATAGGGTTTAGCTTTCAACTGTCTCTGCTGTGACAATAGTTTATCTAAAGAAATTTTTATTTTTTTTTAGTTAAAAAAATAGCAAATACATTGTAAAATTGACTTCAAATTTATAAAACGTGATAGTTTTATTTTTAATTTTTTAAATCTACTCCAGTGTTCACGTATTTGCAGGTCATCCAGAGCACAAAAAGTCAGGGAGCCTCTGGCCCAATCCATCCGCCTGTAGCCCTTTCCTTCCCGGGATTCAGTGAGCCCTTCCTCCCGGTGGGTCCCCCGTGTAGTAGCGATGTAGTTCTTATCAAAGCCCTCCTGTCTTGTTGTGACAGCTCTGATATTGTTTATTGAGGTGGATGTCAGCTTTAATTAGCAATCGATACGGGGAGCGTTTGCAGAGCGCGTCTCTGACGTCAGAGTCCATTACCGCTTTTCATTGGGTGTCATATTCCCAGAGCCTGGGCTAATTATTGGGAGGTTCATGTGGATAAAGTACAGCTCATCCCTCCCTTCACATCATGTCCCCTACTCGCTGGCCACACTCGCTGCATGCTTTTTAAATTCCCATCACCGGCCTCCAGACGTCGTCTCCTTTTGCCTGCGGGATGATGGACAGCCGGATACTGGATCCACCTCACGCCCAGTTCGGAGGCTCTCTCGGCGGGATGGTGGGTTTCCCGTACCATCTGAGCCACCATCACGTTTACGAATTAGCCGGGCATCAACTTCAATCTGCGTCCGCGGTTCCCTTCTCAATAGACGGATTACTCAATGGTTCGTGCACGGCTTCAGTGGGCAGTTCCAACCACCTCTTGTCTTCGGGCTGCGGGATGAATGGAGATCAGCAGTACAAACTGTCAGGTAAGCAACATTATCTCCTGCACGGTAACCTCTCCTCAAGGTTGGCTACTGCACAAAGACTAAAACATAAACAAAGACAGGCTATTGCGATACAAGTTATCCTCTCCGTGGTGCGTTCGAGGGGGAAGCCAAACCCCTCTCTCTTTCACACACACACAAGCTGATGACTATTATTCGCCTTCCATTTTATTGTTATCACAGAAAACTGAACCAAAGGGTAAATCTTGATGTGAGTGAGTAAATGCTTGCGTTAATATCCGAAGCTTTCCTAATTAAAATTCCACATAATCCACAGAAGCTGCAGCAGTCTGCATGTGTACATTGCTGCAGAATTACAAACGCAATCACCCTGTTCACCTCTAAACTTTACAAAATTCACCCACCATCCATGAAACAAATCCCGTTAAAATGACAGTGAAATGTGGATTTTTTTAAAAAATATCTCTCTGCATATATTCAACCCTTGTTTACATTTATTCTCATTCTGCTGTCAGACTCGGGGGACCCAGACAAAGATAGCCCTGGTTGCAAGAGACGAAGAACTCGCACAAATTTCACTGGTTGGCAGCTGGAGGAATTAGAAAAGGCTTTTAATGAGAGCCACTATCCGGACGTGTTCATGAGGGAGGCGCTGGCTCTACGATTGGACTTGATAGAATCAAGGGTTCAGGTAAATATATATATTTTTTTGTCTTGGCTCGTGATTTTAAGCCTGTGTGGTGTTGTCTCTTTGTTTACTTTATTTAGCCATGGAAAAAAGCCTATGCCTTTAATTACAAGTAGAGAAAATACATGTGTAACTAAATCTTCCTGAAGCATTGGAACGATTATGTGTGATAATATAAATGTAATAATTTTTAGATGATTATTTTTTTTTTAAATAATTAAAAGGTATCACAGCATGACTGTGGACTGCTTGACCTTTCCTGAGTCAAAGAATTTATTTTAATTACAATTTTAATTCTTTTTAATAAACGAGTCTTATATTTATTTACTATATTTATTATATTAAATTACATTATTACACTGTCAAATAAAGAACAAAAATATAAAAATATATGGGTTTACAATTCCTATTATATGAATAGCATTATCAAATTTATTTTCTTATGGTTAAGATTATTTTTTAAAAAGAACGAAGTGGTGTTTTATTTATTTGCAAATTTTAGACAAAGGTTAAGGGTTAAGCAAATCTTCTTTTTGTCTTCTTCCCAACTTTGAGCTGCTTGGTGCACAGATTTTAAATCAAAGGCCTAATTAAAATCCAGCATAGGAAACAGCAAGCACAAAATGTAGCCTCGCTAGTCGTTTAATGGCCATGTTGTTGATTTTCACCTTGCAGTGACAGAGGTGGTCTTTATACGTGTCCTCCTCTCTCCGCAGGTATGGTTTCAAAATCGCAGAGCCAAATGGAGGAAAAAGGAGAACACGAAGAAAGGTCCGGGTCGACCTGCTCACAACGCCCACCCCACCACCTGCAGCGGGGAGCCCATGGACCCGGAGGAGATCGCCCGGAGAGAACTGGACAGGCTGGAGAAGAAGAAGCGCAAGCAGGAGCGCCGGCTGCTCAAGTCCCAGAACAGACTCGCTTCTGGGGATTTATTTCACACCCCGGGATCAGACAGCGACAGCGGGGTGTCGCATGTCACCGACAGTGACCACAACACAGGCCCGCCATATGACTCTGTGGGGGGAAGCCAAACGCAATCGAGCTGCGACCAAACACCTCACCCTTTCCAGATTCAAACCCAGAACCAAAGACACTTGGACCGGGAGGCTGGCGGATCCGAGCTGGACTCGCCCGAACCCAGCCACCGGTCAAGCCTGTGCTCCAGCAACAACAGGGCGTCCAGCCTGCAGAAACTCAACCCTTTTAGCGTCGAAAGCCTCCTTTCGGACTCCAGACCGAGACGCAACGCCGCGGCCTTACCCTCCACACGGCCTTTGATAGGGAAAGGACACTTCCTTCTCTATCCCATCACACAGCCGCTTGGATTCATTGTTCCTCAAACCGCCCTGAAGACAACAGCGGCGGCGAACTCTGACAATGACACCCCGGAGGACAGAAACCAAACCGGTGTCCGCTGCAGCGTCTCCGCGGGCTCCTCGGGATGTAGGAGCAGCTCGCCGGAAACTGCAGACGCGTCGCAAAAGGGACAGGTGGGATCAGGGGAAAAGACAGGTTCACCGCACACCAGCCCGCCCAGGGCCGCCTTTTCCACGGGCAAAAGTACTCAGACCTCTGTTATTTGCAGCGAACACAGTCCGAGTAAGCCTGTCGATGCGGACAAAACAGAGCATTTAGAGAAGGACCACCCCGAAAACCCAGAGTCTGCCCTCAGTGACTGTCCTGCAGAGACAAAAACAGACTCTAAGGAAGATGTCGACATGGAATAAATCAGCGGGGGTAAAAAACAAAAAACAAAAAATACAACAACCATACAGATATAACCTCTAAACGACACCTTTCATTAGGCCAAAGCTTGACCAGAAACTACATCTTTGCATCTAATCTCTAGGTTTCCCCCACTCTGCTGATATTTGACAATGTGCTCTCTCTCTCTCTCTCTCTCTCTCTTTCTATCGCTCTCTCTCTCTTTGCGAGTGTGTGTATGTGTGTGTGAGTCAGGAGTCTCTAGATATCCTTTAATGTGTGATAACTTGTCGGGGGGAAAAAAACACATCGAGACCAACAAAAATCCTCAAGAGCTGTAAGAAAGGTATTATACTATTTATATATGTAAGGTTTTTCTTAAATAAATCTATTGTATACAAGCACCTCGAACCGTGTGAGACCTTAAATAGCAGCACATCCAGTGCAGGACTACAGTACAGTAGGAAAAGGGGGCTTTCTTAAGAAATCTCATGTTGTACTTTGTATATTGCCTTAACAAATTTATTCATCTATAAGCCCCCACTGAAATGAGGTTACGAGCCCGAGGCGAAAAGGACCCGCTCGACTCCTGCAGAGTTTTGATATGAAAGTAATTATTTTCCCGGTGGCTACTGCAGGGGGATTCAGTTTATTTTAGCTCAAAGGGGGTTATAATACATTACCGATTTCTAGTGATATGAAATCACATAAACTTCCAAGAATAATAGAATTAGCATGAAAAGGCCTGGGTGTCAAATTGAAATAGGAAAATAATAGCCCCGGCAGCTGGGAGTGTGTGTGTTTGTGCATATTGGATAGGAGATGAGGATTCGTGGGGAGGCATTTTCATGAGGTTTTTTTTCCTTTCTTTCCTCCCCTCTCTCCCTCTTTCTCCCTCTCTCCCCCCACTTTGTCAGGGCCCCTTGTAGCAGGGCTATATTAAGATAGATGTTCGATGATATCCCTCATTGTTCTGTCGCTTTACATTGATGTTTCTGTGTTATCAGCCTATTGATCATGCGTCGGCTGTAATAGGACGGGCTGAGGCAAACGTGCCTATTTACAATAGCAGAACACATTTGTTCTAATAGGGCTGGTGGTCCCCAGGGATGCCGCGCAGGATCTGGGACATCTGCTCCCCTTTGCAATATTAGCAGCGCTGACCACAATATCAAGTCGACCAATGGAAACAAAAACAAGAAATAATATATAAATATAGATATACCTATATGGAGGTAACCTAGCCTTTAATAACATAAAAGAAAGCCCAGGAAAAAACAAAAAGAAAGAAGTCCAGCTATATGTAGAGCTGCTAAAAACCCCATGCCCTTTAGTGTTCTCCCTTGATTTGCAAATAAATTGAAAATAATCAGAGGGACTGAGCTTTACGTCTGAGCCGGCGCAAATGAATTTCTGAGCCAGTGTCCCTTTCAAAATATTTACATAAATTTCAACCCATGCAGCTGTTTGCTCAAGGAAGCAACGTCTTATTAGGTTGCTGCTGCTGCTGCTGGTGGATGTGGTGGAGGTGGGGGGCAGACAGGCAGAAAGGCAGAAAGGCAGGCAGGGGCAGCCAACATGGCACACGCAGCGAACATGCGCAAGATTAGGCCTGCACGGGTTAGAGGTGTACAGTATGTCTGCGCGGCGTCTACAGCGCTGAGATTATTCTTGTGTTATTTTGTAATCTCGCGTGATGTAACTTCCCAAAGCGACTTTACGCATGTGAAGAGATTTTTTTTTGCCCAAATGTTTTTACGTTCAAGTCTGGCACAGATCGGATACAAAAGTAACCGAATTGCCGTTTCTTTAGAGGGTTTATTCTCCAAATCGTTCGAGTAACGGGGGGCAATTTAAACTAACCCCTGTAAGATTCTTCGGTGTGTATTTTTCCATGCTACTCTTAGGCTATTTGGGACGTATGCCCAGTTCATCCATAATTCATTAGCGCACTGAATAGGAGTATCGCTGGCTGCACATTGGTGGCCTTAAGGTGAAATTAGCGATTTGCTTAAGTAGTTAAGCTTTTCTTGCCTGAGAGCTGCACGCTGCATGATTCAAGACAAACTATCAATCGATATGCCCAGGCAGCCTCCAGGAGATGTGTCGTCCATGAATCATACTTTATGAATTCAATTTATACCCGGAGAAATTTTCAATTTGAACGCCGGATCATTATGGGAGAGTGTAAATTGTTTTTGCTCTATTATGCATCGGACGCCATCATTTTTCTTTCTAATTACGGAGGTGTCAGGTCGGGCTGTCATGCAGACGCTGATTTTCAATTTAACTGATCATCATGCATTCATTTTCCCATTTGATAAATCTGCTATCTCGAAGCTTCTCCATGCCCGGAATGCTAAAAGAGAGGCACAGATTGGCAAAGTAATAGGGGCCTGTATGCGGCAATAAGTGCAGATCAGGCAGCTAATTTAGCACCTCCTGGTATTTCCATTTCCATTTCTCATTTCCAACTCTCAAAGGAGGAAACGCAGCCCAAAGGCAGAAAGCTGGTAGGCTTTTCATATCGGAGAAAGACAGAGAAAAAAATCTACCAAAACGGCTTGTTTTCAACCACACATTCCCTAAATTAGGATATCAAGCTTAATTAAGGCTAATAGAGTTTTCTCAGTATGTGTTAGTTTTATTTAATAGAAACAAATTTGCGCAATTAATTATGACCATGGCATTAAGAGTCTCATTTGCAGCATTCGAGCTGCAGCCTAAATCAGCGTCTTCTGAAATAAGCTTCTCATTTCCAAGCCAAATGACTAACCACATGTTTTTATAGCAGCTTCCATCACAAGCATCATATCGGGTTGTTTTCCATAATATATCCGAGTAAATTGAGTCAGATTAGGCATAAATCGATGTCTTTAACGCCACCGGATGGCTTAAATAAATGTGGATTTGCGCGTATTTTTGGTTCTGATAGAAAACCCCTTATTTTACGCAATGAACTTTCTACACTCCCAACACTATGAACAATCTAAAAACAATGTTTTTCTTTGAATATTATACGGAGTATATTTTTATGGATTATTACTCGACTGTATTTTTAAATTACGCGTATGGATTTACAAGTTTCATGCCCAAATCAACTCAGATGGACAATAGTGCTCTCCTCACAAATCCCTCTGTCTGTACAGGCTACTCTTGTGCGCTTTGTGTTGCTGTATGAGATCTCAGAGGCTCTGAAGGCTCAGTTTGGATAAGAAAGAGCCGTGTCCCCTTTTTCTTTCTTTCTTTTTTTACATTTTTTTTTTATTTTTTTAAAGGCTCCTCCATAAAATAAAATGGCACTTGACATTTGGCTTCTCCTGCAGCAACTCTGCCATGCCTTTTAGGATTATTTTACATCTCATACTCATTAATGCGCCGGCGGATTTAATCATTCTTATCTTTCCCGTGCATACCTGGGATAAGCCTGAAATTACCATCTGCATTGATTTCTGGACAACCCCTTAAAATAATTTTAATTATCTCAGAGTATTTCGCGAAAAATCCCTCTAATCAAAATTTAGTTAATAACACTTCACCGCTCAGATTTCTGTGGGCTGTTGAAACTCAGATGTAGGCGAATTTAAAGAATCCTCAATTGTGCTGGTTTTGAATGAGATTGATTGCCCATGTGACCCATTTAACCTGCACTTGGACTTTCAGTAATTTTATTTTATTTTATTTGCCTTAAAATAACATAAAGCCTTTCCTCGATTCTCACATTAAAGTCATTCTCTGAAAGTATGAAATACTTATGCCAAAGTCTGCTAGATCTAAAAATGTGGATACAATAAATTCAATGACAAAAACATTGTATACTATGAAATGGGTCTCTGCATTGACCTATGTGTCAGGACAGAAAATGTAATTGTTGGAGTTGGCCATATTGAGATTACATATCATAGCTGCTCAATGTTGACATGAGCATCACAAAATAATAAGTAATTGAAATCACAATTTCCTATAGCACCTAAATGCATCCCAAAAATGAAAGCTGAAATTAGAAAATACATTTTACACAGTGGAAAAGTATATAACTGGAATTCTGGAAGCATAAAACATAAAATTGTATGTACACTTTTTTGTTCTATGACACACAAAAGCCACAATCTCCTCTCAAAGACAAGTGAAACAATTCAAAATTTCTTTCAACGCAACTTTTCTCAATAACACACCACCTCCATCTCCATTTTTAAAATGTCTCTCTCATTAAATATTGCACGTGTCTACATTACACCAGCTCCACATTGTCGTGGAATCGCTGTAGGGGAGGATTAGATATTAGACTCCTCTTCACAATAAGAGCACTTGCATCCTGGTACACAGAGAGGTGACGGAAGCCTTTTTCACAATGGTCACACCTGTTGCTATCTGTCTGGCCTCATTATCTAAAGGGGGGGCTGCATTGTGCGTTTGGAATGACTCATAGGACAAAGAAAATATTAGAAAAAGAAGATATGGATATAAGTTAACAGTGCATTGCATTCTTCATTTTTTTTTGTGCAAAAAAACATGTTGATGTATGCATGAGTATGCAATATTTAAGCATATTTGGCAAGGATCGACTCTGATGTTGTACCACACTGTCCAAAATGTTCAAACCATGAATTTTGAGGAACAATTCGAACATGGTTATGAGGTTGGATTCGGACTCAATGGATATGAGTTTTAAACATACGGCCATCTATGATCATAGCTGCCAGTCCAGACCCTTGTTTGTGTGATGTTACATGGTATCGGGGATATTTATTTATATGTACTTCACATATTACGTGGTGAGAGTTACTGTTGCTCAAAAATCTTCAGAACGGCAACTGCACACAAAAGAAGCAGCAATCAGGCCAAGGTAAGATATTTAATCCACAGTAAATCTCACAAACTAACACGGCTGCTATTAACTAAAGCATTATGAGCAATAACTTCCAGCCTGGGGAACTCACTTTGAATGGCAGAGTGATATGTGAAGGGGCCCCATAGCCTCTTCTCAGGTGCCTTAGAGTAATGTCTGAGAGCTCAGCCCTCTGTTGCTTATAATTAAAAAAAAAGGTGGTATATTTCTAAGACATGCCAGTAAGGTTAGTAGCCATTCTGACAACACATTTAACAGCATAGTATTGCTATGAAGGATGAAAAAACAACAACAACAACTGAAAACATATCAAATATGTGAATAAAACTGTTTTACATCAGTCTAGGATACACTGACACTATTCCAAACAACAAAATGTAACAAAGGTAACAGGGTGATATATCAACCTATGTATACATCTATACAGATCCTATTTTTTTGGTTATTTGTGGAAAAAATATGGTCATAACAACGCAGTCCTTGTTCTCTGTTTGGCTCCAATTTCATATATGTGTAGGCTAATTGGCAGGCTAATGCTCATGTGCATATATAGTGCATTTGGAACTCTCAAATAACCTTCAGATTCCACACTCAGTGAGAGTACTAGCCATTATATCACACTACTGTGGTAGCCTAGATTCAACTGTTTGAATTAATGGTGTACACTTTCTTCACTTATGAGGCGATAAGTCAAAATGGATTACAACAGGCACAGATATGAATATGTGAATGAATGACATCTCCACCATGTCAAGTCACAAGGTGATATTGTTGGCAAAAAAGGGAGGAGTCTGATGCTTTGAGGTTTCTTGATTTTTACACTGGTACGTACTACATCCAGAAAATAGCTGTAAGCATGGCACGACAAAAGCCGTCTCTACGTCTAGATGTTACCAAACTAAATTTCACCTACTAATGGGGGCCTATACAACCTTAAATGGGTTTAAAGTTAATCTGAGTATGGTGTGCTAAAGTTTAAGATGGTTCAAGGTTGTGACCAGCTGATGATCCTTTGGGGCCATAAACATAAACTGCAGATATATTTAGATATCAGCAAAAAAAAAAATCAAAAAAATTCAAAATTAGTGTCACCAAAGAATACAGAACAAATGATTCTGCCATACCACCAAGTGGCTAAAGAAACTTTTTTTTTTTTTTTTTGCATATTTAAGTTTAAGAAATTAAAGGACCTTAGCTAATGCTAGGTTAGACAGAAAAGCCTTGAGTCAACATGTTGCAACAGATGCACGTCAAACTATTTTGTAGGAAAACAGACGGCACATAAACTAACATGACTGACCATGAGTTCAAGACGAGAGGTGTGATTAAAGAGTTAAATGACTCACAGACAAAAGGACATGCCGGATCATAGATCAGTGCATAATCGGCACATCCACCAAGTGCTGGCAGCTATGTCAAATCAATGTAGGCGGAGTTATGCTGTCACTTAAGGAGTGGCTCTAGTTTAACAAGGATGTGAAAGGAACCCCTGATCCTAGAGGGAGAGGTGACACTGGCAGAAAACTCCAGGCTATAACTGCAATCAGCATTGCTTCTAAAAGGGTTGGGATAGTACGTGATGACCAGTAGCTATGATTAGCCAGCTGAGACAGGAGCTCAGGCTCTTGAGCCACCGGTTCAAGGAGGCAGGAGACGAAGTGTGGGCCACGTTAGAAGACTTTCATTTCAGGAGGGAAGAGAACCTTTGTTAACATTAGGAAGGCTGACCATTACAAGTGAAGTGGTCCTGACGAGAAAACAAGATACATTCTGGATTCATAGAAGAGCCATTTACAAACAAGATACTTTACACCATCAGTGGTTGTTTCTATGACACTTATTAGACAGTTCCATGTGTTTTACAGGAGCTGTTGAATGTTTCCTAAGACCTAGAGATGGATTTCTTCAGTGCACAATGATGACATAGTGATCATTGAGGTGATAAGGGGTGTGGGAGAACACACAATGAAGGGCATCCCCTTTGTACTCAACAAGCCATAGTGAATAATTAATAGTAAATTAGTATTTGGTTCATGGTAAAATCTGATTTCTAATTCTAAACACTGCTTTCTATAAATGGTTCCTCCAGACTTCACTTCCGCACATTTCTGGATGTTTTCCATCGGTATCCATCCAAGTAAAGAAAGTAGAGACCATTTTTGTAATTATTACTGATTTAGGTATATGCATAAATTGGACAGGTTATATTTCAGTTTAGATTCCTTTGTTCCCACTGGTCAGACGAGAGCAGAAGTTTTCTGCTCGTGCCCATCATTTGTCCAAGCACGAACTGGGTGAATTAGGTTAGTCCAGCAACCTCGCTTCCGAGAGCTCCCGATAAAGGCTTTAATATCAATAAGCCTACACCTTCTGTGTATCTCTTCTTCTTACCGGATCAATGTGACTCATCACCTGGTTGTGTGTAGCACAGAAGAGGTGCCCTGGAGGAGGAACACCCTCAGCTGTTGTGTCGGCACAACCATCTTTTGTCCAATAACCACCTCCCAGAGGCCTGCAGAAGAATCATCCAAGGCTAGGCGATGCTGCAAACCAAGACAAAAAGGGAAAAGGACACATCATAGCCAAGTCTCGTGTGGACATCTTAGAACATCACAAGGTTGGCAGTAGGTATTTATACAGAAATAATCAGACCTCACATTGACTGCAGTTGGATGGATGATTTTGGGTTAGAGGCTGCTTAAATCATTGTTTTGACCCCAGGTGCACTCAGATTGGATGTGAAGTGATATTCTTCCTCACTTGTGTGCTGACAAGGTTCCTTTGCCGATTCCAAATTATTAATTAAGTTTTTAAAAAATATGTTTTGTGAACATGAATGTTGTACCTTGTAGTCAAAAAATCTAAAAACTTGTAAAGTAAATCTTAATGTGGGATTACTTTGTCAGTGATGATAATTACAATATCTATTCCCAAAACGCGGCATAATTCTTATTATATTTATATCCAATATATCTTCTATATCTCATGATTGCCATTGGATGCTAGCAACCCCAGAAAGATCTCAGTGCTTGAGAGGTCCTGAGAGTCTGTATTTTGGTAGCTTGTAATGTTGGTCCTTTAGATGCTAAAAGGCAAGATTCGATATGATACAATAAAGCGTATGGTGAAGATTTAGACATTTAGTAGTTTTTGTGTCCAAACAGTTTTGTTGTCTAGAAAGAGTAAGAGAGTTTGCATTTGACCAGTAATAAGCACATATTAAACAAATGTCCTGCAGCTAATACTACATCATTAACTTATATATGTGTATTCAATATCTAAACCTATTATGGCTATACATGAGAGAAACCACAATCACTATATAGAACACTGAATACCATCAGTATAGAAGAAAGTCAATGTGTATGTATATCCATGTGCAGAAAACAGAAGACATGTGTCAGGAGTAAAGATATTTTCTTCTCTGTTCACGGGTTAGCACGTGTAAAGCTCATATCTGTACACAATGATAAGGACTAATCCCATTCACTGCTGTATTCTGAGGAAGCGTGTGGTGAAAATCAGTAAACAAAAGAAAACAAAAAAAGAAAAGAAAATGAACTGCGATCCATGTTGAACTACTGTTATAGCTGGCCTGTGTTATTAATCTGGGATACTGAGAAGTAAACTTTGCTATCCCAGTTATTGTTGTTTTTTGCGATTAGTGCAAGCTTGCTTTTCACCGTCACATTTGGAATATTATGCTCATGCATGTGTACATGGAAATTTGTGATCGAGACATGAAGGCGCATATAAAGAGCATGCTGAATCGCACCCTAACCAGAATATCAGTTATTATCTGGTATACTGTGTGCATGTAAATGTTGTCATTCGGGCTTACCGCTTGCTGGTGATTTATATGAAAAAGACAAGCATTTTCCTTCTTTGACTTCCCAGGGAATCCGTGCCCCGGAGGTTAATGAAGTGTGAAGTGTGAAAACTTCCTGAGATGGGATGAGTTAAATAGTGTTCTCAGATGTTAAGGCAACACTGTCCAAATTTATTTGTGTGTGTCAGTGCTTTATAAGTCTTAAATCTGGCAAACATGCCCCCATGGGCCATCTGCTGCCACTACTGGGGCTAATGCCATCTTGTGTGTTCCAGTCAGTCCACATTAATGGGTGTAATAACAAGATCTAAGTGAGAATTTGAATTGAATTCACGGGATTTACCGACATTTGTTTTACGCCCCAGTGTCTATACTACTGAATATATTGAGAAATTTCATGTGCAAAGGTTATTTTATTTCCCCTTTTTCTTAGCGTACAAGTTTAATTTAAGCATAAATTGGAAAAATATTTAGGAATAAATATTAAAACTAACAGGGATAACTGCCAAAATCACTCTTAATAATAAGCCTTAACACTACTAGGCTGTAAGCAGATGGATATTAGATATTATTACATATTACAATGAGAATTATAAGAAGCTATTTATAAAAGTAGCCATTAGATGTGGTGTCAGACAGACAGACATTTACAAAAAAAATCAACAAAATGAACAAAAGAATTTGGCACTCAAATTGATTCACTACTGCTGCTAATAATAATAAAAACAGCAATAATATTTATAATAATCTTTTCCAGTATTTTCCACTGAGGTATTTTATATGAACTGTATGACCTCTATAATAGATACACTATGTGGCTAAGGGAGGCTTCACTAATAGACATTTTTGGCTGCAATTAAAAATGGTTCCCATGAAAGACCTGACACGTCCACTAAGTCAAGAGTCTCAGACTCGGCTCTTTCCTTCCGTCATTAAAGTGGTATTGCAAATGTTCTTAGCACATCAAGGCCAAGACCTCAGATCTCACTATTACACGCGCATTATTTAATCCTGGGGCTCTCTGGTACTACTGACATGTACAATTTCTGTCATTAACGTGCCTGTAAGCTTGGGGATGGACCAGATCCACTTGAGGTCCAGTTTTTCCATTTAATGGCCCAGGGGAAGCGGGGTTCAACTGGGTCTGAAATGTTACTAGAAAAGTGGTCTGTTGAGGAGCATGTTATGGCTCTGTTGCTGCTCCAATCGATCATATTAGGGCTAAGGAAGTGCCGAGATGTGACAGCCCAGAAACATTTCAATACTGACACAGTGTGTCTCAGAGCTTCAGGCGCACGTCTGAAAATAATGAAGAAAAAAAAGCAGCCCTGTATCAGTCCTGTAAATGGGTGTGATTAGTCATATAGAGGAGTTTATTGTGCAGAGGCTGGAAGCAAGTTAGAGGTGATAGTGGAACAGAATCAATGCCATTTACCTCGTGGAGGTGTGAGCATATCCATCAGCAGCACCGAGCATGGTGGAGGATCCATTCTTCCCAACTCGTTATTGACAGTTTGAGGAGGTCCTGAGGAAGGGACATTTTAAGACAATTTCTCTGCTATCGATGAGCAGACAGTGCTTTCAAAATAAGTGATTAAGAGAAGGCATAATTAAAGCACCACCCACAGGGCTGTAAACCGAATACACAGGCAGTACATATACTATTATCTACATAGTATCTGGCTCCGAATAGGTTCAGGCAATTCATTTTTTTCTCTAATTCTTACCTGATTGTGTTCTGTTTGTCAGTTAAACAAATTGCCTAACAAGTGACACCTTTTTTGAATCCCCAAGGCGTATACTTTGTTAAAACAATGTATTCAGGATATACAAAGCTTGGCTCAGCATTTTGTTGTAGCCGACACAAAATTGTTTTCTCCCGACATACAGTACTTTGTAACTTGGACTACGGGTTTGTCAGTATAATTTAAACTGTACCAAGATATTTCAAAGATCGTTTCTTGCTTTTTTCCCATTACATTTATGTCTAGGATTACTTGGCATTGTGTATTAGCTGATCATAATGTGTTATGAAAGCTCAGAATCAAAGTGCATGTCCACTATACCATAAATTTTTCCCTCGGCCTGGCTATGTGTCTTGAGGGCCATTCTGCGATCGGGATTAAATTTATCATGGATGTAAGTTAAACTACAGTTAAACAAAGCGATCAAGGATTCTGCATCAGCACATACCAACACAGACGCTGAATATGACTAAATTCAAGTACTGGCAGATTAAAAATACAAAGCATCATCTAGCGTAAGCTTTATCATTTGTATTTAATTTCTATCAGCAATATATGATTAATTTAAATGGCAGACCTTTATAATAAGTCAAAGCAGTCATTTCTCTTTGCACTTTCCTTAGTGGAGATTTCCTGTTTTATGCAGACCACCATAGCCTATGTCTTAGGAGCTCAGGTGCTTGCACAGCAAGGCCCCAACATTAGCTGCTTTGACTTGCACGTTTATGGACATTTTTTTAGTACAATGCCTTACCTGGGGTCTCAATATAGTCACCTTACCCTCACCTCCATTGTTTTTTCTTGCAGTCAACCACACATCTCAAGTCATTACACACCAAAGTTTTACTTAATTTAGGTTTTCATTTGATTTTAATCACACAGTGTTACGTGGTGTGCACACACAACCTTATTAGGTTATTTGCAAGTTAGTTTCAGGGCTTTGTTTGGTGTTTTAATCTTTATTTCTCCTTGTTGGTGAGTTACCTGGTTGTAGCGTCCTTCCTGGAGAGCCAAAAGTGTTGCAGAGGGTGGAGCTTCCATACATTTTGGCGCCAGCACGTTGGACTGAACCATGTGCTGGCTCGACAGGGGGGGATTTAAGTGAAGTTGGGTTTACTTTGTATTAAGTTGTAGTTCGTGATTACTTGCCTACCCCTTTGGGTTTCATTTGGTTTGATGAAGCCTATATTTAAATCCCGGTGTGGGTGAGATTGATAGATCAGTTTGTTCAGTGTACGTCTGGTTTAGTTGTAAACGTGATGTCAACGAAATATAAATGTACTCATGTCTTTAATTTGATTGGTTTGTATTTGTTTGATAAATAAAATCCTCTTTTTTAATAAAAAGCACATGTGTTCATGGTGCAGGTCTGATTGTTACTTAAGTTATTTACTTTAAACATGTAAGATAGGTGTTTTAAATGAAACACTAATGGCAAATATAGAATATTGTGAATAAATAGCTGTCATTCTTTTGCTATTGTGTATGTTCAGAGAAATGATCAGTTATCTAAAGTTGTCTGGACACATTAAACATCAATGGTTTGCAGAGACATTTAAATGCTTTATACAGAAACATATAGACTAGTTTGTCTGTGTGTGCCTGTGAAATCGTCACCGCTTGTTGGTGATTTCTCCCAAGCATTGGCTTGAGAATGCACCAAACACGTTAATCTCGAGGCAAGTCACACACTGGGCGAGGGACAACATTAAGGAAATAATAGTATAACTTCCAGCAAAGAGGTGAGCTGACCCAGTTCTAGCAGTAGAGCCACGGTGTCTCCCGGAGGACTCGATTCTCCTCCAGAGGAAGGTGACTTTGTCCTTGATGTAAGGCAGTCACTGGCCTCTGCAGTGCAACATTAGGTTTTCCTTCAATCAGGCACATACGATGTTAGGTTCAAATGCAGGCTGAGGATTTGATCACGCTTTTGGTAAAATCTGACACTGTTATTTTGCAATGAATAAAGCAAACTGAAAAATGTCCCTATTGTCAGAACACACTACTGGCTAAAATCCAGTGATCATTCAATCAGCTTGACAACTGGAACTTTTGTTACAAGGGAAGATTTTATAGTAATGCATTAAGCTCTGTTTATATCCTGTAACATTTACAGACCAAACAAATGAGATACTGAAAGAGCTGATGCTAAAGCGCCAAGACAGCATACAGCTTTGGGCTCTTTGGGACTTTTATTAACACCTGTTTGAAGCTTTTTGAAGAGACTTAAATGAAAAATTCAAACGGCGTCAAAAACTCTTGTAGTGTGACTGCCGCATAACACAGAAAAACACATGCACGAACCTAGAACAGTGAAAAATGACAATTTGCATAATTTAAAGGCACCTTTACTTGATACTAGGACTAACTATAGCACTCTTCAGTGGTGTCCCTTCAGTTCCAGTTCTTCTGCATGGTGCATGTATCATCAATGGGTGATGAAGAAACAGGCACCTTCAGGTTCGTTTAGCACCATGTCTTGCACATAGCCATCAAGTGCACATTAAAGACCATCTCTTTCTTTTAACTGAACCAGCTTGACCCATCCAAAAAGTCAGACTCCTCAGTATTTCCAGTAACTCATGAGATCAAGTAAGTGTTCGAAATCATTGTCTCCTGTCAGTACCTGTACGTGTCTGGCTTCACTAAATAAGGGAGCGGTCATTTAAAGGTTAAAGTTGATCTTTTGGTCCTCCCCAGAGCATAAATTAGCATCATTTATTAATACAATGTAGACCAAAGTAATCTTTTTTGTTTGTTTTCATACTTACTGAGAAATCGTTATTTTTTTTATCATGTTCAGAAGGACTTGACCTATTTTCAGAATATTGTTTTAGGGAGGATACCTGCTGAGTCTATGCCAAACAACTGTTTAGAAGTTGAATCGCTTGAAAAAAAAAAAAAAAATGTAATTTCCAACTGTCTTTAAAAGCAGCCTTTTTAGAAAGAAATAATTGACCAGACAGCACACGGCTTTTGACAACAGCCTGTTCTGTCACAGATCTTCTAGCATGTCTGCAAATTCAAGATATCCTCCACTACAAAAGTGCTTTCCCATTAATGAATAGAACATGAGCCAAGGAAATTATTCCTTGAATTCTCTGGGCAGATAATGATTCTCATCTTTATCAGTGGTTTATCTTCTAAGGTCAAGATTAAAGTGAAAAGTGATGTGAACCCCCCAGTGTCTCCAATTAAGAAGAGAGAGCGGAAGGAGAAGAGCGAGGGTGAGAGAGAGCAGAGGTGGACTCCACTGCATTACTCTGCTTTCCGGTCCCTCAAGTATCCGTGAGAAATAGAAAACAACACAATTAAATTATGACACCTGACACCTAGACCTCACATCAGTGTGAATCATAATGGACTAACCGCTGAAAGTGAGATCTTGTCAGACGATTAATGTGATCACACACATTAGCACCTTTCTAGCTTGACATTTTTGATGCTTTTTTCCTTGTTCTTGATAAAGACCCGGAGATAAGGAATCTATAGAAAATAGCTTGGAAATGAAAATAAAAGAAAAGAAACGCTGATATGTCTCCGTGCACCATCTATTAAGTCGTTTGTACCAGTACAAGAGCGCATCCTCAGCAGGCGGCCAATTGCTAACAGGTGGAGGCCGCCATGTCCTTCCATTTCTGCTGTGCGCTAACTATAATTTCAGACCAGCTACTAAATACAGGAGCTCTTATAATAAAGGAATCGAGACACACAAGTTTAATTTTGACACAGATTTACTAAAAGCCTCATGTTTTCCACTGCTTAAAGTTTATAAATTTATAATCCGGCCAGGAACTTTTGATGTCTCAGCACCAACATTTTATATATATATATATATATATATATATATATATATATATAAGGAGAGGAAGGGCTATTTAGATCGCATAGGAAATTACAAACACCACTGATAAATAGCCGAAGAACATTTTATCGTGAAATCAGATGCAGGGGCAGCTCCTTTATTAATTTGAGATTCCTTTCTAATTTCATTCACTTGACTTAAGTGGCTGAACAAGAGCAAAGGTCTTTATGTCTGCTCCCTATGCAAACCATATAGGGTTGCAATGAAATATAACACCTAACCGTAGTCTATTTTCCCTCATACATGCTGGGGCTCATCATACTTTTTTTTTCTTCATATTGGTGAAGGCAAAGCAGTTTACGATGTTTTACGAGCAGGGGTGCTACTAGAAATTCTTCCTCCTCTGACAAGATGTCACACTGGAGCCCCCTCCCTCCCCCTCCCCCACCCTGTTATCATGTAACAGTAGAGTAGCACCTCAACGTACCCGCCACCTCGGGGTCCTATTAGGAATACTCAGTGCATTTTCACGAGACCCGCAACCAGTGTCCCAAATTAAGAGGCTTTCAACACCAGCGAAAATAGCTGCTTAAAGCAGCGCCTCCCCACAGAGTGATTGAAGGACCTCTCAATCAAGTAATGGAGGGAGTTGTGACCATGTGTTTTTTTTTTTTTTATGTGTAACCAACCTAACTACCGTGGCTACACTTGGCTAATAGACTGCTGGTTGGCTACAGCAGCTGAGCTTCATCAGCTTCATCTCATTTTGTTAGGTGTAAACGTTTTGTTCGGTAAAATATTATGTTCACAGCAACTGACTCCTCTCATCAAGATATTTCGCCTACACTATTAAACATTTTCCAGTCAAAACAGTAAGGTAAAGATCTGGCAGCACAGTTTGCAGACAGTTACTTGACAATTAATCGTATCTTGCTGTTGAAATTTACTGTGTAGCACTGTTTATAAAGCTAATATTTTCCATCTTTCATCCAAGATTAATTTGCACTTTTTAGTGTATTTGCAACATTACACTGTGCACTGCTACATATAGCACATATTTTTAGATTTAATTGTCTCTTTTATACATTGTAACTTGTTAAATTATTCCTTGGCAGTCTTGCTATAAAGATACCACTTTTTTTTTCTTTCTTTCTTTTTTTTGCAGTGCATAAATATAGCATTTGAAATGGTTGACAAATAATACAACTTCAAAGTGATCATGTGCCTCTTAGTTAACAAAATACAGCTACTACTACTAAGCTTTGAAAATGAATTTTTCTCAAAGAACAAATCAGAGCTTGGAGATTTAGGGCAAAACTAAAATATCAGACATTTAATGAAGGAAAAAAATAAACCTCAAAACGCCACTCTGTGGTGTCACTGCAGCTTGCATTTTTCAACATGAATTAATGCATCCCTGTATTAAACGTGAAATCAGCAACTGTGCAGATCTGTATTTTATTTGTAGTGTAGACTAGTTCACATTAGCTGAATCCAGTCTAATATTAAATCTGTTTACATAAATCCATGTCTAATAAGTGGTACTCAGTCAGACAACAATCCAGTTGGAGAAAACTAATGGCGCTATGCTAACTGGCAAAGGAAAAATGTTACCCATTAGTTCACAAGATGGAGATGGATGAGTAATCACTACTTGAACATGTGTACACCCACATACTCACTCTTGTTTTCCCACAATGCAGCGGGAGAACCAATACTGTTAAACTAGTACTGTGTTCTTCCCTTTGAGCTAACAATACTGTGACACACTACTAAATTTCATCTCACTCGCTACAATGTGCAGTGATATCCTCCCTTTCAATTTAAATATGCAGCAGTTTCTAACAGCGTAGGCTCTGATTTACTGATTTCTGGCTTAACATTGTATTTTCTCAAATGAGCACAAATCAATCCAAACACTGCCACTCATTAAGGGTGCAGGATGGTACTGTGTTGGTGATACACAGCTTTATCTACTTGTTGTAGTAGTGTATGGTTTAAATATGTAGAACCAACAGAAATGTAGGCTACTCTTTGTCCTGTCGTTGAAATTTAGCTTTGCCCCTACTGCAGGAAAGACTGGAGAGATTTATTGGTGAAACCACGATGTGCTGTTAGGTTCAGCTGCACATAATCTCTATGGCCTCTCTGTTGGTTGAATTCCCATAATCCAGTGCTTAATCCAGTGTGTAAGCACTGAGATCACAACTGAAATATGTTTTAATGTGACTGAGTCAATAAAAAATTAAGCTGTTCATTTGATCCAGTATTTCAGAATATTAGTAAGGAGGCTAACCACACACCAACAGGGGTCTTCTGTCATAGTCTGGCTGACTAGACTTTGACACTTGTTAAGCAGATTTATGCTGGGGACCATGAAAGGTCAGCAAACTCAATAGTTTGTCCAAAGGTAAAGTGAAGGTCAATAAAGCACGGGATTCACATGCCCACGCAGTCTGGAGAAGATTCTGCCTTCACACTACAGGTAACTGGCTAAAAGTTAATACCACCTACGATAACACATGATGCACAACGAATCAAAGTGGAGTTGGGCTCAAGATCACTGATGCTTCACCACAAAGCATCAACCACTTTTAAGTGTTTGTTTCACTGGTTCATTTTCTTTCTCTCTCTCTACAAGTTTGCGCTCTGTTCTCTTTACATACAGTCATTAGGTCCATTTGTGATGAAAAATGGAAGGAAAACATACACTTTCGTTTTCATCCGACATTTACAAAAAGAATGCATGTTGGTGGCGGGTGGAAACTACGCTTCCTTAGCAGGTGTGTAACGTGCATTTTTCAACCATGTCAGTGAACATGTAGCTGCCAATGGTTGATCATTTTCTAACTTTGTCACTAGTAGTGTAAACGTAGCATTAAGGCCAGACTGTATCAAGTCAACTGCTGACTAACTAGAATGAAAGTACTCAGCAGGCAGGTAAGCCAGCACAGAGGATCTGAAAGTCTTTAAGAAAAAAAAAGAAACTCATACAGTATATTTAAAAAACATTTAAGAAAGGCAAACGGACTTGAAGACATTACATCTGGACAGAAACAAGTCAAGCAAGTTTCTGATGGGCTGCACCCACAGATTTTCCTGAAACGTCTTCTTGGGTCCAGTTTTTTTGGATATACAGTGACGTGGATGACTGAGAACCTGCACAGACACCGAATTCATATCCAGCAGCTTGCCATCAATCACACCCTTCAGTAGATTCATCAAGTGAGCATCAAGCTTCCTCTCTTTTTACCAAGTCTTAGATCCATTTCTTCTT
The DNA here is from genome assembly GCA_005024645.1 of Planiliza haematocheilus. Classification (NCBI taxonomy): domain Eukaryota; kingdom Metazoa; phylum Chordata; class Actinopteri; order Mugiliformes; family Mugilidae; genus Planiliza; species Planiliza haematocheilus. The sequence continues at coordinate 1,506,630 of SRSE01000764.1, forward strand.
GAAATCCTCTCAGAACAGAAGTTAGTGGTCAAAGAGACTCAAGAAGTCTTCGATGCCTGACGTTTACACTCCATAAATTTCATATAACCTCACATTGCAACTGGTATTTTTACTTTCTAGGGAATGTAGCTCCTGAACATTGGAACATTGTCAAAGTAAGAAAAAAAGTTAAAATTGCCATTTTATGGAATTTTGCATTTAATAGCAAAACAAACCTATTACTATCTTTAAACCGATCTAACACATAAAAGAACATTAAACACTGGGGACTACAAGTCAGTGACTCAATTCAAAGACAAGCTCCTACATTTTCAACATCATGTTGAACTTTGAGCTATAGTAGCAATTCTTTGTTTCCAAATGAGCACAAATTATATTTTTAAGCACTAAAAACACACACACACACACACACACACACACACACACACACACACACACACACACACACACACACACACAGACACACACACACACACACACACACAGGAGCAGGAGCAGGAGCTCACATACTGTAACACATAACACCTACACATCATGCCCACATTACAACAGTGGGTGCTTTGTTTTCAACACGAGCCTTGATTCAGGCAGGGAATCCAAGCGATTCAGAGGCAGCACAAAAACAAGTGCAACATATTTAATTGCTGTATAGAACCGTGTCACCGTAAGAAACCCGAACAATGTCTGTTATTTAAACAAAGCCCCCTCAAAGATGAAAATATCAGCGCAGTTACGGAGAACAAACATGATAGTGCTTTGTGGTGTTAAACTTTGACGCTTGAAATAAATACAGAACAAGCAACGCTTCACTGTGCAACACGAGTACACAGATCACTTATTAGCGAATCATTAGCCTTTGATTCCTTCAGCCCACAAAGAATTAAACAAGAATGAAAGTGAGGGCTATCTTAGACGTCATTGGCAACCTTTTAAAACATTTTAGATAGTTGGCATCTTTTAAAGCCATGTTTTAAAGTGTATTTATCACCAGTGCAGACAATAGGAGATACACCACTAATGTGGCTCCTGTGGTGAAAGACGTGTTCTTTGCTAAAGTAAATATAATAGTACTACTCTATAATAAGGTTTCCTTACAAGTAAAGTCCGTAAGTGTAAAAGTATTAATAGACTGCTATAGAAGTGATCAAGTGTTCCAAATAAACTCTTTATTTTCCATTAACACACCAATCAGCCACAACATTAAAACGACATTTGTGACAATACAATGTTTTGCTGGGAAATGTTTGGACCTGCTATTATTAGTGTGGATGTTACTTAGACATGTAGCACCCACCTAGACCAGACCAGACACCCCCACCCCATAGCAATGACACTCCTTGATGACAGCAGCCATCCCCAGCAGGATGCAGCCTGACACAGACACACACACACACAAACGGTTTAGGAACAACTCAAAAAACATGAAGAACAGCACAAGGTGTTGACCTGGCCTCCTAATTCACTAGATCCCAAACTGATCGAGTAACTTTGGGATGAAATAGATTGAGGAACTCCTTTGTCCCCCGTGCCATCAAACTGTTTAACCACCACTCACTTGGGGGGAGGTGGACAGAAAGAAAAGGGCCTGAATGACTTTTTTGAATTTAACCTACAACGGTAATGTGCAATACAATGTACCCGGTATTTCTATATTTATGCAACAACCATCTATGTATAGTCACAGTATTTATTTTTTCATTACTATCTATTATTCTTTATTGGGTGTTTTTTTTGGTATCTGGGCTTATTGTTATTTCTTACATGTATGTCTGACAGTGCTGTATGCGATGGAGATGTCAATTTCCCTGCGGAAATCTATCTATCTATCTATCTATCTATCTATCTATCTATCTATCTATCTGATCCACAGAGGCCCCTCCCCTCAACCCAAAGGACCAAAACCCCCCACTAACATCATTCTGTTGCCAGACACCACAGGACACCCTAAGAGGACCTATGTCCATTCTCTGATGAGTCACAACTGTTTTGGAGGCACAAGGGAGATCTACATACTATTAAGAAGGTGGTTTAAGTGTTATGCCTGTTCTCTGCATTTAGGCCATCCAAGTGAGCGCCCTTGGAACAACAGGCAATATGCAGGGTGTTTTCTTTTTAGGTGCTTGCTCAAGGCACCTGCACCTCAATCATAGATGTTGAGGAGATACAACTTCACAGTCTCAAAGCTTCACCACTACTTTTGGCACTAGTAGTAATGTATCTAATTACTTTTTCATTTGACGCAACAAATTTACAATTACTGTATGTTACTTGTTACTTTGGTCAACAGCAGACAAGTGTAGCCTTCCCTTGACTATATGATGCCAGAAAAAAAGCAAATCAATCAACACTAGTCCATATCATAGCTGGCGGTCTAAAAAAAGGCTCAAACTTTTTGTATCCCTTTTTTCCATTTTCAATATAATGTTGATCTTTAATCTATTTACTGGCATGATGCATTCTCCTACATTGAAGAATTGCAAATCTAATCTTCAACAAAGCCAGTTGTAAAATACCTCAGTCTACTAGTCTAAAGTTCATTAAGTATAATATCACACATCCAGTCTATCAGATCCCAGAGCTGTGGAGTATTCAGCAGCATCTCAAGGCTGGTGTCTTTAGTTTCTCTTAGTTTCTCTCCAGTCAGTGAAGATCACCTGAAGGACTGTTAAGATTGCCAAAGATTAATCATAAATCACTTGCATTTCATTAGGCCTTCTTGTCAAATGTCTGAGAAACACTTGCCGTTTAATTCTTTTGAGAGACTGACTTGATTTGTAACCCTGTTGAGGCCTTAATAAACAGCCCTATGAAATCATGTCAGCTGTGCTTTGTTGTTCCACTGCTTGACTCGTCGTAGTGGTGACGGGCATACTGGTTTGACAGTTGTCTGGTCCCACATCGGAACACTAAAATAATATAGCGCATGCACCATACGAGAAAAGAAGATTTAGTCTTTAATCTTTTTTTAGATTTAAGTAACTGTAACTAAAAATACATTTTGTGTATCGCTTACAATGCTCATTTCACATAAAGACCACTTTAAGAAAGCTAAACACAAATCACTGTCAGGCTAGTGACATCTAGCATGAAATTACTTTTGAAACCCAGATTTAGAGTTGGAATGAACAAATGTTGAATAAAAGATGAAGTAATCAATTCTAACTGTGTGTTTATTTCACTATATTTATTATTTTCACATTGAAGGGCCTGGCACATAGTGAGCATTTAACCTTTCATCTTAAAAGTTGTCCTGAATGATAATGGCAGCCATAACAAGGTTTTACTCTAAGTAATGTCTGCTGGAACGGTCTAAGTGACAGAATCAATTATTCTTCAGTCGGTTTAATGTGCTAAAGAGTCTCACTTTATTTTTGCACAAACAATAGAAGGGACAAGGCAACAAAGGAAAAGCAATCCCTTTGCTCCAGTGGTCAATGGCAAATAGATGATTCCTCCAGGTAGTTTTTTTTTTTCCCCCCTTACTTCAGCTGAGCCGCATTGATTTGGCAGCATCGGGTGGATGTCACACATACACTGAACAATGCTCAATGACTTTGCTATCCTATTCCCATTTAAATTGCCTCTACGTTTCCTTTCTGACACCTGTTTAAATCAATGCCTTCCTCTGCAGGTCATGGGCTGAATGCACTAAGGCGCACACCAGCCGCCTCTCAAATCCACTAAAATCAACACAATAATTGAAATATTTTCAAGCTGATTACACCGAAGCCCAGGGCTTGGCTGGTTGCTAAGAGTACGCTCCCTAGTTGCTAGGGGGAGTAAATCATCTTGCATTATTTGATTTTTGTTACTGATATGAAACTGCTAGTCCCTCGATTAAATGTCTCACAGTCAAACACCTAGGGGATGGACAGGAGAGAGAGAAAAAAATAAAATAGTCACAGCGAACCTGTAAAATAGCATCTCTAACTTCTCTTTTCCGTGGGGCCTCAGCACAAATCTGTCCGCCTGTTTATGTTTGTTCCTGCTGAAATAAACAGAGCCCCGGTTTGGCTCTCATTGAGGGAAAACGGAAAAGACAGCAAAATATCCGCCAAGTCCCACATCACACCGGGGTTTGGGCCGAGATCATGAGTAAGCTGTCTGTCCCTTTTATCGAAACAGATTGCATAGTCAAGGCCGTGATTTGTTTTAGCGGCAGTCTGAGCGCGATCTGGTCAGTAACAGCCTTATTTGAAATAATGGTCAGCCGAATAGCAAAAGGGAAATACTGACTGAATAATGCTGTCAAAAGAGATTCGAAAATAAATCACTTTGACCCACACGGTTTCTACAACGGGACTTTTTTTTTTTTTTTTTTTTGCTTGACTCAAAAGCATAACACACCTCAATTTATTTAACAAGCTCCTATTTCCTTCCTTCACCATGAATAAAGAAAGGACTACACTCCACTGCACTGCGCTCTTGGATCTGATGCTCGCTGATTACAACTGGACCTTCACTCTCCTTCCATTTAATATTAATACTTCATTGAGGAGGATTTTCTCCAAAGACTTGTCAGACATTGAGGGCTGCTCCAGCCGGCCTTGTCAAATGAGATCAGTGCTCACCATAATGGTGAGGTCAAGTGGAGGGGCAGCCTCTCAACTCCATAACAGCCTGACAGCGAGCATTATATTAAGCTCGGTAAGTATACAGCACATAGACATACGCAGTCGTGCACATTGCGAACTGCGGATGACGCATAGCCTAGGTGTGCCGTATCATTAAAAAAGTATCTAAGTAATCCTCCAAATGGGTGTCAGCTGAATTAGTTAATCTACTAATTCAATATATATCAAAGGACTAAACTTCCGTGAAGAGAACACTAGCCACTTAACAGCATTCCTTGACCTCAGCTGCGAGCTAGCCCCTGATGTTGTCCTCCTGCAGCCAGGAGAGGAAAAAAAAAAAGCTGCCTGACACCTCCACTAAAGGGAGCGTCAGCGGTGATCACAACCTGGCTGCTAAGTCCCTTCATTAGCCGGCCGTCAGGTCTGGCTCGCGGTAGTTGGATCGATAAAGCAGTCCCACTCTTTTTTTTTCTTTTTTTATTTACCAACTAGCGCATTTCTTGTGGCTGAGTTGTCTTTAAACTGTGCCGCTGTTTAACTGCTTTATTCAGCCTCTGTATGAGACCATCTGGTCCCCTGTCCTGTAAGGCTCTTCTAAAGCCCAGGCCTGACAAGCAAGAGATATGTCAATGCAGTCCTCAGCACAAAGCAACATCTGCCATGCCTGACGCCCACTATTGTATGGCCATTTAATCTGTCCCCCTCCTCCCCTTAACGGCACACAACAGTTCCTGGTATTATGTTTTGCCACTCAATTAGCATTATCATCCCGCTGAAATAGAAGCCAATTTACCTTTAATGACGTGATTGTTAGATGAGTGACAGCAGTCGGCGCGGCCACTATCGCTAGATAAACGGAGGCCTGCCCCTGTTTTCCTGACTGGTCGTGCCGAGGGCTGGGAAGTCAGAGCCAGCCAATCGCGATGGCCTGACTTCACCCCTTCACCACCAACATTGTTTCCTCCGGTTCATAGAGGCAGTGTGCTGGAAAATTGAGTCCAGATTCATTAGGTTTTCAGTGTGCCGCTCGAGTCAGTTAAATTGATACATTTCCTAACAAAATTGAAGTGCTTTTGTGGTGCCTGCGGATGGCTGGTGACCCCACTCGGCCCACTGAGCAGCCGAAGCAAGCTGATGGATCCATTAGACCGCTTAGACTGCTTATTCCTCTCTCTCCATCTCTGACTGACACTGTAAATCTGAACCAATTTCAGACTCTAATCACCATTACAAACCCCTTCCACTGTCCATTTGTTACTCTGCAATTCGAATACACTACCTAGATTGGTTCAGAAATACCAGTTTAGAGGGGCCCTCCTGCTTTCCCATGGTTAAATGGTTCATGACTGGTCCCTTTTCTCAGCTGAGGCAGAAAAGCAGTGGCTATCGGAGGTGGCGGTGGAGGAGGAGGAGGAGGGGGGAGGAAATAACATACAGTGAAACAAAGGGCCTTGAACAATTCCCAAAAGATAAACTGGAATTAAGAAAAATGATAGATAAATGAATAAATACGGGGGAGAAATGGGGAGTGTGAAATTCAGCGAGATGACAGACAGGTCTCAAGGCCACACCGCCGGCAGTGGTGGAAGGGTGTCCCTTGAATAACAATCACTGTTACACCTCCAAAACATTTCCTCATCCACTAGCCATTTTTACCCAAGCTTTTATCTGCTCAGTCAACCGCACCGCACTAGCGAAGCGGCTGGAGGATATTATTTCCCTGTTGGCCCCAGTCATATAACTCTGCTTAATATGCACTCTATAATTTAAGAAACTCGAATTATAACCCGAATACGCCTTGCTTTATTTTATCTATCTAACCTTCAACTTTGTTCAACTTTGAATTAGGGACTCTGAACATTTACACATAACAGGTACAAAAAAAAATTATATATAAATATATATACATGTATGCTCAAAAAAAGTCTGAAAGTAAAGCCTCACATGCATTATTTATGCCCTTAAATCATAGCGGTTCAATTGAAGGGCTTAGATTGAAAACCAGTGAGCTCACCCGTCAGTCTCTACATCTAATTAACTGCTGCACCTCATATCCTCTAAGTGCAGTGGAAACACATTTTAATTGATATTGAGATGTTTATGCCCTTAGAAAGTAATTAAGATTTTCAATTAATCCCGTCTTATTTCTGGACATCTCGGTTCTGTGTCCTTGAGCGTCCAGCGATTAATTCCCCCGAACCCTCTCCAAATGAGGGAACTTCAATTACTTTGTACTGAATCACGACCCTGCGCGTGACCTCATCCGAGGCTGCATCATCATTTAAATTAAAGGTAACACAGACCCAATTAAATCATATAAGGGTGCTGAAATCGGCAGCAACCGCGCGGCTGTTCGGTGCATCCCACGCCGCGAGCCGAAGGGCTTTCTTTACGTTTTCTGGGGGTGTGAAGACGGGCCATCGTGAAAACGGCTGCTTTTAGCTTATCAATACCTCTATAGCAATCAATTAAAACAGCCTCCTCTCAGGAAGTTATGTTCCCTCTGGGATGTGAAAGGATGCTGTATTTGCTGACATCTTTTCACTCCCCTGCGTCTCCATTTGCTTGTTTACTACATGCACCGCGCCGCTCTGCGAAAATGTTCACCGCTCACTGATAGAGGAAAAAAAAAGAAGCCACACTTTATCAATCAACTCAAAAATACATTTGTTTCCGTGCACCCACACTGATACGAGGTAAAAGGGGGAGGACTGATATGAAAACATAATCCACGTGCTACAGTATTTTTATACCTTTGGAATTACATCTCCCCAAACCTCAAATGTGTACATACAATATGACAACACCCTGACTGTCCAAACCTCCATTGTCATGCCAAGAATAAATAATAATTTCTCCTTGCTGCCCTTGCAGTACTGCTTTGCTCACACATAGAATCATCTGCCCATCTAGGCAACAAAAAGCTTGCTTAGGGATTATGGTGACATAATCTTAGCAGTGGCCTGTGAGTCGGGGGCTGAATGGGTTTGAACCCTCTATGCCACACTGAGATAACATTTGTCACCGGGGTTCCTGGGCGCCCTATTCATAGATTAGTGGACTGTCGCCTTTTCAGAATGTGAAATGGCTTTGGCACTGCAGCATGTTTATTTTCAAAACCTATGCCTCCGAGGATGAGGGGAGCGTCTTGTCCTCTTCTTGAGAGCACAACCCGCTTGGCCTCATCCAAGCGCATAGAAATCAGAGGCCTCTGTTGTCTATGTTGTGTCTGCGAGGGCAGCGAACGCTGGGGAATACAGTTACATCTCGTTGTCGCTCAGCGGCTCTCCTGAGATAATACATGATACATCTGCTGGAAATGGTGTTACAAATGTATTTTTATAAGCAAGATCAGACTATTTTTTTGTTTGTTTGGCTTTTTTAAATATTGATCATGTACAACACTGAGTTAAGTTAAAGATATAGTTTGTGGAAAATACTTATTTGCCTTCCCCGGTTACTTCCTTATTAGTTTAGCTCATCATAAAGACTGAAGTGTGGAGACCATCACTTCTACATATCCCCAGTTAAAATGTGTTCATCATATTTGTTTTATCTACCTGATAACCTCTTTATTCTTTATTCAGAAGTGGTTGTGTATCTGATGCTTGGATGGATGCATTCATTTTTATTTATTTATTGGATGGAAATCATTTTTTTCCAATATGTTCAGCAAAAGTGTTCAAGTGCTTTTCTGTAGGACTATGGACAAAAGCAGATGGTTCATAAGCCTTTTTTATGCTTTTTTTTTTACCCTTTTGTTCCCTTTAAGCATTGAAACAACTCATTGACTACTGTATGCAGTATATGTGTGAGCAAAGTAAATGGAGTACCCATGCCATACCAAAGTAAATGGAGTGCCATACCACTACTGCCAAAATATGCATGTTGACCATAAAAAAAGTCTGCGTTTGAATTACGTGTTCCTGCAAATATGGACACCAACCACTCGATAGATAGATAGATAGATAGATAGATAGATAGATAGATAGATAGATAGATAGATAGATAGATAGATAGATAGATAGTTGGCAAACTAATGTTTATACTTCTGCATCAGTTTGACAGCCCAGACCCTATGCGGACCCTAACGTCGTAGCCTGACATGCAACACAGAACGCAAGAATTGATTGTTTTGGATCAATACGATGGAACACATCAAGGAAAGGTTAACTGAGGAGGTGCAGAGATAATATGCACATTTGTACGACTTGGCTTTGGCAAAATTTCTGTGAAATTTTCAGTTGACATTGTTGAAAGTGAAGCAGGAAGTAGAAACAAAAATGAACCAGACAGGCAAAAAAGACATAGCGCCAACTAGTGTTCGGGTGGTGTTGTTACAGAGCGAGCCAGACTGACGTAGCCATAGACGTCCTACAGAGGTATAAACTGTGTTTAACTAACCTAATTCATTTTTATTTATTTGTTTTGTTACCTTCGAGGCCATTTAAACTGCATAACATAAGTTAAGCTAGCTGCTAACTGTAACGTCATGTTTGCTCTTCATGTTTTCATGTAACACCGCCACACAAAAAGAGCATTTCTCAAAATGTGTACTTGTTCCTTTTAAACAATGGAGATTTCCTGGGCATCAAACCTGTATTAAGCCCTGAATGACTGTTTTTTGGGGTATGTTCACTGCTGAAACGTGCCTGCCATCCCTCCACTGTGTGTATTATTTGAACACGCTTCAAGGCGTCTTTAATCAGCCTGAGCGGTCCCCACAGTTAGCATTTAAAGCGAATCTTTGCATCACAAAAGGGTGGGATGTGTAAATGAGATGTGACATTTTATTTGTGCGGGGCTCTGCGGCAAATAAATAAATATCAGGCCATGATAGACAGAGACTGCTGGGAAAAATCTCCTCTACATTGCACTCGCTGGTTAACTGTCACACCATTAAATTGTCTTTCGCGTTGACATGCCGCCTTCCGATTGGTTAGCAGATGTAAAAAGAGGGAACACTTGCCAAACAGTTTCCAAGAGCATGAAATTGATATTGTGAATCATATGTGACAGTGACTCTTCTGCCCTATAATTGATCTACATTAAGGCTACAAGGCTCCAGCTTGTGATTGGAAGGCAAGGCACATCATGAGGCTCTGTGTATCCCCGGCTGGCAGCCAGAGGAGTTTATTCTTGCACTGGAAAGATTACATCTTCAATTTTACCTGGGGTGTATAGACCTCAGTGGGCCAGCAGATATCTCTCTATAAGTGGGACCTTACTTATTGCTCTTTCAAGTGGTAGATCTATCCATTCACTCTAATTAAATTGAGCTTTTTAATCTGGTTCTTCTAATCCAGAGTCAAGTGTGTTGGGACTTGGATGATGTGATTTGAAAGGGAATACTCTTGATTCACTGAAACACTGTTATCTCTTCTCCGCTATTGAAATAAATTTGAAAATGAGGTTTGTGCACTTAAGCACCGCACACTCAGATGACCTAAGCCTGGGTGCTTCGGCGTACACTGTGTTCCAAGTGAAACAGAAGGGTATAATGGGAAGTAAAAAAAGCCTTCAATCTGCAACCGGCAGCTTTTGAAACAGAAATGAAATCGCGGGAAAGGGAGCTACAACCAGATCTCTGCAGGGATCAATAGTAACCTTGCTTTTAATTTGTATTTATTCATTTTACTCTCCAAACAAGTATATTACTAATATATGATTATAACCTTATTAAAGCAAGATTGGTGCAGTGAATTTTAGTGTGTTTAGAAAAAATGTTTGAAAAAACAGATAAATGAATTGGATGTGTTGAAGATGACTTCTCTTGGCAATCCCAGGGTCCATCTGGTTGAGCCCCCCAAACAGTAATGTGTCCATTGCTCCACTATATAACATATCTTTTGGGGAATTCATGCAGTTTGGTCTTTAAGATCCAGATCAGGACCGAACTTGATAAAGCTTGTTCTAGCTGGGTTTCCGCAGATAGGGGTCTTACCCATGAGTCATTTTCAGCATGATCACCCTTATCTGTGCTGAGCTGGGCTCCCCTGGCAACTCGGGGGGCCTCTGTTTAACCCCGGCCCTCACATGGCTTCACCACCAAACACACACACACAGACACACACGATAAAAAAAACAAAAAAACAAAAACTACTCACAGCCAAAGATGCTTGTTTGTCAGGGATTAAAGGTATTTTCCCCGCTTCCGTCGCAGCATCCGCATTTGGCAGCGGCGGCCCCCTAATTCGGGTCACGGTGCCATCGCTCTCACCAACAAACTGCAGGCCTCTTTCCAATTCACACCGGCTCCCATAAAACTGTGCAAATCGCGTTGGACAAACATCAGAGTAGCCAACTGCTCCGGAGAGGAAAATAAAACGGTATAAATTAAAAATAAAAGTTTAATGACGGGCATGGGTGCGTCAGAAGCATGAGAAAATGAAAGAATCTGAGCCGGGATCAACGCTACGGGAGAAACGTCGCAGGGATACGACAGAAACAAAATGGGCGGCAAGTATATTTGAGGCAATAACCTCAGAGTGGCTCCATAATTTATGTCTGCCGAGATAAAAGTAATCCACAACACAGAAACTAAAGAGAAGATCTCATAATGGATATTTTAATCAAGTCCCTCAAAAAGAAAGAAGAGCCTATTAAATTCCAATTTTAATTTATGAACGAAAAATGATTCGGCTCCTCTGTAAAATTACCAAAGGCGCCCTGCGAGATGTTGCGCAAGGATTAGCTCAAATGACTTCGTAAATGCTGTCCGCGTTATTTATTTAACAAATACATGTTTGCCGATCAATCGCCTCCTGCTGTCACTGTTACGCAAGAGAGGGATGAATGATGAAGAGGAGGCTGAGGGAAAAAAAAACGTTTTCCAGAAAGGGTTTTCATCAATATTTCATGGAGGTTTGAGGGACTAAGTGAGGCCTGCTTTGAGTGCTGTCTCTATGGTAACAATATATATAGTATATTTACATCTCTTCCTCATGGGAGTGAGTGCGGATGTAGGGCTAGCATCCCCAAAAGGAATATCACAGTAAACTAATCTTGCTCTGACACCACAAGCTCTCATGTCTGCGCATCCCAAAAGTGAAATGCTCTCCTCCACACTAATTGCTAAAGTTAGCCATCTGCCGAGACGTCGCTCAACGTTATTTCACCGTTCTATTAACATTTATCATATATATATGTATATATATATAAAGGAAAAAGAAAAGAATGATCATGTGTTTTCTGCACACTCATCTGGGCATGTCAGCGGGGGATCTCATTCTAGGCCTTCATTTGGATAACAGAGAAGCACCAATACAGCAGCTCTGATTCCATCTATTTAGGCTAACATACATTACCGCTCAAATAGCCTAAATGGATGCCTAAACGGCGGCTCGTAAACAAACAGCAGCGGGGTGGGAATGGTCTTTGCCGGTAGCGCAAAGCGCGACACTCCAGGGGGTTGCGGATGGAATCTCTCCATAGTGACGGGATGTGATCAGAGATGTCCCCGCTGAAATCTATCCAGGTTACGCGATACCAAAGCAAAAGAGACTGCAGGGAAAAGAAAAGAAAAAGAGAAAAAACAAAAACGGTGCGGCTCATGACCCCAAACGCACGCACCTTACAAAAACAAAAAAAATAAAAAAGAGAAGGAAGCTAACCTGACAAAGGCGTAACAAAGGTAACAAAGACAAGACCTTGGAGAAAAGAGTGAAAGGGTAGAAATAGAAATGAGAAGAAAGGAGGGGTAAAATGTGTGTGTACGTAAAAACCAAGAGGGAGATATAAATGGGGAGATGGGGCTAAAAAGGAAGGGAAATGACAGAAGGAAAGAAAGGAAGTATTGGGGTCACACTGATGGGTGCCGAATTGTGTTGTGAATTGAATGAACTCATCTTTAAAGGACTACTGTGTATTTTCCCTTTATTGAGAGAATAGCCATATTAACATCCTGTTCTCTGTGCGAAGTCAAAGCCATATCCGATGATGATTGGGTTTGGGGAACGCTCCGGCGGAAAAATAGAGCCCATTGCCTCCACATCGCCATCTCACACCACATTGGCATATGCGGCCCACTGCCTCCCACTTTTGGCCAAAATTGAAGAGCTTGCACGGAGAAAAATAAATAGATGGTTGAATAGCAATGGCCTCTGCCACTGAACCTTTTATCAGTGGGAATCTAACAGCCGTGCCGTTTCAGAATTTCAGTTTAGCTTCCGATTACGGTATGTCCCGGCATTTTATTCCCTACATCTCTATGCTTCACAGCCTTCAAACACTTCTCGGTAACTGCCTATTATCCAACAGTTCCACTTCACTGACCCTGCCAATAAAACTTTTCATATCCTTATAAATGAACTCAATTGCCGCGTTCTAAACATTTACACTGCACTAACAGATCATCTCCACACCTTGGAATTGGCTAAATTCCCTTTTCCTTATGAATATATAGGAGGAGATTAGAGATATGATAGCTTTTCAGATTGCTGCACCCAGTGAAATTAGTTTAGTGAGCATTTACAGACTAAATTGGAACCATTAAATAGCGGATTGAATTGATGGCACATTCATTGTCTCTCCATCGGTATCACTGTAAAATCAATTAGCCGTCACTTTTCCATTCTCAATAAAGTATGATTGTCAGCCACGGATGAATAAAGAAGACCCTGACAGCCACTCAGACCAGAACACCATGTGAAAACAAATCTGTGTAGGCCAGGGCCTGGCAAATGTGATCTGTAATTGTGCAAAAAGGCGCAATTGTCTTCATCAGAAGACCACTGTGCAGAGGACGGGCCATTAGTTTAAAAATGTAGCACATCGAAGTGATACTGAGCACATGAAAAGCTGCAATCATTGTTCCAATATAAGGATATGTAAGCAATGCTTATTGATTTTTCTATGAATACTGTTACTCGTGAATGTTATTATTATTTGCCGTTGTCGGATCATTTTAATGGTCATGTGTGAACAATCGGCCTAAATTTATGACATATTTGCAATACACTGACACATTAATGAATAAAGGAATGAGCGCAGATTATTAAAAACTGTCACTGTTCATGTCAGTAATTTAGGGATTTAAACACACAGCAAAGGCATCACATCGTCATCATAGACCCTATAGCATGTTTCCCTGGGTCAGTACAAAAAACCCCACAGATGTATGCAGAATGCCACGCCATGCAAGTTCTTTTTAGTGGATTTTTTTTTCTCTCTCTCTCTCTTGATCAATACTAAGATCATTTGCTTAACCAAACGCTCTGTTTGTAACGTAACGTTCATTGTCAGTCAGCTGTTCGGCTTTGGTTGCAAATCAAACAGCATTATGTCTGTCAGTTTGCCAGAGGCACTGCTAAGCGTCCGCTGAGATCAAGACTTTCATCTAATTTTTCCTTCTAATGAAATCAAATAGGGCCTCCCAATATCCCTCCACACAGCGCTTTGTGCAATATCTGCACCGGGAGCCTCTGCTCCGGCAGTCCCAGCCCTTCTATTTTCTCTGTATAGAGTAACATATGAACATGCATATGAAAATCACCAGAGGTAGCAGCATCGCATATGCTGTCATGCCATGGATGCCACAGTGAAACAATGCCAGTTTTCCATTAAGCCATTTAGCTTGAATTGATAGAACAGCTGAAGCTTCTCCCCTCCCAAATATGCCAACGACAGATTCAAACAATGTGGCCAACAGCCTGATGGACTGCACACACTGTAACTTTTAAGACCTGCCAACAATCACAAGCCAAACTCACTGTAGCTCCAAAAAGCGAGCTGCAGCGATGCTGGGATTTCAAGTTATCCTGCGAAACAAGTCGCAGTTTCTCACAATCTCTGCAAAGAATATCAGATTTAAACAAATTGTGCAACATTAAATTCTATCGTGTAAAAAAACAGAGCAGCATCTTTGTTCTGCTTTCGTCCGGTTAAACCTTCCGATCGCGGAAAACGCCAACAGTCAGACGCACATTCAGAACTCTTGCGTTTTAGCGGTGCCTCGCCAAAGCAAATGCTAATTTAAATCTTTTAATTCTAATCACAGCCTCCTTAGTTCCTGAAGGAAATTATTATCTGCAGCTAAAATGCATGCCATGCTGAGTGCATGATTAAAAAAAGAAAAAGGTGCCATAGTAGTAGTATTTGCAGGTAACGGTATTAAATACACTGTCAAGACCACATTGCTCCAATTTAAAAATATATATAAAAATCTTCATCTCCCCGCTGCAATTACTTTCATGTGCATTGTACTGCCGGAGGATTGGTTATCTCCACACAAAGTAAAGGGCTTTAGGATTCTCAGATGAAAGGTGAGATGGAAATGCGATCGGGTATTAATGCTTCATGTTATCAACACTTCAAGCTTCCAGTATATGTACCAGTACATAGTAGATGCTCATCTCTGAGGTAAATACTTTGATTTCATGAATACAAATGGTTGTTCACAATAGGCAGGCTAAGAATTCAATCTATATCAATCTGATTCAGCGACTATTCCAGGCCCTTAGAGGAGAATGAAGGGATCCAGCGGTAGCCCTCCGATATGAGCTCTGTGTTTGGTTAGTGCAAAGAGGGAAGGTATAATAAACTGACTGTGTGTTTTGCGGTTGGCCAATAGCTGCTGAGCTCCCAGGTATGGTGCGAGATTGACAATGTTTAAGGAGGCAGGAGGAGCGGCGTCAGGGTCAGAGGATGTCCCAGGTAACAGATCAACCTCAGAGCAGCCGAGGAGCTCTTTAATGTTCAGGAACTAGTGGAAGGTGAGAAAAGCTTAGACGGGGCTTTCTCATGAACCTGGCTGACCTGGGGGACAGGCTGCAGCGGAGGCCCGGCGCTTCAGTGGAAAACCAGACAGCTGATGTTTGGTAGCAGGTGGGGCGCCGCTCTGTCCACAGGTGCTGCACAGATGCCTCCGAAGCAGCGCAAGCACCAGCTATCCAGGGACTCCGGGACCCGCTGGAGTCTCCTGATTCGGTCTCACCCACAGCCCTCGCATCTGCTCAGCCATTCTCTAGGAGTAATTACACATGGCACCGGGTGGGCACATGATGGATGCTGGGAAATGAGGACAGAAATCTGACATGATTGTGTTTTAGGGTTCAGTGGCAACAAATTAAGTGAGACCCCCCCCCCCCCCCCCCCCTTTTTTATTCTTATTTTTTTTGTTTTTAAGAATCCATCCCAATTTAAATGATGTTTTGCAGAATGAGGTCAGGCGCAGCTGTTGTCTTTTAAGGAGATTTCCAAGATGTTCAGCATTTCAAAGCCATAATGGAGAATAAATGAAATGTACGAGGAAATGCTGTCCAATTGGTGTCATAATTGCTATTTGGAGGATTCATAATTACAGAGAGCAGCCATCAGATAAAGGAGTGCAGATAAAAAGGAGTTGGTCTGGTAATGGAAATCTGTTTGGAGAGGAATAGTTCCTAATAAGTAATTTTGCCTAATAAACTATAACCGATTTAATCTCCACCTTATCAGGCCAAGATTTCACCACTTTCCTTTTTAATTGGCTATTTTGTAATCCCGATTCCCAACAGAGCGGATGGTCTGTCTCCCTCTCCAGAGAGTTAGCATGAAATCAGTTTGAAACACTGTGTCAATCTCATTCTGAAGTGGCCATCTGGCCAGTGTACAGAAGCTGGGGATGGCACGCAGAACCACGGGGTCTCTGTGAGGCAATCATCAGCAGATTTACACAATGTGTTAATGCAAATTTAATAGAGACTTCCTATCGGCTGCTTTAATCTTCCATGTGCTCTCGGTGTCGGCCTCACCAAAAACCTGCGCTCCAGGATATCCTGCTTGTACATATTTAGCTGCTGCATCCATCTTTTTATTCTTATGTTTTTTTCTTTTATCAGATTAACATGATTTTCATGTAGCAGCGGCAACTACAAAATGGAACACAAAGCTTTCCCTCTAATAACGCTAATGCTAACTAACCTTGGTGTTTTAAGTGTAGCAATTAATTCCTGTACATCTGATTAATTTCTAAATATTACCCTCATTTCTTAACTGCAACATGATTCCTGGAGGAAAAAGAAAAAAACGCCACCCCTCTTTTTCCCTCCCCCATTTCACGCTTTAAATACATGCATTAAACATGTGTTGTCGATATAAGTGATCCTTTAGCATGGAGTGCAAAGCCGTAAAATAGATTTTGGCTCGTGGCTGAAATTAGTTTCTATCCACAGGACAAATGAACATCAAATTCTCCACTTTAAAGAATAAAAAAAAAAAGAAAAAGAAAGAAAAAAGCAGCGGTAGACATGGATTAAGCTCTATTCGGGGCTGCTGGCACGGGCCCAAGACTCTCGATGGGTGCAGGCTTGTATATCAGACAGCGCAAACAACAGAAGTCAAACAAACACTGTTGAGTGGCCAGCTGGTGCGATGTACACGTGGCGCTCCTGATTTTACTGTACAGCTATATTTCAAGACGCTGCGCTAGATCAGCAACTGGTATTTTTGTTTTTTCAAGTCTTTTTTTTTTAAATCCCCCTTTAATGAATCGTGCTGAACTGTACTTTCCAAAAATATATCTATTCCCTCTATTCATTAAAGTGGAATATATCACGCAGGGCCAAAGCTAGGAATTCTGGGATCCTTGAAAGAATATTGCTCTGGGCCCTGCTTAATTAATTCATACACCCTACTAAGACTGTAATGGCCCCTCTCCAGCTGCGGGCCCTTCATATTATCCCCACCTTTCACCCCACTGTGTTTACACTGCATTTCAACAATCTTTTAATCTTCAGTTTCAAACATCTGACTAATAAACGCAATTAAAAGGCAACGACTTATACTTCATGATGTTTGAAATACGTCATTGTATTGTTCTGATGATGTATCTATTACTGCGAATTTTGTGGAATTTAACAGCATAAACCCTTTGGATGGAAACAAGTCAATACAATTTAGCTTTGTAAAGTCCATCTGAACATCATGATCCTGAACACCTCTTGGTCAGAGAACAAAGGGCTGCGGTACAGCCTGAGGGCAGCTCAGTGAATGGGACCCACTTTTATTGTAGCACTGCTTTTTTTTTTCCTTAAAAGAGCCAGAATATGCGGTCCGATCACCAGAAAATTGTCCAGGCTGCTCTCCGAGTGACCTTTTTGCATTTTTCCACTCCATTCCCTATGGAGGGGGCGCATCAGTGTTACATCGGAGATTACAGGGTGTGGAAAATTCTCCCTTGTCTCGCGTTATTGCAGAAATTATAGATTCTGTTCCTGGAAGGGTCCTAACTGTAGCAATAGCACATTTCCAGCAGTGCCGCAGTATTGGAGTCGAGGAACAGAGCCGGAAACAGAGACGTGGAAACAATCTGGATCGCTGAGTTTGTTTTGTTTTTCTTTTGTTATGTTGGGTTTTCTCAGAAATATAGACTTAGATACGTTTAAGAATCCTATAAATGGATAAGCTCGACTCAAATCTTTTTTTATACCAGTGTCTGAAATATTTGAAATAGCAACTGTTGTATACTGTTTACATTGGAGATGTAACAGTTATCTAGCGAGCCCTAGTCTCAGAGAAGACTAACAGTCAGTAAACACTGAGAGTTTAGGAGCGACATTTACTGGCAGCTCTTGCCAAGACATGCTTTAGTATTATGCTGTTTTTATCACAGTTACCAGGATACCAGAGATTTTTTTGGGTATCTTTTTTCTTTCTTTTTTTTTTTATAAATCAGCTACTTTATGTAGTCCAGATCTTGCTTTGTATCAGAGTCGTACGAAACATTTCTTTTGCATCTTTAAAGGACCGATCATGAGCAGAAAGCTCTTTTTCGGGCATGTTATAGCAGCTTAAAAAATTGGATTTTAAGGACAAAGCATCTAAATGGTTATCTCAGATATTTAGTTGGGCAAAACTGATCAAGAATAGATCAATTTTCTTTCATCGATACACTGAATTTGCTCATTTTGAAGAAATTAGAACCGAAGTGAAAGATAACAGCACTGCACCTCAGCAAAAAGGACATTTTGTGCCTTTGTTCGTGGACAATAAATAGACATTGTCTTTGCCAAGTCCCTCTCTCTTTATTATTTGCTTTGGCCCTGTCAGGCCCTTTGTTGTTTCATAATGCAGCTGCACAATGCTACCACACCAGTCACATGTGCATCAGTAGTCTCCAGTGGGAGTATTGTCATGTAAATGCCTAGTAATGAACTTCCCTGTCAGCGAGTGCACAGCCACTGGTGTTGGACATGCATCAAGGCAACAGAGGACGTCATGTCCTCCTGCTTGTTTCATTACCGATATACACAGAGTAAAACACTGAACTATTACACACATCTATCAGCTCTACAATAAGTGGGCAGTGAACGGATGCCGGGCTCTACAAATTAGGATCTTTCATCTGCTAATCGCGCCTTTTTCTCTCTTCAGATGTCACACATGAGAGATGGCGATTTCCCCAAACTTTCTGAAAACTATTCCATAAACCAGTTAGCTCGGCACAACATATTCATCCCAGTTGGTTAATATATTACCCCAGATTGCTTTGTTTCAACACCCCAGTCTCAAATATATATATATATATTTTGTCATGCTAAATTCTGAACTAATTAAAACACGCGGAAAGGTTTGCAACAAAATGACATCGTCGTATCTGCATAATAACAGGGCACTCAATTTATAAATTGCTAAGAACAGGTAAATAAAAACCTTTGATTTCATTTCGGCTTGAATGTTTTTTAACAAAAGAGACATGGGTAAAGACAGAAAAACGGATATCAAAATGGAAATTTGCCTGCCTGTTTAATTGGATGGCCTCTTTTACTTATCTATTCCGCCCAACTCATTCACTGGAAGTGAGCATTTCCAATTAGAGAAAAATAACTATTTCTTCTCAGTTCAAGAGCATGTCTTTCACCGTGGTGTGACAGCGTCTACCACTGTAAACAAACAACCCGCCGCGGAGCCATGTCCTCTCTTAACCCTGCCCGTGTCTGTCAAATGTGCTTCCGCTGTAACTCTTTCCCAGGTTTATAAAACACATATGTCAGAATCACACCCATCTGTAAAAAAAAAGTTCAATAACATAAAACATATTCTTATTTATAGCTCAGAAAAATGATTCTGGCACCAGCAACCACCCTGGAGATCATCCCTAAGTAAGTCAATATGACATGAATCATGATGAACAACACTTTAAATGGCACACGGTTACAATCTTAACAATATTGCAAGCTAAGAACAAATGGTTTCATCCTGTAGGGCTGCAGAATAATGGAAAAGACTCCTACATTATTGCCCGTTTTTTTTTCTTCCTGAAAGCTATATAGAGACTGACATTAATCCCAACTGTCTGTAAAATTGAAGCAATAAAAACCCCAAGCAGTGACATCAAATTTCACCACGGCGATGCTCCTCAAAAATATAGATCCGCAGACAAACAATGATATACTTGATTGTTTCGGTAAAGATTCCTGGACTGTCTGCATTCCCTTTGTTGTACATGAGAGAGACATTACACCAATGGTGGAATATGACCTCATTTGCTGCAAAGAGGAAATTTAATTAACAGAGCAAACAGCGTCTGCCAATATGCCTCCGCTGAGACTGCAGAGGATAAGAACAAGAACCTGCAATACTGTCCTAAGACCGGATCAACAGCTGGACACATAGCACCAAACCTCTACGAGGCTTTTAACTCGGAGAATTCAAACGCCATTAATCGAGATTATTGAAAAGGCTGCACTGTGAGGAAACAGGAGCCAACGCCGCGCCTCTGCACTCGAGCGGTTTATGAGTAAAAAACTCAAATAACGTACCATAATATCGTCAGCCTTTTTTGTCTTAACTTGCAAAACTGCTCACTTGACTTCGCCGCTGTTCTTCTTTGCTGCTGTTGTTTTGCCAAAGTAAACTGAAAATCCTCAAAGGAGCCATGTGCGTGTTTCTTATCCAATGCGGTTCATCTCGTGGCCAAACTTAACTTTAAAACACATAGTAATGACAGCTATTTTCACACTTCACATTGGATTTGGTACAGTCACTTAACAAGATACACAGTAAGAGGCTCAACTGAAATAGTTGTGAACAAGTTAAATAATAGCCTTTTATGCAAGTTAATAAAGAGACTCTGTTTTTAAAAGGTAAAGAAAGGGGGCAGTGCTTTTCTGGCATTTTTAGTCATGATTTAAGAGTTTAACTTTCGAAAAGTAGTTGATAAGCTTTGGGAGGACTGTGGAAGTCTGGTTTGTCAATGTGTGATCCAGAAAAGTATACATATTGACATATATATGTATGTGCATTCAATAGAATATATCCTTTCAATCATCTTCTGTAACCGCTTGTCCTGTCAAGGGTCACTGGAGCCAATCCCAGCTGTCCCCAGGCAAGAGGCGGGGTACACCCCGGACAGGTCTCCAGTCTATCACAGGGCTAACAGAGAGACAGACAACTATTCACACTCACAAGCACACCTACGGCCAATTTAGAATCACCAATGAACCTGATGAGCATGTCTTTGGATGGTGGGAGGAAGCCGGAGTAGCCGGAGAGAACCCACGCAGGGAGAACATGCAAACTGCACACAGAAAGGCCCAGTCGGCCCATGGATTCAAACCTGGGACGTTCTTGCTGTGAGGCTTCACTGTGCCACTCCTCAATAATAAATAGCTTTTTTTTCTTTCATACACTAAGAGAGTAGTTTTGCCCTCTGTGAAGCATCTAATAAATATGTTTTTTTTTTTCCAGACAATTGAAGATGATGCCATGTTTTCAAATGTGCTGCCATATTTATTCCATCTCCATGGTTCTCCTGCAAACCTGTCAAGCTACGTGATGTTTACCCCACACAGGGAAGCATGCACATACTTATTCCAGGCGTTTACATGGTTTTTAGGCTACAATAATTTTCCATTGAACGGATTACCAAAAAGTTTACAGCACCTTTTCAATCTCGCAAAAAAATGTCCTTTTGTCCAGACAGTCCGCTCTGATTCTGGTGGTTAAGTGAGTTACGCGAGGGTTGCGTAGATTGACTGGGCTGTTAATAATCTGATATAATAATCTGATCCAAATGTTCCATTTAACAGAGCCTCAACCACTTCTAAACGATCCAAGGAGATCTCTCACAAAAAAAACAACCAAATGCACTCAAACTTTGCAGTATGTTGTGCCCATGTGGGGTCCCATTGTGCACAGCAAGAAGCTGATTATGAAAATAAGTTTTCATACAGAGATGAACACTTAACGGCTAAATGAGTCACCCGTTTGACTGATATTAAATACTCGTTAGCAGCAGAAACATTTTGTAAATGCGGTGTAACAGCTCTGTATTAATTTAATTACGATAAGCTGAACACGCCAATTGCTCATTTTTCAAAATAAACACATCCTTTAATTATAAATGTGAATTTAGCTCAGATTTATGCTGCAATTAGAGGATCGGGCCAGGAGCAGATACACAGAGAAGGAAATAGTCTGTCTGGCTGAGTGACTGGACGGCCACTCGCTTAAACATTTTGTCTCCATCTCATTCGAGAGAACATCTTTAGTCAGGTGTGTACATAAAGAGGGCAGTCAGGGTGTTTGATTGAATGCATCATCTTTGAGTTTTGCTAATGACTATAGGTGCTGTTCTGACCTTTCGCTGCCTTTACAATGGCGCTGACATCTCCCAACTTGCGCGAAAACAACACCTTCACATAAGGAGCAGCAATCGAGGTGGTGCTCCATTACCCAGCTAGCCCATTCATGGTTATGATTATTATTCCTCTTTGGGCTCTGCCTGAGACTTACCGCACTTCTAGGGAGGACTATAGCTTCACTGGCACCCTGATGGCTCAGAGGACTGATTTGCTTGCCCAGAGATTTGTTCATGTGCCATCTAGAACCTATAAAATATGATAGGAGCGTGGATTGCTAACAATGGAAGCACCTCGTCTCCTGTTGGAATAAAAGTGGAAACAACAGACACCAAACCTAAATGTCACTATATATTTTTCCCTCATTCTTAATCACAGCATAATTGGTTTCTATGATATCAAATTCCTAGCTAAAGTGAGCAGCATCCAAACTTCAGTAAACAATTTTAAGCCTAATTTGGTATGAGACATGACTGGCCCAGTGGCAGTGTGCAGCTCCAATTATGATAAGGATTAAGCACATGCAATCAAAAGATATAACAAGATAATGTGCAGAGATACATTTGGCAAGCGAGCAATTAATTGGAGAAGCATGACACCCTGCCTGCAAAGGATGGGGCACAAGACTTCAACCCCTCAGTGTTATTAACAGCAAAGACAACTGATTCCTCCGCGTTCTTGTGATTCAGCGGCAGTCGTCACAGCAAAGGCCGTCTGTACGATTTGGAGGAGCCAGACGGAGCTGTCAGGGAGTCCACTGCATTCGGCAGTCGCTCGCTCTCTCTCTTAACTGCTGTCTGTGCCCGGTGAACCCAGGAGGCAGAAAATGACCGAGTTCACAAGTTGATTAATGAGCGCGCTGCCACCGGTTGTCAAAATCTGACACTGATTGTGAGGCTTCAAGCTTCTTCGTGGGGCAAAATTCTAAAAGGCTGTATGAAGTGATGAATCAATTTAGCGCAAAAGAAAAAAAAAATAATAATTACGGTTCATACAGGTTGACTGTGAAAAGAGATTTATGAGAGTATTTGGAGAGTAAAAATAAAAAATCATCTGGAGGTTTTCAGAAATAAAATGAAATGAAACTGACTTGGCTGCTTCAGATATCCTAATGATAGATCTAGCTTTCACTTTACAAGAGAAATGATTTCAGTAGTAGAGGTAGTGATGATAACATATGTTAAATCTGTTTGGCTGCCGACTGTCCAACTGTTAGCAGAGATGATGAGATTAATTAGGAGTGGGATGGCTACTCAGGGAGAGATGAAGCTGTCATTATACAGTAGGTGTTGAGTAATGATGGCTGCCTCGTCTTTATCCTCGGCGAGGCTGCCTCCGCCGCGCTTTTAACTCTGACCCAATTAATACCCCAGGTAAACAGGCTCCTGCTGCGGTCACGGGCTTATTCCTCCCGAGATTACCAGTGAAATGAAGCTGTACATTTTATCTGTGCATCATGGCTGGAAAGTCAACTTGACAGAACGCCGGGCTCTTGATAAACAGTCTATCTAGGGCACACACTGTATAGCAGGTCTCATGGGGTGGCAGACAAAACCCAAGACATTACAGAGAAACCCAAAGCAAATTATCCTGACATGGATGAAACAATAGCAAATTGGACAAATGATATAATTTGAGTCATATAGGCCCCAGCAGAGTCTGGTTGTTTCTTGCACTCGGAGGGATTTGGAAACAAGAATAGTGTTTGATGGTAAAGGTCAGGAAACAAAGGTGGCTTCCAGCATGGTTTCCATAGTAGGAAGGCACGGCGTCTGTGCGAAACGCTCCTACCACCAAATGTATTCATTATTTTGTCCCTGTTTTGTAATGTGCCTCATGTAAGAGGGATGCTGCTTTCATTATTCAGGAGTGTTTTCCTTTGGTCTTTGCTCAAAATACAAAGAGATTTGAGGGATTGTCAAAGGTGCCAACTAGAAGGCGGCGCTGTCTCATTTTCTACACACTATAAATCATGTTTGTATATATTCCTGACACCAAGCACAGCGCTTCACCACTGCTGCCACTTGATATCTTTATTGTCATGCAATCTTAAGAACTACAGCACATGCCACAAAAAAAAAAAAAATTCATTAAATACCTCCTGATTCCAAACGCATTACATCTCTAATTAGACTTGATTAATCATGAGGGGATGGAGTGACATAAATGTGACTTTCCACTTAAAAATCAATTACGTTTTTTTTTCTCTTTCTTTTTTTAGTCAGAGGAACAAACGTGTTAAATAAGTTCATGGGGACTAAAGTCTCAGCGGGATTTAAAATTCCTCAACCAGTGTGTGGATGTCTCCTTGGTAAGGAGGTGGTGGGTTGGGGAAATCTTAGTCTAGACTGAGTATGCACTTTTCAGCAGGAGGGAGCCACAGCGAGTCATTAATCACCCGCTACTGACACTGAAAACCTTCTGCCCCTCATAAGGGCAAAATAACCTCCAACAATGAGAGGAACTAAGTGGCCAGAGACAATGGGATATTGCGCAGTAGTTTATGTTCCTCTCATAAGCAGCCCAGCCAGCCTCAGAAGATGGAGCGGCCATTCGATGCAGCTCCCAGACTGCATGCAGCAGCAGGGAGGGACATTACATGGTCGACCTCAGTGAAGCGGCCTAGGGATTGAAAGTGCACGCCGGAACGTGTGTTGTTTTTCACCATGAAACTGACCCTCAGTAGCATCATTACATGAACATTTGGGGCTGGAAAACAAAAGGTGAGTTGTCACACCAAGAAAACTGCCTACTGAGTGTAATGGCACGAGGAAGTGTTAAATTATTAAACATCCACTGAGGTCAAGAGGCACATTTACCACTGTAAACATGACAACCATCCTCTTTTTACAGCAAATATAACAAACAGAGGTGGACAAAGTGTTCAAATCATTTAAGTACAAGGAGCAATTCCTGTCTGTTACATTACATGTAGAAATGCAGTGTAGTGTTACAGCTACAATATATATTTTTATGGTAATAATTCATAAAATGACAGTATTAAAAAGTGGAGAAGAGGTCGCTCTTAGAGACTGTCAGGATGGTCACCTGAATCGGCAGCTCCTTTTAGCTATACAGGGCTCCATAGCAAGTCTCAAATCAGTTGTTTAAGCAGCAGACAACTAACATTTTAGGGCCCTTTCTCATTAAGCCAACATTGAATTGTTATCCAATGCCAGGCCGCTAGTTTTTGGGTTTGGCCCGCTCTACTGCAACTAGCTGGACACTTGTCGGCAGCTTTTTGGTCAATTGAACATATTGAATTCACAGCGGAGAGCATCATCTAATTCACAACATAGCACTCTGGAATGAAGTTACTGAAGGACAAGTGATCAGCACAATTCAGAGGACAGATCTGTAGACAGTTGCTACCGTACTGTATATAAATATATATAAAGATGGATGATGGAACAGTTCCTCCAAAGTGAGGCCAACACAAGTAGAGCTCCACCTGGTGGCAGTATAGCTCATAAGCGCCGCCTCCTCCGTATTAGTGGATGGGATTTGGGTCAAGATTTTTCAGTGATGGTTTCTGTTATTTTGGGCAGTTAATATAATGCTTGATGCATACTAAAGTGTCCATTTTTCTTTATAGTTTTGTTTAAGTTTAGTTGTTAGATGCTGTGGAAACAGGATATGATATCATGATAACTACAAGTTGCCATGCCAACCACCCTGTGAAGCAGTCCCAGAGGGCAGTGAGAGGTGGGAGAAAAAAAAATAAAAATGAACAACCACAGTGTATAACCCAACATTTCCTTGTAACTGGTGGCGGTAGAGGAGAGTGCAGTATTAATTAAACGAAAATGCAAGTAAGTCTGGCGGAAGTGGGGGCGGGTCGTCGATATCGCGGCTCCGCGTAGCTCTACTCTTGGACTGTACTAACTCTGGCTCCAAACTCGCAAGATGGCGCCACCCGCATCCTTCGGAAAATAGCTTCTGTTTGGCCAGTGCAAGGAAGTGGGGATGCATAGTCCATATTTATATACAGTCTATGGTTGGTACGGGGAACTCCCAGCCTGTCTGCTTTCTCTTTTTGAATGATGAATACAGATTACTGCCACCTGGTGGTACGGAGCGTCTTTTCCTCTCACGCAAGCGCAGAAAGTACGTTCTAGCTGGGAGTTACCTGCAGTTTTTGCGTAGCGCTAAAGTGTAAGTGTTTGGCTGAGAGAAAGGTGACGTTAGGGGACAATACAGTTATCCTTCTGCGGGTTTGGTGTGTCTGGGCTAGACACCATTATTGATTGACTGATTTGTTAATGTTAGGCCACTGGATGCGAAAGTTCACAATAATTTATTGTATGTTGAAGTATTATTACCAAAAGGTAATCTTGTAAAAGTAAAAAGTGTACTGTACTATTATTAACATTATTGTGTTCATCTCCAGAATAATGGCTCCTATATATAATATACACACACACGCATGCACACACATGCAGAGCTAATTTTATCAGTCTATGACCACTATAAATACAGTCTGAAATCAATATCGAGCACAGTGTTCTTTTCTTTTAATAATCTTACATTTGCGTCTTATTGACAAAGATGATATGACTCTAGTGAAGCATTTTCTTCTGGTCTGACAGCACAGAGGTGATTGATACTGAATTTCAACACCCTCACCCGTTCCATTTGTATAAGGGAGAGCACACAGCTGTCACCGGAAAACAAAACAGCTGAGTTTGTTCTGCTCCCTAAATTGTGTTGTCAGAACCATCATGCTGCCCCTCCAGTGAGAATAAACTGGGGAAGAAATGACAGCTTTGACAGAGTGAGACAGACTGAGGGATGATTTTCGTGGAAGACGTCGCACAGTGAAACCGAGTAAGGCTTATTTGATTATAAATCCTCAGACACACAGTTGTAT
This sequence comes from Planiliza haematocheilus, assembly GCA_005024645.1. Lineage (NCBI taxonomy): Eukaryota > Metazoa > Chordata > Actinopteri > Mugiliformes > Mugilidae > Planiliza > Planiliza haematocheilus. Next base: position 1,533,635 of record SRSE01000764.1, read on the forward strand.
CTACAAGTCAGCTCAATGCGATATTTAAATATTTGGTCATGTTTTCCAAATGTAACTGGAGTGACTTGTGGACTCTTAAACTGAGAGATTTTCTTCTTTGCTGTTTATTGTATTAGTCACATACTTAAGCTACATGTATGTCAAGGGAATTTGGCAACTGAGACCCCGAAGGATTAAAAAAAATAAATTAATCTATAGTAATGGGACCTTCAGCATTAGCACATTTGCATTGCGGATCTCATGAAGGCATGAAGCTGATTGATTAAGAGAGACAGAGCATGCCAAGCCATATCGGGGCCCCTGCACAGGTTAAATGGTGCTAAGATTGTTTTATATAGTCTGTGATTAGAGGATGTAGAAGGAGAGTTTGATCTCTCGGACTTGCTGACCTCCTAATCAGGGGGGGTCTTTCGATCCAACCTGCCCTAACAACTTCAATCAGACACACTCTGTAAGTTTGAAACCGGGAGCAGGGAGAAGAAAACACTAACAGGGGAAGAGAAGAAGAAATCAATTTCTTGGATCAAATGAAAATATAAGAATACATATATGGAATAAAGGTGTTTTCATATATATATATACATATATATATATATATATGGAATATAGTATTATATATTTGGAATATAGTATTATTACAGGGTCAGGTCCCATCCAAGGAGTCTTAACATGAATGCATTTGCATTCCCTAGCCATGTGTATTTAGTAATCGCAAGGACTTTTATATTCAGTTGCCTTTGGCCAGAACTCGCAGCCTTCTCACTCAAGAATACTGTCTAAATATTATTTACATTAGTTCTGTTGATCCAGAAATACAAAGGCTCTGAGTGCGAAAACTCTCCGGAGTACAACATAATTATCAACATCATCAAAAGCAATTACGGATGCATAAATTGAATGGATTGCTACGCCCCCATTGTCCTCCGCATTGTATTCGTCCCTTGCACAGATAACACAGCATTAACATTACAATGGAGAGGCAATAATGGAGATGCCCGGCTGGGGTTAAAGGGACGTGACAATAAGCATCGCAAGCCTCGATCAGACACAGGACACTAAATTAAATAAATTTAACACATTTATGTTACGTATAACTCCTTAATTTTAGTTTCAACTTCCAGTTTTGTCTCAGAGCATATTTAGTTTTAGTTACAGATATAGATCCAAATATAATCTTTAACCTTACACACCTACTGAATGAACATAATACTGGGCAGTCCTTCAGAAAATCAAGTGCAGAAGCAAAAATGTTGATTGCAATTCTTGTTTGACAGAAGCTAAGGAGGAAACACTGTTGAAGGTTGCTGACAGTCTTTCTCTGAAAACCTCGACACACCAACCTGCCATTTTCCGGTGTCTGCCCATCAGTGAGGGTGAGTGGCTCTAGTCTTTCTGGTATGTCCCGCAATGTTGGCACTATAGTCGCCCCCTGTTGCCAACTTTTCAGCCAATTCATAATGTTCAATTGGTGGTGGAACATGTCAGGGAGAGAGATCTTTCTGATCAACTGTCAGCTGAGTAAACCAAGGAGAAAGAGAAAAATAGTGACAAAAAGTTCAAAGGGAAGGCTTTTCTTGTTTTACATCTTCATCTAATCTGAACATACCTGGAAGCCAGTCTGAATTTCCAACACCGATTCTTTTTGTGGATTATTTTGTTGATCTGGAGTCGCTCCGTTGGGAACTGATTATGCCCTGGCAAAGTTCTACCAGGCCAATCAAATCATGTGGGTATACTTTTCGTGGTGATGAATTTGCTTCCAACGAAATGGCTCTGAATGGTTTTAGGACTATCCAGTTGTGTGCATTTTTTTTTCCTCTCTGTATTGGTTGAATCATCCCCCACAATGAAAGCCCAACGGCGTGTTATCAGACTCATACTCTGACAAGAATTCGATGTGGGGTAATCTGAACATTCAAACACAGAAATATTTTCACAACACCATGATCATCTAGAATGAATAAACTGTAAACCAGTTGAACAGCATGCTTCAGTTCTGTACAATGGTTTGTGCTTCCTAGCTAGCTAAACTCCGAGCTAGTCCTCGTCCAATTTCCTGTTTTAAACAAAAACTACTGAATACTGCCACCTGCTGGTATGAAGATGTATTTCCTTTCAGGACTTGCCAGCTGGCCATTGGCTGCAGTCTACGCTGAAAGGGCGACACAGTTAGCCTTCCTTGTTGGTAGTTAAGTCGGAAGCCTTCTAACTTAACTAAACCACAACCATTTCGTTTTATAAGGCACTGGTAAGGAATGTTGCTGTACTAGTAGTGTCTAGTCCAGAAAAAAACCTGTGTGTGTAGTTTTGGAGTAAGATTGTTAAAAAATGGTGTGACACAAAATAGTGGTGATAAAAAAATCACCTTGTCTCTGGTGGTCAAAGACTTGCAAACTGCAGTTAATCTTGGGAACCACAATGTGATGATCCAATATGAAAGGTAGTATTATAGATACAGCTGTCAATACCGGGCGCCCTGATAACACAATGACTAGAGTTGTGACGACTGATGGGAACTGAGTCACAATTTTGAGCCGTACTTTTTTATAGATGCCCACACTAGCTCTTCCTTTCCATTGGTGCCTATTCAGTATTCAATATCACATGGTGATAAATAAATCTACCTAGAATCAATACTTCAAACTCAGATATCCCACCAATAGAACATATATTGATGGGATGTCAAATCTTCCCCTATCATTCCTCCCAGTGATTATTTCCTAGATAAAATGAGTTACCCCAAGGTTGGCATCTTCAAAATCAAACTGAGCCAGTTTTTTTGAATGGCTCTTTGAAAGCAACCTATCCACACGATCCGGCTCCCTTTAAAGAGCTGTAAATCTCTACTAACAACTGAGGTGCATATATATAATTACAAAGTACACGCTTTGCTGCATGCCACATTTCTCCTCCGTTTACTGTCTTCATCCCCAACACACCTAGCACATAAAAGCAATCAATGTTCAGAGATTCCCCTGGAACTCCCCTGTCATTACTGCATGTCTGAAGTGCACCAGAGGTCAGAAAGACAGACAGACTGACTGGTTTCTCATTCAGCATCAGAGACGCAAACAGACTTTTTGATATCGTCCGATATAGAGACAATGCACAGTGCACAGACACACAAACTACAGTTACTTAGCACAGCGGGGACAGAAATGCTGCTGCTGCTTCTTGCAAGTGAATGAGCACCATATTCAATATTTTGATAACGGTAAGGGAACAGTAACTGTTTGCTATCAAATAGTAGAATTATTTTTAAGCCTCTTGAGAATTTCATAAATTATTTCTCTCTCTTTTTTTTTTTTATCAGAGGACCAAATTCCTCAATGGACTCTCGAGACTCCCAAACTGACATTTTCACACTAATGACAAATGATTGGAATGTAAATATTCAGACACGCTCCAGCGCCTTCAAGCCAACCGACTAATTATTTGTCAGGAGAAAACTCCAAAAGCTGAATACTGCTTCTGTACATTTCCTTCCATCCTAAATCTGCACGGATAAAAAGTCAGAGGATCAACAGAACCAAATAAACTATTCGGAAATGTTCAATATTTGAGCTTGTCATTGAGACGCTGGCACTTGTGAGAAAAAAAAAAAAAAAAACGTTTCTGGAATGATGGATCGTCAAACATCGAATCATCCCCCTGATCTAACATCCTTATCCTCAATCAACAAGAAATGATAAACGTCTCCAAATGCTCTATCCACATTATTATCACAGCGACTCATTCTGGGCCTTTTTCCTGAGCTGCAGTGAACACACCAGGCCTTCTTCTCCTCAGCTGAGACACTCTGAGAATCCCTGGCAGCTCATATATCAAGGGAGATCCTCGCAGCAGTACTCCTCTTCCTTTTTCAATGCACAGGGTAAGTATTTTAATTAGTTGGCTAATTGTCTAAGTAATTGGGAGACAACTTAGCTCAAAGAGTAATCAATCTCTACAGGGCTGTGTTCTATCACATCAAAGGATCTGTAATTAACACTGCAAACCATGGGATGGTCTTTGACTGAGCTCGATAGCGCGGGGGCGTATGATCACAGATAACACAGAGGTTGAGGAAACGGATCTGGGAGGCCTCCGGTGAGCGTGGAGAGGTGTTATCATTTAGACACAAGCAGACCCAAACCCTTTAAAGGCAGAGACAGTCAGGCCCTTGCGCGCTAGCCGTGATGCAAGAGTTGCACTCGATAAACAAAAGACAGATAAAGCCACTGGTTATTAAATAAGGTGTCTGGCTTTTGCACACATCTGAGCAGCCTTTATCCTCCCGAATTCGGGAAAACAGCCCATTTATCGCGGAGAATAATAAAACATAAAAGGGAAAACAGATACGGATGTCTCGCTGTAAAGCTCAAATGTTCAAACGTGCATCCCCCATCCTTTAAATTTCCCCGAAGAATATCTGTTAGCTTGATTTTGACAACAGAATTGGCAATTCATTAAATGTTTTCATATACCGGGTATCAATTTCACTTTGCAGCAAAGCTCACGCCAGGCATTAAAAAAATTACACGTTTGGGATGAACGAGACTAATCATGTCTCAGATTCATCCATTTGAGGCCCCTTAATTTCCCCATTGTAGAAAACAAGACGTATAATGAACAATTATACATAAAGTCAATTTCAGTGTTGTGCAGAAGACTTAATTAAAATTAGTAATGAAAAAAAAAAAAAAAGAACTGCTTACAGTGTGGAAGTTTACTTGTCAATTTCAAAATGAGTAAATGCTTCGTCTTCGTGGGCCGTAATGAAAATGACCCGAATGGCGACGCACCCCATTTCTTTTGTTTACAAACAATCATAATGCACAAAATAACCACAAACGCGTCTCCGGTCCGAGAAGAAGTTGGCATAATTTGGCAAATTGTGGAAGGAGGCCGCAGCTAAACATCAGTGCCATTACATTATTCTGGGACGAGCGCGGCGTATTATCAATTAGCAGGCGTATTTAAAATGCAGAAATGAATGTCATGCTTGTGGCCGCAGCCTAAAACGGATAATTATGATGAAACATCCGGAGGAGGGCAGCCATTGGAAGACGCGGCATATTCCCTGAAGTCATCCCCCTCCCCCCCTCCAGCCCCGCGCTCCCCGCCTCGAGGCGCAATCCGCACAGTGGCACTGACAGATTGACAAATAAGGTTAATAAGTACTTTCCACCCCTCCTAAAGGCTAATCAAATATTAATCCTTGAGGTGTGGTCAGCAGAAAAAAAAAAACACAACAAACAATTGGTGGAGGGTAATTGATCGAATTGATTCTTTGCCGTAGTGCTCGGGGGGCCGGGAGGAGGAGGAGGAGGAAGAAGAAGAAGAAGAAGAGGAGGAGGAGGCGGGAAGGAGTGGCGTTGGGTTTGGAAATGCGGGAATTCATTTCAGGCTGAGAATGGACAAATATTTGGATATAAGCGCTTAGAGCAATTTCAATTTTTAATCCATCTCCACATTCTGGTGGCTCTGTGGGCGCAGTTTACACGCCGCATGCTCACAGTATTGTGGGTGTGAATGTGGCTCATGACCTACGCCCACCCACCCACCCAACAGCCCTTCCTTCCACACACACACACACACGCCGGGAAAACAATAGTTTTTATGGGGACTGCATACAAAAGAGCACAACTGAAGCTAACATTAGTCTAGTTGTGTTCAGTCAGTAAAACATAATGAAAACTGTTTTTTTTTTTGTGCACAAGTAGGCAAGAATCGAGAAATGGGTCCTTCAAAAAAAAAAAAAAATACTATTGGTGACAAATCTGAATTTTACACAAATCTCTTTAGCGCCCCACCCCCACCCCTCTCCTTCCGCCGCAAACAGTTTTCACTAATCGGAAGCCTCGGGACATCTCCAGGCCTGGTGGACCATGTGAAGCAGTGCCACACACTCATGTACTGATAGGGCAAAATTGGATCCAGTGAGAATGCAAAGAAGCTTATCAACCAACACTTGCAGGCAGTGCTCTCCGCAAGAGCATATGTCAACATCATTTATTAGATGTGGCCAGGGACTAAATTATGTATGATCACAAAACGAAAGAGTGAGAGAGAGAGGGAGGGTGGGAGGGAGGAGAGAGGGGGGAAAAAAAGGGAAAATAGGATCACACGCAGCAGGTGGATAGAATAATATTTGGAGAGAATATGAAATTATTAGCAGAGGCCCTTAAGGGAGAATATTTGTTAACATTAACCGGTGAGTCATTTGTAATGCTCGGAGTCTGTAATTAATCATATTGGACGTTTCAGAATCACATATAGAGTTAAGTGAATGTTTTATTTGCTGTGCGTTTCGAGGGGAGCAATCCATACTACTGCCGTCACATATATTTCTATATTAACGTGGACCAATGCAACGAGAGGTGAAGCAAGTATTTCCGAATGCGGTGTTTAAAAAGAGGAAGCAGCATTTAAAAATGAAAAAAGAAAAAAAGAAATAACTGTTAGCTGCCGTCGCTCATTCCAGCCAAACATATACTAAGTAGCTTTAATATTGCCAGATGAGCAATCTCTCAAGCAAAATACTCTTCAGAGATACTATGTAATTGACTCCACATCTAACAGTATGGAACAAATCCCACTAGCAGAGGGAGTTGACAAATTGCATTAAAAACACTCAATCGGGCCAGGATTGGATAGAAGCTCATGTTCCTCCTTATCCCATTAAACATGAAACAGTTTAATCTCCAAAAGTTGCTGACATACGGGGAAAACGCTTAAGCACGCAGCTCGTATTTGATTTGCGGAGGAGAATCGAGGTACAACAACATGGCCTCTGAACCGCCGCACACTCCCGCGTGCGCGCGTAGACAAGAGCGGCGTATGCACGCGGAGACGGCCTTATTTTAATCAGCGTCAATTACAACGTGGTTTAATAGCAGAGCTGCAGCGAAACCGTAGACACGCGTATCATTTGTTTCAGCCTCCTCAAAGTGGGGTAACAGTAAAGAGACTCAAACTGTCAAATCATCCAAGTTTTTTCTTCAATAGCTTACCCGATTTGAACATGTTCCGCTTCTTTTCACGACATGTAAACAGGTTTTGACATGGGTCTAGTTAAATGTGTAAGACATGCTGGAAAAAAAAGGAAAGAGGGAAATGCCTGTGCAAAAAAAATAAATAAAAAATACACCCAAACCTGTCAACACACAGTACCTGCTTTAAATCTGTTCCCCGTTTCAGGCAATCTGTGGGAACCAGGCCTGTGGAGTCTAATCCTGTTTTCATCCGTACCCCTTCAACACCCCCCTCATCTGTATCACACTTTCAATTCCACTTGCTGGTGCCTTTGTGCGATTTTCATTTGATCTAGCTTTTAAAATTCAAAATCTATTCAAGGTTTTTTTTTGAGTTGGATTCACGCTGTTGCTGTGAAGCCCTATTTATGTTCTAGATTTGGAATTGCAAATCAAGTGTGTGTGATTTAGAGGGAATGGGAGTCCAAAATTCCCCGGCATCACCTTTTATGATTCTGTAGGTTTAAAATGTTAACAAGGGCGTTTTAGCACGATGATTTGCCGAGTATCAGCCTGTCTTTAGCAGACGACTCTCTCTGGCTGTGGCAGTCAATAAGCATGCAATACTTACTCTTACATCCACATCCATACTGTAATACAAAGCCCACACTGCACGATTCAAACACAAGGAAATATATATATATATATATATATATATATATATATATATATATTCTCAGATTTTGTTGGGAATTGTCACAAATGTAGCTGCGCATGTGTCGTTTTTTGTTGAAATATTGTATAATATAGGTGTTCTTGTAATATATTTTCCAAGAAATGCTACTTAACCAAACTGAAACCTAACTGACTTTTTGTTTCCAAACTATCACATTTCTTTCTAGCTAGGTATAGCTTCTTAATTTTAGTTTAACTGTGTATTGTAAAGCAAACATATTGCATGTTTTCCTTGCACAACCAGCAGTCTAAATTTCAGACTTGAATACTATTAGACATAGCAGTTAAAAGAACTATAATAAGCGATTGGTTGGTTTAATTTCTGAAAGTTCACCAAAGTGGTCCTGCCACTCCATCATTTTGCAGTGTTGAACTGAATTCTACTCAAAGTCCTTTCCAGCCACGCCTGCCCATAGCTCACACATTCATACACCAGTGCCAAGCACCGGGGGTTGAGTACCTTGCTCAAGGACACTTCAGCATGTGACATGATCCAGGGATCAAACTGCTAACCGGTTAGTGGACATCCCGCTCTGCCTCCCCAGCCACAGCTGCCACCCAAGATGCTTTACAACACCCCAGAGCCTGAAACCTCCAGAGCAAGCACCAAGGCAAAGGTGGCAAAGCAAAACTCCCTTTAAACGGGAAGATCCCTTCAGCAGAACCCAACTCATCTGAGGGGGACCCCTGCTAGAGACGGAAAAAGATTGAGAAGAGGGCAGTGTGAGGAACGAGATCATACCAAAGCATACAAGCAGCCCATAAACGTGGACAAGCACAAATAGAAGTACAAGGTATAGGTGATGCGTGTTACATGGAAGACTGATAATGAATAAAAAAAAGTCAGTATTTGATTGAATATAAGAGCAGTGATAAGCAGGTTGGAGAATTATGCATTCAGGTGGGAATGAATAACTATGAAGATACCTGAATGGCTTGTTTAAAATGTTTTAAACATGCTCTCTTGACTTAGTCTTTTTTCCTCGAAACAGACACTGTATTGTATAGATTCCAGACCACCAGACATTTATTAAAGCACCATCTCCTCGCCTAGTTAAGTCAAACATGCAAGCACATGCAATGATGCCCCGCAGCTCCTAAAACAACCACGATGACCACATACATGTCACCACTGAGGTGCTCTCCACATCCTCAACACAAACGCAGTAGGGTCTGCAGAACCGTGTGACAACAATGAAACAAAAGCACAACACACCGAGTATGAATATCACAGGCGACACTTGGAAAATAAGCTTTTCATTCCGTACCTTGATCCCAAATGTCAGCATAAATTGGAATGTGTTGTTTGGAAGAAAAATATCTACATGTACAATAATGCTGGAACCTTGATTAAAAAAATCTATTTGAACCTTATTTGAATACACACGGTTTCCCCGCAAGAGTAAAGCAGTTAGTTTAAGGAAACAAAATAACAGCACTAGCGTCAACGGTCGCACCCGATTGTGGCTGATTTTTCCTTAGTATTGACCGTATCAGTAACATCTGGCTGTGCTGCAGCTGTATCATTAGTCCGGAGCAGCAAGTAGAAGTAGACAGGAAACAAACTTTAGATCTATTGAATAAATTCCTGCGAGCAATTTATGCAAAGAAATGTAATATTGCTGCAGACCCTCACCCGCTCTGCAAATAAGTGGTTACTTCCCCGCTCAGATATGACTCTAAAGAGCACATCACAGAGAAACCGACGATTCTTATTCCTGAATCATAGACGTTAACATTCAAAAGAAGACACACCTGGTTGTTTTTCAAATGTCAAGGCATAATAAACAACCGAATATATTTTTATGGGCTTAAGCACGGCGGCGTGTTCCGTATCTGAAGCGCGAGCTGCGGTAAGTACACGTGAGCCTTTGATGATCAACTCCTCAACTATAATGTTTGTTTTGGAATGAGTTGTAACTGATAATCGTGTTACGAGAGGGGGAACTCTGTATCGGCTTATCGGAGAATATTACTGCCCCACTTGATGCCCAGTGAGGGATTTAGGTGAGCATTATGAACTCAGCTACAACAAGACCCACTTGCTGTGATTATCTGACACAAGGTGCTGACAGACGCTCACTGTTGACATTTCTGTTGATATTGGCAGTGAAAAGGACAGCAACTGCAGACACTTGCAGCGCTCACAAGGACTTATCCCGTTGTATTTTCCTCTTTGTCGGCCTGTGTTGTAGGACTTGCCGTATCATCTGCAATTGAATGAGCTGTGGCACTGACCTGTCGTGGAGAGAGGAAAAAAAAAAAACAGGATCGTACATCAGGGCTGTTTTTCTCACTGTCATCACAGTCGTGTGGTCAGGCCTGACACTGGGAACAGCTGAAACATCACAAATGCAAAATGTAAAAGCCCCTCTGTAGAGCTGCATGTCAAAAAGTAGTATGTGTAATGGATAGCGGGTCATAGTGTCAATGTTTTTCATGCTGCGGTCTGATCCTAATCTGATTGGTTTCTGTTAGAAGTTATTATTAGACTAACACACACCCTACTTACCATAAAAATAACAGGTGAGGTCAATGGCAAATGGTTTGTTGCATTAAAACCACAGTTTTTGCATTTTTTCCCCCATCCTAATGGATTTTATTTTACTGAACACTGTCTGAAAGCATACATAATTTTCTGCGGACGCAAATTTGTGTTCCATGAATACAAAGCCATATTAAAAGCAGAACTTAAGAGACTATGAATTAATCATTTTGTATGAGTGAAAATGAAAAATGTACAATTAAGAAATGTTTTTCATACTAACCACCCATGTGGTCGCATGGATGGTAGCATATTTTACTTACCCACACAACCCTCTAGACATGTGACATAGCCAGAATGCAAGAATCGACAATTTTCAAAAAGAAAAATCTGTTTGCTTCTGAGATATGGGACATCCACTGCTTCCAACACAGTGGTATTCAACTTACTTTTGTTAATTTTTTCGTTTAAATCATTTCGTTTAGTTGATAAATGACATGGCAACTTTACGTACTGTCAACAGATTTTACAAAAACAAGAAAAACACTTTTTGGGGGCCTGAAAGTCAAATATTTAAAAAAAAAAAACAAAAAAAACAAACATAAAAAGACAAGTAACAAATACACTCTCGAGCAAAAAAATACTCAAGAGGATTATTTTCAGCCATGGATTTAGTGAGTTAGAGGGTAATTACAGCAGCAGAACAGACAGCATTTGTGTGTTGCCTCATTATTTTGAGCTCAAGTTGGGTGGCTTTGACTGTCGCCATCTTACCTGTCCCTATCTTACCTGTCCCTAGCTCAAAAGCTTTACTTCCAGGTAAATAATAAATGTATGTCAAGGCAGACAGCTAGCATCTTGTGAGGACAGCCACCTGTCACCCAATTTATGCAACACATTAATGTTATGTGAAAAGTCAAACTCACACATTAATCGTGAATGGGGAAATTAGCTATACGAACAAAAGTATTTTGTACCAGGTTATAAAGCTGGGCATTTTTACATGGAGGTCTATAGGGACGGATCAGCTTTTAATGGCAGCCTCAAGTGGCCATTTGGGGAACTGCATGCACTTTTTTGGCAGTTTAGGAAGTTGTTGATTGGCCATCCATTACAGTAACTCTATGTAGCTCTCTGCTGTATTGTCCACAGTTTGAAAAGAACAATGTCGCTCTGTGGCAACAACAAATGAGATATTGGTATTTCTTTAAGAGTCAAAACTCAAAATGGTTAGCAACACTTGCAACAGTCTACAGAACAACTTCATTAGACCTAAGAGTTTCAGACTTTGGAAGGCCTCTGAAATTGAAAGGCCTACTTATCAGTAAGACTATGTCTTTTGTGACCAAGGGACCATCATGCTATCATGGATCTTGTTTGAAACATCAAGATCCATGCCAGCGTCTCTTCCTCATCCAAACTCCTGTCTTTTGATAAAGCAGCTATCTTAATTATGCAAACAATTCAATGTGTCTAAACGTCCAGTAGCATTTACAACCACATACTTTATTGTCTGTGTTATGTATATGTCCTGTATAGTCTGTCACCAAGTCTCTCCCACCTGAAGCGCATACAGTAATGACTGTGGCACAAGCTTTTCCCATGACATTTAGAGGTTAATTTGCGCTGGTTTCATGGTCATTTATCGATGGAGGCTTCAGAAATTAGCATTCACCACGCTTTTTATTGACAGAAGTGTTTAATAACCCATCAAATCAAACAGGATGGCCAGCCAGGAAGCCGGTGCTTCTGTGGAGAGAGAAAATATGCTTGATTTAAAGTGCGTACGTTTTTAGTTTAAAGCATGACACCTAGAAGTTTATACTTAGAAACAGCGGAAGCATTCGGATAGATTTACACCCGGGCAACTTTTGTGGCAAATAAATATTCTGTAGGAAGTGATGCTTTGCGGTGGGTTAACGGATAAAAAATCTGCTTCGATCCAGATGGACCTGGTCACTGTTGCAGACACAGATGAGTGAAGAAGGAAAGAGAGGTTTCTCGTTCTCACCATAGGTTCCCCTTTATTGTGACAGATTTACAGCCTTGCTCAATCTATTACATGTTTTTTTAACACGTGTTCTGCCAAGCACACTGTTTGAGATCTACACTCTTTCTTCTCACTCCCTTTCACAAGCCATTTCCCAAAGTTAGTCACAATCCTCTGAGCAAGAGTGAAATTATTTACTTGTGGGGTTGAATAAATGAATATTTCCTGTCTGAAAAGCCATAAATGAAGCATTGTGGGTCCGGGAACAACGCGTCATGTCCGCAAACACAAGGAGAGAGAACTTATTCATCAGACAAAGTGCTCGTGCTGGCTGAAAAAGCCTGAGCAAATCGTGCATTTTTTTTTTTTTTTTGTCTAGGAAATTAGTTTTAGCCCATAAAATACATTCCACATAATTTCTGTGATCTCCTTTATAATTCCCCGCTTCCTCCTGCACCCTTATCTTCCTCCAACCACTGTTTGCTCGAACGTGTATAATTTCACATGCACAGATTCACACGGCATGTCACCAACTCGGAGTGAAATATACTTATGTTCAAAGGAGTCCTAATGTGGAGTGATGGGTGGGCCTACAGTAGCCTCAGAGCCGTTGACACACAGCTGTCTTTGCTATAAATCTTGCAAATCCACAAAAAGAAAAAAACTCTCCCGAGACTTCTTTGAGTGGTAAATTGCTTCAGCTTTGAAAGTAAGTGCAGCCAGATTCTTCCTATAAACACCATTATAGGAAAAAGAAAATCATAGAGGAATGCACGCAAGGCTACAGTCCTAATAACACTGAGCAATTCTTCCAGATTATGTGTGTGTGACCAAATGTAAGCAAGTAAACAAATCTGACTTCTATGAATGGTTGCTGGGCAAGGTTAATCCTGCAGGTTAATAAATACAATGCATCCCCCCTCTTAATAGCACGCATGGCCTTGTCAGGGCTCCTTTATCTACAAGCCTTGTCTGTGAGGCTATTATATAATTATATCATTGCATTTGTCATTTGGTTTCACCCTTGGGGTGAGGAACAAATTAAAGCGGCGAGTATGTTAGCTTTATAAGCAGAATGTGTGCTACACAAACCATAACAAAAGTTCATATTTTCTGTGTAATGAATGCTACATTATTTATACTATGAATTATGGATGAACTTGGGCAGACCTGGATGGGATGGCTTGTAATCAATCCTTGTCTGATGGACCTCTCCAACAAACAGTTATTAGCGGCTACTCTGACTCTGAGTCTGTTTGGGTAAACCTGGTACGGAGCAGTAATAGGAGCCATTATTATCTGCATGCAAGGCGTAAATGACACGACGAAAAACTATAAAAAGGACTGCCTGTAATTTGGGGAAAGCATTTTAAGATATTGTTTCCATGACAGCTTAAGCATTGTGTAAACAGACTAAGGAGTTCACTGATTTTCACTAAAAAGCTCATTGAAGCCTGACTACTTGCTAAATGCTAAAGAGAATGCATGTTAAATGACAGCATCCTTTGAATTAATACACTTTGTAACTTCACAGGCAGCGGTATAAGCACTGAGCCGAGATAGGGAGGAAACATTATTCATGGTGTTTTTCCATCCTTACTCTACTTTATTAGCTTATTTGATTCCCCATTCTCCTCATAGTTGATTCAATACATTCCCTATTTGCATAAAACTGTCCGGTAAGATTATCTTCACTTATTCGATCTATCCTAAGAGTCACCTTGTTCAGGATCTTATATGAATAATGAGATTTTAAATTGGAAGACACTCACACAGAGAATGAGGCATTTACAGTTAATTCATCTCATTGAGTTACATTGCTTAGAGGTATTGGAGGGTTTAGATTTTCATTCAAGCATCATATTTAACAGTGTCTGCTTCCCCCCACTTCACTGGCATTGAAATTTAAATGGCCTGAGCCTGACAGATCCAATATTGCGAGCCACTGTTGCCGTTTTCCTGGGAGCAAATATATTGTCAAAATCCGTGCATCCAGAGAATGAGAAGGCAAAAGGAAAGAGCGATCGCATGGAATCCCCTCACCTTTGTGGTCTCAGATATTTCAATAGGACAAAAGTCCATTCTGATTCTTGATTATTTATAGAGCGCTATACAAAACTGAATGTTGCGGGAGTGGCTTTGGAGCCTCTGACATATTAGCATGTCAGTTATTGTGCAGAAATACAGATGCATGCAGCAGCGTCCCATGCACATTTCTGTCACACATGCTCACACGTTCATAATGATTTGACAGAGAAAGAGAGAGAGAGAGAGAGAGAGAGAGAGAGAGAGAGAGAAGGGGGGAGGGGGTTAATTGGCTTTTTATGACTCCAATTAAATAACATTATGCATATACTGGCTTAACGGCTTATATGTGGCCTCCATTAACAATGTCCTCTTGATTGGTTCTTGGGCTTAAGGTCTCCTCTAACTTGGGCAGCGCTTGTCACAGCGTTTAAATCCATATGTGGAGGGAAAAGCTTGTGACAGACTGAGATTTTATGCGCGTGTGAATAATTTAAAAGGAAAACTACAAATCTTTGGGAAAAGAAAGAGAAAAAAAAGGATCAATGACCCCCATCTATGCTAACACAACCTGCAACAAGACCACTTGAAACGCTATCTGTCTGATGTGACAATTGAATAAAATAAATCTCATCATTAAGGCCTCAGTGCGTTATCTTGAAAGCGAAAGGGAGAGAAAGAAAACAAGCATGTGCCTGTCCTGAAGCGGAGCTCCTGAGGTGTTAACTAATCTCTGGTGGCCAGTCTATGCACTGCCTCCTCTAATTGCTCCCTGTATTTCAGTCTGGTGTGAGAGCAGCCATTGTAGCGAGCGCCCAGTCAGCCCCCAGAGGTCTCACACCTTCATTATCACTCTTTATTGCAGAACCTTATACGGGCACTCGGCACCAAACAGCCTGCCCGTTAAAAATAGAGCCTTCTCCTCTCCTCTCCTTTTGGTGGTTTCAGTTTTAATTACTAACACGGAGCCAAAGCCAGAGTCCTCAGCAGGCCTGGCGTTTTTGTTCACTAATTAAAGCGAGGATGGAGTTTATTGAAGGGACCCTGACTCTGCTCTCTCATCTATTATTAAGAGGGCAGGACAAATCATTTTCAAATTTATATGCTGAAACCTGTCCAGGGACAGGCAAGGGGCGGCAAAGGTTGGGGGAAGGTGGGGCGAAATGGTGCTGAACACGAGGGAAGGCGGTGAGACTTTGTATATGTGGAGAGTGGTGAAGAAGAAGAAGAAGAAGAAATGCAGGAACTCTTATATAACACAACACCAAGGAAGGAGGTGCCATAGATTAATGCTAACTGCTGTACATGTGCAAAGTATCTGTGATGCTGCACACCTTAATTTTTATCATTAAGGGATGCGGGTCCGGCAGACCTGCACCAGCAGTATTAGCAAAGATAATGGCATTGATTGGAGGACCCCCTCTGTGTGCTCTGTGTAAACAGTGGGCATAAATACCAAAACAGCGGGGCGGTAATGTGGGAGCACAACGTCCAGCCAGATTGATGTTCCCAGCGATCCACTAACCTCCTCCATCTAATATTCTTAATTGTCTAAACAGGCGCGACCCTGACAGCTGCACAGGTACCTCAGCGAAAGAACAAAAAAAAAAAAGACAAGCACCTGACCAGCGAGGTGGGACGGCGCGCGACAGCTGGCAACAAAACGGAAAGAAAAGCAAGAGAAAAGTAGTCCTGACACGCTCCCTTTTATGAGGAAGTAAACCAAGCGTACTTTTACAAGTAAGCTGACTCTGCAAAGGCATGCCGATGCAATACAAATAAAAGCGATAGGTCTTTATTTTGAAAATTTTGCACACCAGCGAGAATGCTTTAATAAATTGAGAACCTTCTCTCATATAAACCGTACAAATGAACGCTTTGTCAAACTGCTGCCTCACACCGAGTTGCTCTCTGCCGAGAAAAAAAAAAAAAAAAAAACACAACCGGGAACAAGTCCACAAGGAAAATTAGCAACATACAATTAGAGAAAGAAAATCTCCATATGTGGGTTCTAACCTTTATACGAGGTAGGATGAATTGAAAAGGAGAAATAATGAATTTAGCCGGCTGAAGAGCAAGAAAATCCTCCCTTAGCCTAACAAGCAGCTCGCATCCTCAGGGCAATTAGTCACTGTCATATGAGGGCAAATGTAGAACCCTTTGCATGCTTGTTAAGTAAAAACTTACACAGAGGTCACTGACATGTAAGAGAAATGCAGTGTAACCACTGGGCTATAGAAAAATTTCCAGAGCAAAACGAGCCACACCAAACTCTGAGCATTACAATAAATCTGTGTTATTTTAAATAAAACTCAAACTTAGCCTTATTAACCCTCTGCTAGTTAGTAAATTAACGAATGCACAGCAAAACAAGTTTTTTTTATTTTTATTTTTTTCTAATTGCCATCTTCCTGACATTATTACGTTTATTTATAGGACATTTAATATAAAGTAAAATAAGGAAAATAAAGGTTTATGGCATTTCACGCACTCTGCCCACTGAGGATTTATTAATATATTCGCGTTTCACTCAGCATAGGATTTTACTGATCTCTCATCTCTCAGCCCTTCATTTGCTGAACTAAATTCTTCACCCAGTTAAAACCAAACAATTCAAAGTGAATTTCACAGCGATTCTACACATTATTGTTTAATTCTGCCACTTCTAGGCGTCAGAAATGTACATTTCTTTCGGGGTAGATTTTTTTCCAATACATACAGGAGGGATATATAGGTCAGAGACCCCAGTGCCTTATCAGTAATTCGCCATTGCCTGGTTATTAAGGACAGCTTAGGTGGAGAGGGCTGGAGTACCAGGAGGGGTTAAGGTGAATTGATTGCCTGTGGACATGTTAAACATGACCCCGTCAGGCCTCCACTCCACTCCTAAAATGCGCCAACCTGTGCACCTCACTCCAAGTAATCAGCTGTAGAGGCTTTAATAAAATTCAGAAAGCCCCGAGAACTTCCCCCCGGGGACTGTACCAAGTTGGAAATAATCGAAACCCGAGGCAAGAGACATTTGCACTGTGTTACCGTAGGAAGCATAACAAAATGCCTAGTGCTCTGACCCCTTAAAAAATGTTTTCAGGAAAAAAAAAAGAAGAAGAAGAAGAAAAAGTTGTGGTTGAAGAGCGTAATGGAAGCGCATAGGTGGCTGTTGTTCGCTGTTAAACAGATTGCAAAGTAATAACCAAAGTGTCTGTTCCTCTACTGACTGGGTTCAGATGCAGCAGCTTGCAGCAGAGGGGCAGTGGCAGGGTAATTACGGGGTAACTTGGGCTCAATCTGTCTGTAGACGCCCTCCCTTTTGGAAAGGGGGTGTTTCCCTTGATTAGCCCGACGCAGGGTGAAGCCCCCACTGCAAACGGCAGATTGAAGTTCATCACAGGGGTCTCAGCTGCCAGTATGTTGCAATGAATTGCTTGCTGTAAGAAGGTGTTGACAGGAGCAGCTGGACATCAGAGAGTGATGAAAAGAAAGGGAAATTCATGGAGAACCCAGACAGAACAGTCCACTGGGGAAAAGACAGGGAATTGGTCATCTGCTGGTGGCGGGCTGAACTGCAGCCTTTGTGGCCTAGCCCCAGGGTGTATGTGGAGTGTGTGTGTGTGTGTGTGTGTGTGTGTAGAAGGCATATTTGTTTATGTGTGGCCTCCACTGGGCAGAAAGCGTCGCGTTTTAAGAACACTGAAGTGAGTGAAGTTTAGTCACGCCGATTGATTGGATCGCTGATGCCTCTGGCAATTACTCAAGCGATAACCTCCCTCAAATAGATATTTAAGTCAAACGATCACGTAAACCATTTATAAAATGATGACATGCCTGCAGCATGTAGATAAAATGACAATAATGGTGAGACCACACAATAAATACTTCGATCATCTCATCGGGCAGTGAAACGTAGGGATTCCTGCTGCTGTTTAAAGCACGCATCACGCCGAGCCTGGCTTAGCATCTAAATTATGAATAATGGCGTCAAGTGGGCCTTTCAGGGTGGCTGCAAACAACTGCAGGACATTACACGCATATGTGTCCATTGTCTCACAAGTGCTGCTCCTTAGCTCAGCAATGGTGACTAATGTTAGTGAAAATGAGAAATATATGTGTGTGTGTGTGTTTTGATGAATAGAGAAGGTGCCCTAAGGTGAGGACACACTATATTGGTGTGATTCTACCATTCACTATATTAATGAACTGCCTAAAGGTGCAAATTAGGTTTTAATGGGTGTTACTTTACCATCTTGGTTCTACCACACACAAAGACCCTTTCACTCAGTGTCGCTGCACATTTCTGAAAAAGAAAGGGGGAAAAAAGCTGTTACAATTTGTAGTCATTTGAGCAATGCCAAAATAAAACACAGACATTAGCAGCTGAACTTCTTTAAAAAAAAAAAATGCTTATTCATTTTGTTGTGACACCGCGTTCTGACTCCTTTCCCTCCACACTCGAAACGCCTCAACTCGCTCTGCCAAATTTTGCCTTCCGCCGGCTTACCGCGAGCAAAGCCAAAACCATTTTGCATGCCTGCGCGTTTGAACTGTTCGTCTTCGTATAATTTGCCCGCTCTTTATTTTGCGGCAGGAGAATTCTTTTTGATTTTATTTTTTTGGGCAGCGGGGGGGCCCGAGGACTGCTACATTTCAAAGAAACGGGTGACAAAAGATTAAGGGGGAGGAAGACTCTGAGAACAAATGCTTTTTAAGTCAGTGGCTTGAAAGAGCAGCGCCCGGCCTAACATGGTCTCTTAGCACACTTGACACCAGCCACTACTTCATTAGCCGCCATCATCGCTGAGCGCTGGAGGAAGAAGGACAGGCTAATGATAAGTGATTAAAAAAAAAAATCCAGGAAGAAACTTTGACAAAACATCCTGCATCTTCCACAAATCTACAGTAATCTTGTCACCTTACATAATGCCGCCAAACGCTATACTCCATGTGTCGTTTCGCCGTTTCCATTTGTAAATGATTCCGTTTCCTCACACATATATGACACTTTTGACACACATAATGACTGACCGTGCAAAGTCTACGGGGAAATCTGAAGAGTCATGTTTCTGTCTGTACGGTCGGGCCGTATTGCGCTTGCCATGCTTTAACTCCTCCACTGAATCTCTGAGCATACTGCAAAATCAATTGCGTTATTGATCTAAAACTAATTAGGGGAAGATAAATGGTTCAACTACACAAATACAGCCTCTATAATGAGCCAGTGTCGAGGAAGACATTTTAATCGAGCCCAACGCACGTGGCCATTCCTCTATATTAGCACCTAGCGCCGTGTTCGACAAGAACTAATGTGACCGATGTCAGATACATGACGCCTGAACGACGGTCGGGCTTAAAGTCTCTTTTTGGCGGTTCTTGCAGTTAAAACGTGTCCGCGGCCGAGTTATTTTGTGTGCTTGTGTCAGAGCGGCAAACCAGATCTCGTGGTAGGAACCGGCTCTGGGGCGCGACTCGTGTTGTGTGCAGTCACCAGCGATCAAAGGCTAATTAGTTTCAGCTGACACGGGGTATGGCCCTCAGGTCAAAGATCATGACTGATGTTATGGAGATGATGGTGGGGAGGGGGGAGATAGGGAGAAGCAAGGGGTGGGCAGAGGGATCCGAATCCTCATTAGCCAGAAATTGTTGCTCTTACGTCAAATCCCTGGCTAAACTCAGCCGAACACATTTCCTATTCTTGTTTTACACTTTTAAAATATTTGAACTTTGGGCCGCAGCGCGTCACCTCTGGACGCTTTGTTGAAAAGCCAGAAAAAAAAAAAAAAAAAAGGGAGGAGATCAGATATGGTCATTCTGCTCCACGTTTCCCCGAAGGCTGTTTGAAAAGTCCACAAAAAAAAAAAAAAATCCACACCACGCCACTCACATGAGTACAGTTGCAGCGGTGTGGTGCACACATGTAACCAGGGGCTCCCTCTACAGGCCGACCCTGAACTCCGGCAGCTCCAACAGCTGAGTCGCTCACTGACAGCATGCGCTCTCGCAATGCTTCATTTGTCATAGCAGATGTTCAAAACTATTTTCCCTGGAAGCCTAAAATCTGAAGAAGTAAATTAATATCCCCTCCCCTCCCATTTTAAGTCCCTCAGACTCAGTTCATAGCCTGCACTAAGTGCCCTTGTTGACTCAATTGGATTAGCACTAATATGTAAACACAGGAGGTAAGAGGACTAATCCTCTAATGAGAGGAGGAAAAAGTGAAATAAATAAGTTGAAATGCCATGCCTCGCCTTTAACTGAGGCATCTGTCAGGTAAGCTGGCTATGTGTAGATTGAGAGCAGGTATTAAATGCGGACCGGGGGATATGCTGAGGTAAACAGTTGTGACCATTCAGTGACAGCGTAATTACTTGTTTGTAACTTAGTTGGATAATAGGAATACAGCCTCTAGGGGATAAGACAAAGACTTGTTAATTATTAAAGCTTACATCAGCCGGGCACTAGAGAGTTGCAATTATTAATGTTGTTGTTCTTGTTTGTGCTTAAACACTACCTCTGCTGTTAATATACTCATTAACCAAAATGAGTGATTTTATTACTCTTGATTTGGTTTGGGGTTTGTTAAACACATCCAGGCTCGGCTGCCGCTTACTGAGGGATAAACACTGAGATGTGGACAGGTGACAAGAAAAACATCCCATTCTGTTATAGTAAAGATGAAAATTGCAACTTAAAAAATAAAAATCTTATAAAAATAATCCAGATGAGGCCAACCAGTCTGCTGTTACTTAGTGTAACATAAAAACCCTTCCGACTTTAAACTGTATATTATGTTGTGCATGAAATTAAACAATTTGTGTGCATTTGGCAAATGTTCTTGCAGAAATAATTCTGCTATAACAGAACGCTTTCTTGTTAAAAAAAAATAGCCCACTTAATATTTATTGCATAAAATATCAATGCTGCTCAAAAGTTGCTTTTTTCTTTTTTCTACATTATGCAAACCTTTCTAGTGCATCTCACCTAGCACAACATAAATGTAAATAGAATTTATTTTATGACTAACATCTTTTATCAGATAGTGGCTTCAGGTGTCCACACTGTTGGTGCTGCTCTCTAATTGAATCTGTTGATCACAGAGTACAGCCATAAGTTGATTGTGACTTGTTATAAGAAAAAAAAAAACAGTTTAACTATAAGTTGCTAACTGAAAGGATAAATAATTAAAATGACACGCTTTAAATAGAAAATATCCGCCTTTAAATGGTTTCTGTTTTCAGCTTGCATCCATTTTTCTGTTTTAAAGAAAATCTTTCCATTTCAGAAACAGCGAGCCGTGACTGCTCCAAATCTGCATGAATCCTTTGTCTAATCTGAAAAGATTTTTTTTTTTTTTTTTTTTTTTGCACAGATGTATTCTTGAAATACGCAAACAAAACAAAACAAAAAAATCTTAAAGCAAACAAGCAATTATATTTGCTCACTCTCCATTGTGAGCTAAAACCATATGCAGCTTTAAAGGGTGTTTCTCTTCCTAATGGGCCCCGTGGGGATGAAGGGGTTAATTGATGCAGATGTTGATCGCTTTTACACACGATGCAGGGAGCATCTCCCCGGTGGCTCCTATTAGAGGCAGTTTTAATGAAGTGCTAAACAGAAGGCTTTCCTACAGTGTGGCCTGTCCTCAGGAAGACTCGGCAAAAGAAAGCACTTCACGGGAAAACAAGGCCCCCTATTGATTGTCACGCCAAATAACTGAATCCTTTCCCAATCAATGCTTATTTCTCAACTTATGGAACCTAATAGGAGACAACGTGAGAGGAAGTCAATCAGGGAGGCGTTATGTTGCTTAGGGCACATGAATGAGTGTGTGGCTGTCATGTGGGGAGGAAAAAAAACACTGCTGATTGAACCTTTTGCAGGTCCCAATAATTCAGCTGTAATTTTATATCGACAGCCCCGCGGTTTAATGAGTGAATATTGTGCGATATTTTACAAAACACCGGCCATGCAAAAATTCACAGATTAATTTATTTCCAATTTTTACACAAGAAGAAAATCTCACCTCATGATGTGCACTAGTCAGTGGATGTTGGTTAAAGTGATGGTAATGCAATGGGGCTTCTCACGCGGCGTTAGCAGCCCATAGTCACTAAATTCTGCTCATTAAAATGACAAACCCAAACACACAGCTACTCAGGCGTGATCTTCAGCTGTGTATGGCATCTGGCCCCGGCGCACCTCCACCCCCCAACTCCCCAGAGCACGGCGCACACACGCATCCGCGCACACAAAGTAACCCCAATCAGATTTTAAAACAATCAGCATTCCTTTCATTTCCAATTTAGTCACCTGCCACGCTCTCCTATTAGTGTCCACTATGATACAGCATTAGGGGTTTGGAAATGAGGACGGTGCCTTCGTCCTCCCCTTTTCAGTCTGACAGAGTTTTCCGCCTTTTCCCCAGTCAGCTTCTCACTCCATCCGTCAGCCTCCTCCATCCTGATTATCAGGAGACACCAGTTTCAAAGAGACATCTTAATAGTGATGTCAACGTATTAATTAGAAGTGTTAATGAGCTAAAAGCAACCCAAATTAAATTAATGCAGCAATAGACAGAGAGCGAAATTAGCTTCAATTTCTGTAAATGATTCTGAAGTGTGCACAACATATCAGGCTGTCTGAACATTCCCATCCCCCAAAGCTAATCAAGAGCTACATTGCAATTAGCTGCTTAATTAAAGCAACACTCTGCTCGGAAAATCCGGCACAATTAAGTAATGGCTGTTATAGCATGAAGACAGACTGTATTTTTCTTCGGGAGGGGAAGAAAAAAAAAATAGAAAACAACATATTCTATCCCTAATGGCCTGCAGGGGATTGAGCCAGCCAAGATGTGCCAAGATGGAGAGGTTTCTATCTCACGCTTCAATGAGGATCTTTGCTCCAGCTGGAAGCCTTGTGAATCAATGACAGCAAGGCAGATCAAACTGCCGTGCCCAGGGTTGCTAAGACATCTGAATTGGCACTGACTGGGGTGACTGCGTCCTAATCACCAGTTCTATTTTAGCAGCTCAATGGCTTCCAGTTGGACAGAGGGGCCCCAGACTATTGACACTTTGCACATATTTCAGCAGCAGACCTGTTACTGATCCCTGTGGCTGCGGACACTGTTGTCCTTCAGTCCCTGCTGGTGTGGCTGGAATAAACCACAGTGTGGAATAAACAGTCTCGGAGCCAGAGGAAAACAGTGGCCGCAGCTTCATATGTAAAACGTAAATAACACACACTAAATTGGACGCATTTATCACCTATCAGAAAGAACGTAAACATATAACTAACACAAAGCAGGAGTATAATTGGAACGCTATGGGCCAATTACTGTCTGAAATTGAAATTTCCATTACATGGAAGTTGAA
Organism: Planiliza haematocheilus; assembly: GCA_005024645.1. Taxonomy (NCBI): domain Eukaryota; kingdom Metazoa; phylum Chordata; class Actinopteri; order Mugiliformes; family Mugilidae; genus Planiliza; species Planiliza haematocheilus. Next base: position 1,557,197 of record SRSE01000764.1, read on the forward strand.
AGATTTGTTTCTGATGGACCTAATGGGAAATGTGTGTAGATAAAATCTACATAAAATCTCTCTTTGTTATGATAAATTAGAAAGAGCTCAAAGGAGGCGAGGGAAATTGCCAAAAACGAATCCACCCCCTCAGTTTCATACTAAATGTTCTTACTTGCCTATATAAAGTATGTAGTCTAGCATCATTTTCCCAGTTAGTGTGGAATAAATCAATTTACGATGCTGTTTTTGTAATGAAACGACAGCTGAAAGTGCATGTTTAGACGGCGTAGTCAATTAAACTCATAAAGACCCGTTTTAAATAAGCCAAATTTAGTTGGTTTTCTTACATTCAACCTCACCGAGGATGCCTAGTTTTGTTATTTTGTGCAAACATACAACAAAACTAGCTAAAATTTATATTTCCAGTAGCTGTGACGAAACATTAAAACACGCAGCGTACTTCATGGATCTATTTATTCTCTTGTAGATTAGGAGCTTTCAGAGCATTCTGAATGTGAACAGAAAACATGATTTCGAATAAAACTAAATCTTAACGCTCCCCTCCCCCCCGACCCTCCCACTTCTTTTCTGGTTTTAAACATCCCTGACTGAGTGGTGAGCTGTGATTAACAGCCTTCTCTGAGGTGGAGTCCAGGGACTGTGGTGTAAACGCCATCCTTCAGCAGGTGTAGGCCACAGCAGAGCATATGCCGTCAGGTAACCAGGCTGCTTTGCTCTACAGAGACTCAACTGTGATCGTTTCCCTGGGCCTGCTTCTGCTGGGAACCGGTGTCACTCACAAACACCATCTGCCAGAAATGGGGCCTGCCTGCTAAGAGCGTTTATCAGCGGGGTCAAGGAGTGGTGCCTTCCTCTCGTGAAAAGCCCACACACCTGCTGAAAGACAGAAACAAAAGGGGGGAGCTGCTTCGCGCTGCTTTAGGAGCAACTAATTTCTTCCAGGAATAAGGCATGTAAACATTAAGCGGTAATAACATCAGGCATAAGAGATGGCTCAGACCCCTCAGTGCTCCAGGATACCTTTCCCTTTGCTGAAGAGAGGAGAAAAGACACCTGAAGTGTTTGACGCTAAATTAGCTTTTCAAAGACAATAATTAGACTTCTACCCTAAAGGTAAATTACCTGCTAACCAACTGAACTGTGTTCTAATTATAGGATCTTGCCTCTGAGCCATAGCCAAAGATCCTTGTTCCTAAGACGATGTAAAACACATTGGGGAAAAAAAAAAAAACACATTGAAGCGGCAGAGCCTGCAGAATACAGAGCGGAAATGTGTTCACATTGTAACACAGGGGTGCAAAACTGACGGATCACTTGCATAACTGAAATAACCTTTAGAGGATTTAAACGAGATAATTTCATACAGCTACCAGATGGCAGCTATCGTTCCTCATGCGCATTCTGACAGAGGAGGTTGACTGAGCAACACTGGATGGGTGACAACTAGGTACTTATCTGTGCTTTGCATATTTTGCAGTTGATGTTGTGACACTGCAAATTGATTTGTAAGACACACAGTCAGTGAAAGGATATTGAATACTTACGCTCGCCAAGTAATAAAACCCATCATGTCTGTGATGGGGAGGGTTTCGTTGGCCTTTAGGTCTAGGTAATTTCTCATTGTTCTGCTGCGTTGAGTACTGAGCCTCCCGCAAGGCGGCACTGTGGCTGTGGATCACCGCAAAGGGCCACAGCAAAGGCCCACACATTTGAATTCATCACCAGTGCTGATAGCCTGCTACTAATTAATATGTAAATTTAACATTGTTTGTTTGCCGCTGTGTCAAACTTTGATGTGAAGAGTGGCTTCCAGGTTAACAGAGATTTAGTAGAGATTGAGGGCTGGAGACCTGCCACACATCCCAGCCAGCCTGTAATCTAATATTTTATTTAAATACATCAACTAATACTGTATGTCTCCACAGCTTAGAACCTGGGAGACAGGCTAATGATATTTTATTAAGCCCTAGTAATTGAGGATCCCATCAAAATATGTAATTAAACACTTAAGCATAATTATCCAACACAGTAGGAACCCGAATGAATTAATTAAAAAACGTCAATACATCAATTTATTTGAATTCCTTTGTCCCTTTTCTACTTGTAATAATTAACATTTTAATTGCCTTAATTTGTGATGAGTAAAAGAAATTCACACTTTATTTGACACCGGCGATAAAGCGAGAAATGTGAGGGCGTGGTATTTGCAGGAAAATGATGACGAATGTTAGCAACGTATAGCTCGTTGCAGCTGAGAGAAGAAAAAAAAACTATTAAAATACAGATTTTTTTTTTTGAAAGCGTGATGGGATGAAATGTATATCAGTCTGGGTGTGTGCGCGCATGTGTGTGTCTTTGCTTGCTTGCCTGGGTATATGTTCATTATCAGCAGGCTGCCTGGGTTTGATGCATACCTGGAGAGCAACTTAATATCCTCAGGCCACTACTACATGTCAGGCCATGAGAAAGATACACACACAAGACAGAGGAACATCTCTGGCCCCGGTGGAGCCATTTACCTTTCTCCAAGTAGGTTCAAGATATTAATTAAGATAAATCTACCTCAATTCACACATTCTGCCATCTGCCTATTTATCAGAATTATGTTAATCATTTCTGTAGGGCAGAAGAATTATTACCCATTTTGTGCGTAATTCGTATTAACATTCAGAACTAAATGATTTTGCATTTTGTTCCGTATGGGCTCCTTATACCATGACATCTTTTCAGCATGCAGTAGTAAAATAAGGGACACATTCATAACACTCATACAGACAGTGTGACAGCGCTTCCCCTCCGGTACTCCCACAAACAATATGGAAATGCATCCATTCTAATCATACGCAGCCTCTCAGGATTTATTCGTCATGATGCACCTCGTGCGTTCGAACAGCTTTAAAGAAAAAAAAAACAATAATCTTATGATGATCCGTTCTGTCTCGGTGGCTGTGATTTGAAGTGATTCAAGGCCTGCTTTTTTTTTCTCCTGTTTTTTTTTTTTTTTTTTTTTGGCCAATAGATGAGGTAGTTAATTAAACTCTGAGGAGATAATTAAGATGAGACGGCTGCTTGAATCACTCCGGTCATTCTGCCATTATCTGGGGCAGGCCGACAGGTGGCACAGGCCCGCATCAGGTGACAGCTCAGCCAACAGATCGCACCATATGATGGTACGGGCGAATTTCATAGCATCCCCCGGTGCACGACACTCCTGCAGACGCACAAGTCATGCAAATCTACCATAGATCTACTGAGTTGTTCGAGCTTTGTGTCTGCGTGGATGCTGCTGGCACGTTCGGGTCAGAGTAGAGAGGCTGGAAGGAGAGTGCCAGGGCTAAAACAGGGCAGATCATACTCCTGCACAAGCCAAAGACTAATGAGGGTGAGGACGGGGCCAGGCAATGCTATGTGATTAAATTTAGATCTGGAGGGAGATCTTGACCCACGGTGGCCTATGTCTAAGTGACATTTACCCAAGAGAAACACACTGCAGCTGAGGCTTATTAACCTTTTATAGATCTAAGCACTGCCGCCTGTCTTAATTGGCAATTGGATTATTAAACAGGCCAAATTCAGAGTGATTTGATCCAACAAGGTCTACAATGTGGAGGCTATTTTGGAAGGTCCAGTCCGCGTGCATCCAATCCATGCACAGGGTTCAATCTTCTAAAGCAAATTCTCTGGGAAGATGTTCGGTCAATTACAGCACTGTAACAAGCATTATAGAAGGTAAGTCATTAGGTTAACTGTGAATTACACTGTCAATAGTGCAGACTTTGAATCAACTCTGAGGAAAAATCCATCACAAGAAAAGAAGAGAGATGAAGCATGAAAACTGTTCACCACTTAATTGGATCCTCCTGAAATGTTTTCTTTCATAAGTGCAATAAAAAAAGCATTTTGTTCATTATCCAATCAAATAATACGTAGGATGATAAAAGTTCACTAAATATATCCTGTTACAGGTAGTTTAATCGCATACAGAATTGTTTGTGCATGTACTAATTTCACCAGAAGTTTAACCAAAGTTTTCTTTCACTGACCTATAAGGCAATTTGACCCTGACGGTTCTCAACATGGTAACAAGTATGCAGTACCACGGACTTTCACATTAGGCAGAGACAAATACTTTGCTGATTTGAACACATATAACAAGAGATAAACTGATACAAGCGGATTCATTTATTGCAAAACTCTCCAAACTCTGTCAGCCAGAAGTTGTCTTGACAGCTTTTAAAAAGCATTTATGCAATAATCCTCCAGTTAAGATCATTACAAAGACTACCACTAAAAGGGAATTCAGAAGGGTCCATGCTAAACTGTCCAGTATAATACTGTATTACTAATGCTGATATGTAAGACTGTATTGTATTCTATATCTGCCAATAAATTCAGTGACATATTAATGATCTTATACATTGCAGCTACATTGCTGTTTTAATTAAGTTTCAGAGCAAACTCTACAGACTTTGACTTAGACAGGCATTATTGACAATAAGATATAGCCTAGGCTACAGGAAGTGTACACAGAATAAAAATTCATTGCACTGGCTCAGCACTGTATTAGAATTAAAATATACAACAGAAGGCTAGCAATGAGGGTGTAACAGAGTACTGCAAAAAAAAAAAAGAAAAAAAGAAAGAAAACTGAACAAATTCAGCAGATAGTGCAAATAAATGAATTTGAGCTTTAAGAAGGGTTTGACCAACTTTAGATTTTTAAAAGTCAACTACTAATCACTGAGGTGAAAGTCGAGTCTAAGTCGACTAGTCTCCGATGACGTTACAGTAGAAAGTAAATCTTTGCAACAATTAATCTAAATTCTTGAACTGAATGCATATTGTAGCGTCTCACACAAAGGACGAGGCTTTTCTGCAAGTTTATTTAAGCTTGAACACGATCTGCCGAGCAACTCGCCCAACTCAACAACTGTTAGTCTGAAACTCGCTCATTGACTGTATCTCGCTCGACAAATTCACAGCTCTACCATAACTTCCGTCTCTCGCATGGTGGTGCATTCACTGACATCGAGGAAAAGAAAACTCGCTCTACAACCACACCAACAATGTCAACACATAAGCTTATGAACAAGAACACAACAGAACACAAACACATGCGCTTTTCAGCAGTACTGCAGATAGCCTATACATCGGCACTGTCAATTACTTCAAAGCGTGGGGTAAATGGATACTGCAGCCGCGATAAAAAAAAAAAATAATAATAATAATAATAATGTTTAAGCGTCCCTCTACTAGCATTAGCTGATGCCTTTTCAGATGAATGTGCATTGCAGTTGTACTTTGGGTGTATTTCAGGTCAGGACTGACTTACATATTCTGCACGTCACTGTAGAATGGGCTTCGTCTTCGGTAAAGTATTTCCACACACTTGATGAAACGTTGCCAGTTTGCTGCAATGGCGCACAGGCCTCTCACCTGTCTCCCCTGTACAGTCAATGGTCTTTCCCGAGGCGGCCATGTTGTAATTGTCACGTGATCAATGACTGGATGGACACGATACTTAGAGCGTCACAGCACAGCAACAAAGTCGATTAGTCGGTACAACCCCTAGTGTTTAGCAATAGAGCAACTATGTGAAGTAGCAGAGCTTTTTGTAGACAGCACACTTCAAGAGCAATGGTTAAAGACAAACAGGTAAAAAAAAAAAAAGGTGTTTATACCAGGTATGAAATATACACTGCACTATAGAGGTCAGAATGCTCATGTGTTAGGTAAACAGTGATTCAGTAGCGCATACTGAGGTAGTGGAGATTTCTCTGCTGAGAGTTCAACAGTCTGAAGCACTTGCAGAAAAAGCTGTGACAGAACCTGGCGGTTCAACTATCCATGGTGGTGGTGTGAAGAACTTATTTAGAATTAATATAAATCATGTTAGAATTCCTCACAGAGTCAGTGTATGTTTTTTTTATATTGAATTATTATTCATCTGTATTTAGACTGACAATGGAAAAGCTCTGTACTTGATGAAATTGCAGACTGATTTGCAAGTTTGACTGTGGTTGTTTAAAAAAAAAACCAAAAAAACACTGAAATACAAAGAGGATAAGCGGCTGAGCCAAATATCATCAGTGCAACAGTTCTTCCCAGCAGCTCTAAAAGTTGCGACTGTCTTGTAGTGTTGATGCAGATACTCATTCAGTGCAAGACGGCCACTTTCATGGACTTCTTACAGTCAGTTAAGATGACCGACAAGCACTGGGAACATTAGTTCTGTGCCACAAGTCCCATACATCAACTGTCTTGTGGCGAGTAAGGGAGGGGATCAACATATTCTAAATGAGCAGACATAATCCCACTGAATGTGGAGTTAAGCCATTTCATAATTAGCAGATTTTCTAATGTATGCCAGGCTTTAATGACCTTTGCAAATGAGAATGGTTGTTTGAATTTCCATCCTTCACATCGTTTTATCCCTGCCATATCTGCCTGATAGAATGAGTGCACCAGTTGATGATATGCATAAGCTTAATGAACAAGTGCACACACTTCTGAATGGAAAGTGATGGGCTCAAGCCAGGGAGATTGGAAATGCATTTCCACACCTTGCATATCATCATCATGACCATAAGTGGTGTCTCTCTGACCCGTTAACAATGCATTTCAAGCCTTTTCCTTCAATTAGGTACACTTCTCACTCAGATTCCTCTCATCAAAATGCTATTAGCATACTAAAGTTTAAAAATATACTACACTCCTAGAGCAGGACGACCTTTTAACTATTGCAAATGACAAAATGATCATTCATTCTGCAGAACAGATGACAGTCATGAAGAGGAGAGTATTGCCTTCATGCAATAACTCGATGTTGTGAATGCGAGCTACCTACCCTGAAAAATTTGCTCGCTTACACTGATCACAAGACTACAGATAACATAAAAGTGGTGGTTCTTATAAACCACATAAAATATAGAAAAATAAACAGAAAATATTGTGGTTGATTATGGTTTGTGTGTTTTTGGTCCACAACTTTAGTGGTTTGATAAGGAGGCAGATGTTTTCCTACTGCACACGGTGTATACAAAGTAAAGCAATGGAAGACACAGATATTTCTAATGTTTTTATACTGGAGGCCAAAACCAGTGCTGAATAAAGATGAGATTAACATTCAGTGAGATATGAAGGCTCATGTCATGAACTGTTTACACTGATCAGACATAACATTATGACCATCTTCCTAGTATTATATAGGTCTCACTTGTGGGTTTTTTTGGACCCTAAAAAGTAGGGCCATTATAACATCAGCTGACCCAGTGCCATAAGGTCAAGTACGTGATACTGTATCCATGAAATGACCTCTTTATGTTTATAATACAGTGTCTTCAGGACATAGAAGTTCCTAGATATGAAGCTCACTGACACACAAAAAGAAGATTTCTTAAATGATGAGGTATTTACCGCTCCGCTGTCACGCTGCCAAACTGTCCCCGTCAAACGCCTGGTACGAAGCCACATGGTGGGCTCTGCTAAAAGCCACCAACATTCATCGTGGCTTTTAATGCTATCAAACCCTAATCTGCCTGGGATTTCATGTGTGTTAACACAGCTACGAATGCAGAGAGCAAACACTTCAACAACACTACATAAATGTCTCAATATCCTAACTAGACAATAAACAACCCATTGAACTGCGAGGATTTGCATGAGAAACGTGAGCATTAGCGAGCAGAGACAAGTCCTCTGCCTTTCAGCTGAGGGGAAGGATGGCTTCAAACATGATCCTTTGTCAGACGGGATGGGAGACACAGACGCGCAAGCCTCTCAGTTTTTTGGCAGATCTCTTGCTCACAATGCCATAGATTAGCGAGAGCCTGACCACAGAGCTGAAATAAGCTAATTGCTTAATTAGCTGACCCAATTCCATAAGCTTCTTTTAGCATATTAACAAGAGCTATGTAACAAATAGTTATGTTTCACAGAGGCGGTGTTTGTTTATGGAATTACAATAATGAGGATCAAATACAAAACATACGGTCAATGGCTTTGCTTTTATGGAATCTAGGAGAGCAATATATGCAAAACACGTAGATGCTTTTATTCATGTAAAACTGATTTCCCAATGCTTATTGTAATCGACTTCAGTTCTATATTGGCTATCCTTGTGTTTTGTGTTTTTTTTTTTGTTTGTACTGTATGTCGTTTCCCCTCTTTCCTTTTATTCTGTTAAACAATTAAGCCGCTTCGAGGGAATAGTGCGACCGCCCTCTTAATATTTCTGGACAGTTGAGCAACGAGGGACAAATGAGAGAAGGGGTGGGAAGAAAAAAAATCTTATTAGATTGAATGATGATTGAAATGGATTAATTTACATTTTCTGCATGCATACTTTACATACATGATCTTTGCTCAGCACAGGGAGTTCTGGGCAAAAGAGCACTATTTGTATGAGATGAACTCATCTATATGCTAATTCCTTGGCATGTAGACCTGCTTCATTTCTTCCATTCAGGACTGTTTACCTATTAGCTCTCATAGATGCACAGGGAATTGGAATATTAAAACCAAAAAGCTAAGAAATACAGAACATTAGCAGTGCATCAGCTGCCATTATATTTATATTAAGGTGGCATTTCTGCCCTTTGTTTAAGCTGTAACCACGAGCCAACTTCCATGATGCTTTACAAATAAAATAAGCCAACTCTTTCACTTAAGCAGGACTTGTTGCCAGTGACAAAGGCGCAGCGGGTTTTCAGAAGTTCTTCAAAGGACTAAAACCGACTACACCCCGCTGGAAATCATATGAGCCCCCCTAATTTAAATGATTTGACGCTCAAAACAACTTCTGTTTACCATTTCACAAAGTCGATTTCAAGGTTTTAAGGTGCTATGATATTCTTTTTTTTTTTTTTTTGCATCAGGCTACACAAGAATGCAATTCAAGCACAAAAACTGATTTAAATGTCGGCAGCGTTGGAACGCTACCACGGCCTTATAAGGACATGTTTGACAGATCAAGTTACAAGTGATGCCTAAATGCTAATGTAATTTCGTATGAACCAGGCTGAAAGAGATGCAATCAACCATTCCTGATTCAGATGACTGTTGTGTTTAAGAGGACGACAAGCCCCTTTCTTATTGTCTATGTAATTCGCCAAAATTGCCACTTACAGCCGCTAAGAGCAGGGCGTTTCATCTCCAAGCTTCCTCTGGTCTCTGCTACTCATCCCATTTCTACTTCCTTCCAAAAGTGCCACCACTTCATTAACCTTGCCAGGCATGAGATAAGAGAGGGAGTGCATCAAAGCTGCCAGCCCACAGAGAGAACAGAGCCCTGCATGTCTCCACTACACAGCAGCCATCACACACACACACTGGCAAACACACAGTCCACAAGCACCCATCCAACACACAGAAAAGACCTTTTGTGTTCCAAACTGTCATTCAGAAATCTTTTTTTATTTTTTTTGTGCACATGACATTATTATGTTTTAAATATAATTCGAGGTGGGGTAAAGTCATTTGGTTGTTCCAGAGGATTTAAGAGAGTTTGACTGAGAGGAGTGCAAAATAATTGGTCCGGCTTTTCACTGCCTCAGACACTTCCAACACTGTCTCATAGCGCACTTATAAGAGGAGTTCAGGTGCACAGCGCTGTCATCACTCTGACCTGTACACTTTAAACCTCCGAAATGAGAAAATTAAACAAGAAAAGCATCAAAGCCAACTTCAGCCCGATGAGTAACAACTCCCGACTTCCTCGACGCACCAGAGTAGACGTCGGGAAATGTATTAACTGAGTCACAATATTGTTTTACTTGCACCACATACAAATCTCTCCGGTGCATTTAATCCCTCTACCCACAGTTTCACAGAAAGGAGGATATAAATTATTTTCCTTTGGTGGAAACGGCAAATCCCTGTCTGGATTCTGTTAAAAGGCTTAAAATGTCACTAAATGCCAAGGCTGAGACTCCTGCTAACACGTAGGTCTTTAAGACAAGATGTTAAAGCGCTGAAAGTTACCTGAAACTGATGAGGTTAATATTCTTATCGCACGCCGAGGCTTCTGAGGAAGTGGATATTGAAAATAGCCAGGTAACCCTTCATATGGGGGGCTATCACACGGATTAGCAGCATAAACACCAATTACACATTTTATTGTTTATTGTCAGGAGTATTAGGAAAAACACGGGACAGCCCAGAAATTAAAAAAAAAGAAGAGGATTGTACATGTAGAGAGGGGTATTTTCCACAATACAGCCTCATCACATGTCTGTACTGCAGTAAAGTCGCAAATATCCCTAAAAATAACAATGCTGAATGCTAGGCTGTAAATGAGTAATTTACCACGAATATCCCCCTCTATCCTTTTAAGGCCATATGAATTTCCAAACCACATTATACGAGCATGGAAGGGTCCGTCACTGAAATTCGAAATAGAGGACAAAGAGGCCAGGGAGCAAATAGGTTTTTTTTTTTTTTTTCTTAGACGCCATCCGCCGAGTTCTCTGCCAATGTGAATCAGAGGTAAAATACAGTGCATTAAGTCGACCTCTGAGGCAGCACAGAGGAGGGTAGAGTGAGACATTCTGCTATCTATTAAGACTTGCGTTGTGTATATATTGTGTTTTGAAGGAATTTTACTGATCCACAAAACCAGCAGGAAGGGATAAGGGTGAGTCCCTAAGACCATGTGGTAAGCAACTGCAGTGCAGAATCTTAGGCAAGTTGAAAGTTGCTGTGCCGTTAAGGAGAGAGTCTGGCAGAATCCTGCATGCCCGCTGATAACATGGTTGGATTAAGGATGTTTAAGGGAAGTGAAAATTATTCATTTGAGATGGATGAAAGCTGCACTTGTCAAGTCTACCAGTCATGCACTTTATACATTTCATTTCCACTAGCCAGCATGCATAATTTCCCCTCAATGCAAATTTCTACACACTGGAAATTGTGAGCGTATTTACAGCGCTCCCTTAACACGTTCCTCTGACACAGAAAATGGATAATCTCTACTGAACAGGGAACAAAACAATGCAATTTTGTTTGCAGAGGTGTGAGAATCTAATTTTGCGCAGGAAGATAAACTCGCAGTCGGATGCAAACAATGGCTTTCGTTTGAAATCACGCCCCGAATCAAAAAGAGACCGTGTTTTTGTTACGACATCTGTAGGAATCATTTCAGTTTTTGTCCATTTATTTAAACAGACTTCTGTTTTGCGGCGTAATTACGGATTTAAAGTCACAAAAGTCTTGGCCTCGGTGTTGGTATAGGAGCCTTGCAGCGGAGCACATGTATACTGTACGTCTCTCACTCTATACAAATATTATGATCTCTCTGATGAGAATTAAGTCTCCAGCCTGGATGGCCAATAAATTAGAGGCACGCTTCTCGTTTACTCATCAGAGCTAATGAGCTTGATAAAATTACCTCGAGGATCATAATTACAGGCTAGTGGCAGAGGCTCTGGCAGCGACTGGAATAAGACGAAACACACACACACACACAATTTCAGATCGTGTTGCAAGAGGCAGAGAACTGCCAACCAAGAGAATCACAAAAAGAAATATATAAAATAATTTTAAAAAAAAATATGCACCTCATTAATAGCATTGTGATTAAGACTATTCTCTGCACATTTTCATTCAGGAAGCTCCATATAACTACTGAAGCAACCTAATAGTGTTTGACATCATTATGGTTTGAAAAATGTACAAGATTAACATAATGTAAGGTGCTGAACAATATTACAATTTCCACCTTTCTGTCAGAGCAGTTCAAACTGATTTTTACCACCCTTTCATAAAGATTAAGCACTTCATGGGTAATGGCATATTTTAATGAACGATGGCAGCCTGGACACAAGAGCTCACCTCAGAGGATTCCATTTCATCACACATTCACAGGATGAATTGTTTTACTTATGAATATTAATGTCCCTCTAATTTGAGGCTGTTGTTAATGCTTGTCGCTAGGAGCTTGGCAAATCAGGTCCCATTCCTGTTAAAACCATGTATTAGACACCCCCCTGACACTAAGCCCTCGCCTTTGATTCTTAATTGCAGAAGTGCAAGCATTTGCAGTAGATGGGGCGCAAAGCTTTAATTAACTCTAATATCACACATTCAGTCTCGACTGTCACCCACATCAACGCGTGGCATTTTGTACCAATATCATCCCCAACTCTGCTCAGCTAGAAAGATTGTGTTCCAAGTTCATGATCACGATTTCATGCATCTCAAAATGAGGGATATGTAGTTTAGGAGTAGCTGCCATGTATTGACGCCGGTGAATTAGCTCGATTCCGTCTTTTAAAAAAAAGCTTTATTAAAGGCTCTGATGGCTGCATAGCTTTACCGCAAAGGAGCTGCAAGGTTGTTGGTTCCTTACAGAAAGCAGCGTCTGATCTTGGCAGTCGTTGAATCAACAGTGAGGCTTGTGGAGTGATAAAAAAGTTCTGTTTAAATAGAGAGATGTGTGCCAAAGGAAGCCGCTATTAGTTAAATAATTCAACCTCTCACACGCGCGCTAATCTTCAAAGGATTTATTCAACAACAGATTTCAAGTTTTAAAATACTATAAATAGAGAACAAGTGCATACCATTCAATAACACCTCTAAGACGCTGCACTACAGTACATTCCTTACAAACACCGCAAATGCCATTTTCACAGACGAGCGACTCCGCGCGCCGTTTGAACATTTTAATAGCTCAGGTATGGAGCAATCCTGATGCAGATATTAGTAAAGAGTAACGTTTAATTAAACCAGGTTTGAAGATAAAGAGCTCAATACAACCTATAGTTTATAAGCCTTTCCCGGCCATAAGCTACTGCTCTACCTAAGCCTCTTTCACGTTAACATTATTGCATCAGCACAGCTGAACATTTTTGCAGCATTTATAAAATTAGCAAAGAAATTAACTGTCTGCACTGTGGCAAATTGGATTTCCAAGTTCCTGCCTTGTGATACAGCATACCCAGGCTGCCACCTACAGTACAGAGGGAGAGAGGAACCACAGTCTGCAACGGTTCAACATGTGTGGCTGCCCATTCAGAACTCCCTGCTAATATCCTAACAGGAAATTTGTTAAAATCCATTATTAAATAAACACTGAAATAAAGTAAATCTGGATTCAGACTGTTCATATTTGCACGTGGACTAGCCGGTGTGCCCTTTAGGATTTAGACGTCTAGTGGATTATAGTGTTTCAACCTTACAGCCAATATTTTTGTTTTTGAACAAAGTGTATTTTATAATATATAAGTTGACAAAACCTCCTCTTGTGAAAAGTAAAAGACTGAACAGAAATGTCACACATAAACCCACAACAGAAAGTGACTACTAATACAAATGAGTTTAACATCAAGACTGAAATTTTCTAAAACAAAGAGTGCACACAAATCCCTTACACTTCCCGACATACCCACCCATGACAACATCTACTACAGTAGTTAAATATAAAAACATTAAAATGTTTAAAAAGTAATGTTAATGATAAAAACAACAATTTAGTATACAAAAAATAAAATAAAAAATCTCTGACGATCACTCGACTCGCCTTTTGCTTCTTCGCCTGAACAGTTTTGAGATGGAGGTTTTCCTTTTATTTTTGGCTTTCTTCACATCTAGTTACCACAAAAATAAAAACACCATTAGAAACTATAACCTAGAAAGACAAATCTAAAGAATTCGGGACGGTACTTACCGAGATTTTGCATCATTTTATTCAACTGCTGATCTTCTTCCACTTCCCTGAAATTGACCAAAATACAAACATTTTGTCTTATTCCACATTATGTGCATTGGTCGGATGTAAAAATTAATTCATAGTCACCTCAGCCTGTCCTCATCCAGACCCTGCACAATCGCATTTCTACCGTCCACAATCTCCATCAGTCTCTTCATCAGGCTCCTCTCCTGCTGTTGCTCCTCTCTGGACTTAAGGTGATCTGTGACAAACCGGTTTCACAAATGTGCATTTAAGGGAAAGGAAAGGTCAAAAGGGCGAGGATAAAGTCTGCGATCTCTAACCTGGTTTCTCCATCAGCCTGCGAAGTTCCCACTCCACACCTGGCTGCTGCTGCTCCAGCTCCTGAATCCTGGCTCTGAGATACGCATTCATTAGTACGGTGGAGGACAGAAAAAAAAAGAGGAAAGATACACCACATCTATTTCAAAGTCCTGAACAAATACAAGTGGTATGAAAGTACTTCACTGAAAAATGGAATTGTTTAATGCAATTATTTGACTTTCAAGCAAGTAAAACGCAAGAAAAGACAGATGTAGTAATGGATGACATTTAACACCACGTGTATATCTGTCCTTTAAGCTATAAAACACGCAGCAGTACTCACATGTACACGAGCTCCGATTCCTTCCTAATGTACATCTGCTTTTTCCGAATGAGGTTAAACCAGTCGACCATCAGTGGGTCCATCAATATGTCCCCCTCTCCCTCTGAAAATTAGTGCGCAACACACAGTACGTCTTCATTAAAACGTCAACAAAATTATAAACGTCACGGTGCAACGTATAACCACTCATGTGTACACACTGGTGCAGAATCATCAATGGGAACACTGGGAGTTTTGCCGAGTAGCGGGTCACAACTCTGACTTGTAAGTGAAATCGTGCAGAGATAAATGAAACTTGAGCAAAGTCTTGCAAGCACCTCTAAAGTCAAGTGATACAATGCAAGAGAAAAGTAACGAATTAGATAAAACGAAAAAACAAAAAACTGCTCATCCAGAATTATGGCTCATTCCATTTTCACCAAATCACCCATTTATTTTTCATTATTTACACAACCGTTAAGTGCAAATTAGGTTTTTGAAGATAATTTGGCTGCCGTGCTGTGAAGGCGGTTAGGAGGAAAGGAAGGAGGTTCATTAAGATGGCGGGTGACTCACATCCTGGGACCATGTCACCAATAACCTCAGAAACGGAGGCGAGCCCGACTGTTGGTGATTCTGAATCTGAAGCTTTGGATTTTTGTCAAACTGTCATATACAAACACACACAATAAAGCTGATGTACTGTATACTCATTAGTCATGCCCTCCAGAATAGAACGCAGCATTCCTTTATTTTACTAAATGCTTGGGCAAGTGCTTTATTTTGCACTCTTTTCAACTCCGTTTAAAGGTAGTAAATTACGAATTAAATCAGCCGCAGCGGTGTTGATAATCAGTTTGGTAATCTCTCAATTTGGGATCTTAGACAGTTGGTCACAGGAAGCATTAAATTAAAAATCGTCACCTTTATACCCGAGAAATTCTCTTGATTTGCTCATGCTGTTTTTCCTGAAAAATGTGGATAATGGTTGATGAAAAAAAGTTAGCCGGAGTGTCGTATTAAACGCAAACACTCCTGTACTGCGATTTTTCAAATGCTGTGAAAAGTCGTTGAAGTTCTGCACGCAAGTTGCAACAGAGAGAGACCCGATGCAGCTCGGATCAGCTTCTATTTTATGTGAACTCGTGCATATATAAATTTATATATGCGAAACAAAATTTTTTAAACATTTGCCCCACTCAAAAATGTGTATCCAAGTCACACTGGAACAATGAGTAGGTGTATCAACTGATTTCTGGTTGAATATCTGTCTATCGCATTTAGTGACCAATCGAAATGCATTTACAATATAGAGATCCTGCCATCACCACAACACCTGCATGATTTTATTCCATAAATTCCAGTTGAGAAGCAGATGATCTCCTAGGTGGTGTGCAATTGATGTCAAATTCTGGCCAAGAGATTGCATTCTGAGGCTTCCTGGGTGGCGCGTAGAGGGGGGAAAAAAAAAGTAAGCAGTCGACCAGAATATATTACTATACACAAGTCACGCTGACCTTGAGCAAAGCAATCAGCCCCCCTGCTCCTACTACCTCAAAGGAGAAGCAACACCCCTGTGGGCTGGCTGCGCCTCTCACCTCATTTGGCTGAAGAAACAGTTAATAGAAATGGCAGGTAATTCCACCGCGCACGCAAACCTGCGGCCCGCAGTGAGCAAATGTGTGAAGCAACCAGGTCACAACTCGGTGACACAGCAGAGGTATTTGGCATTCCGTGCAATAAAATATCAAAATGTGTATAGAGGTTGTTCATAGAAAGAGAGGAAAATTGACTGATGGACCTTTTTTTTTGCCTCGGAATACCAATAAGACTGGTCTGAGTGGGTTAAACGGAATCAAAAATCAAAAGCTGGTTTCATTAATGCGTCCAGTGTGGCTGAGTGGACACGCGTCATGTGGGAGAAAAGGGGAAAAAGTACCTTCCTCACAGCTGCGGAGCTTCTTCTCCAGCTCCACGCCCTCCCTCTCCAAGTAAGACAAGTTTGTCTCAATGTCATTCAGCTCCCTCTCAATCTGCTCCACCGGAATATGACGAGACGTCACCTGTTGTAAAACACAGAACTTCAGTCAAGTAAAGACAAATTTAATTTGAATATTCTGACATTGGCCACTTTAATGTGAAGAAGGTCATGGAGGGTTTTTTTCTTCAGTGGGGATGTAATGAGCACATATTTGTAGAGCTGTTAATTAATCTCTTAAGAGACTTAATGGAGGGAACTTACAGCGGGTGACCTCATTTCAGTCCTGGAGGCGTCGGTGGGTGACAAATACTTTCCCTTTTTAGCAGCTAAGAGGTAGATAAAATAGGATTAGATATTCCTTTCATGGCAGCTTTTCAAAAAAAAGAAAAAAGCATTGTCACATGATTTTTACCTGCTTTATTTTCAGGAAAGAAAAGAAAAAAATAAAACTTTCTTATATGAAATCAACTAAAAAAGGCTGAGGTACGCGTGTGTAGCTTTGATGACCGACCTGACGGATTTCCCTGATTGGCTGGAGCCGTCACCGAAGAGCTAATAGATTCCACAGCTGGCGGCGGCCTGGGTGGGGATTTCACAGGCGAGCGACGAACAGGAGGCTTTACATGCTGTGGAGCTGCAGTTACCCAACTTCAATCAGTAAATGTTATTTTCTACGTTCAGCGTGCAAATAAAAGTCCAACAGCTCAACAACTCTGGAAGGACCAAACTTTGGGTTTAAAGTCCTCGGATGATGAATCCTAATAACATTTCTATATACCTTTATCACTAGAGCTACTATGACGTTCACATTCATGGCTTTGAGAGAAAAGTTTCAGCAACTGTGGGATGGATCGCCATGAAACCCGACACATATTGTAAATCCTTTAGGCCCTGAAGGATTTACAATATTGCTACATGAGAAATCAGAGGATCACCTAAACTTTAAGCAATCCCCTGACTTCTCATGTAGCAATATTATTGGGTCAAGTTTTAAACTTTTACACTACTCTGTTAGGGGGGCAAATGACTACAAAAGGCCACACCTAGGCAGGTTTTTAGAGTGGCTAAACAACTTAAAAACATGCGTAGAAGCGGATTAAGACAAAAAAAATCATAATTTTTATTTGCAATAAACATGATTCCACATCAATGAGCTACTTAAAGATGGTAATTTACAGTGTTGTATAGACTGTATAAATATGGAGAGCAGAACGACTCCTCAGCCAAAGCAAGTAGAGCTCCCCCTGGTGGCTGGCTGCAGTATAGGTCATAAGCTCCACCTCCTACATGTTATTGGATGGGCCAAACTAATACACTAAAATACATATCAAATACGTTTCTTTCAAGGGTGGTTTCAGTCATTTAAGGTAGTTAATATAATGCTGGCACGTGTTCAAGTGTAAATTCTTTGGATAAGTTTCGTTTTAGTTATTTGAAGCTATAAAAACAGGATGTAACATACTGAGAGAGAGAGTTGTCTATACGAGTTGTCCGTGTTTAAATTACAGTCTACGTGATGTACCTTCAAGACTAGATCTAAAAGTGTAAATCGTGGTTCACTTGAATATCCTACACTCCATTCATAAAATCTTACCATACAGGCAAATTATGTCTCTTATTATAATGCAAAGAAGCATCTCACCTAGGCTTTCAGATCCACGCACAGGTTTCTGGGGACTGACTTCGCTAAAGCGCTCAGGATCAGTCAGAGCAGCACTAACCAAATTTACTGCAGGAGTCGAGGGACGCCTTGCTGCGCTGATGGAGACGGACATGAACCCGGGTTCCTCGGTTAAGGCTTCGGGTTCAGCATTTCTGTTGGTGAGAAACAATCAGATAAGCTTTTAAAGATGTAGGAAACTTGAGCATGTATCTGAACAGATGGATTGTAAAGACATATCCATAAGAAGAGTCCTCACCTTATGTAATGCAATATTAAAAACAGAAGAGGAATCATCAGCAGGGGTTAGGAATGAGAAAATGCAGTGTTAGAGTAGGAAAGGTTCAGGCCTGGCACTCCTTGGGACTTGTTAAGATGGGAGACAAAGCTAGCGGCTGCACTCTGAGCCAGTCAACAAGAAGAGAGATGGGCGAAGCTCGGCGACGCGGCATTCTGGAGGGTGAATAAGCTGAGAGGTCAGAGGGGCAGGAAGGCAAAATGCGTCGGAGACATGTGTGTGATGCATCCACGAGTGGCCGAGTTTAGCGATAGTTAAAACAGCTGACCAAGACTTACTTCAGTCCTAGCTCAGTTCTTGCTGGTTTGAGCTCAGTTTGCCACTTAGGGAAGGCCGGATCTAGAGAGAAAGAGAGAGTGTGGAAGTGTAAAACAAAGATAATTAGAGCCGAATTATGTTCACTAATAGTTAACATGTGATCTGTTAATATTTTGATTCATTTAGTTTTACTGGAATCAAAATTACAGGGATTAAACTTACACTTGAGTCTAGAACTAGCTAGCGCGTACCAATGAATACAGATTCACTTTCTGTTCCTTAACTCCCTGATAATTTTAGCTCAAAATAAGTATAAACTGACACCTGTATCTTGAACAACTGCCAAAATCAATCTTTGTTTCAAAACTAGTGAGAAACTTGTCCGTTGCAGCTCATGCAGCATCTGCTTCAGCATTCATTTAAAGCGCTCCAAGCAGTTTAGGATCATGCACACAATAAACAAAAGACTCCCCAGACTCCTCTGGGTCACACATACACACACACACACCTGAGCAGCTGATAATGAGTAGCAGTGAGAGGTGTCATTATCTAGTCTCTCACAACAATGCACTAAAGTGACTGAGCTCCACCTCCACATCTGCATTAGGGACTCAAATTGTGTTGTAATCCGCGCGCGCTCGGTATACGGTTAAACGTGAGCAACCTACAGAGTTCATTCCCGTGTCAGGAAGACTCCCCGTCAGCGCTAAAAATAAAACCCGTCTTTTAAGCTGCATCCACAATAAACCCGGCAGTTAATTGTGTTCCTGCCTACAAACCCTGTGACAGCCGTACGCGTGCATCCATTCCAAGAGAATGACAGTTCGACTGTGAATGTTCATTAGTCAGACACAGAAATTAAAATGTCACCTATCAGGGAACAAGATGCAGGGGTTGTAGAAATGGGGCAAAAAAAAAATAAAAAATGACAAAGGCCTTTGTTTTCCATGAATGTGTGAGACAGGCAGGCAGCCACAGTGGAGAGAGAGGGCGCTGGCTCCATGTCAAATAATGGATCAAGGCAGAGTGAAGTGAATTTAGCGGAGCTTGCCTTTGGCAGTTGTGTGTACAGTTGTTGGCCTTGCGCTGTCTTTGTTGATGGCCTTTAGACTTGGCGGTTCCTTATTGTTTGTCGGGCTGGTGGAGGGCTGTCCTGCCAAGTTTCCTGCTGGGCCTTGGCTCCGTTTATCCCTTCTCAAACAAGGACCGTCGGCTGAACTTGGCTCGTCACCAAACCTGCAGGGATAAGAGAGTCCTCACTATCAGCTTTACAAAACTGTACAAGACAATCCGATATATCTTGGCTTTCCAGTGCCTTAGGATGCTCACCGCCTCTCCGCCGATCGGATGGTGAACTGGCGTTTGTTGTTATTGTTGCAGTTTGCCTCTGCTAGCTTCTTTCCAGTAATTAACCCGGCTCTGCTCGTGTCGTCAGGAGGCAGCGTGACCTTTGCCCTTCCTAAAACACTTGTGGCCTCTGTTGTTTTCCTGTTGTCCGTTTCTGGAACTTGAGGTCCAGCCTGGAAAAACTTCTGCCTGGCCTCCTGAGTCTTTTGAGCCGACGTCGTCCAGGACTTGGAAGGCAGAGCAGGAGCGACCGGTTTACGAGCTACATCCACCGGGGCCGACAGCACCGAAGATGATTTAGGCGGCGGCTGCGTCTGGGCCTTGCTGGCACCGTTTTGTCGTACGGCCGGCGTGGCGGGTGCGATTTTGGTCCCAGCCTCGGTGGGGGAGGCTTTGACACCGTTCTGGTGGGCTTTACAGATAAAAGTGTCTGGATTCGTCCCAGGTTTGTAGCCTCCTGCATGAAGCACGCTGGAGCATTCGCTGCATCTAGGGGTGGAACTTTATGATGAATGAACGGACCAATATATAAAAGAGAAGCATGAATGAATATGGATTAAACTCTTACTTGAAACAGCTTCTGTGGTAGAGCCTGCCTTCCACAAAGTGCCTCTGAACCAGGTGAACGTGGCTCTTGCACGCAACACATTTGCTGTTGAGGGTCCCGTTTTTGTTGGCGCTTTCTGCCAAAACCGTCTTCTGCAAAAGAACACCAAAACGGACATTAAACACGGCCATAATTTACGACGTACTGAGGATGATGAGGTGTTGGACAGACCTGGGCGCCCGCTCCGGCCAGCTTGGGCGAGCTCTGGGAAGGTCTAGAAGGTAAACAGTTCTCAATGGCGGTTTTAGGCATAAAGGTTTTGGCAACCACTGGGAGGTTTTTCTTCTCGGACGGCTCCTCCTTGGAGCCCTCTGCTGGCCTTTTTACACCTCCCACTGAGGACGAGTTAAACGTCAGGAGCACGAAACAGCACAATGCAGCATAGAAGAGAACCAAAATACTTCTGCTTGTGCCTCATATCTCTTAAACATGGAGATATGAGGATGGACTACTCAAATAATTTAAGCAAACATATTCTCACTGGGAGGTCGTCCTTTGAAGTAGTTGTAGTACTGGGAGACGTAGGTCAGAATGCTCAGCCTGTCTGGGACCCTTAACGCCACCATGTCCTCTGCGTCGAGCAAAGCTGGGATGCCCAGCTTCTCCTCTGCAATCTGAAAAGCCTTGAGAGCGAAACATTAAAAATCAAAATATGATCTACACGAGCTTTTTTTTTTTTTGCCACAAAAACACATGGCATTCACAGAGCTACAATTACAGCACGTGAAAAAAAAAAAAGTCAGACAATGCAATTTACTTTAAATAGACCAGCAGTATTTAGCAGCGGAGCCCAGAGAGGTCTGAAAAGGGCCGCATAATGAATAGCGAGCTTCCTGTGAGCTTGCAGGGATAAGAAGAAAGAGGACGGAGGGAGCAGGATGTCAGAGGATTGTTTAGGATCAGCTTGAACGTGCTCATTAAATTTAAAGAAATAAATAAATAAATGAATCCGAGGATCCATTTAGCCACAAACTACAAACCCAAATTTGTAACTTGTGACACAAAAACCTGCTAGAAACACAACCCTAACACTCATAAAATATAGAGGGGTGTGAATTACTGCCCTGTTCTCATATTTCAGCACGGGGAGCATCTTCAACAACTGATCAAAACTTCAGCCTTGTCAAACACCATTCCGCCTGTGTGGCATTCAAGGAGTACGACACGAGCAGCGTCTTCAAGTGAACAGTCATCATGAGGATCGAGTGGCACATGACAGCAAGCCTCATTCAAAATGAATGGGCTGGAGAGCCTCTCCCCTGAGCTCAGGTTTGCTGCTGACAGCGCCGCGATCGTCCAGGACGACAAGGAAGCCACACAGAGCTGCAGCTCTCCCCCACCCCACGACACGCTCAGAGAGGAGCTGCTAGGATGGCAGAAGACTAAATAATAGAGAGGTCCCCGGGCTGTCATGTCACGCAAAAGGTTAACCAAATAAAATGAGTTCAAGTGGACAGAGGCAGAGTAAAGATTTGGAAATGTTATGTTAGAGGAGTCTGGAATTAGTGGCTCAAAGTGCTGCGCTGTTACGATAGATGTTTAACTTCGGCTGTCGCAGAAATGCCAAGGCGAGAACAAACAGCCGCATGCGCAGCCCTGCATCAGGGGTTAATGAGGAGGGGGGGATTGTTTTGTGCCACATCAGATGCTGCGGCTCGAGCGTGACGTCTCTTCCTCCCGGTGAGACAAAGGTTGAACAACTTGACATCTCACCAGTCTGTTGTTCTCCAGCACATCCTCCTTTCTGAGTGAGTCATAGTCTCTGGGAAACATAGGGAAAACACAGATAAGTTAGATTTATTGAGGAAAAACCCACAGGGGCAGGAAGATCTGAACTATAAAACTAACAGAAAGTTACATTTTGAAGGCACCAACTTTATTGTACATGATAAAAACACATTAGAACAGAAGAACTAGTAAAATACAAGACAAGAAGAGGAAGACAATTAACATCAATATATATGGATGAAAAGCACATGTAGGTTAATCCAGAGTGCCAGACAAAAGAAACTGTTACAGAAAACTATGACAAATGATTTAGTTTATAAAAATATATTCGGAATCGACTCATGGCACACTTTTGGCATCAGCCGAATTTTAACCGTTGAAGTTAAACACTCACATCAAATCCGGTCTGTACTTGTGAATGAGCGCACAGAAAGCCAGTCCGTTCCTGAAGGAGGTCGTCATGTTGGTGACGGCCACGTCCCGGTAGCCCTCGCACTGCGTTTTACACCACAGCTCCAAAGCCTTGATGGCAGCCATGCTCCCGGCGCGGCTCGGTGCGCAAGTGCGCAACAGGCGGAGAGGTGCGCGGCGTTCCGAGGAGCCGGAGGAAAGGAAGGTGCAAACAAAATGTGACCGCTCGGGGTGGGGGGGGATTTGACCGTGAGCTCAGCCGCTGCAGCTGCGTCCTGTTTCCTTCTTTCTACTGAGGACTGAGGGTCCGGGACGAGCTGCTGCTGCTGCTGGTGGCGGTGCTGCTGTGTGTTGGTGTGTTGCTCAGCTCATTACACTAATTAACAGCGACCGCTGATTCGTCATTCATCACAGCTGAATAAAACTCATGCAGGGAAGTAAGTAGCTGCTCAGAGTCCTTATTCTCAGAAGGTGAGTGCTGAAAAACGTGCAGTGTGTGCATAGATATATAGATATTGCAGCTTTATAATCTTAATCCATCCTCACACCAGTTCCTGTCATCACTAGAACAAATATGTTTTTATTTTACAGATGAAGCACTTTAATGGATCACATAATGAATCAAATGATTTATTTAACTCACATCAGTTTAAAATGAATTAGCCTCATCTATCATTTGCATAAAAGTTGTAGTTACTAATAATGCACACTTTCAGTGCTTTGTGACACTTGTCTTTTGGGGAATACTGTAGGACTCCTAAAGTGTAAAAGCCCAAACTTGCTATCTCATTCAGGATACATGTGAGAATTAAAAAAATCTGTGACATGCATTATTATTTTTTTCCCCCCTGGTCTTTGTGTGGGGCCTAATTGGGGACTAATTGAGGCCAACCATCCTCATATAAGGACTCTGACCTAATTATCCCCTATCATGGCGTCCCACAAAATTTAGATTTCTTTTTATTTAATTTTTTTTTACAGTAACTTTTAAATAGTGAACCTATTGCCAATAATTATTCAGTTTGGGAGAACGCCTGCAGAGTCATTCCACCTCAACGGGGGAAACAAAACAACTCAAAGTGGCTCCCTGACCCATTTTGAGAAGTAAATCAAATTTGACCTACAGACCTCATCAGTGACACTGGGAGCGTAATTAGTGTGAGACCAGAGTTGAAATTGAGTCTCTGAAATGTGAGCGACCCACGCTGACCTCATTCATTAAAACAGGCCGCGAATACTGTAAGACATGAATTGTTTATTAATGGTCACGAGAGAGAGACACTGGGAATTTAAGCAAAGACAAAAAAAAAAAGAATTTTAAAAGTCTAAAACTGCAGTAGACGCGTATATAAAACGTGTAACTGTGAGAAAGTGGGGAAAAAATAATGCATCCATCATGTCTTTCCTCTCTGAGGACATGTTCACGCCCAGAAGGTGGCAGTGTCAGACTACACTGACAGACTGTCTCAGCACTCCCAGCCTGTGGTCAAACTCAGGAGTAATGCATCCATCCGCTACACTACTGGTGTCTTGTCTGTGCAGAAGCATGGATGCATGTTGCACCGAGTCTGAACATGAATCAAGGAAGCGAACATCTACCCATGCACATGCTTTATACCTGTCCACATCTGTGCTTTTGATAATAAAATACTAGATGAATTTACCTGGACGGCCTCAAGCAGATGGGTCCCCTCATATGAGCTGGGTTCTGCTCGAGGTTTTCCTCTCCAGCATCCCCTTTAGTGCTGGCTCTGAGGGTCTCAGGTTTTTTAAAGCCTCTGGAGAGCATTAGTTTTGTATTTGATGGACAATATAAACTGAAATTTAGAATACTGTGTGCAGTATCTAAAGACACACACAGTATAAAGTAATCCATATATTTAAAAAAAATGTATTTTGCATGGAAAACACTACGAATTCCCTCTCAAATCACTGAGGTTAATTTGCGGAAAGACAAATAAATTAAAAAGTAACAACATAATATAAACGTGTTGATATAAAACCAGAATAAACTAATTTTAAAGTGAACTAAACTGTTTCATGCATAAAAGATAACAACCTAAATCTAAATAGAGGCCATCACAGCCGCTCTCTTTAAATATCTCAAAATTATATTCCATTTGTTGATTGGTGTCTTTAAGACTTGCAGCTGTTTACGGAAACCATTGGTACATTCTTGGATTTATACGGTTTATAAAAGAAACACACATTTATTATATAATCTACACGTCGTACAGTCCGTCGATGTGATTTCATTTTTCAGCTATTTCCATTTTTTCCTGTGAGGACGTGTGGCTGCATGTCGACATCCTGTCTGTCTGTGGAGGTAACCCAAGAGGTCACGGAGGAGTTTGTCATCGCTGAACCCATTTAGGATTTACTTGACTGTATCCTGTTTCGACTGTGCCCTAACACTGAAAGCAAATCGGTACTTGCCATTTGTCACTGTTATCGGCCCGAGTCCCAGCGCGGAGTGGCATTGTATCACTCGCAGTCACAGCTGACGTGTGCTGAACACTATATTTAGATTAAAGACAGGCACGAGCAATGTGTGGCGTGAGCCGATGTGGTGAAGCAGTTTTTACATCAAACCAGAGAAAATAAGGATACATGTTAACCACCACAGTTTTCATCTTATTTAATCCCCTTAGTCCAGAAACGTTAGCTGGATGCTTCCTGCAAATGAAAACTGACCTTTTCAATTTGATGATGATGCTACAACACAATGCCTCATTTATTATGTAATACAAAATCATACAGAATATATACAAATACTAAATACTAAAGCTCCTCATCCCAAAACGTTCCTGCTTATTAATAGTGTCTACGTAGGTTTTTATTAATACTTTGTGTATAAAAAGGAAGGAGGAAACGGATCAGTCATTGTGAACGACACCAGTTTCCTGTGTTTGTGACTGGGTGTCGCCTCCTGACATGCTCACAGTGCTGTGGATCTCGGCCTCGTGCTCTCTGGCTTTGGCACGCAGCTTGGCGATGCTGCTCGAGCGGAGCTCCTCTGAGCTCGGGCCCTCCGGCCTCTCCCACTTTCCTAACCTCGGGGTCACGGGCTGCGTACGCAGGCTGAGCGCGGCGCTCTGAGCTTTTGTCCACGGACAGTTATCTCCTTCCTGATGTCGCTCCCAGTGCTCACCGTCGGAACTCTCCGTCTGTTTAAAACTCTTGCTCGCACTCTCGGACGTTTCGTCGTCGTCTCTTTTCACGTAGGGCCCCGTGAGCTGGCCCTGGAGTTTCAGCTGCCGCCTCATCTTGGCGCGGCGGTTTTGAAACCAAACCTTAAAGGAATATATAATTAAATTATTATTAAATACAGATATATAAAAGAATACATTATAAGAGATATAAACAATAATAAAAAAGTACTAAATATTCAAGATGAGTAGTAAAATAAAAACTTTAGTTCCACCTTTTTCAGCTCTTCTCTAAGGTTTGTTGCATCTGAAATAACATGCCTTTATGTATTTTGAAAGCGTTACAGGTTGCTTTCTCTTATCAATGCTGGCGATCCAAAAATACAACCACACATAAATTGCATTAAATAGATTATCTGAACATTGAAAGATACACTCACAACCTCAGCAGACATTGAGTTCAGCTGAAATCTTGAATGCAGAGACCTTTTTGCACAGATTGAAATTTAGACCCCTTCACAACAAATTCATTTTTTCATGGCATGGAATTCTAAAATGTATTAACTTCCTAAAATGAATTGTATTGAAATATTTAATAAGTTGAGTATTTTGTAAAGACTATAACTGAAAACAAATCCTATAAAGTAATAATTTACTATTTACTGACAGAAGTGCTTATTTCCTAGACAGCCTTAGATTTCATTCTTGGTGGCATCAAAACTGAATCAAGAAATGTCAAATTTAAAGCTGTGTCGCTCATCACATCTCATTAGTAGTGATGGAAAAGATACAGCCAGGATGAAGAGCTATATCTGCACACGGAACATAAACGTGAATATCAGCTGAATGAGTGACCGAGTGTGCGTCCAGTGTGACAGTCACCTGCACTCTGGCCTCGATGAGATCCAGTCTGAGGGCCAGGGCCTCCCTCATGAAGATGTCCGGGTAGTGGGTGGTCTCGAACGCCTTCTCCAGCTCCTCCAGCTGCCAGCTGCTGTAGTTGGCCCGTGCGCGCCGCTGCTTCACTGGCCTCTGTTCATCTGGAAAGCACAGCGCAGGCTCCAATTACACAATCGCCAACGGGTGACAAGGAACTAATGGCTCTAGATTGGATAATTAGCGCAGCAATCATTAGGCCCACTTTAACACTGCTTTGATAATTGATTGTTAGTCACGAGCTGTTAGTCAGTCTTTTGTAAACATTTACAGTGCAATCAGATGGCGCTCGCACACTGTCTTGGAGGCGCCGGTCACACTGTAAGAGCCACTCTGGCTGTGCTGTCTAATCTGAAGCCCACTATCAATCCCGCCGGTCAGGGTTTGAACTCACCTACGCCGTCCGTGAGGGGCCCAATCCCCACCGTCTGTGTGGCCAGGAGCAACGCTTCCTTGCACGGCTCTGGCTGCAGGTAACTCCTCAGGGATTCGTAGCTGATAAAGGGCCCCGGGATCAGGATCTGAGGTTGAGAGCCCAGTCTGGTTGGGAACGCGGGGAAAAAGTGAGCTGCAGGTGAATGGAAAACAGCAGGAAGGAGAGTGGATACCAGCTGCCCCGGGCCAAACATGTCCAAGCTATTAGGAGTCCAGTGTTTAGAGTCAGTCCACTGAAAAGGACCAGGTTGACGTCTAAGGGGAGGATGGCACAATGGTGAAATGCATCCCAGCGTCCAGGGTTAAAAAGAAGACAATAAAACAGTTCTGACGGTCCACCAGGTGAATCCACTTTGGTGTCAGAGCTGCTCTACGCTGCTGAGGTGCTCAGCACAGGTGAGGGGTGGTGTCTGAAGCATAAAGGTAAGTGCTGAGCAGTGGAGGCGGTCTCACCGTAGCTTCTTCTCCTCCAATCCTCTTCCACTCACAAGACATCCAAACATGCTTGGCTTATGGGGTAGAGGTGAACATCCACCTCATGATTCATCTCTCGCTACGGTAATAGTTTTGGTATTTACTGCATTTGTCACCGCTTTCCCAACCACTACATGTAAATCCCACGTATCCTGTAGAACCTCTCTCTGCCTTCTTGGAACAAGTTGCAACATCTTCAATATCTCCCCGTGATCGAGGCTAATGGGAGCTCCGCAACTTGCTTATGTTTATTTACACATCACTAACACTGAACTCCTACCTGACCAGTTTAACGGTTGTCAAACATAATGCATGCAAATGACTGCGGAGGAGACATAATCAAAACAGGTGTGCGGGACGGAGGCAAACACAAAGGCAGCCGAGGCTGAGCGGCACGATCCAGGATAAACACGGAGACCGGCAAACCCGCGTGTTTGTTTGCTGCTTTTAATCCCCCGCTAACAGCCCGCTCTTTGCTCGATTGTTGATTTAATTTTGGGCTGCTAAGCAAAGTTTAGTTTCCACATTACGGATGGCGGATGATGTCAACCTTTACTGTAATCAACTGAATGAAAAAAATCTCATTTTACATGACACGATACTACAAATCAGTCCAATGAATGTTAAACCATGTAAATCCTATGTTCTTTTAGTTATGTTACCTGTTCATGTCATGTTTGTTTTTGTTTTTTTGCAACATTTCATCCTGACTGTGTTGAATTCTTGGCATCATGGCAGAGTTTATAAGAGGTTAATATGTTGACCACTGTGAATCTCCAACGCTATACTAATGAATAACACTCCACTGCATCTGTAGCTACTTTGACTTTAGTAAAATGTCAAGGGATCTAGGAAACCGCTAGGCTAATTTAGCATGCTGGCATGCTTAAAATTGTGAACACGAATATTTCATCTGCAAAACATCACGATAACACTACTGTTCTATTATGAGTATTTCAGCACAGTGTTTATTTACCTGCCTGAGAACAGCCCACATACAATGGTACAGTCTCTCTGAACTGCTGGTGCATAGATCACTCTAATAGCCTTGTTATGATTGGACAGATTAAGTGTTTTCCTTAAGATAGTCGTTGTAGATGCTCATACTGTGTGAAAGGCAACCCTGTAAGATCAGATTAATAGGGAACTGGCACACTTCCCTTTAACAATAAACAAGGATCCGAGAGAGTAGGAAAAAAAACAACATGAATTTAATTCTAGTACAAAATCTGGCACCTATTTGCTAACCAGTAAATCAAAACTGGTTTAGGAACAACTCAAAAAACAGCACTAGGTGTTGACCTGGCCTCCAAATTCACTACATCCCAGACTGATCAAATGTCTGTGGGATGTCCCGATAGCACCCAAAGGCCTCCACTAACAACATTCTGTTGCCAGAAACCACAGAAGGTGGTCATAATGTTATGCCTGATTGATGTATAATAACCGCTGCTGTAATATATGTAGCCGGTAGTCAACGTGTTACCAACACTTACAGGATTTTCTCATCTGCGATCAAAGCGTACACATCAACACATTAACAGCCAAGACAGGAAGATTATCAACACCTCTCTCTTTTTTTTTTTCCTGTGAGCAAGGCAGCTGTAGCTTAGCGTTGATGGATCTCTGATGAGATGATCACCACCAGTGTCTGTGTGAATTAAACACAGGTGTGTCAATTAATCCAGAGTTACACATCACCCGACGACGCGTCTCTCTAACTCCCCATCAGCTCAGGCGGCGGTGGAAACATCCAGCTGTCGGCGTTGTCACCGCCGAGCCGGGCGGCTTGAGGCGCCTTTGATCAGCAGCTGGTCAGGAGCCGAGCTGAGTCACAGGATGGTCATCCCTGTGCACGCAGCAAGGACCGCAGCCGTCACCTGTGTGGCCCTTTCATCTGCACCTGTTCAAACACTAAATCGATGCCTCAGTGGGGGCGATAACAAGGTCGGGATTAAGAGTTGGGCAATCTGGTATTCCTTTAAGGCTTAAGTTGTGACTGAAAGGAGATATTTGGGGAAAGTTTTGTTGTCAAGACACTAAGCAAAGACAAAGACTCCCAGTTTTCCAGAACATTTTAGCATTTGCATCTCCAATCCAGAGTCACCTATAAAAACAGCACTAAAATATATGTAGTGCTACAATTAGTGCTACATTTAGTTACATTTAACATATGAAGGAAATAGGACACACAGACTGAGTGTGCAGGGGGAAAAGAAAATAGATTAGAAGTGTCAGGTTTGAGCTGTGACTAAACAAACACGCGTGTGTATTGGGACTGGCTGGATGGCCATCTTCGTTTGTCCCTGGCACACAGATAGTTTTCTGGGATTTCTGCTCTGTCTGAAAGTAGACACCCTTTCCTCACTTTCAAACTACCGTGTTTGTCTGTGCCCGGCTCCTTTAATGCCCATTGATCCAGATAATCAGGGACAAAATTGGTGAAAAACCAGTGGGGGAGGTTCTGACAGTGGTTGCTCAAAAGGCCTGCTTGTGGATAATTGAAGGAGGCATTAGGACAACAATAGTAATGGCTAATGCCAGGACGGATTGGTATTTCAGCTCCCTGAATGACAAGGCAACGCAGAGGATCCGCAGCTAAAATCACTGGATCATTAGCGGTGCTTCAGCTGCGAGGACAGAATGCGTATTATCGGTGGGTTTAGCAAGTCACCGGAGGGATGCTCCTCGCATGTCTTTGCCTTGAAAGGGGCTTGTTTGAGCTTGTACTCATTCATTGCAAACTTGCAAAAAGAGACACCTGAAATCCCCTCAAATGAGTGTTTTTGGATCCCACTAAAATTCTTCAGTTTGATACTTAGCATGGAAGTCTGACGGCCGATACATGGAACAAAGCATGCGCAGAGTTTGGTGGCACTTTCACGGCTATCAGCAGATACGGGACAATTTTATTTTCAGTTCTAGTTATAGTGAGATTAAAAAGTGCGTGCAGAAGTGTGAACTAGTTAGAAAAACAATTTAGCACCGTGATACAACCGTGTGGGGACAGCCTCATTTGGGACAAAAAGATATCAGACATAAATTATTACTTATTTAAACTTGTGTTATTGGGTCCATTTCGGGGGAAGGGGAAAAATTTACAAAAAACCACAACGACCCTGTTCTTAGAAGTTCTGCTTATTTATAAATCCAGCTTTCCCATACAAACATTGGTGATCATTTTGAATCTGGTGTCTGACCACCTGGCAAATCCAAGTTCAACGTTGCTCTCTTTTAGCTTCATTTTTGGTCTCCTCCATCTCCTGAAGAGAATATCTTGCTAAATTTACTCTGTTCACCGTTATGGGAAACTCCTTTGTTGTCTTAATATATTAATCTTACTTAAATATTAATTAAAGACATTTTTTACCAGAATTACGAATATACTTTTAAATTTCCTCATTAAAACAGATTTTTTAAATGTTTACGTAGATATCTTCTCATCTTGAAACTTCGATGAGCTAAAATTTAAATTGAAAATGATGTGGGACATTTACCCACTTTTTTTCTCCTTGATAGACACGGCTGAAGTGGATTAACTGTCACACCCTGCCCCTCGGTGTGATAAGATACCATCTGATATAATGGAGATCATGAACACTGCACATTATTATTCTTTCTCATCCACTACAATGGCGCTTAAGCTCATAAAACAGGAGTTCTGCCAAATGTCACGCGAAGATGGATGATTATCGCCAGCTCCACTGTCACGGGAATATATCTATCTGGTGTAATTTGCAAACTGGAACAGCAATGAGCACAGACTCAATATTTAATGAAAGTATAAGTGAAGCTTAAGGGTTGTCACTTATGCCTCTGCTGTTAATGACATGTCACATTATCATACTTATCGGATTGGGTCAATCTGAACCGCAGTCACTAGCCTCATTTCTTTTTAATTCATTACAAATGTTGGATCGTTTCAGTTGTCCACCCCTGTGCAAACACGTCGTGAAATGTTTTCTCTGGCTGCTTGAATATGTATTTTAGTGTCAACTGCCTGCACAAACTAAAGGCTAAAATCTATTAATTCGACCGTGGATCGGCATAATTCAATCAACACGCTTAAAACATGTTTGTAACTTAGAGAAAAAGTGTATTTCATGGCTGAGGAAGCCCCTATGCTTGGTCCCACTCTCCCTGGTAATAGTATCCCGCAGTGAGCAGGTTGATTGTTTTAGTCCTGGATCACTGGCCATGGGATAAACCTGAGAGCCCAGCCTGCTTTTCATGTCAAAACCTTCAAGGGAAAGCGGCCACAATCCAAGAGCAATCACACTTGAGACATCAAAGTGCCAGGGAGAAGAGAGGCGAGAGACGGTCCACATTTTTTCCATGGAAGCCAAGTGCAACTCAAGCGTGGAGTAAGAGGAGATGATCTAAGACGAGGGTGCCATTGAGAGGAAGACGGAGAGCAGACAGATGTGCACGGGCAGGTAGCGGCACATCGGGGCCCCTCCTGCAGCCGAGAGAGGCACCAGGAAACCTCCGCTAGTCGCATTCCTGCTCGCTGGCCACTTTCACATGACCAGTGACATTTCAAGACGCTTGCATGGTCCATGCTGGAGGAAATGTTCAGGTCCTTTACTCATTTATTTAAGATTCCGTAGGAAAGTAGGGGCAAAATGCTCCAAGTTAAGTCAAAAACAAAGAGGAAAAAATGCCCA
The DNA here is from genome assembly GCA_005024645.1 of Planiliza haematocheilus. NCBI lineage: Eukaryota > Metazoa > Chordata > Actinopteri > Mugiliformes > Mugilidae > Planiliza > Planiliza haematocheilus. Next base: position 1,589,442 of record SRSE01000764.1, read on the forward strand.
AACAAATAGCATAATGATGCCAAAATGAGCATACTGAACCATAGCAAATCAAGGTGGAAACTACATTTAACTTCTTTATATAGCATTTGACAGGGGAAAAAAGTTATGCCATTTTATTTTGTGACTTATAGTTTCTTTGATGGAACTGCAAAGCACTTCATAGACATCAAAAATGCACCATGCGACACTAAGCTGTTTTTTTCTTGTAAAGTTTCAGGACTGAACATAGGCCTTTTATAGTAACTCTTAATTTGAAAGAGTTCCATGGCCGCTCAGACTTTCTAAAAAAAAATTACCACGAAGCAAGAACGTTTAGCACGGACAAATAAGCGGTTAGCCCGTAGCAGCTGCGTTTATGGGCATCCAGCCTGGTATGATGAATAAAGGCCGGGGCTGTTAACTTGTCAGTGGTCCATCACACTATTCAGCAGCAGGCCGGGCCCCTGCTCTCGCTCCCACCACTTCCTCGTTAGCTGTCACTCATCTCTGTTCCGCCTCACCGCTGCCCGGCCAATAGGATGCTGGCGCCCGACCAAGAGCCCAAGCTGCTGGGACTTGTGTCGTAAGCTGATTGATAACCGTAAACAGTGCTTTTGGGTAGTTATAGGACACCATACAGGTGCAATTAACACATCAAACAGAAAAAGCATTGAGAGATGAGCGGGAGTGGTGCATGATGGGTAGGATAAGGTTGGGTTTATATAGGAACTGGAAGGTTCTGCAAACACATAATATATTCAAAATGTGAATCCTACAATCTTTCAATTCCCCAGACTGGTTCATAGTTATTTTATTACGTGTTATTCAATAAATCCAACTTAAGTTTGGTTAAAATGTAGAAGCACTATGATTCTAGACTCCTCTATTTTAACCGAAAACCGTGCATTAATGTAGTGTGGCCTGCTTTCAGACGTCCTGGCCACGTATCTCACCGAATGTCTGTTATTTCTGAATGACAGATTCCACTGACCCACCAGTGTGGACATGCCTTCCCATCACTGAGGATCCTTAGCCGTGCCATGGCTTCATCACCATGTCCGCCTATGTAACAAAACACCAGCAGCAGCCTGCGCTTTAAAACGCTCTACCCACATCGCATCTTCAAACAGCGCTTTGGTCTGTGTGATTGAACAATTATCGCCACGGTTAATTTGCCGTCAACGGGGACGTTCACTTTCCTAGTTTACGAGCGTGCCTACACGTTCTTCAGCGTATCCCTTTGACTCCATCAAGAGGCTTTCAGATTAAGTCACTGGCACCGGGCAAAACAACTCACACTTTCATGGCAAAATGGTTTCCGTCACAGCATGTGCATCAGGCCTTTAATTTGTCTGTTACACCCCAGTGAAGAGCGAGCGTACCTGTGACAGCCGTTTCCAGTTTTATCAGGATCCAAGAATTATTGGAATGAAATGAAACCTTTCACCATTTATTTCCCCCTCCTTCAATCTTTTTTCGAGGTTTCTAAAAGGTTATTTTGAAAGGTAATTACGGGTTCTTGTGAATTTTTTTTTTATATATATATTTTCAACATTAAACTGCAGCAAAACTTGTGCACTGAGCCTAAAGACTATAAAAGAAGACTGATGAAATGTTACTAAGCTCATTTTCTGTCAGGGTAAAAATTGAAGAAAAAAATAAAGAAAACATATTCAAAAACTTATTTTATTAAGTTTGCACTGAAGTGGCTCATGGATGGTTTCCAGGTATTTAAAGAATTTAGAATGCCGGTCTGAAGTTTTGTATTTTTGGCTTCATAGTTTTAAGGCTTTGAAAAATTCACAGACAAATGACCAGTGACCAACTACTTAATCAAAGCACTTTGTTAACACAGTTACGTCTGTCAGGAAAATAGATTCTTTCTCAGTAATTTGTGGGGGGAGAAGACACCGAAGTATAACAGAAAAGGTTTTGTTTCTTTGATGAAAGAACAAAAAAAAAAAGACTGAAGAAAAACAACTACAAATGTAGTGTGAAGTCTTCAAGCTATTAAAAATATGAAGCCAAAAACTGTGTCAAAAACATTTTTCTCTTGGAGCTCTCGTAGAATAACGCATCTGTTGATAATTTAGTAAATCCAAAAATGCAAAAGCTCCCCTCTAAATAAAACCAGATTAGCTTTAGGAAGAATTTTAAAACTATTTGTATAATTATGTAATACTGAACTTTTTAAAAAATATATATTTGTTGTCTTGAATGTAACCAATATATTAAAAAATCAGTGCTGTAACATTTCGTGTTTTAATTTATTTCCGTTTCCATCTCATTTAGGGGGGATTTTAATGCATTCTTTGAAGTCACTAAATTATCCAGATGTTCTTGCGTCACTGAACGCAACACCAGCCACTGTGTTAATCTGTGATGATCCAACGAGAGAAATGTTTGAACTAAAACCATCGAGGTCTGGAATGTGGAGAATGCTATTTTTAATGAGACGTGGAGTCGCTATGTCGTTGCTTCCATGTGAAGGACTTTCATGGATTCTGCAATCATTGAACTGGTGTCAATCTGTCCATAGATACCCACCAAAAACGCCTTGTGGAGCAAGATGTCTGCGTGTTCTGGAGAGAGAGAAAAACACAGAGTATATTAATAATGTGACAATAATTATTAATTGGCCGTGTGTTCATAAAAAGAAAAAAAACAAAACACATTTAAATAGTTTCTGACCTTGGCAGAGAAGCACGTATTCTGGGAGGTTCCTTAGAGCAGTCTGCACCACGTCGAAGTTGCCGCTGCCCATGCAGTACATGAAAGTTGGCAGGAAGTCTGTTGCCAGGCTGCAGCGCAAAAAAAAACACTCTTACACAATGAAAGGTAAATGCTAACAAAGCTAACTGTTTTTTTTTCAGGTATCCAGCGTGCTTTCCGAGCTCCCGATGATGCCGACTTACCAGGGATTATTCTGGATGCAGCGCAGGGCCAGACTGAAGGCCATGTTCCGACACAACTCCTCAGACGAAGTCATGAGTCTCTGCAGATCGTTCTACAACAACAACAACCGCCGTGTTAAACGTGACACTCCTTGACCCCCCCCCCTTTTTTAAATCCCTATTTTTTTTATGACTCACAGTGAAGTACTGTATGATCTCTGGGCTCCTCCTCGACTTCTCATCCACCTCTGTCAACACTTCCAGCACATCTATAACAGATCAGCATGTTACTCATTACAGGTCAAGATAAGTGCATTGCTCAGGAGGTATACAAGTGAATGTGCTGCACAGGTATGTTAGTTACCTTCGACTGCCTCTCCTCTCGACATCTTTTTCAGGTACATCGTCATGTCTGCAGCGCTCAGTGAAAATGAGGCAGATATGTTGACTAAGGGCAGGGAGCCAGTGGACAAGTCATCTGGTAAAGAGAAAAAAGGAATACGAATGCCTCTTTATAACGTGTAATTTGAAAGAAAAGAAAATGTGACCCCGTGCACAGACGCAAAGTCGACTGGGTTTATTTTTGATACACAAGGCCTGTAAAAGCTCTAAAAGGATCAGAAGCCGATAATTACAACTGTACTTACCATCTCTCTCTTCTGCTGGAACCTCTGAAGATGAGCTTTTCACTGGCAAAGTGAGCCCAGCTAGCAAAGATTTAAGCTGGACCAAGTCTGGATTTTCTGCAGACATGCACCTGAAAAAAGAAACAACAAAAGTTAGAAACTTTAGAGCAACGTCATCGTTGTAGTTATTGACTCTTTTAATGCGTTTCCACTTACTGTAAGATATCTGAGTGCTTCTGTAGATAAGGAATGGCGGCTGCTGCATCGTGTGTTATGTACTTCTGCGTGAACTGCAGAAACTTGTTAATGAAGACCAACGGAAAACGAGTCCGCTGAAAGTTCTACGGGACGACAAAAGCACGGAGACTTATGAACGCAAGCAAAACTCTCATTGAAAACGTGTCCGACCCCAAATCCTCCAGTGAACATATGAGAGCGCATGAGCTGCCCACCTGAAGGACCTTCATGAAGGAGAGAAGGCAGTCTTGAAGCGCCCTCTGGTGGTTGCTGTGGAAAACGAGCGGCTGCAGCAGCTCCAGGATGGCGAGCACGTTGCTGAAGAACGTCATGTGGTTTTGCTGCCGGAACTCGTGTATGTTCAGGTGCATGCGGCCGTGTAGGAGACCTGCAATCATGGGCAGGTGTCTGGGGACAAAAAGAGACAAATGCTTGAGCGCTCGTCTTTTGTTTTGCTGCAGCGATAATGTACAAAGTGCTAAATTCACCTGAGCAAAAGGACGGGGTGTGAAACAGCCAGCTTCCTACAGGCGAGGTTGGCATCAGACACACGGCCTTCTACGGTCTTTGAGTCTCCTACGTCAGCAAGCAGTGTGACCAGACGATGGACCAGGACGTCCAGCTGATAATCAGAATAGTTAAACAGTTTATCCTGTTGCATTGTGGTAAAATAAGGGTTTTAATAATGGCATTTCCAACAAGTTTCCACACAAAAATCATTCGAGATGATACAGACCTAAAAAACGAATTTAATGAACACAAGACAAATTAGGAAAGCAGCCCAATTTTTATCCTATAAGTACATTCATGAATGTGAAACACTTTATGTAGGTATGTGACCTATTTTGTGATACACGGTGTAATATTTCAACGCGTACTGCTGCTCGTGCTTAATTTATTACACTTTAGAAAATCAGTTTTTTCTTAGTAAAATCCACCATTGATGCAGGAAGGAAACTAAATTTAACCTGATGTACAGCCTCTGGTCTAAGCACGACATCTACATGACTATTATGTATATATATATATATTCACAAAAATAAAATAAGTATATGAAGAAAGCAGCTTATAATAATTCATATTAAACTTACATGTGTTTAGTTGCTAAAAGAACGACATGATCTCTGAGACAGGTATATTACCTTGCAGCTGCTGCCGTCTGCTGCCCCTCCGCTGCTCAAAGTGCCTTCGGGCAGAGTGACGTGCTGAATGACCTCGGGGAAGTGCAGATAGATCTGCAGCAGCAAGTTCTGGCAGCGCTTACTCATTGCACTGAAAGCCAAAAGAAACAAAAGCTAAGTATTGTATAGTTTAGGGGACAAGCTACCAAAGTGTACGTCATTCACTTCAGGAGAAATAAACTTTATTATTGGCTTAGGACAGTTCAGCTGTCCATCCTAAAGCCACCAGCTTAGTGAGAAAACAATCAAGACCGTAATCCCTGATGTTATTGAGCAGCGTAGCTGGAGGCTATTTAATTGACAGCGACTGGTAGGCCAGTATTGTGCTGCCATTGAGAGCTTGTCCTCGCTTTTCCGGTCAAATGAGCATCACTGTGTAGCTGTGCTAACAATTTACAGCAGTTCCACTCAGTTTTGTTTCACTTTCTCCATTTCTTTCAACAGATTATAAACTCAGGTGAAATGAGATCAGAGATTAGGAATGATATGAAGGATGATAAAGCGGTGCTCAGTTGTTTCAACAATAATTATTATTCTTTAATACAAACTAGAGACTAGCATAATGTAATTCAGAGGTGTTTGCCTTCAAGTCACTGCAGTTTTATAAAATCCTCTTACTGGCTAAGGCTCTTGTCAAAGGTTACACTCTCTACTGGCTGCACTTTATTACAGCAATGCATTAATCAAAACACAGCGACCTTGACCAAGAGTAAGAGGCTGCTCGTCGTTCAATAGTATGTTTGTAATTGGAATAAACACCGCTTATCTGACAGCAAGCGCTCGCAAGAAGAATGCTCAACATACAATCAAGTGTTTACTCAACACAAGGCAGAAACCCTTTACTTTCATCGTGTTTTTATCCTGCCATATTTTCACTAGCGACAGCTTAGCTGGTCTTAAAATACGGTAATTCTGAAGCTAATTTTGCTTGACCTTGGCCAAAGTTTCCTCATTAAAGTGGTTTAATAACCAGAGACATATTCATGAAAGGAGGGTTTGCCTCCACAAAGAGTTGCACCCTGATCTCTGACAGCTAAGTCAGAGCAGGAATTCACAACACAGGCAAGTTTAGAGCTTCAGCCTTAATCCTCTTGCCTTCATTATAATACACTGAGCTTTTAAAGAGATCACAGTACAGACGACTTCTGCTGGTTTTAATTTCACACCAATAGACCTAATTATCGAGCTTTCCCTGGCCCACAGCATTGTGGCTGACAGAGGAAGTCTGAAAAGTTCATCTGCACCGAGAAGGAAAATCTTGTGCGATTTACCCCAAGTTTATCATCACACAAAAACAGGAGGAAAATGACATTCAGAATCTGGGCTAATTAGGGAAAATGTTTCCAAATAGGGTGGTTATGCACTTTGGTAAATATTACATGACATATGAAACTACGGACAGATGGATAAAATGAAAAATAGAAATATTAAGATAACTAACTACCTGTCCTCCCATTTCTTGGTGCAGTTGATCAGATAATCTGCTACTTTCTTGATGTTCTCTAGATCTCCATTGCAGTAAGAGTGAAGGAGAGGCAGTCTGGACTGGATGAGGGAGCAGGAGGCCTGGTCCACGCTGCTTCTGTCGTCATGGGGCGCGTCGCGGCTGTTGAGGTCTGACTCTGACAAGATCAGGTCCACAAGGCTGATGAGCTCCTCCGAACTGAGTCGCAGCACAAGCTTCTCAGTTTTCTTCTGCAAAAGACAAAGCAGAAAATGCACTCCCTCTGATTTTGTTCTCATTATCAGTGAAGGAAAAGACAGATTTTGTGTGCAGGCTTTTGATCCTACTTGAGGGATCTTCTGGTCGCGTCCTTGCCAGATACGAGGTATGTGACTGCACGCCCATAGGAAGTCCAGGGCTGATGATGGATCAAGTCTGAAAAACATTAAACACAGTATAGTGAAATGTAGTATTCATCCACTGTAAGAAAATTCCATCTAGACAGTGGGTGGTAGAGACAAGTTCTAAATCAAAATGACGTACTTGTAGTCTCTTCGCTTGCTGAGGAGAGCACTGATACACTGCAGCAACGTGGACCAGTTTGACTGATGTGTAAGCAAGGCCAAGAGATAAGGTCTGTAAGCTGGGGTGCCTCGTGCCTGAGACAGATAAACAGTGAGAGAGGATGCATCAGTAATGCCAAGAACACCTACTCCAGTGTGATAAGACAAGAGGGGAGCTCTCTGCAGACTGTGCTTATCTTACCTTGTTGAGGGCAAACAGCAGCTTCTGCTGTAAGTCTGGACACACCGAAGTGACCTCAGGGTCAAGATGCTCGAGCCAGTCGACCAGCAGCCCGGAGCTTAGTCCTGACTTTGTCACCTCAGAACCACTGGCAAAAAAGGCAGAAAAGAAGGATTAATTCAATAGAAATGTTGGCTTAGAACAGCCTTAATCACAGCTTCACATTAAAATGAGACATGATAGATGACAAGGCGGCAAGATTCAAGCTGCTGACCTATGACGAACTAAAGACGGCAACAGGTGCGTTTTAGTTATGACAGCACTTTATGATGATGACGACAAGTGACCCTTCAAAAACAACAATGCCATGAGCCTTTTCTGTGCAGATGTTCCCTGCAGAGATGGCAAGGATTGTCTACTCACGTGCTACACTGATTACAGCCAAATTGCTGAAATCTACCCAGAGAGAAACTATTAGATTAAATGTCTACATGCTTTTTAAGCACTAATGTTTTCCCACTAAAAGGCTTATCAAAGTTTTACACCACCCTATCAATCCCTCAGACGGGGCCAGTGTGTTCTGATTAAGGTGATTACATAAAACATTTTCATTAGGATTATTAGTGGAATATTAGAGTCCTTGTTTACACAGTAACTACTTGCTAGCTTTCAAAGCTTCTCAGACTGAGGCTTGAGTTGGGTTTATCCAACTGGAACTTGTCTTTGTTGCCTTCAGTCCAAACAAAATGTTTCAGTAGAAACACGTCTGTAGACATAGACAGTATTGTCCACCAACAAGAGCCATCCCACCATCTACTTGAACACCTCAAGAAACTGACAGAGACTAACTTCTTATTATGTACTGCTGCCTCACTGGGAAGTTGATGTGAATACAGTTTCTACGATTTACAAAGCCACCATAAAGCTGCGAAACCAATTAAACCTTCCTCAAGGGAATCCAGCAGGAGTTTACAAGTGCAAGGCAACAGACAGTGGGCGCCGTTTGGCTATTTTAGTCGCGGGCCGCCTTGTTTGTCATTTAGTCCCGCCCGATATAAATGTTTCTTGCATGACTTGCGAGGGAAATGGAACTGCAGCGCTCACTTGTTAGAATCCACTTCCTTTTTCACAGCTCGCTCCTCGCTTTCCTGGAGGAGCAAGGAAATCACCATGGCAACAGGCCCGGCGGTCCCATTCTGTGTACCGACAGTCATCAACAGAGAGAGCAGCTCCTCCAGATACGGCGACTTCACCTCCATCAGTCCTTGTAACACTGAAAAATGAGTAGCACATTTGTTTGTTGTTGTTGTTTTTCACATTTGTTGTTTGTTTATTTGGACCTGCACCGTTAAGAAACAAAATCGTATTTTAAATGTGACACCAGTTTCTGCACTTTCACCACAAGATCTGTTCCCATTTTCAAGCCGTTTTTTAACACAGCTTTTTTCTTGTTATTGTAAAGCACTCGTTTTGCCTTATTACATGTGTAAAAAATGCCACTAAAGGCCTTTCATATAATGGATTGAAAACAAAATCCACAAAACGATTGAAATACACTAATTAAAAATGTGAAAACTGATTAAATTACACTTTCTGTACGACAACATTCAACAACCCCTGACGGCCACAGTTAATCTAAGTTGGATCCATTGGGGATCTCAGGCTGCGGGGGGCCCAGGGAAAGACGTATGTGTGGTATCCCCCCCCCCACTCCAAAGTAGCAGAATCTGAGGGGGCCGTAGGAGGGGTTCTGGATACACTGTAGGACCTTGATCATTTTATGACTGTTTATGGATGTCATTTCAAAATATTTCAAAAGGCAGCCATGTGGGGGACCCCTGTATTTAACTGATTAATACTGTTTCTACTACTCTACTGATCAATCCTTGGAACACCAGATCAACCATGTTTAATGCCCATTCCCATCCACGCACTGACTCCGTTAATACCTTTGCCAATGAGCTCAGCTTCTGCATTACATCTCTCTCCAGCTCTCAGCATCGCCATGACGGCTCTCAGTGGCACTTCAGTGTCTGTGCGGTAAGCCAAAGCCTCGGCCAGGTGAATGAAACCTGTACGCACTGGAGAGCGGAAACGGTTATTGCTCTTGTATTAAATGAATTAACAAGCATCCAAGAAGATGAATAGTTGGGAGTGCTCACCATCACTGTGCCTGTGTTTGTGAGAGTTCTGACCAGCAAAGGATTTAAGCAGTGTCTTCAATGGACCTGGATCCACAGTAGGGTTGTCTAACCAGATTAACATCTCAACAATGACTTTGAGAAACAGAGAGGAGAAAGCAATGTCCTGGGACACGAGACGCTGTTAAGAACATACATGAACGGGAGAAAAATATAGATTATAATTAAAAGCTTTAAAAAGCAGCGCTGAGAACTATGCACTGATGTTTAACATGCTGTACCTGATAGAGATGAAGTTGACGCATAAGAGGGCATGAGAGAGCATGGCTGTGATGCATCGACATAACAATGGGAGCTGCATGAGCAGAGGTGAGCAGGGCTGCGATGGCCTGCAGCAGACGGAATGCCAACCCGCCCTGCTGGATCTGCCCCTGCTTGGCTCGCATCAGCTCTTTAGCCAAGGCCTGCTGCAGGGCTAGAGAGAGCTGACTGGGAGGGGGGCCATGCCAGCGAGGGTCCACTTTTAAGGGGAAGATCTGTGCAAGTGAAGGAAAAATAAACAAGTGCTTTCAATTTTGTACCTTAAACCCATGTTATCCAAAATAAACAGTTAATAAAGCTTACCTGGAGCAACATGCCGGTGAGATCATCCTCAGGCCCGACTGCAGGGAGCTGGCTGGCTGCTCTCATCTTCAGAGAGCTATGGGCTGTTTCCACAGTAACTTTAGCCTTACTTGTTTCTGGTGAATCTACCAAGAAGAATGTAAAGAGGATTTTAAATAATTGAGATAACATGCTCATATTCCTTGTGTATGTGTCATCTACAAGTTCAAACTAATCTTAATATTGTTAACATAAATAGAAACATAATTTGCTAGAATTCAAACCCCACTGACCTCTGTTTGGAGGAAGAGAAGAACTCAACAGAGAATGGAAAGTATGCCCCCCTGTGGCACCTCGCTCATGCTGCACCTCAACCAAGTGAGCCATGTAGTCTGTTGAAATCAAGAGTGAAATGAATTACAGAGTTAAGTTAAATTAAAATAAATGTTTTGCTTTACCGTACAGTAATCTAGACTCTTACGCTTGTCCATAATGTTTTGCTCCAACGACTGTGGATCATGAGAGACAGCCTGATCAAGGTACTGCAGAAGTTTACTCATGCTGGAGACTGGAATACCAAAGGACTGAACAAACAGCAGCAGCTGCTGAGGCTCCAGGTCTTGTAGAGCTGAGGGAAACATGTGCATTGGTCAGTTAAAACTGAAAACAATATTTACTTGATGTGCAGCACGCATTTTATTTATTTTGTTTGCATGCAACAAAAGGCTGCACCTGCATCAACCAATCGAGAGACCTCAGATCGGATCATCCTCAGTTTCAACCAATCGGGCAGCAGCAGAGCCTCCTCTGAGGTGTCAACCAGGAAGGCAGTGGGAAGAGGTTTCTTGTCGGGAAACCAAATGTCCAAAAGAGCATAGAAATCACTCTCTCCTGTAAAAATATAGAATAGTTAACACTCTCTTATGGCCTCTTCTAACAATACAACTTGTAGCAGAACTACCTTTGGGTGGCCCCAGAGTCAGCAAGATAACCATAGCATGGACTACAAGGATGTGCATCGTAGCCGTCTCTCCTGTAGTCCAGCGCAGAAACACCTGGTCCTGAGATTCTGACTGGAAAAAACAAAACAACAATGGAAAGAAAACGTTTGTCATATACACAAAGCAATGCTTTCATTATTAGTTTCCTGGATGCCTGAGAACCTTCACAGATATAAAGTAGTTTTCCTATCCTGTAACTGTAACACAGCTAGCGCCAATGCTCACCCAGCTGTAAAGATCCTCGCCCTCCTTGGTCTTCCTCATCCTCCTGATGTAGGTAGAGAAGATGGTGAGGAAAGCAGAGAGCACAGCGTCGGACTCCGGCCTGGTGGAGTGTTTGGAGAAGAGGTTGTTCATGATGGTGGAACGCTCAACGATCAGCCGGGCAATGTCCTGCAAAGACAGCGAGAGAGAGAAGGGTACATTTTAAGCACGTCTTTGCAAAACTAAAACATGATAAAGAAAAGCATGTAATGCTGAAATTTAAATAACTCGCCGTGATTACCAGGGCCAGGTCATTATGAGATGCCTGCTCCTCCACCGGTGCATGCTGGGATAGGTAGATGAGATAGGCACTGATTGTCTGTGGATCTGTCTCCATGTGAATGGCCTTTGAGGGATAAGAGACAGACACAACCTTCAAACTCCTGCTTATATAAAAAGCTTGTTTCCAGTGATTAGACAGTTTGCAGCTGAGACACTGACCTGCTGCAGGGCAGTGGACGTCATGCCCCTGACACTGTCGAATAAGGGGAGCTTTGGGAGGTCTTGTAGCAGCCACTGGTACCCTGGCAGGAGTTCAGCATCTGCAGAGTCCTCTTCCATGGGCTGATCTCGCTCTTCTCCACCTCCTTCACTCAGCACCAATGACAAACCCTGAACGCAAATATGCACTCTGTATAAAATCTTTTTTTTTTTTTTCCATCTATTAAACTCTAAAGATTTGTGCTGCTTTTAGTACAGTACCTTCATAGCTAGAACTCTTGACGCCACTTGGGAAGAGCTGAGCCGACGCAGGAAGTAATCCAGCACTTCACATGTTGTCTGTTCATCAGCCTTGGGACCTAATAAAAGATCCTGGAGGCGTCCAAGTAGCTGCCTTTGCTTTTGCTGTCTCTAACAGGACAAACAAATAATAAATCAGTCTATGTCCAGACTATGCAATGTCTGATTTTGGATCTAAATGTGTACAGTGTATTGTATATGGATTTCAGACAATGCTCTCTAGGTAAAAACAAAAATAAAATTCTAAATACTTGTCTCTTCTTGGCCCTCTGCTCTTTGCTCTCTCCTTCCTCGTCATCCTCTATTGGCAGGCTGTCATCTGCAGCGTCATGCAGAAGGAATTCACACAGGCACTGCACTGGAAGCACATCCAAAGACCCTTCACTGGACTGGACCAGGTCAGCCAACCATGGCATGGACTGTGAGGAAGCCTGTCAGGGATTGAAAATGTATTAGAGTCAAAGCACCCTCACTGATACTAAAAGCAAATGCCATATTTGGAGTTTCCACGTAAGGTTTCAGGCTCAGTCTAAGTGTTCTTGGACAATGTTTTACATTTATAGCAAAATTCCTGGTCTCCATTTTAGCATGAAAGCGGAAAGTCTTTGTTTAAGCATAATCACTATTACAAAGACGATGTAACTGTCAGTTTAGAGCGACTTAGAGAGAAAGACTGACACAAGCTTTGAGCGCAGGCAGATGGGAAGCAACGGACCTGACTAATTAATCAATTCAGTGAACCGGGGACAAAATAAGTGCAGCCACATTTAATAAATGGCTATAAAGTAAGACTTTAGAAAGCACGGTTTCACTGTGAGCAGAAGGGGTGCCGAGTTTGAAGAAGCTGTACACCTGGTCATTACCTGTCTCTGAATGATGTTGAGAAGAAAGTCGGGGTTGCGGCTGCGGCAGAGGAGGTGACCAAGGCGCAGGGATTGGTTGAGAGTTTTAACCTGCTCCTGGACCTGAGGAGGAGGTCGACGAGGAGGACCCCTAGACACAAACAACAGCACATTTATCACAGGGCTACGAGCTGTCTCTGGCACATGGGACTGTCTATGAAATGTGGCCCTTTTGAGAATACCAAAATGGGGATTATGAGCCTGAAATCTCTTTAGCTGACAAAACATATATTTAGAGGACAAACTCAAAAAGAGATGGCGCAAATTATTAATAACTTGGCTGGGCTGTATGATATAGTTGGCAAAATAATAAAACAAAACAAAAAAGAACAGAACAGAAACAGCTCCATTTTCCTGAAGGTACTTGCAGTTGGACCTCTTGATTTGCCATCCTATTGCATTTCCCTCTGAACCTCCTTGATCCTTAGATTCATTCCCATTAAATTATATGTCTTGCTTACCCTGAGAAAATGAGAAAACCCTGTCCCCTTCCCCTGCTTTGTGGGCATCAGTCTTTCTGCTAGGCAGCTGCTCGAGCCTTCAATCACCACTTAATGTATGGGCAAAGCTTGAAAAAGGTTTGGGATTTTCAACACCTGGCCTGTTCTAATAATGACCGACAGCCAGACACAACCATGGCTCTGATAATTAACCTTTGCTTAGACCTAAGCAAAAGTTATTTGACTTCAAATCTCTTGGAGTGCAATAATTTTGCACTTCTTTCAACTCTAAAATTGTACAAGAATGGTATCATAAATAACATGAATCGTATTTCCGGGCTGCCCTCTAGAGACTGTGGACGTGGTGGCTGATGGAAAAATCAATCCAACCCCCTTCATAGTGCTATAACAGCACTGGGCTGCGCCTTCAGCAGCCTACTACTTCGGCCGCACTGTGTGAAGGAGCGTTACCGCAGGTTCTTCCTTCCTGCTGCTGTGACGCAGTACAACCAAGCCTGCTCCCAGTAGACCACATACATATAACTACTATTGTGTTATATTTTTGGTATTTATTGTGCCATTGTGTTATTGTGCCAAAAATAAAAAGATTATCTTATCTTATTCGCTGAACTACTGAAAATGACTCAAAAGGAGCACAACTATATAACAGTAGAATGGATTTCCATTTGTCAGTTTCTTACTGAGGATCCAGGCTGGTGAGCTGAGACAACAGCAAACTGTTGCTCTCTGTGATGGTCTGTTTGGTGGACGCTGCTGCCAGGTGGCTCTCAAAGGCCAGGATCTCTTGTTTCTCTCTCTGGGAGATCTGCAGCTCCCTGTTGATCATCTCTGTCTTTGTGTCCTCATCCGCAACGGTGCAAGGAGGGTATGTATAGTTGCTATGAAAACGGAAAAACAAGCATGTTAGCTGTTAAGCACCATCGATTATACTGCAGTAGTTTGACAACCTTTACTTACTTTGTCATAACCATCTCCATGAGCATTTTCAGCGTAGGATATCCATCCCAGGCTGCCAAACCTAAAAGAATAATGTTTGTGTATTTATATAAGAAGAAATATAGCTTTAAATACATGTATTAACTGACTGTATGTATATATGTGTGTGTGGTTCTTTTACCTATCTTCTGAGGATTAAATGCAGCCACCACAAGCAACAAGAGCCATGCCTTCCAGTACAGAGTGGATATTGCCAAATTAGGCGGTTGGTACCTTAAACATTAGGGGTGGTTTGTTATTTCAGTCCATAAACTCGATGTCCTGTACGCGTTTGTTAAAAGCCATTAAAGACAGCTGACTTACCCCGCTGGCAGCTGAATGTTCTCTGGGTGGTGGTACGTGCACAGATTCAGCACCGCATCGATGAGCTGGATCCTTTCCACTCTCAGGACCTCCAGATCTGTTTAACAAGAAACAGTCAAGCAGCGCTGTGGCCAAGAAAACTATAACAATGAAAAGCATATTTCCTTTGTTCATACTTTCCTAACATTATTTAGCTAACATGAAAAGACGGGGCCTCTTGAAAGGCTTAAGGCAGCTCATTAAATTGAGGCACGAGTGTTTAACAAATGTCCAAACATTCTGTCCACATCTTTAACGGTGATCCCAAACATTTATAGTCTTGATGGATCTTCACACACACACACCATCGGACTGAACTCCAGCAGCTCTCTTAACCAGGTGATCCGCAAGCTCCATGGCGTCTGCTGGGCCCAGAGGCAAGTCACGTGACAGCCCGATCACGAGAATGCGCATTAGCGTGTCCTCCAACAAAGGCACCTCCGAGCAAAGGCGAAGGAAGAAACTGGGGGAAGAAAAAAATTGGCCCCATAAAGTGAGAGACGGAAAAAAGATCCAAAAATTTGAGAAGGCTGGAGGGAAGGCTTACTTTCTGTCACTCTCAGGGGGCCAGTTGTCCCACTTGTAATACGTCTCAGGCTGCTCCGTGAAAAGCACCTTGTGAAGGCTGTAGATATGCAGGAGACGAATCATAAGTAAAGAAGCAGAAACTATGACTAGCGGTTTGGACAATAAACACATCACATAAATGCTGGTACCGACCAGTGAACGTAGTCTTTAGCGCCGACTTTGCTGATGGTAGGAACCACAGAGTGAAGCCACCACACGGCGTCCCTTTGGATGGAGGCGATCTGATTCTGAAACGACCTCAGGACCTCCAGATCTGAAGCAAATCAGAGACGTGTTCAACCAAAGGCAAAACAAGTTACCACGAATTCACCATTAGAACAAATACAAGGCACCCACTCTTCTTCTCTCCTTTGTCCCATGCAATGCCTGCTTCCTTAACCTGACCAGTGATTCCCAACATCATGGAGACAGTCAGTAAATCTGTCACCTGGATGACAAAACGCTCCTATAGAAGAGAGGACAAGTTCAGATTAAATACAAATACATTCAGAAGACCTGAAAATAGGTAGGAATGGAGAGCTTACTTTAAACTCCATGTCCACATAGGTGGCCTCTTTTCTCTCTTGCATCAAACCAAAGCAAAAGGACTGAAAGTTGATCTCATGCTTGGTCTGCTTGATGATCTCTCTCAGCAAAGCTCGGGAGGCACGGAGGTAATCGTCCTTATTGGTCAGCAGGTCTTGGAACACCATCGCCAAGAACTAAAGACACAAAGAAACAAGGGGATTATTAAAAACCAAGTGAATTTAAAGACGGGGTTAAAAAAAAAAAAAAAATGCAAATTTTGTTTTGTCTGGTTTCACCTTTGGAGCCTGCTCTGGACTGTGCTGCAGCACCGTATGGAGCACTTGCATGTTGTTGGGATTTCTGGCGTTAGACAACTCGTTAAAGATCACCAGCTTCACCATGGTGCCCAGGTTGTCTTTGTGAGCATTCAGCAGCTCCCTGGAGAATCCAAAGCACTGGTTAGCATGAATATGACAACAAGATGAAGGCACAGACAAAAAGCACGCCTCCACAAACCTGACACACAGCATGTAGTGGTTGAGAAGGACTTTTGGTTTGAGTCGTATCTTGATCAGGTTGGAGACCACCTCCATGTCATCTGCTCCGTGGGTGTTGGAGTTCATGCACAAAGACATGAGGAGGTCCTGAGCCGGACGAGTCAACTGTACAACAAAAAAGAGGTAATACATAAACAGTGACCCATTAGACAAGAGACTATTGTGCCTTATTGTGTCTTAATAGTGCTTTTTGGATTTGTTTTGTTATTACAGGTCCAATTTACTTTTATTTACAAAGATACTGTGACAGAGTATTAAATATAATTCTTTTATTTCTGTTCACAGACAAATGAAATATGGTGAGCAAGATACTGTGAAATTAGGAAGAGATTCACCAACACCAGATGTCATCAGATGTAAGTATTGCACCAACGGTTGGGAGAAAAAAAAAATCTTCTTTAGTTCTATAAGACAATGTTTAAGCCTGTAACAGACAACAAAGTCTGATACTGTTACAATGAATGACCATGTATTGCCTTCAATTTGCTTCATAAACTAAATGTAGCTGTTTCTTACACTTTCAGAAAGTGAGCTCCCACAAAGAACCAGGGGAACTCACTTCTCTGGTTAACAGACTAGTCGACTAGTCAGTTCGTCGGCATCACTGCTGTGCCATGAGGTTTTAAGCATCACTTTGACTAGTCGCTGATCATGTGACAATTAACAATTTCAACAAAAGCCCTGCGGTACCAGAGAGGATACAGCTGCAAATCAACAATTTGCTGGTGAATTTCATTGTTTTCTTTTTCCTTGTCATTGATGAGTACCATTACTTGCTATTGACAGTGCTGAGTTGTAGGCTATCCATATCTGCAGTGTACAGAATGTAGTGCATGTGCTGTCTGCTCTCAGAATATGTATTCAGGTCAGGAATATAGATTTCATTGTTGTAAAGAATTACTTTCTACTGTGTGTATTTTGACTTTTGTCACACAGCAGTCAACTTTAAAAATGTGAAGTTGTGCAACCCCCAGTGGACATATCCAGACCCAAACATTCCCAAAGACTGGTACTGCTCAGTTAGAGACAGTAGAATCAGTAGCTCTTGCTGCTACTACCACTTGCATGTGCTACTGACGCTAAACACAATCCCAGAGGGTCATTATGTTTACTACAGACTGGTTAAGCTGCAATTGCATCTCTTCCAGACAGCCAGAATGTTTAAATTCTCAACCGACAGTACATCCGCAAACACTTCTGTGCCGAATGACCCACATTAACAACCAGCTTACTTGCACCTACCACCACAGTTAAAGAGAGGTCAACATTACATTGTCATGAAGGAGTACCACTTCATGAGCGCAGTATGAGGCTAACACTAGTATAGGTGGATCTCCAAGGCTATGTATTGCTGATTTCAGTGTTTCACTTCTCACCTTTGGATTTTGGAGCCACATCTCCAGCCTCTGCACAGCCATGAGTCGTGCCTCTTTGTAACCACACGTGGCTGTGAGCAGACGCAGCAGGTTTCGGGACACGTTGTCCATGGGCTGCCTGCGATTCAACTGATCCTTGAGGACGTCGAGCACATAGTCCTCAACGCTCTCTGCCAGCTCATCATACCTATAGATCAAAATCAGTTTAATCAGTTATGCTCACGCATACAAGGAATTTGTCTCGGTGCAATAAATGTAATCATAAGTCTAAGTAACAAATATATGTGTATATAAAATGAACTGTACATTCAAGCTGTTGTCACATTTTCGTGGGGTTTTCATACCTGGGCATAATCTGTCCTTCATCCTCAGGGCTGAGTTTCTCTTCAGCTATCAGTAGTTCAGTCTGGCTATCGTCCTCATCTGGAGTTGAGGGATGAGGGCTGCTGCCTTAAAAACCCAAAAGCAGGATGCAGCAATTTAGAACTTGTTTCCAACATCAGTAATCACTAATATAAAACAGATAAAGCCAGTGTGCCTTTTAAACATAGCATACCTGCACTGAGATCTCCACCAGTGCGACCTGTATCCGCCTGCAGAAGCATACTCTTTGGGGGCATCTTTGTACCAAATGCAGTTTGGATGTTGTCAACAAAATTCTTACAGTGAGAACTGTCCACCCAAATTCTTTCCCCCAGCGAGTCCTCAATGTACACCTGAAAATACATTTTACATTGGCAACTTAGAACAAACTCTTGCTGAAAAGAACATTTATAAAATTTTCTTGAAACTTCTTGACATTCTCACTTTGACAAAGATCTCTGGCCAGTTCTCATCCTCCTCATATGCTGCCATGAGCAGATTGCAAGCCAGCACAGAAACCAGGCTGTTGCCTTTGGCTTTAAAGTTGATGGAGGCATCCCGCCGCAAGAGGCTGCACAAGGCCTGATGACAAGAGTGAGACATATAGGAAATGATCCAAAATCAAGAGATTCCTAAATCTGTGGAGTTCACTTGACGAAAACGTATTATAGTTCCTAATATATTCACTTTGCAAGATTAACACCATATTACTGCAGTGTGTTTAATGTCACAATTAGTATATATAGTATAACTGCACTAATAATAATCAATCAATACTTAGTTCTACACCAAAATGACACTTTGACTGGGTTCTTTATTTATTTTACTCAATATTATATTCAGTTTAAACACAGCATGCAGTTACATTAATCCATTTAAAGAAAAAATAAAGATGGGCACGTCAGATTTAGCATAAGCTAATTTCCATCTGCAGCCCTTTATGACTGGATCCTGACTCTTACCTCAATAATTCCTTCAGTGGCAAAAACGTTGGGCTTGATTTTGGCCAGAAACATGAGGCTGAGGTACAGTGTGCTATCAGGTTTGGCTCTGTTGATCTTAAGCTGTTTCACCGCTCCACACAGCAGTCCCTCAATGCGATCATCATTTCCTTCTGACTCTGCAGCTTCGATCTCATCCAGCAGCAATGCAGGAGACACTGCCAACCAAAAAGGGAGAATTATTTTACTTCCCTAATTGATCACAAACTGAGGGTTTGCACTTTTATGTGGAGTGAATTCATTATAAGAACTAGACACCACTGATTTACCTTCAATAGGTACCACTGATGGTTCTTTTATTGAGGGTGATATAGCCCTCTTGTCCACTGCTGCAACATCGGCAAGTCGTCCCAGTGCACTAACCGGAGGAGTGGTGGATAGTTTGGGCCGTTTGGCGAGGTTGGAAAGACTGGATGAGGAAGGCAGAGCGGAGGTAGTCTCCCTCTTCCGGTCTGCAGGTAAACCTGTGGATGCTGGCTTCAGGAGGACTGCTGGGGCTTTGGGCTCTCCTCCCTGACTCTTAGAGCCAAGAGCAATGAAATCTCCTGGGGGAGGATGGCCTGGGTAAGGCAGATGTCTCAGTCATATTTTTTTATAAACACATAGCACTAAAGTGACACTGGGTATGGCTGTGTAACTAGTCGTACCTGATGGCTTTGCAGCACTGGGACGCCTGAGAGTTGTAGGCTTTGGGCGATTCATCTTTATGGTCAGAAAGTCAGAGCAGATTGAGCCGGTGACATTACCTAGAGTTTAGAAGCCTGTGTATGACCAAACCATAAATAAATACACAGCTATTCAACTTGAGCTAACATGTTAGCTATTTAACATAAATCTGACCAATTACGCAAATGACAAAGAAAATTATATTAGTATTACAACTCAAAAGTCGCAGAAATAATAGAGAGACAGTCGGGCTGCTTTGTATTACAATGGTGGTTCATTTCTACAACACACATAACAAAAAGTGCTAAGCTAACAACAAACTAAAGGGCTAAAGCTAAAAGACATTAGCAACCGTAGCTAGCTTATATGTGTCAAGCGTTAGCATTGGCATCAAACGGGCGATATATTTCATTTAAATTAAATTCAGAGCGGTTCATTAATAAAATATATTTCATAAAACTGACCGTCTTAAAGCAGGGCGTTGGGAGATTGATAACATAGAGAACATCTACGATATCAAACGAACGGGGCCATAGCGGCTGTTTCTTCTTCGTCTGTGAATTGAAGTTGCTCAATAGGAAATGTAACCGTACACACCGCCATCAAGCGCCATGGAGTAGCCTACTGTTAATAAATCAGTAAACACGGTATAAAGACCTTACACTTATGAGCTAGTTTCGTTAAAATTGTGTGCTATTCGTTATCTGGCTTGGGTCTGTGGCGTCAGTTATAACCGACAACAAGTTTGAGAACGGTAAAATGTTTTGATTTGGAATCGTTTACCGGAAGTATCGTTTCAATTGTAACCGCGCAGAGTGACCAGCAGAGGGGTGTCATACGCAATGTCACGTTATGTAGTCTAATCTAGAGACCATAGGTTGTTTAAGGTAGAGGCAGGCTGTTAACTTAATACAGTAGATTGGGGTAATTATCTGCCATAGACACTACAGGCTGCGTGTATGTGCGTGGCCTCTGGTGTCAAGTTAGACTTAATAGCATAACTTCTGATCACCACCTGGAAATGTCAAGAGCCTGCCTCAATGTCAGTTCAGAGGCAGGCTTCACATTTACACATTATTACATCATAACTAATAGTACAAAATCTGATTTGTTGTTGTTGTTTCAAATAGTTCTTGGAATTTAAGCGTACAGGTACATTACATGCATTACTTTCAAAGCTGAAATTTCCCTTCAACACACAATTAATCACTCCCTTGCTTTCCTGCTGGTTTTCCTCTGCACCACAGCTTTATCATAAGGTCTCTCCTTAAATTCATGTGCGGACCAATGCGAGAATAGAAGCTGACCAGCAGATGTCATCACTTCGCATCAAACGCTTCAACGCTAGGAATCCCTTTTAAGCACAGTTGCTGACAAATCCTTAATGACGCTGAGTTAGTTCTTGTGAGCAGTGTCAGTGTCTGCAGATATTTTGTCATCTCACTATCACAATGTTATTCTTAGATCCTGCCCGACAAATGTGATTCAGTCTTTAACTCAAGTGTTTGTGCTTCATATCACTATATGAATAATGTCTGTAAGCTTCCTGATCAACCCCTCTTACAGTAAGAACAAAAACAAAAAAATGTGTGGAGCATTTCTGACACCTCTGTTGCGAAGAACACAAAATTCCTCTCATTTAACACAAGATGGCAGCAGCCTCCATTCTACTAAATTATTTATATTTCCCCCGTCTGTGTCACCAAATCCTGGCCACAAGAATTGTATCTTTTGCAGATTAAATAAACATGAGTAAACCCCTCACAAACCCAAAGAGAATAGTCTGTCAGGATAAGAAGAACACATTTCAGCGAGAGCAGATTTCTGCCAGTCAACAACACAGCATCCACAGATCCATCAGACTGAATGTAAAAGAGAACAAGCAGTTTTTTAAAATCACTGAAAAAGTATCCACCTAAGAATAATATACACCAACCAGACATAACATTATGATCACTTACAGGAGAAGTGAATAACATTGAGCATCTTGTGACAATTCAATGTTCTACTGGGAAACTTTTCATGTGGATGATATTTAGACATGTACCACTCACCTAGACCAGACTAGGCACCCCCACCCCATAGCAAAGACACTCCTTGAAGGCAGCAGCCATCCCCAGCAGGATGCAGCCTGCCACAGGCACACACACAAAAACGGTTTAGGAACAACAAAACATGAAGAACAGCACAAGGTGTTGACCTGGCCTTCAAATTCACTAGATCCCAAACTGTTCAAGTATCTGTGGGATGATCCACAGTCCATAGGACCCAAAGCCAGACACCACAGGACACCCTCAGAGGACCCATGTCCATTCTCTGATGAGTCACAACTGTTTTGGAGGTGCAAGACACAATATCAGGAAGGTGGTCATAATGATATGCCTGACTGATGTATGATGGTGGGCCTAAAATGTTACAGTAAAGGCAACTTCTATCGTTTTTTTCAATCTTGACAAATAGTTTAATTTATTCCCAACTTTCCATGGCCCGAGGAAAACAAAATCAGAACATCAAAGCTTCACCACCCTTATTAATGTCCTTATTTAGTCCCGCCCTTGGTCAGCAGCAGGGACTTGCTCATTCCCTGAGCATTACTCAGAGATTACCATGTTTTACAGAAGTGTTCCGTAAAAGTGAAACTGATTTTATTTGTTGTCTCCAAAGGTCAAAGGCTGTGGTGATAAGAGATTTTTCGGTGTGATGGAGCTATAGGACAATCTTTCCAAACTCCAGCAGCTATCACTATCCGAACTCGCTGGTTTGCTCCAGCTGCTGCTGCTGCTGCTGTTGCCACCGCCACTACTGTAACTCCACCACGTTCATCTCCACGCAACTCCGAGCTGCCAGCTGGTTACGTAAAGTGTTTTCATATGAAACACATTTCGGTGAAGTCAGTGGAATGTTCAGTAACTGCTCCGAATTAAATCTTGTGTCATTTGGGAAGTCTACAACTCTGCGAAAACAATTCCTTAACTTTTGAAATTACGTACGCCTCAGACTGTGCCAGACGCAGCTGTCTAATGTGCTGGGTATTTTCTTCAAGCTATTCCTGAACAGCGTGGAAACATTCAGTGGGAGACAATGTGGTTTAGAATGTAATATTTGTACCGAGGGAGAGTTATTTAGCTGATTTGCAATACTATATAAATCCTGTATGGTAAATATCAGCCTTTGGCTCGCTAATAATATGAAGCATTTGGAAGGAAAGAAAAGATCCCTTTACAACAGGGGGCCTCTTTGTACCAGATCAGATTTCTGAGTTCAACAGTCTGAGTCAGAAAGAAGCAAGATTAGTGACTCAATGTTACTTCCTGTAATCCAAAACTGCCTGCAAGAACTCAGACCCCACAGCTCGTTGGTCTAACAAGAACCCTGACAAGTCCGCTTCTCATGGCCGGCTGTTTGTGTTCTGTCGGACACAACGGGTGTATTTCAGGTCATCTCCATACGCTGCTGCCAGATGGACAGTAATTGGGTGGTATGGCATTGACTGAGCAGCTGGATGTCAGACGGATGCAGAGTATCAGTGGTGGTCCTGCAGAGACTTTTTCTTTTGTTGTCTGTGGCCAGTGGCAGATTCTCCAGGAAACAGACCACATATCACATGTACTGCAGCCTTGTTTCTGTTTACTTTGTTTTCTCCCATTCTGCAGTTTCTGCTATGTATCCTATCTCATCTCACCACCTTAACGCACATCTCTAATTTAATATAACATACGCTCCATCCGATCTCCCATCTAACATGCAGTCATCTCCTTTATTCTGATCTCATTTTATGGCATCAGACATTTAATGTTGTTTCCTCACCTGGTCCGTTGCCATATGGATCTACAGTCATTATGACTCATGTAATCTGATCTCTTCTCTTCTTTAGTTTAATGTACCGCCATGTATTTCATGCAGCCCCATTTTACCTCATCTTTAATTTAATGTAATATAGTCTGATCTCATGTCCTTTATTCTAAATGTGTGTGTAGTCCAACATAATACCATACCATACAATCTGATCGCTGCTCAAGCAATCTAGTCTCGTTTTCAACCTAACCCATCTCTATTCTAATCGATTGTACCAGTTATCTCATCTCATTTAATGACAACGTCCATCAAAACTGATGGATTCCATCTTTAATTTAACATGAATCGGGTTAAAATCCCATCTAATCCCATTTTCCTTTGAAGTCCAGTCTAATTTTATGCCATAATAATCTGATACTTCAGAGTAATCTCACATCTAAATGTATCACACATTTGATCTAATCTGTCTCTTTTGTGTAACGTCATCTTGTTCTCATCTCATAAACCCTTTTCACTCAAATGCTCAAATTCAGTACAAACCAGTCACACTCCCTCTCATCTCTTATCTTATGTAATGAAACCTTATTGCATCTATATTTTCATCTATATTCTAATCTAATGTAATCCAGGGTCATCTGAGTCTCATTTTTCTTCCACTTTAATGTAATCTAATCTCTTGCCGTCTACTCTCCAGCCGCATCTTTCACCAAATCGTATCTCATTTAATCAAATCTGTTCACATTACATTTCTAATCAGATGTACTGTACGTCCTGTCATTTAATCTCATCATCAGCTAATCTACTCTAATTTAATGTAATCTTAGGTAATGAAATGTGAAGGAAACTAATGTGATCTCGTTGCCTGATTTAATTTATTGTAAACCAGCCATTATTTATTAACCAGCTTCATTTCATTTCATGTCATTACTGTTATCTAATCTAGCATAATCTAATCCAGTCTCATCTGTAATATAATGTAATCTCATGTGTAATCTAAAAAAAATAAAGAAAGTTTCTGAGAATTACACTTTCTGGCAACACTATTGCAAAACCCAATGCAAACTCATTACAAAAAAAGCTACCCAGAGGAAATGATGTGTCCTAACTTGTGGCCGGTGTAATGGTGCTACAATCTAAGCAGAACACAGAGCATGTGGTTTATTTGCTTTTTTTTTACTCTACACAACATGCTCCAGCGCAGATGAAAGAATCAGGCCCACCTTCTCTGGCGCACAATTGATTCCACATGCGATTCAGGGGAAGAGGGTGAGCTGATGAGTCATTACACAGAGATAATTACAGTAACCATAAATCTACGTCAGTCTTTGCTCTACTGCCACAAAGCCCGGGTGAAAGATATGACGGAGATTCGTGTGTAAAAAGGCATTTGTGAGCTGGAGTATTCCTCTTGTGACTCAGAATAATCAGATTTTACCGTTTTTGTTCGACAGCAAAAGCAAAGAATATGCACAATAGAGAGATGCCCAAGCAAAATCGAGTCCAACATTCATCATGTGTTTACTAATTCGACAAACTACTCTGTTTGTCTGAAAGTTACAGTCACGTCATGCCCTTGACACTTTGCGTGTGCTTTGTTTCCTCTTTTCAGTATCTAAATATAGCGCTGTGAAGCCATCATGGAACAAAAATGATTCAATAACAGGGCTGCTTTTGGCCTCAAAAAGTCGGTGATACATGTTTTTCAAAAATAAATAAATAAAATAATCCAATTGGAAGGGAAACCAGTCGGACCTACCAGTGCAGTTCGGTTTCTGTCACGTTTGCAGTTATTCAAGATGCTTGTCAGGTTGGTGCACAGAACAGGTGGTATCTGTTCCGTGAGCACAAATCAGGGGACGCAAATAAATAAATACCAACTGCTGAGCTTGAAAGTGGACTTTCATAATGAATACCAGATTCTACATCTTGGTTCCATTGGTGGTGCTGCTTCCAGATGTTTACCTGAGGATGCTAACCTTCTTGATCTAATGTTTGATGGGATATATCGCCACTAAATCGACACTGTACGTTATACTGTACTCTGCATGCTGCTGAAATAACTGAACGAGGATTTGCAATCACCATCCACCTTTATACATTCTTAATCTACTGCTGTACACCGATCAGGCATAACATTATGACCACCTTCCTCATATTGTGTAGGTCTCCCTTATGCAAAACAGTTGTGACTCATCGGAGAATGGACATGGACCTTCTGTGGTGTCTGGCAAGAGGATGTTGTTAGTGGGGGGCTTTGGGTCCTATGTGTTGAGGGGAGGGGCCTCTGTGGATCATCCCAGAGATCTTGATCAGTCTGGGATCTAGTGAATTTGGAGGCCAGGTCAACACCTTGTGCTGTTCTTCATGTTTTTTTGAGTTGTTCCTAAATCACGTTTGTGTGTGTGTGTGTCTGTGTCAGGGTGCATCCTGCTGGGGATGACTGCGTGTCATCAAGGAGTGTCATTGCTATGGGGTGGGGGTACCTGGTCTGGTCTAGGTGGGTGGTACATGTCTAAATAACATCCACATGAATGCCAGGTCCAAACATTTCCCAGCAGAACATTAAATTGTCACAAGATGCTCAATGTTATTTACATCTCCTGTCAGTGGTCATAATGTTATGCCTGATTGGTGTATATGTCAATACAGTGGTGAGCCAATGCAACAAAATTCTGCTCTGTGTGCACTTGTTGTATACCTGAGTGACAAGAAAGTCTGTCTAAGCCAAGTATTATTGTTCATAAGCTGTAAAATACTGTTCCAGTCAGCAGAAAAACATATGAAAGTGCATTTTCCTCATCTTTCCTTGCTTTGTTTGAACTGTGCAGCCCTGGATGTTTATAGTGCAAACACACGGCGCCTGTTTTTAACAGGCCCCCACAGACTGAGACAACCTGGAGGTCTCCTTGTACCCGTTAACCGAAGCCCAGGGAAGTCCATACAAGTGGAGGCCTTTAAAAGGCTACAGACTTAACATATTTACACTGGGTGCTTAATTACCCAGAATAACCTGTGACGTTACTGGCGGCAGCGCAGTTAAAATAAGAGAAATCCTGTGACTGCTGGGCTACTACACCGCATACTTTCCTCAGGAATGGAATGCTGCCGCTGCTGCTCCCAGAGGCAGACGGAGGGAGGAGGTCGCTGTTTTCCCTCAGTTCCTACACATTTGTGAGAAAAAAAAACGTGTAGTGAGAGAGAGGGAAGATCAGAGTGTAGTCGTGGGATGAGAGTTTAGGATTTAGTAACTCAAAAGTTTGTGTTCGGTAATGCTGGCAACGTGAACGGCCTTTGATTCGTTTTGTAAAGTAAGCAAAAGCAGTCCCCAGCAGTTATCTATCTTCTATTTATGGCCTCCCCCCAAACCCCCCTTCCCAGACTGACGTCAGCAGAAAGTTATTTTCATGAATGGAGGGGGCGGTCACGAGGAATCGGTGACGTGAGTGCTTGCGGAAGCAGAGCGTGGAATGTTGGTACATTGTTGTTGTTTTGTAGTTAATTTAGTACGAGGATACGCCGCGGCCCCGCTGGACGCTTTATACCAACTGCGTAAACTTTCTTCTTCGTCGCCTCTATCGGGAACCTACCCCGCTACTTCTACGCATTCCGCTTCACAGATACCCGCGTCCACAGAGGTGAGTTTATCTATTGTTATTATTATTTTTTTGTTGTCGTTCGGGAAGATGTTTTGACATTCCTCTGTAAATCGCTCAAGTTCTCGCGGTGACATATCGTCGCACGCGGGGCTGCCTTGTATCGGCCACGCACGCTCGCCGCATTGGATACGATTTGATCCCGGTTATGAAAGTTGACTTTCTAGATTGTTTGAGGCGAGCGGACACGTGTAGTAGTGTTAGAGAAACATAACGCAATAATGCACCCCCTCTCTCCAAAAAAAGTGTCTCATGCGTTGGATAAGTCGCGCGAAAGAATTATTATTATAATTTTTCGTGTAATTTGTCTTTAGCTGTTATTTTACTTTTTGTTCGTGAAATGACTCTATTTCAAAAATAAATATATAATCTCTGCGTTTCTTAATTATGTCAAAGACTAGACTACCGAATATTAGCCTAATTTAAAAAATCGAAATAAATATAAAAAAGTCTATATGAGCGCAACATAGGGCGTATTCGAAACCCTAATGAAAAATATTATATATGTATTTAAAGCAAAAATACACGTTAATATTATCATGTTATAGCCTAGTTATTTTTATATATGTATATTTTTAGTTTTATTTCTATGGACCATACTCACGGAATCAGCAGCCTCGTTCGTTTTTTAATTGCTATTATTTTTTCCCCCCTTGTTTATTTATAGCCGACTTTCTGTAGCTCGGATAATCTTTTCGGGGGGAAATGGAAGTGAAATGAACTCCTCTGCTGACCTATTCAGACAATTTTCGCATGAAACATGCTTGCATCCCCTTTTAATTCTGACACAGTTCAACGAGGCGTTTCATTCGGACGCCGACGCTGCTAAATACCAGCTCTGCTTTTGACATTGAAATCAACACGTGGTCTGCATTTTAGACATGTGGGACAAAGGGCACGATGTGAAGTTGGACCACCAGGGCTGCAATCCTCTAAACAGCAGGAGGAGCGCATACTTCCCCATGGGATAAATCGCACTGGGGGGAAGAATATATCTTTATCTTATCACTCTGTTTACCATAATTTGTGGAAAAAAAACCTCTCATCTTGGTAAAGATAAAGAAAACATGACTGGAAAGTATGATCTATTTACATTTTTTGACAGTGATGATAATAATAATAATAATAATGCCTCATAATTATCACTGCTTCACAGTCTCGGATTTTCAATTTGTCCTTGTTTGTCCTATCCTGGATAACTTGTGACCCCTTGAATGCCTCTGTGATTAATAAATGGAAAATATTCGCCCTTTGAGTAACTCGTTCCACTTAGATGGTCACAGATATGTGTCCACGAGGCTTTTTTTCTGATTCACTCTTGTTCCTGGTGGGTGCAAAACACTAAGGCGGTGGGAGCAGGCGCACTCCTCTGTCATGAGGTTAACATGTGCTTCAATCACCAAAGTGATGATGTCTTTTTTGGATGGAGAAGTTGCAGCAGCTGACTCATTTCACCAGCAAGGAGAAATTCCCCCCGAAGGCACGGCGATGCAGTTGAATTGTCGCGCTGGTTCTCCTTTTTTTGCCGGACAGTGGTGATGGAGGAGAGCGGTGTTGCGTGGAAGGCGAAACATTTTGTGGCGGTGTATTGTGAAAGTGAACTGCCTGTGGTTTTGTGATGTGGTGACTCACAGGGAGCACGCTGGCCGTGATGTGTTTTGCTCGTCTTTCTGGAAAAAAATATGTCATTTTGATTATTGACTTTGGAGGCCAGTGATTTTATACTCGACTGAACGTGCCCAACAGAGCGTAAACAGGTTCTGTGAGCAGGTCTGCCTTGCATCTGCTTATAGTGACTCCTGGAGAGGGCTCGCTCTGCCACCCATGGTGACTCGCTTTTCTTGTGAGAAGGTCTCGATCTAAAACTTCACACCTTATTATGGTCAGAGGTGTGGAAAGTGTCCCTCTCAGACATCTGTATGTCTTGTGAGACAGTCTTATTGGGAATTCCCTGTTAATGAGGATGAGGGCAACTTGCTGATTCAACTGAAATTGCTTGTTGGCAGCAATGTGAACACTTCATAGCTCCAAAAAATTCAAAACACATGCTTTGCTGTCACAAGTTTTGTGGGAACATATTGTTAACGGTTCTCATACTATCCACTTATTACTGGTTAGGATATAAATATAGGGCCGGTATGTTCTTTTATTTTTTTGCATTCTTGACATTTCTACAAATCCCACAGGCTAGGGGAATATCTTTTCTCAGATATTTGAGTTCTCCTCCCTTTCCGCACAAACGTTCCGCTGGTCATGCCAGCCATTTCCAAGGTCCTTTGTACTTTTCCTTCCTCACCATGAAACAACGGGATTTTCCAGGAAACGTCAGATCAGGAGGGTGTGATTCCCTGCCGCTGGTCGTCGCTTTTACCAGTAAACAGCGTGACTCACCGCTCAGCTATGCTCTCCATTTCCCTCACATAATATCCCACCAAATGTGCTGCGCTGGAGAAAGAGCAGAGCGCTGAAGTCTCTCCGCCTCGCCTGGAAGAAAGAAAGAAGTGGGGGGGGGGGGAAAGTGCAAGAAAAGCTTTCTCAGAAGGGTGTAGTAGACTGTCAAGGGCAGCGAGAAATCTGCTTTCTGGTGAAAAGAGGAGGAAAAGCGAAAAGTCCAGACAAGCCAGCTCTGCATTTATCACCGGAGCATGAGCGCTCTTTGATATGCTGTTTATTTTAGGAGAACGCTGGGCCCCATGGTTACCTGCTGTAACTGAAGAGCAGCCATGAACTTGAGCAGATCTTCGACTTAGCAAACATTACCCTTAGGCATCAGTCAACATGAGGTGAATAGGTCCTTTAAACTGGTTTTGTCTCAGAAATGGAAGGTGCAGTGCTGGAAGTGTCTTAGGCTAAGGCTCATTGGTTCCTCAATGAAAGGAGACTGCATTTCCTCATACGTTAGTGAGAATATTCTCGCTTTATTGTCTGTTGCATCTAAAAAGCAGCAGCGCTGAGAGACTTGCTGATAAAAGGTGCACCGAGAGAAATATGGTGGACTCCCGGCTCCCGCACATGTGCACGCAGGCTGTCTTTAGATTTGTTCAGGCAAGTGATAGATGCGAGACACTTGCGAATTCCAGACATTTCGCAAATTTTGCAGCCATTGTTTTACAAGTGGGATTGTCTGACCCCCCCCCCCCTCAAAAAAAAAAAAAAAAAGCTGAGTGCATCGCGGGACATATTCAGACGGCCCGTTCCCTCTCCGAGTGAAGATCTGCCTTTGTGCATGTGAGGGTTAGCACATGTGTGTTCACTCAGGAATGCGGTTTTTTGTTCTTCGCCCGCCATCTGTGGCTTCTCTTTGAGGCATTTTCTTTTTTGTTTTTTCTTCCCAGACTCCTTTTCTCGCCGTTATGAAAAAAAAAAAAAATGAGCCGCTTTCTGGGCTATATTGAGAGGGTTGTCTGTCTCGTGTTGGTGCCATGATCACAAAGGGAGGTGTCTTGCTTTCGTTGCTTTTGATCAATAAAACCTCGACCCTGTGCAACTTCCAAAAACATAAGCACACGCTTAAAGAATTTCAGGGAAACAATCTGGCCTCTTGGTTCAGGCTGGAGGCCTCTTGTGTGAAGAGAGGGAGGCCCCCCGCACCATTTTTTCCGTGATCTTTGCAAGGAATATACCCAGGGACCCCCTTCTGACGCAATACCAAATAAATGAAGCCGTTTGGGCCAACTTGCTGTCGTGGAGTGTTTTATTTTAGTCCCTCTTCCTTACTTTGTGCTGCTCATATCTCAATTATGCAATTCTCTTCTGCAAATGAACAAAGAGCATCAGGGAGCTCAACAGATGTTCCCTAACTCTCTAAACAGAGGGTTTATGTGGCTCCGGGTTAAGCTGTTTGCTCACTATTTCGCATCAGTTCATTTTCCAAACCTGAAGTTATTTTAAGGGCAGATGTTGTTTTTCATTTCCACTACTGCTTTTCAGTCGGCCGGTCAGCAAAGGCCCGCACCGGCAGCGTTTACAGCAAAGATGCGAAAACAGGATAAACATCAGAAAGCGAACGGCCACACCCGGTGTGTTTTCCTCCCCTGAAAGCTGCAGCTAACAGGGCTGCGGGGAATATTTGCCCTCTTACTGAGGTATCACTTATCGCACGCTCACTTAAATTGTTTAGTTGGCAGAAATTTGTGTCAGCACTGTGGGCTAAATATACCCGCCAGAGTTAAATAAGGGCATAGAGCTGCTCAGGAAAGCCCAGTGTAAGAGGATCCAGCCAGAGAGAGAGAGGGAGAGAGAGACACAGCCCTGAATCGATAGGCGGCATTGTCTCCTAGCAAAAATACATCGGTGACTATAAAGGAAACTATTTCTCTGTGACACTCTATCTCCAGGAATTTTCCACATGCGCACCTACTGCCCTGTAAAGTTCAGCATAACTGTAAATGTTATACTGATGCGGTGATCTGTTTCAATGTGTGATGAGGAGGCCGAGTGTATCCCTGCAGACCTGGAGACATCAGATTAGATGATCTGATGTCCTAAGGCCCGATCAAAGCAGGTGATGACACAAAGAGAAAGAAAAACTGAATCCCTCACAGGATGTTTTGGATTTATTAGCACAAGCCAGTGCTTGTTATTTGTACTATGTATGGGCCGTATTGCGGTCATGAATGAGACTTGTTTACCCCATTTTGGTGACCATGTGACTCACACTCCCACGCCCATTTGCAGGGCGTTTCCATGGTAGCCGGGGAGCATGGAACAGTGCACTTGTAGTCAAGCTGGTCTGCAGGTCCTGAAATGGAGCCTTAGGAGGGTGGGTGGGGGGCGGGGAGGAGGGGGGGAGGTGGAGGTTGTGCGCCTCTCACAGGATCACAGCTCAGCGCTCTCGGTTTTTTTTGGCCGTGGCAGCCGTCTGGAAAGCATGTGGCTCGGTGTAATGAGCACAGAGAGGCTTTTCTGAAATTCGCTCAGGCCGTGAGCTTAGAGGCAAAGTTCTGTGCGGAGCAGGAGAGAGGTTGCCTGTTTCTAATTTTGCTTGGTCTAGTGAACTACATTGTCAGGGCCCTCCCTCCTCTAATAGGTAAACACAGACGCGCTGGAGTGCTGGTCATTAATAGTGTCGTGCTGCCCTCTGCTGGCGTCTAGGCACTATGGAGCACACACTAGTAATAGATAATTACATGTGATGCAACCCTGGAATGTTGTTGTGATGTCTGGAGAGTGATGGAGGATTGTTGTTTTCTTTTATCTGTTGTACACCATATCGATATATGTATTGCAGTAACTAGCTGTGTGGGTAAATGGCTGTCAAGTCATTCTTATGGAACTGTTTTATGTCCAGTGTAGGTCATGCTACATCCAATAAACAACAACTGGGCCTGTTTGAGTTTTTTTGACGATGTTCTAGCACTGATCCAAGCAGCAGTTCTGAACTGAACAAGCCACTTGAAGAAGTAGTGAAATGTCGTCAAGAAAACTCCAACAAGCTTAAGTACTTCAGTAAATCTGTGTTCAGCCATAGATGGTAACTGACATCTTTCTTTTCACTTCTCAGTGTGCCTTCTGTGAGATTCTGGTCCGCTGTGTGCCTGCAGGGAATGACGACTCATTTTAATACGAGCAAAGCTTTAAAGGTAGGTGTGAGAAGTCCGACATGCATTGGACGCGTTCACGTCCACAACACGTGGTTTTCATGCTTTTCATCCGTTGCTCACGTCCCGCAGGTCAAGAAGGAGGCGGGCGAGAATGCCCCGGCGCTCAGCGACGACGAGCTGGTGGCCATGTCCGTGCGGGAGCTCAACCAGCACCTGCGCGGGCTGACGAAGGAGGACGTCGTGAGGTTGAAGCAGAGGCGGCGGACCCTGAAGAACCGCGGCTACGCCGCCAGCTGCCGCATCAAACGCGTCACCCAGAAGGAGGAGCTGGAGAGACAAAAGACAGAGCTGCAGCAGGAGGTGGACAAGCTGGCCCGCGAAAACGCCAGCATGAGGCTGGAGCTGGAGGCGCTGCGGGCCAAGTATGAGACCCTGCAGTGTTTCGCTCGGACTGTGACCCGAGGCCCCCTCTCGCCGGGGAAGGTGGCCACCACCAGTGTCATCACCATCGTCAAGTCCGCCAACCACAACAACTCCAGCCCTACCCCGTTCTCAGCTACTTCCTAGTGTTGACAGGACTGGGCTCTCCTTCTCCTGCCTGGTCCTTCCTGGTTCTGACTCGGCCTGAACCCACTCATCCAGTACTGAGGGGACGCTCAGTAGTTAGACTGAGGGATGGAATGGGGTGGCATGCTCTATGTGATGATGTGCTGCATTCACAACTCTGTCTCCCTCCTTCTGTCGCTCTTACACAATCTAGATTGTCTGTGCACTGTGCAAACCCCGCTCCCTGATCCCCAGCACCGGCAGGGTATAGGGCCTCTGTGACCCTACCTCTACGACTAATAGCAGAGATTTGCTTTTACTCCAGTGTAAAGTATCCGACATAGCTTCACGAGGCAGCAAGGTCTAGGACAAATCTGATACTTGACGCTATAAAGTTGAAAATACGAGCGATTTAAATAGTGCATATTGTGTGACAGTACAGCTATTTGTAAAGCCAAATCCTAGTTTTCAGTATCTCAGTGCAAACTGAGTTTGCAGCCACTGCCTTAAGTGGATCCACAGATGATCTACAAGATATCTGACATGCAGCCGATCGCATCGATGCGTTGATGCTAGGTGGACACCTTTCCACAGCAGCACTCGGCAGCGCTTTCCAGCCAGATGTCTTTGAGAGCCGGCCAACCACAACACCAGATGTTTTCACTGATATGTTCGGCTTGTCTTTTAGGAGGTGCTAAGCAGTAAAATGGCCAGTTTTACTGTTTGGTTAAAGTGAAAACTTGGCAACACGTGGCTCCCCGCAGCGTGTTTGCTGTTGATAACTGACCAGTGTGGATCACGTGTAGAGCTGAACTGCTCTGCCGTGCCAAATAACTTATTTAGTAGCATTTAGGAAGCAATGCCAGGGAAAAGCATGTAGTAGGCTCCAGTAGAGGCTTTCATAGAGCTGCTGATGGTGGTCAAACTTGGTAGTTTTAAAGTAATATTTGAAAAGTTTCAGGGCAGAATTTGCATGCAAGCCTTTGCTGGATTGTTAAATATTATTTACGATGGCCACATGTGCCTTTCTCTACTCCTACTGGCAACAGCACAAAGATTAAGCTCAAATGTGTCTATGTCCTGCACATCGGTTGCATCTTAAAGTTGCCGTCCTACTCTTTCTGTAGCTGAGAAGTCGGCCGAGAAGTGTTTGCTAGGTTGCTGAAGACATTGGAGGCTGTTTAAGAGGCATGTGATTCTGGTGATCCCTTTTGAAGTTAGTCATTATTTCTGCGTACATAAGATCATATAGCACTTATTAAAAAAAAAAAAAAACTGCTAAGAGACAGTATAAAATCAAACATTTCCCGGGGCGACTTGTGAAAGAATTAGATGACAGACAAAAGCTATTCTTGCTTGTTCTTCAAGTTCAGTAGTAACTGGGGCTTCAGTGCGCGATGATTGAATGTGGCGTGACCACTTACTGCGAGGTCAGGCCTAATGTAACTGAGGCTGCTCTCTGATATGTGTACTGCAGCACTTACTGCTTGTTGTTTTCGCCTCTCTCCCGTCTATGCCACTCTTTGGTAGGTAATCCATATTGGATATAGTGGTAATGAGAGCGCTCCTGATTAAGTATGATGCAATTCGCCTTACTTCCTGTATATTACAGATTAGAGACGACGAAGCTCCCACCGCTTCCGTCGTCCCTTTACATCGAGAGCTCCGTCCAAACAGAAATCATTCCTACTGCTGGGTCACGAGACGCGCTGCTGCCGGTGTTGGTAACTCTGAAACAGTAGCTATTCACCTTGCTTTTGACACACTCTTCTGCAAGAGAACTCCTGACGCCCATCTCTAGAAACAGAGGTGTCATGACAACGGAACGCAGTAAACACCTTTGCTCTTGTTGTACGTTTTGTTAATATTTAAATCTGAGATTCACTTGAAATCCAAGCCGTTCTTACCGAGGATCCATTCCTAATTTGGAGTGAATAGAGATTGTTCATGTCAGGATTTTCTCTTGGCTAAGAGGACATGACTGTTCTTCCCCTGTTCCATAGCTGCAAAGAACAGTACGGGGAACTTTGCTGCTGTACTACCTGCTGTGATTTTGAAGCAGGGGCATTGCTGTGTTCTTACTCTGATTTTGTATTTTCACTTGGTTTCTATGTCGATACATCCTATGTTCCTTTTCTGTTACTTAGTTTTATATACATATACAATATATAAATATATAAATATATATATATATATTACATATTTTTCTATATTTATGTCTTTTACTATCCTGGGAGTGGTGTGACTATGTAATCAGTCTTCAAAGTCTAATTATATTGATGCTGGCCTTTTATCTGAAGTTGTATTCACATTTACAATGAGACAACTATTCTCGCAACTTAAGTCTTCTGTGTGAGTATTTATAACTCCTGAATAGTTCTTCTCAGCACATTTCCTGTATTTGTCTGACAAGCTACTGGGACAGACGGCGACTGGGGTTACACACAGGTCGCAGAAGAGCTAACGGGGACGTGCGCCTGACACCTAGCCGTGTTTTACTGCTTTCTCGCCGTCTGTCACAGTATTTAAGCGAGGCGTGAAATGATAACGGATTGAAATGTAATCACACGAGAGGCAAAGTAATTGGAACTAAAAGCAGAGTTACTGCTAGAAAAATGTAATGATTCAACAGTGCTAAATATTAACCACGTGTGCACTTTGCAGCTGGGTATTTCGGGTCCTTTCAGTTGAAGCCTTGATATTTAATTAAGAAAATTTGCTTTTAATATTAAAAAAACATATAGTATTACCCTGCATGTAAAAGTAGTCAGTTGTTGCAGACTTTAAGGTGTACCTGGTATATATTTTTAACTGTTAAAAAGCCTTACCTGAAAATAATTCCAAAGCTGTTAAAGACTGTTCTCCCGCTCCTCTCCTGGCAAAGGTGTCTGCAGCCTGAAACAAACCAGTACAAACTGTGTGTTTACATGAAGTTCAAATTTTCAGTCATTGTCAGACAAAAGCGTTTTTTTTCTGCAAAGCATTACAGCGACCTCTCGTGGTGAGGTTTAAAAGCATTAGTGACTTTAAACGAGATCCTGTTGAATTTTAGCACTTACTGCTGCAGCTAACTGTTAAAGTGTATATCTCTGTCTGTGCCAAATCCAAGACAAACCTTTCTCTGGGTGAATTAAGCGCTCTGTTGTTAAGCGTGACACGGCAGAGGTCCATTCATGCTCTTGAACACATGTCCCTCTTAAGCCTACAAAAAAAAAACATTATTTACATTTATTTTTCTTCTATGAGCCACTTTTTTCTCTTCTGCTAAAATAAATTTGCTGAAAACTACTTTAGGAACCATAAATGTTTTTTTTTCTTTAAAAAAAAAAAGAGGCATAAACATTACCTGGATGCTTACTACACTTGGTCTGGACAGTTTTTTTTTCTTATCCAGTAAATGAAGCTTCTAATACACAGGAGCTGTAATGGAACTCTTAAGACAGAAGTGGTTATTTTACATTTTCATATGAACCATAACAATGCAAATGTATTTATAGAACGAGCTTTTTTTTTTTGTTTGTGTATCTTGACTAGATATTCAAGGTTATTAATTTAAACGTTTCTTCCTGAAAACATGTCTTTGAATTGAATAAGCTTTCACACACAAGCTCTGCCAGTCCTACAAGCTAACGTAGTGTGAACTTTGTAGAAAGTCCGTTTTAGCATTGTCGAAGGAGTGGAGCATGTAAATATAGTGTATGGATTACATGGTTGTGGGTGAATTAATGGATGAAATGCATTGAATGTTCAACAGCAGCAATTTCTATGGCAAATTTCTATGTTTGAGGTAAATGGATCTTTGTTCTAATTTCATGTTAACATGTTGACGCTTAATGACAGTAAAAAGGCAGCATAAACTCTATGTACCCTTCACGAGTTTTCATTACTCATTTATATATTTATTTCATTGATTTGTGTAATTTTATTAAAAGAAAAACAACCTAAATTATTTTTTTGTTTTACATTCATTTATTTACATGTTTTCTCAATGAACTACCCTCATGTACAAATAAAATCTTTATTTGTTTCTGCTCTGATTTTTTTGGTAAATTTTTCCTAGAAATAGTTCTACTGTGTTTCAATAGCTTTAAATAAGTTTCTTTCCCCCTCACTAAAAACTTCAGCATGCGAGTGACCAAAGCAAAACTGTTATTTTATTTGGAGTTATTGCCAAACAAGATGAAGACACGCAACCTTTTTGAATATTTTTGTACCCAACCGTAAAATAATTTCTGCTTTCCCAGAAAGACAGCTATCATTGGCACCAGAGGGTATAAAATTAAACAAACTAGGACTTTAAATATAAAAAAATTAAACTGTCCTTTGTACAGCATCTCTTAAGAAAAACAAAAGAGGAGAAACTGCCAAAAGTGTCTCACACATTTGGTTTGGTCTAATAGGCCTGAGCAACACAATAAATACATTAAGGTCTTCCCAATTAACAATCCAAATCTTTACACAAATACAACATATTATACACCACAATTTACACTAGCTAAATTATGTACATATTTCATAATCCCTGGAACATGGGACTTATAATATTAATAGTGATGTGAGAAGTCAATCACAAATAGCTCTGCAAAAAAAACCAACAAAAAAAACAAAACATTTTCAATGTGCAGAAGCTTAAAAAAAAAAAAAGGAGGAGAGTTCATGCTATTGTAGATACGAAGGATTGTGAAGTGCCGTCTGCAGTTTCTTCAAGCAGATCCTTCCATCCGTCAGGAAGCTATGCAGGGAATGATCAGCAAATACTTCAAACAAGAAGATGCGAGAAACGGTCCATGAAGTGCCGTTCCTAGCCGTCGCTGGCTTCCCTGCTTCCTACCTGGAGTCTCACATTAATCATCTCCTCTTTGAAAGTGGCATGAATCAAAGGGAATGCACTTCAGAGAGAGAGAGCGAGCAGTGACATAAAGACGGAATCAGCATCAGGACCACAGCTGAACATTCCAGCAGCTTGATTTAAAAAAAACTCCAGACTTCTGTGATCCAGCGAATGTGAAATGCAATATTCATAAAATTATTACTGCCAAGATGGAGGACTGATCAGTTCTCTGACTACTGAGCTATCAATTTGAAATTTCATCTTCCTCTTAGTGCTTAATTTATCAATAGAACAAGACACAAGCGAGCAGTTCATCTTAAATACTGGGATAATAAAATGAATCCAGCTCTGTAATGCCATAAAGCTGCTTCCCCAGGGGGTCAGAGATAGGGTGGCAAGGCCACAAACACCTGGATCCTGCTGGAAACAAGCCTAGAACTCATCGTCAGATGTAATCAGCATGACTTTGTCAGACTTGCGGGAGCTCTTGTTGCCCGTGGCCACTTTCCCGTTCGTGGTGGGCTGGGACACCTCCTGTGTGGACTGCTGCGTGTACTGCTGATAAGCAGGGGAGAAGTTGTGGATGGCATCCTGCACCATGTCCCCTGGGTTTATGGTTTCCTTCAGACCGCTGGAGATGCTGTGCATTGGGGGGATGTTCTCTGCAGAAACAACAAGGGAACAAAAGCACTTTGTAGGTCAGACAGTAACATGAGAGACTGCCTTGTTGTAGCTTTAAATCCCTCAATACAAAAAAGGAAGTTAATGTGAAGACTAGAGATTATTCCTTTTAACACCTGGCCTTAACCACAGTTTTTGAAATCAGGAAGTGATCACCAGTAACCCAGTGGAAAGCAAGCAGAATCCAAAGTACGGTCATAGTTAATACTACTATAAAGGGAAATTTTGAAATATTTCCCTTCCATGCACATTAAAAATGGAAAATGGAACTTGTGCAATTAATTGTGATTCAACATTTTAATCCTTTGACTAGTTTAAATGGACATTAGATCATTTAGTCTATCATTATTTTATCATTCTATAAAATATCACAGATATTGTCCATTATGACTTCCAGTAGACGTCAATCTCATCTTCATAATGCCCAACAAAGATCAAATCCAATGTATGTTTAGTTGAAAAAGCTATGAGGAACAAATGTTGATAGTGTTTCAGCCTGTTAAACGATTAATATTGTTTCTTCCCATCGAGGATTTAGTCAACTAAATGCAGTTATACTGTCTGTCCAAAGCAACATAACAACACTGCTTCTATAAATGGACTGAAGAGAATTATGGTCCTCTTTCCGCTGATGTTCCCTGAGAACCCAGCTGTGAGCAAGGTTGAATTTGCTCCAGAAATAAACTTATGTCGGAAGCAAGCAAAGCGAGAAAAAAAAAAAAAAAAACGTCGAGAGAGATAGAGCGAGCCGGCAGACGTCCACAGCCTCCTTTTTCAGGGTCACTGGCGGTGCTGTCTGAATCGGCTTATGGAGACGGCAGAGAGAAGGCCAAGGTGGGGTTGGGGAGGGTGCAGGGCAGTTAGGCATGGTCTAGTGAGTCCCTCCTCACAGCGTGCCTGCTCCACAGGGCTGCAGCAGAGGAACATTAAACCAAAGGTGCAGCAACCTCTGCTACGACACATATCAACACCTGGGGGAACGTTAATGTACTAGCCAAAAGTTCAGTTATAAGAGGAAACCAGGTGACTGAAGTAATAAAACAATAGACAAGGAAATTTAGGATCGGATGTTCACTCTGGAACAAAGGATGAGTAATGGATTTATTTTCATATAAGCAGCTAGAGGTGTGACTAAAATGTCTCTATA
This sequence comes from Planiliza haematocheilus, assembly GCA_005024645.1. Taxonomy (NCBI): domain Eukaryota; kingdom Metazoa; phylum Chordata; class Actinopteri; order Mugiliformes; family Mugilidae; genus Planiliza; species Planiliza haematocheilus. The sequence goes on from SRSE01000764.1 coordinate 1,629,252, forward strand.
GTAAAATGAAAGCTCATATCCTGGTTCAATTCATTGTATTCATCAACATTTCCAGCACTTCTACACAACACATGCCCTAAGGCTGACGGCAACAGCTGCATCCTGAATGAAACTTAAGCAACAGTTCAATAAGTCAAGTCCGTTCACACATTCTGCTGCTGCTCCTTCACGATCAATTCAGGTTACTTCTGCAGCTCCATGCTCCTCATCACTGCCACTTTCCCACGCTGCCAAAATGAATTCATTCTCAGTTTCAGTGTCACTACTCTCATCCAATCATCTGTTTGCTAGAGTTCTCCGAGGCAATCACTCACAAATTTATTGAACTTCTTTCACTCAGCCTTTCAGAGTGTCTGTCATCCTCCTCGTCCTGATTGTACAGGAGGTCTCAACCCAAGTCTCCATCAGCAATCTGATCCACCATCACCAGCGTCTAGACTCCAGCTAGGGCCCTGTCCACATCTATTACCTTTATCCAAGACTCCACTCTGTGATTTTACTTCTCATCTGAAGTGACTAGCAACAAGCTTCCAAGCTTTACTTCCAAATGATCTCTCGATGTTTGCTTACACCAAAACTGCACTGCATTCATGTTCAGATGAGTAAACATACAGACATTTCAATAGAAGGGCTGAATGGAAAAACTGAACTTGTCTAAATGGTTGCTCTAAAGCTACAGGGCAGTGCAATTACTGCTTGTCTGACACTTTCAAGCCTGTGTCAGTGCTTATTCTACAGGGGAGAAGGGCAATTAGCCTCGGAGCAGGTCAACATATTTCCAAGGCGAGGACAAAAGTTAACGATCAGTTCAGCTGCTTGTCAGTGCTCTCTGCGCTCACCTGGCACTTCATTTTTCTTCTCCTGGTAGACGGTGCAGGGGAAGGCATATCGGAGGGCAATGGCAGCAAAGAACATTTCAATGCAGATGATAAAGTTCTGCCAGCCCGCCGCCACGGTGCCGGCGCCGACCTCCTCTCCGTTGATGAAGAGGGCATTGGGAATGACGCCGCAGCGCTCCAAGATGGCGAGGACCATTCCTACGAAAGAAGCCTCGTCAGTTCACACTCTCACAATGAGAGAACGGAGAAAAAAAGAAGAGGGATGAACTTACCTTGCCAGAAAGATAGGAAGATGACAGATTTGATCGTGAGGAACTTGAGCACCGGTTCGTACGGCCTGAGCAGGTCACTTGTTGCGAAGTAGAAGAGAAAGAGTGCGTAGAGGGCCAGGCTGACTGAGAAGTTATAGATGATTGTGATATACAGGTATCCTCCATTCACACTGCAAAGAAATAAAGATTCACAAACTTATGTCATCCACATATCCGTGTAAAGGTTTTTGATTACTTATTCTCGTTTTGACGCTTAAATATGATGATACTTCTGCTTTATTGTGTGAAACACCTTCTTCGAACAAGAAGTTCAAGCTTGTTGCTGCATGGCCTTCTTATTTCCAGGAGGCATCCACAGATATCTAAATTTGATTGTCAGCCTGCCTTTATCCCCTTTTGCATTCCAGAGAGCCTCTCTGAGGACTCAGCTGTGACTACACTAATTACTCTGGTGCCGTATGGAGTACATGGTTGGCTGAAAGCGTAAAAGTAAACAATCTCATCACGGTCTCGCTGCAGAGCTTAAATAAAGACATGAAAAATGACAGTTATTTCTGCCTGCTAATTTTCCTCTTGAAGCATATGGAGAAATAAGAGGAAGAATTGAATTAAGTCTATCCTTTAGCGTGACAATGAGAGGGTGACGATACAAAGCTGAACGGAAGCGTCTGCACAAGGACCTCGTTGAACTCTTCTGAGCGGTGCTGAAACAAAAGTCGTCGCAGCTGAATCTTCAGAAAGACAAACTAAACGGAGATGCAGAGAAGAGCACCTGAAAATAAGTCAGGCAGATTTTTACAGCTTCTGAGTACACACTAAAGTCAGCTTTATTGAACAAACCTCTCCTTACCCTGTTGAGACCCTTGCAGGCTCATCTGAAGCACAGATATACACCTAAATTAAATTTGTCAGTCTGCAATTTATCCTCAGCCTTCATAGCACTCCACATTCAAAGCACTTACAATAATGATCTTCACCAAGTGTAACATAATAAGAATTAAGAGGCTTCAATTTTAAACTCAACATATTTTTTTAGTCCGCCCTGAAAAAACTTTTGAATTACTAGTTGCAATATAAACAGTACCCAAGACGCGGTTATAATAGCTATGGCAGTGACACAACTGGGACAATATGCAATAGAGAACTTGCAAGGTTTGAACCCTTCACTTGGCGCTTGAAATAAATCCGAACATTTTCATCATGCCGACTGTGAAGAGGTGATATAATTATCTCCGTCTCCAAATTGTTTCCATGCGCACATAAACAGCAAACAAGCCTTGTGGCACTGATATGTAACGAATGAAATGCAAAGAGAGGCGCGCCGCTCACTTGAAATCTCCGTCGTGATATTTGCCAAAGGCCTGCAGGATGATGGTGATGACTGCCATGATGGGTTTGACAACGCAGAACTGGAGAGTCGCCTGGAGAAAACATCACAATTCAGAGGGAGACAACAAGCGAGGACACTACGAAGGATGTCAGAAGCCATTTGTGCATGTAATTAGATGGAAAGATCACCGACAACAAGGTGTCGCAATATCTTTAATGTAACCAGTGGTGATTTCTCACCTTGATCATTAGAGCTGTTAAGAATGTAACGCTATATACACACACACAAAGTTATTATTCAATACATTGGTTTGACAACATGGCCAGTCAACAAATAACAAAACCCATCTTCCAGTGTGACTAAAGCTCACTAATAAACAGGTTAAAAGACAGTTCACCATTTTACGAGGCGTTATCTGTGGACTGTTTCTTGGCAATGAGCAGTGACTTCCTGGAAGCTCTCAGGTTGCCCAGCATTTGCTCAGAGGCAAGCAGTTGTCCAGGAAAAAGCCCTCTTTGAGCAGTAAACAGATTTTTTAAATTTCTGTGAAACGTTTCGGTCTTCAAGCTAAGCTAGGTCAGCAAAAAAAGCAAATAGCGTATTTATTGTTGAAATGGAAAGACCTGAAATATGTTGCTTTAAATGGCAGGGAATGTATCCCTTAAACAATTCAAGTAATGCCGTGATACTGATGTCTTAATGTTGATATGGGCGGGGAGTGGGTGGTACTGGAAGACTGGAGCACAGGTGTCCTCTGTGGTGTGTACTGAAGCCTGAACTAACCAATCTGACAGACTGCCGCACTTGAAAGCAACAAAGCAGAAGTGTTAAACTCAATTAGCCAGAGGGCAGCTTTTTAGAAAGACCTGATTTGGTGGTGGGCTTGGCAAAAAAAGGCATCGATAATGGTTTGACCGATTTGCTTTGAAGCTTTTAGTTCCGACAGTCTTGACTTGCCCCATGCCTGTTCTGGTGCCAGCTCAGTCACTCTGAATACCCTCAGAGAGCTAACCTGGCATCGTACGTCCTGCTATTCAACACAGTGGACATTTATAGAGGCAGTGGATTAAAAGTCAATGTGGTTTCCGCCTCAGATTAATTTAGAGTCAGTAACTACATCCGTGCAACATAGACTCTTAGCAATAAACTTTAACAGTATGTGTCAGAGTACACCACATGACACAAACAAAAGATAAGAGGATGAGCGCAACCTACATGCTATGTCAACAGCTTGAGTCTGTTGCAAATCCAAGGTTTTGCTTTTGTGAATTTGAGATCCATTTAAAAAGTATGAAATCTGTCATTTAACATTTCTAATTTTATAGTATTCCAGCAATTATTAAAGATTATCCCTGGAATAAATAACTGTCTCTTTTGATATTGATAAATGATCTAATCTCTAACTGTGTCCGCTTGCTGTTTGGCTTTGACCTTGTAGTGTGAGCTTTGAGCTTTGAGCTAGGGTGAAACAAAGCTATAAAGTTTAAGACTGCAAAATAACGAGTAGAAGTAAATAATAAGCTCCATAAAGTCGAGGGAAGCTGCAAATTTATCTTAGAATTCTCTTTAAGGTCTTCACCAAAAGAAACCCGACTGACATTGTAACATTACATTGTCTTTTCATATAGCTTGTTATGATAAAAATATAATATAAAATAATCCGCGGCCTGATTCTCAACGTGTGCCAATAATGTAGCTGCTATTCCTGTGTTATTGTTTATTCATCTGGATACAATATAGGTGTCAGCAACGTGACAGCAACACTTTAGGGTCCACAGGAATTTACACGTGCCCTTTTCTGAGAAAGTGATTCCCTGAAGCATCCTGCAATATGATAAATTGCTTAAAACTGAAATGTCAAAAAACTGTTGAGGATGTAAAAGCAGCTTATCCTCTGACTTTATCTTCAAGAACCACCATAACTCAAGGCTGCTTTCCCGTATCAGCGATTCATTTGTTAAGCCCTCTTCTAATGACACACTGAAGCTTCCCTGAAATGTGCAAAGAATTTTAATGCTTTTATCCCCCTTACCGTCAACTAATAAATAAATAAATGAATAAATAAATCAGATCTTTTTTGCCCAGTTTTAGTAGTTTGTAATAAGATATTTAAATAACCAGATTTACCTGAATTTTTATCTTGACAAGAACACACCCCTCAGGGTTTTCTACATTCGTGCAGATTTTCATACAAATTGCGAAAGTACACAGAGAGAACCCAGTCAAATAAATGAAACTGAAATAATATACTTTGTTTATTTAGGGAACTGACCCAATATCACATATCTTTGAGGAAGTGGTGAGCGGTCAGGGCCGGCAAAGCCTTCTCTGCTGGCCTTAACTTTATCAAAATATCTGAATTACAGTTTAATATTTTCTCAATAATCTTATGGGAAACTAAAATTATTCTCAATAGCCTATTCTTTTCATTGTATGGCTTGTCTGTCTTTACACTAGAGCTTCTATCCAGACGTATTTCAGCCATCATGTGTTGCCAGAGTCAAAGAAATCTGCGTGGCCCTTCACAGTTAAAATTGCAAGCGGCTGAAGATGAAAATCCATTGCAATGACACTGTTCCTTTAACCAATCACATTTCAGGTTTGTATTCTTAGGCCTTCTCTATGGCCTACAGTAGCATCAGTGTTTTCATGGCCTCTGATTAAAGAGTCAGAGAGCCGCTTCATTTAAGATAAAGGATCATGTTAATCTGTTGCGAGATGCACAAGCAAATCATCCCTGTTAATGTTTTGATAGCTGTTTTTGGAACCCACGTAGTGGAAGGAGGAGAGGCTTCCGATTTGGCTGCTGATCTAGAGGACTGATTAGAAGATGTTTGGTTGCTGTTGCTGCTGCACAAGGAGGTTACACAAGATACTGACCACAATGGGTTGCATACTTTTGCACCTCACAGATATGTACAAATGGTTAATTTTCTTGAATAAACAAACACCAAAAAATAATATCCATCCATTTGTTTACTTCCAGGACTTAAAATCTGTAAATGTTTTGAGTCATTTTAGGCAGAAATGTAGAACATTCTGAGTGGTGATAATACTTTTAAGTAGCACTGTATATGGAGTGCTTTGGTAATTCAGATAACATTAACATGTATTGCAGCAGTTCGTCATCATTTTGAAATCAGTTGCCCCTCACTTCATTTCAGTCTCTACCTGCAAAACAGCATTTAAGAATTCCTGAAGGGTCTGATATATTGACTCCTAAAAAGCTGCCTTCAGTGAATGCTAATAAGGATTTTAAAAGCAGAAAACTTTGTGATTAGAACTTTTGATACATAAACCCAATACATTAGAAAAAAGCGCATCCATATAAATTCTATCTTTAATCGTTCTGTCATAGAGAAACCTAATTTATTCCTTACAGATATGCCAGCAGAGGAAACGCGCATGGTTTTCCTTTTAAAACACTTCACGTAGGATTCCTGTCAAAACACATAGTGTTTATCACTTGCTTCTTGCAAGAAGAAATTGTTCATTTCACCATGTATTTTGTTTTGAAGCCATAACTCTCACTTCCAATATCCATCAGTGTTAGAGTGGAAGCTTGTGCAGCGTCCCAAGACACTGGGAGGGAGCTGTGCGCTGACAGCTCATATCATCTCTCTGTGTTTATTATCAAGCTGCTTTCACCTGGCCTCAATTGCTTTTTTTTCTTTTTTTTAACCCAAAGGATGTTATCCCCTGAAAAGCACACAGCCAATTATAACAGCTGTCATTTTATAACTGCTGTAATTTTTAAGCAGTATAGAAATCTGGACAGAACAGTAAGTATAGTTTGTTTGTGTGTGTGTGTGTATATATTTAATGGCAATTTGATGTATTTTAAGTGCATTTAAGGAGTTCAGTGGTCAGAATGAGCAACTCGAGAGCAAAGATTAGAGGATGACTGATGCTCACCTGTTTGCAGAATCTTAAAAAGCCAATGGAGTAGCTCATTCCACTGAGGCAGCAGGTACCATACAGACAGCTTGATCTGTGAAGGCAACAGGAAGTGATGAGTCACATCTGCTGGATCATAAAGTTATATTTAGCAACGGAAACACCATATGCACAATAAGTGACAGGAAAAATAGGAAAAGTCATGAAATAAAAATCAGACTGCATTAGATAGACATCAAATAGCTGACGAACTAAACAGACAGTCAGTATTAATAAGCAAATATTATGACAACCCATTTATTATACAAGTAATTATTTAAGCAGAAATTTATAATTTATAGCAAAAAATAAGATGGGATAATTCATTCACAGCTTATTATCTCAAGAGAACAACACATTCCTGATGCACAACGTGAACACTTAAACACTTTTCTCATTGAGAATACTACTATTTTCATCACTGAGTAGAAGTAATAATAATATATATGATCACAGTAATAAATAATAGCAGGAAGAGTTTTTTCTAGAAGAGGCCCTTGTTTCAGTGTAGACAGGTAAATCATTGTTATTTATTAGTATTATCATCATATTGCATGCTGGTGGTGGAAGTGGACAGGGGACATTTTCAGGTTCAGAAAAAATAAATGGAATAAATACAGGTGTTGAGAAAGACTGCGCTCTGCTGTATGGCTGAACACGAAATCAGCAGCAGAGAGCAAGATTGGGACTAACTCCTCCCTGTCCAAGACAACACCTCACAATCAGTGAGACCCAGCTACAGAGCACCCTTCAGCTGGACACCCTGAGGTGCTGTTCAGAGCACTTTAGGCGCTCTTCACACTCTTAACCATCAGGCTATTGCGCAAGTTTATTTATAGCAATTTATAATACAGAGATTATTCTAAAGTGCTTTACAGACAAAAGTTCCAACGGTCTATACAAAGATACTGAGCCAACAATATTTGACTCTTTTCTCTGTCTGCAACTCTAATTTTCTTTTAACTTTTTGAACTCTGTATGTCCACTCGATCAAATGCAACTTGATCACTTGCAAATAAGCGGCTGGAGATTCAGTCAAAACAAATTCAAATAGAGAAGAAACAGGTTGTGATTTGCATGATGAGTGAAGTAGTCTTGACTGTGCTCTGCTATGACTGCAGTATTTTAAAGCACTTCACATTTAATGCAGTTTATTAATCAGACCAAGACACATTACACTTATCTAATATTAATCTTCAACACTAATGTGTCCCTGTCGTATTTAAAACATGAAAATAAATAGACTATAGAGCATGTATCATATTCAAATTAAACATAGGTAGTATCACTTAAGTTCTTATTTGTAGAAACTATGCTTTGTGTTTAATTCTTGAGATAAAGTAAAAAGAATGTATTGGGTCCTTCAAGAACAACTATACTCGAAACCTATGGACATCCTAAAGGACCCATAAAAGCGAAGAAGAATAATGTTTCATCTCCACAGGCGCATGTCAAGCAAAGCCATCATTTATCAGAGCTCAACATTAGAGCCTAATGTCTTAGGAACCTGGCAAAGAGCCCTTGATCTGTCAGGAAGCCATTAAACAAACCCTATAAACACTGGTCAAAAGCTCAGAGATAAAGGAAACCGTAACCTATGAACAACACAATATTTTATTGGCTGCACTTTCACTGTGCAAGTCAAGGTTGCAAAACGTACCTTGAGACCTTTATGCTCATAAATAGAATATATTTAGTCCATCCAACTCAGTATATTCATTTACACTGTGAAAATCTTGCATGTGTATAATGCAGATGCATGTTGGACCGAGAGCACTCACTGTATGGGCTTCCCACGAATCTCTGACATGATTGCACTCTCGCCTCCCAGATACTCAAAGGACAGACTCAGGAAATTGTAAATGACAAATGCTGGAAAACAAAAAACAAGACATGTTTTATTGCGTGAGTTTAACTGTAGAATAATTTATAACTTCAACAATAAGGTCAAACTACTTAAGAACTCCCGCACAAAAAAAATAATTAGTCCTACATTTTGGACCATTAACTGTTTCAGTCCTTATATTAAGGCACTTCTGAGGGTTCTGTGTCTTGGAAATCCCTGCCTAATCCCTTGTTGCTATTTAAGGAGGGATTAAATGAAGCTAATGCATATGGTGTCCAGTCAAGAGAAGGTTCATTATGTTTTAGCCGTAGCCGCTGGTGGTGGTATTCCAGTCTCCCTGCTTTCTGATGCACTGCACTATCAATCAGCCACTAAATTGGCCCGCAAACTGGAAACTAATCTCCTGAATAATGTATTTCCTATTTCCTCTTTTCTCAAATGACTTGTAATCCATTTTGCATATGATTCACCTTTGCCACTGGTGAAGTGCTTTGGTCTTAAATCTTACACTGTGCGAAGGCAATTAAACCACAATCTAGACAACAAGGTTTACATTGCATTTAAATATTGAAAAGTGCTGTACAAAACTGAATTTAACAAGTTTTTCTTTCCTTAAAGCAAACGCTGTAAAAATGTAACACCTGGGATAATGAGGTCTCGCTACATGAGAACAATGACTGGTGTGAAAAAACTAGTTTGGTCACTTTCTTGTCTTTCCGTTGCTTGCAATAATCTAAAAAAATGGGGATGGGGGGAAACAGTCTCAGCTATCCAAGGACCACTATCAGGGTTTGTGAGAGGGTCTTGTGATACTTACCTTCATAGCAATCTCGCACCGAATCAAAATACACATAGTACTGGTCGTTGCCGATTAAAAGGAGGCTTAGCCAAGAATCAAAGGCATAAACTGGGACGATGAACAGGATGCGGATGATGTAGCGCTGCTCGTTGGGGACAGTGTAGGATCGAAGGTGCGTGTAGATCTACGACGAAAACATGAGGAAAGAAATTGAGAACCATTAGCAACCAAGAAGGAAAATGAATCAGCAATGATACAGAAGCATATAGTTATAAATTAAACAACCTTTAAACCTCATTTCTGCTTATGATATGCGATTAAAATGATGTACTGTTACGTGTTAATGCCAGAGAAAAAAGAAGCCTGCTTTTACTGTGTAACACATAGAACAGAAAGATGTAATAAGACTTCAGTAAGGCTGTACCTTAATGATTACTTTCATTAGTCATTAACAATATAAAACCACCCACAGTGACATCTTAAAAACTGACATTTTAAGAGTCCAAAACAAAAGATTTTCAGCCTACACTGATGTAAAACTAAACACAAAATGCTGCAAAGACAGAACCAGAATACATTTGAATTTTAATGAATCGCTTTTCAGACCTTCTCTGAAGTATTGATTAATGAAAAAAGAAAAAAACTTCTAACATCAAAGTAAGTTGGTAAAGTTAGGAAAAATACCAGTAATATGAAATTTTCTACTGCAGCCATTTGCTAGAATCGTTTAAGTTGATCATCAATGTACACAAATACCACACGACCTTAAGTATTCAGACCCTTTGCTGTGGCACTGGTATATTTAAGTCAGGTGCTGTCCATTTTTTCTGATCTTCCTTGAGATGGTTCTACACTTTCACTGGAGTTCAACTGTGTTTAATTAATTGACTGGACTTGATTATGAAAGGCACACCTGCTTATGTCAGACCTTACAGCTCACATATGTCAGAGCAAATGAGAATCATGAGGTTCGAAGGAACTACCTGAGGAACTCAGAGACAGAATTGTGGCAAGGCACAGATCTGGCCAAGGTTACAAAATAATTTCTTCTGCACTTAGGGTTCCTAAAAGCACAGAGGCCGCCATAATCTTTTTGGGACATCCAAAACTGGCCGCCCAGCAAGCTGAGCAACTGGGGGAGAAGAGCCTTGGTGAGATAGGTAAAGAAGAACCAAAAGATTATCGTGAATAAGCTCCAGAGATGCAGTGGGGAGATGGGAGAAAGTTTTAAAAAGTCAACCATCACTGCGTCCCTCCAGGACCTCAGGCTGGGCCGAAGGTTCACCTCCCAACAAGACAATGACCCTAAGCACACAGCTAAAATAACGAAGGAGTGGCTTCAGAACAACTCCATGACTGTTCTTGAATGGCCCAGCCAGAGCCCTGATATACCAAATTGACAAACTCAACTGAACATCTCTGGAGAGACCTGAAAATACCTGTCCACCAACTTTCACCAGTGGTCTCTTTGATGCTGTGGTGTGCTGGGAAGGCAGCACTAAGAAGAAGGGCACCCAGCAGTTGGATAAGCTGATACAGAAGGCGGGTCAGAACTGTGCCTGTCATTGGTGGCAGAGGCAAGGACCTTGAGCAAAATCTGCTCCATCATGAACAATGTCCACCACCCTCTCTACATGACGCCACACTCAGGCAGAGAGTGAGAGGGGTCTTGAGATCCAGTGACAGGCTGCTCTGTCCGTCCTGCTACACTGACAGGTTGAGTAGGTCGTTTGTCCCTCAGGCCATACGACTCTACATTCCCTCCCCATGAGGAAACAACTGGACTGTGGTCATTGCTGATACTACTGCATATTTTACACAGTTATATACGCCTGCCAACTATGACTCTATGAAATGCAGTGGTGAGGCTGTCTTCTGCGATTACGCAGCTCCCACTGTAATGGCCTCCCAGAACATTCCTGCTTCTAACTGACTGACCACACCCTGTATTGTTACAGCTCTGACTTGACATACAGAGGTAGACTATAAGGGCAGTGAGTAAACTTCATTGCACTGATAAAAGGTCTTACCCTTTAGTTTGAACACACAGAGGCACATAGACAACCATCCCACATAGAAAAGGAAATGTAGTGCACCTGACAGCATTTATACGCCAAACATACCAGACAATCTAGTTATCCTTCTTTTCAGTGACCTTTAGTTTTTAAACTGAACTGCACTAACATCTGTTTACACCAGTATGTCACATTCAAACCATTATGAATTAACACTAAAAGCTACAATACTGGTAATCGGGCTGAGAAAATGACTCATTTTCATTTTCTATTCTAACAATAAAATGACACAAAGCATAGCTCATCTATGTATTAATTTGCTAGTTCTATTGAATTGGTATATTTAGGGCTTCTTAGGGAATATAATGTTACCACAATGACTAATGCAACCAAAGTTAACAGGCCTACAACAAAGCTTTAGGGAAATATGGAGGAGCGGTTTGTTACTCAGATAAGTAAAGTCTTACTTGGGTAATAATATTCATAGGATCTCTTCAGCGATTATTAGATCATGCCAATCCCTTTCTAGTAACACCCGATGACTCATTCTTCATAAAATTACCATAAAAAAAAGACTAGCCTTAATCAAATAATTGTGTAATCCAAGTAATCGATCCCAACTCAAATGCACATGGAAATAATCATGACGCTTTACATATAAACTACACTTTAAGAACGAATCCAGCAATCAACTACATTTAATTGAAGTTTGTAATGTTAAAGAATGCTCAATAAAATTAACCAGCTGATAAAGCAGTACACTGAGCAGGTCATTTTTAAAGCATATCCTTAATTTTATTCCCTTTTTCATTTTTACATGTAAAACTCTGAGCTACAGCTACATACTCCCAAGTATTTTCCCCTCATGAAATTTCCAATAACGTCCTGCAAATCCTGTTTCACTACAACCAAATCCAGACTCCATACTTGACACGTGCAACCTGATTAAATGTCCATGACAAACTAAGCTGCACATTTAAGTGTGATTACTGTGAGGGAGTGGTGTGATGCATTTGGTCTGTTCTACATGAGAAGTGAAGCAAAATGTAGCATAAAGGCCAGAAAAAACAATGTCCCTTCTGACAGTAAATCATAGCTGAATAATGAATTATTTCTACTCTGACAGTAGACGTAAGGGAAGAGTACCACACTTTTTAAAAAAAACATTAATAGCCAAAAACAGAAGTCAGTTGGAAAGGATCGTGTGCAAAACACAATGGAGTCGTCAATACGACCAGTCTGTTGCTCTTAATCCCTAATGCTTCAAGTTGCAAAGGGACCAATAAGCCCACAAAATTGAGCCACACTCCACCAATTGCTAGCTTGCAAAGCACTGGCAGCATTACAGCAAAGAGGATCTGAGGTCATTGTCTATCTTTGCTTAGTATTCACAATGTGAGTTTAAGAGTCTATAGCAATCCTCCAGAGCCGAGTCAGACGAAACACCACCAGCATTGCAACACTAGTCCTGCAGACCATTTCATTCCCCCTGTGTGGCACAAAAGATGCCTGTTGCAAACGTGCTCCGCTCTCCCTGCGGAGCACTTGCTATTTATTTGTTCAATTAAAATGTCTTGCTGACAAGTGTTTGGCCAAAGTATATTAAAAAGAAACCAATTTGCTGGATATTGAGTCACAAATCCCCAAACAGGGGTTGGTTTTGGATTACTGGATGCAACATGTTCGTAAGTAGCAGTATGTCAATAAGTTTCTTAGGCCAACTCTTTAATTAATTACACCATGTACTAACAGATCAATTCTATGCCGTTTTCATTCAATTGTTTGTCTTTATTATTACATCAAAACTATGAAGGAACCCATATGGATTTATGTGGCAAACAATAAAGTGTTAGGGACACCAGAATATGTTTCATATATTAGATTCTTCAAAATAGTCACCTTTTGCTTTTATAAAAGCTTTGCATAATCTTGGCATTTCCTCAATCTGCTTCATGAGGTAGTCACCTGGGATCGCTTTCCAACAGCCCATCGAGCACTCTGCCGTCTCTAACTCATCCCAAACTATCTCAGTTTGGTTTTGGTCAGGAGATTGTGCAGGCCATGGCCACTCTAATGAAGTGCAGCAGAGGCAACTCTGGGTCTTTCTTTCCTCATGAGAGCCATTTCCATCACGGCACTGGTTTCACAAACACACTTAAGGATATGATCAAAGTTCTTGAAATTAACTCATCTTCATGTTTTGAAGTAATGATGGTCCGTTGTTTCCGTGAAACCAAAAACCGTTTACCAAACCTACCTGTGCACAACACGACAGATGCTGTTAAACACGTTTGGAGGTCAGGCAATCCCACAAATTCTCTTTCAACAAGGCACGCCTACTTATGGAAAACCATTCCAGGCTACTACCTAACGAAGCAAGGGTGTGAAGGGTGTGCAAAGCTGTCATTAAAGCAAAAGGGGCTACTTTGAGGCATCTAAAATATAAAACATGGTCTGGTTTAGTTTACTAGATAATTCCATATGTGTTCCTTCACAGTTCTGATCATTTTGATGTGCAAAATGATAAAAACAAAGGAAAAACTTTGAATGAGAAGGTGCGTTCAAAATTTTACCAGGTACTGTAAATATAATGAAGGGGTATGGAAAGCAACCCACAAATGTCGAATGGATACATATTCAATAATTGGTAATACAATCATAAACTAAATTGGGGGACTCTGTCAGCCACATTAAACCACAGTGCGCAGGACAACATCTCAATATCAATTGATCTCCCTGCTGACAGCACACAGCGTCTTTCTGCATTCTCTGCAAATGATAAAACCATGCTGATAAGCTATCATCTCTGCACAGCGGGCGACTCCCCCACACAACAGGAAATGCTAATTTACAGCAGTGATGTAATGGTTACAGGGTGAAGGTGGTATGTGATGATACATTTATACTTCCTGGCCAAGTGCTTCCTCCATACTGAGAGGGCTTGCTGTGTATTCACTGTCCTGCAATCAGCTGGAGAAATTTAGTTGATTTTAATCTAATAGTCACTGTCAAAGAAAGCAAAACACCCCAGTGTTTGCAGTGGTGGGAGCGCCTACAAGGAAGGGACATTAATACCTGCATGGAAAATAAAATAATTCTTTTAAACTAGATAAGAAACTGTGAGAAAAAAGGCATTGTGAGGCACTGAGCTGTAAGGTAATAAGCCTTTATGACTTTAAGAATGGGTTTCTGTCCCCTGGCAAGGGAGGTGCACTCGCTCTGTCCCCGACATCTACGATAACACATTTACATCACTGAGAGTGCTTTGAGAGTGCTGGGTTACACCCTCGTGCTACTTCACGCAGTGATTTTGGTTCTTCAGGTATCCGATTTCAACACACTCGCATATAAGCCTTTTGGGAAGTAGCACAGACTCACCTGGTGGCATGTTATGAGCAAAGCGGACCAGACAAAGATGCCTGTGAGAGCCTGAGCAGCCACTGTGTTTAAAAACAACCAATCCTCGATCTCGGACCCGTTGCTTGTCCGAATAATGGTCATGTTGGAGATGTCTGACTTGTCTGGGAGTATCGGCGCATCCAGGTGAACAATAGAACTATTTTCGGCTGATTGGCCCATGTCTTCTAAAGAAGCGTTCATCTGAAATAAAGACAGAAGACTCAGTCAATGGCGTACAGGTTAAAATGTAGAAGCCCCTCACTCCCTGAGTTTCGCTGAATTGTCACAAATGTTTTAATGACCTCCTCCTGGAAACAAGGTAAAATATAGCTTTACTACTATAACTCATGCATTTGTATTTCTTTAAATGCGGATATATTAAAAACGAAAACGCACAAAGTGGATTACCGTTGTGCACCCTCTTTACTGTCAACAAACAGCTCACCTTGCCCGGAGGAAGCGGCTTTATCCAGTTTAAACGGCACTGTCCTGAAGTAGTCCAGTTTTGTCAAAAGATAGCGTTAAGGGAACAACATGGAGAATAAAATCGCTTTTTACAACAGCCAACTGTTGCTGTGGTGGCCGCGCTGTTTACAAACGGTCCGTCGAAGTCATCAGCGACGCATTCAACAGGCGAGACTTCCTTGTTTGAAGCAGGTGCCTCAGCGAGGTCGAAGTCTACTCAGTCCAAACGAGCCAAAAGTTAAGCAAAGACTGTTACACTGAGCCGTAAAAAGGCATTAGCCTGTAGCGTTTGCTTTGGGAAACAAATAAAAAGTCGAGCTTTCAGTGTAAACAGTGGAGACTTGAATGTATCCTTGAGCGGCGACGCGGACGAACAGCGGAGATAAACAGGTTGGTTACAGGTGAAGGAGTCACGTGGCCTTGGCTCAACGTATGCCGTCATCACGTTGCTTCGTGAAGATAAGACAATATTCAATCGTTTGTTATGGCGCCAGGGAAGATAAGATAAACCTTCAGGCTTTCTCTCAATGGGGAAATGTATAATGTTATAGAAGCATATGGTTAAGGACAGTGTACAAGATAAGGAAAATAAAACATTAAATAAATATTTACGTAGTCGTGCAGCTTCACAGCATCATTCACAACACTAATATGAAATTGCTTATAAGCTTTAATAATTAATTCTAATATACAGGTACATTTTCATTAAACGGCATAACTATTTGAGCTGAATTAGATGTCACAAAAGAATCTCATTTTCTTCTTATTACTTAATTAATTACTCTTTAAGCTTTGCAACTGTATCTAGCTCTGCCATTAATATATTAAATAGCTGGTCCGTGACATCTAAAGGCATTACATGTGACATTCTTCTTTTTTTTTACATTTTATAAACTAAACCACTGATTACTGAATAATATTTACATTAATTGATAGTGGCAATGAAGCAGCCCTGACACCAAACACACTCCGGTAGCTTGATGTCAAACGAACAAAAGAGAAAAGGGTGGGGGTGGAGGACGCCATCCTCTACCTGTTCCATCAGACTCTCTTGGGACAGGGGGAATGCTGCTGTGAGGATCAGTTTTTTTTACTTCTCCAGTGTACTCAACACCATTTCTCTGACAAAAAAAACTAGACAGGAATGGACTCACAACTCACTTACTGGACAGCGGACAATCTCACTTTGAGACCTCAATATGTCAGGCTGGGGAATTGCATGTCCGAAACTATTGTCAGTAGCACTGGAGCACCACAGGGGACTGAGCTCCCCCCTGTCCTGTTTACCCTGTACACCTCAGACTTGAAGTACAACACAGAGTCCTGTTATATGCAGAAGGTCTCAGATGATACTGCAATTGTGGGATATATCAGGGATGGACAAGAACAGGAGTACAAGAATCTGGTGGACAACTTTGTCTCATGGTGTGGAGCGAACCACCTTCGGATCAATACAGCTAAAACCAAGGAGATGGTAGTGGATTTCCAGAAGACCAGGCCCCCCCTACAGCTTGTAACCATCAACGGGGAGTGTGTACAGGTGCTTCAGACCTATAAGTACCTGGTTCTACTGGGCTGGTCAGCTAACATAGATGCAGTATACAATAAAGGTCAGAGCCATCTCTTTTTCCTCAGGAGGCTAAGGTTGTTTAACATCTGCCAGAAGCTGCTGGGCATGTTCTATCACACTATCGTTGCCAGTGCCCTCTTCTACACTGTGGTGTGCTGGGGAGGCAGCACTAAGAGGAAGAGCACCTCACAGCTGGACAAGCTGATACAGAAGGCGGGCTCTGTGGTAGGGACAGAGCTGGAGCTGATGACATCAGCGGCAGAGGCAAGGACCTTGAACAAAATCCTGTCCATCATGAACAATGTCCACCTCCCCCTACATGACACCATAGTTAGGCAGAGAAGCTCGTTCGGTGGCAGGCTGCTGTCTCTGTCCTGCTACACACTGACAGGTTGAGGAGGTCGTTTGTCCCTCAGGCCATAAGACGCTACAACGCCTCCCTGGGAGGAAACAATCTATCAAATGCAGTGTAAGACTTAAAAAGTGAATATGTAGTCATGGTGATAGAAGACTTGAATAAAAACTCACTCAATGTGTTGAAAGGACTGCTACACTGTATTATTGCTTGTGTAACAGAGATATAAATGACGAAAAAAACATCTAAACATCTTAGCAGAGTGTAGTGGAAATATTTGAGATACTTGAAAAATATGTCCTAAACTCAAACCATACATACTGCAGGTGAGACAAGTGTGCTACAAAGGAAAAGAAGTTTCAGACGTGAACTGTTCAAAGTGCTATGTCATGAATTTTATTTCTACATTCTCACAAAATAGGCTTGAGTATTTGAATTCTAATATATAAAAATAATGAACAGAAGAAAGAAAGGAAGGTCAATATATATAGCAATGCAACAGGAACTGGAGGCCATCATTTAGCATATTGTAATTTAGCAGACACTCTTCAGTGGTTGGGAGCACATAGGCATGCAAAAAAATCCTTCTTGACAGACAGATACAGTGAATTTGGTTTTCCAGAAGAAATTTAAACTCTCTGAACTAATAGCAAAGGAATTCATGCATTTCTGTCTTGAATTATTTTTAAGAAAGACTTTCAGTATAAAAATGCACAGAAAAAATGTGTCACTGAGGGCTTCATGTCCATTTTCCTGACCTCCTACCAGACTTGACAACTTTTGATGATCTCTTTGATTTGTTTTATTGACTCTAATGAAGAATCCTTTAGCGCAAGCCCCAGTAAGACGGGCCTGCTGCCAGCTTCTTGAGACACGAACATTGCCAGGTTTTTGGCACAGACATGCGTCAGTGGCTGAAAACAGAAGCACAAATCAGGTATTAATTTAAAATAAATGCTGCACGAAACATGTCTACATCAGATGAAAATTGAATTTCATTACATATTAATAATTTTATTTCATGTTTCAAACACAACAGGTATCACTAGGGATGTCCGATAATATCGGCCCTCCGATATTATCTGCCGGTATTGAATTGAAAATGTAATTTCTGGAATTATCTGTATTGGGTTTTTATGACCGATATTTGTTCTGTAGGCATCAGCATTTCTGAGTCTGCATGAACGCAGCATGGGATGTTAACAGGCGCGTGCTTGACAACAACACGCTAGTCTCGTAGGTTGCTAACCGTGGCTAACAAGTTGCTCGCCCGGTGTATGAGATGTCCGTGGTTTGGAAGTATTTCCAAGTATCACCTACTAACAGTAAATTTGCGATTTGCAATGACTGCAAAGCAAAGGTGGTTATGAGAGGAGGAGACAAGGTGTCTTCCTTTAATACATCAAATTTGATCACCCACCTCAAGAAAAATCATGCGGAGTTACATGCTACATTTTTGTGCTACATTTGTCTTCCTTGTTTTGATATTGTCTGTAGTGATGTTTGAGGCAAAAATTTCTCTTTAAAAACACAAAAAAATAAATGAATGGCACTTTTTTCTGTAACTTATTTTGCACAGTGTTTACATTTGAAAAGCCATGTTGCATTTATGTTTGCATCCAGTGGGACATGGCAATAAAATTAGGCATAATGTGTTAATTCCATAATAGGCAATATGTTATGTTGTTACCTAAAAATGTTGGTGTAAAAAGACTGCATATATCAGTATCGGGTGATATCGGTATCGGAAATTAAGAGTTGGACAATATTGGAATATTGAAAATCAGCAGAAAAGTCAATATCGAGCATCCCTAGGTATCACCCTTTACAAAGCTGCTTCAGGTTAAAGCACCTTTTAAGATCAGTTACACTCAAAGTTTTAGTAAGACGTATCTTCAGATCATAGCCAGAAAAACAGCAGACAAATTAATCTGACTTTTGTGCTAGGCTGTATTATTGGTTCAGCTCCATCAGTCCCCACAAAACAAGACAAAACTAATTCATTTCTGAAGTTCTATTAAAGGAAGCAGCATTTGCACATCTTACAAAGTGACTTGATTTCATTTTAATTAAATCACATTTTTTGAGAAGGTTTCTTTGGCTGCTGTGTAATTGAATAAACAAGACAATAACAAAACTATGTGTAATGATGCCTCTCTACAACCTCATTCTTTTTGAAGCAATTATTCACTTTACATGAGAGTGCAGGTAGTGTTGTTTAAAATAACAAATGTGTTTTGTCAACTTGTCAAAGCACACTTTGTATTAATCCACCCCTCTGTTGATGATACTTCCCCTGCACTGTATGCCTGTTAGGAAATGACATGCTCATGCACCTATCTCATCTGAGATAGGTCTCCTTGTGTGTACCACTGAACTCTATGACTGCATACATCTAATTTCTCCACAATCTACCAGAGCAGTTCAGAATCAATCTCATCTGCCATTTCACAGCACAAAATGAGTTATCCTGCGTTCCAACAAGCCCGTCTGACGTCCTGCAAATAAGTATGCATCACACTGACACAATATTTATCTGAACAAAATCATCCAGCGTACCTCGTCTTTGCCCAGCAGGACTTTAGTGGAGAACGTTGGGGTGCTGATGTCATTAGTCCTGGAGTCAGGTGTGACAGATATCAATGTGCCGACTTTGCCGTACTGAGTGAGAACTATGAATATGTAATTACTGAACTCTGAACACACAACTTCTGTCAAGATTCCATTAACTTCTTTCCGCGCTTGTCTCGATTTGATGACGGCCTCAGACATTTTCTCAGTCCTGGGAAGAAGAAAAAAAAACATTTAAAATTGTGCACAGACTTAATTAATAAGTACACATTACAGACACATCTGTTGTCTCAGTGTTCAAATATGACAATAAATTAGGCTTATACTCATGGCAGGATCTGATTTACTAACAATTTAAAAACGTGAGCTTTCTATGAACTGTGGTACATCTGATATATAAGATGCATATATATAACACATACCATTACATAAAACGAACATAGATAGCCTTGTCAGCCTCTGAAGATCAAGTCATTGATTAATCTGCAAAGGGTTTCAGTTTCAGTACATATATTTGATGCCGATGCTCTCCAAACATCTGACACTGCAAGTTCTGTTTCCCTTCTTGTTAAAAATGTAGGATATGCTCTGTGTTACCTCCTTTTGGTGAAATTAGACTCATCCCAGCATGGTGGAACAAAACAACACATATGAGAGATCACTTTAACAATTACAAAACTATCTGCTAAGGTAAGGCTACCAAACTATTTATGAAATTCCTGACTCACTCGCACAATTTGGCACCGTGTGAGAACCGTGTCCTCGATAAAATTCATACCCCACAACCCACAGAGAGATTCTCAGACCTATTATTTTCTTGAGATGTGAAAGAGAAGCTCTGCAGATCTGATGCTATGTGCAGAAGCTAACGCTAGCTACCCGGCTACTGCGAGCTCCGGTGGTAAACTCAACATTTGAAATAGCATCTTTTTTTCTGCGTATGTGTTGAAAAGTCCTCACCCTGTGCCTTCGTCTCTCCAAAATTTAAACTTTATTCTGCACAATATCCGAACAATTTCAGAAAATCCAAACGCCTTCTGTCATGCACGCTCCACCATGAAAACAAACCGAAACAAACGTTTCGAGCATTGGTAGGACGCCCGCGCCGCGTGATGACGTACGATGACGAGTCGCTCAACTTCCTGGTTTGCGTCTAACTGAATAAAATAAAATAAAATAAAACGACTGTGAATATTTCCCGGTTTAGTCAAAGTAAAATGGGACAACAATTCAAATAATTTATACAGACCCGACATCCAAATTTTTTACGTGGCTATGTTTCAGGAGGGGAAAAAAAAAAGTTTTAAAATGCTGAAAGAAAATAGCCTATTTTTTTATTCAGTTTCAAGAGTCAATTAAATTGTGATAAAATATACAAGTGTTACTCAGTAGCCTTGCAAGTTATAAATTTACATGCTGATCAGTTTTGAAAGTCCAGCAAAAAACTATGCGTAAATCAGTCAGGAAGCTGCAGAAAAGTGGGATCCCATGTGTATTACTAAAAAGGCTATGTTGAAGGTCAGTTGAGCAAGATCTGCTTCTAGAAAAATATTGTCCTTTAATCTTTCTTTATCCTTGGTGTTATAATCACTCGTTCACAATGCATGATTACAGCCATCTTATGCATAGTAATTTCCAAGAAATGACTGTGATGAAGTGAAGAAGATTTAAGTGAACCTTTGAGAGTGACTTTACTTGAGTCTAATCTGGTCCACTGGCCTGGTACATTTCAATCAATATTAGGTGCCATAAACAGCTCTTCCAAAGCAAGAAACCACACAGTGTGTTTTTTAATTAGTTGTCAATGGAGCTTTAAAGGAAAAAATAAAATCCCATTTTTTTTGTTTGTTTTTATTCCATTAATGTATTTATGATACAGTGGGTTTTGTTAAAAAGTCTTACTTTTTACTCCACACTGAACAAACCCTTTGTTTGCTTTGAGGTTGTAAAATAAATGCCCATGGCACTATATGTGTCAACAAGAATAGATAGGGGTGGACAGTAGAATAATCAGCAGCACCTCTTCTCTCTGGTGGGGTTTATTGCATGGAAATAAGCTGCAAATATTTTTTCATGACATTCAAATCAGATTCTAATACTTTGTCAGACATGCAAGGACACTCTAGTTGGCCATTTCCATTTTTGGCTCCAGATTGCTTAACCACTTCAGTCGCATTTGCTTTTACAGCTACAGGAGAGGCAGGCTGTTGAAGAAATTTCACCGTTAGCAAAAGTGCTTGCATGACTTTTTTTTTTTTTTTCTTCAGGTGGTTGTGAGGCTCCACTGAAGTCTGCGAGTGCTGCATCAGGCTGATTCGAAAGGAGGCATCCCTATGAACATGACACATTCACAATGTCAAATAGGACCGGCTCAGCGGAATTGTTATGCACTCTGAGTAGCCAGCAGCGGGTATGAAATTGGTTGGCCCGCTCCCTCTACTCCCTGGCTGACCATCTGTGCCCTTGACTGATCATTCTGATCTAAACAAAATTGTAATGCAAATATCAATATACGATATCTCTATATGGAATCGGTTGGTTTGTCTGTTGAATTTGTACGAGTTTGAAATCACCCGCTGCATCTCCACAGCATGAACAGAAGCCAGATGTTTTAGTCCAAAAATGATAGTGCTATTAATACTGCAGTTAAGTATAAACGAGTATAAAGGTTCAGACTGATTGCAGAAAGAGCCTAATTTTCATCCAGTGCGTCAGCTTTCTGATATCTTGGAAAAATCTTATTGGATGCTCACAGATGTTATATTTTTGTTTATAATACTTCATATTGTGTCACTGGCTGAACATCTTCAGATTTTCAAATGCTAGCCGCTGCACAGAGAACTCAGAAGTACAGCATGCGATTCATACAGGGACATTTATACGTTCATATAAGGACATTGTTACGACAGAAAACACTACAGATCCTTTGAAATGAATTCTAGACTCGGCCCTAGATTACTCGGCCCATGTAATATTTCACTGTGAATTACAGAGTCCTTGCTTTGCATAATAAATTACTCACACTAATGGCTGCAGTGGCTGTTGCGGGGGTTCAAGGGTGCTTGCTGCTTCCAGGAAAATGAAGAATAGTTTAATTCATTCTAATGTAATTCATGTTTGTTTCACATCATAGTTTTTTCTATTTTTTTTTCTCCCTTTATTCTCCTAGCTGCTTCAGCCTTTTTCAAATCATCAGTCATGATAGCAACTGAAGCCTTGTAGTTGCAGTAAATGTTCATGCAGTGCAAATAGGATCTCTATTTTGGCTCAGTTGGCTGTGTAGACAGTATTTTAAGTGTAATTTGGATCTGTTTTACATGTCACATATAGCAACCAGACGCACCTTTAAGCTGTCCTGAAAGACAGATCACTCTTTGGCCAATAAAAAATGCTACAGACACAAGCTGCCGCCGGAAAGTTGAGCTTCTAGAAAAGGAAAACTTGACTGTCTGTGACACATTTCTCAAAGAGTTGACGGCGTTTAAAGGTTTTCAGTCTTTACAAACACATCCCATCCCTCTCTCTGTGTGACTAGTCAAGCGTTTAGTCTGTCTCCGTCCGTCTCACACGCAGGCTCACTGTGTCAGAATGCCGTCCCACATGAAAATGCATTTTTGTGGTGACAAACACCGTAGTGCATTTCATTTTCTCATTCATGTGTTTTTTTTTTTTCTTCTCATGAAGTCTCTCAGATACAGACTCGGTACTATAACTCTGTGTGAAAACACTTGTTGACATCATGCATTTGCCATGACAACGCAATGCCTTTGTCTAACCGAAGGTTAACCTGAACCCTAAAACCAAGCCTTGACCCTCACACAGGTCCATCCCAAAGTGAGGAGAAGACTAAATCTCTCTCTCTCACACTCATACACACACGCACGCACATGCCTACACACACACAGACACACACAATTATTACCCTGGTGGCCACTAGAGTGCTGTGCTGTATTACAGATAGAGATAGGAAGCGGCTTTACCATGACATTTTAAACTTGCCTCACGGGCCAACTAGTTACCATTAAGTGTTACTGAAATACAGGCGTCGACAAAACAAACGGGAAGAGAAAAACAACAACACATGTTCAGGGTGGGTCACATGGACCGTGGTTTACATTCTCTCGTCTGCAGATCACCCAATTACTTTTGTTTTTGTGACTCTTTTATAAGCCCATTTAATAAGGCCACCGTGTGAAATCAGCGTGAAAAAAGGCAGTTGGGAAGATTTGTTTGAGTAACAAAGATGGCCATAATCAGGGACGCTATGAATTGCCTGTTAATAATCAGAGATTATGTTACCAGCTGCAGTGGATTTAAAAAGAAAGAAATACTTACAAATTCGTAGGAAATCTCAGCCAGCAATCCCATGGTAGAGTTGTCTCGACTTTCCATTTATTTACCATTTCTCAATAATGGAGGACATAATAATGAGTTCAACGCTAAATTTGTTCATCGAGACAAAAAAAACAAAAAAAACAAAAAGCACATGACAGAGACATTTTAGTATATGAGATCATAAAAAAGGCATTTTAGTATATTGGATCGTAAAAGAGGGTTTTTTTTTATGTTGCAAAAATTACAATCAAAAGCACCATGCCTCTTGGCTTGAATGGGTTATGAGTGACAGAAGGGAGAGTGAAACATTCTGGAGAGGAGAGCAGGAATCAGAGACGCATTAAAGACACCTCCCACGCCGTCTCATCTCGGCTCCTCACTGTGCTCCAGATATGCGCGCATTAAATTATGACTGGAACACCGTTCAGTCAGTAAAGGTTTTCGGCTCAGTGTTTGAATGCTGCAAATGACTCCATGCCATTCAAATCATGTCGCACAAATGCACAAATGGCATCAGAAACTTAAACAAAGGTTTCCAACGACTGCATAACCATGTGTCTCATGGCTGATCTAAGTGTCTTAGAGGTGTTAGTGATCATCTGTGGCGCACAAGAGAGTAGGTGTGAATATAAAAGATGGATACCTTTGTCTTCTTTCCATAGATCAACAGATGAAGAGGCTCTGGACGTGCACTTATGAATGTAACCTATAGGTAACTTAAAAAAGAAAAACTCCACAAGATATATAACGGAGTTTAAATGAAAAATGATAAAACGTTTGATTTATACAAGGATGTTTTATTTATGTAAGGACACAAAATGGCATGTTTTCGTGCAACCAGCCTCAATTTTGACAGTACAATGCAAATGTACATGTCCAAAAGTGTGAAATGCTCTTACTCGCTCTTACGCTCACTCTTTTCCAAGACGTGCAGCAGTCCCTGGGAAGCAAATTACAGCCCCCGGAGAACACTGTCAAATCTGAAAATATGTTGGAGAAACATGAAGAAGGAAAAGTCAAATACAAGGACATCCGGATCATCATTCAACAGGTTTGATAAACTCTGTCTTGCACCTATCTTGTTCAATGGTATTATAATAGCCAGTTCAGCTGCTGTAAACACCATTGTACCTTTAGTTTGTGTTTTCATGTGACAATGGTTTCTTTAAGAAACAGTTCCTATAAATGGAGCATCAGTAACCATGTTGTTGTGACTGCTGTTACCTACAGATGGCCGTAGCTTTTGACGCCTTGAAGAGTGTTGGTGTAATCCACGGGGACCTGAAGTTAAACAACATCATGATAGTGGATCACATTCAACAGCCTTTAAGGATTAAACTCATAGATTTTGGTTTAGCTGTTCACAGGTGGCGAGCAGTTCCAGGAAAGACTCTGCAGGCGACTCAATACATGTAACAGTGATCAGACTTCATTAAATATGTTTTTTTCCCCCACACAGAGCACCAGAAATCATACTGGGTCTGCCATTTTCAGAGGCCATCGACATCTGGTCGCTGGGCTGTATAATGGCAGTCATGATGTTTGGTGTTAAACTCTTCCCAGCGAACACTGAATACTATGCAGTAAGTAATGTACGATAGCTGTAACACGTATTTAGAGTTAACATGACATGTTTTTGATTGGAAGCTGATCTTTTCTGCTATGTACAGTTTTGCATACTGCATTTTATACACAAAAATACAGCATTACTATTTATTTCTAACTAGGATGACAAACTGATTAGGAGACGAGCCAATATCAGTCAAATCAGCATTTTTTTCTTCTTCCAATATTTGGAACTTAAGAGTTTCAAGATGTTTTGACCTGAACAAAGCTTCATGACTAACATGATGATGTGCTCTGTGTGCAGCTCAGATTCATCACTGATCTCCTGGGTCCACCACCGCAGCATCTACTTAACATTGGAAAGAAAAAGCCTTTGTTTAACAAGAAAATAGATGATCAGTGGAAGCTGAAGGTACAATAGACAATCTTTACCTAACGAGATAAAGGTTTTATAGGTCAGTATTTAAAATATTATTTCATTTACAGACTTTAGGAGCACTTCCTGGGGTGAGGCAGGAGTAATAGTGAACTAAAAAACAGGAGATACTATTTCAGCACACTGGACGAAACGAAAACGGTAAGTGTTAATGAAGCTGTACCCACCAGCCAAGGGACGCATATTCATTGTGTCTATAGTTCATGCTTTTGGAAGGACTTGACCACAGTTGTGTTCTCCAAATATTTCCTAAACCAGGTGCGTCTGGAGAGAGACAACCCGAGAGAGGCAGATGAGAGGAGGGAGTGTGTCGAGCTGCTGAAGGCCATGCTAAAGTGGGATGAGCAGGACAGGATCACCCCCAGTGGTATCCTCAACCATCCTTTTATAACCCAAAGCTACCTCAACGACACCTCCAACCTCAGTGGGCCCAGCAGGTGATATATTACTCAAGACAAACTGAAGAGAAGTAAGTGAAAATTCAGTCTTCAAGTAATTATGCAAGTAATTAACTGTACATTTTCATTCAAAAATAAGTGAGGCACTGCCAGCAGGTGTCATCTTGGTTCCCCAAGAACAGGATCCACTTGGGAGACGTGTCTAATGAGGTAAAAAATGTTATTCTAGAGAAACTTATGGCTCCACCAGAGGAGACAAACTGAGCCCTAAACAGGACTAACATACAAACTCAGTGTTCATTTGTGTGTTTAGTCCACACCCTAGATTAGATTAGATTAAATAGTTGTCTCTACTGCAAGTGACTAATTGTATGCCTTCATGTTGTTAGACAGTGGTACTGACCGGACTGCATCTGTGACTTTTTATCCACCATGGTTTTAGCTAGGATAGCTGCGGCTGCTGCAATTACCTCTTCATCTATTGTATATGGCTTTTTGGCTTTGGAGACAAGTAGGGTTGCCAACTCCATGGGACACCTCATTGGCAGGGCTGGCCGGCCTGATTGCCTTCGCCCTTCCTGGCGTAGTGAATTATTATTTTTTTTAACCCTCATTTGTATGTGTGAAACAATATTTTCTAACTATTTGATTTGAACCTCAGTTGAATTATGCATATTTTTGAGTGATATGAACACATGGAATACAAATTATTATTCAACAATTTATTTTTAAAATAAAATAAAATAAGTATCTTTCTTGAACAGAAACCTGTCCTGCTTAACTTAAAACTGTATGAATTAATATAAAACAATAGAAAGCAGAGCATTCCTCTTGTCGTAGGGCAATAAGAAAAGTGCAAACTATAAGGGCCAATGGCCTGGCTGAGGGCTACACCATTAGCATTAGCTTGGTGTCTTGAGGAGGCTGAGACCTCCACCTGCAGCTGTAGTGGGCTAATCATCTGGTTGTTGGGTTTGACAGGCCAGAGTCAGCGGAGGACCATCCAGCCCAACCTCCAAACTATTAGTGTGTTTAGAGGTTTGGCTGGAAGGTGAACTATTAATGACTCCTATTTAATGACGCCCATTGGTAACATGTTACCAGTGGCCATTGACCAGGTGTCACAAGTATGTTTGCATTAGTCAGTGGATAAATTCAGATATATGTGATCTGTGACAACACTGTGACAATATTTTTTATTTTTGAGGTTAATTTTAAATTAATTCTACCACATCCTATGACATTTATAGAAATGGCATTATTTTATTCAAATGTGACTGAGACCTTTATCTACTGTTTCCTCACACTTTCAGTGTGCACTTTTCTTATTGCCTTACGACAAGAGGAATGTTCTGCTTTCTATTGTTTTATATTAATTCATACAGTTTTAAGTTAAGTAGGACAGGTTTCTGTTCAAGAAAGATACTTATTTTATTTTATTTTAAAAATAAATTGTTGAATATTAATTTGTTCCATGTGTTCATATCACTCAAAAATATGCATCTAATTCAATTGAGGTTTGAGTCAAATAGTTAAAAGAAATCGTTTCACACACACACAAATATGGGTTAAAAAAAATTCACCACATCAGGAAGGGCAAAGGCAATCGGGTCAGCCAGTCCTGCCAATGAGGTGTCCCATGGAGTTGGCAACCCTCCTTGTCTCCACAGCTAAAAAGCCATATACAATAACTGCACCAGCAGCAGCGACCCCTGTCCTTAGGGTCAGGGGGTCCAGGACCCTAAAAGGTTGAGAACCACTGCTCTAGTGGGCCTTGTGTTGTAGACTTGATTGGCATTTGCCCAAGAACACCAGAATTGGTAGGTTCTCCACTGGCACCCTGTGCTTTTCACAGGTGAGAGCAGGTTCACCTTGAGCACACGTGACAGACGTTAAAGGGTCTGGAAAGGCCATGGAGAACGTTATGTTGGCTGTAACATCGTTCACCATGACCGGTTTGGTGGCGGGTCAGTGATGGTCAGGAGGGACACACAGATCTCTACAGTCTAGGCAACGGCACCCTGACTGTCGAGGATTTCTTATTGGTGCATAACAATACCCAGCCTTATGTGGTGAGTACGAAGCCAGTTCTTGGAGGATGAAGGATTTGATAGCACTGACTGGCCCCCATGCTCGCCTGAAGTAGAGTCCTGGGGTATACAGTAGAACACCTGGGACCTGGTTGGACCTCAGACTGTCCAGGAGCTCAGTGATGCCCTGGTTCAGATCTGGAGGGAGATGGTGAAGGACACCATCCATTGTCTCATTGGCAGCATCCCCTGACATTGTAGGTTGATCATTTTAATCTCCATCAAACAATGTTGCAACATTTCGTTCCTAACACATTACCCAGTTCAAAGCTTTGTATGTATATACGTATACAGTACATACATATGTAGGATCCCTTGATCACATGCATGCAATTGCAATAATGGCCCCATTTCATGTGACTTTTGATAGTTTTATACTTTGCAGCAGCAAACTCATTTATTTTCATTTTGTTAATGTTTTGGGGTATTTATGCCTTTCTGATAAGTGGCAGGAGAGAGAGACAGAAAGTAATAAGCCGAGAGATTGGATCTCACACAGTGCCCGCCCAACCAGGTAAGCTATTGGGGAACCCCCCGGTGTTCTATAATTTATATTTACAATCAGATAATTACACTGATGTGTAGAGCAGGCAGCTTAAAATAACTGACAAATCTGACATTCTTGCATGTTTACTTGACCTATTTACTACAAAAAAACAAAAATCCTCTCAAGATACAATCAGCACCAAATCACATTTTCAGTTGAACCTGTAAAATAAAACATACCCAGATTTCAGACAGCAGAGGATTTACGACATGGTTTGTGTGATATATTGTGTTTGAGCATGTCCCGAATAAAATATTTATATGACATATATCATAAAGTATAAAAAGAGAGCTATAATTAATGCTATATTTAAATCATTATCTCGGGAGACTGCACTTAAATAACTCAATTTGCCATCTTGAGCTCAAGCTGCTGCTAAAACTGATCATTTAGCAAACTACAGAGTGATGTCATGTCAAACTCCTCTGCTCTAACACTACTACTGTAACAAAATACATACAGATAGACTTGTGAAAGGACATTAATGTTGACATTCTTTACTCAATGTGTGATCAAAAGTGTTTCAGCTTAGGAAATATCCAAACCGAAAATAGCAGTGGAATAAAGCCTGAGGAGGCAGCAGGGGACTGTGGGCCCTATTAATATTTCCGTCATGTTGAAAAGGAAGCCTCCTTTGGTTAAAAGACACAAGGCGTTTTAATGTTGGATGTGTTTTAATGTTGAATATGTCTTCATGGGCATTGTGTGATTGTTCCTGAGCCCTGTCAAAGAAGAATTTCGCTCACCATTTGGGACAGACAGTCTATCTATCTAGATAACTGGCAACCCTTCAGCACCATCAGATTCCTCAGTATTCAGGTCAGGAGACTATGCTTTGACTGTCCTTGTTTGGAGAATCCGCTAACAAGCAGCTTTCTCAACCTCCACTGCATTATTTTGTAAATTTGTCTTTATTACGCATAGATTGGAACAATCTCATCCTCACCTTTTGAGACAGAATATTTGAGTAATTAGTAGCAAGGACAACTCACTTTTAACAAATTGCTCTCATCTCAGGGGTACTTAACATATTAAGCGCTGCACATTTTCTTTGTTCTCGCGCATTAAGCCGCTGTATTTGCTCTTCAATCTTGTGTTTGTGATCGTTAATCATTACTAATGACCTTCATTAGGTCTTAATTTACTTTATCTATGTCTGCGCACGTTTTCCTGCGCGAGCTTGGTGCAAGACTTGGCCAATTATGAAATATAATAGTGGCTACATGATGAAGTTAATGTCACCAAAGTCAGGAGATATTGATGGGTTTCAGAAAGGCTATCTAAACTGTTGAGCATATTTGGTTGATGAGTTCATTAATGGTGAGCCGTTTTAACTGTCTCTTGACATCGAATTGAAACATACGCAGTGTGCCCTTCAGTGTTGTTTAAATTTTCAAACAAATATATCACCTGATTAATTCAAATAACTTTGTTAATTTGTGCCGCTGATTATCTGCCCGGTCCGTGATGCAGCACCTCATTAGATTCTGAATGGCCAGAAGGCATTCACAGCAGCCAGGCTGAGATATTAAATATTCAAACTGTTCATATTGATATTCAGGAGCATTACGTGCAGCAACATAATTAAAATGTACAATTATTAAACACACTCTGAAACAAGCGGAAACGTCCGTTGTTGCAGAAAAACGGTGAAGAAGAGAAATTTCACGTCATCACAGCTGAAGCAATGAGGTCCACCCATCCTGAAGGACATCCGAAAAAACTGCAGAGGAGAAAGTATTAAAAAAAAATAAAAATAAAAAAGTATAGCTCGTGTATTTTCCCAGATGGTAATGGGGAAGAGTTATTTTTTCCTCAACGCCTCAGGATCTGGACTCAAACGGCAACCATTAGTTTTCTACACTGTCGCTTAGTAGTCCCGTGGAGAAATTGCCCCACTCCTCCAAACTCCATTGATACCAGAAAACTCAAAGCCTCGTGGTAAAACTGTAGGCGTGGGCACACAGTGGAGTGTATCTTCCATATAACATCTGCTGTTGCAAACATGTTCAGATTCTCCAAGGGCTCCCACCAGGAAGAGCCATAAATGATGGGTGGAAAACATATACATCCACTAGAAATATAGTTTTGAGGACATACTGACTAAATATATTAAAATGTAATTTTAAAATAATTATAGGAAGCGTAAAAAGTGACTATATGAAATGTTTTTTACACTCGTTCAATAATATCCTAATTGGAACCATGCCACCCATAGATGTTTGTACACTTTCAGGGTGATATTTGGTGATTAACTGATTTATATTTTCTCTGTTCTAAGTTAACAGAATAACTTAATAACCTGAAAAATCGAATGAACAGCTCCGGCATATAGACTGTATAAAGATGGACGCTGCTCATCACAAGTGAAGCCAAAGCAAGCACAGCTCCCCCTGGTTGCTGGCTGCAGTAAAGCTTATAAGCACCACCTTCTCCATGTTAGTGGATGGGACTTGGGTTGAACAAAAACGCTAAAATACACATCAAATTATTATTATTATTTTTTTAGGTAGTTATTATAATGTTGATGCACGTTCAAGTGCCAATGTTTTGGTTAAGTTTCAATTTAGTTTGTTATTTGATGCTATTGAAATAGGATGTGACGTAACGGCAACCACCAGTTGCCATTCCCACCGCGCCATAAAGTGCTCCCATGGGACCATGGGAGTTGTAAAAAACAGTTTTTACAAATAAGTACAGTGTATAATCCAACGCTTTCTTGTAACTGGTGGATGTAGAGCAGAGTGCAATATTAATTAAATGAAAAGTGAGTCTGGTGAAAGTATGGCCAGGTCATTGATGGCTCCACACTTGCAGACTATGCAGACTATGCAGACTCTGGCTCCACAGTCGCAAGATGGCTCAGCCGGTAACTCCGGGAAATTAGCATAATTTTGGCCAATGCAAGGAAGTGAGGAAGTGGGCGTGTCCATATTTATATACAGTCTATGCTACAGCAGTTAATAAGCCAAGAAGAAAGCAAATAACTGGAGAAGAAAGCACAGCATTCATCTGTAAGAGTTGGTAGGATGTAAGTATAAATCAGCAAGTAAATTGCAAGCACCTCAAACTTTACTTACACAGGACTTAATGTACCTTAGTACAGAGCCCTGGAAGGGACATGGAAATAACAGAGAGGCACTGAATTATTGAAGAACTTTTGCAAGATCTCAAGTAAGTTTTTCATTAAGATTTTTGTCAGTTTAGTCCCGGGGTCAGTTAACCTACACATCAACAAAGGAACACACATGTCAGTGGGGGAGGAGGGGTCCTAGAATTTAAAGGATTTTAATTTGAGCTTGGCACGGTATATGAAGTCATTAAATAGCGCTTGGAAGTAGACAAGTTTTCTCATGAGTAAGGGGTTCAAAGAGAATATTTAGCACAAGGAGACTCTTGTAGTAAAGCTTTCTCTGACCTGGGGGAGTTTGTCATTAGCACTCAGCTGCAGCATCCTGGACGACAGAGCCATAGAAGCAAGCCTATTTTTATGAGAAATCACTTTTTTTCCTCTCTCTCTAAGTCCCTTTGCCACATTCCACTACTGTAACTGCTTGTGGTTAAAACTATCATTTGCAGTTGTATTAAATTGCCGATATCGCAGTGTTCCCTGTGCTGTAATAAATCTATAAATAAAGCTGGATGTTAGATGGATGTTCTTTACAGTCATGGTGATTTTCTCACCTTCTACACGGGGTGATCTATGGTACGCTTCACAGTGTGCTCTACTTTTATCATATGTTTTTTACCCTTCGTTTGAGTAACGAGCAGTGAACACGACCTCTTATAGCATGGTGGTACATCCATAGTGCAGTCTCATATTCATTCTATTTTTGTTGTTGTTAATTTGACTGATTTAATTACCCTCCATTTTATAAGCATAGGCTCAAATAGCTGAAGGCTGAATAATTCAGTTTACCTGTTGCAATAAATATTCTTTCAGTCCTCCGACAATTAGAGCACTTTAATTTATCTAGACCGAAACACCGGGTGAATCCAAAGCAGCTCACTATGGAACAGTACAAAGGTGACTGCATATTTAATGACCCGGTCTTTAATTGAACATGCCGAGACATTTTCAAATGCCTGAAGAGTGAGGAAATAACAAGCTTTAAAATGTGCAGAGAAGCGAAACCACTCTGACGCCAGGGAGGACAATTCGCCGTGATTAATTCACCAAACGCCACGCGGACAAACAAAGCGGATTCGCGCAGATTCCATTTTAAAAGATGGCGTTGCCTGCGAGGATCTACATGGGAGGAGTGGTGGTATTTCCTGATGAATCAAAACATGCATGTCAATTTTAAAGCATCAAGAGACGTTCCCCACGCATTACTGTTAAGAGGCGATTCGCATCTGAATACTGAATGAGACAAAGTAATCCCCTCTGCGAGTACACATACATTTTCAGCTAGGTTCAGCTACCATGAGCTCAAAACAATCAATGAATAAAACAACACTCGGGGCTTCTATGCGAGTGGGCCCTTTTAATTTTTCCTGCCCAGATCAACCTCGGCACCGCACTCAATTTTTCAGTAGCCTATCAGTATTGCTGCCGAGGAGGAAGCTTGTATCAGCTCTGTTGTCGTCTGTCGCCTGCACTCGTGTAAGATGGGAGAGCAGCCGAGAGAGAAAGGTTTTGTCAGCAGACAAAGAAACCTTTTAATCACAGATGTGGTCTCACAAGAGAGCTAGGTTCATAACGCGTGGGTCGCTGGAGGTCCTCATCTAATATTCTTAAAGGTGGAAAACACTAGGAACAGATTTCAGGGCTGAGCCGGGGAAATTAAATCTGCAAACTGCAAGCAGTTTCAAGAAGCGCTCTTCATTCTAGGGCAGATCTTCTTTTGAGAGCAGGTTTCCATTTTTGCTGTTGTGCCGTTTTGTTTGAATGCTGCCGTGTGTCATTTACTATGATTTATCAGTATTGTGATGACTCATCACACGCATTGAGGATGGTATCAGGGCTTGACTGGGGGGAAGAAAGCAAAAGAAAAATGAACAGAAACAGGGCTGCTTCTTCAATACATGATATTTATTCTAATTTAAAATGAAGATGCTCATTTGGAAAAAGCTGCATTTGCACCACGGCCGATTTCAGTGGCAGGATTAGTCTCACATTTGCTGGTATTCGGTTTGCAGTCTGGTGAATACACGAGACCACTGGGTATTTGTTTTTCATGAAACATAATGGGCACAATATTTTACTGAGACATGGCAATGTCTTTGTTGCTGGATCACCCTAAATTCATTCATCAATCTGGGTCCCCGTGCTTGATGACTGGCTGACATTTGGTGAAGACTGAGCGCAGGTACAGTGGCAGGTCCGTGATACCTCCGTGGAATTATTTAGAACAGCAGGAGGCTCACAGATACATTGCACACACCTGAGAAAAGGTCACAGAGAAAAATGGAAAACAGCAGCAAATTGCCTCTCCATCCCATTACTGGTCTTTGTTTCCACAATATGTTACCCAGCATGTCACACTGGAGGGCCAGCATGAGCTATGGCTTCTGACTTATGGCAAGAACTTTGCTAAAGTTAATCTGGTCCAACAGTTTCTCGCCAATAAATGTATTGTTTCAGCTCCTCGGGGGTAAAGGGTGTAATGGGAGGTTGACGAAATTACTTATATCACATGTTTAATGTTTGACTATGAGCTTACGTAACATTAAGGTCTCATTCTATTAATAATTGTCAGTTTGAAGAATTTGGGGTGACATTTAACGTGACTAGTTTAATTTACTCCGTAAACCTCAGGGCTGTTTTTTTTTTAACTTTACAAACAAGTAATTGTGTTCAAAGTTTACTGCGTTTGGCTGTAGAGCAATGCTTTTGTTGCATCAGTTGGAAACAAAATGTTATAAATGATTCATAAGACTTGGCTGTTGCAAATTTGGTTTTTGTCCCTAAGGTTCGTCTTGCACAGTCAATCATCTGGCCAACACGGAAATTCTGCTTAGACCAGACCAGGGACCCCCTGTGGGATGCACTGGAGCAGGCCTGATCCACAGAGGGCCCTCCCCTCAACCCATAGGACCCAAAGGTCCCCACCAATAACGTTCTGTCTCTAGACACCACAGGACACCCTCACAACTGTTTTGGAGACCTACACAATATTAGGAAGGTGGTCATAATGTTTTGCTGGATTGCTGTATATCATAATTTTTCCTCTAATCGACTGGCTCACTGGCTCATCATGTGTGTTTTTACTTATTTCATACTGCTTTTCTGTTTATAAAATTTTTATTTCTACTGCTTTGCATTCTGAACAGAAAACTCAAGTCCTGATATATCATCTGGGCTTGCCTCTCTGAACTGTATATTCAGTGTTTAACTTCAGTTGAGCGCACAAAAACGGCTGCTATAAACTCTACCAGAACATTAAAAGTGTGTGGCATTTTTTTTACTGAGGTTATCAGAAACCTTGGAGTCCATGGCAGGTTTTGGTGCATATATAGTCATTTAGTCATAACCTCTCTCTCTGTTCATTTCAGAACTCAACCCTACCCTTATCGTCTGTCACTTTTTTCACTTTTCTTGCCTATTTCAGGACAGGAATCAAGGGTACAAGGAGGAGAAGCCTCCTCAGACACCTGGGAGTACCAGGCAACCCTGGGAGTAAGACTCTTGGGCTGTGCTACCACGAGTATTACTCCCAGGGTTTCTCCAAAAAAAACTTCTAACGGGCTACACCTATTTAAACCTCAACTTCCCGCCAGTCCTTAAGAACTGAAGAAGGTATGATGATGAGTGGTGAAATGTAAACTCTCAACTCTCAAGTCCTTTCCTAAAGGTTTTTCGGATATATGACCTGGATGACTGAGAACCTTCACAGACATGCTCCATCTTCTATATCGACCCATCTTAATCCTTCCCTACCACTCCTCTCATCCCTCATCAACTTCCCTCAGGACCAGTAAACTGCTTTGCATCAGCAGAAGTTGTGATTTTAACATATTTCCAAGGTCAGTAATGATATACATAAACGCCTCATCTTCCTCCACCTCATTTTCTCATGACTTACAAACATTTTGTGTGAATGGCTTCCCATGTTGTAATCTTCAGTCCAATTTGAAGGCAGCATACACATGCTTGGTTTTGCCAGTATCTATTGCATCAACCCATGTCCTCTCCTCATGTTATTTCACCAAAAAATACAATCTTTCATGAATGAACGACACATGATTTGGTTGACTTGAAGGTTATGTTACATGATTGGATCCCTGAAGATGCCGCCTTTGCTTGTGAAACTGAGAATCTAAGGATATGTCGTTATTGTAGAGGTCTCTAGGATACATTTTGGTTTCAGAGTATGTGGACGAAATTGACTTGGCATGTAATGCATTAATATTGATACTATTGATTTCTTCTTCAATTTATTCTCTTCACATACGGCCCGCAGGCCAAAACCAGGCTGCCAGATGGTCCAATCTGGCACGTGGCATGAATCTGCAAAGTGAGAAAACTACATAGAAGACACTGAGTGCAATGGCTCAACAAAATTGGCACCTATTCCTAATTTGTCCACTAAGAGACGCACTGTTTTAGTAAGAGTTACGGAGATAACGCAACACAACAGCAGACTGTCTTCCCGTTGACTATGCAACTTTTGTCCTGTTAAAATGTTTCCCCTAATTCTGTTTCACATTGTTAGCCAACTTCTTTTGAACTAATTACTATATATTCCCGTTAGGTCCTCTCAACAAGCTACTCAATGACGTATTTCAATTCAAACTCTAAGCCCTACATTCACATTACCCTTAACTATTCCATGATTTTGTGTTACTCAGCAAATCAAGCTTCCCACCAGCCTGATTTTTAATTTTCCTTTAGCTCTGCACGAAATTAACAACATGGCAGGGATTGTTCAGAGTGGGAGTATACTGCCTATCATCATTTACACAGGCATCAGAGCATCAATAGAACATTTTGCGTGTGTGCGGAGGTGTAAAGGGTGAAAGTGTAGTGGCTGATGAGGTTAGGGAGTGTGTGTGCCTCTGCGGGTCTCTATGGTGTTTGCTTCACTTTACGATCTGTTTTGAGAAGACTCACAGCGAAAGGCTCAAATGTTCCAGGCTGTGTTTCTTCAAGTGCATCCAGTGTCCGGGGCTCGTCAGGCACACAGCAAAAAAAATAAATAAATAAATAAATCTGCCAGTTTAATGTGCTCACTGAACAGGAACATTGTGTTTGACTGGGGCTGTTCTTATCTGCCCCTTGGTAGTATCCTTCTCACATTCTAATTTACTTTCCACTGAAAGGCATTTTTGTTATTAAATTATTCAAATGAAGACTGCCATACTCTATGAAATAAACTTATGGGAAGGGTTAAGACTCCACTTTAGGCGATAATGGTTGCTCGGTATTTTAGTAAAAGAAAACAATTTTAACCAGTAGCCCTCAAACCATTTAGGAGGACAAAGGCACTAAGACCTCTTCCCGATGAATGAAAAGTGCATGTAGAGCATTTACTCCGGTGTATCACTGTTAATTAACTGCTGCCAGTACATGATGGGGAATATTCAGTGTACAGTATATACCATGTCCCTACATATAGCATTTGTTGCAGGTGAGACCAAAAGGAGATCTTTACTTTAAACCTCGAAAAAAGTAGTGTGCTCTACATCCGCATGCCTTTTGTAGCATGTTCTCTGATGTGCAAACCTTCACAACTTCAAAGCTTGAACGCGATGGAAGAAGCACATTTTCTTTTGTTTCCTGCATCCATACATACGTCCTATATGGATGGGCGTTATTTTGTTTTGCACAGCAGAAAACACGACTTCAAGATGAACTTTGGAAAAGCAATCATTCAAGCCTACACGACGGAAGGTTTTTGACAAGTCATGCGTCCAGCGCAGACTTTAAGACTCAAACTACGTTTTCCGAGTGATCATCCGCAACCCCAGACTGCTCTGCATTGATTAATCCAGGTTATGACTCATTACATTTGTTTCAACGACGACGTGTGCGTTGCCTGCTACTGGCTGCCGGGTTGGGCCAGCCGAGCAGATTTCAGTGCCTTTGTAGCAAATGACATGAAAGACCATCACATCTCATGATCTGTAGGTACAGCTGCTGTAGGTGTAACTCTTTTTGAATTGTTGCTGTCATTTGGATGTGTGAAGTTCAGAGGTGTTGTGAGCCAGAGACATAAAAGCGCTACAACAAAGCAGACCTTTTGACAGGCTATCGTAACATCTGTGACACGCAAAAAGACAAAGGAAAAAATATTATTCTAACCAGTCTGACTGACAACTGCGGTCATGATGAAGTCGAGCAACTTTCTGTGATTCCCTTTAAGCTATCACTTTGCATTAGAACAGCAGTTTCATGTTTACCACACTTTGCTGCCAAAGTCAAAATGTAGTGCAAGGGTAGGGTGTCATTTTATTTGACATAGAGGAAATAAGCCTGTGGAATGAGGCTGGGGTGGTGGATGAGAACAGACACCACACCTTAAGTGAGGTGTGACTGAGTAACAAAATTGTTTTATATTTAAAAAATAAACGAAGATGCCACTGCATGGCTGTCAGTGTTCTGTCTGGCAGAAGCCCTGATAGCCTCTGCTGCAATAAAGCCAATGTTCAACATTACTGTTTCACTGTGCATTCAAACTGTGGATTCAAACTCGCCAAAGGAAAATGGCAACCGCTTCTGCAGCTCACTTCTTACGACGCTTCATCTCCAGACAGCGGTGCAAAAAAACGTTTACTCCCGCCGAAAGAGAGTACAAGCCCCAAAGCTCCTCGGCAATTAATTAGGGATTTCTAATGACGAAAACCACGGTTATGAATAATCAAGTTTTTGAACCTCAGCAGTTTGCATCGCCTTGAGGGAGATCAGCACGCAGCCTTTTTGTAATTATTATCATTCTCGTGTTTATTTTCCAGCTAATTCATATTAACCTTTAAATCTGCCTTTCGATCAGATCTGTTAGCGCTGCGTTGATTTCAAGCATCACATCTGGCATTAAATAAACAGATTAGCAACACAATTAAAATTAAAACCACACTTTTGTGTCTTGGTCGTCTAGTTTATGTTGTTGCATGCACCATGTGACATCATGGTATGTGACGGTTCAGTCAAACATTAAATAACACACTAGAAGAAAGGGCAACTTCCTTATTTTTATCCTTTTCTTTTTCAACACTGTGAGCTCTTTGGTGATTTCACAAAGTGTTTTTTTTTTTTTTTACATTTACATCACAAGGAGGATTACTGTTGTGGATTAGAGGGACTGAGTCATGTGTGGGTAGAACAGGTAAGCAGAAGCAGAAGTGTTGCTATGGTGTTGGATTTGAAAGTACTCTTTATGTTTCAAGATATCAGACTTGCGTGGGCAAAGTCGGTGGAGTTGTCATCCACCCGACCTTCCCAGCTCAAGTCACATTTCTCTGCACAGTATTTGATCTCGAAAAATCACGTCTCAGGGGAAATCAGAATGGTGTGCACAGTAATAAAACTGTGAAAATGAGTCAAAGTAAGTGACTCTTACAACAGCAACACATTAATTATTACCTCTGTGAGGTTTTATGTATTGCTAATGGTTATAAAAATGTATGCAAAGTGTGGAGCTTGGAGTGCTTTAGGACAGAGAGAAACACAGAAAGCACAAAAAGGAAAGTGGATTCATTTTAGTCCGGGGGTCGCATACAGCCCAATTTGATCTCAAGCAGGGACAGACCAGTAAGATAACAGAATAATAACCTGTAAGGAACGACAGCAAATAAATAAGTGCAACTACCGTCTGTGTTCTGTGTCCACTTCTCTTTCTAAAAACAGTGAACAAATTGGGAATAGCAGTTATTTATAAATGCTGCAGCCCAGATTAAACACTCTGGGGGGCCGCTTATGGGCGCCAGCCATATGTTTCACACCTGTGGGTTACACACCCGTTAGTATCAGTAAAATGGTTCTACCAGCAGGAGGCAGAAACCATGTAATCATGTAGTGCAGATATTCAATTGTAGCCAAAACCCAGAAGATTTTAGGTCAGTTGTGTAATCATCTGGAATCTTTGCCCCATATTTCTTCAGACATTTTTGTTTTTTTAAGTGAGTAAAAACTGAAATATTAATTCAAAACCCCTGCAAAACGCCCACAGATGATTTATATATATATATGCAAGCTTTTTTAGACAAGGGGCAATGAAATCAGAGTACAAGAACAAAACAAAATTGCAACACAAAAGATATATGTATATATAAAAAAAATCTAAAATAGGATGATCTTTTTGTGTAGTTTACAAATTCAGGAAGTCTATCCTCCTTGGAGGAAACATGTTATCGCAGCGCGCTGCAGACACTTCCGCTTGTGAAGTGAGCAGCGCGGGCTCCATAGTTAAGCTCTGGTGATCAAAAGCGAAGGCAGCACACCCACAAATCCAAACAGCACACCGCAGCAAGAACAACTCGGCTTCCCTTGTTGTTGCCTTCAGACGGGAAACCCATAGGTTTGAACGCACTGGCAGCGGGTGTACCAAAAAAAAAATAAAAAAAACCAAGCCCCATCAGACAAAAATGTGAACCTGCTCAGTTCACAAAGTTGTTGCGTCTGTGCGTCAAAACTCTGTGCACTTTCAAATATAAATGTAAAATCAGTACAAATGTGGTTTGTGCTCAGTGAGAATCCTTTTTTTTTTAATTTAAAATTATCAAGGTTGTTTGATGGTTTTTAATATGAATGACAATATCTTCATTGACCGAAGTGTAAACAGTTTGCTACTGCTGTCTGATTCCTTTGTATGTAGGTATTACATGGTATATTAGATTATGCACGTTCACGTAGCATGAACCACGTACTGTAAGCGGCATAAACTGCAGTTGAGTCAGGAGGAAATCCAGCCAGTGCCTCACTGACATGAGAACATACTGTATGTATGCAATTACAAAAGTGCATCGCATACAAGGCAGCCACACTGCAGCAAAATGCTGCAGTTTCCCCCTAAATTGAATTGATTTGCTGCTGCCTACAGAACTGATTAGACTGTTAGTACTGTTCTTCCCTGCACACCGCTGCGCTTCCTCAAGTAAGATAGCATCTTGACAGGGTCTGAATTAAAATGATTTTCTCCTGTCTTTAAACTCCTACTATCCTGAGTCACTGCCTTGCTCATACACCTTTGTGTGAAATGTCAATTGTCCAGAGTGCTGTCACTTTATTCTAAAACCTCGCTGCGTTCTCTGACTCCTCCCTGAGCTTTATCATATCACCGTACGGCCATGTAACAAGAATTTAATTTACAAAATCGATTTAAGTGCCATAAGTAGATATTTTGGCATGATAGTTTTGTTATTAACCAGATTTCATGCTGAACGTTCCCGTGCGCAGAGCCATCAAAAATTAACAACAGTACAGTGCAAAAGCCAGGAATTGCTGGCAGACCAGCTGTGCGCATCAACATGCCCTGACGTGTTATTTTCAGCATGGAAGCATCCTAATAAACCTTTAAGCACTCACAATGATTAGCTATTGCATAACCTGAAACGGTGCCAAAGGGTTAAAGCCCAGTTTTAATGTAGTTGGAGCATTACTGCGCTTCAGTCTTGGGCCGTGTTCCAAAAGGACAATTTAAGAGAATTACTGGAGGCACATCAAGTTGTCAAGATACCCGTTCCATCAATGAAAGCCTTAAGAAACATTATGTTACCGAAGAGAAATGCACCCCTCACGTGCAGGCCGTGTTAATTTGCCGCATCCATATTGCAAATTGTTGAGCTGTTATGGATACATTGGAAGCAGACCACGGTTTGTTGCTTCATTCTGTGCACTTCTGCCGAGTTTCGGAAACTGCACACTGTGTGGGCTGATGCACAGACATTCTGATGACATAAAAGCAGCAGTCACTTCATTTGATTTATGAAGCAGAATTATGGAAGAGGCGAAAAGAAAGTGTCATTTCCTTTGGATTACTACATGTACATAAAGTTGCCATTTTTACACATCTGCTGCTCATCATCTTGGCCATGGACATTAATCGCAATATATCACAGGAAAGCTTAAAAAGTGGTTCAAGTGGTTTATTTTTGGTTTAATTAAAGTAATGCACTAAATAAACCACACACCTTTCAGAGAAAGCCCAAACATTTCTCAAGCTTGTGTTAGTTTGAGTGCTTTTGGGAAAATGTAAGGTCACCACTATGGCTGCCACTTTTCTTCTGTTGATGATATTCATGCACAGAATTTTAAGACACAGCCGGGGTGATAATTCAGGTCAGTATGGAAACCATAGTCTCACTTTCCTGCTTTTTGCAAGTGATTGATCCTTATGGTTTGCAGCCAGTGTGCAGTCCCTAGGATGAGAGTCAGAATCCTCAAGTTTGAGGCCATGGCACTTTGATGGAAACCGGTGGACTGATCACTCTGGGGTGAGCTGATGCTTTAATCAAAGGTGTTCAAGTATCTCTGTGCGCTTCACAAGTGTCGTAAAATGGCGAGAGAGACAAATTGGTTCAGACTCACCTGAAAAATGAAGAGGGAAGTTGTAAGGTATAAGTCCATCTATATTCCAAACCTTACCTATGGTCATGAACTCTGGGTAGTGACCACAAGAATGGTATTGTGGATGCAAGCTGCCAAAATTAGTTTCATCCTTAAAGTGGCTAGGCTCTGTCTTAAAGAGAGGTAGGGGCTTAGACATCTTCACAGCACTCGGAGTAGAGACTAGAGCTGCTCTCAAGACAAGAGGGGCCATTTTTGAGGTGGTTCAGTCATCTGGTGAAGTTGCCTCCTGCACCCTAACTCCTGGATATGTACCAGTCCATTTGGGAGTAGACCCTGGGGTAGACCCAGGGCTGAGAGGAATTAACAGATGAGATATTTAAATACCTTTTTTATTACCACCCAGCAGAGGCACTCAAATGTGGATAGGAGGACCAAAGTGGATAAATGGATAGATGAAATATGGAGGACCTGGCTTTTCACTCTCTATATACCTATACTGTATAACTGTACTGGCTTTTGAGCTTGTGGTCGTTGTTTTTTTTTTTTGGGGGGGGGGGGGGGGGGATCTGAACTTTTTCATTAATGCAGCTTCAAATGGCTGTTGTGGCATTTATGAAGAATGGGTATAGCGGTGATTAGGACGTGCATATTAAAACAGAAAAAAAAAACAGAAATATTATTCAAATGATTTTCATACAGTCAGATGAAGGATATAGAATTATAGTTTTGCCTTCTTTCCGGCATTGATTCACACTAGCACAAAATACACATTCAGCTTTAACGTATACAAAGCCTGTGTCTGTTTATGTAGTCCCTCACTCTGACTGTGTAACAAAAACTAATAAAAACAAGAGTGCTGTTACTGTGCTGGCTAAGACAGATCCATCACTGCAAAGAGAAGCACATATTAAATCATACTATTTCACCTGTTTTCCTTCACATGCATGTTCTGTGTCACTATAAAGGACTTCAAACACCAGACAGCTACAGAAGGTAATTGGATGAATCTTAATGATGCTCTCTATTTTTTTATTTCAGATGATCAGAAAAGTCTGCACAGCCAAGACTTTATTTGTCACAGATATTTCATGATATGCATTGTCATTGGTTCATCATCAAACCATGCAATGCCATATTTTTTCATGAGTTTTCTTATATATATATATATATATATATATATATATCTTAGATTATTGATTTTGGCAGATCTTCTATTCACTTTATGGAGTTATATTGGAAACTGATGTCAGTATCCAAGAGGTAGAACATGCAGAATATGAAACACGCAATATCAATTGGCAGTTTACATGTTGTATTCGAAAGGAAATAGGTGCATAATCAGAATCACGATAATTCTTCCATGTATACTAAAGTAAGTTATGGAGTTCCACAGGGTTCGGTGCTAGGACCAATACTCTTCGTATTTTAAGCTTCTCTTAAGCAATGTTAAGAATTAAGAACAAACTTTATATGTCAGCTGGGATAGGCTCCAGCAGACCCCCGTGACCCCTAACAGGACTAAACGGGTATAGAAAATGAAATGATGACTTTATATGTCCCGCATTGTTTTTTTTTATTATTATTATTATTCATAAACACTGTAAAACATTTCTGTTGGTATGCAGATGACACCTAGCTTTATTTACCCAAGAAACCAGATGAAATAAATCAGCAGGTTAAACTCCATGTGTGCCTCAAAGACATGAAGACTTGGATGACTTGTAATTTCACTCAGACAAAACAGAAGTCATTGTTTATGGCCCTAAATATTCCTCAGATATTCAGATATTCAGTATCTAATCATACCGTTTCTCTGGATGGCATTACCGTGCATGGCCTTGGGGTAATATTTGATCCCCTCATTCCCCATGTTCTTGTGAGTGTCTCCAACCTGTAGCTGTGTGTTTCTGACATGTGCTGATGCATACTAATCATTTGTGGTCCTGGTCCCATCAACCTGCTCCATCTTCTTATACAGTATGTACGGTATGTACATACATGCATGCAGTTTATCTTGTTCCTCCCGCTGCCCTCTTTCCTTCCTCTCTCTTTCTGTCTCTACCCATCTGGCCTTTAGCAGATGGGTCCCTCCATATGAGCTGAGTTTTGCTTAAGGTTTCTTCCTGTGTAA
The DNA here is from genome assembly GCA_005024645.1 of Planiliza haematocheilus. Lineage (NCBI taxonomy): Eukaryota > Metazoa > Chordata > Actinopteri > Mugiliformes > Mugilidae > Planiliza > Planiliza haematocheilus. The sequence goes on from SRSE01000764.1 coordinate 1,673,602, forward strand.
AGGGAGTTTTTCTTCACAACTGTTACCTTAGTGCTTGCTCGGGGGTTTCAGGCTGGGTTCTGTCAAGCATCTTGAAACGGTTTCTATTATTATTGATGCTATATAAATAAAATTTAATTGAATAGAATCATTGCATTCACTTAATTTGGAGGTGTTGGAAAATAAAATGTAAAACATATATGAAACTAATTGCATAAAGCCTTTAGAAGCATAAAGTGTAATACTTCTACTAAAAAGATGTCACCTGAGTCAGCATAGGTTGGATCAAAAAGTAAAATTTAAAAATGAAATACAAAAACTTAGTATCACCAGAATCTCCAAATGAGATGGTACATTATTAAGCACATGTCCTATCCTAGAGAACAAATAGGCATACATGTGTAGGTTGAAAAAACACCACTTACAAATCTTGCCACATTGTAATACTAAACTACAACAACACAAATTGTAGACTAGTCAGTATCTCCATGGAAATTGAATAAATAGCCTGCTTACACCATCAGGTCCAGTTCCACAAAGACAGATGTTCCTCATCACAGCAAACATGATTGGAAAGATGCTATTTAATAAGACATGCAAATAGATGCAAGATCCATATTTTACTATCCTAAAACCTATATATCTTCTCCAAAAGACCTCTCACATCTGCTGAAAAACAACAAATACAGGCAGGTTACATCTATACAGAACCCAAAATAGCAGGACACAGTGGCCTTCACGCTTTTCAGTACAGTGTACATGACCTCTGTGCTGTGCTCAAGATTGTGGTACTGGTAGAGAAGAGGATGCAGTAATATAAAAGACTCCAAGCAAGTCCTCACCATGTCCTCCCTGATTTTCTTTTTCTTCCAGCGTAATTATTACCTGAGGACAGATTTTTTATTTATTTTTATTTCTTTGATTCAATCAAAAGCTATAATTGCTTAAGTGGTAGAGCTGCATTTGCTTGCATTAGCATTTTCTTTGTTTTCCATTGGGAAAGCCCAGCACGACCTGGTCTGATCTCTGGAATTCTGGCCAGGGCTTATGGACGCTGACTGAGCATAAATATTCAAGCTTTGTTGCACCATCTGTGCTGCCACATTAGAAACAGCACCATCATCTCACGAAACAAAAGCTTTAATGCCGCAGCTACTTGTGGAATTACAATATTGTTTTCCCAGCTTCAACAACAGTGTGACATTTTTAAAAGTGCATCGTTATTAACACGCGTTAAAACCACAATATTACGTAATGGCGACAGGTTGAGAGGTGTGTGTTATTATCAGTGACACAGACACACCAGGAAATAGACTAAACATCAGCGCTATCCCAAATTGTCAGCATTCATCATTATGTTATGTAATGTTTGCAAAGAGACTGAGACTTAATTTCCTTTCGTTTTAATTTTGAAAAGGGCTTCAGCTTTGTCATTCTTTGTTGTCACTATGCAAAGGCTATTCATGCTTGTATTCATTATTGAACGTTTCTAATGTGGTTTAGTGTGGTTACTAAAGGAGCTTAGTTCTCTTGGCTGACACTGAATATAATCATCAGTGGAAAAACAGCACATAAGTGTTTTTTAATTAAAGTCGCTTGCTTAGAAATGCCCGAGGCAGCTTGTAATCTCAAAGCAGCATGTTGTTGAGAAAAGGGGTGTATTAATTTCAGGTCAAAATTAAAGTCTGTGTAAATTTTCCTATCAGAAGATATAAAAAAAGAAAAAGAAAAATGATGGTCGCTGTTTTGTGTTTTTAATTTGTATTTTTCCCCCTCAAAAGTGAGGAAAATATGTTGAATGGGGAAAGACTGCTGTGGTTTTACTGTGTCCAACTCCTTCAACCAATCCTGTTCCATTTACTAAACATTATTCACCTTTTTAATACAACCTGTTTTACTTTACTCTTGTAAATGTTCATAATTTAAATCAAAAACCAGGATAAAATATATTGATATTAAAAGTTCTTTACAAGAGCCGACACAGGCTAGCCTGGTGTATCCAGATGCATCACTTAGAATATGTCATAAGTCTAAACACGCCATTTGGATTTCATTATGGACCGTGTTTAAACCAATGCAGAGGAAAGAAATGTTTGTAATGTAAAAACTATATATTTCTGCACGCCATTGTATAGTAAGATAGGCAATGGACTTGTAGAGTTTCTTGAACACGTTGTGTCGCTCATCCAAGTTATTCTGATTCTCCAGCCACTTAGGGGATGACAGTGGTCCTCCACTGATTGGGACTAGCATTATGACCACCTTCCTCATACTGTATTGGTCCCCTTATTGCTGCCAAAAACAGCCCTGACCTTTTGAAACATGGACTCTACTAGACCTCTGAAGGTGTGTCGTGGTATCTTGCACCAAGATGTTAGCAGCAGATCTAGATTTAAGACCAGTTGCAAGGTGGGGCCTCCATAGATGGGAACGGACCACACGGGCCAGCCTTCACTCCCCATGTGCATCAATCAGGCTTGGCCGTCCATGACCCTATCACTGGTTCACCACTGTTCCTTCCTTGGCACACTCTTGATAGATACTGACCACTGCAGACCAGGAACATCCCACAAGAGCTGCAGTTTTGGAGATGCTCTGACCCAGTCGTCTAGCCATCACTATTTGGGTTTTGTCAAACTCAAATCCTGATGCTTGCCAATTTTCTTGCTTCTAACTTTGAGGACATAAATTTCACTTAGTGCCTGTCATATCCCACCGACTAACAGGTGCAGTGATGAAGAGATAATCAGTGTTGTTTACTTCACTGGTGAATATCCATATGTATTGAGTATTTGTTTGATGTGTTTTTGCTCCTTCTCCTTACTTTACATCCTGTGCTCCTTGCTGTAAGGTTGTGATGACCATTGTTTGTGTTCCATTGGGTGGTGGGAATCAAATAGTACATGCTGGTCAGTGTGGCTGGGTTTCCTACACACCTCAATGTTGAAGCTTCTGTCTTCCTCTAAATGCTCGTCAGGAAATGATTCAGTGGTCCACCTACATACACCTGAAGGACAAAGGACATGTCCACATTTTAGCCAGAGAAGACAGATGATTTGGAAGTGTATCTAGCCATTAAGCGACTTTTGGAAGGGTAACGCCCCACCAGAAGCTACAGTAATTTTTGGATATACCATGATCTGGATGACTGAGAACCCTCACAGACATTGGTTTGTCTTACAACCAGTTGGAGCAACAAATGATACATCTTGCTTGTCAACAAATGCCTCAAGCATTGTTAACTGTTCATCCCATTATTAGTTATTTTGCTGTCAATGTTTTTGCAATAGCAGACTCTACCATGTGGTTTCTCTGATGGCAGCCACTTTAACACAAACTCAACTCAGACGACATGTACAACTACGCCACCACTGCCCATCACCGCACATAGCCCGCCTGAATAATTTGACAGGCCTGGCAGAACTTAACCAGACATAATAAATTCCAAACTGAGAGACTCCAGACCAAAACTGCCCCACTTAAATATTTAGAGCGGGGGAACTTCTGGCTGGCTTCCAGGCTAAAGACAAGACGCCACACAATTAACAGACATGAGCACAGACGCGCCGTACATCTGACAATAAAAATGTGATTGCATAAATATTCCAATACAAGTCATCAGTATCAGTGATTAAGCAGGGGCAATGTGAACAACAGCCAGATGGTTGTGCTTCTGAACTTAATGACACTTCTGAACATTTTTCTAACTGAAGCAGCATAATTAGGCAAACTTTTGTCTCAATTCAAGGTCATTCCAAAACATGCAAACATGGGACTCAGGGAATGAGCCTACTGAGGCAGTATCACAGCACAATAAAAAACAAGAGGATAAATAACAAATCTTAGAAGATCAGTAAACTAAATAAACTAAGCAGTCTCAATACACTTAAGTACATAAGAATATAGCAAATAAAACAGAGTTCTTGCACCTGGAACATAGTTATTGGGTGACAGTGACTGTAAGTCAGCTTCTGGAGAGAAGGATGCCAGGACTGCAGTACTCAGGCCAGTTCGCTTGAGCCTCCTCAGGAAGGACAGCCTTTAATGGTCTCCTTTAGTATGCTGGTGGAGTTCTTGTGCCAGCTGAAGTCACTGGTGACGTTCAGCCCCAGATATTTAAAGCTGGCAGCGACCTCAACTGCAGCACCCGCTACATTTCCTGAAGTCTATGACCGGTTTCGTTTTCTTCACACTGATGCAGATTGCTGGCTCTGCACCAAGCCACCAGATGTGCCGCCTCAAGTCTGTACTCTGTCTTGTTATTACTGGAGACTAGCCCCACCACTGCTGTGTCATCTGCAAACTTGGGTGCTCTAGAATGTAGCTGCGTGTACAGTGGAAGGCTGAGGACACATACCCGAGGGGAGGCAGTGTTAAGAATGATGGGAGAGGATGTGATGTTGTGGAACCTGCCACTTTATGGTGGAGTTAGAGCCAGTGTACGGCAGTCATTCATGCCTGACACTGCTGAGGACTTAGGAAAAGAGATGATGGTGGCAGATTTGAAGGCTGTTGGTATCTTTGCCAGAGAGAAGCAGTTGTTGAAGATGTTAGTCAGAACCTCTGTTAGCTAGTGTGCACAGTCTTTCAGGACCCGGCTTGGGATGCCATCGGGCTTGACTTTCAGGGGGGACATCCTGACGTCCTCTGTGTTCTCTCTGAGGGGAGGGGCCATTCACAGGTGGTAAGCAGAGGCTGATGCAGGGAGTAGTATGAGAGGCATTAAAACAAGAATAAAAGAAGGAAGGAATGGGTCTTGGGTAACTTCGCAGAAGGTGTTGCATCTCATACATCTCATAAAGTCTATGGTTTCTACTTTCTGATTGTTCTGTAACTTTGAGGATGTGCTTTGAGGATAAGGTTTACTTTTACCACGCTCAGTGAAGTAGTCATTTAAAGGTTAAGCATGATCATTTCCAAATCTTTTTTTTTTTAATCCGTTAACCTAATCAAATCTTAACTGCATTTTAAATCAGATAACTTCATTACAGTGTGGGCTGGAGAATGGAAAAATCTTCAAGCAAAAAGGATCTGGCGAGACGCGGGAAGCACTTTAAAGCTTTGGGGTCTTCGGGGTCTGAAATTGTATAGGGCTTGTGGTCAGACTGGAGCAGGGTTCCTCAAGGAGGGCAGAGAGGAGGAAAGCGTGGGAGGAGTGAAGTGTGTGAATCTGGATGAGGTCAGTGAATCAGGTAGGTCCACGGCCGTGGAGGGGATGGAAGGCAACCTCAGAATTTGTTCTATATGCCATATTGAACTGGGAGCGAGTGGTGCTGCTCTCGAGCGTGGGCGAGCTGTTTCCAGGGTCAGAGTGTACAGATGAACATGTTTCGGGGGCACTACCTTAACATATTGGCAATTATGTTCTGCAAGTGTGGATGATGAAAGATGCAGGGAAAGGTGGAAGTGCATTATGGCTTAATAAAGGATGCACAGCACTGCTAGCTATGTACCATCAAAGAAAGGACAAACAAAATAATGTGATCCTAATAGAAGTTATTTTATTTAAAGCTCTCTCCACAAAGCCCCTTATGGATGTCCCCTAGTGTCAGTGAAAACTTAGCACATGGCCACTGCTGCTGTTTAAAATTGGTCAACCTTCAGGGGTTTCCAAATCAGTTGCCTCGCCTATTGGCAAGCTTCAGCTGTCCCAGTCTCTCAGCAGATCAGCCGATATTCAATCAGCCAAACTTTAGCAATTGGTAGTTTGCAGACCTTCAATTTGGAGAGGGCTATGATTTAGAACGTCATTGAAACCAGAAAGGAAGTCTGTTTCAACTGTCACTCACAACAAGGACACCGCCGCTTCATGCACCCAGCCTAGGGGCAGAGCAGCAGCAGGTGTGTGTGCCTTTATTCTGTTTGTAGGCTTTTCTGTGGTTTACTGGCTGCAGAACAAGGGGTATTTATCTCCCACAATAGCACCAAGTGACATCATTAACATCACTAATTATAATTTACACAGACAAATATTTGGGCAATCGTGCGCTGCAGAGGCACTGGGAGCTGCGAGGCAATCTAATTTGAATAAAGCTTCGAAAACCACAATGGCCAGGGACACATGCACCGTAACGTGATTAACAGCCAATGGAGGGCGAGGAGGCAGGCGAGACGTGTTCGAAAATGTACACATTGCTTCTTATTGCGGGAAAGAAATGATCAAAAATGCAATAAGTGAAATGCAGGAAGTAAAAACATGTAACGTTTCACAATATGATGTTATAGCGCCAGGAAATAATACTGCTGGTTGTCAGGAACAATTTCAGTTTCAGCGTACCAGCATTTCAGTATTTTAATGCTGACACATTTTAGCAGGATTGTTCTCAGTTAGTCTTCCATATACAGGTTTCAAGTTATTTTGGGGGCTTTTATGGATCTATTTTTGAATGGTGGTAGTGGAGAGAAATATACTGTAATGAGATAAGAGAGATCAGACAGGACACAGCAAAGGACACAGGCTAGAACTGAACCTAGACCACTGCAATGAGAACCATAGCCACTGTAACCCAGCAACATATTTTCTATATTACATCTGCACACATGTAATACTTAAATCAAAACCGCTTGGTACTGACATCAGTGGATCCCCCAGTTCAGAACAAGCACAATTTTCCACCCTCTCTTTGAGGTTCCTACCTTTGGGACCTAGTATTAAAGGGTACTAAATCCATCTCTGATCTTCTTGTAGGTGGCAAATTTGGATCATTTGAACTGTGTCGGTGAAACCAGTGAGGGGAGGAGCACGCAGACAAAAGACACAAGGCAAGACGGGTGAGTGTAATCACAGGGGAGGGAAAAGACAAAGAGAGAAGGTAAAACTCCAGTGGAATGAGAAAAAAACAATTTACAAAATAAAGTAGGAGACCAGTCTGGATAACAAAGATGTACCAAAACACAAGATCAAGACAGATTTCTACTCACTACCACAAGATGTGCAATATCATCCCCCACTTGCTCCCCCTCAAATGACAGAGGAACAATGGGAGACAGAGCTTAAACTACTTTACACCTACTCCCCATGTGCCAGGCACAACTTAATACGACTCAGAGCTGACCAAGGAAAGACTGGTGAAGATTTTCCCTAATGTAGATCCATCTTGGGGACGGAAGTTAAAACTATAAACTGATAGCGGGTTCTCAGTCCGTTGGGTTTTTCCAGTCTGACATAGATGGCTTCCTTTACCCCTCTTTCAACCCATCTGTTTGGCTAAGATTTGGACGTTGTTATCTTCAAAGGAGTGTACTTTGTCCCTCAGGTGTAGGTGGACCACTGAATCGTTTCCTGATGAGCTGGCTCTCCTGTGTTGGTACATGCAGTACGTTTGGTTTCCCCGATGTACGAGTCTGTACAATCTTCACTGATCAAAACAAGTCCAGTTGCCTTTTTTTTTAAATGCCCTTTGGATATATGTATTACATTACACCTTCTTCACCTCTAAGGTACCACTCATGGAAAATTAATTACTTTCATATTATTATTATTTAAGTAATTCATTTAGGATGTTTCCTTTTCATTATGAGAATAAAATACAAACGCTTGAAACAAAAGCAGCCTGCTACTGGATTCCCAGAGTTCAAATCCTGAACAGTTTAATTACTTAAAATACATGCCTTCCCCAGTGGTTGCCAGGGAAACCAACAGTAACTACAGGACTCCAGAAATTAAGAAAATGTGCCAAGAAATAGTCCTGCAGCCACATGCATCTATCACATGCAGCAACAACAACGTGTCATTTTTACTGTACTGCAGCTTACTGTTCACTTTTCAGTTTCCGTTTACATTTTACTTCATTGTTTACATTTTCAATTGCACATGCATATTTGCAATACTTATTTCATATTTTGTACTATATGTGTGGCAGAGTGGAGTGGTGGCTAGCACTGATGCCTCACAGCAAAGAGGTTGTGGATATGAATCCATCTGGAGCGTTCCTGTGTGGAGTTTGCATGTTGTCCCTGTGTCTGCGTGGGCTCTCTTCCTCCCACCATGCAAAGACATGCTCATTAGCTTCATTGGTGATTCTAAATTGTGCATGTTAGTGTTAGTGAATGGTTGTCTGTCTCTCTGTGTTAGCCCTGAGACGGACTGGCGACCTGTCCAGGGTGTACCCCACCTCTTGCCCGATGACAGCTGGGATAGGTTTTCCAAACTGATCCTTTAACACTTACCTCTGTAGCTCTGTGCCACTTTTAGACATCCTGTAGTTCAGCATTATGGGTCCGCAGCCACACACAGAATGGATGGTTAAGCCTTATGCTGCTCAATCCCCCAAAAACCTTAGATAAGCATTTCCAACTTGCAACACCGGACAAGCGTATGTAAAGAGCCAAAGTTAACAAGAGACTGTCCCGTCAGTGTCATAAATTAATAATGCTTCCGATGGCAGAACTGATACAGTATCTATGTTTATTTGCATCGACTCATTTATATTCACCTTTTCCTGGATTAGCTTGAAATAAGATAAGAAATATTCACAATGACAAACTCATCCCGACTAATGAAACAAGCGCACGACAAATATGCTTATCGCTCCGTAACACAAGGAGAATGTTAATCTATCAAGGGTTATCTCAATGATGAATTTAAATGACAACAAGGTTTTGGGCCCGATAAAATTATCATTTCAAATGTCCTCCTAGTCAGTACCCCTCTCACCTTCGTGACCTCCCCCACAGAGCGGAAATGTCTTGTGAATTTTAAATGAGCTGGTATAAAGATCTTCGTCGTGAAAAAGGTCAGGAGGTCTACCCCTTTTTTTTTCCATTTAGCCTTTCAGACTGTCACTTACTGCCGCGTTATTATCAGCAAACTAACTTTCCACTGAAGTCTTGACATGCATTTGATGACATTAAACTTTCGAGTGTCACTTTAAATATTCATTGAGACGTACGGCCTGTTTTGAATGGAATGAAAATGCCATCTGTGCAACAAAACTTTCATGATTTATTGATTTAAAAAAAAAAAAAGATATAAAACAGACCTGAGCCTTTGAAGACAGGCAATCCGATCGCACGTTTTTTTTTTTTTTTCACTCCATCTGCCGCGTTGATTTGCCAGCTTTTCGTGCGCGGTCTTGCTTTATTTTTCCTGCGTACAGATTGCACCGCGGTTTCAAACATTTGCAAAAGGACTGTCTGTGGTGGAGGCCGGACGAAGAAGTCTGTCTGGGAAAAGAAATAAATAAAGTCACTGCCAGCAGCGGATTTAACTAATAATGTAAATTCTGCATCTAATTGGCAGCACACCAGCTGTTTCTCATCAAAATAATGAGTCTGTTTTCTTTCATGAGAAAAAGATCTGTCTTCTTCAGTCACTGACGGCTCAGCTCCAGTTCTCATGTGTTTCCTCTGACTGCAGTGCGTCCTCTCAGCACCGTTTAGATCTGGTCTGAACCTGCCTAATTTTGCCAGCGGCCTAAAAGGAGAGAGCTTTTACCACAGACAGGCAGCTCTCTCGCTGCTGGGTCTGACTGATTAATTTCCTGCCTTTGTTGGTCAAGACAATATAGGCCCAATCATAAGTCTTCCTCCTCGTCTTCGTCCTCCTTAATGGCTCACTGCACAGTTTGATTGTATGCAGATGAGGGAACCTGATAGAGTCAGTTTTGTGCACATGCATAACTGCAGGGTCTTATATCTGCCACTTGAGTGCGACTTATTAATGATTCTGGGACTCCAGCTCTTACATACCATATGCACTGCAATATAAAAGGTTAATAGGTATTTTATTTTCATAATCTTAAGGAAGGCTGGAGCTAGTGGTCAGATTGCAGTTCTTGCTGGGTAGGTATTAAATAAAAGAGCCTTGTGGCATTTTGCATTAGTTATGCTGAATGATAGCCATTGGGTAGCTTTAATGAATGGCCTGACTTAATGAGATTGCCTCAGCTCGGACTGTATCTGTCACAGAGTGAAGCTATCCAGGATCTAATTAAGTCTTTGTTTGATTTTAATGAGCAAACGTTTGAAAAGTGTCACTGATCAATATCTGTTTGATACACATAAGAACTTGGCAGCTGGACTTTGCGCGGGAATGTCAAGATACAGAGCATATTTACTATTCAACCGAGAAGCCATTATGAGAGCAGGAGCCTACAGCCATGTTAGCACTTCTGTGTGGGGATGATTTGAGCGAAACGCTGATGTCAGCATGCCTACATGCTCTCAGTGAGATTCGAACAGGCTTGTATGAACCAAAGCGCTTGACTAGAAGGCGGCTGGACTTCCTATTGGTTCTTGAAGATGTTTCACCTCTCAATCCAAGAGGATAAGAGGACCCCTTAGACTTATAACGTTAGCACGATAGGAATTCCTAATCAGCGGTGCATGCAAAGTTTGCTCATAAACAGGAGCACTGGACAAATTAACACTTGGATGTGATGATGCGGTGGAATAAAAAACCAAGGTATCAACAGAGTCAGTATGACTCATTTTCTGTGCGCTTCTGTTTTACAGGCTAGGGACATGCCTGATTTTAATGAGAGGGTAGATGAACATTTTACTTTTTCCGAAACAGAAACAACCAGAAGTAGTTATGTTGCACTACCAGAGATTAATAGCTGAATTATAAACTTTTTAATTATCAACCAGAATGCAATTGCTCTTTATTCTGGATGGTTCGGTTTATTTTTCATTAATACAAACTGGCTTTACAAGGTGCTGGACCGATAAATATGGAATTTAGAATTCATTGCAGAGGCATCAAGCTGTTCACGAATAAAATATAGTTTGAAGCTTACGGAGAACGCCAGTGTTCAGTGCAGTTAGCCCACTGTTAATTTACCCATTGAACGGGACACCTTAGCCATCACTGCTGCATTGTTCAACATTGCCCTTCCAGATACCAGACCCCATACAATTACACATGAAACCAATTAATAAATCTAACTAATAAATCCAATTAGATCCTTGGAATTAGAGTTTTGGTACGCTTCAATGCGCAACTGGTTGCAGGTCTGTCTAAGAGCGTCCAGAGGAATCTGATAACCTCCTTGGATGTCCAAAAAAAGAGACAAACTATTTGGTATGCACATATTTGCCAGGCGATGAGGTGGCTGCCGAGGTGACGGACTGACCGACTGACTAATCCGTGGAGCCACTTCGCCGGCAGTTAAAACCAAAGAGAGGCTCAAGCTGCGCCAATTCAGAAACTGACTCACACTCGTACACGAGAACCTTCAACAGCCATGACGTAGGCACTAACATGAAAACCTTCATGTCACCCCTAGTGAGATTAGATTAATTTCAAGACTCCATTAAGAGCACTCATGGATAATTTTCTTCCACAGCACGAGAAATATCGCTAAGTGATGGCGTGCAGTGATGTAGTTTGAGGGATGCAATGCAGAAGCTTCACAGCTTGCAACGTGATTAATTGTCACAGCATATGTTGCTCCATCTTGTGCCTCATCGGATTTTGGTGCATTCTCCATACTCTTTATTTGCTTGCATTGTGACCTGAACATGAACGTATGGCACTAATTACAATCACCTTCTAAACCACAGTTTTACAAGTGTTAGAAGCTGTTATGAAACATGCTACGAATAAGAGAAACATAAACTGTTATTACTGAATTTATGATGGCTTGTCTTACTGGCAATAATTACTGCAAATGAACCAAAACTATTTTTCAATATGAAAACTAGTTTATTCATTCGTCTGGATTTAAAATGGTAGTTTAACTTGTACAGAACCGATGCACTGTACAGCAGGTGAAGGTTCTCATTCATCCAGGTGATGGTATATCCAAAAACAAAGCTATGACCGAAGCAACTTGCTTCTACTTCTTCTTCTTCTTTTTTTTTTTTTTTTTTTTTACAGAAAATCCTCTTGTTACTTCAGTCAAGAGAGGTTTTTTATGTCACCGTCACGATGATGCTCCTGCAAAAGGGACCACCTGCTGTGGAGGTCTTTCTAAAGAGGTTTTGTTCCAGCATTTCCAGAGGAACACGAGTGTGACATATCACCAGGCTGGAAGCAAGCCTGACTTAACCCCACGCAACATTTTTTGAATAGTTTCTATGGTGTGATTTCAGTTGCTCCACAGGGAAATGATTATGCTGCAATAAAGCGCTGCCAGGCTAATCAAACTGGTGGGTTTTATGCGGTGATGGACAGAAGAGGAACGACGACACAGTCATACACGATACGGTGCAGAATTTGGGCACTTATCGATGCAAGTTTGTGCTTTGGGCTTTTTGACAAGTTCAACTCTGAAGTACAGACAGAAGGATCATGGTCATTCTGTAATTAGAACAGCAGTGTGCTTGACAGCGATTCTAATATACCTGGCTGTCCCAAATCTACACAAGTTACCTTCTGATACATCCTGAATGAAACAGGTAGGGTCAGAGCACATCCAGACATTTGGACTGTACTAGGTCAGACGCATACTTTGAATAATAACGGTATTTTGGCAGCAAAATAGATTGGTTGTAAGACTATATAACTGTGTGCAGAGGCATTTTTTTCTCAGCGTCGGTTGAAACCCTCCCCGTAATTAAATCCAAGTGGCGTGTTACAGGACTCATATTCCGATAAGAACCGAGTCTGGTTACGTCAGGCTAATGTATTCACTCCCGTTTCCCCTTTTAATGTTACAGTTTGAAGTTATTCCTTCATAATTGCATACAGTGACTTCCTTGTTTCCGTACAGGAATGCACTCTAACAGAGGAGTGCATACTAAGACTAAGGCTGCAAGACTAAAGACATCAGTCAGTTATAGAAATATAACATAGTACCCTGTACATTTGAACTGCCATTTATATCTCATGAAAAGCAGACTGTGGACATGAGCTCTGCAACATCTCTATCTGCATAATTTGTCTTTATCATAATTACATACATTATGGCAGAAGTGAAGGGTAGAAAACACCAAGCGTGTTACATTTACATCCCATTAATGACAACTCATAACAGCACATGTAGGCAACCTTGGTTGGACCTGCATAATGCCTCCCAGGTGGGCTGTTAAAATTCTACAGGGTTGTGCTATAGGACTCATAAATCACTGTACTGAATGTTGAAGTGAAGGTGACCCAATCGGGGTCATCGGTAATACGAGGATACAAGTGAATGATCCCTGTCTGTTATGTCGATTACTTGCTATTAATTCGGATTCGTTCTTACATTCACAATTACAAGAGAGATGTGGCTCAAAAGAAAGTAGCCATCGTGTTCGATAAAGTGCTCCATTGCAAGATGCGCTGTACTTCACAAGAATCAAAGTGAGAACTTTATTTCTTCGCTTTTTGTACAATGAAGCCATCCAAAAAATGCCTCAGTGGTTTGATACTCGGTAACACAATAAACACCAATGCAAGCTGCAAACACATTTGCCAGGAGATGCAGCCAACAGTCTGTTTGGAATAATTATCTTGGCACCTTTTGTACAGTCAGCTAACTAAATAGTCGTATTTACTTCATGTCAGGCCTTATTCACAGATAACGTCAACGGTCAGGCCTGTTTGCATGGCAGCATCTTGTTGCCTGAAGACGCGGGTCCTCTGTTTGTTCTCCTTCCACAGTTTATGCAGATTCGGCACAGAAGTGGCAGTTTTATATAGTGCTCATATATTTGTGCGGTTTTACAATAGGAAATGCTGCAAAAAGGTTTCGTTTAATAAGCTCGACTCGCGCCTTACGTTGGTGAGGAGTACGAGTTAAATTAAAGGCGGGTGGAGCGTCCGACAACGTGCACATTCTAACAGGTTTTTATAAACACTTTAATGGCATTTGTTTTGTTTTTTTTTTTTATTTGGCGTCACATAGCATGGCCAATTCTCCGCTGAAACTTCCATTTAGACTTTAATTTAATACCCTGGCTGCTCCGGATTTGATGTTCAAAAACAATGAAAGGGGAAAGAAAACTTGTAAGGTGACAGAGGAAACTGCATAATTGAAAATGAAATCATGGAGCACCCCGACGAGACCGTAGTAATTTGCATAATAATGAATGCGCATGTGTTATTGTGTAGTCTGGTACATGCTGTTTAACTACACTAAGACTGTGAAATGGTTTGTTCCTGGGCTTTGAACCTCTTGCTGTACAGCTGATGACTTTGCACTGAGCAGAATGACAGGAAACTAATGGAATACCATCTCTCTCACGTCGCAGCTCTCTGCAAATTCATTTGAACACATCTGTTCCCCTCGAGTGTCATCAAGTGAGGCAGCTGTATAATGTGGGAGCATCATCCGTTAGTGGGGAAGAGCACATCAGCCGCCATTTATTTAGAAATAAAATAGGCTTACTCGTATACTGTTTTCTATGGAATGATATCCTAGAGGCAGAAACAACACATAGAAAACATACTTAAAAACAAAAACAAAAAAACAATTTAATTAAATCTAATTTATCAGTTAAAAAACATGCTACCGTTAGCGGCCTGTTATTCGCTGTGCCCTTGACCTTAATGAAATATTCAGTAGAGTGACACACACACACACAGCGATCTGGTGAAACACATGCAGGTGTTAGCACTGGGTGGGCAGCAAGCAGACGTCTTCATCTGCAGGCGTCAGAGCCATCGGCGTTGTCATTGCTCCGCTCTGACCCGCTCCAAGCTGCCTGACGCCTGCATCGCTTTAATGGTTTCATCACACGGAGCCTCCGACGTACGAGGAGGGATTACTGTGATTGCACCTTTCCCACTACCTTGATATCCGTCTGTGTCGTGGCATCGCGGGGTCACGCGGGTCTGTGACTGAAGGGGCCGCCGCGGATTTTAATGAACCCGCGGAAACCAAAGTGTCATCCATCCAGAGAGAGAAATATCTCTTTGGCATTCAGAAAGTCATTTTAGATGTTTTTGTTCTTTTTTCTTTCTTTCTTTTTTTTTTTGTCTCCGGTGATAACCCAAGTGAAAAAACGATTTTACATTGAGGGTCTGTGAGAATGTCTCACTTGAATCATATTTAATTCAATGATGCCATGAGGAATGAAACTAAGCCATCTAAACTGTTTTTTAAAAGGACTTTAGAATGTCAGTGGGTGAGGACAGCACACATATTAGGTCTGTGGCAGAAACTGAAGAAATATTTTGACCTTTTTTTTTAACTCAACTGTATGATCATTTTGGAGAATGTATTGTGGTGCTGTTAAACTGGATTGAGTTAAATGCTTAAAGGGAAATTACCATGTTTTTTTTTACAACCTGGACCTTATTTCTGGCATAAAATATGATCGTTTACTCACCCATATAACTTTGGTGTCATTTGGAGTCGTTCAGACGATATTTAAATCCACGTATATTCATATAGTGGGAGTGAATGGGGCACCGAAACACAGCCTCTAAGTAACGTATCTGCTGCGAAACTTCACCAATATTTTGTTATGATACGCTAGTGCTATTCCCCGTTGAGTCTGGAAGTTAGCTGTTATCATCATCCGGGGTCTGTAGTCGCGCAGCTCTTTGCTATTTGTTATTTGCTACTGTTTTTTTGGCAACATGGTTAAATATTTTCTGATTCTGAGGTTGTGGACTACGACTTTGTTTATGATGGACGTCCTCAAAGTTTTAAGCCAGAGTATACGAATGAGGAGCTTGTTGAAAGAAGGATGCGGAGGCAGAGAGAGGAACAGATAACCAAAGAACAACAAACTGCTGCATGTCCGCAAACAGATAACAGGTAACCCCGGTCTTAATGGGGAATAGCACTAGCATATCATAACAAAATATTGGTGAAATTCGTGGCAGATAATGCGTTATTTAGAAGCTGTGTTGAGGTGCACCAGTCACTCCCACTATGTAGATATACGTGGATCTAAATATCGTCCGAATAACTCAAAGTTATATGGGTGAGTAAATGATCGTATTTTATGCCAGAAATAAGGTCCATGTTGTAAAAAAAATGGTAATTCCCCTTTAAGGGTTTCTATTATTCAGCCTAGCCCACGGACTAAACTGGGATTTTCTATATAATAATATAATAATAAAATAATAATAATATTAGGAACATGTGTCAGTACAACACAATACAACTCCATAGCTCTCTTAGTTATCTGAAACCCAATGCTGAATATTCTAATCTTTACAAAGACAAGATTTAGGGCAGGACACTGCTATTGGAATTCATTTGTTTTCACTAGTGTACCTAACGAACTGGCAAGTTGTACAATGTGCAATGTACCGCCAACAGTTTCTAATTAAAGAACTAAGATAAAAAAAAAAAAAAAACACATTGCACCATTACATGTCAGTGTACTGGTGCTGGTATTTGTTACTAGCACTGTGATAGGCAATACACTAAAAAGTACCAGATATTTCTTTGAAATCCCTGCATTAATTAATCACTGTGTATAACTAATTGTGTGCGTCTGTGTGAGCGTGTATAACTTCGATTTTGTGTGTGAAATGACGTGTTAGTGAATGATTTTGTAGCCTTTGGAGGGAACAAGGCAAGCTGTTTTCTTGTGCCACGGAAAGCTAACTAGCTGCTGGCTGCGCTGATGATACATGATACGCACATGAAACAGACATGAGAGCCGTATCTTAACATCTGACTTAACAAAAGAAAAAAAATAATAATAAACATATTCCTGGAAAACCTCTGTTTAAATGATCAGAAGTGAAGTAGGAAGGCTATGGTCACGTATATGCTGAGCAAAGCGGCGCTGTATCTCATCTTTGCTGAAAGAGCCGGCGGGTTTCTCACATGAATGCCTCCATATGCTGCATGCCTCACACATAAGAGCTGCAGGCCGGAAACAAGGAGTGAGCTGTTCTCTGCGGTTCCTCTGACATGCTGCCTCTGTCTCTGGGGCTCTTGGGTTTGCATGTGTGAGACCGAAGTCATGCAGCATTAATACTCTTCCTCTGTTTCACAGAAACCAGCTCATTTACTCAGACGGTAACCACGCCTCGAATTAATCTGAAATTGCTTTAGAAGTCATAGCTCTTACTTTTTTAACCGTGATGGGAAAATAAATGTGTAACTATTTCACTGCGATGTGATCTTTCGCTGACAGCAGATTATTCATTGAGTCACAGTAGCAACACCAGATGCTGCCCTTATACTTGCTGATTTGACACCTTTGTAAATACTGCAATGTGGAAGTATTCATAACTCTTCCTGGCACGCTGAATGGTACCGGAGTTGTGGCAATTTTTTAAATGTACAGTAATTATTAAAGTGTTGCCTTTGCAAGAAGAAGAGATTTATTTTTCCTTTGGCTTCTGTACAGTCTCCTCTGAGGGACCCCCCCAAGTGAAGCAGTCACTCGATTCACAGTGCGTTCCACCGAGAGCGCCTCTTTCAGAAAGTGATGTGTGATTATATCCGCTCGTCACAATTCTAATCAAAATAAAGTTTGGGCGTACCGCGGCGCTGGCATAATGGGAGACGCACAGATGGTTCCCGGCGGTAAGAATCAGATGTTGCACCTTTTCTGACGAGAACAAATGAGGTGATTTGCAAAAAGTAAAGAAAAAAAATTCTAATTTCATGTGACGTATAAAGCCTGGGAGTGCTTCTTTGTTGCTTTATTTCAAGCAGCATGTAAGCTGGGGCAGTGTTTTATACATGTTCGCAGTCTCTGCTCAGGGCTTGAAAGACACCATTTGTGGCGGTTAATTCTTCATAAAACCATCCAGAGTTGAACGAGTGTGTCCTAAGGAGTGATCAATATTAAATGATACTGTTATGAAAATATTAGCACAGCCACTGCACAGTCAAACACACATTACATTAAGAGAGGTACATAGACTGTATATAAATATGGACAATGTATCACCACTTCCTGGTATTGACCAAACTGACACTATTTTCCCAGGTATACGGGCAGTGTCATTTTGCAACTTTGGAGCCAAACTGCACAGTAAGTGTCCGAGAGTGGAGCCGCACGGCTTTCTTGGCCCGCCCACACGCCGTTATGTCACGTCCTGTTTCCATAGCATCAAATAACTAACCTTAAACTAACTTTCGTGTTTAGCCCAAGTCCCATCCACTACCATGGAGGAGGTGGCGCTTATGACCTATACTGCAGCCGGGCACCAGGGGGAGCTCTACTTGCATTGTCTTCACTTTTGAAGAGCAGTTCAACTGTCCATCATCATACAATCTATGGTTCTAATCAACTAGCCAACATTTATAGATTCAACATGGTACACAGGTCTGTATGATCCAGTGACATAACCTCATATATCTTCAGCATAATCTTTCCATTCTTTATCTCTCAAACACCCTTCATCTCAGTATCACACATTTAGTAAGTGGAACTATCTAAAAACCCTGCACTGCTATCTGTGCCATCCCAATATTTGTACATCCTCGTGGTGACTAAGGCCAGAGTGCCCAGATGACAATTAGCCGGCTGTGCAGCACAGGGGCTCATGCATGACTTCACTTTCATTCCTAATCGTTTTTCATTGTAAGCTGCCGTATCATATTTGTTCAGGTCGGGGGGAGAGAAAGAGCGCAGTTGGAGTTTGGGGCGAAGCAAAAGTTCACTCCAGTCCATTTTATTCCACAATACATCACTGATTTCTTGAATTCTATATTGCAGTTTAATTAAGTGGCATCACGGACCTGAAACCATCTGATTCCTTCTAATTAAGGTGAGGAGCTTTTCTTAAAAGGCTACACACAGGACACTGAGAAACCCAGTTTTTCAGAACCGTCTTATGCGCAAACTTGGCCACCCATGTGGAAGCCGCAGGTGCTTGTTGTAAGTATTTTCAACATCTGAGTTGCCTTGGTTAGCATAAGAAGTGCATATTTACACAGTACAAAGCTGATTGCAGATGAGTTCTGCTTGCTGCTGCATTCCAAACTACTTTTTATTAGTTTGTGCACATTCAATCAAAAGCAAACACACTCCTCTGAGGATGGAGTTGGTTTACTGGACATGAAGTAAGTCTGAATATTAATAAACATTCTGCTGTAGTGAGATATTTTTTTAACAGCATCTCTGTATTCATATTGCCAACTGGTAATCTAAAACGAACAAAGTTATTACAAATAATGCACAATCTAATATGAGTTCATGAATAAATTCCAGAGTTAATGAGCAGTAATTAACATGTCAAGCTAATAAGCTTATGAGGGATTTTGTGGTGCATCGGGACATTGATGAAAAATCCTTGCTGAAGCCCCGCATGGTTGTACAGGCATACCTGTGTGTGCATGAGAGTCACGCTGTTATTGCTTTCAATAACACCACCTGCAATAATAGCTGAACGTGTGCCCGCTGTGTGTGAGTGCACTTCACTTGCCCTCTTCTCACCTTCACAGAAGCAACGGGGTTCAAAAACACTGAAGCGCTTTTAGCCCGAGTTTATCAAAACAATCTCCTTCTCTGCGCCATCTGTCAGAAATCATAGACCGGCGCTCAACCTTTAACCCGCCTCTTTTTATACAAGTTGCTGTGCCGTGCGGTAATGAAAAGTTTTAGCGGAACTGAGGCAAGTGTTTCTCTAAACACTTTCCAACCTCCGCTGATCATACACTTCACAATCTGCTCGGCTTTTTTCATCGTTACGTGAGCTAGGGAATCATTTAGACAACACAGTGTAGGCGGATGTCCTTTTGTCGGTATGCACAGCATCTGTGTGGGCTGCCTGCTGGGCGCAGCTCTCTTATGGATAGGGCACTGGAAGGCACAGGCTCCCCGGCTGCAGTCAGACTGATGCAGACTGGTGGGCGCCTCATTGCTAACTGCCTGCAGACAGACACACCACAGCGATCGCAAGTGTACCAAGACTCTGGTTGGTATGACTGCGAGAGTGATGTGGGTATATTGCACATGTGTGCCCGAGTCCACTTCCCTGGCCTCTGACCTTCCATCTGTCTGTTTACAGCTTATACCATGAGTCAGATGTTGTGAATGAAAAAACAAGCACTGTGTAGGACGAGGGACGTTTCAATAGGATGTATGCACATCTATAACTGTTTTGTTTATTTGACTCATTAATTTACAAAAATGAATGTGGATTCAAGGAGCGGTTCGTGACTTTGAGGGATACTGTTATTCGCTTTGCTGTCAAGTTAGCAGATCAATATCACTTTCACGTCTATATGCTAAATATGAAGATATAACCCTGAGCAGCACAGTTTATTGGTTTTCTTTTGTTTGTTTAGTGAACTTCAACCCTTGGCTAGTCATTTTATTTTGTTTCTCGTCTTATAAATATAAGCTAAGCTAAGTGCTGGCTGTAGGTTCACACTGAGCACATAGGCTTGAACACAGTCTCCGTTCTCTCAACAAGAATGTGGGGGAAAAAAAAAAATACATATTTCCCTTGATATCTGAAGAAGATCTGATCCAATGTGTGAGGCACGGCGGCGAGCCCTGAGCGGCCCTCTCGCTTCTGTCGTCAAGCACACGGCTCTTTGAGAGGCATGGCCCGCTCCAGGGAGCAGTGGCAGGTGGGGAGTTTGACTGGGATGGTATACCACCTGTCAAACGGTGAGGCAGGTGTCCTAGGGTGAGCTCAGGGTGGATAGAAGAATTGCAAACTTTACCTTGATCTTGATTTTCAATGTGAATAACGGGTTTTGAGCAGCAAAATTACCACAGTCATTGCTAACTTGCTAGCTTGTGGCCAGTGATTCATAGAAAAGTTGCATTTTAATCCTGCGCCAATCCTCTTCCCGCCAGTGTGAAGCAAAATTTACCAAGTGTTGGGTTGTTCAACCCCTGACAGAAAGGTGAGCTGGATTAAGACCGTCCTTCTTAGTACAAGAGAAACCACAGATTAAGACAGTTGGTCTCAGACAAACAACCCTGCCGGTGAATGAGCGCTGTACGTGGAAGTGCTGGAGTGTGACTACTGGGTGATGGCTGCACCTGTCCCATCTCACATTACGTGTTTGTGGAGAACATGAAACGCAAGACGGCCCGATTCAGACACCAGCATACAGCAAACTTCCAAAGATGCTTGGTGTGTGTGTCACAGACCGGAAACATGTCAAGGAACAAAATAGACGGCTGCATAGTTGGATGGTTGAGTAGTGGCTAGTGTACAAACTAATTGTACACCGGCCACAGTCTGCTGAGCAAAGCACTAAGCACGTTTTTTTGTTAGCTTGAATGCTGTCTATAGTGCAGTATTGAGTCGTTCAAGGAATCCGTTTTGAATGCATCTCAAGCCCGTATGAAGCGAATGTGAAGGTGTCAGCAGTATTTTTTTGTATTCAGCCAGTATTTTCCTGGAAGCTAAGGGTCTGACATAACACATTAGCCATTATCAGCAGGGTTGTCTTTGAATTAGCTCCCGTAATTACTGGAGAAGGAGATTACAAAGAACCTGAATGGGCAACATCCTTCATGACCGAGATTTTCCTCTCTGCTACATCTCTATTGGTGTTCTGTATGTCTGCGTTGTCTAGTTGAGACGTTTCTCAAGACAATTTGTATGATGAAAGAAGGCATCAGTTCCACAAGATGAATAATTAACCAGGTATTTTTGCCCCTCTGGGGCATGAAGCTGCTGCCAGTGTGTGTGCAGACAGGTGAGAGGATTGCTGACTGTATAAACGATGGCATTGAGTCAGAGGATCTCATGGTTTCACAGGCATGCAGCCAAGCTTGTTAATAAAAGGCCCGAGCAGAGGATTGTGCTGCATTGTGAGTTTCAAATTTGAATAATTCAAATGGAGAGGCATTGGAAAGTTTATGAACATCCAGCATGGCTGCTCTTACACATAAAGGAGGAATCAAATAAAATAGTTCGGCCGTCGATGTAGCCACTAGCATCAAAGGCAGTTATCAAATTGATGCAAAGCAGCATGCAAAGCAAGCACTCTCCTTTGACAAACTGTCACCGCATTCAGGTTAAATCAGTCTGTCACATGAGCTTAAATACAAGTCAAGTCTCTGTGTTTACTGACGATGCAGCTAACAAGGCTGAGCAGTAGCATGTTTTCCTTTTTAGCCTCAAGGCTAATGGATGAAGAAGGAGTAGCAGGTAAAGAATGACCAAAGTAGGCGCAAGGCACTTAGCCTTTTTTAATTATATATGGTTGCATCCCCCCCCTGCTTTCCTTGTAAATATATATGATACTATTTACAGGTCTAGAGCTCCATTCCCATAGATGGGGGAGGGTAGCCAACCCTTAATCAAAACCAGAGTAGCTCAGCAACTGAAAGCACCACCATCAGGTATTTTCAGCCTTTCTTCCATCTGAACCATAAATAAACCCCGTTCATTCCAGAGTCACAGGCTACAGGCTGCATGTCACAGCTGTTGGAATAGCCGTGTCTCTTTTGTAAGGCTTTTAGTGTAGGTGGTGTGTTTATCCCACCGGTCACGCTGAGGCAGCCACCATGGGGCCTCGGCCCTCCTCGCTGAGTGTTGGCTGAGTTTGCCCACGCTCTGCTTTCCACTGTGTGCTGTCTGTCTCTCCCAGAACCCAAGCTGTCAACTATCTTCCCAGAAAACATACAGGAGGAGGGACGCCAGGAGAAGACATAATTTCCACTAAATTATAGAGCAGGCGTGACCCTCACAATATTTTTTTCTAGCTCTTAGGGAAATTATGAGGTAAGTTTGACACACTGACTGCTGGATGATGAGTGTAGACGCAGGCATAGCAGAGAAACAATAAACTTCACAGAGGGTAATACCTTGGCTTAAGCGACATTTCGCTATCCCTGCAGAGCCGCTGATAAGAGGATAAAATCTCAAATTGCTCTACTTGTCTCAGTCAACGGGTGACTGATATTTCCGCAGAACAAAAGAACTTTCTAACCAGTGCATGCAAACCTGTGGAGCTGGATTAAATGAAAATAAACCCAGAGCTCGCTGACACCTCCAAGGCCATTTTCAGAACTAGAAATCCTGTAGTTGGGTACGTGAGGTGAATTATTATCTCCGTTTATCCGCGGTGACCAGATATTTAAATGAATGCAAATAGCACTCCCACAATGGCTCGTGGCTTGTGGCTTGTGTCGGAACCTAGTCCCACTCAGCGCTCTACCTAGTGGTTATGCAAATGATTCTTCGGAGTTAGTGTGCACATTGCAATTCTTTGGTTTAGTGCAGCAAAGGTTAAACTAGTGCCTGCATGCTCATCACTTCTTCCTTTTGCAGCCTCCCCTTCCACTGCTTTGCGATTGTCTGACCAACGCAATTTTAGATGAAGCTACTAAAGAGCAAATGCATATATTTATTTATTTCTTTTTTGTGGAACTGTATCTAATATACAGTGCAGCCATATCAGTTATGTACAGTCAAATCAGGGAATTCAATATCCCATGACATGAAGCCATACATTCTAGTTGGCTGTGTGATTACATTATTATCATTTTCCATCACTACTCACTACTCTGGGTACAAACTTCTTATGGTTTCCATATGTTTTTCAAACCAAACAATGTACAGACATGTCAAGAAAATAACCAAAAGACTCATCCTGGGGCGACTGTGGCTCAGTAGGTAGAGCGGGTTGTTCACGAACTAGAGGGTTAGCAGTTTGACCCTCAGAATGTGCCACATGTTGAAGTGTCCTTTAGCAAAACACTGAACCCCCAGTCGCTCCCAGTGCATGGCACTGGTGTGTGAATGTGTGAGCGAATGGGTAGATGTGTCTCTGACTGTAAAGCACTTTGAGTACCAATAGGTAGAAAGGCGCTGTATGTATAAAAGCAAGGCATGAATTCATTAGCAATAATGACACAGCATACATTCTGAATAAACGTCATCTAAAAATACTAAAAGACATAAACTGATCAGACATAACATTATGACCACTGACAGGAGAATTAAATAACATTGACCATCATGTAACAGTCCAGAGTTCTCTTGGGAAACTTTTTGACCCTGGCATTGGTGTAGATGTTATTTAGACATGGACCACCCACCTAGACCAGACCAGGCACCCCCACCCCATAGCAATAACCCTCCTTGATGGTAGCAGCCATCTTCACCATGAAGCAGCCTGACACAGACACACACACAAAGACGGTTTAGGAACAACTAAAAAAAAACATGAAGAACAACACAAGGTGTTGACCTGGCCTCCAAATTCACTAGATCCCAAACTGATCAAGTATCTGTGGGATGATCCACAGAGGCCCCTCCCCTCAGCCCATTGGACCCAAAGGCCCCCCACTAACAACATTCTGTTACCAGACACCACAGGACACCCTCAGAAGGCCCATGTCCATTCTCTGATGAGTCACAACTGTTTTAGATGCACAAGGGAGACCTACACAATATTAGGAAGGTGGTCATAATGTTATGCCTGATTTAATTAAACCTAAGTGAGTAACATTGTAGATGCTGGACTCTTAAGTACAGTGTGGTGTTGTTACTGTTATTTAAGTAATGCTTTGATAATGTTGTTTATGCCTATATTACCTCCATGGTTTATTAACACACATTTAACGATCTGACTGGATTTCTGTTTGTTATGTTACCATTACCAAGTGTCTGGGCAGTCTTCTTCCCGGCAATAATAGCAGAGAGGCATTAATGCCATCTCATGTGCAACCACTTCACATCGACGCCTTTACAAAGTGCAGTTTACCTGCTGTCTGCTCGTGGCATCCGCGTGTTCCTTGGAGGAGAATAATGCAATATGTAAGCAGGGATGTAAAAAGGCAGCAGCAAACACCTCTGAGCACAGCTCTCTATATCTCCCGTTACAGTATGACTTTATCACAGGTGAAGTAGATGTGAGTACCACTGCTTAGCCAGTGAGATAGATCACCTGCACTCCTCTGACAGCAGATATTCCATTATATCAACCTGCACTCACCGTCTCCTCCCCTGAATTATTATCGGCTCTGTCACTTGCCTCAGCACCAAATTGGCTTAGCCGGTAAATGAAGGATTTGAATAATACAGTCCACCTTCTTCCTCCACCCAGACTGTCTCGGCTTCATTTAGCGGCGTTATAATCTTTTCATTTGTAGCTCGAGATACACTAAGCGTTACCAGCCCCCACTAATGCAAAACAAGTCAAACTGCATGAAAGGGAAAGCAGTATTACTGTCATCAGTAAATCTGCATTATATGCAAATACAAAGAAATGCACATGCCCTTAACTACACAGAAACATCTAAGGCCAGGCACTGTTTGTCTTCTGTGCTCAGTTATACTTCATCTCAAACACAAGAGGTCTAGAGAATAGAATAACTGTGACATATTTTGGGTTTTTTACTCATTTCTAGGGAAATCCGAAGCAGTAGCTAAAAAGACAGGTCCACAAACACTGTGCCACCGAATGCTACCAGGCCACAACACACTTGCCACTGGGCAGTGAGGAGATTGCGTGAGACCTTCAGTAATACGCACAACATTTCATTTTTGCAGTCCTCCTGCTGTGCCACACCTTCCCTCACCGATCTCCAGGGACATTGCGCCGCTACACAGAGTTATTTCAAATCACAACTGCCACAACTTTGTCTACCTGTGTGATACCTTCAGCGACTTCTCACTTCGGGGGGAGAACGTCAACTGTCAGCTGAAACTGTGGGGCCGGAGAGTGGACAGGGGCATGCTTGACATGTTCCCAATATTAGCTGAGACACGAGGGGAGGGCTGAGGCTGGACCGCTTTCATCCCAGCTGGTGCACAGTCACCTGGCGTCACTGTCGACAGAAACTGATCATTACTTTCCAACCCCAGACGACCCGAGAAATACAAAAGGAGTTAGTCGGTGGTCTGTTTGTGAAGATCAACTCCTTGAGCTTGCAAAAACAATGGGCTGATGGGTATTTCGTTTACCGTATAATATCTGTGCCGGGATTCTGTCCTGTCAGAGCATTGAAAGCGCTAAAACTCGGCAAAGCAGTGTTTTCCAAAATGAACAAAAACTTAAAGGTGGAATTGACCGAAAATGATGAAATGTATTTCCCATCAGTGCGCCTCATAGCAGGGGAAGCAAGTCCTGAAATATTGGTGAGTTGCAGTTGTATATAACATGTTCAAGCAAGAAAAGTGTACCCAGTGTGTTTAATTCTAAGAAAAGAGGTTGTATTATAGAGACAAATGCATCGCCTGTTTTGAACGGACAGCCGCACTGACCATAAAAAAAGAATCTGTTGCGCCGGGAATGCAGTTAGTAAAGAAGTAATAGAGCAAAAAGAGCTCAGTGCAGCATTGTCAACAAACTTATTGCCACATTCCATCACATGAAAAGTCTCTCTCTCTATATATATAACACATACAGCATGCTTTTACACCAAAACATGAAAAACAGAGGGAAGTAAATAACTTCCCCTTCATGCCAATAAAGCCAGAAGCAGCCTGACATGCTTCCATTCGCCTTTATCGTGAGAAATATGTTCCCTTATATATACGTCCCTCCTCTGTGCATTATAAATCATTAGCGTGGTGTGAACAAAGACAGCTTCATCCCCTGGGAATCAAAGCTTATATGTGGATGACATGAAAGGCATTGTGCCCTGGAGGTAATTTCATCTGGGAAGGTTCACCGTGACAGCCCGTCTGCTGCATTCTGAAAGGTGCACGTGATGTATCTGAATTAAAAATATGAAAAGGCTGATTATAAGAGTTCATATAAAAGAATGTATCTTAAGCCCTTTAGAATTCTTGTAGCTTTACCTCCTCAAAAGATCATCTTTGGCTCTTCTTTATTATGCCACCTTTGGGTCCTCATATCATTACACCATTTTTTTTTACATTTAGCTTCGTGTAGAGTGGCAGTGTGTTTATGGGGTCACGTATCAGGGCTCTCCCGGGGGTTGTGAAGATATTAGGGAGCATAACACGGTGTGTCCGTCATTCCGAGGGCTGCAGCTGCAGTGCTGCGACTTCCTGGGCCAGCGCTGTCCATCTCCACATTTCACAGCTCCAACGTGACTGCTGCAATGAGACAAGGAATTGCGGCGTCTGTGCCAAGTCCTCACACAACCACTTGCTCCCTCTCAGAGGAGAGCATCTGCATCCTGGCTGCCGCTTTCTCGACTTGCTCGGGTCATCCCCCAGACTACGTCATTACAGAGGACATCAGGCAGCACTCTCCATAAATTAAATCTGGGACTGCATTTACACGGGGACAGACAATCCGGGTTTAACCCTTGCGGCGCACATCACGGCCTGCGACGTCTGTCTGTCTGAAAGTTAGCACGAACTGCTAACTTTCCTCTGTTTTCTTTCCACTCATTCAAGCAGGGGTTCAGTCTGCCTCGCCATAACACAGCCATTTCAATCACATCTGTGTATCACCTTTTGCACTGTAGTCTTCTGCAGACCAGAAGGACATGTGCAAAATCTGCAGAGCATCTACAGAAATATACCTGACAATAAAAACTATTCAGATGAGGTCTGATTTGCCTACAGTGCATTTTCACATTGTGTGGCACATGTCCATACGGGAGGGAATTTGTATTCTGCAGGTTCCTGTGTTCAATAATTTATCAATGATGTGTATTGATTTGCTATCACGGCGACCAAGGATTGACCTCTTCAGTGAAGTATGGGCTACTTCAATAGATTCCCTGGCTCCTCCCTTTCCCCCCCTCCTCTTCAATTTAACCCTGAAATTTACAGTCCCTGTCATCCTGTGGGGCATTTTCTCTGGCATAAAGGGACTCATTAATGGCGTCCATTTACACTCATTCATTGAGAGGGACAAACCGGTAAAATAGGCCCAGGTGAATTTATTATTATCACCACAGGCGATGCATTAGAACCGCCCCCCACAATCTAAGGCATTTTAAAGTCTAGTCACCAAATAGCATCAAAGGGTCATATTAAGCATTTCCTTTGATTATTGAGGCCCCCCCTGCTGGTTGGGCCACCTTCGCGTGAGCAGGAATATTATTTCCTTTCATGCACCGCTAAATTAAACGTGCCCCCAACCAGACTGTGAAATTGAACAATTCAAAGCCATTTTCCAGCGCGGCGGTGGAGCCCATACTCAGAGGGAAAGTTTGCTCACAGATAGGCTGCGCCGAGCCCCAAAGCCCATGTGACGTAACCGACACTTCCACCTCCCCCCCACCCTCCTCTCCCCCTCCCCTCCGACCGTCTTCATTAACTTGAAACAATCCAGATCTCACAACGCACCGGCTATCACGCGCTTTCTCCTCAGCCGCCAGAGTTGCAGGAGAACCTCCCGGCATCCGTGCTCAACCGGCCACCATTTATAGCCTCGCGGTGACAAACAATCTTATTATGAGATTTAAACTTTGCCTCGGCTAGACTGGCTGGAGGATCAACATGCGCTCCTCATCGCACTTATTCCCCGCAGTTTGCCCAACTGATACAGCGGCTACCTACACGCCTCCTTTGATTGTGGTTAAACGCCGATGTCAGCTCTCGGTCTAATAGAAAAGAGAGAGAGAGAGAGAGAGAGAGAGAGGAGAGAAAAGAAAACCCGAGCAGGGCTCCGGGTCTCTTCAGCATACATAAAGGCAAGCAATGAAAGGAGCTCAGCCCCGAATTAAATCACTCACCGCTAAATGGATCTTTGAGACTCTCCCCTGACGCAGCTGCTTTGCGCGTCCTCAACCCGAAAACAGAAAGCTGGGATTCTTTTTATTGTTGTTATCTCTGTTTTGACACATCTACCAGAACCACCTCCCGTCTCTTTGAACATGTCTCGTGTCCGGGGTGAGATACAGTAAAGGTGGCAGCTTTGCATCGGGAAGAGGCTCTTTGCTCGGCGATCATTGAGCAGGTAAGCTGTTTTCACACTTCACCATCGGAGACTTTACGCATTGTGCACTTTTACGTCTTTTGCATTGGCTTGTGCGCAGAAATAAGCATGTGGAGGTTGGGGTGTTGTGATTCGAGGGGCAGGTGCGTTTGAGCGGCACCGTTCGGCGTATGTGTCACTAAGTGAACAGAGACCTTTCAAGACGAACAGCCCAACTTGCGCACCAGCTGAAGTCGGCGCATTTCGCCGACTGTTTCTGGGAGAGCTCTGTTAGCTGACGTGCTCTGAGAACAGAACATGAGGGCACTTTGTCGCCCTGGCTGGCTGCGATCCGTGTTGACGCCAGCTGCATTAAGTTTCTTCAGCCCTTTCTTCTTCTCTTTTATCTAATTAATTTCGCCCTTTACCTAAACAGTGGAGAGTTTCAGAGCGCAGCATATCTGCATGCACTAAATCTGATACAGCATAAGTATAGAGGGTACTTTGCAACTGTCCACAGTAATAGATGTCGCTTCAGCACCACGGACAGCTCCATGGCCGCTTTACTAAACCCGGTGCAGGCTGAACTTTAGTTCAGAGATTCACACAGAGAAGCTGATGTGGCTTCATATGGAGGTGTAAACTCTCTGCTGCCGAGAAGATTAGCCGTTACTCTGTAATCTGTAATCTAAAAATAAATAATTAAATAAATTATAAAACTAAAAGAGCTTTCTTGCTACATCACCGGGCCTGCACCAGCCTCAGAATCAAAGCTGGCTTTTGTAATTTGCATGACAAGTCACGACAAACGGTGCAGTTTAGACAAATGATCAGCGCTCTGCATGGCCTGCACATTATGTTTTCATTACACAGTCTTGTACTTAGAGTAACCCCGTCTCACTCAGATTAGCTGAGGATTTTGCTGCCTCTGTGCCATCTGTCTGGGAAATTCATTGTACATACAGTGCTGCGTGCCGGACACGCTGCTTTCTGTGACTTGCCTTGTGAAATCAATCGACTCCTTTCTTTTTAAACTCGTCAGATGTCCGGAGATGTTTAAGCCAGCTTTGAAGCCTTTAGCACAAATAAAGAGCACCTGAATCCTCTATCAGCGGGGGAGGAGGAGGAGAAGGAGGAGGAGGTGGTGGTGCCGGTTGTGGGTGGGGGGCATCTGTAGGTTCCAGCAAAAATGTTGAAACAATGCCAGGTTTAATATAACCTAGACCTGCGGCTGCACAATGGACAAAGAAATTACAAGCCTACAGGAACAATTCTCTGGCTATCCGCTCAGATGCTCTGTGGACGTAGGTGTAGGAATGCTGTATCATCCCTGCACTGGTTAAATAATGTGTTGCGGTCATGGTGACATTTAAAGCCTGGGAAGCATTTAAGATCTGAAGCTTAAACAATCTGTCTTCTGCCACCGAAACCGCAGGCATTGTGTTCACCGTCAGTGTTCGTCCATCATTCCGGGTCCTCTCATAAAGGAGATCAGCCCCGGCTTAGCCTCAACCACAAGTATGAATCACTATCTTACTTCTTCTAACTTTTGGTGTCAAGAGTTATGGCTGTTTCAGAACACCGTCGTTTTGCTGCTGCTGCTAAAGCTGTCTCTCGCGTTTAGCCTTCACATCTCCCTTTTCCTGTCCCCGTCTCCCTTATCTTGATTATGCAGCTGGATGATTGAGTCAGCTATTTTGTATGCAAGTTGCCTTAGCTTGGTTCTTTGTGGAGGGGAGAGAGAGAGAGAGAGAGAGAGAGAGGAGGAGATAGAGAGAGAGAGAAGAGATCGTGCCGTGGATACTGAAAGAGAATTACAGCTTCTCATGACGACGAGGAGCAGAAAAGACGAGGCTGCCCTGTTCGATAAATTGCTGTTTGAGAGAGACAGATATCCTGGGGGGTGGGGACGGTGTTTTTTTTGGAAATGTTACCAACCTTTCTAAATGGAAATGGCATTGCACATTTCAGTTTTCCACAGCTCTATATTTCGGGCGACTTGATTTGGCGCATCCAAAAAAGCATCTGTGTTACAGAGTTACACACCCATTTTTCTGAATTGGGAAAGATTGCAGAGTCAACTCTTTCTGCACTGTGAATACACAAGTGTATTCATGTAGTATCTATCTAGGAGATGTTTTCAGAAAAAGAGGGGTCACAAAGTCTCTCATCCGATAGCATTTTTTTCCCTCCCTGTGTTTTCTGACTACAAACAAGGGGCCAAAAATGGACATAAAATGATCTTTTAATCTACCCAGTATTGCTGATCCTGCAGTATGTAGCACCAGCGGTGTCGCTGTGTGTCTATATGTGTGCTGACTTGTATCACTCCTCAAGATGCAGTTTTCTGGGCACAAAAAGGGAGGAAACCCGCGCAAATCACATGAAATGCAATTCTTTACCACGCGTTCGCCATGTTGCAGAAAAGTTACCGGGGCTTGGCTAACTGCGTGCTCAAGCAGCGACGCTCTGATTGTATGGTTAACAACGTGTAAAGTGTAATCAAAGGGACCAGGCAGGGCTTGTAGACAAAGCTGTGAAACATATGGTTCGACAGCATGGCATATTTCAGTTGTGCAGCCGTTACATTCGAACGGAAACTTGCCTGTGCTGCGAGGAGTGCGCGCCGTTTTGCAAGAGCTGTTGCACCGCCTCGGCCTCAGGGGTCCCATGCGACGCTCAGCTGTTTTATAACAGGAAGAATGAGCCGCTGAAGACTGGTGCTGCCGCAAAATTAGTCACAGAGGGGAATCATATCATAGGAAAATGAAGATGTAGCCTAATCCTGTGTACAGTAAGGAGCGAACAGCATGCTCTACATTCATCTCAATAATATCACAACCCCCAAGACTGTCATTATGGTCTGGATTCTATCAGCACCCGTCATTTAGTGTATTTCCATTCTTTGATTACCTGTCCATAGCACGTGTTTTCACTGTCGCTGACAAGGTTCATTCATGTGCAGGATTTAAATTGCCACTTGAATCGATGTGTGCATGTAATCCAGTGTCTTTAATGTCATCAGCTGATAACAGCCTCGCCCTCCTGAGTACACTGAATTAAGTTACCGGCTCCTCTGCATTTTAATACCATTCAAATGGCAAGACACGGGCCTGCCTTTATTGTGAAGGGCTCACAGGAAATGACTCATTTCATTCCCATTAAAATAATGTTTTTTTTTGTTCTTCTGTTTTTCTGTACCTGCATCTGCCACCAGCAGCTGTTACATAATGTTAACCTTGACTGTTTTTTTTTTGTTTTTTTTTTGACTATCCTGCGCCATCAGCCACCTATCATCTTAGCTTTGAGAAGATGCGGTGGCGCAATGTGCAACATAACAGCAGAAACGCTCTTTGAATCTTTATTTCCCGACATTTCAGATCCAGCCTTTGCTGTGGCAAGGCGTGTGACGAGTTCTTTTGCGGTGAAGGACAGGACCATCAATGACACTGTCTGCCTGACGGCGGCATTACATTAAAAGGAAGCGATTGACAGTAACTTGGCATTCAGGAAAGGAGGGCAATTGGTTGATGTTTCCCAATGTCTAACGAGTGCTGTAGAGAACAGATAAGGCTGAAAACACCAAAAAAAAAGAAGATTGAGAACGCTGCCCTTGGGCACAGTTTTATTTAGCTAGTGTAAAAACAAAGATGCTCCTTTGCTAAGATCTCAAAGATTGCGTACGAAACCATTAGGAAACTTCACCTTGTATCAACGGTTTGTGAGTCGTTAGCTCCACGTTGCTTTCACAGAGCTGTGAACTGCTCTCATCTCTGGAAAGAACGAATCTCAGTTTACCCGGGGAGTTTATTCAAAGTGGCAGCGATGGCCCTTTGGATTCCAGGCGCGTTTCGGGGGGAAGAAATAATGGCAGGTGTAGCCATTATCTCTCTGGTACTTCCATTTCTCTAACGTCCCCTTATCATATGTGCTGATTACAGCTCAGAAGAAAATGAGATGACTGCCATTTATGATGAGTTCCACAGATTTCCTGGAGAAGTAAGAAAAAAAATTGCCCAACAGGCTCTAGAGCAAACGTACAGCACATGAGAGGAGAGCTGCACACGGGCAAAGTTGGGATGAGTTCCTGTGCCACTGACAGCTTGTGGGGATCAACCCGGAGATGTAAGGATTCACTCGAGGGTGTGAATCAGTCATAATTAATTTAGGAGTGCACAAAAATGAATCCACGGAGAATGCCAGAAACGTTTCTGTGCAGTTTCCTCAGCCACCTGCTGGCTGCCTTATGATAGTCAAACCCCTTAGTAAACAAGCTCCGCTGAATGGCAGAGCCAGGCGTGTTGAACGTCGCTCTGTCTCTTCCTTTGCCATCCTCCCTGCAAAGTAATTAGATGCCGCGATGCAAAACACCGTGGCTGCCTATCTGCGGGCACCTGCTCCGCTTGATGAATATCCCGTACATGAGAGGCCATTAAAGTTAACACAAGGGCTCCGTCAAAGAAGCAGGAGTTTTGCGTTTTGGAGGACGTCCTTGATATCACGTTCTGCTAATGCTTTTTGGAAGATCAGATTATGCGTGGTGGCGGACAGACTGAGAAACTTCCTGGGCTGTTGGAACGCTGTGAGGTGGAAGCGACATATTTCATCTGTACAAACACACTGCACATAAACACACACAAAACAAGAGAAGGGAAATAACTCACTTTCAGGAGACAGTCTTGTTAATATGCATGCGTTAATCTGAATATATATATACACAAATAGGAGAAAACTGAAAAGCAAGAGGCATGTAATAACTTATAGCTGTCTCCTTGCTTAGGTTTGTGTCGTTTTTATTTTATTTTTTGTGTGTGTTTGCATTATCTGAAAACTGGAATAGTGCATTTGTGTTTACCTGCAACCCTAACTCATTCCAAATAGTCTGTTGCATAAATAACTGCATCACATGCCGTTGGTTCCAGCTTAGACTAAACCAAATTAGAGCTCTGTCAAACATCAGCAGCTGCATACTGTAATCTGTCAGTCACAAAGTAGTAGGAGCTGTTGATTACATGGCATTTAGCCATCATTAAAGAGCTCATGTGGGCTACAGATGCAGGTGTGACTGTGCCGAGTGTTCTTTTTCTGTTCACGTCGGGAAATAATGAAAACAGAGTGCGCTCAGAGGCGTTGGCGCGTCATCTGCCGCCGCTCGAGGTTGGAAAGGATGAATGGCTTCTGCAGATCACACTAAGCGATGAAACACTGAAACACTTTCCATGAACTACATTCTGGGTGTGAATGCACCATCAGGTGTGAACGAAAGATGTGCCGCTGTGACGTGCGCCGTGCATTGGACGCATCTGGATATCTTCTGGAGCAGGAGCTTGAAAAATCACGAAGACGATCAGCAATCCATTCGCCAAGCCTTCACGTTAAACACTGACACCTGCTTGGAGGAAGTACTTGCAAAGCACACACAAACATGCTCTGTTTTACTAGCCCTCTCTCTATCAATGGAAAACAGGACACCAATCACATTAATTGGTTCCTTGGGGAAATTTAAAAGGCAAAGAGTAGGTCTATAAACTCCAAGGAGCTGAAAGTCTACCAAACAAGAAAACATATCCGAGACTGTGAGCAGCCAGCTTTTCAAAATAAAACCACTTCATGCAGCAGACTTGATATCCCGCGACTTGATTTCGCTGCGAGCCTTCCGTTCAGATAATTATATTAGATTTCTGAGCCGTTACAAACAGCGTTAGAAGATGTTAGCTGATTAGATCCCTGGCTGGTAATGCCGCATGATTAGACAGTTTCCCACCAATTACGAAATGTAAACTAACTGCCTTTAAAGATGACAGACGCCGGGAGAATAAAGCCGCTCCCACGTGACGCTCTGGAGGCTTTTCATCAGTCGGCGAGAGAGTTCTCTAAGGTTAATACGTGGCAAAAGTCACATCACTGTAATCGATGCATGCCCCTCCTCCTCCGTATGAATGTCAAGTAAGTCTGGTCCGTGCTTGTACACAGCTCCAGTTGTACACTAATGATGCACTTGAGGAAATTATTCCACTCAAGGGTGTGTGTGTGTTTATTTTTCCCCTTTTCCTTTAACATTGCCTGTACACTTCTAAAACTGCATAATGGTTTAATGTTAGTGTATCATTGCATGCCCTGTGTTTTATTCCCAGCCGGAGTTGTTCAATTAATTCCTAATGCCGACAAAACAACTCTGGAGATTTCTAATTGAGTGACTAAAGGTAACTAATTCTGCAGAGTAATTACCTCTTGCTGTTTACCGTTTGATATGAATTCATGCATGAGGGCGAAAGCTAGACAGGGGAGAGCGCTGAGCTTCTGTTTCCTCCTCGTCAACAGCCACACCGCTTCCAGGTATTTGGCGTCTCCGTCTCCAAAAACGACCAAGGACTCCTGTCAGTTACAATCCATTCAAGCCAACATCAATGGCCTTTATTTAGTTTTACTTTGCAGCTGCTGTAGTCTAAAAAGGGGAGCGTGAAAATGTTTAGTTTTACACATTTGCAAGTACAGAACGCTGCTGAGCATTTCTATAGGGGGTTGTTAGAAATTAATGCCAAATAAACCCTGTTAAATACTAGCAGCAAATGAGCACTTAGACAAGTAAAGGTCAATGAGGCCCCTGCAGCTCTTTGAGACAGACATACACTGAAAAAGCAAAAAAAGAATTATTTTGTGTTACCAGAAGCAGCCCTTAGGACCTACCCTATTCACCATATGGAGACTATTTAAACTTAACAGATACAATTCAACAGTTCTGAATAAAAACCTGGCAAGTTTTCTTTTCACCAAACAAATAACCTCCTCTCCGCAGAGTCAACCAACATCGCCGCTGGATAATGCCTCCACTCGTTAACTCTGAGCATCGATTGCGCGGCGGTTCTGTGCTCTGCGCGCCCAATTGCCCCCCCACCAGACGAACAAACATTTCTTTAAGTGTACAATCATCTGGAGTGAAAGCCAAAGAAGACAAGGAGCAATCAGATGATCAGTCCCAGACTCATCTACGCTTTGATGCAACGTGAAGGTCATTCCTTAATCTTCCTCCGCGCAGCGGCCGAGCACATTGTGGAAGCGTCTGATGGATGATTTGAGCAAGTCGATTGCTTCCCATTGAGCCAGCTGTGTGCAAGCCATTCAAGGGACGCACTGTAATGTTGGTGAGTGCTTGATGGTTGATGGGCAACCCCCACAAAACATCAAGCTGACCCACGTAACAAGGTCCGACAGTGCTCGTCTGATCATAGAAATCCCTGAACTGTGACTGAACGTGTTATTTGCTAACATTGTTACCAGTCTAGCTGGGGAAAAAAAAATGTTCGGTTATGACTTAAGAGCCCAATGGAAGCTACTAATGTAATGTTTGCTGGCATGTGCATGTTTTAATCAGGAAATCAGCGACGCAAAATGACATTCAAATAAACAGGTCAGCCATAGCATCACAAATGCTGCGCTCTAGCACCTCAGCAGAAGAGATTCTCTTTCTAACGTGAAAACAACGAGTGTGGCGCCAGCATTTATCACACTGAGGGTTGTCTGATTGTTGGTTGGCCTTCAGGGCCTTGGAGTCGCCGTTGTGTCCTCACTGGTTCCAAGTTCCTGTGTGCTATGATAGCAAGCCGGCGTGAATAACTCCCCACCGGCCTTTTTAGAACTGGATGCTCGACAACACGTCTTTAAGAAATCCCACGAGTCCAGTTAAATTTAGTTTCAGCTTGGATTTTTGGGATATATCATGACCTGGATGACTGAGAACCTTCCCAGACATGTGTCCGCATCTGTTGTTTTTCCAGACATGAGCTCTCTGGGGCAAGAGCTAATGGCTAGTACGACACCACTGCTTTCCAGTACAACTTATCAGCTGTAAACATTGTTTTTTTTTGTTTTTATGTGAAACTAAACCTATAAACTAAACAACATAGATTTCCACTGATGTTACAATCAGTGTCCGCAAGCTTCTGCCGAAAAACAACAGATGTGCATTTCGACTAACAATTATCGCGAGCCGTTGAAGTTAAATCACACTCAGCGCTACGCGTGCTCATTAGAGAGTTAATATTGTAAAGAATATGTTTCCTAATAAGGTTTACACTGCATCAGATTTAACTTTTGTGAAGAATAGCATCATTTAGATACTAGGAAATGTGATTTTTTTTCCCTTCAGGTCATAAATTTCATGTTAGCCAGAAGGTTAATCAACTTTTCAGAAAATAATCAATGGGTGCCTTAAATGAGTAATCGATAGATTAAATGACAAATAAATCGTGTCGTTTGCCAGTTCTTGAGCACATAGTATGAGAAAATATTAATTTTCTGCATACTTTCATTGCGGCTGAAGGTAATTTTCACATTATGTTTTTGAAAATGCGCAATAAGCTCAAATATATGGATTTTATGTGAAGTTGTTAAAGCAAGCTCTTTTTTTTCCATCAGCTACAATATGCTGTAAAAGGCTGATTGCACATCACAGCAGCAGATGCTTCACATTTTTCTCCCCATAGCGCGATACTGCTACTCTTAGTTAATGAAACAGAGATACATAGCGGAATTTAATTCTCTTTCATGGCGAAGAATAATGCGGCACACGTTATTATTTCCACTTCCTGCCTCTTGACTCAGTGTGCGGCTGTTGTAGCGCGAGGCTTTTATCTCACAACAATCCCAGCATCTGTTTTACTTTTTGAAGTTCTCCGCGCCTGCCCTCTCAAAGACGGCACAGAAATGGAACTCAAATTCCTCCCTTTTTATTTTCAGGACATTTAACACAACACAAGTCAAAGTGAATGAGAGCTATTTAAGAAGCCAATCTGTGCCTGAGCTAAACTTTAAACAGGGACCAGCGGCTTGCGATATCACAGAGAAAGGATCCACAAAGTCAAACTGCACTCAGTGAGAGGATGGCTGCTTTAAAGAACAACAGAGAACTGCAGTTTGTAAATCATTGGGTGACTGACTCATCAATAATTTGATCAGCCATGTGTCTAGGCTTTGCAACCTGCCCGTGACCTTGTTTGCTCTGCTGCGACGATCAAGGGTCAGTTTTGCGTGCAAATACTTGAATGAAATGTCTTTTGAGCTATTGACTAGAGTGTGCAAGTTGCCAGGATATATTTAATCCATTCTTACACCGCCTGTGAAGCTTTTGACTCGCCAAGAGATTCGCTTACCTGACCAGATGGGTCGTGCCACGACTAATGAATGCAATATGTTCTGATTATGAGTACGTGTAATCACTCTTTACAGGCTGAGTGTAGTTCAAATGTCTTTAAACAGTAACGCTGCTTACATCTACAGATTGTCAGCGAGAAAGTGAAGATAGGACACCGTTGCCATAGAAACTGCTTCCAAACTTGGACCAAACATACTAGCATCTACTTATAAAAAACGTGCCAGTATTCACACCATTAGCAGGCCACAGTGTACCATAACACTCATATTGGAGAGCATCGCTGCATGCTTGACTTACTGTTCATTAACACTATGAGGAGGCTTTAATACGATGTAGATTATTCAAAGAGCCTGATTTCTACACAGTCATCTCGTCTCAAAAAGGCCTTGGTGTAAGCATTTTTCACAACCGCTTCCATAAGGGACCTTGAAACCACTAACATGATAAATTAATTAAGGCTCGCACCATTTGCAAGGCTCCCGTTGAGTCATTCATGTTTCTAACGACTGATTAAACAATGCAGTTGTTTGGGGGGAAAAAAGGAAAAAAAAACTGAGGAGATTGATTGCAAAGCAACAAATACAGGCAGAGCACCAAGCCACATCAACTGGAAAAAAAATCACTATATTCTGTGTGCCCAGAGCAATGAAGTCAGGGCTGTGCTGTGCCAAGTTCTGAGAATGCTGTTACCAAATAGTACAGATCATGATTCAGATGGGAAGCAAGACCTTTCTTGGCAGCTTCCTTGCTGCTTACAGCAGCAAATCGGAAACATATCAATATTTACCTGGATACCTGCCACGACAAGAGCCGATGCCTCTGAACAACAGCCAGATGAACAACATCTTGTGAATATAACTTATTTCCCCGAACAGCTGATAAAATCACAGACAAATGGCTTGGTGGCATGAACACCTTAGCAAACATACTTTTTTAATGATTATTATCCAGGCAGACAGCTGGCAAGAAAAGTGTTCCATCCCCAGCTGCAGTGCATCAATCTGACGCTCCACCTGTTGTCTCCTCACTCACGCCTTCCATTGCTCATTAAACAGCGCTGCCTTTCAGGCCGAATCAGCTCAGACTGGTGATCACCCACTGTGAGACCAGAGCACAGAGAGAGAAAGGATCTGGGGTGCCAGATTGTCAGGCCTGTGAGGTGTTATTCCTCAAATAAATATGGAGATTATGTGTAAAGCCTGTGCGGCAATTATGCTTTCCCACTTTAGTGAGACCACTTGGATTCTGCATGAAGCCATGCACAATGAATAAAACGGGAATACAGCTCGGGTCTCTTGTGATTTGATGAATGCGCGCAGTGAGAAAATGAAGCAGGAGTGTGCGGGATAACAGGTCCTTTCAGTGGATTCTTCTCGGTGCGCTGATTGTTCTTTCTGCACATCTTTACGTCGC
The DNA here is from genome assembly GCA_005024645.1 of Planiliza haematocheilus. NCBI lineage: Eukaryota > Metazoa > Chordata > Actinopteri > Mugiliformes > Mugilidae > Planiliza > Planiliza haematocheilus. Next base: position 1,712,698 of record SRSE01000764.1, read on the forward strand.
TGCCCTTTCTGAGGCCGCTTTCACACAAATATTCTCTCTCTTCGGTTAAAGTGCGTAGTGCCATCGTCAAGATGCTTCTCCATGTGGCGTACTGATAAACGTTTCTCATTCATTTTATCCCAGGTTGTTGCTAAGAGGCAGGTTTATGTCGGTGGCTGCCCATGGATCACATGGTGCATGTCTCCCAAGAAAGAAGCTATTCATCCTGACACAGGCTGTTAAGACCTTTTGCTGCATGCTAGAACACTGAATATTCAAGGGATTTTACCACACATTGGGTTATTGCACACTCACTGTTTCCTGACAGTGAGGCTCACAGACTAGCTCAGCAGTGTGTAGGATGTCTAAAGCTCCAGCCACAAACGAACGATTCCCTAACTGAAAGTTGCTCTGTAGCATAGACTGTGTATAAAAATGGACAATGGAACAGCTCCTCAAAACTGAAGCCAAAACAAGTAGAGCTCCCCCTGGTGGCTGGCTGCTGTATAGGTCATAAGCTCCACCTTTTCCATGTTAGTGATCGGGGCTTTGGCCAAACTAAAACACTAAAGTACATGTCTTTTTATTCCATGGATGGTTCTGTCACTTAAGCTAGTTAATATAATGGAGTTTCCAGATTCGTTTTAGTTGACATTACAGAAACAGGATGTGACCCCATGATGGTTGCCGGTTGCCTTGCCAACCGCTCCTTGAAGCAGTCCCATAGGAACGCAAGAGTGGGAAAAATAAGTAAATAAATCAGTACAGTGTATAATCCAACATTTCCTTGTAACCGGTGGAGGCAGAGCAGAGGGCGTCGTATTCATTAAATGAAAACGGGAGTGAGTCCGGCTGAAGTGCGGCCAGGTCAAGCATAACGCCGCTCCACGTGGCTCCACTCATTACAGTAGTGTGCAGACTCTGGCTCCAAACTCGCAAAATGGCGTCAAGGGAATCCTTGGTATTAGTCTGACCAATGCAAGGAAGTGGGGATGCATTGTCCATATTTATATACAGTCTATACTCTGTAGCTGACAGCTGGGCACTAGTGGACAAACCAGGGTCTTGTCACACAGGTGACCCACTTACACTTTCCCACCCTAAATGTTTCTGTAAAAAAAAAAAAATGAACTAGTAAAGAAGAAATAGTAAAGAAATATGTATGTATTGCGTTTCATGTCAACATTACATTAAATTTGATTTGTGTGCCAAAGAGGTTCACAATCAAGTGCCTCCGTCTGGAGCATCTTAACTTCCACAGTGAACAGCCCTTTGCCATTAGGCCATGAGCTTAAGTTCACTAACTGTGGGTAACCTGTTCTGATGTGGCTCCGATGTTGACTCATAATGAGCTATGAGTGACAGCAAGTCTCATTTGCGTGACGAAGTTAAATGGAGTAAGTCCAGGGAAATAAGTAGCGGTCGAATGCAAAGGGAAAATAATACAGAAATTGATAAATATATATTTTCAGCCCCACGATACACTGGTGACCTGTCCAGGGTGTACCCCATCTCTTACCCAGTGTTAGCTGGGACAGGTTCCAACCTCCTTGTGGCCCCATAAGGATAAGTGGTAATAGAGTGGATGGATGGGCAAATACATCTAAAATAAAATAAATAAAATAGACAGTTTGGAAAGTAAACAAATAACAGAATTAATTCAAATGTCAATACGAATAAAAACAGAAAGTCAATGTATGTGACACTTTAAAAATGAAACGCCTGCATGCATTAATCGTGCCTGCAAAGGTCTATACATGTAGTCATTGATTCATTGTTGAATAAGTCTGACTAGAATGATTCTCCCTTCATTGTTTTACACATAAAGAGCTTTCAGGCTTTTCTGATTCTCACTTCGTGAAAGCGAAAGAAGTGTCAAACTTAAGATTCATCATTATTCTCTCATCACATTCACAAAAGACAGTCATATGCACTAAAATCCAGTAATGATCCAAAACTGAAGCGCAAACTGTTGAAACCAAATCATTGTCATCAGCCATCTTTAGCTCAGTATTTTGCAGCAGCTTAAATAGTAATTGAGGTCTTGGCTCCATAGCTGTTTCAGTAAATTGTTTTCCTCGAGATGCCTTGGAACCATCATTTTGGAAAGTTATCAGCAGACAAACCGAGAGTTTGAGAGGTGCAGCAGAGGAGGACATTCCTACGATTCAGTCTTTCATTTAATATTTGACCACCATTGTTAGATATGATGTATATGATTTTAAAAAAGCAGTTTCTAAGGACATAAAATACAAAGTGTAAACACATACATAATGCATGGAAAACCACTTAGTTCGAGGCATGCTTAATTGTAAATTCCTGCTCTATAATCCACATTTCTCTCCATAACCTGCCTGAATTTAGACTCAACTGCATGACCGCTTGAGGCAAAATACACATGCCAGCCGTCTTCACATTCACAACCTGCTGCCAAACGTGCTGGCAAACTCCACATGAACATGAAAGAAAGAAAAGAAATCATTTTATGTGGAGGACAGAGGTTGACATATGTGTTAAACGTACAAAACATACCACGACAGATCCTGCTGTTTTAGAATCCCAGCCTCAGTATTATTTCCTCTTTGTGTCTGACTGAATCAAGAGGTTCTTTTAGGGCAAATGTTCTTTTGAAAAAGCCATTCACAGTCCACTATGTAAGTGAGTGACTGCATTGATATACTTAGTCGGCTTCAATCTTGCATAAGCCCACTAACTTTAAATTCAAAGGCTGTTTGAGTCTTATGGTCTCTTTTATAAGATGTCAATTACAGTAACAAAAGATCAAAGACCCGGGCAAACCGAAAGAATGGCGGCGCTCCAGTGGTCAAAGCACTGCTATTCAGAGAGATGATGAATGCCTGAGCCTCGCCGTGTCAGCGCAGGGAAATAACCCGCAAATGAAGGGCGGAGCAGGGTGCTCACCTCCTAATGTAATGAATCCACATCTTTGCACACTTGCAATAGCTGCAGAGATTTTTCATCAGTGAAGTACATTTATTACAATACAGTGTCCTTGCACGGCGGCACCGGCGGCGGCAAATAAAGAGCCGAGCGTAAACAAGCAAAGAAAAGCCTGCCATTCTCCTTCCTTACTTTCTCGGAACGTGGACCTCTTGTCACCAAAGTGACAGAGGAGGCAGCTCACCGGCTCCTCCAGAGGACATCAGTGTTGTCAAAGAAAGGAAACGTTTCCGAACATTACAAGACCGTAGATCAGCTCACCTCCAGGGAAAAAAGAGGAGTGTTTAAGGGAATATAAGTACAGATGGCTCTAGGGGTCTTAGCTACTACAGCAGAGCGTTCTGTAGTCTGACTATGAAGGCTGCAAATACAACTCCCAGAACCATTAATGTAGAAGCTCTTCAAAACGGTCAGAGTGCTGTGAGGACTGCAGGAATATGTCTGAGCTGTGGATATTACTACAGTATATTGTGTAGGTTTTATTCGAGGACAGGGCCTCCCTTGAGGTCCAGAGTGCCTATTAGGCCTGCGGGTGCGCCTGCTCAGACTTCAGCCCTATCTGCCGCAGGCGAAGTCCCTCTGTCAATTCCGCTGCGTTGCGCCTCCAGTCCCTCCTCCAGGGAGGTTTTCAAAGCAGTACATCTGTCGTGTCAGTGATAACATGACATTAAACTCGTTGTTTTCCCGTTTTTCAAAGGGATTTCATCACTTGATTTAGATCTACGAGAAAGACACATCAAACTGGCCGACGATTATGAAGCGCTGCTGCTTAATTAGAATAATACTGTATATGGATTTGATCCGAGCAGCCGTATTCACCAGGGAGCTCAAAGGTCTTTCTATTAATCAATTATAAATTCAGCTTTCCAAAATTAGCAATGCATATCCCTAATGCCGTCATATATTTCAGTAATGGATATGAACATCTTCCTAGAAATACACCATGTAATGCAAATATTAGGTTTATTATAATTACATTAATCAGAGCATAAAAGAGGTTGAAATTTCAATTAATTTCTTCTTGATAGTCTTCCCAGATATGAGCTTGATTAAAAAGTATAATCCATTTTGACCAGCGTGAAAATCCCCATCAGAAGAAACGGATATGTCCGCGGGGAGAACTGCAAACTGTGTTGGTCTCTGCGCAAGAAGGTTCAGGCCTGACTAACTGTATCCTTTGCTGTCTAATCTGGTTTACACAGCTAAATGCTTATGCCTAGTGCTATGTGCCGGTGTCACTGCTGTACTTTTAATTAAAAATTGTTAGCTCTTTCACTTTTCATTATTCTTGCTGTTTAAGGGTTTTCAGTATTCCCATTTGGCCGATCTGATTACAGAGATACACGGGGTATCTGACTCTGGGTGGAAGCACGGAGCACTGCAACCTATAGAACAAGTTGCCTCACTTCATTTGGCCTTTTGATAATTAGTAAATGCACAGTGTATTAACACTGGCAGCGAAGATAATTTACACAATTCCTCCATAGTCTCGTACACAACACTTGAGGGACTGTGTTACAGGATAAAGTTCAAAGCGTACTTGTGTTTTCCACATTTAGAATTACCCTGCATTTGAAATCTGCTCGATGCAAATGAGGTGGAACCTGTAGTGATGCATAGCTGCTTAATGTAGATGGCGTTTAAAGCACTGCAGCTTCTATGCGCTTCTATACGGTGCGGCCGTGCATCAGAGCTTTTAAAGTTTTTGTGAATATGTCAGCGACTAAAAGCCGATAGACAGCAGTTGGGTTCTGCAGGCGAGCTTGGCTGTCATCCCTGCAGCTCGGACCGCAGCCAAGGCAGGGGCTCGGGAGATTGAAGGGGGCCTCCCACAAGAGGGACACATTTGAACTTTTACTTTATTGATTAAAAGTTGGGTTTTCGGCAAAAATGAACTCCCTGATACAAAGTGACTTTGACCTCCTGTCCCAGCTTTCATTAGGTGCTTTTGTTTTTTTTCTCAACACGTCAAAGAGCCCAAACTTTTCGTCCGGCAGCCTATAATATAAATTGGATAGCTGGCTGTGAGCAAGAGCCTTGTGAGTCAAGCAGGGCCTTCATGAATATCTTCACTTGGCTGGAACAGTGTGAAGCGAAAACAAACACGCGGCGCAATCTTCTTTTGTTTGTACCAGGACTTTCTAAATTAGCCTCTCTGGGTCAGATGTTATCATTAGAAACGGACTGAAAATGAACAGAAGGGGCTTCTTTGAGAGGAAAAATTCAGTTTCACATGTAAGAAAACAATGACTGGATCATATTAAAGTTGTTGTTTTTCAAACTCAGTATGATAACTGAGGAACATTTAATCCCTGTGAAAGAAATAGTAATAAGATTAAGTAGTTTGTTTAACCACCTTGACCTCATTGCACTTATTTTCTCATAATCTAAGATTATTTTCACAACATTTGCTCCCGAAACACTAATCCGCTTAAAAGAATGCAAATTAATAATGTTTAGTTTCATCCTTCTTCTCCCCAGATCCTCAAATACGAATGAATCTCCTCTCACAGTAACAGTATTTTCCTACGTAATGCCTGTTGCCTGGTTCCGCTGCAGACTGAACTGCCCTGCCACGAGTCGTTTGCATTTATATGCATCACAACACCGTGCAAGCCCTGACCCCATGGGGTTTCCCGTGACCTCGGTTGTAAGACACATAGCGTGCAACCGCAGTGTCCTCTGTTTGAATCTAGCTTAAAGGCTTCGGCACGTGTCACGTCTCGTTCCTCCCCTTCGCGTTGTTTGTCACTCTGCTGTCTAATGAAAGCTATGCACCACAGTTAAATATATAAGAAGGATCTAATATTTTAATTGTAACATGTCAAATACACAAATAATGATGATAATGAGCTTTAGATCTTTTTTTTATTGTTATTATTATTCAAGCAATTACTCTGAGTCTGTACATATGAATGCGGTCAACCACCTGTAATTGGCCAGACAGCCAACAACGGGAGCTGCTGTATAAAATCCCTGGATTTTTGCAGCAAAAATACAAACCATGTTTTTCTCACAGATTTAGAAAATTGATTTTTTTGCTGTTGTTGTTGCTGCTGCTGCTTAAAACCTCTCGGGAGGGAATAAACTAAACGTACAGGACAGCATATTGAATCAAAGTAAGGATTGTTTCGTGGTGAGTGGATTCTTCTTCTTGTTTGCGAGACCTGGAAATTATGCTCGTGGTAAAATAGGGCTCAGCTCTTGAGTTTTTGTCAGTGCGAGCGCGTGGCCCACATTCAAAACGCCGCGCTGTATTATTTATTTCATGTTAAGCATTATTCAATGTATGAACATGACTGCTTTTGAAGATTTATCGGGATTTATGTTTCATTCAACAGGTTCACATTCACAAAAGCCACTGTGTGCGCTGCGGATATTCTTTTCTATATCTATTTTCTTCCATTCAGCGGATGGATTTATGTCGAGCAACAGTGAAGTAGGAGAAAACAGGCTCTTGTGGAATTACATAACAAGTCCTCTCGCAAAATTGGAGAGATGCCAATGGCAGCTTTGAGGGACCAGCTAGACAGGGCTTCTCTTCTCTTTTTAATGTGCTCTGGATACAGAGCCATGAGCCACACTTCCCCTGCTAGGCTAGCCCACATACACTCTCATCCTTTTATTTTTGTCGTCTGGATTTGGACTGTATATCCTGCAGTACCTGACTTCCCCCCAAAACACCAACATTAGTTTTAAATGAGCAAGTGGAAGGAGTACCCACCCAAGTATATTGTTTTTATTGACTCAGACAGTCGGAAAAGCGCAGAGTGAGAGGAAACGGAGGTGTCCGATACAATACTGCAACCATTAATTTTGTATTGCACAGCTGTGCAGGGCAGGGCGGCATGGATGAAATCTTTATCTCCAAATAAATATTCTACACGGCAGACAAGACATGGAATCAATCTTTTCTTTACTCATTGTGCCCGACTGCCATGATTTGTATCAAAAACGCATGTTCTTAGTGTCACAATTCAAAATTTGGAACATATATCGATCAGGCATAACATTAATATCCTAATATTTTGTAGGTCTCCCTTGTGCCTCCAAAACAGTTGTGACTCATCAGAGCATGGACATGGGCCTTCTGAGGGTGTCCTGTGGTGTCTGGCAACAGAATGATGTTAGTGGGGGCCTTGGGTCCTAATGTTGTGGGTCTTAATGTTGTGGCTACTCGGTGTATACATGTTTTCAGATTCAGCGTTGCACATACTCGCCAAAAAATCCTTACCCTTGATATTCATTAAATAAATCACCATAAATAGACTCCTTACACCCTGACATTAATCATGTTTGCTCTTACACATGTTCCTCCGTATTGACGTAACCGTTTGATTAGTAGTCAGAGCCCACCCTCATTAGCAGACTCCCTATGTAAACAATATAGAGTAATGTCAGCATTAAAGTAAGGACATAAAAATTCTGTTGAGGGATTCAGTTTGTTGCAGTATTTCTACGTTTTGTGGAAATAAAATACACCACAAGGCACGCCAAGCTAAGACTGAATGAAGACTGATTATTGATCACATGATGATACCAGGCAGCTCCACCAAAAGTCTGCAGACAAAATATTGAACCTAATATGATCTGTACCTTTGTACCTTTACTAAAGACAGTCACACAGTCTGGCACGAAGATGGACAAATGATTCAAGATTGTTTATTTTTTTTGTCTCATTTATCATCATTATCTCGCCACTCAGTTGGCCGTTAGCTTTAATAAAATACGTGCTTATTTGGACATGCATTCGAGCTGTCAAGCGCTTTGATTGCATGTAGTGTAGCAAACTGAAGCCACACAGACGCCCCGCCGCTCCCGCGCTGCAAGCTCTCCCATGCGCTCCTCTGAATTACCTGTCAGCATCGATTACAGGGAGGCTGCGTGGATGGGATCTTGGATTTTCTCTCCCTCAGAATTAAGATAAGCTCCTGCCTGCCTGTTTGAGATGCCCCTTGTTGACCCACCTGTTGAGTGTGATGTGAAATGCGTGTCCTGCCACTGTGGCCATATTATCCCCCCAGCCTCGCGCGCAGGCACTCACGCCAGGGCTGGCAGCACTCACCGTCCTCATCTGTTCATTTCTTCCAGACGCCCCTGCTCCCCCGTCGCTCCTCTCCCCTTTGCTTTCAGCCCTTGTTTTTCTTCACTCCTCTCTAACCCCTCGTGCTAAGCTATCTGTCTGCTTTTATTCAACCTCATCTCTTTTCGCCACACCTCGTTGACAGCAAATTCCAAAGAATCTCTGTCCTATTTCTGCCGTTATCCAGGCAGAAATAAAGCATTCTGCTCATTTGCTTTGTGAAATTGGAAATATATAAATTTAAATGGGCTATTTCCAGACAGTTAGGGTGCACCACACCGTCTACCTTGTGTTGTGAATCCAGCAGCTGTCCACCTGTGAGTCTAAAATTTATCTGAATCCATTTAAATCTAAAGCATAAAGTTTTAAAGTTAATACTAATAATTAACTAACTAAACTAATAGTTATACTCTGTTGACTTGTAGTTCAAGGGTGCCTGTTCATATTGAACTGTGGTTATGGTCAGCTTTAATATCTATTGTTTTTTTTGTTTTTGTTTTTTACAGTTTCCACTTTTTAGCCAGGATTGCAGACCACTGATAATTAGGAGGCGATCAAAAACCGGTTACGATTTTGGATCGGAATCTAATGCCTCCAGCGCTATGCTCTGCATCGCACAACATGTCGTCCCGCTCTGTGACTTTGAGGCGCTTTGACAAGGAATCACAGAGCAGAAGGAGCGATCTGACGCTTGGCTGCGTTTCACTAAGCCAGATGAAAAGTAGAAATTGGAAAAATCAGTGCGAGGCCCTTCATGCAAGGGTGCAAAATACATGCAACATTCTAGATACCCATTTGTCTGATATGTTCAAACAATGCCATGTTTTCAGCACTCGCTGTTACTGCCCAAGCAGGCGACGCCGTGACCTGCAATAGGTCAATATCCTGCTTGGCACAAAAGAAGCGGGAACATTCTGACTAAAAGAAAACATATGATTGACAAATATTCTCCGGTTTGATCCATTTTAAATGATGACATGCAGGCTGACATGAGGCTCCAAGTTAGGTGAAGTATGTTTGACCAGTAATGGAAGGAATTGATAGAGAATTCATTAAAAAAAGCCGAACAGACAATGGCAATCAATCAAAATCCAATCAACTTCACAATAAGTATCACTCAAAACTGACAACAGTGATCACATAAGCTGACACTGAAGTTCTCATATTTCACTGCTGTGCAATGGTTTATTTCTAAGAACGCAATGCAACAAATTCAATTCAGAGCTTGACTTTGCGGATCAATCATGATGCAAACGAAACGTCAGCTTTTCCTCCACATTATTACAAAGCAAACAAAGACAGATGCTGTGCGTCCATCTCATTCTTACTTTTTGCGAGATTAGCCGGTTCGCGTGAGAACCCATCTCGACACGCTTCAAGCTATTGCACTCATGGCCAGGTGATGTGTGGTTCGCACTGGAGCGGAGCTGTCGGCATCTTAGGAGGAATTACTTTAGAATACGGGAGTATTTTAAGTTTGAAGAGAGTCTGTTGTGACGGCAGCGAGGAACAATGATTGAATGACGCTCGCCGGTGACAGGCAGTGATAGACAGGTGGTTCAGTCAATCTCTTGCCAAGTACTTATTCTTTTCCAAACAGTACGACTTCTAAGATTGCTCTGTTTAACAAACCATTTGGCATGTTAGATTACCTGTGACTGGCATTCTCCTCCTGTTGCACAGTGTTTTAACGCCACTTAAGTGGAAAATGTGTGTCACCAACTGTTTACCGTCATTAGAAGAGTAGTGAAAAGAAGTGGGCCCCAAATCCCATTATATTCTACCAATTTCCTGAAAATCTAGTTAAGTCTACATTTTTATGGAAAGGTTGTCAAATTACAGCTTTTTTCTTTGCTATCCTCAGACGAGAGTCATGATTCTTACAGCAGCTCTTTGTCACTTGCTAAACGTGTCTGGTTACTGCTCATTTGCTGAATGGATGCTGTTATTTTTTTCTTGGATAGACGAGGCTTTGAAGACAGAAGTGCAGAAGGGAATAATAATGCAGGGCTGCCTCAGAAAGTTTGTCGCTGCAGGAGGCCAGGACAGACAATTTCAGAATTTCTCCGCAAGATGATTACAAGCAACTTCAACGGCATTAAGTAACATCAACGGCGGAATCATTCTGCTCCGAGTGACTGAGTCCAAACGAATGCTTTGAAGATGAAAACATCCACACCTCTGCATCGGCGCCACAGAAAACAGATCCGATGTAAAAACGTGTCCGACGGCAATTAACACACATCATGCATGAGTTTCAAATATTCCAACACATCATTTTTGCTTTAAACAGACAAAGACCAGAATGGAGCCGTAAAACCTCATTACTGCTTTAGAGGACTCTGACCTGTTAACACTTTCCTGTTATTAATCTCACGAAAAAGAGAATTTTCCTGACCTCTAATCTAATGCCCCGTATTTTTCATCAACGTACAGAGGAAAGAAAATGATTAAAAGATGGTAAAAGTGGCAGTGACAGAAAAGGGGATATTCTATTCTTAGCCCACGGATCAATTCTCTTACCACCAGAATAATGTAAAGCTCCTTGAGCTGTGGATCTGAGAAACTATTTATGAGTCAACCAGGTCTGTTTCCTATTTATTATCAATGAAGCCACTCTGGGCCTCGCATCAACAGGATGCTGCAGTTAAGTATTGTGTCTGTGGCTTGGAGAGGGAATTTTTCATCCTTAAGGATTCTGATTAGTCTTCCAGTGATACGTGACTTTTTCGTTCGTAAACCATCGCAATAGGTTTCATCGGGGGGGGGAGCCGGTCCTTCAGAGAACGCCTTCCATAATTTGCACAGCTTCAAGCAGCCTAAATGTTACGTTGATGAGAGCCTCATGGATGGGCGTCTGGAATCTAATATGATTTTTGGCAGAGTGCTGATTACACTCTAAATGGTGTGCCGACTTCTCAATACGTTGAGTTGAGAGATACGGGCGAAAGGTATTTTTAGGTGGGTGGGGATTTCAATTTTACGAATACTGATGGGACTTTTCAAAGCCAGGAGAAATAAGATGTGACTCTGTGGGGGTTCCAAAACTCTGAATACAATATGAGGGGGAACTAATTTTAAAGGAGAGCTCCTTTGCAGAATTACAGACAAAATGATAATATTAATAAAGCGAATGGATGGTCTAGAACAGGGGTGCCAAACCTACGGCCCGTGGGCTCAAATCGGCCTGCCAGAGGGTCTGATCTGGTCCGCAGGATGAATTTGTAAAGTGCGAACATTACATAGAAGATATAATAAAATTGGCACCTAATCCTAATTGGGCCACTAGGAGTCTCACCTTTTTAGTAACTGTTGCTAACATACGACAAAGATGAGACCAAGACCAAACAGCAGATGGCAGCAATGTGCTGAGATTACACCTATTTTTCTTAAAAAAACAAACAGATTCTTATAAAACTTTTTGTAAAAGGACAGTGCATTATTTTCATAATGTACTTCGTGGACTAAAACAAAGAGTAATAGGAAAAAGAGTGACAAGAGTTATCTTGTGTTGCTCTGTTTGAACATTTTCATACAGCATGTCATTATTTTTCTGTTTGTTAATAGCATGTGAAATCCTTTGCAGGTTTTAATGTCATAAAGTCTCTAACGCACTGTTTCTCTGTGAAGCAAAAGAATAGCTAGTCTAAAATCACATTTCTCCACCGTTCCCCCGACGTAGCTCATTTTTAAACGCAACAAAGGCTTCCCATTGCCTCCCTTTATCAGCTTGTCTCAAACATAGCAGAGTAATTGTGTCCTCGTCAGGCCGTTTTGTTATTGTACTTACAGTTCCTAATCCCTCAGGTAATCCCATCGACTTCGATACAGCCCCGACCTCCCCCGTTGAGCTTTCCTGGACAGCTGTCATCTGCTTCTATTTGACTGTCAAACTGTTTGCAGAAGATGAGTTCATCAGCGAGTTGTGATGTGGTCAAGAACTTTTTTTTCTTCAAATTATTATTAGCCTCGGCTGGCAGACTAAATGTGCCCTTATGAATGCTGATGATGATGATGTGAGGACTTGTAAGGTGTGAGAGTAACAGCGCTGTAATTGGATTCATTGGGAGATGATCATTGTCCCCATTAGTGCCATTTGTGTACAGAGATGTAAACTCAATCTTTCACTGCCTTTCATTGCCTCCTTCTCTCCCCGTGGAAATGAACAATTATCTTCCGTAAATTGATTTCTCCCTCACACTGAGTTGCACATCAAACACATGCGCATAAAACCATTCCGTCCAGCACCCCTTTTCTCCCGCTTTTCTCTGCCGTTGCACACGTACAGGCACACGGGGCTTTATCTCTTTCTTTGTGCAAACACACATCTAGGTCACGAGGAAATTCACAACATACGATTCTTTTCATGTTTGCTCGCCACTAATCCCCTGTAATAATATTTGTCATGCTCAGAAAACGCTCTGAACTTGAGCAGGATCGAGTGATAGCGAGAGGAGAAAGAGGACCTCAGAACTCGGCGGCTATCGTTATCAGCCGATAGTCAATGCCGCCTTCAGCGGATCCTATCCCGGGGTTGACACCATTTCTCTGGTGCCATCGCTGAGCTAATGTGTCTGAGTTGAGTCTGAGGGCTAACATATGAGCCAACTGTGCGGAGAGGATTTTAGTGCGCCGCTCCTGTGTGACAGAAAACGCCAAGATGCTCAAATCCTATTAGCTTTTAAACGGTCAAGCGCTTAAATTAGCTAATTCCTTGGTTTGACTTTATACAAACACCTCAGAATGCAATAAACACCGTTCATATTGACGCGATCAGACAGCATCGTAATGTCTTAATATGTGGTTTTAGGTTTGGTCTGAAATATTAACTGCACATTATATTATTTTGCATTTGATTCTGTATTTCTTCTATCAAATGCTCCTTTATAAACACTCATCTCTTTATAAACACAGAATGTGAAGTGGTTAGCTCTGTTCATCCCCGTGTCTGAAGTAAATTTTGAAGTAATTTTCTACTTTTTAAAATTAAATAAATTGCACAGCAAAACATTTTGGCAGCCCTTTTCCAGTCTTTGCAACAAGCTGGGCAAATCAGCTGCAGCTTCAAATTTACCATATAGATCTAAAAGTAGTGTCAATCTTATCTAAATGAGACACGCGGAAGAAAATAAATGTATTTCCCCGATGGATTGGTCTTTTCTCCGTGGGCGTGGGCAGAATAAATCCATCCTTTTAAAAATCCAGTCATAAACTTCTTCCAGTCGCGGCCTTGTGCAGAGGATTAGAGAGTAAAGCCACGACAAAGCAGAGCTCAAACTCTGTGTTTTGTCTCCATGATCTTGAACAGCTTGGGATTTCGCAGTGTTCACAAGCGCTGTCCAGATTTAGAAGGAGAACGGAGCGCTGTGATGAAGTGCTGCTACTACGCAGGCAGATGGTTGCGGGGCCCTAAAAAGTGCTCCGGATAGCACTTTTACAAGTCGAGCAAGAGGCTGGAGGTGCATAAGCTTACCAGATGTTTAGGATACAGTTAAGACCTCAGTCCCCTCACTGCGGCTGCTTCAAGGCTGCCAAGCCTCAGCTCTGCAAGGCTGTCTCGACTCTTTGTTTATCCTGCCAGCCTCCACAGACTCCAGCCAGACAGAGAACTGACCACGTCTGATTGACAGAGTGTTTAATACAGTCTGTTACAAGTGTTGAGCCACAAACTCTTCAGAGAAAGAACATTCTCTCGTTCTTAGTGTTTCTGACAGTTCATTACTTTGTTGCAGCTTATGTAAAGTATGTGGTGTTTGTAAGAATTAAGGTATTTCTAAATGCATGAGGAGGCAATTGCACGGCATGATATAAGCGGATGCAAATTCCAAAAATTATTCATATATACATTTTCTGTTAGATATATGCATCTAAATACTTTATTAAAAAAATATTTCACTCCTGATGTGCAGCTTAAAAGGAACACACACCTTTTCATTCATTCCAGCATAGTTTTATAGGATTTTAACCTTCTATATATTAAGCCACGACCTGCACACAGCCTTAACATACCTGTCCTCTGATGCTTGTTTGAGGCCATAACAGAACCCAGAGCTGACAACTCTGAGGGGAGGCTGTAGGAAAAGAAGCATCAATCTGTCACACAAAAGTGTTTTATTTTATTATTTTTTTTCCAGCCGCTGACAGACGTGCCGCACCTTACCCAGAACTGAGGCGTGAGTCAATCACAACTCTAAGCACGGGACATCTCTGCATGTCCAATCTCCCCCAAGCTCCTTCAGTGCATTACAGTGATGGACGTGTGTCAGGCGATGAGGGGGAAAAAAAAGTCAAGTGCCTTTACACCAGTCATTCCCTGCCCTACATCTTGGCAGTTCAACGGCTTCATGTAAGAGGAAAGACAGACAGAAGTAAAGTGTTGCTCAGTTTTCTTGGAGGCGGCAGACCTCTTCCTACAGATCAGCTGTTAAACTCACTGAGCTGACAGTCGGCTCTTTTCTTCCTCAAAGAAGCTGCAGCTAGTCCTCGCCTGCCTGGTGTGAAAATGTTCCATTTTTGAGACACAGTTTCTTGTACGATATTCCTCTGGGTATATTTCCTATTTGGTCTAGGGGGATGTTTTGTCTTCCGCTGGTTTGTAGAGAAGTGTTCTGACAATCTGTGCAGTCGTTCAGTACAATCCCATCCTGCACTGGGGCTGCTGCTGTAGATGAGGTCGCGATGGCCTGGCCCGTGCGGCGCCATGTAACATGAAGCTATAACAGCCACGGTGTGCAGCTTTGGACAACATGACAAGATACGGTGAATGGAAGGATTTTCGCCACGCATGCTTTATGGTTTCTGATGCTGTTGCATATGAGGACATTGTGGAGTAAACTCTACACACCAATCGACACACTGAAAGCTCCGCTGGCTGGGTGGGCGTCCAAAAAACTGCAGCTATAGTCCTTACTGTGGGGACGCAGGTTTGATCCACACCTGCTGTCGTCCCCTCTCTCTATCCACTACCACCTATCAAAATAAAGCCATTAAAAGCCCACTAAATGAATAAATAAATACATATTCCCTTGGATGACGCATGAAGTCCTTTTATTGGTCAACGTTTTACATCATTGGATAAACTGAAAGCAGACATATCAAATTATATTATGAGTTTGAGGCAGTAAATCAAGAGCTAACAGCTTTCTTGGCCGGGCAAAGCAAAGTGCATGAACAGGCTTTTTTTAAATGAAGCATTGCTTAGAATGTTCACCCAGTATGTACACAAATAGGTGGACAAAAAGGCAGTGAGTGTAATATGTCTGATCTAATTCAGCGGTTCGGGATCGCTGAGAATGACAATCTGAAGTCTGTTTTCCCCACTCAGACGCTCAGCTGTTATCTAAAGCTAATACCGGTAGTGTTCAAGGGGGATATTTAGCACTCATCATTAGCTCAGTTGGTAAATTCCAGGCTTATTTACTGATTGCACGAACGGGACATCTTGAAATGAAAGCCACCAAATGGGCGGTCATTAGGGAAGCGAGCAGTTTGTGGAAGCAGGAATCCTTCTGGCTCTGATAGCACTTGTGGATCCGTTGTTCTGAAGCAGCCCTTAAGCACAACTCAACAGAAGGGATGTCGCCATGGTGATGAAAGTCACGCATCGTAACTCTAGCTCTGTGATCACGGGCCGAGCCCTTTAATGGGACTCTCCGCCACCTATCTCTGCTCAGGGATATTTCCATATTCTCAGTCAGGCTGGACGATTTAGCTCAGTCCCACGGGGGGCAGTTTGGAAACATCACCTCCCTTGCTGAGCTTTCTGCCCTGGCACTGACACCGAAACACCAACGTAATTATCTCTGAAATAAGTCCAATACCACTGACATTCTTTAACCCCCATGTAACCGGTCAGCAGGGTTGTTCTGCCAGTCCCAATCTATCCTAAAACGCGTTGTGTGTCAACCCCGGCTGACACCAGACAGCTACCTAACAGGTCTGACAGGGAGAATCCAACACATCCCACCTTTTTTAGGAAGGTGATGGGCGGCCCAACTCCCCACATGATGGATGAGGAGCCCCGCTGGGCAGTAAACACAGTGCAAGACGGTGACATTAATCTTTGAGGGGATCAAACAACTTGTTTTCAAATGCCACTTATTAAACTAGGCAGATAAATCACTAGCTGTCGAAAATAACTAACCTAAACACGTAGATAGAAATTAGATATGTCTTAACGAAAAGTCGCCTTTAGCTACGGTCTGTCTTCATATAATTGTGTAACCAATAAACATAGCACACATGGCATAATCACAGTAAACATTGCATGAACACATTATTTAGCCTCTGGAGAGTACATCAAGATATTTCCCATTTAGATTTTGTGTGCAAGCACAGTCTAAGCTGCAACCCTTTACGGGTATACGATTCAATATTTTACTCAAGAGAATTCCTCCCGCTATCAATATTTGTAAGTGAATGACGGACTACTCATTTAAAGGCTAGTCCCTCATGTAACATTGCTAAAACTGAGGTTGTACGGTATCATAATGTAAATTGAACAGTGAATTCTTTACGGCCCCCAACGGGGGAAGAAAGTTCATTACATCAAGATTTTATTGCTTCGCTGATCTTGCTTTGGCTGCGAGAAGACTTTCAATCAGCCACGGAAAGTTGGTACCACCTGACGCTAGACCTGCATTTATCTGAGACTACAATGCATATGCATGGTGTTTTTTTTTTTTTTTTGTACCTCTGGTCACGAGTTTAAGATAATACATTCTGTACTAATCTAGCTCATGTTCTCCAGTCCTACAGAAGTCCTCCGAGTCAGATGGCTCAGGACATTTTGCCGAACATCTCTTCCAAGTAGAACGATGATGTAAGCACACAGGCTTTTAGCTTGCTGGTGTGCAGCCAGGTAGAATGACATATGGCAAGGAGGCAAGAGCAGTGTGCTACAAATCACACTTAGGTGAACACAATCTCTGCCTTGACTTTCAGGATTCATAAATAATGCAATACGGGCTAAGGAAAACATTTGGATTTCCCATAAGCGAAGACAAATACCTTTTAAAATCCACTTTTAAGTGCACTTGTTTTTTTTGTTTTTTTCTTAAAGAAAAAAAAAAGAAGAAGATGGGGACAGAATTTTCTTATCGACCGTCACTACATCACTACTGGAGGATCCTTTCGTAGAATAGGCTGAAAATACCACTTGACTTGTTTAACTTTGACCTGAAAACACTTGTCTATTTTAAAACACGGCATAAATCCAACTCAAGCAGGACTTTGGCAGAGAGATGTCGAGACAGTGCAGCGCGGCTGAGTCAGCCAAGTCTGTCCACGAGGTCAGGGTTCAAATCGACTACTGATGAAGCCGCACTCAGTGGGGAGGGATGACGTTCCAAAAAGAGAGCTCATCACGGATGAGCGTTTAGTGGTAAGTAAGGAGACAGGGATTATTAAATAATAAATAATAAGGGCAGCGTCATGAGGAGTAGACTGATACAAAAGTGTGAAAAACGGTGTTAAATGCGTGCACAAATATTTAGTGCTCCGCTTAAAGTTACATATTTAGAAACTGTATGATCATGATAGGAAGCTATTTTAAATACTAATAAGATACCAAACTGTTGTAGGGTTTAAAGAGTGTTTTGCTGTATGGGATAATTTGGATATTAGAAAAAGAAGTGATTATTAGAACAGACGTTTTAACGTTGACAGCAGAGAATATTACTTTATAATAATTATAGACCTGAACTTGACTTCACGGCTTTAAGGACACATGATTTCAAAGTGTAGTAACATTGAAAGAACCCCAGTAAGACATGAGAAGGTCTCAAACACAGAGAGGGCCAACAAATATTTTTGGTAATAATTAACAAAAGCCCCATGGTGCAACAACAAAACCATGAACAATAAGTCACGCAAGAAAAATATGACATTTTTAATTAAATTTAAGTGGTTATTTTAATTTAATCTGAACTGAAATGGACTTGTGTTGCATGCACTGGGTTTGCAGAGTAAGGTACGGCACACACTCACACTGGGGGGAAGAAAAGGCCATGAATAAATGAGAGCAAAAGTGAAAGGGAAAGGAAGACAGACAAATGAGGAAAGAGACAGCGAAATGAGGGCTTTTCTGTCTCCGGCGGCTTGCGGGCCTTTGTGTGATAGCTGGTGGCTGTGGGAGGCTGTGAAAAGATAAGGTGTACTAATGGGGTGTTCGGGAGAATATTTCATTTATTGTGATACTTTACTAATGTGACTGCGGATGGTAAAGTAAAATCGAGCAGCAGCGCTATTCATGCAAGCTCTGAGAGGTTTACGTTGTAGGGGGAAAAAATGCTAGACCTGCTGGAGGAGGAAGAGTGGCTTCAGTGGAGCCGTTGGACACGTGAGATCCACAGAGATGATACCAAAGCTTTGTTCTCTCCGATGAACATGTTCCAGAGCTGTCTGTAGTTTTTAACTATCACATGTTTAGGTACCTTTCAACATGCTGGGGCAGTCGCCTGCACAATGTGGCATGGCCACATCGTTTTGGTGGTTGTCTTTATCACGCAACAGTCATATGGATGTATTATACTGCATAACAATGAGCACTGCACTCCTATTACACTCTGAAACGAATGAGAGTTTAAAGAACAAAAAGTTATTCAATGTGTTTTCAGAGTAGTTTTTATACTCATATTCATAAACAACCAGGAAATAACTAAAAAAGTTAAAGAATTTGATCATATGTGATTAATCAGTGATCCTGAGCAAATACCCACATTATAAATCAAATGTGACTAAACTTTTTTGCATGAAAGTACATGAGCATGTCCTAGAAAAGCACAGGGTGAACTTGAACCACCTGAACTGCAACTGTTCTTGCAATCACAAGCTGATTCAGAGCGTTTTAAGCCAAACGTGGAATAATCCAACCATAGTTTTTCTGCATTTTACAAAAGCCTTTTCATGCAATACTTATAGGCGCTAGATCGAGTTTTTTATTTATTTATTTATTTATTCTAAAAAAGAAGCTCCCCCCAAAATCATTCCTATTTCCACAATAATGCAATGAGCCAGCGGCTATCCCTTCTGCCTTGTTTTGATCTTAAGCCAAAAAGAAAATTAGAGAGCAGCATTGTTGCTGCAGCGTTTAGCATCGTGATGTATAACCACCACCACTGAATAGTCCTGCTGGCTCTCCTTGTGTTTAGTTACTCATTCACTGAATATGACTTTATTATTTTATACAGCTACAATCCCATTGTGTTCCCGATGCCAGAGTTTGTTTAGTAAGATACAAAACCTCATGTAATGAGGCAAGGAATTATCTCTCTTGTTGCGGTTGTTGCATTGTTCAGTCATTTGTATTTACTTCTAGGATCAAGCATTATGTGCATAACAACAGTGGTAAAAAGAAGAATTTTAAGGTCTATTTATTTGTAGCATTGGCAGTCGGACAATTACTGGACAACTACAACCCACCGGTCCACTGGAAGCAGCAGGACTTTCTGTACAATTAACCTCCCTGCTGCTCTGCATTACAAAAATCCTGATTTTCATTTTAACCCACCACAAGTCACTATACACATAAATGAAGACCACAATCTGTCCTGTGTATTTTTCGAACTAAACATTGAACAGAAGCACGCACCGAGAGAGTCTTCCTCTGCAAGTATTATAGCAGGTATAGAGGTGTAGCAGAATGACTGATTGGTGTGGTACTTAAGGACCAAACGTGAATTCACATTCTGGATAATTGTGAGACTAAACCTGTTAAAAGGGGGAAATATTATGAGCTCTGTAACATGGTGTCAGACGTGGGTTCCTCCCCAGCAAGATGAACTCTCCAGACAGATTAAGCTTGAACATGCTGTGCACCAGACTGCATTAAAGTAGCGATGAAGTTAATTTAAAAAAAAACAACTAAATCTTCAGGATCTGAAGTAATACAAGACACAAGACAGAGATGCACAAAATACCGCCGTAAATAAAGGATAACACAAAGCCGATATTCAACAGGAGGAGGAACGTGCATGCACTGGACAAGACATTTCCCATCAGTGACCAACCCAGAGGAATTCTGGTGGCAGAGAAAGAAAAGCAAAGCCCAGGAACACAGCCAGCACAAACAGATGTCAGAAAATGTACCAAAATCCAGCACAAAGCCAGGTGCCGGTTGACAGACTAAAAATGCAAGAAATGTGGAGAATGATCACTCCGAAAGTATGCTGCCAACACAGGTCAAGTAAACCAAATGATGGCTGAAGAGGAGTGGAGGCCTCGACAAACTGAGTGAAAGTTCTAATTCTAATTAGAAATACAAACATGCAGACAAAGCCTGAGAGATGACCGATCTGAAGAGCAGCGCTGACACAGAGGGGACAGAATTCATAAATTCCTGCAACAAGAAGGCTTGCAGCAAGCGATCTGTAAAGTACAAAGAAGAGTAGAAAGAAAATCAGTAAATTAACAAAGATGGGAAAGTTCTCCACACGGCAGAAGAACCTGCTACAAGGAACAACAC
The DNA here is from genome assembly GCA_005024645.1 of Planiliza haematocheilus. NCBI lineage: Eukaryota > Metazoa > Chordata > Actinopteri > Mugiliformes > Mugilidae > Planiliza > Planiliza haematocheilus. Next base: position 1,733,184 of record SRSE01000764.1, read on the forward strand.
AGAAGGTACCTCCAGGATGAGAGATTACCTTAAATAAATGCAGGATTACACAGAATAAATAATTATGAAGTGAAAAAAAATATGCAAAGGATTATATCCGGTATGCACAGATGTTTTGTGAAACTTCAGACCAGCTAGGTGCAGCAGTCATCTCATTCCTTTTTGCAGTAAATGGATTCTGTCAAATCCCAACGCATTAAAGCAGACTAGAGTGCAAGCTGCTCGGTGATGCTGCATGACATGTGGCGCTTTTATGATCGCTGCCATGTGAAATTTTTGCAGTTAACGTACTGAATATAGAAGAGGTAGAGTAAATCAAATGTTTATCTGAAGTGCTGATAACCGAGCGTTGAATTATACTCACAGATGCATACGCCTTGACCTAAAACTCTGCTACTGGCTACAAACCTGAGATGCTACATACATGTATAGTTTTATATGTCACTTCTGTCCTATGCTACTGCTCAAGGCACAAATATTGGGTCAGATAATCTACTAAATTTAGTATCGTATGTGTTGCTCTAACTATCGATGTAAACCAGAAGTAAAACATGTTCAAAGAAATGTATAATTTCTTTCATGATTCATTAATAAATGAATTCAATCTGCATCTGAAGCAGTTAAAACACTTTAGAACACACTGTCACTATTGCCAGAAATTAAAAATGTGTCAAAACATTTCTCTCCAAAGTGCTAAAAATATAAGTGTTGTTCACAAATGTCTCACTTTGACTAAAAAAAGAAAAGTGCACCTGGTTTCAAATCCAAAAATAAATATCTTTTCTTTTTCCCCCCAATATACGGTTAAAAATAACACAGTCGAAAAATAATTCACACTTATTTTATGATAATTAGAAAACATCAGAAATAATTTGTAACCAGCCAGCAAAAAAAAAAAAAAAAATGCTGAAACATAATAAACCCAGAGGAATCCATGAAATTACTGAGAACAAATGTAAATTAGAGAATCATCAGCATAGCGGCAAAACAGCGAGTTCAACATGTGTCTTAAAAGTACTGTGTCTTTATTAATCTTACCCTGATATCAGCAAACTGTAACCAGGTTAGACGGAAAAGAACTAAAAACTATATTAACGACAAAAAAAAAAAAAAAAAAAACTTTAGAACTACAATGTGACGGTGCAACAATACAAAGTGAGAACAGAGTGTCAGAACTTAATGTGCTATAACAAGCTCTTAGAAGAGAAGTTTCAGTGCACGAATAAGTTCTGCTCGAATAACTGAGTGGATTTTTCTAGGCAATGAGTTGGCTGCTGCTCAGAATTTAATAACAACTTCAGTCTTGGGATGACTCAGATACTGTAGATAAATTAAGCCAGCACTATTATTATTTTATTACTGTATTCTCTCTTTCTCTCTCTCTCTTTAGGTGGATGTACTGTATTCAGTAAATTATTGCATTCTTAGAGTGTTACAGTGCATTTGGAAGATGGTTCCATTTAGACATAAGGTAATTCCCTGCAAAGGACATTTATAGAACACTTACATTTACACTCATTCATATCTATTTGCATTTTACAATATGTTGTAGCATGAAAATTCTATTTTATGCTGTCTAAAATGAGTAGAAATCATTCTAAAGCACTGCTTTTCTGCAGAAGAGATAGGCCGTTGTCATTACCTGATAATATTCCTGGTATTTAATTTGCCATGAGTGTTTTAAGAAAAACAAAATCCCAGCGCAAAAACGTGCACTGAGTGCTTGGCTTCTGTGTTGACACTGTAGCTTCATCAGACTTCACAACGCATTACCAGCTCCACTCAGACCCTTTAATGAATCAAGCTTGGCAAGACCTTTCAATATGAAGGCACTGACTAATGCCTCTGGTGCAGACAGCTTGTTACTGTATCCATTCTATAAGTACTGAATGAGGAAACAGGGGACCATGCAGTCGCTGCAGAGCTCTCATTTACGGTGTCAAACTAAAATGCATTAATAGTAATATCATTAATTTGATTTATTTTTACAGACACGCTGACACGTTACATAAAGCGCTTAATGAAATGATTTTCTCCTCCGTGGTACTCTGTAAACTGAACCATGAAATGTAACTCTGTTTTCTGAGCAGGCCTCTTACAGGCAACAATACCTGTACATGCATGTATCTCATGTTACTTTCTACTCTTTGTATTATAGATGATGTTCATTTTCCCCTTTTAATTATTCAGTTCAGTCAAAGGAGCGAATTACGCTAATTATCACTCGTGTCACAGTAAAAGTGGCCGACGTGACAGAATTTGCTACGTTTTTTTTTAAACACACTTTTTAAGAAATTCTTAAAAATAGAAATCCACAGCAAACCTCTTTCAGGTTAGAGTTTGCTGAATCATGACAATTTATCCTCACAACCACTGACATTGGTGTCTTAGCTGCTGCAGAGTAAAGGCAGCGCTTTGCACTGTGATTTATTGAGTGGGCCTACTGCAGAGGGAAGTGGGGAGAATAAAGTGCTCTCACCTGGAAAGCGAGGCTCGCTCTGGTCGGGAGAGATCTTTTTCTCTCTCTCTCTCGCTCTCTCTCTCTCCGAGGCTTCACTGCTCACATTACTGTAAAAAGAGCCAATGAAGTCTGAATGATTCCATATTCACGGGTGGATTAATGAACGGTGGCGGGAATCGCGTCTGCGGCGGCAAATTGATTCTGAACATTTATCAGTGCACAATGTATGAATGGGAAGGAGTGAAAGGGACGGAGTTTGGAGTGCTGACCACTTGCTCTAAATAATGAACAGAGAGGGAATGGCAGCATCTTTCTCCTGCATGTTCAGATGAGTGCCCCGCACATGCCTCTGTAAACAGTTTTAACACACTCTCAGTGCGTCTTTCCAGGTTTCCCTGCTAACGTATGTACACAGCAGCCCCATGGGCCCGACACTCGCCCTCCCCTGAACGTACCGAGCTTTGCGAAGTGAACGGGGCGAGATAACTCGTGCCATTCTTTTTAATGTCAGACCATGTCCCAGATATGCATCATGGCGCATGACGTGTTCACCAACTCGTGCTCGGATTTTTAACATCTTTCAAGCACTGCACGGTGGAACTTTCAATCTTGGCTGGCTTAGGCATAATAATAAAGTCAAACGCGAGGCTTTTACAGCACTCTGTCATCTGAAAAACCACTGCAAACAACTCGAAGGCCTTCAGGGTGCTCACCAGGGATGCAGCAATTCCAGGCTTTTACATCCCACAGTCCTCTAAGTCTCCTCTGATCCCATCAATTAAACTGCAAGCTTCTCTTTATGGAGGGCTTATACCTTATGTCCTTTGCACAGTAAAGCCTGCCTTTAAAGCTATCCACATAGCCTGGCTGTGACTTAGCCAATCTCAGCAAACTGACATGAGTGCACCCATTTAAATTTTACAATACTGACTGTAATGTGTGAAACTGACGTGTAAATCAGAAAATCTAGATACGTACTTCTCCTGCTTCAGATTTGGAGTATTACGGTGGCAGCGGCATGATGGAATATTAAAAAAGTGAAGTTATATTCTCAATAATGTAAAAATGGTTCGGTCCAAGTTTAGCATTGAGCACACCACTGTCCAAAGTTTATAAAAACGCTTGTACGGGTGTTTTTTGTGTTTGCCAGTAATTGGTTGGCAGGGCCTTCCGCTTCAGCTATCTGGGAGCACCTGATACCAACTCTCCCAGTCACTTTATGTGCTCTCAGGGAGATGGTTAAGACTATTAACTAGACTCAGATGCTAGTTCCCATCCCAATTCCAAAAACACTGGAAAAACTGTTTTGCTTCTTGTGCCACACTTTGTGACAAGACAGGGTATTGATGTAAGGAAATGACTGTGACATTCACAATCTACACTGAGAAAAATCCTGGCAAATGACATGAGTAATTCATTAAATATATATATATATGCATATATATATATAGTAATAAATATCTGAGTAGTTTTCTAAGCGATTCTAAACGTTGATTGACATCAATTAGCCAGGTTGTATAATGCTCTGAGCGAGCTGTGGGACGCTTCACGGACTCCCCTCGCAAGCGTCTGAATCACAGTTTGAATTCAGGTCTAATGATGGCACTGATGACAGGGCTCATCTTAAATTAATGCCGAAGCTGCTGATTTGCTCGGCTCTGGGTCTTAATTGAATCTTTGCAGCGGGGCAGGAGATTTTCTGCTGCTCCGAGTGGAAGACGTGCCGGACGGGAGCATCACCGCGACGTTGGTGTCCCATATGTCTTCCCTGATGTCTTCTTCGGCGTTCGCTCGTGGGAATATCAGGGAAAGCGTTTTGCTTGAAGCAGCCTCTGTGGACTCTCTGTAAGGGTGCTATTGTTACGTTCTAGTGCGCTCGGTAGTTAGGCTGCACGGTCAATGACCAGTTATTCTGTTAACAAAGGGTGTACAGATTCATTCTGGCTCTAATTAATAACCATTTCCATTATTCAGATATTATTAGTGCTACGTGCTCTACGTGTCTTGCGTTTCTAAGTGCATAGTGTAGCATGAATCCTTTATATTCCTGAAAAGAGTCCATGCACATTAGTCTGTTCTCAGCATGCACACATTCTTCACTCTTCTTCTCAGGCAATCTTAGAATATCAGCTCAAAATGGCCTCTTTAGCTGCCCTGAAGAAAATCTGCTACAAGTAATAAAGGGCAGCGGAGTAAAACCGCACAGAGTGCCGCTCATACTTGTCATCCCTATCATTCTACCCCACTTATTCCAGATAATAACAAATTACAGGCCGTGTCACTCAAGAGATCTGACTTTGGCCAAGAAGAAAAGTCATTATGGCGCTTCACAAGATGAATAATCCTGGACAGCAAAAACAGACACGGGAGTACATTAATGGCTTTGTCACATGCATGTGTGCCAGGCCACTCTTCGTCTGTCACACACCGCCGCTCTCATCCTATTCATCGCTCTTCGGAGCTGCCCTGGAAGAGGAGACGAAGGAGAAGAAGAAGAAGAAGAAACCGCAAGGCGGAGATCAGACAAAACAAAACCCACCCTAGAGTTAGCGGCGCCTAAAAGCTTTTCCTGCTTTTGTACCCCTGGGTCCGGTCTGTTCGCGGAGCTCAGAAATGGCCTCAACAAAAGGCTGTGAATGCATCTCTGAAATGACGTGCCAACAGCGGGGTTTCTTTCAAACATGGCAAAGGTTAAGTGCAGAGCGTTCCAGTGTTCAAGCAACACAAGACGTACCGTGTCGGATTTTTAAATAGAATATTGTATAAGAAAATACTGGCAAGAATTAATTAAGACATTGGTTTAAAAGAACAAGGATGAGTTCCCAAGTTAGATTTGGGTGAAAGAATTCACAGAACCAACACTATAAACTGTAGTTTAATGTCATGAAATATTCAGTATTTATTTCTTTAAAATGAAATAAATATCAAGCTGCAGCTATACTAAATTTATAGATACTCAGTTCACTCTTTGGGTAGCCTTTGCTAGGGGCTGTACAAAGCGGGCTGACCAGAACAGGGAGGGGATAATTCAGTCTAAGTTTGTGCTGATGGATATTTCATTTTATTTTCACTGTTAAAGTAGTTTTTCCCTAAGAGCAATGTGGAATGGGTGTTGAATTGATAGCACAGGGAGCCCCAGACAGTTTAAATAAGGCCTAGCTTGATTAGCAATAAATTAAAACAACAAATTCCAAATGGTTTTAACTGGTTTATTCCAGATGTTTCAAAGACGTTGGAACTGTATGCATGTACCACTGCAACATAATCCAACTGAATTTTTGATAAGGTAGCGTGGAGAATCCCACACTATATGAAATTTAAACATAACACAGAAGAAGCTTCAACTTCCAATTTCGTTTTCTGCAGACCAGAGAGTGTTTCCCCACAAGCTCAAGAGTCCTGCGTTTATTTTGTACTTGAGCAGCAAAGCCATGTTCTGTTTTCTCCAAAGCCATGACATCATTATGTGTGCTCTAGAAGGCATGCTTTTTTAATATTGAATGAGTGAAGGAATGGCACACCATGTATCTTGCTTTCACGAAGCTATCAGGAAACACAGTCCGTCTCCGTGTGCATTTTTTACTGTAGATAGCCTTGGTTGAGGGTACAGTACGTTTGCATGCCTATTTTTAGAAAGGCAATTTCAAAGTTTGCCGTCTGCGTGCACACGGGCACACAAACATGTTTGAATGGAGGGACCGGTGTGTGTGTGTGTGTGTATGCGCATGCTGCACATGCACGCGTGTGTGTTGCGTTGCTCAAGGCTTGTATGCGGGTTCAACAGGCTGCACATATTCTCGTCTTCTCCACAGGGGAAACCAGCTGTGTTGCTTTCCCTACCCAGAGGCTTAACTGAGACTTGAGTTTCTCATATGTAAAATCAAGAACTTCACTTCTGAAGGTTTAGCAGACAAAATGTAAAAACAAAAAAATAAAATACAACCTAATTTGAATATTTCATGATCAGGTGGAAAGCTCGGCCACGGCAATCAACTGACTTTAGATTCTAACACCACCTGCACTGATTTTTATTCATGTTTCATATTTTTCATTTCAGTCTGAGCCAGGCAGCAGCACAAGTTCCGTCAGTAATCTTAACAACGCACATCCTCAAAGCAGTTCTCATGAAACACCTCCTGTCGCACGCCCTCCCTACATCAGAGTGGACCTTTCAAAGAGCAGCGATACTTTTAGCCAGCCTGCAACTCGCGCTGTTGCTCTGGACTGCAGCGGGCTGCAAAGATTGGCTGCGCTTTTGTACGCGCTCCTCCGACCCAGCTGCAAGCTTTTAAAGTTACCCAGGCACCTCTTGATTGACAGCGCCGGATCAGTCAAGTACATAGCGGGAAATGTGCTCACCAGCGCACCCTTGTCATCTTGTCGAAGTCAAAAGTGTCCTTTCGTCATATGAATTACTCTGACTTGATTCATAGCAATCTGTTGGTTCAATTTTTGAAAATAAACACTTCTGTCGCATCTGATGTTTGCACAGTGAGATGTAGTAGTTATGCCTGTAGTTATCAATCCATAAATATTGACAATATATTATAAAAATAGAACTATATAATCCTGTGAGCACTGTGCAGCTTCATTTTATAAGCATGAAAGACAGAACAAACTTCTGCTATTCTCCGAACAGCTATTTGAATTCATTTTCAAGGAGGATTCCACAGGAAGTCGTCTGCAGCGCCAAGGTCAATACATTCTGAAGGACACTTTCTCTCAATTGCGAATGGATGTCAGTAACACCTGATGCCCACAAGGTTCACCGTGGAGTACAGCACTTGAGACGACTCCCACCAGAGGCGGAGGGAACGCTAAAGCCCTCTCTTTATGGAAACACAGACGGGAAATAGTTTCTTCAAAAGTTGGCTCAAGGTGCCGTATTAAAGGCATTCCACCTTTACTTTGTGTTCATTCAAATTCACCGCACATCTGTGTCTCAGGTGTGTTCATTCGAAGTTTTGACTGCAATATTATCCACTAGCCCGTGTTGCAACGTTGAAAGTATAAGCAGATCATTTTGAATGTCTGACATGCAACACAGTTAAAGAAACTCAATAAATGCTGGACAACAAAACTAATATGAAAGTATACACTTTGTGTTCTGTGTGTTTTTATAAAATATATGACAAATCTCAGACAGGAAGTCCATAGCTGTCATTTTGACAAAAGTACAATCTGACAATCCATTTCCAACCTTGTTATCCTATAGCACAAAAGTAGATTATATTTTTCTTTTGTTACCGAATAATTGTTGGCGCCTCTCGTTGTTTCTCAACACCGACACAGAGCCGCTCATCAGCTAACTTCTTTCACTGACAGTGTTTACATGAACAATATTTCTTCATCCCAACTCAAAACAATCTGATTAGAGATTCCAACAAAACATCTGTCAGAGTATATCTTTTCTGACATGTGCAAAGTGGCTCTGCCTGCTGTGGAGCGTCTAATCTCCTGGAAATGTAGCAGAAGATTTTTTTTTCCCCCAGTGCTGAATTTATTCAATAGAGGAAGATGACCGAGATGGATTCCGACGCCGTTCGTCTTTTCAAATACTAGTTAAAACAAAATATTTGTATCGCCTGACGTTAAACGCATGTGTGGCAAGCATGTACAGAGAGAATGTATGTTTTCCCATCCAGACAAAAGCAGTTCAAACATTAACATGGTTAGTTAACGCTGATTCCTTCCTTTTGTTTTTCACATCTCCCAATCCAATTAAAAAGTTCCAATCAGACTGGATGAGGTCACTCTGTTCAGACCGAGTGCGATGATACATTATACGTGATGCTGTCAAATTAAATGACATTTCTAAATGCATATGATACATAAAATGAATGGATTGCTAACTTTATATAGTGGGAATATATGGTATGCTGAATGGGATAATAATACCACTGTAAAGCAGATTTACTTTGTACCCACCTAGACCAGACCAGGCCCCCCCACCCCATAGTAATGACATTCCTTGATGGCAGCAGCCATCCCAAGCATGATGCAGCCTGAGACACAAACACACACAAGTTTATGATTAGGAACAACTCAAAAAACATGAAGAACAGCACAAGGTGTTGACCTGGCCTCCAAATTCACTAGATCCCAAACTGATCAACCACAGAGGCCCCTCCCCTCAACCCATAGGACCCAAAGACCCCCACTATCAACATTCTGTTGCCAGACACCACAGGACACCCTCAGAAGACCCATGTCCATTCTCTGATGAGTCATAGCTGTTTTGGAGGCACAAGGGAGACCTACACAATATTAGGACGTGGTCATAATGTTACGCCTGATCAATATAATTCAATTAAATTATATTGTACATTCTGTATACACGATAACTAAATACTGTGACACTGTGCTGATTGTCTCTATAGTTTCATTTTCATACACATAATTAAAGTTTTCTATGAGTCACTTTATAAAAAAAAATGGGACAGAATCAGTCGGCAGTAATTTAAATTCCGAACAGTTGCGTCAAGCTGTGGACCATAGCAAGCTATTTTTGTCCTAAGCTATTGCGCGCTCCTCTGCACGTCAGCAGCTGAGCAGAATCAGTCAGATCGGTGCCAGCGCTCAACCTTTCAATGCTCCGGGTCAGCATCCTGGAGATGTGCCAGAAATTCTACTTCCTCAAGACCGTAAGGGGTCCAACTCCCCTCGCCACCTCCACCCCTCCTGCACTGCTTCCTCCGGGGCTGCAACCTGACCCATCCTTCATACACATTGTGTTTTATCGAGAGCAGCACAAAAGCCTCTTTGAACAATGTTTCTGTTCAAACGAGGGATGTGTGCTGCGCAGCTTCTCCATACTGAACAGTGCAAATGTCGCAGCAGTTGCATTTTTTTCTCAGAATTTGTTTCCAGAGGAAAACACGTAGAATTATGATCTCCTACAATGTTAAGAAAAGGTTATTTTTCGTAAGAAGAATCAAACCACAGTGATTTTGAGGCAAAAGTCTGCTGTATCATTAGTTCTTTAGCACATCAGTCATACTAATGCATCTTTAAAAATCTAGATAGGAAGAGGAGTCTACAACGTGAGGCCATATGAGTGGTTTGGACTACAGGACATGGTGCAGATTGATGCCCAAGAGCAGTGGACCCTTCCCCCAGTACTGTAACCACTCTGAATATATACCGACCAGCGCATCCAGAATCAATAAAGCTACGGGCTAACGAGAGAGCAGTCAAAGCAGAAACTTGACCTCTGCAGCTAAACAAATGCAGGTTTGCTGTTGTATCCCCCTGGGAACAATAAGAGCCCTTATATTACACAACACAGGGCAGATGAGACAACACAACTTATCGGCCTGGAAAAATCACTTCACATGAACGCAATTTGGAGAATATCCCCGTTGCAGTTGCAGATTATTCGATTTTTCGATCGCTTCACATAATTATTTGGCTAGCTCTTGATTGAGTTTGGCAGTTGTTTGCTTCCAAACAACGCTGCTTTATCTTGTCCAGCAACGTTCTCACATCACTTGTTTATGCCGCCATTGGCAGATTAAAGTTTTCTGTTAACATTTGTTAGGTCGAGGCTTGCAGCACAGCACGTCACCAGCACTTAACCTGCGTACTTTTGTTGCTACACTTTGTACGTCCACCCATATAATATGTAGTTTTTACAGAATGTTTTCACAGTTGACCTTTGACCTTTTGGATATCAAAATCATGACTTCACAAGCATCCTATAGACATCGATCAATATGCTGTTACTCTGAATGTATTTACACGACTGACTATTGGACTATTGCATACCTGATAATTGTTTAATAAAATATGGGTTTTGTGACCAAAAACCCTTCTGCAACAACGCAACAACTTAATAATACAGAACTTGTAGCAGAATATATTGGTTTACGTGTCAGAGAAAATGTGAGATCTGTTAACTTGGAGTCACATGAGAAAACGATGGTTACTACCGTAGCTTACGAACCTGTACGTAATAATTCCTGAAATATTCTCTGTTCACATGGGTCACATTGTTTATGTCACACGAAGGTGGATTGAAGTCATTTGCATAAATGGAATCCAGCTCCATGGCAAGCCAACACGCCACAGCCATCTCCATCCGATGCATAGAAACGTTCAGGAAGAGTAATTATTTCCTTCCATATAATGAGCACCTACTTGAAACGAATTCCCTCATGAAGTGACACTCGGTCCATACCTAATTTGTGGTGATGAAGGCAGTGTGCCTGTGCATGTGCGAATGGGATTTGAAGGAAAATTCTTAGGCGACCTGTGTGTTAGTGCCCAGTGCGTGCGCGGGGTGGGAAAAAAAAAAAAGTTTCCTCTTGGTTGAAACATGGCAGCAGGGGCAGCTGCAGGACTGACCCTGCCAAGGACAGAGAGCTTCCCATGCCTGTTCAATGCCGTAAAATGGGTCATTGAACAGCTAAATGGAGTCATTATGATGAGTAATTAAAAGAATACAGCTGAAGACTCCCAAACTCCCCTTTTCTCTTGGTTCCGCTGCTTTTTGTGTTGTCATGGGCCTTTGCTGAAAGGCAGCTGCCTTGGGCCACTTTGACTATCACCCCTTTCACTGGAATGCAAATAGCAGCCTTAGCAGTTAATTGAATCGCATTATCTATTGTCCTCTCATTTACTGAAAATCTAGCCATTTTGCAGATTTCCATTACTGATTGTTGGAGAATGGATTCTGCCTGGGCTTTTCATCTGATACAACATGTCATACACTCTGAATCACAAGGGATGAGAACACAGCATAGTTTCATTAGAGCAGGAGGAGTAATATGAATACTGAATGTGCAGTAATCCGGAGCTTGCCTTATGCGGACATTAATATGTATGTAGGTGGGAAAATTGCAGCCTTGCATCGCGGCATTCTGTAGAGACTGTAAACAGGATCGTGAGAGCAGGGATGAAGCGCGCTGCAAAAGATGAAGAAATGTTTCACTTTTATTTCGCTTAGTGCGGTGAATACAAAACATCCATCACTTCTTAGTGCACGGGTTCTCCTTCTCCTCTTTGTTTTAACGTCCAATGAAAATGCATGAAGACGTGTCTAAGAAGCCTCCCTCAGGGGAAGGGCAGCACATTCTCATGCACTTCACAAAGAGTCATTAAAATGATGAGGGGTGGTGGGGGTGGGGTGAGGAGGGGGGAGTATGTGATGTTTGATTAATTAGTAAAACTAACTTTGGCAAGACCGGAAACTAAAACAGAGGATTTCATTAGCTTGTGCTTGTTAGATAAGGTTAATGAGGTGGTTCGGATTCTTAAAAGAAAAAAAGAAGAACATTCATGCTGCTGAATTCATTTTTGAGACTGCAATGGCAAAAGAAGGTTATCCTCTGAAAAAGACACTTTGTTTAATCGCATGCTTTATTCTAGCTTGCATCCCCGGATTTGATTTAACATGTTGACTCGAATAGTTGTATTTAAGAAAGGTTAAGTACTTGAAACAATTGTACAAAGTTAAAATAATGTCTGTCATTTATTTCCCCTCAGAGTTCAACAGTCGGTGAGCATCTGCACTGCTGGAGGACGCCAGGGATGCTTTCTCACACTGACGCTTTCAGCCTGGACTACAGAGGTAAGTGCAGGTGTTTGTAGCGCACGTACATAGACTCGATTGCAGCTCTGCATGAGCAAACGCCCCCTAAGAGGATCACAGGCAATCCATCGCTAATCCACTGGTCAATACACATGACAAGTACAGGACAGTGCCAAAGATAAGTCGCTCAAAGGACATGTCATCCTGAGAGTGGATAGCGGGGATATCCCTCTGTGGATTCATGTTGTGTTCGCCTGTTCCAGTCTATTTTGTTCCTGGACACAGAAGTCAAGGTTATAGTAATAATTAGAAAACTCATATTATCTTCAGCCATTATTATTCAAAATGAGGACGATAAAGAGGAAACTGATACAGAATGAACAATTAAAAAGAATTAAATAAAAATATGAATTCAGTCAAATCCAAAAGTTTTGATAAATGAGAGTCAGCTATATGTGTATGAGATTAAAGAAACAATATGTAAACACATAAACTGTGACGGAGCAATGGAGATTATATCTATTACGGCCTTCTTCTCTATTTATCTGGATTCCTTTGAAATATCTTTTTATTTGCAAGCTCATTCATATTGAATAGGTTGTGCCTCGTATTTTTCATGATGAGAAGAAACCTCTTCAGCAATCATCACAGCGCACACGCCAACTAAAATGTATGCTCAGAATAAATCATTTTGCTCTCTACCTAATGCACAAATCTTCTAGGGAAAAAAAAGGAATATCTTCAACGCTGTTCCTTTTTCTTTGTTCTGTTTTCTTTGTGTTTGAAGCCAAGTAACAAATGCACTGTCTGATGTGGGCACACAGACGGGAGGAGTGTGCTCGTACTGGACAATTAGCGCTAATTAACTGGCCCTGTGAATCATCACTGACTCACTCTGTGCACTATATTTTCATAACCTGCACAACCTTTCAACTTAACTGACTCACTATAGTTACTCAGCTAGCCTGTCATGTAACACGGAGCGGGGGAGGGGGACTTGTCCTATGGCTTCATTAAGTCATGTGGTTCAACAGCAACCTGAGAGTAGGTGCAGTAAAATACTGATATGGATGGAATAAAACGGGTAATGCAGTGCTACAGTGTAGTTAAATGATGTTCATAGTAGGTAATATGAAGCCAGCACAGAGATGCAAAAAAACTGCAGTTCCTTAAATGACCACTCGAGGCAGACTCTAAAGGTGAGTCAATGAACATTAAAAAAACATAACAAAATACTGTTAGAGTCCAGTACAGCTGACTTATTTAAAAAGAGGAGTTGTGTAACTTACACGGATGGCCCAAAGTTACAATTAATGTATGAGTACCTCACAGCTCGCCAAGGCAAGAACTCACCTAGAAGATGTTTTCACTATGTTCCGTCATAGATTTGTGTAGGATTTAACTTCAGTGGCTTGTTCTGATTGTAATTTTAAAGGCAGCTGTATTATCCTGTAGAGGGTCACCATTCACACTCATATTCACACCTATGGCTGATTTAAGATCGCCAACTAACCTAACATGCATGTCTATGTGATTGTGTGAGGAAACACAGCAGACATAGGAAGAACACTTACATCCACTTAGAGCATAACGTTAAAGTAAATCTATGCTGTCTTGTCAATATGTCCAGAAATAAATTACTCACAACTTATACATGCACTGGAAAGCAGTGCTGCCATGCTACAGACTAGCATTGATTAGCATTGCTCGAGTTCTCGAGCCACAATGCCAAAGATCTAACAAGCTAACAATTTAGAACTCAATGTAAGAAAGGCATAAATATTCCTCAGACATATTATAATTTTTTTAGGACTAAATTACAATGAATGTATTCACTATTGACCTTTTCTATAACCTTGCAGGACCTTACAAACACATTTTCATTTAAAAGGCTGTGAATACCACAATAGTTGTATATGCACTTTCTCATACACATAAGAAACACAAACCCATTTGCACCACCCCACCTATAGTTTTCTCTCATTTTTTTATTAGCCTAAAGTTTAGTGGAGTAAGGCAATGCCAAGTTCTTAAAAAGTGTGTTCATCCATCATTATTTACAATCTATTATATCTGTAAGTCAACAGCTCTAATTTTAAAGCACAGTAAAGTTAATTCAGTGAGTTCCAAGTGTTTATTAAAAGGCTTTGAATTTCAGGATTTAAACTTTTATGCTCTCTTAATTTTCTTAGTTTTGTTTCAAATTGGTGCAGTTTTTATATCATTTTCATCCAAACCAAAAGCTGAGAGATAATAAGCCTTTGTATATTAATCATCGTTTGTATAGTCTTGTGAATCATACAAGAAAAGGCATATTTGGGCTGTCTTCAAACATCACATCCCCACTGGACGCATCAGATCTGTGGCCGAGTGTTGGATCAGTCAAATGACTTTGATTTAAACCTTTCTGCCTTTGGAGTACATTTTTCCTATGAAGTGATGAATTCTTTGATTTTTTTTAAGCCACATTATGCAAGGAAGACAATAAGGCAGTATATATTTATCACTGACCTAAAACAAGTTTGGCAGTCCATGAAAGTCCACTGTCAATGAAAGTGGAGATGTGGTGCTTTTGAGCTTTAAGTGACAGGTCTGTGGGTTCAGAGACGGAGAGGGACTCCAAAACTCCCAGTTTAATTATTTTATTTAAAAAAAAAAAAAAAGTGTAGATAGCAATATTCTTTTCGGGGACCCATATTTCCTGGTTTCTCCAGAGACATGTGTGCTGCACTGCTTTCTACAGGATGTGCTGTACGCACAAAAGGAAGAAATATGAAAATCTCCATTAAAGGACAAACTTATTATTTTTATTTTGTTGCATATGCAGGAACTGTAGTTTGATACTGTCATTTGTTAAACTTTTTTTTTAACTTACCGTATAAGAGCAGAATAAAAGATGACAGAGAATTCAGAATCTCATCAAGTTATTGCTCACTGTAATGATCATTCTGAAGTCCATGTCACGACAACTTTAGCCCCATCAAAATGCACGATGTCAGCTCCTCCATCAACCAGGATTTCTAAGTGATGGCACTAGAGAAGAGTTATTTGAATGGATTACAGTAAAGAGCATCATGGATTAGCTGGTGAGGGACATGGATCCTGAGCAAGTCTTAAATTGGTCACATAAAGTGATTATAAAACATCTGTGTGGTTGGCAATTATTGAGGCTCCCGCCTCATCGAAACAGTTTAGCCCTTCCTCATGCTTTGCTCAATGCATTAATACCACTTTGGCCTGTTAAACCTCACCCTGGCTGCAATGTGTGTGTTGGCTGCAGTGGTGTTTGATGGTGCCCGGACATGATGTGATCAATGCCTGCAGAGCGGAAGCACAAATGGCTGTAAATATAGCTTTAGTTTATTTAGCTGCCATTGACAACTTAGTTACCAGGGCGTCAAGCTGGTGACACATGGAGACTATAGTAAACCTCTGTCTTTTTTAGGGCCTTTTAGGCTGGATTGATACCACATTCTTCATGACAGTGCCATCCATATTTAAAAGAATGGCTGGTTTACAGTTCTTGATTAATGATTCATGTGATTGCTGTGTGGGAACGACAGTGCTAAATCAGAATACAAGGGAATCCCGGCAGTACTGTGTCCTCTGTGGTACTGCTGCAGCTTTCTGTTGAGCGCATCCTCTTGCCTGGCCCAGACTGTCATCAGCCCTAATGTACTCGGATTTTTAGTGATCATTTTACTCACTTGACGCTACTTCAGTACATTAATTTCTTGATGAGACCCAAGCTACAGACTAATACAGCGAGGGTTTTTAGATCAGATTAAAAGGCTTTGCTACTGTAAATATGAGAGGATCTAAATTAGATCACAACATAAGACTAACGCAAGCTTTATCAGATATTCTATTCTTAGTTTAGTGCTACAATATTAAAGAATCACGGGAAAGCATAATTCAAAAGTTTCCATGTTTAAGATTTCTTGTGTTTAAATTTTAAAAATTTTTGTGGGTGGGGTAGTTCATAGGACTCTAAAGTGCTTTGTGGAAACTGGATCAGTTCTGTCCAAAGCACAATCAGGCAGAGCAAAAGAGACCCCGCCATCAAAAGATCAATACATCAAGCTTTGTTTGGAGAGATACAGAAAAGCAAATTCATCACAGATCCAGAGTTTGCTAAATAAAGAACACAAGTCTCAAATCAGCAAAAGTACTGTCAAAAGAAGGCTGTCTAGCACCGTCTCAGAGGGCGCGTATTGGCCTCCAAACCGCTTCTCGGGAGGCGAAACGAGGCCAAGCGCTCAGTGTGGGCAAAGACAAACAGGCATTTCACAGTGGATGAGTGGAAATCAAATACTGCTTACTGATGAGTCCAAGTTTGAAGCAGCAACAGAAAGACGTTTGTAAGGAGACAACGAGGACAAGGAGCGATGCTGTGTATTGATCCCACGGTGAAACATGGCGGTGGATGGATGGGTATTAACGACGGAGGATGTTTTGCACTAGATCAACTCCATTCCTCCAGAGACGTGCTACACCCTCTGGTTTGCATCACTGAGGGGAAGGACTCGTTCTTCAGCAGGATAATGAGCCCAAACACACCTCAGTACTTTGAAAAACTACTTGAGGATCAAAGCAGGCCGAGGAGACTTTTCCTCCACCTCGCCCTTAATGGAGGCGTTTGAAGAAGATCTATATTCAGTTTAAACTTAATGCAAAACAGAAGCCTTTTGGGATCCTTTACCTCCTCCTTACGGGCAAACCTTTTGAAAATCCCTTAAAGACAAATTCAAACAGACTGAACGGGGGGTTTAAGAGGGGTACTGTTGTGCCAGTTTCCTTGTGAAATCATTAATTCCTAATCATGACTAATCTTTTGTAATAAAATTGGGAATGAAGACAATAAAAAAGGTGTTAAAGCTGTTAAAATGCACCCAGTCATTTAAAGCAAGAATACACATGCAGTTATATAACAAGATGTGTAAAATAAATGCATGTATAGTACATGCAAGTCAGAATTAAATATCAAGGTGGAGCGTCCTATAAAACCCACAAATAACTAAGCAAGTCAGCACAGTTCTTATAATCTCTTCTCCTCTCTTACTTTCTTACTTTCAAATCCTGTGCCTTGGTAATAAATACAGATGTGTGCAGGAAACCAGGCGGTGCAATGGAAAAGTCAATCATGGAGAAAATGACTAGAAGTTAAAACATGGCGGCGTAGTTTTGACAGACAGCTGTCACGGATTCATTACGGACTCCATAATGACTTCTTTCCACATCGCTGATAAAACTCCGTGGCACCTTTCTCTATATGACAGGGGACTTTTCTCGAATCATGACACCTCAGTTCTTCCTTCTTATTAAATGCCATTCACTCAGCGAGGCATCGGAAGACAAGGCCTCGTGTCCGTGCTGGCATATTAGGCATGAAAAACTGCATGCTTAATCCACTCACTGTCTCGAAACACAGATCTGGGTGGGTTCGCGAGCGCGAAAAGAGCAGATAAGTCAGGCTTTGGTTTAGCGCTTTCAAGCAGGATTTAAAACCAGAGGCCACTTAGCTATCTCTGGCCATCTGCTTTTTGTTTCCTGTTTTCAAAAGCTGTCCTTCTTTTCATCGTGTGTTTTTCTTGCATTTGATTTCTTTTGTAAGACTTTAGCCTCTATCCTTTGACGTGAAAGCTGTAGAGCAGGGATGCATTTCATAAAGACTATGGTGGTCGGTTTGGCTATGTTAACATGTAATTATCCGTGCCATCAGTTGTCCATCTTCTGCCAAGTAAATGTTATATGACTCACTGTTAATAATAAGGAGCTAAAACCGGCCCAGATGTGTGTGTATGTATGCAATATACTGTATATATGTTTCCAGCAGCTCTACCATCTTGCATAGGAATTTTCCTAAGAAGTTTCCCTTGGGCTGAAAGATAACGAGATTTCAGGAGACGTGACAGCAGACGACTCGAACGAGAAACTTGTCACGCCGCCGTTTGATAAACTATTTGAAACTATTCATTTTAATCTCTCGCCTCCTCTCTCATGTCACCTGCCTGTTGTTGTGCTGTGATGCTTTTTTCTTCGTTACTGTACATCCTTACTCCATCATCCTTTTGGAGGGAAAGCTGAAGATTACATCACAGTGGATTAGCCATTACTACATGTGTCCGGCTGTCCAGTTTAGGAATTTTAAAGTAGCCAATGGTCTGGATTGTGACAGAAAGATATGTTCTGAAAAGCTTGACAAAGCGGCAGTTAATCTACTATATGAAAAAAAGTGCATTGGTAAAATTTGCTCTATATGTCAAAGAATCAATAATGCCTAGCATTTCAACCCATCGCCCTCTCTATGTAACAGATATGTTCTCTCTGTGTCTGCGTTGGTTTTCTCCGGGTGCTCTGGCTTCCTCCTAGTCCAGAGACATTGTATTAGGTTAGTTGGTGATTCTACATTGGCCCTTTGCGTGCATGTGAGAGTGAAACGGTTGTTCCTGTGATTGGCAGCCCTCCTCTCACCCAGTGATAGTTGGGATAGGTTCCAGCACATGATCACATTAAGAACAGCATCACAAGCACAAACAGGACTACCTGTGAATTTGCGGAAGTGCAAGAATCAACTGAAACTTTGAACTTTGCACCACAGGTTTATGAGTCACAACTGTTTTGGTGGCACAAGGGAGACCTACACAATATTGGGAAGACGGTCATAATCATCTGATCTCCGTGACAAATTTTATGACGGTGTACCGGCTGAGCTATAGTAACATTCAAAGACAACTTTGCTTTAAAGTAGAAGGTGTTCTTCTAGCATCTTCCAGCTGCTGAATCAGGTGCTGCACAGCGAGAAGAGGATGGATGATTTGCTTTGCAGCGAGGCATACTGGATTCATACTCCCAGCACCGCTGACGACCTTAATGAGCTGAACCTGGCATGCTTCCAGCAGTTCATGACACACGCTAAGCATGTCTTTATTCTATTACCCAATGCGCCTGAATGTATTCTGTCCAGCACCAAAGGCACGCCTATCCTAGCTTTACTAGTCTTTTACGACTCTTTGATGAAGACAGAGTAGCGATAGAAACGTTTTTGCCCTATTAAAGGCTGAAAATCAATCTGTGTGATCCAGGTCTCTTTCGAACTTTTGAGGAACGACGCATTTATTCAAGTGAACAGTGAAAATAATCCACCTGTGGCCCGACTCAAAGCCCTCATTACAACAGAGCGCGCTTGAAGTAGAACTCTTCCATTGGTGGAACGATTAATCACATCACATAAAGCATCTGTCCACTATGTAATCTATCTTGTCATATGACCTTTTGCTGTTGTTGAATGATAATTGCCTCCGCCTCATCTTCTTAGTAGGTTATGACACCGATGGCATTTATTGACTACACACACTTGTATAAGTATTTAACAAGAAGCGTGCAAAGGGGATGAAGATGAGGAACATTTGTGAAAGAGGGATGAAGTATCCATGTTGGTGATGGGGGCCGCCATTAAAAACCTCTCTGCAGTGTTTCTTTAAGTAGTGACGGATGTGTTCTAATAAAATACCTGCCAGAGAGGAGAAGTGTGTGTAACAAACCTGAATGGTCTGTCTGTGAGAGCTGTGACATTGCTTTTTGAGAGCTACTCACAGCGCCCAAGGTGATTGTTTTAACCACTGTCGGCTCTGTATAAAATTTTCCTTTAGTATTTCAAAAACAGCAAAGAAAATACCCCTTGTTTCCCGTGTGCATTTGCGGAGGTAAATTCCGATGGACATTACCAATAAAGATGCAAATTCCACCTCGGTTTTATCGCAGCATTTGTCCGTTTATCTCTAATGCCCATTAGCATTTAAAGCATTTATTCGTTGCATCCTCCGAAATAACAGGAGCAAAACTCCTCCCAGTGGTGCACCCGTCAGCTCGTGTTGAGATCCTTCAAGTCTACACTTAGCTTTCTGTAGAGGACCAAAAATGAGAAAGTAAAAAAAAACAAAAAAAAACCCCACTTCTTTAATAGTCAAGCACAAGCTCCCTGTTGCATCGTCTGCCTCTCATTGGGCCTGGGAGAATTTGCCCTGTCAGAAACAATAAGTTTCCGTTCAAGGCAGAGACAGTTTTATTTCTCAGCGTAGATATCACACGAGGAGGTTGTTTCCATTTGCCACCCCGGTGTTCCTGCACTCACTGTAGATGGCTCAAATTGCTGGGCAAGACAGACTTACCTAAGATCTTTCCTAGCAGCTCCTGATTTTATTTTATTTCAGTCACCTCGTCCAACTGTAATAGACTTTTGTGTTCTATTAAAAGCAGCGCATTCTGTAGGTTCAGGGAGGTACTTGATTATTATACGATTATTCCCCTTAAATCAGGTTATCATCAGCTCCCTGGCCGACTGCAGTGTACGGACACATTTAAAAGATTACAGCTCCTACTTAATGAATCCCATGCTACTGATGTTCCTGTTTGCTGTCACATACTTAACTGCAGCATCCGCTGAGGGATTACTGAACCGGCCCACGGGGCACAGGCCACAAAGCCTCTGTTAGGTAACGTCTGTTGTTGAAAAGTCAATTTAGCTAAACTGATTTCCGTCTGTGTGAGAAACTGCAAACAAAACTCTTCACAATTGAGACTTATCCCTTTGTAAAGCTAATCTCAGAGTGATAATGTCCTCTTCCTAAACGTGTCAGGTAGTCTATTGGGTCAGACAGATAGAAACATTCAGCGCAAGGAATGGCTGCTCCTGTTCTCCGCTTGTCAATCAGAACACCGAGGCAGGTTGAGCTGTCAGTCAGAAGCACGGTCCTGCCGTCCGGTATAATTGAATTAGCTCCACTGTCTTTCTGAAGGTTAATTGGTGCGGAAACCTCGTCTGAGCGTGGCAAGGTAATTGACAAAGATAAGGGGCGGCTGTTTTATCTCAGATCTTGTCAGTGCATGTGAACTCTATCGTTTCTCTTAAAATCAGACATTAAAACTACAAAAGGAGTTAACGCCGTTAAATCCCCCTCAGAATGTGAGTTTTCCTGTAACTTTCCGTCGCGCCCTCGGAGCAGCGCGGGAGCTCCCACTTCAGCTCGATATGTTGTGAGTCAGCAGATAGAGACATTGCTGGCAGACGCCTCGGCGTGGAGGGCGAAGCAACGTGGCGAGTTGATGGTCAGTTGATGGGCTGGAAAATTGCGTTTAAACCTTCAGGTGTTATTCCAAACTGTATCTTACTTTCAAACATATGGAATTAAATTAAACTCTACTTGCTCCTGTCCCTTTGATAAATGCTCTCTGTAGTCCAGTTGCCCCTACCCTGTTCAGTATGCATCATGCTGCAGAGCTGAGCTGCTATGGTTTTATTAGACTAGCATTTTAAGCCTACAGCACAGTGATCCCAGCATTAAGAAAGCTGAGAAGGATGGACTTTCTGCTTTCTTGTTTTCTGTTAACTATTATCCCGGCGTGCTTTAATTCTCCTGCAGGGTTTCACTGGTGTGTCTGTTTCCATCAGTGCAGTGTGATTCCCCGCCATTCTCCATGGCTTATCATCTTTATAAGAGGTGTCACCCAAAGTGGGGCTTTTAGTTTGTAATGAGATTTTTTTTTGCTCTCGTCTGAGCTTGAATCACACTAGGTCATAAGGCTGCTGAAGGACTCTTGATACACTGAAGAACAATAGAGTGAGATATTGGGAATTTACAAGAGATGGCAGGGCAGTAAGTCATTTAAAGTTTTACAAAGTATGACACCTGTGTGGAATACCAAGTAGTTATTGAGCTGTGTGTAACTTCAGAATAGACCAAGAGGCGATTTCTCATTCAGGAGGCCTGCGTATATCCATATCAGCCCAACCTTTGCACCGGAGGCCTTAATTATCTAACAAGGATCCGTTATTTGACATTTAGCACTAATGTATCATCAGCATTAACTGAGCTCGACCAACTCCTCAGCAATACTTATTATCCCCATGTTAATTTAGAGCTAATTAGCAGCGGCCAGTGGCCTAATTGGCAGCTGTGAGATTATGAGTTAATCCTTGCTAAACATGACTAAACCTCTAGATTACAAGAATTAAATATATAATAAAATAAATCTTCAGTTAAAGTTGTATTAGTCTTTCTTTTTTTTTTAACCTCAAAAATTATGGTGATTATACAGATATCCCACCCTAGTGCGTGTTGAAATGTAGATCGTCCCTCTTTCAAAGCAGTGACATGATCAGTGAACCTCTCACTGAGGGGAGGCAGGTTCTTGACTAATTCCATCTCAATGGAAAGCGATATGTTCTTGAACCATTGTGTTTTGCAGGAATGTCTTGATTGCTAGCTGCCTTGATAAAAAAAAAAAAAAAAAGTATTAGTCCAAGCCCTCCTGAAACCCATTCAGATTGCATATTAGCATCTGCTGAATGGTCTGGGTGGTTTGCAGCCACATTGAATCACCTCAAAGAGGCAAGGCCAGCACTACTCCGTGGAACACGTCACAGACACAATGATGGCATACAACGCTGACAGCCACATGGAGGTTGAATGTGGATTAAAAAAAAAAATCAGTTTCTTTCTCTCGCCAGTGGAGAAACCACCTATTTTCGGCAGCGTGTTGAACAAAGCCACAGCTGAAAAAGTCTGGAGATTTCCTTTGAACGAGCTATAAATCCCAGCTCCTATAAAGCTACTATAAAGGTTAAAAAAGCTTATTTAAATAATTTAAATCAGGCATTTCTCATAGAAATTCATAAGTAAGTGTACCATCACAGTTTGTAAAGATTTGTAGCGATATCTATGTGAATGTTTGTGAAATATTTCGACTTTAATTTGGATAATAATTAAGGGTGGGACTTTAACACGTTAATACGTGTAAATAACGATAAATTAATTAACAAAAATGCATTTAATTGCAGTTTGCAATTAAACAATGCAAAACTTTTGTCAGTGCACGATATCCTGGTACACCGATTACACTGATGCACACATCAGAGCTCGGCTAACGGCTACCAAAATGGAGGAACTGGAAAGCTCACAACAGAATTGTATTTTTTTTTTTAAAACGTGATGGAAGCCTTGATAAAAGCAGAGCATTCATAACACAGAAGCACTTTAACTCTTTGGTACCATCTAAAATGGCACTTTAACTTTAGGTCTGTTCAGTTTTGGACAGGGCTTTTTTCTTTCGTTTTGAATTGAAAAGCAATTAAATGCATTTTTCCAGACATTAAAAGAGCTTACAATATTATTTACCTATTTGATTCAGTCGTCCACTAAAATCCATTAAAATAAAAAATAAAAATAAAAAAACATCGCTTCTTGGGGCAAATACTGTTGTGATTAAAATGCGATTAATCGAGATTAATTATTTACGACGCCTCTAATTAATTAGATATTTTTTAATCGGGTTCCACCCTTAGAAATCATACATCAAGAAGTTGCTTCTCAAATGACTCACATTTAAACAGCAGCTTATGATCTAAGTCCAAATACAGACCATTACCACTACATTTATTAACAGTTATATGCAATTTATCAATCACATGATGTATCATATTGTCTTTAAAGCCAGTCCGACTTCACCCACTCACAAAATCGTTTTATGAAAGCTGAAACCTCGTTCTTTATCTGATCTAAATAATGATAAAAAAAAAAAAAAAATCAATTTGCTGAGCAACAAACCCAAAGTCCAACAAGTATATTGTTCAACACAAGAGAAGTACTAAACTTTTGGCGAACACTATTCGATGAAGAATCAATTCTCATCCAGGGAATATTCCTGGAGTAATTCATGTATGAGTTTAATACCCTCCAATATAAACCTGACAAAATACGTGCCCTTGTTCTCTCTCCCCACTCTCCAACGCAATGTTGAGCACAATGTTTTCCTTCCCCAAGAGAAGTAGTTCCATTTCAACTCAATTGATTCTTCACTTCTAGTTTCCCATCTTTACTTCCTCCCCCCTGATTCCCAGCAAGAAGCGCATGCATTTTCAATGACATCGAATAAAGGGCAGTCATTGGTATGGATGAGGAGGGTCCTCAGAGATTGAGGCACCTTCACCGTCACAAAGCACAAGATAGGAGGCAGGGGGAGAAACAAGAAAAGGCACCGCCTCGGCCTCAGCGGTAAAAACAGATCCTTTGATATTGTGCTTTTGTAGACTCTTGGCGATTGAACAGAAAAAAATATTCATTTAGTATGCATAGTGAAATGGTTTGGACAGACAGAACGGGACTGATAGGCACAGAAAGCCAGAGGAGGTGTTGAGTTGTAGCGCTGGTTTTGCATACAATAAAATGTTTCCGAGGAAGGAGGTGCAGTTTTTTCTAGATCTGCTCCTGTCGATTGCTTATTGTATCTGTGTGACAGACTTTTCCACTTAAAATTCAAGAGTCCAGCTTAAAGATTCCCCTTAAAGCATCTCTCCACTCTCTTCGCAACATTTGAGTGGCATGTGTGACGTTCCACAGGATGGCTCAAATAAGTGTAATAAGCCTTAGAATTTAGTTGAGCTGCTAAAAATCCATCTCTGTGTGCGACATCTCTGCTTCTCCACAAACACGGTTGCTTTTGTAATGTTTCTTTTTTCTCTCTTAGAAAAAGAACCTGTGATTCACTGACTAGAAGTGAAGTATGACAGGGCCGTGAGCTACTGGAACAGAAATTTACAAAGCTGTGTTTGAATCATTCTTCAAGAGCAAGGTTTCAATAGTTTATCTACGGAAGAGGAAAAGAAAAAGAAAAGCCTTCATTGCCCGGCGCATAAAGCCTAAATGAAAAAGAGACTGTGGAATGGCTGCCTTTGTCTGATAGGGGAATATACTCGGCTCCGATGCCTTGGGTGTTCTGGCCTGCTGCACTCAGGGCTAGCGCTAGACCATACAGATTGCTGCCATTATGGAGAGTGGGTCTGTAGTGGCAAATAGACCAATGCTCTCAGAAGGCAACATACACTGCCTAGGGCTCATTTTGGAGATCTAAATATGCTGTATGGTGTGATTTGCATTAAGTAAAGCGCTGGAAATTAATTGTCATGCTGTGTAGCGCTGTGTTTACCCCAACTTACCACTGTGGGCGTTGTTTTGGTTTGCATAAGCTGTTCTATGGGAGCAGAAGTGGAGGAATTAAGTAATATGCAACATTAAAAGCAAAATCAGTCTCTCTCTCGCTCTATATATACAGTGCATGGAGGCGAGCTTGTGTGTTTAACCTTATAAAAGGGGACGGGTTTGGCTTTTAATTTCCGACGGTTTCGGCGCTGAGACACCACTCTGAGTAACTGTGGACAAACAAAAAGCAGCCAATGCATTTGAAATGAGAAGAGACTTCGCAGCTTTAACTTAAACTTCCATTTAGTGGCTAAAGGGGATCTCGCGCCGGTGTCACGCTGCTCGCGAGCGGAGGCCAGGCCAGACGAGCTGAGTCCCTGCTCTGTGGTATTTGCGATAAAGGTCACAGATTGAGGAGTAATAACAAGACACCGTTTTCCGTTAAGAGATCTCGCGCCTTGCCAGATATTCTGCCGCGCTGTATTTTTCATATTCATTTCATGGAACATTTGATTTGGAACGTCTTTCCTCCCAGGGGCTTGGAGAGTGTTCTTTTCCTCAATGCTCCTCTGCCACTGCTCTTTTGTCATCATGAAGGTGGTTTTGTAATGGAAGCCTTTGGCATTCTACTGCAGTGTCCTCCACCACAGAATTTATTTCTGCTCTTTATCTGCACTCAAAAAGCTGACCAGGGCTTTTACTTAATTATCTTAGCCTCGTTGCAGATAATTTCTTAGGACTCTGAGTAGCAAGGGGAAGTGCTACTGGAAAAAAAATATAAATAAATAAAAAATTCATCTATGCATCCAGATTGTTATTTGTTTATGTCCAAAAATGATACCGCTTTTTTTTTTTTTTGCAGGTTTGAATAACAATTTTTTGGCCATGGGCCTTTGAGTATTTGAACAATTTTTAGAGAAATACAGTTGCACATATTTGAACAGCTCAGTGGTGAAGCAAGAAAAATCCTCATGCTTACCGCCACCATATAAAATATCATCTATATCATCCACTTTTGAGTTTAATTTTTTTGTACATTCCACATGTACACACAATGTATTTATTGACCACATTTGGTCAAGAAAGAATGAGAAAGCTGAAATAGTGAATCCCGAACATTTAAAGTTTTAGACAAACTCGAGTCTGTGTCACTTAGAGAAGATTCATAGGGATGCCTGATAACACTGACAGCATTCTATAGAATCATTCTGTTATTGGTTATGTCCTAGTATCAGGGTTTATTGAAAACATGAAAAACTCAAGGGAAATATCACGAACCATAGCTCAGTATCCTTGACAGCTTTAATGTGCTCATGGGATACAACGCAGCCCCTGTACTGTTTGAGATTTAATCATGGACGAGCCCTCTATCACGCCATCCACGGGTTTCCT
Source organism: Planiliza haematocheilus (assembly GCA_005024645.1). NCBI lineage: Eukaryota > Metazoa > Chordata > Actinopteri > Mugiliformes > Mugilidae > Planiliza > Planiliza haematocheilus. Next base: position 1,759,546 of record SRSE01000764.1, read on the forward strand.
GAAGATTAGCTTTGAGCACCAATGCAATGGCTCCGACCTGTCGATATATAAGCTGGCCAGCAACTGCATTCATTCAAAACATAATTGTCAAAACAAGCTTAGTAGCATGTAAAGGCTGCAAACCCGCCACATGTCCCGAAGACACTGACCACTGAAAGTGGCCCCCGGTTAATACCCATCCCCATTAACAGACCTGCAAAGGTGAGGAAGTACAGATACCGATTTGCAGAGACAACTTCTCCATCTCAGCGTGCGATAAGCAAAACCACAATAAGACCGAGACTGTAATGTGATCAACTCACACAAAGGTCAAACGAGAGCAGGAATGGTCCGGAAAGTCGGGTTTCAATTTGAAGTATATTCTCTCTGCCATTAGCTGTCACATCTACTCTCTTCTAACAGGGTGATTATCCCTGGTGTGTGGAGCCATGTCCTTTAACACACACAAAGCCCCCTTTCACTGCTGGTGTCCCTCCCACATACACACAAAGCAACCTATCCATGCCCATGACTGTTTTTGTATCACCATTTCTTTCTTCATAGGTTCAGCTCATGCCATTCAGTGGTTTGTGTGAATATAAACATTTTCTTGCTGGGTGATATTATCGATGCAGCAAATTGATTCCAATGACATGTCATTATTGGTGACCACAGTCTTTCAACCAATACTGTATACCTGTTGGGCAGGAAGACCTCCCTCCCCCTCAGTGTCAACATCAGTACATTAAGCCTTGAGTATGGGGGCTCCTCTGTGGCTCTGTTCAGACCTTAATATACACTGTGAAGTGATCAGATTGGATTTGTACGTTCAGACTACACCACCCACCTTATATGCATAGGATTCTGTGGTAAAATGTCAGTGAGAACACAGGTACGCTAGTGGCACAGTCTTGTTGTTTCTATGGGTTATTTTTTCTAAAGTGCAGATTTAGTTTACCATCAGTCTATGGATTGTTGTTCACCATCTTCTCATATTGAGTCACCGGTCATCCGTCACTCCTGATTTGATGCTGTCATTGTGGGTTGTTTTGCAAGTGGCACAAGAGACACTTTAAATTCTATTATGAGCAGACAGAGCATTTGAAGTAGTGAGAAATCCAACAGGAAACATGTTTTAAACGTTCCAAATGTGTCTTGAACTTTGCAACTTTCGCGTTTTTTTTTTGTTTTTTTTTCCTGTATGATCAAGTATTTGTGGGATGATGCACAGGGGCCCCTCTCCTCAACCCATAAGACCCAAAGCCCCCCACTAACAACATTCTGTTGCCAGACACCACAGAACACCCTCACAAGGGACAAGGCACAAGAGAGACCTACACAATATTAGTCATAATGTTATGCCTGATTGGTGTATTTTAATATCATATTATTTTGTAGTATTCACCACTAACTTAACAGCCACTTGCTACATGGAACCATTTACAATGTATCTATAAGATTTTTAAGTATAGTAAGAGCAGAAAAAAATTGCAGCGCCTACTGTAATTATAAAACTGTATAACAACAAGCACATTTCCTTTTAAGGACATTGTTATTGTTAACAAGAAAGAACTATTTTGAATTGTTACGCAGTAGCTTCCTCTACAGATTACAGTTATATTTCTTGTTTTAATTCATGTGTGAAGGTTCTCAGAGGAAAATACTAAATACATTGATCCAAAATGTCATTTCACATGGTGCTGTATAATTGATTTAATGCAGCTTCTTAGCATTGTCCTCTCTCAGTTGCATCTGACAGTCCTCAGGTTAATGGTGTGAAAACAGCACCCTGCTCTTCCCAACCTGTCAAGTGGTAATTGGCCAACAGCTTCCTTTAATAGCAGTCTGACACGGGGGCACCAAACACCTCTAAAATTGTGTATAAAATAATTGGTGGGGCATAAACAAGGATTGCTTGGGTAAACACACATCTTTAGCATTTCTATACCGGTATATATAAAAGTGCATTACATATCTTGGTGAACTGTACTTAATGTGAATTTTGTGTTTGTGTTTATTGCAGGGTACCCATCCATGCACATGAGAGAGAGACCGGAAGGCCAGCGGCAGAAAAAATAAGATGAAACCATTTAATGATGGTAACCTCGACAAAAAAAGCACAAACCAAGCTGAGGTGGAGAAATCTCTTTTGAGCATCGCCACAAGTTCACTGCAGGCCAATGAAAGCAGCTCAGTATAAAGTGAGACACTCAACATTTTTCTGATTGGTGGATGTGGACAATATTGTTCATCGTACATCAATCAATGAAGTTCAGACAAATAAAAGGATTGTTTCTGGTCCTGGGAACGGTGGAACATCCAGCTGATTCTCCGACAGGATCGACTCAGCTGTACTGAAACCACTGTGGTATCGCCCTCCTTTTATTTTTTTGGTCCTGCACATGACTCTCAGAAAAGCACCAATGGCCTGCAGCTCAGGCATGGTGATGAGTGCCTTGTTTTGGTCCGTAGCCATTATATATTTCACTCATATTGGCAGAGTCAGTGGAGACTGCTGGTTAATTGAGGGTGAAAAGGGCTTTGTATGGCTTGCAATTTGTAGCCAAAACCAACCACCTTATGAGGCCATCCCCCAGCATATCAACAGCACCATTGTGGACCTTCGTCTGAATGAAAACAAAATCAAAAGTATCCATTATTCTGCCCTTAGTCGCTTTGCCAACTTGACCTACCTGAACCTGACCAAGAATGAAATCTCCTACATCGAGGATGGGGCCTTTTCTGCTCAGTTTAACTTACAAGTCCTCCAAATGGGCTTCAATAAGTTAAGGAACCTGACAGAGGGGATCCTCAGGGGTTTAGGAAAGCTGCAGTACCTCTACCTCCAGGCAAATCTGATTGAGACTGTGACACCTAATGCCTTTTGGGAATGCCCCAACATCGAGAACATTGACCTCTCCATGAATCGAATCCAGCAGTTAGACGGGTCCACATTTACCAGTTTAACTAAGCTTACCACCTGCGAGCTGTACACCAACCCTTTCAACTGCTCGTGCGAATTGCTTGGTTTTGTCAAATGGCTCTCAGTTTTCCCGAACAGGACGAACGAGCGGATGGTCTGCGACTCCCCACCAGGCGTCTCTGGTTATAGTTTACTGAGCCCGAATCCCAATAATCCCACATATCGAAATGCACTTCACATGCTCACCACTGTGTGTACTGATGACTACGTGACTCCGTTTATTACTGTGCCCATTGAGTCCACAACACCACCCCCAGATTCAGCACTTTGCGGGCTGGAAGACTGTCCCTCGGGCACGGAACCAGAAGACATTACCATCAGTACGGCTGAAAACGATGTGCAAGTAACCCCTCTGATGAAACTGAAGCAAGTAACAAATACAGGTGCCACCATCACAATTGAGATCCCTCATCCCTACAAGAAGATGTATATCCTGGTTCTGTACAACAACAGCTTTTTCACGGATATTCAAAACCTCAAAGATATAAAGGAGGACATTGAACTAAAAAACCTTAAACCACACACTAACTACACATACTGTGTTGCTTCAATTCGCAATTCTCTAAGACGCAACCACACTTGTCTGACCGTCTCTACTGGCCCTCGGAATGGAAAGGATAGAGTTGTAAACAACGCAACTGCTACTCACTACATCATGACAATTTTAGGCTGCCTCTTTAGCATGGTGATATTTCTGGGGGTCGTCTACTATTGCTTGCGAAAAAAGCGTCAGCAAGACGAAAAGCACAAAAAAGCAGGTAGTCTGAAGAAGAATATAATGGAACTTAAATATGGACAAGAACTGGAGGGTGGGACTATTTCTCGAATGTCGCAGAAGCAGTTGTTGGCCGGGGAGAGCATGGCTCGTATGCCATATATACCTTCTGCGAGTGAAATGGAGCAGTACAAGTTTCAAGAGATGAGTGATACTCCTAAAATGATGAAGGGTAGTTACATGGAGGTGCGCAGCATGGACCACCATGAGCGCAGGGAATGTGATATGGGAATGCCAGGAAATAGTCAGGGGTCGGTGGCAGAGATTTCTACCATTGCAAAAGAGGTGGACAAAGTCAATCAGATAATTAACAACTGCATAGATGCTCTGAAGTCAGAATCCACCTCTTTTCAAGGGGGGAAATCTGGAGCAGTGTCCACAGCAGAGCCCCAGCTCGTACTATTATCAGAACACCCACAGAGTAAATCTGGCCTTCTGTCTCCAGTGTATAAGGACAGCTACCACCACTCTCTGCAGAGGCATCGCTCCTCTGATGTCTCGCCAAAGAGGCCCAGCACTGCCACAGGAGGGCCCATGAGAAGCCCAAGGCCTTATCGCTCTGAATCCAAGTACATAGAGAAAACCTCCCCAACAGGAGAGCCTATCCTCACTGTAACACCTGCCGCCGCCATACTGAGGGCCGAGGCGGAGAAGATCCGTCAGTACAGTGATCACCGGCACTCATATCCCGATGCTCAGATAGAGGAGCTTGAAGGACCTGACAGCCACAAGTCCTCCATTTTGGAGCCTCTCACTCACTCCCGCTCCAGAGACTTAGCATATTCCCAAATGTCATCTCAGTATCACAATCTAAGCTACTCCTCCAGTCCTGAATACTACTGCAAACCTTCGCACAGCATCTGGGAGCGGTTCAAACTCCACCGGAAACGACATAAAGATGAGGAGTACATGGCTGCGGGCCACGCACTGCGCAAGAAAGTCCAGTTTGCTAAGGACGAGGACCTGCATGATATTTTAGACTACTGGAAAGGCGTATCCTCCCAACAAAAATCATAACCTATTTAGGTGTTTTTAAAATGGACCACACATTGCAGAAATGACACAAGAACCTCATCTGACAACTGAATCAATGGGTACTTCCACATTATAATCAAGTACTGACTCAAGTGTGTCACATTCTCTTTGGACTGTGAGGAAAATGGGGTAAAGATTCGTTAAATTTGTGATATTATGTAAAGCATTCATCGGGAAAAAAATATATATTGCAAATTAATAATATATATGTTACAATGGATAATAGGTTTTTGGGTATCGCATGGCCAAGTCCTGTGACAGTGGATTTGCTGTTGTGTCATATGAAACTACTATATAAAGATATGTCTACTGAAACCTCAATATTTTTTGAAGAACCATGCGGACCCTTCATTCAAAAATGAACACTTTTTTTCCCCTTCTCCTCCCTGCATATATTTAATTGATAACTATGTACAGATATGGGTTTCTATATTTGCAATGTTTGCTGTGTAAATGGAAAAAGTATTAGTGGATGAATCAGGTTTAACAAACGGAGCGCTGTTCATTTAGATTATCTCGTCGCTACAGAACAGCAAGCCCCGCTTTGAACCTGTCGGAACGTTTGTCGTTTTAACCGTCACCGCCTGTTTTTTCCTTTCTTTTTTCTTTATGCATTTACATGATTCAGATGGGTTCAGTTTTACGTCCCCTGAATCACTCGCAGTATTCACTGGATGACTCCCGAAAGACCTCACGCTGGAAGAAGTGCAGTATCATGAACCATCATTTGTATCTTTAGTACCAAAGTAGAAAAAGACGAAATGTTTACAATATTTCTGCACGGTCAAGGAATCGTATGGATACAGCAGGAGGTCCATTTGGAATTATTATTTTTTTAATGTTACACATTGGGAAACACTAATATCCACACAGAGGATATGGTTTAAAAGCCTAATATTAATCACAAATCCTTGAAAGGGACAGCAGCTGTACTCGGTCACCTGTTTTTTCTGGTGCGGTCTACATCATGGCATTGCTTTGGTCAGTGACACACAGGATGGTTAGGGTTAAGAACAGGGTGTAGGTGACTTTACTGGTTCACTGTTAGATGACAACCAGTACACAGACAGCTGTTCTGCCCTGCAGGAGAGCCCGATGGATGAATGTAACAGATATATATTCTGATCTGTCTATGGCAGCTTTTATGTATATTTTCAAGGAAATATTTATTTAATGCTATTAACAACTGTGTGTTTTGGGTTTGTTTTTGTTTTTCCTTTCTTTCGCTTCGATATTTCTTCCAGTGTATTATATCGCATAATGTCTGATCCAATGAACAGAGGAAAGTAGTTCGTTATTCAGATGGGCCTTGTTGCTTGCCGAGAGTTTTCATTTATTTTTTTTTATTTCCACCTGCTAGGCTGTTGAATCTTTTTGTATATTACAAAAGCTACGTATCAGTCGATTATCAACATGCTAGAGTAAAATTTGAGAATGTGAAACTGAATCCTCTGACTTACTGGCTGTGAATTTGTATATCATAATTCTCTTTGAGTAAATATAAGACTTAACACTTTTCCTTTGCAAGATGCTTATATCATTTATTCCAAACAGGCTCGTTATGATTCATTGCATATTTATGAACAGACATGGATGTCTCCCATCTGAACTATTGTCACCGTGTAACTCCAAATGTCTCGTCCGTCTCGTCCCAGACTTTATTAAGAAGCAGAGGACATCTGTTAGCGGGTACATGGTTCAAATTTACATCACTTATTCTTTTCACTACTATTGCAAAGTCCATCCACTAGTGTAATGTGAACAGTTGGCTATGCTACTTTACCACTTGTGTACCATTAGTACCAAGAAAAGGATGCAACAAGTAGACGTAATAGGTCAAGTATTGCAATACTTTAATATTATACAAACGTTATATTAACTTACTAGTAATGTAGTAAGTCTACAAACTGATATGCGGATAGGAATGTAGATTGCTAAACGTCTGCTTGACTGACATCAATGCTAATTTTCTCCTGCCACAGCTCAAATGCGTTAAAGCATTTAGCTAACAAAACCAGACTTAACTTTTATACAAGAGGCATGTTTTGTCAAAGAGGATTTAATATTTATGCTTCATGCAGAATCAGATTTTTTTTGTTTAAGGGTCCGTTAATATTGAAGGGAGTAATGGAACAGGAAGCTAGCAACCGCAGTGAGCTGTTAGCTGAAGAGCTGCTGACGAAGACCTCCTGCTTCTCGGCAAAGTAAATCCTTTCACTGTGAATCGCTGTTCACAGGCTCATGCCTCGTGCAGCGTGATATCAAGTGGCTCAGTCAAAATGACTGCCTGACTTCCTGTAGTAATAAACAGCATTTAGTAACTGCAGGTGTCAGTAACAGAAAAAAATTGCCGCTCGAAGTGACTGATGTAAGTCATAATTTTAATAATCTTAATTTGGCTTCCGTTGCACTTTGAGGCCCTTTTTTACTTTCATTCATTCACTTTCATTGACATAATAAATAAAACTTGCAAGTTTTCTATTCATTTGCAAATAGACGCTGTGCAGCTGAAAACACACAGTGCAGTGCAAAACATTAATTTCCTGCATATACATGAACTCTACCTGTCACGCCACCTGCCTGCATCTTATTTTTAGTCAGTATTATGTATCCGTGTGATGGCAGGGTAAACTTACAATCACCTTTGCAGAAATAAATATGAAACATCTTTATGAATTATGTGTTAAGGGGATGACTGGAGTCTGCAATCTGATAGTGGATCTGATCAGAGGAAATTAATTTATCTGGTGACATTTGACTTAACATTATCTCTCTTTATTTGAATTTGTCCATCTGTATATCGTGTGTTACAATACTGTGTCCGACTCATCTAAGTGTGTCATGGCATCGTTATTGTTCATTAATGTGAAATGAAGCATCCGTGAGCCTGTTGGGAATGTTTATGTAAGCACCTTGTAAAGCGTGATCTGGGTTGTCTGACTTAATATTTCAACCGCCTTAAGATTTTGGGATATGTACACAAGTGTAAATTTCCTTTTGTTTTATTTCCAATGTTGACACTGTTGTTGAGTCTCCATTTGTTATTTTTATAAAAGCATTTCAGTATCTTCTGAGAGCTGTCAGGTTTCTAGTTCATTTAGCTATTTAGCGACATGTTTTTATACTGCATATTGTAGCACTGTGTCTAATAAGAGTGTTGAGAAAACCTTTAGAAAGATCGACAGTCGTTGTTTAAGTGCATCAAAACAAACAAGAGCACAAAAAATGTGTTGTTTTCTTTCCTTTTTTATTTCCTAAAACTATGTTATCTGCTTTCAGACAAAGTACTGTGAAATAAAGTTAAGGGTGCACATACAGTATACACTCAGTATCTTTATTACAAGTTCTTCCTTTTTAATATGAAAGCTTTCCCTTAAAGCTATACTAATGTCCTACTCCAACTGTCCTCCTCAGGCTGTGCTGCATTCAGGTTCTGTGGCAGCTGCTGGAGGAAATGTGCTTTTCTAACAGATTAAAAGCAAAATCTTTGTTTTTTCCTTAAACATTGTGATCGTACTAATCCAAATTACTTTTTACATTTTTTTACACTGCAGTCTGTCTGTATATAAGCCTAGCTGAATTATGATCTAGCCCTATAACAGTAGAAATGCCCATATATTTTCCAGTTTATTTAATATTTATTGACGCATTGGATTTGTTCCTGAGTTTGTCTTAAAATGCACTGTATTTGTAGTCAAAGCGAGAGGAATGCAAGAGGGACGTACTCTACTACTCTAATAACATGATTACAATCTAGCTATTTACATATATTTTCATTGCTGTTGTCATAAAATGGAGCAAGTGGGAAATCTGTGCAGGGCTCATAAATACAGCATGCCTTAAGCCTCGTTACCAAAGTCTGTGCAGCAGATAGTTTATTATTTTATGGACACAAGAGGATCAGACAAAACAAACCTAAAATCTAGGTTAAATACAACATCTGTGTGATTCGATGCGCCGTAATGCCTTTTAAAATGACAGATGATTCAGAAAATTAGAGATGACAAAAGAGGAGCCAGATTGCATTTGTTAGGACTTCTAAATGAGCAACAAAGTGCTTTGAGTAAAACAAAAATGTATGCAAACTCATACATTTAGTTAGTACAGATATGCAGTAAATGCTGATATATAGTTCCACTGAAACATCACCAGTATAAAGTGAAAGTAGGATGACATGACTTTGCAGGGAACGCAGAATACATTGTATCCCAGTCTAAACCATATTCACATTATGAACAGCCATTGGCCCACATTTTTGTATTCCTTATCTTTTGGCCTAGCTTCCATTATTTTAGGAGAAATCACCTTTACACAGTTAAGCAAAACCTGCCAAGACCTGTTCTGCCACTCTGCCGGATTAATGCTCAAGTTTATGCAGCAATGTGCTTCGAATCTAATCAAATCATCACCACTAGAGCTCAAAGCGGTGCCGTAAGTATGAACCACGCTGCCGAACCCCTGTTTTTCTTTGCAATATGCAAGTGTGTTATTTTGCAAGTGGATTATTTTAACCATACCCCTCCTGTGGCTCACTATGACGTGGCCATAGGCTGACATAGATTTAGTACTCTGGTTCGGTTACACTTGTCTGACTTATTTTGATATAAATATTTTCCAAAGCACACCTAGTCACAGGTTCAAACATGATTACAGTATGACAGTAAGTACTGAGCGATGGATTAAGCTAATACCTGAACTTGCTTGTATTTTCTGAACCCACGTTTTCTCGTAAGAGTAATTTTTTTTTAACGTCTTCACATTCCCTCTCTGCTCTTTCGTTTTCACCGAGCACGTAAACACAGGCGAATCTAGAGTTTACTAAAAATGTCACAGACAACAGAACTGGACACACTTTTCTGTGAGTTCCTGCGAAGAAAAAACAAGGTAATGTGATGCTAGCAGAATTTATTTCATTCAAATGTCTTGCCCTCATAGTTGAGGCTAGCCCACCAGCATTCAGCTATTAAGTATTATTATTGCATTATCTGCTTCACTTGCCACTGTTTTGCTTTCTTTTCTCCTCTCTTTCACTCCCAGAGGGATCTTTTCATTTTGAATTGGGTGCTTTTGTCATACTTAACTACAATGAGTCTGCAGAGTTGTGTCAGGCTGGGACTCCTTTAGGAGGTCTTCTACTGTGATTGAAAACATTGCACAGTGCCTCTGCTGTAGCTTTAAGTTTGTCAGTCCTCTGGGGCTCCCTACTGTCCTGGGACTCCAAGCAGTTGCCTAGCTGCGCCTCTTAGCAACAAAAACAGAATATTGCTACATGGAGCCAGAGCTCCACAACTGTTTTAACTACACAGTTGTAACTGTATGGAGATCACATTTTAAAGGTTAACTTCCACCTTTCACTAAATGCAAAGCTCCTACACGTGTCAAAAGAATGAAATGAGTTTATACACCAATCAGGCATAACAATATGACCACCTTCCTCGTATTGTGTTGGCCTCTTTGACCCATCGAGGCATGGACTCCACTAGACCCCTGAAGGTGTGCTGTGGTATCTGGCACCAAGGTATTACCAACAGTCCTGTTGCGAGGTACGGCCTCCATAGATCGGACTTGTTTCTCTAGGACATCTCAAACCACTCCTGAACCACTTTTGCTTTGTGTCTGGTTGCATTATTTTACTGAAAAAAGGCTGCAGCCATCAGTGAATACTGTTTCCATGACAGGGTGTATATGGGCTGTAACAATGCTAGGTGGTACGTGTCAAAGTAACATGGATGTTAGGACCAAAGGTTTCCCAAAAGAAAAGCCGGCATTCTTCCCATAATGCATCCTGATGTCATGTGTTCCCTCTGAGAGTGACGTGATGTAAAAGAAAACAGGATTCATCAGACCAGGACACCTTCTTCCATCGCTCCGTGGTCCAGTTCTGATGTTCACATGCCCATTGTTGGTGCTTTTGGCAATGAACTGGGGGAACCCTGACTGGTCTGGTCTGCGTCTATTTGGCCACACGGGCCAGCCTTTGCTCAACATGTGCATCAGTGAGCCATGGCCATCAGGACTGTATGGGTGGTTCACCACTTTTGACAGATACAGACGATTGCAGACTAGGACCACCCCACAAGAGCTGCAACTTTGGGGATGCTCTAACCCAGTCATCAAGCCCACAGTCTAACACAATATGGCTCTTGTCAAACTCCCACCAATCCTTATGATTGCCATTTTTCGTGCTCCTAAAACATCAATTTTGAGGACAAAATACCCATTTACTGCCCATTATGTCCCATCCACTATGAGCTGCCATGGTGAAGAGATAATTAGTGTTATTCACTTCACCTGTCAGTGGTCATGATGTTATGCCTGGTCGGTGTACTTCCTCATTTTATTTCTGCTTTCAGTATTACTGATGAATTTCTGGAGGGGTTGTTGATTAGTAGAGGCAAGTTAAGAGGGACACTGTCTAGACTAAATTCAAACACAGGAGAAGGCCAAGGTTGACTTTTAATGTGTTATAAAATGTATTATAAATTGTTTATCTAAGTTGCCCTAAGCTATTGAGAGTTAGTGTGTATAACACTCAGTAGTTCTCCAGATAAACAACAGTTGGACGTTTGGTGTTGAAATGAGTCAATCCGCATAAACTTAGCGCCAGCATGGAACTGCTCATTACTGCTTTCCAATAAGAACACACTGAACTTCAACAACAAAGTAACGACCACATACATTTACTTAGCTCGGCCATCGATAGCTTGTTTACCGTGCTGCTGTTTCTGCATTTCCACTGCATGTTTGGACTGCCTGCAGGGAAGTGAAGGCGAGAGAGTGAGGAAGGCTTTGATTTGCTGGTGTCACTCCCATCACTTAGCATCAGAGGTTAGCATTAAATTGGAAATTTAAAAACAGACCACCCAATGATTTAAGAAATCTTGCATGGATGAAGCATTGATCTCTTGGAGCTGAAAGTCTTAGAGCATGATGTTTGTTAATGGTCGGTGATATACTTAGAGAGAGCAGAAAAACTGCTTGCCGTTTCTTCTAAACCAAGTTTGAAGCTTCTGCAGGGCAGATTTTCTGTGGCAACAATAAGTAGTGTTGTTTTTATTGATGAAAAAATTACTGTTGTGCAACTGAGCACTTGTCTATGATAATGCAAAATGACAATGATTACGGTAGTAAGTGTTGAAAATGGTAGTGTCTACAATTTAGGGATTAAGGGAACGATTGGACACAGCCACATTCTTCTGTTTAACAAGACAAGATGAGCATGCAAACATATGCTAATCAGCTGTAAACACAAGCAGGTGATGAATTTGTTTACAACAAAGTGGCTCTGATTAGTTCCAGGACTATTGTTTGATTGCAGAGGTATTATTTTTTCCTCTCTGTACCGGTTGAAACACACCCCATAATAAATTCCAGACTGGTATTCAGATAAGAGCCGAGTCTGGCCATGCAAGGTTGGGAAGTACATTTATACAAGAATAACTTACCAGTGAGTAAGAGTGACACAGCACGCACTGAAGTCCACCCAGTCCATCACTGCAGATATGAGGGTTTACCCAAGGGTTTAGGTAGTTCCTGAACACGCAAATATTTTAGGGAGCACAGCATAGCAGCGGCTGTATAATACTGGTGGGGTGGTTGTCTGCCTTATCCCTGAACACATTTGTTTATGATGTTTCCGGTTTTCTTCCCTGCTGAGCGACATTGTGAAAGCATATAATATCATACCCACAGCTGAGGTGGCACAGTGGAGCATGACCCACAAAAACATAACAAGTAAAGATCCCTGTCGGCTACGGCAACAACTGCTATTTGATCATAGGAACGCTCCCTGTCAGTCACAAAGTTTAGCAACTGAGCCCCTCCACCGGTGGACCTAGTAGAGTGCATTAATCAGCCGTCAGCAGCGCCCTAAGACGCTGAGTTTAAAGTATCTGAAGAGAGGAAACGCCAGAGTTTTGTCGGCTCTTGTCAAATTCGATGCCTAATTGGATATGGGTGACCAACTATAAGAACAGCAGCACTGTAGTGGGCTCTAAAAGGAGATCTGCTCAAAGATCAAAGTTTAAATAGCTTGTATAATTAACAGATTGAGCTCTTACAAAGCGGCTTTGGAGGGCGCCAAAATGAGATAATAGCCTTTGCTGTAAAGACGGTGACTGGCAGGGTCTCTGTAGAAAATAAACCTTGCACATAGAAGTGTAGTGCTGTGAGTCACAGTAAGTAATTCAAGTAATGTTTTTAAGGACAGTTTAGAAAGGTTTATTATTTTCATGACTGGGATTTTATCTAGTTTATAACAGAAAAGCATTACCATAGACTGAAGCAGTGGTTCCTTTTTAGCAGTCAATCGTGCAAAGAAAGCTAAGTTCCCATGTGTTGCTAAAAGTTCTGCGCCTCCTCAAAACTTTTCACATGGTTTAATTCGAATAACCGAATTATCCAAGCACAGATAACACGTTATAATTATTCCTAGTGCTGATTAATCCGCTGTCCGTTATTTTCTCTGTCAATCAATTAATTCTCTGGTCTAGAAAAAAATTTCATTTCATTTTTCGCATGCCTTGTTTCGTCCAAGAGCCAGTATGAAACCCATGAACCTAAAAGATAAAGGTTAAAAAGTTTGCAGATTAGTTTAATCGTCTGTGAATCAACATGATTGACTGTTGCAGCGCTAGATATCCTCAACCCAACTGAAATAATTGTAATTAAAGATTCCAACATAACTGTTTATATAGATGTATGAATAAATTATACAGTAAAATGTAAGCATTTATGAGCACAATATCATTAATGAGAATGTGACTCTTTTGGCATGAGCTGCCATGCTCCTGCCTCCCTTGGATATTCATCACATCACTTGATGTTTAAACCACATGGGGCTACATGAAGATTTTGTGTTTGCATGGTAATATGGCACCCAGTGTTGTGCAAGATCACACTAAACAAGGACTAGCTCAAAGTTCAGGTCAAACAGATGAAAGTGAACTGGTCCAAGTTCATAGTTAACATTTATTCATTTTGAACTAAGTTCATAGACTAGTTTTTTGGAGCTATTCTTGCTCAATAAAATCTCTGACTGACCTGTCCATCCATCCCCAGCCCATGATATTTCTTCCCCCAGGGTCTGTACTGCTTTTTTGAATAAATACTGACTGTATATACACGGAAATACCCAATAACTAATAACAATAAGCCATGTAAATCGCACAAAGACTGACAGCTACCATTTTTTTTCCTGAACGGAGGTGAACGTCATTATTTTCCTCCAGACTGGGCGAAATTTATGATTGATTCAGATTTATCTTGTGATCTATTAAAGGGCCCAAACATGTTGAAGAGTACAGCCAGCTCCACCTCATGGCGGCACATAACAGCCCGAGGTGTTGATCTGGACTCCAAAATCCCAAACTCATCAACTCATCAACCAAGGCCCATGTCTATTCTCTGATGAGTCACAACTGTTTTGGAGGTACAAGGGAGAATTGTACCATGCTAATGTATGTGCACATGTGTATGTTATAATCATGGATGTGAGGACATATTTAAATCTGAGGAGTGGTGCTTAAGTAAATGATCTGGGAACTTCATTCACAGCTGCCCACCAGTAGCATTTAGTGGCTACGCTTACTGCTGTGGCTTATTGCCCAAAAAGAACATTATGAATGGACCTATCATGGATTACCAAAGAGCGCAGAAGCTTGTGATCAATGAGCCCATTCATGTTGATACGCTGAAACTGTTCACTCTTGTTAAAGGAGAGTTTTGCTGATGGATGATTCTGGAGCCAAAAAGAATCAGAAGCCGCTCATTAATCGACGGCGCGGCAGCTGAAGATGAAAGCTCCGGTGATCGCCAAGCAGAACGAGTGAATGATCCTTCAAATGAGCGCTGCGCAGATGCAGGTCACAGGGAACACCAGTCACCAGCGAGGAGAAGAGGAACTGCTGAGCGTACTCAACGCGGGAGCAGGGGGGACCGAGCGACTCATTATGACATGAAGGTGAGACCAAATCATAGAGTCTTCGCTTTCAAGGAAAGGTCATGTGACTTTTGTTTCCGGAACTTTTCCTTCCGGCGATAATGAGCTAGTCTGTCTCTTCTCTACATCTTTGGTCCTTGCCTTTTTTTTCCTACCAAACAAAGACTCCTCTGATCGTAGAGAGCACAATCGAGAGGAAGCTGAAAAAAAGAACGAAAGAAAAAAAATCAATGGTTCCATTCTTGTGGAAGATAAAAAAAGCTTTTAGGCTTTAATTATTCCCCCTTGTTGCTTTATGAATTTACTTACTACACCATTCAGGGGTGAGGACTCCCTTGAACGCAATCACAATAGGCCGGATCATTTCCTTTCAGCGCATTTAAAATAGCATGTTAAGTACTTGCCTGTATTGAAGCTCTGAAGACATCTATTGTATTTATTTTTTGTGTTCCTGTATGAACGACCTGATATACATATATATATATAGTCCCTTGTTCATTAAATAAATAGAAAGGAAAGGAACAAAAAAAAAACTGTATGTAAGTATAAATGAATAAATCATGTATGACTGAATGAAATAGTAGTTACGAGTGTGAAGGTAATGGATACATGTGGTTACATGATGACAGCCTCACTGCCTCAAACAAAACACGCATTAAATAGACTAAATTTAATGTTTTAGTCAATGAAAATTTTAAAAATAAAACATGTATATATAAAAAAAAATCAGTCACGCATAAAATGGACATCCCTGCATTTATCGCTTCTTCAAATCAGGGCTTCCAGATTAGGTGCCAATGATTACCACCTCCTCGGGGGGAGACACAGGTGACACCTGTCTCATGTGTGGGGTAATCACGCCAAGATCTGAAGAGCTCCAAGGCCCCCAAAAAAGAAATGAAAAGCACTGTGAAGTCTGGCAATGGCAAGGGCTGCAAAAAAATAAAAAATAAAAAAGATTTCAATTGAAAATGCCAGTTTGCTCAGGATGAGCCGACTCCAGCAAATTCAGTCCAAGAGCAGGCGAATGTTTGATACAAAAAAAAGACCTTCAAAAACCCCAAATTGTATTACATGATTTGCAAGTGACTAACCAGCTGTTGGTGTCGAGGTTTTCACGCTCCGAACGAGAAAGAGACTCAAAAGTTTGACCCGTGAGGTTGTGTCAGCCAGAAAAAAACTCTGTTCAAAATGAACATTTAGAGCAAAACTACTTGCCAGTGAGCAAAGAGGCGGTGGCCAGGTCTTTTTGGAATAATACGCTCTGGACAGATGGATCAAAGACAGAATTGTGAAGCATGGTGGTGGAAATGTAATGGTTTTGGGGCTGTTTCCCCGCCGCAGGGACCGGGCAGCTTGCAGTCATTGATTCAATTATGACTCTTGCCTCATATCATAGAGTGCATAAGGTGCAGCCTTCTGTCCGAAAAACTAAGCTGAACCGGAAGTAGACCTTTAAAAGGGATCATAGTCAAGAAGAGACATTTAACGGTAATAAATAAAGTAACTTAAAAAACAAGTGAATGAGTGTGACGTGAAGCAGGCAGTACAACATCTCGCACCTTAACGAATCTTGCACGCAAGAGTGGTCAACAAAAGAGAGTGGTGGAAAATTATGCAAAACGCCTACCAGAAGTTATTTCTGCCAAAGTGGGCAATACTGGCTACTGGTGCCAAGAGCGTACTTACTTTTTTTCCAACAAGTTATATTACGTGAGTACATATTTGTCGAATAATAGTTTGTTGAATAAAAGCCAACTATTTTTCTCCTGGTTGGGTTCAAGTGTCCCACCTTAATCTGTAGGCACAGTTTCAAAGAGGATCAAAATGCTCACCTACCGGCTAAACAGCCCATCATATGAAAGTGCTCTACCATTTGTGGGTAGCTAGCGGAGCAAAAATCATGGGTCACAGCAAGCCGATCTGGTGTAATGTTTTCTTTTCTTCCTCCTTCTCCTGGCCTAACATTAGTGGTGGGGAGGTGTGGGTGGCAGCTGACAGTCCTCTTCAGCTCCATATTGCTCACAAAGCTTTATGTGAGCGATCGGAAGGATCCACCTGTGTGATTATACCGCGCCCACGTGCTAGCAACCAAAGGTATGGATGTGACTTCAAATTGTTATATGTTACTGTTACACATGCAGACTTTGATCAGTCACAACATTAAAACCACTGACAGGAGAAGTGATTATCGTTGACCATCTTGCGACAATACAATGTTCTGCTGGGAAACATTTGGACCTGACATTCTTGTGGAGAACACTACTTGAAGGCAGCAGCCATCCTCAGCAGGATGAAGAACATGAAGAACAGCACAAGGTATTGACCTGGCCTCCAACTTCTCTAGATCCCAAACTGATCAAGTATCAGAGGCCCCTCCCCTCAACCCATAGGACTCAAAGGCCCCCACTAACAACATTATGTTGCCAGACACCACAGGACACCTTCAGAAGACCCATGTCCATTCTCTAATGAGTCACAACTGTTTTGGAGGAACACGGGAGATCTACACAATATTAGGAAGGTAGGTCATAATGTTTTGTCTGACCGGAGTATTTTTAGACTTATTTGAAAACTGTGTGGGTGCATAGAGATTAACATCGGTCTGATCCTCCTATTGACTCACTTGTTAGACTAAAGCTGCAGCAATTAATTGGCTTATCCAAACATTTGATACCCTCTCAGATGTGAGAATTTCAGGCTTCTCTTTCATCATATACGATGACAGGTAACTGAAAATGATCTTTTTTTTTTTCAGCTTTAACAAGCTTTTGAGCATTGTTCTGTATCATCTGCAATAACATGGGCGTGAGTGTGCAACGGCGATAAACAGAGTTGTAAGATGTTTCTTTTCAGAACCTTCAGCTGCAGGTTTTGACCACTAGTAACACTGTTTTTAGAACCAGTGCCCTATTATGTTCAATCCTCGTTCCTGCCAACGGTTTCACACCATTCCTCTTATCCACGAGTGGCGATAACGTGCCAAAAAACACGTCCAGTTAGTATGGATTTCAAACAATGCAGCATTAAAAGTACGTTAAGAAAGCCTGCTGTGGGTACGAGATCATAAGGAATTCTTCAAAGATTCTGATGTTAGGGAACATATCAGATTTTACTCAGGGACTAAACCATTTTGTCTGAGTGCCGTGTATGCTGAGGCCAATAGTTTAGATGCCTTTTTATTCAGCGCAGGAATCCACAGCTGCTGCTTTCATCATTTCAGAGTAATGATGTCACACAATTTGAGATTTCTTTCCTGAACGTTTTATTGGCGCTTTTGTCCCGGCTGAAACTTCACCACAGCAATGTCCTCAGTGTGATGCCTTTTTAATCTAAAAGCGCCGCAATCACAGTTGTTGTTGTTGTTTTTTTTCCTCCTTCTTCTTTCCCCCCGAGGACTCATTTCTGATTGCTGAGGCACTTGTCATTTCCTGGATGGGGTTCTGATGCATACTACAGAGCTCTAATCTGTCCAGCAATCATAAAGTCGCTGGAAGCTGTCACTGATTGCTCTGATAGTGACATGATTTCTGAAGACATGTTAAAAAAAATAAAATACTTCAGTCACTGTCAAAAGCACTTACGACCGCTATCAATTTAGACTCAATAGCATCTGATGCATCTGTAAAAACCAAATATTTACCATAATTACTGTAATTTGCAATGCTTTTCAAGAAACCGCTAGAAAAACACCAATTCTTTTGCAGACAGTGTTTCCATACGATATATGACAGTAGGACAGCCTTTATCTGATTGTAAGTTGTAATAAATATTGTATTTTTACCACTGAAATTAAGAATCCAATTAGTCTTAGATCATGATCCATTAACAAGCCGCATTTCTCAACGTGTGCTAAAAACACTTCCTCCGAACACTTGACACTTTTTCTTTTTTTAGTACGAAACAATTATTTACCGCCGCAATTGTACCCATTGCTCAATTACACAGAGAAGGAAGGAAGTGTCACAATTTTCATTAGCGGGAGCTCTCACTCTGCAGACTGCGACACGTTCGGCACAAACGCTAAGCTCCTGTTTTCACTGCTCTTTTTCAAACGTATGAATCCAAAACGTCAACGCGCGACAGCAGTTCTGAATCATTAGGAACTGAAGATGCTGATGAACATGAATGGAACATCTGCACAGAGTCGAAATGACATTTGTACCAAATACGGAGTCGAGTAGTTGGATCCATATTAAATCATTTCTATTCGCTCATTAATTTTTCATGCCGGTCAAAGTAGAGGTTGGAGCCTCGTAAAATCACTAAAACTGTGTTCACACTCAAATTCACACCCCTGCTTCTAGAGAATAATGAAGTGTACATTAGTATATAATATTATAATAGTTACTATTTTTATTCAGGGTAATGAAAGAATGCCAAATGCATTTTTATGTTCTAATATAAAATCTGTAATACACAAATCTCTAAATAGTCTACAGGTGTAGGAAGATTTTAAGTTGTCCTCCAAAGTAACGTGAACTGTGAAAAATAGAGAGACACAAAGGCACAACAATTGTTTTTTGTGCATTTTTGTGGTAGTTTTGCATCACTTGAACATTTTCTATATTAGCGATACATTAGGACTGTCAACAATAGATTTAAATACTATTCCATGGTTAGGCATCAAGTTTAAAATACATTTTAAATGCTTGTCCTTGCTTTTGTCTTTTGATAAGGGATTTTTGCAGTTTTGATGCTACAGGGCGTATTATTGAACTCTGTAGGTTAAAATGACTCCCTACGGCTGCGCTCTTGGCCGCTTGCTTTCCACTGAGTTGCTAGTCTGACAACATGACATTTGTACTTCATTAGAGGGCATGTTTCAACCATAAACTGTATAGAGATGGAGGCAGAACACCTTCTCAAAACAAGTAGAGCGCCCCCTGGTGACTGGTTGTCACATAACACTTTCTCTTTAGTTACTTTAAGTTTCATTAGCTTGCAGAGATTATGATACCAACAAGTCAAATAACTATCACCTTCTGAATGTGGGATAGGGAGAGACCAGGGTGAAATTGCAAAAGGCTGTTCTGCCACTTCTGGTCACCCCTCTGACCTTGCCTCTGCTCGCAATGATCCCTCAGTCACTTGTAGAAGGCAGACTTATCACAGATGACACAAAACCGAAGGGCATCAGACTGTGACGTACTATAAAATGAAATGAAATGACATTCAAAACATTTCTCTTTGCATATTTCTATTTTAAGCCTAAAGAATGGGCTTCATCACTGCAACAGAGAGTATAGTTTTGAAGGATAACGTGTGAAAAAAAAAAAGCTAATTTGCCTCCTCTGCATTCTACTTAACAACAACGCTCGTGCTGAATAGAGAATGAGAAGCACCAGACCAGGGGATGGATGTTGGCATGCCTTGTGACTGAAATGAAGCTTTGTTCTTCGTTTTACATCCGTGGCATGTACAGACATCGAATTCTACAGGCAGAGCTCATGTCAACGGCGTTGAATGAATTCATTACTTCTCATAAAAGCATTGTAGTCATGTTGTTTTTATCTCATAAGGATGCTCAAAACAACATAATTCAGAGAATCAGAGCAAGGAAAGTGCAGCTATCTAAAGAGATTATATAAATATCTGTTAATCAAGCAGGTATGGTTAGAGACTCCGAATGGCCTGTAGGTGTGAGTGTGATGGTGTTTGCTCTTCTGTACCTATCAGCTCTGTGATGATCTGTCGGCATCTGCAGCAGCGCAGGATTCACTCAGGCGCCCCATGACCCTGAGCAGGAGGAGGGTGAGAGCTGTTATTAACTATGTAAAACACTTAAAGGCTCCAGCCACACTGAAAAGATGTACTGTCACTGGCCTCAAGTCCATGTTTTGAGATTTGCGCAAATCTATAACAGGCTGAAAACTCTGCAGCATGTCTATGTATCTGGTGAGTTTCTTTTTATGTGGATTTTCAACCATTTACCGAAAAAAAAAAAAAAGTCTCTAGACAAGGGGGAACACTTTGTATAAATAAACCATGAGTACGCCATGAGGCTTTCATGGGAGCGCTTACTGACTCACCAAGTTCTCAAAATAGTTTCATTGTTAAAACCTGCATCTCTAGTTGCGATTCCTAATAGAATCCACGTTTAGTTAATTAATACTGTAATTCCACTACTGCATTAATTGTATCGTGGTATAATACTGTGAGAAGAGGCAGCTGCGGGCTAAACATTTGACAGGATTACCCGATGCTAACGAGGCAGCCATTTAAGTCTCCGTAAACATACGCGGGTATTACTGAATGACTGCTTCAGTGGCTTTTTCATCAAAGACATTTTAACATGTCACTGAGCGCAGTGAGAACAGGTGTAAACACAACGTTAATGAGGGCAGAACTCCATTTAGCTGTTCCTGGTTTGGGGTCTTGGTCTCATCAGCTGGTTCTGATCGCTCGTTCACCCGTCTATACGCACGGCAGTTCATTAGGGTACACAAGTGAATACATTCTAATATAACAGTCCTGCACTAATTCTTATCTTCATGAAGGTCATGGTAATAACAGAGAGCTGTTGATTCAACTGTGTTTTTATGGTGCAGACTGTGATTTGTAGTACTACTGAGTTGTAGTGTGTTGATACTGATACATGTACTTCCGGCTGCCTTGACGACAGGGTTATTTAGCCCAGTCACTTTGAAGCACCACAAACTACCTCCAAAATCACGCTGTTTCAACAGAAACAGTCATGAAGGAGGATTTCAGTGCAGGGAAATCAGAATGCACTTCTTTTCACTGCTGTACCTAATGAACTGGCAAGTGAGTGCATGATAAATATTCAGTTTCAATACCACTGCTGGTTACTTCTAGATCTATTAAATGTGCATGGACAGACTCATGTACTGAAATCACATCAGGTTCAGAGAACATGTGTATCAATAATATACTTTTTAGCAACAGAAACTTAAAGGGGAACTACTGTTTTTTTTTTTTTTACAACCTGGACCTTATTTCTGGCATAAAATACGATTATTGACTCACCCATATAACGTCAGGTATTTACATGAATGTAAATCCATATAGTGGGAGTGACTGGGGCACCACAACTCAGCCTCTAAATAATGCATTACCTGCTGCAAAACTCATTAATTTCAGCAGTAGCGTATCATAACAAAATATTGGTGAAATGAACGAGTTTTGAGACAGTTAATGTGTAATTTAGAGGCTGCGTTTCGGTGCCCCAGTCACTCCCACTATATGGATATACGTAGCGCTCCACTGGAGTTAAATATCGTCCGAATGACTCCAAATGAGACCAAAGTTATATGGGTGAGTAAATGATCATATTTTATGCCAGAAATAAGGTCTAGGTTGTAAAAAAAACAGTAGTTCCCCTTTAGTATTTCTCAAACTGTGTCTACTCAGATAATTCACAGGGCTAAAAAGGCAACAGCCTTTCCAGCCACTTCTTGTGGAATGCAGTGACATTATTAAGGGTCAATTTGCATGCAAACTCCAGTTTGCTTTTCCTGGTAATGCCCATGCTGGCTCACAATATGACATCCTGAATAATGCACTTCTGTTAGGCGTAAAAGAAAAGGTCTCTTCGTAAGAAAAGTAAGAAACTATTTCAGCCAGCGTCAAACTTATGCAGTTATGTCACGTAAAGTACAAATAACGTAACCACTGAAACTGTTCAATGACACCGGTGCCAGGAAGCCACAGGATGTGATTAAGACAATTAGATCCACCTGTTCGCCGCCGTCCCCCGTGTCCCTGCTGTTCCCCGACTCAGCCACGCTCTGTGATCAGAGGCTAAAGGCAAAGCAGAGACTACTTTTAGAAAAAAAAGTACTTATCCAAGGGACTTTATTTTCCTCCCTGCTCCTCAGGCCCAGCTTTTGTACAAAAGCTGTGTCGATGACAGGGTCAGATATCGGTCTGTGGAGGGATATATTCACTGAGAGCATTACATTACTGTGAAGTATAGTGTGTCCAACTCCACTGATTGATCTTGATTTGCCTGCTGCTCTGAAACAGCTGGAGACCTGTGCCAGGCGGTCAAGGGACAATTCAAATAGCTGGATTTTGTTAGGATTTTCATGGTCCTCGTGGATTTTTCCTTTATATTTGGTCATTCGGTGACCTTTCCTTTAGTCTTTCCTTTTTCTTTTTAAATAAGATTTTATTTTAACTTTTCACATTTATATATAAAACACAAAAATTTGCCCAAGACCCCAATTTGGCCAAATTTGCTTTGGGATTTAGTCAAAGATCCACTGATATACTGAAGATTACCTAGTTAGCACAATTCTGGTCCTAGGGGAAGACAATGTGCATCATTTTGGATAAGCTCCCACAGAGGTCGTACCAGAATCCTCTCATCTAATTACAGGACCAAGTACAGTACCCAAGTACAGTGCAGGAAGGAGTCCACTTCATCACCATATGTACATGTATGGCACATTTTGGACAGTTCAGGTTTAGAATTCCTTCAGTCTATCCATCCACAGCCTTCAATTTATCATGAAAAGCACGGTCACTTGGTGCCTTGGACTGCTCTTCCTCCAGCAATCCTATTCTAACAGCCTGATTCCAATTAAGTTTCATAGCCACCATATTGTGGCCCTCAAATGCTAAGTGATTAACTGATTAGTCATCGGAAGGTTAATTCCAAACGCTGTTAATTGATAAAGCCTTCATGTCATTTATCAAGCCAAATGGTAAACATAAAGTTTATTGGTCCCACACTGTGAGGGGCTCCCGTTTCTCTCACTTCCAGGGTTTTTGAACAAAACTAGATAAGAATGATAAAGTAATGAACAAAAAAAGAAAAACTGATTAGCTGGAGTAACTATAATGCCTTTATGGCTGCGTGCCTTGGGACATTTTTTGCATTCTTAGTCATTATGAGTGATATCGTTGTTGCCAGTAATAGCAAGCTGGGGGCATTATAGTTAAAGGTAATGTCCTTTTACGACAACAATCAATAAAGCAATTTGAAAGCCTGTATTTGTATGTAACAGTCATGCTTAGACTCTGCCGGCCACCGCCTCATCTACTCCTTCCGGTGCTTAATTCTCACGGCCGATTAGTGAACATATTAAAAGTCAGTCAAACTCCTTCACAGCAGCCGTTCAATCAGTCTCAGGCCTGCAACTTTTCTCAATGGCCTGCTCTGACTAGAGGCTCTGTGTGGCCAAAAAAAGTGCTGTTGGGTCAGAAACTGTCCAGCGCATTATTAAAAACTGGAAAGATAGTGTGGAATCATCGTCTTCAAAGAAGGTCATGTGGTCTGATGAGTCCAGATTTACCCTGTTCCAGAGTGACGGGGGCATCAGGGTAAGAAGAGAGGCAGATGAAGTGATGCACCCATCACGCCTAGTGTCTACTGTACTAGCCTGTGGGGGCAGTGCTATGATCTGGGGTTGCTGCAGTTGCTCAGGTCTAGGTTCAGCAACATTATGTGTCCAAAGAATGAGGTCAGCTGACTACCTGAATATACTGAATGACCAGGTTATTCTATCAATGGATCTTTTTCTTCCCTGATGGCACGGGCATATTCCAAGATGACAATGCCAGGATTCATGGGGCTCAGATTGTGAAAGAGTGGTTCAGGGGGCATTAGACATCATTTTCACACATGGATTGTCCACCACAGAGTCCAGACCTTAACCCCATTGAGAATCTTTGGGATGTGCTGGAGAGGGTTTTGTTCAGTGGTCAGACTCTCCCGTCATCAGTACACGATCTTGGTGAAAAATTAATGCAGCACTGGATGGAAATAAATCTGATGACATCGCAGAAGCTTACTGAAACAATGCCACAGAGAATGCATGCTGTAATCAAAGCTGTGAGTTTTTTTTTTTTTTTTTTGGCCAAGCAGTATATTTTCTGGTGCCTACTCTATCTTATACACATGGATGCCATCGGGAACTTTTTCACAAATTTAAAATGCTGAAAATGTAAAATCATTAATGTGGCTTACAGTGTTACAGTATAAAAGCATGCATACTCTAAAAATCTTAACCCACATTCTTCTTTCAAGCTACCGTACAGTCTGATCTGACTTTACCTCTAGGGGGTCTGAGGATCCAAATGTTTTCATATATTCATTAAAATTTCAAACAGCCGCCTTGACTATAATAATCCATCATTTTATTTAATAACATGTCAGCTGCTCACAATATGCCTTGGATGCCACAATCGCTGCAGAGGTATTCAAAGCAGAGCGCAGGTCGAAGGAGATCATTATGTGTCCCCAGCTAAGAGGAATTCCAGCATGCCTTAAGGCTTATTTGCGGCAGGAAATAATGGGCAGAAATTGAACGATGTAATCCACTGCATGAGTCACCTGCTGCAGTTGTCTGCTAAAGTAAAAGAAATAACTTTTTAAATAGTAGGGTACAAAAGCAACACCTCTCGTGCTATTTTTAACCTATTAGGAGGCACAGACAGCTGATATATGCATATAAAAAGAAATGATGGGTGTTAAGGATGTTCTGCAAGCTGTCAAATGTTTTATCTCTGATTTAATAATATCTCCTGAATGCATTTGCATAACTTCATTCAGATGAAACATAATGTATGGACAAGAAATGACAGTGGTTTGTCACACTGTCTCCAAAAATGAAACATTTACCCGTGTGTACGGTGGCTAAGGGAGCACAACACAAGAAAACACATGCAACTAAACAGAACCCGAGCAAATTATGAAAAACCTCCTAATCAGTTTGTTTCAAATACAACACCAGAAAACACAGAAATGTGATGCAAGAAGCACGAACAACAGAAAAAAAATAAAAAAAGCTGGTGTGCTTGATGTTCAGAGCTTTTGGAGTTGTTGGTGTTTGCTCCTCGTCAGTGATACTGTCATTTTTTTTCCCGAGCAATTCCATCACTTTTTGTGGTCCACTGGAAACGTGTGCCGTTTTGTGCCGTTTTGTGCCGTTTTGTGCCGTTTTGTGCGGCTTGCGATACGTTTTTGTGTTTGGCTGTGTTTGTGAGTGTTCGCATTGCATGTGCTGTCAAACTGATGAAGACGTTTTCTTACTTTGCTTGCATTTTGTCTATTTGCGTGCATTTTCTCAAGCTGCAGTGCCTTGAGCTCTCCGGGCCACCGTACGTTTAACCTCAAAGCAGTGTCAAACACAGCTATACAGACTGAAAACAAAAATTATCAAAAGACAGTTTTCCCTCTGATCTGTTGTATTCTGGATGACAGAAGTCTATGCCCTAACACGGGTAGTGGGCAGAAATATAGAAACACACATTTCTAGACTGCGACTGCTAACAAAGACAAATATTTTGCATCTGTGGATAAGTAAATAGAATATAATCTACACTCCAGACTTGCTGGTCTACACATGGACTGGAAACTCTAAACTCCACTCTGTCAGACTTTCTTGTGTTCACTACAGTTCAAAATTCCATTTCCAACTTTTCAAAATTGTTTACAGTAATTACTGGGAATAATTAGCGTGGGGAATAGTGGCCAGTTTTTACTCCGACAAACAAAATTATCTAAAGTCTGAAACCATTAAGAGGAGTTACAGATCAAACGCTGTGCTGCATTTTAACAAGATGTACCGCAGAGTGCGTCGTGACTTCATTAACAACAACCGACGTGTCCAAGCCCGACCCCGGTCAGTACATTGGTAGTGCTAATTAACAGCCCTAACACAGAGACCTGGGACCTCGGCTAATATGATGTGCAATGATCGACTCGATCCTTCTTATTAATGTCAACTGTCTCCAAAACAGAACCACGGAAAGTCTATTTACTTTTAATTCATTGTTCAGGTCACCATGTGAGTCACTATGGAGCTTTGACTCCCGACAGCTTTGTTGTTCCTGTCAGCTCTCTGAACAGCTTCATATTCTGGTTCTTGGAAACAGCCTTTTAGAAAAGGTGTAGGTAGACGGAGGTGCAAAATGTATGATTATGTGACGCTCTTGTTGTTTCCAGCTTCTGTATATTTAGAAATTCAGCCACAGCTGATTTCTTGTTCATACTTCCAGACTCAACTACGACAAAACCTAAAGATTATAAATGTTTCCAACACACCAAGTAAAGTATGAGAAATATTATATCAGTACATCCAATATCAATGACTCTGGTGCATCAGAACTAAATTGTCCATGGTGGAAAGAAAGCTATTCCTATCATTTGATATGAGGAAAAAAAACTCATAACTCTTGTATTATTCTTATAGGGTCACACCCCTTTTAGATCTAATAAATTTCATTATACTTTCATAGCATGGCCGCGGTGAATTCTTAATTCTGAAAGGCTCGAGGGATATTGATTAATTTCAGATATGAGCATATAGCTTTGATGGATCGGTCTTATCACCGCTTCATATGAATGCATAGCTGTGATGTAAGCATGATGTGAAGGTATCAAGCCAGTGCACAGGGCTGTGAACTAACTTGTATGGGCCTAGAAAATAATTATCTACTCATGTATTACCTGCTAAGGCAGCGGGTAACTTCATAGCAATGCTTGTTATTTCATTATTTTATAGCCATATGTGGAGAGTGGGTAAGTGCGTATTTTAAGCCCTGATGGTAAAACGAATATAATCACAGAAACCGGGGTTATCATCATTGTTGTTTAGTCCTGCACTGCTGGTGGCCAACGATGCATCAGTGGCAACTGTTGGCATTGTTTACAGCTTGCTGCAGCAGTAGATAGATGGATGCTCGGCTACAATTCATCCAGTGTCTTTTTCATCTGCTCTCATCCCCTTCAACAAACTTTAGTCCCTGCATTTTCTGACCCAACTGCAAAGCAGTTTGTTTTTTAGATTATGATCTCAGCCTTGACACAACAAGCAACAAACTCGAGATGCATGCAGTGACTAAATCGATGATAAATAATGTATTAGAGCTATCCCATAATGTCAAAACCTCATTTACACAGATTAGAATGATGATACCACCATAATTGATAATACTAATGTATATTTAGAGAGCTTTATGTATGGAAGCAGACAACTTCATTCCTAAATGCATATGTAAATATATCCATAATATGTTTTTGTTTTCATTGTTACATCATAAACTCTTCTAAAATTGTTTAGTGACTAAACTATGTCTGAGCCGTAATAAAAATACGAGAGCCTTTTCGTCGCAAATGAGAATGCAATTAAACGAAAATGCACTCATTTCACTTCATTTGGCTCTTTTCAACAGGGGGTTCATGTGGAGCTGAAATTCACACAGCATGTTGTCAGAGATGGACAGAGCACTTATGACATTATAATGCAAGGCCATTAAAAATCAAAGAGGGATCCCAACAGTGAGTGTGTCCGACTACTGGAAAATATTTCTTGTGAGGTACTAAAGTGTGGCCATCAGTGTCAGCTGGACACCCTTTGATGGATGTCTTCAAATATGGATGCTTGGAAGAAGAAGTTAAAGCTAAAAGACTATTGTTTAAAGCAGAGGGAATATAATCTCTTGGTGTGAAAGAGTCACAGCTGGTATTTGTCTAACAGACTGCACTTGTCTTTTTACAGACTCTTTTGATTTCTTCCTCACTTTTTCTTAATGGCCAATTCCCACATCTCCCCTGTGCTCTTACCTTAATCTAACACCCACTATAATAAAAGGCTGAACTATTACATGGCTATATATGGGGGCAGTGGTGGATGGTCTTTTGAGAGATATACCCTCACAGATCTCTGATAAGGCACAGAAGTATTTATTTTTCCTTGTGCCCAGTTTAAACATGTTTAAACATGCATCATAATATTATGACGCTATCTTACTGAATCAACTTTACAAAGCTTTGGAGATTGTGCTTAAGAAATAAAAACAAGTTTGTCTGATTCGTACATTGGTTTGGATGACCTCAGGTCATCACATTAGAAAGCCTGGAAATGAAAAATGTAAGTGCCAAAGACTCATTGAACTCTACAGTGATTTGACAGTAAAAACACAGAAAAACACATCTTTCAACACCCTTTTTAATGAGCACCGACTATGTCATAGATGACTAGATAGACTGTCCTCATAAGACACTGGTGACCTAAAGTTATGTCATCCAAGCAAGTGACTTCCTGTGTAGATATAATAGTTTCTGTGATATATGCAAGTGGCTTGGTATATTCATGGCTATTTTAACAATATTATGGGTTAGGGTTAGGGTTACTGTAACAAATGTTACAGTACAATCATTAAAACTGTGAGATTATAATACTTGCCAGGATAAACCAAATACAAAGCGATGACCTCTGCAGCTGAAAATTAAAGCCAATGCAGAAATGCCAAATAAGTGCAGTTCCTCAAAAGGCCACTTGAGGCAATCCCCACGACAGCAGAGATAAACATGTTTATATTTTTACGTAACTTGCTGGATTATGACTTGCTCCACTCACAATCTCCCTCTATGAACTTTTTTTAATTAGCCAGGAGTTAGGCAGAGATAAGCACTCCAATGATGGTGACAGTGGGAGCCACCATACCAAGCTTCAAAACTATTCTTCAGAAAGAATATTGATTGTGGCAAAGATGGTTTGTGCATTCTTATATGGAGTCCATGTCAAATAAAGTCTTTTGTTTCAACTGACAAGCAACTAAACAGTATTACGTGACGTCTTAGGCATCCAGATTGACATTTGACGATGTCATCAATGATGTCTACAAATTACAAATGCAAACTGAACGGTAAAGTCGAGTAAAAGTGAAGTCAAACCATCACTAGCAGAAACCATAATGACAGAAATCTGATCCCCACTATAAGTTCAGATAAACCGTGGACACGTAGTAGACACAGAGGGGATCAAATGAGCAAACTCACAGACCCACAGCTGCCTCTCTAGCCACTAGCCCACAGCCCTACTGCAGAGTTAACAGGAACCTGTCAAAATCCTTCCAAATTGTATTGCATGATGGTTTTCATATCTGCCTGAAGACATCGCCATTCTTGAACACATCGCCAACTCCATTTGCAGATTTGCAGCAGTGAACCTGCAAGGATCCTCCACCGTCCTTCGCTGTTGGCTGTGGATACTAACTTTCTCGCGTGAACCAGCCTCTCAGCGAACAAACTGCCGTCTGTCAGAGCCAAAAATTTTAATCCTAACCCCCGGGGCACTTGATGCCATTCTTCTGCACACTATAGAGCTTGTGTTTTCATGCATAGCTGAATTGATTGCTTGACTTCCTTGGACTGGAGATGACTGTCATGGTCCCACTGGTTTCTGCCAGTCCTGAGCTGACGTTGCTGCCGGGCATCTTCAGAGGGAGGTCAGCCTGATGTTTCTTCTGCTGCATCCCGTTTGCTTTAACCTGACACGCCAGATGGTTTGTTACACAGAACCATCTGGGAAGTTGCCCTTGGACACTATTTGGTAAATTCAAGAAACAGTCGGCATCTATGACAGGCGTTCTTTAAACCAATCAGGTCAGTGATCGCCACAGAGGAAACACAAAAAGTCGCAGTCCAAGAAGAAGGATGGCATAAAAGTCTTACGTTCTTTAAATGGAAAGATCTTTGAGAATGGATGGGAAAAGTGTTTCTCTTATAATGCATGCATAATTAAATGGAAACAAAGTTCCCATCCAAATGACTTCATGGTTTACTACAGGGACTACAACTATGACTATTACACAAACAACTCTCTTTTAAAAATATGTCAGTTGATTTGCAGTTGTGCCACACTCGTATCATATGCACCTTTTCTTATAATATACTGTATGTGGTATAGTTGCAAAAATTATATTTAAAAATTATAAGGGCCAAACACTGTATGAGTGTATGTTTAAAATGCAGGTCTAAGATCTTAATATAGTATAATATAAAGTATGATGGAGAAAGTATTTCTGGCATGTACAAATGTTCTTTAAATGGAAACTATTACAGTAAAGATCCATTCAAATTACTTCATGGGGACAACAACATAGGTAGACATGCCAGCGCTCTGTCACCCACCACTAGGTCCCTCCCACAGGTCAGAATGACTCACAATAAATGTTTTCTTGAAAATAAAAACATAAATGATTTTGATATATAATGACACACAGCAGGTCAACACACCCGGTGACACAGGGTAAGAACACATTTCCTGGGACCTTTGAGCTCCCAGACTTTCATTAGAGTCATTTCAAATCTGCCAATACGATTATGTTTACCATGTGAACATTCACAGCGCATTTACGTACATCGTCTCACAGGAAATTACCACTCTAGGTTGTTTCAACACCACGCAGCTGGCCCACTTTTTTGTGCAATGACCTTTTCAGCCCTCATGAAAACCATTTATATTACACTCCCTCAAGCACAGTGCCATTAATTCATGCTGAAACTCTATTCTGAGCTCAGGATTTGAACTCGGTTGCACTCCTTGCAACCCCTGTCACCTCTGTTGGTTTTCACTCTCAACAACAGATCAGCCAAGCAACTGAAGCCCGGAGCCCATTTAGCTCCTCGGGCTTCCTGCAGCAGCTGCCTGGGTCGAGGCGGCCATCGCAGCGACTCCCCTGCAACACCTGCACTCTCTCCAGATTGGAACATGTCACTCTGACGAAATGCCAAGTGTCAGCGTTCATGAAACGTGGAGTGCACGGTTCCTGTGTACTCGATATCATCATTCTAATAAGACTCATGAACTTTAGGCATAGTCTTCCTCTAATTATTTCAACGTCAGACCGTACAAGCAGGCAAGGCTGCATTCATTACCATTCTCAAGAAGATTAATGTGTCGATCCATTACAGACAATCCACCTCAGACAGGAAACAAACCAACACGAGCACACGGCAACGTAAACACACAGCTTTTCATAATGATCTCACGCCCTCCCTGAACAGATTGGGTCGTCGCAAGAATGTCTGCAAAGTCATTTCTATCGCAGGACATCTGTAATGTTAATGGCCAATTCACATGAGATAACAGATCTCTAATCAGTCTCAGGAATTACACAGATGGGAGTGTCTGCTCTATTTACAGAGGTGTCTGGTCTATTTACACACCGTCTTGACATCAAAACACTTTACACAGAGAGTCAAAGAACAAATATCATCTGCTGCACTACGCCACTGCCTTATGTGTTACTAGGACATGGCCTAATAACACATATGCTGATGAAATTGTTCTCTTTCTGTGTATTTGCATTTGATTTTCTGGCATTTAATCTCAGTATACTTAGGATACACTATTTATACCAATGGTTATACAAATTCATATGGTGAATTATGCTGGGCCACGGAAATCACTAGATTCAGTGTTTCATGGTGTTTCTGGTATTTAATTGAACTGTTATTATAAATTATTTTACTTTCACAGTCACACTTTGGGTCACCTGCGCCGTCCTCTAATCCAGAGAGAACTCTGTTGTTCCCTCTCTTAAACTCTCCACTGCTCTGATATATTGGTGAGCTCCGGGCAGAACTTTTCGGGCAGCGACCCGAGAGCCATCACAGTAGTATGGGCTTCAGTGAAGTATTCTCTCACACTTGATGAACCGTTGCTGGTTTGCTGCAATGACCCACTGGGCTCCCCACCTGTCTTCTCATCCGTGCTGTTTTTGTCACATGATCAGCGACTAGTCGACTTCCTGCTTGAAGCGTCATGACACAGCAGTCAAGTCGACTAGTTGATTAATCGAGTACTTCTACACACACCTCACCACACAGCTACACATACGCAGGGTAGAGAGAAATCGTGTGCGTGAACTGAAGCTATGCATTAGTTAGTAATTATTAAATTAGTGCTGGTGAAAGAAATGCTTCTTGGAATACCTTTCAATGAAATGTGGTGACAGTATTAATAAGACTGTTTAAAATAAGATTACAATGATGTGCCTGCGTCACTGATTGCGTAAATATATCTATTTACAGCAACTGCGTTGCAATGCTTACGTTCAACCCCAATTATGGCAGTTCCCACTCCCAGACATACCATAAATCACTGGACTATCCAAAAAGGCTGCATCCTGATTTTCAGAAGAGTGGGAAGTCTTTACGCTTTGTAGATATGAAACAACCTACTACAACAGCACAGCCATAGAGAACATCCATCCAGAACCTTCCTACCTGAACACAACAAGACTTCAATAGATGTATTTGGGGAGTATTACATCGAGTTTTGTCTGATTCTAGCTCGTTGTCGTTGCCTGAGAGTGGTTTCTTTTCTGTCGTATTCTGGAATTGGCTAGTGTGGAAACGTACACAACTTATACAACTAAACAGCTTGCCTTTCTGTTAAAATTATACACAGCAAAACACCTCTTTCCTGACTGGGTCTACACTCTCTAAATCTTAACTTTTGTAATGAATTATTTCTAAAGGTAAATTTAAAATGGTACTTTCATTAATAGATTTCATGTTAAAATATGTAATGATGAGAAAATGTTTGAATGAGAGTGTAGAAGTTCAATAGCAGTATTTCTGTTTATTATTTAGTGGTATGTTCATCACCAAGAGGTTAATCAGCTACTCATAAAATGACTGACTGATGAATGGGAAAAAAAACAAAAAAATAGTTTTTAGATAAATCGATCTAAAGCATGGTCGTTTGTTGCAGCCCTAATATAAATCAGAGGTTATTTTGCGGTTCATTTGTTGGGAGGGAAAAAGAAAATCACATTATCGACATGGCTGATGACAGTTTCAACAGCTCTGTCAATACGCTATAGCCTTATCCAGTCCAAACAGGGAGTTTGTCCAGAGATCAATCTTAACTCTGATTTTAATATTGACCTTAATTTGTAATAGCTGTGGCTGTAAGGGTGGCCGATTGTTCAGTCAAAGCTCTGAGTACTGTCAGGATGTAGGTTTACGAGAACCAGTAGACACCTGCGGCATGGTGGGACATTTCATCCTGTATCGTCAGCTCCGCTCAGAACATGTCATCATTTCCCTAAGTATAAAACAGAGCAGGAATGCCCTCACACCTCTTCCACTTGTGTTTGTCTTTTGTTGTGCGAGCAGCATCTCAAGCACATAATCATTTATTCCGGACTGTCCACAAAATGCAGGATTTACACAGAGCCTAACCTTGGCTTTAACCGCATTCTGGACAGGAACTCATTCCCTCTCGGGGTGTTTTACAGTGAACATGCGGTGCAGACATTGTGGAGAAAGCCTTTAAATCCAAGGTGACAAATGAAAGGAGCAGAATCACAGCGGTTCAGAGGTGGTCAAGGATTTCAGACTGCTGTACAGTAACGAACGTGATGCCGCGGTCCGGTCGTTTCTCTTCGCTGTAATGCCGAGCTGCATTACGGGCCGACGTGCTCCAAATATTCCCTTTCCTCTCTCACATCTGCAAGACATGTATGTGCATCGCTGGAATTCGGAGCAGCACCCAGCAGCTCATTTAGCTTGTCACTCTAATCCGCACTACTTTCAAAATGAGGACACTGTGTGTGGTTAAACTTCGGAGGCCTCTATTAGTGACTCTGTCAGCAGCCATATTTTAGCATCTGTATGTGCTCCCACCCCTCTGCTCCCAATAACAAACACCATAAAGTGCTTGTTGAATTATGAGCCCTGCTTGCTGCCTACTCATTTTGATAATAGATTTTTAGATAAATCACGCCGCTTTGTTTGGTGACTAATGCCAGGGCTCACAGGATATCAGAGGACAAAGCTTCCATACTCTGTAACCTCTACATCATGTGGAGCACTAACAAGGTGCACATGCTGGATATTTCACACAGTGGACTATGGACAGAACTTTTCCACACCTTCCAAATCCATGTGCGTTAACTACATACAGAACACGGGGAGTGGAAGGGAAGTAGCTCGCCTCGGTACTGCAAAACATTACAACAAAGCAGACGGGGATGTTTCCTGTTGTGGTAAAAGGACCCTGTTTAAATTGAGCCCACAGCTCTGCAGTGACACTCCTGCATTGTTCATGCGCCAATTAATAACTTCGCTGTGAAAGGTTTGCGGGTTGTGCTCATTGATTCTGTGTTATTAAAACTCCCAGTGCTGCCTACTAAGTCTCAGTCCTCGCCTGCAGACTGTTAAACAGGAACACTTCCCCACCCCTCCTCCCTCCACCACCCGCTCCTCTCATTTGGGCTGTTTGCTATCGATATCGATTAGTTCTTGATTCTCCCTTCAGCAGGCCTGTCTGCGAAACCCATCCCTGTAAGTCATTGCTCACCCACATGTCAATTACTGTAGGAAGGGAGAGCACCACTCGATCTTGATGAAAGCAGATGTGGCTGAAGAGTTCAACCGCTTCTGCCGCAGATATAACGCGTTGGGGGGAAGGGAGAAGCTTTATGCAGCCAGAAACGGCAAATTAAAGTAAAAGTGTGAGGCAGTTCATTTGATTTAAAGTGAAAACACAGAGGCTAAATGTGATATATCGAAGAAGTCTGTAGCATTTAATGAGAATGACTAAAAATGATTTGACATCTTGGGATAAACTAATGTTTATGACGTATTCCATTTCATTAAGGCGGGTGTTTCTGCATTTCGTGCACTTGTTGATGAATATGTTTTATTAGTCGTTTGAAGAAAAGGAGAGGAGAACAGAATGCTTCTTCAGCCTATAAATATGTTTTATTAAATATTGATTTGCACATCGTAACAACAGCACAGCAAAAGATTTTCAAAAGGTTCAACACAACATGATTCACATTATGACTTCCTTCCTAATATTGTGTAGGTCTCCCTTGTGCCTCCAAAACAACTGTGACTCATCAGAGAATGGATATGGGCCTTCTGAGGGTCTCCTGTGGTGTCTGGCAAAAGAATGTTGGGGTCTTTGGGTCCTATGGGTTGAGGGGAGGGACCTCTGTGGATCATCCCACAGATACTTGATTAGTTTGGGGTCCAGTGAACTTGGAGGCCAGGTGTTCTTCATGTTTTTAGTTGTTCCGAAACCGTTTGTGTGTGTGTGTCTGTGTCAGGCTGCATCCTTCTGGGGAGCCTTTCACAACATTAAACACGTTACAAGGCAAACTTCTTCAATTTGCCACCAGCTTCTCTGCCATTTCCTTGCCTACCGTGGTGACAAGTCTCCCCAGGAGACTTTACATGCACTCATTCTGCAGGAGGGTGCACGGCAATGCAAACGCGGCACATTCCGGTCACCTTTAAAAGTCGACCGCTTCTGTTGTTTTGTTTTTTCTGGCTAGGGTAGAAAAGTCTACTTCATTATTCTGGTTCACTCTGACTGCTCTCATCATTTTCAGCAGTATCCTGCAGCCGTTCTCAACAAAAATAAGCTCCAAAAGGTGAAATAAAACTATGATCAATCAGCAGCTAAAGAGTCCGAGATTACTGAAACCAAAAAGCTTAAACTATGAATATCTGAATTACATTCATCAGGTGGAGAGAAATATGACTCCTTGTGATTAATAATGTTGCTTATTTACACATCCAGCAGTTACAGAGCAACTAAAATCCCTGTAAAAGCATTAAATGTATGTGTTCTGTTCACAACTTGTTTCTGTGGCAACAAAAGTCAGTTATTGAAAAACCTCATTAGCCTAAATATGTTTATGTCTAGATTTATATTGAGCTAGATTTGCATTATGTCTTGTAATTAAGCTCTCTTTGTATGTCCACAAAATAGTAAATAAAGCCTTCCTCAAGCCTGCCATGTTGCAGATATAGATATACATAGTATACGCGCGTACTTAGGGCTCTAGTGGGTCATTCTGAATGAATAAATGAAACGAGACCTTAGCTCTGCTTCATCTAATACAGATGTTTCAAGCTCGTAGCCAGCAACACTGGCCAGCTTCACCAGCTCAAGGCCAAACTCACATTCACTGGCAAGCCACTAAATCAGCTTAGAGCCGTAGGGAAAGGAAGTGCTTTAGTTTGCATCGGCTACAGCATCCTAGCGAGACAGCAACGAGACCCGCTCACCACGAACGGCATCAGTTTCACTTTTCACCGTTTGCGATTCGGTTTCAATCCTCAGACTTTATAAAAAAAAGGCTCATAAATGCACAGCCAAGGAATTAAACACAGCGCTATTAGACATCAAGCCCTTCAAGTATGTGCAATCATGATCCCTGGAAAGCAGTTATTAGCACAATTTAGACTGATGAGCTATTAACACGTGTCAATGGAGATGATTACTGAGATGCACATTTCCTCGCCACCTGCTGCATTTGATTATAGCAGACAGAAAGGCGGAAACACCATCCTGAACTCCTGATCATAATCTTCATTTGGAAACTTTTCAAACAGGTACAGTAACAGTTCCGCAAAGCAAACCTTTTCCGCACACACGCCGAGGAGTTTTCATTACTTGAGAAGAAGTTCCACGTTCTCAGTTCTCTCTGGGCAGGGACAAAGAGTCTGAGACTGGAGACTGGCGTAAAAATTCAATGAGGCCATTTTCTTCCGCACCCTATCGCGCCGCAGCAGCCCGAGTGATGGAGCGCCACGCATGAACGGGGCTGATTAACTGGGAGGAGTTGCATCCAAAGCGAGAGTGGCGATGAGTAATGCGGGGAGACGTGAATGATTCGTTCGGTTTCACATTAAAACCCAGTGCCCCCTATTATCAGAGATGGCCATGAGCTGGAATACAACGTGGATGACGGGCGCAGCGGGCCCTGGGTCACTCCAGGTAGAGCCCAGGATAACAACAAAAACAGAGCGCAGCAAATTACTCCTTAAAAGCACCCTTGTCTTGTCTCTGATGTTCATAGAGGAGAGGACATCAGAGTGCTGTTGAGAATGGAGAGGGTACCGGGGTCTTGGTATAATATTAAAAATGGGTCTAAGAGCCCTCCATTCTAAGACATGATAGATAATGGTGTGCAACCAACATCCTGTCACTATAGATCTGTATCTTACCTACTCCATTACATCAAACTCGCAGCCAAGAAAGCCTTGTTGAGTCTGAAGGGCTGTGCCGTGATAGTCACCTTCACTTTTATGCATTCTGAAAACCTCTCAACGGAGCAGTACGAGCAAAGAAGAAAGAGAGATGATCGATCGAGAAGCCTTCTCACAGCAGCTTCCAGGTTCCCGAATAAAGACATAAAATACTATACGGTAACATGATAATAAATGAAGATTTGACAAGCATCTTATTATAATGTCTGGGAAGGTTCACAGTCATCCAGGTCACGGTGTATCCAAAAAGAAAGGCAACTGGCCTGGGGGGTGTATCTTGAAAATATTTCGCCACTTGTAAGAGTAGCTTCTTCAGATCTAAAGGACTGGTGGAGGAGCTGAGGTTTAAATAGGAACATCTGTGGGTGTAGCCCAACAGAAACTTCTTTGATTAGTGTCCGTTAAAAACCAGATACTTCAGTTAAACATCATAAACTGTTATAAATGACTGAATTGTTGTAGCTGAATGAACAATAATTTGAGGTTTTGATAATCCTGCATATTGTTTTCTGTAAATTTGTCTTTTCCCTTTGACAAACATTCAGAAAATGAAATGAAATGAGTAGAACTCATGTCTGAATGACACAATGAAAGCTTTAAGTTGTTAAACAGCTCCTTAAAGTGTCTGAATTATCTGAAGGCATCAGCATGATAAGAACAGGATGCAAGCAGCTCTGTGGGGGGTGGAGGTGATGATGACGGCGGAGGACTTGTCTGAGGAGTGGACCGCTGGGCCATCGATCTACCGCAACACATCACTCCGGCTCCATTTACAGAAGCACTCACGTCCCCCGCTGATTGATGTGTGGATAATTGAGCTGTCGCTAGGGTTTTCGTGTTTCTCCTCCAGTTTGCTCCAGACTTTAGGAATTGTATTGTATTTTACTTTAACACCATTTACAACAAAGGACATCCTGATGTGTATTTATGTCAATATTCCGGCAGATTGCTGTCAGGGAGACGGGGAGATGCTAACTCCGGCACCGGGCGTGATAGACCACTAGTCTGTCCAGGCTAATTAACCTCAGGGGCCAGGGCTCCTGCAACCCTGCAGGGTCAGCCGGTGTGGCAGCTGCTCCTTCCAGACATCACACAGTCAAAGGTGCTTCTCTAGCTCAATTTGACCACCACTCAGTACTGTGGCTGCGAACTCCAAGCAATCAAATGGCTGTTGTTCAGAACCCGAAAGGAGTGATTCTACAAGGACTCATGAGTTTAAAAGAGGAGGAAAAACATTTTGGCTCTGACCAGTTTGAATAAACAAGATGTTTTAATTAATGAGCTATAAAAGTGCCATAGGCAGATTTTGTTACATTTGGACAGAGCCAGGTTAGCCGTACTCTACTTACAGTACATTCTCAAGTCTGCTGCTTAGCTGGTTCAGGTATATATAACCCTTGGCAAAACAGTGGAGAAGATACGTTTTAGTTTTTAAAATTAGTGTTATTGGAGTAATCACCCCGGCAGCTTAGAAAATAGTTTGCCTTGTAGCGTCTTATTAATGCTGAGGCCTATGTTAACATAAACCATGATGCTTCTCTAAGTGTAGCCTAGCATGGTATCATGGTGCTATGTGTGGAAATTGCATCAATACACAGACGCCAAGTATTCATCTTCCATTATATAAATTACTTCTTAACTTCTTCTTAGAGTTTTCACTTTCAAAAATAACTTACGGTACCCTAATACTCACAAACATTTTAATCTTTAATTGCAACAGTTACATATTATGGGTTAAGGGTTGTGTCGTAGAGCTGCAGGGTCCCGTGAGATCCCAACCCCTGGATAGGTCTGGAATGTGAACACATTTAGGCTCAAAACAGGACACAAACCCCAGCCTCAGCCTTAGAAGTACAACTCTTAAAGCTTGCAGTGCCGTGCACTCCATGTCTGGGCCTCACCTGACAGCAAATTTATCAAACATGTCTTTAGTAATGTATGTACTGTGTTGTTTTTGCCTGAGGATGTGTTGGTACATATATTCATAAGCCCTTTATAGACAGTTGTTGGGATATGAACCTATGGAAGCTCACTATGCATAGCCAGGTTAACCACATGTTTTGTCTTTGTTTCGGAGACAAAGGAAAGCCCTGGTAAACCCCAACTCCCACAATCCTCCAGGTGTGAAAACTGACTCAGCAGTTCACTGGCTGACAGTGGCATGTGACCTCTGAGGTCATCAGGTCATATAAAATGCCCTGCCTGGCCTTTGTTCGCTCTCTTCCGCCCTTACTCTCTTGCTCTTCCGCTCTTACGCTCTTACCTCTTACCTCTTGCCCACTCCACTCCACACCACCACGTGGAGACCCCCAGCTGCTCGGCTGCAGCTGGGTGCCAAGTAGTCTGCTAACACAAAGCAACTACCCGCAGGCCTGTTCTCCATACAGCAGCGAAGCGAAATCCTGCTGAGGAATCTACACCAGCTTTTAGCCAGCGAACAAAGGGTTTGCAGGCTAAACTCACAAACAACAGGAGCCACGCAGCTAGTTAGCACCGACCTGCTAACAAGCAACTTCAAAGGACTCAAGGAGCGGCCGGTTTCCCTCCAACGTCTGCCATCAGGACACACAGCAAGGACTGCAACTTTTCCCAGTTTGGCTTTCCACCAGGAATTGCCAACTAAAGGAGCAACACACCAGAAATGGACTTTCCACCAACTGGTAGTATGACCTGGGCATAGATAAGCTAAGCTAAGCTAAGCATAGAAGTTGATTTGATGTGATATTTGTGTTTATTGAGTGTTTATAGTATAGTGGTTTGATGTTAGTTTAGTTTATGCAACACATAGACTTAGGGTCTCTTGCATGCTAACTAACCACTCTTCCTCTAACCTGGCACCTCATAAAACTCTTATCACATTCCACACACCTACTGACCAGCACATGGTCTGAGCAGCCATTTTTCCTTTGTGTTCAAGACCTCAAGGCCCAGCGGCCATCTTGACACACCCACATTGTCGGCCATCTTGGAACGCCCCTAACCGGCGACCATCTTGACACACCCACACTGGCGGCCATCTTGGCACGCCCACAAGTGGCAGCCATCTTGGATCGCCCACAACATACACACACACACACACACACATACATTCCTGTTTAGAGTACTGTTTAGTTAGATTGTATGTTTGATTTATTCTTGTTAATAAATGTCTTTTAAACATACCAGTTGTCTGTTTAATGTTGCACGAGAATGAATACTGCCAACCTCTACACTGCCAAGAACTCCAAATTACCTTCTACTAGTTGTTAACGTGGTAATTTTTGATTATAGTTATTGAGTTAATTATTAATCAGAAATCCAAATTGACAATTTAGTACCATTTATGAGACTGATTTGATTGATTGGCTATATTTTCCCTTCCTAGAAGGGTGGTGCCCCGAGGTGATCTTGTAATTCAGATCCGATTATTTAATAATAAATAATTATTTTTAATAATTATTAATTATTCTTGATAGCCAAACCCAGATATTGAGTGCCTTAATATCCAGGCCCAACATAATGGTGCCCCGTGTGAGGCAGAGTACTGTTGGCAATTATTCATAATTGTGCAATATTAATTTCAGCATAATTTTGGCCAAAGCCAAAAATATTTTTTTTTTGACATTTTTAGACTTGCCAAAAGTCGTAACGTTCAATCCCACTAGTCTACCACAGGAGTAGATGTCCAGTTGTACTTACATACATGTGCAGTTTGGTGATAATTTATGAAATTCATAAATTGATCATTTATTAATAATTCGTTATTAATAACTACCGTCTTAAGTCCCATTGTGCTACATTCAGAGTTGCTTTTGCTGCTAGCTAATTAAAGTTGAACCTACTTTTCGTAGTTGTACGAATTTTAGCATTTGAATACCACGTATTCAATGCAATCCAGTCAAGCTGTTTCCTGTTAATTTAAGTGCTCCCCTGGTGAATTAAACCACAGTGTGCCACCGGCCCTGTGTGAAAGAACTTGTGCCGGCTGTTACTGCCATGCATTTCAGCCTAAGTAAGATAAGGAGTCTGAGATAGAGCCACAGTGTGCTACCAGCCCTGTGAAACATAAAGTTATATACTTAGCTGCTACTAACACGTGTTCCAGCTTAAGTTAACTTCATCACAACTCTAACTGTTACTGCCCTGCATTTCAGTTATTGCATGTTGAGTTTTGGTGAGTAAATTTGCATTTACTGTGATACCAAATTTGTTGTGCCCACTAGAGCCACTAGATGGTGCCATAGCTACCTTTCTAGCCTCTCTCTTAGAAGCTACGTAGCTACTTAGCATAGCATTGCTAACCCCATTGCTTTGTTGTTGTTGTTTTGACACCTTACCTCTATCCCACATAACAATGGAGAACCCCTGTGTAGAGCAAATTATTTCTTCCCTTGCACAGAGCCTAAACCCAGGCTACCCTGAATTCATTAACAAGTTGAATTTTAGCGAGTGTCAGGATGAGATAGATTCCCTACTGAAGGACAGGTGTGATGCACAGACTGCATCCAAGGGTCCATTGTTAAGATGTTTGCTTCTGAACTTTCACAGGCAATCCAGCCTTGCCTCTCAGAGCAAAGCAGCCTTAGAAAAGGAGGTAGAGTCCCTTAAGGCGCAAACGGCTTGTCTCCTCCATGAGGTACAAATGGCCAATAACAAAGCCATGCGCTACTTATCAGACCTGCACTCTGCAGAGTCCGATCTTTGTGCACACAAAGAGGAATTGTTAAGGCTTAAATCAGGTTGTCCTTCCCCACCACAGTCGTTAAGCCAGTGTGATTCTGGCTATTCCGATTCACACTCCTCCTGTAGTGAAAGGTTAATACCCTCTACAGTTAGAAGATGGGAACAATTTCCAGCCGACCCTAAGTTCCTGGGAATGGAGTCAGCTCCTCAACCTCCTCTGAGAGACCGAGGTAACAGTTTCCTGACGTCCCATCTTTCTGATATAGACCATGAAGAGATTTCTAGTTTATCCTCCAGAAGATATCCTGCCCAATCTTCTTTTCAGCCTATGATGTATGACACTCCCATCCGTGCCCATCTCTCCAAAGGGGGGACTACAACACCACAGGTTTGCCCAGTCCCCGCCTTTCCACCAGAGATAACTGTTGCACGTGATGCACCTGCCCGGACACCACAGTGTCCCCGCTTTGAAGTGCTTGAGTTCCTTGCACAGGACATTGAACATTTTGACCCAGACAGCTGTGATCATAATGTTGACAATTATGTCAGGGATGTAGACCACGCCCTAATTGATTTGCCCCATGCAACCCAAAGGGAGAAGGTTAAACTTGTATGGAAAACAAGCTCTAAAGCTGTCCACAAGTTTATCCAGTCACAACCTCCAACAGTCAGAGATGACTACTCAGAGCTCCGTCAAGCACTCCTAGAAGAATTCTCTTCTACTGCTGATGAGATCGGCTCAATGGTTGCAGCTCTCCAAATTAAACATACCCGTCATGAGCATCCTAGAGATTACTACAAACGTTTGAGACATGTGTACTTTCAGGGCAAGAATGCACCAGGCTTAGAAGAAAGCTCCACCTTCAAGTCCTTATTCTTGCAGAACCTGCACCCATGTGTACGCACTCACGTTGTACTCATGACACGCCAAGGTGACCCCTCGATGCAAGACATCAGGAAGATGACACAGGTGGCTTGGGAAACTGTTGTCACTTCCAAAACAAGAGGGAAGACAGTTGAGCCCTCCAGCTCAACCACCAAGGCATCACCCCGATCTGTCACCTTAAAACATCACCCTCACAACAGACCAAAGGGGGGTGATAAAGGGCCACCCAGGGACACTGAGCGTAACCGCCATGTCCGCCAACTTCCCAGAGACAGGCATTCACATAGTCGGAGCTGTAGAAAGCCTTATTCTGAAATTCTGGCCCAGCAGTATGATCAGCCAATAGACCGCTCAGATGATGATCGCAGCATCTCTGAGTGCAGCTTAGATGATCATAATTTAGCAGATAGTGACAACGCCTCTGAATACCTCTGTGCCTCTGGCTACACGGAGCGTTACAGCCCTGAGCCACGAGCTCGGAAAAACTTAAGGCACCTCAGATTCAGAGTTTCTTCTTCACAGTGATAACAGTCCACCCCTGTACTGCCAGTAGGTACTAAGTACTTTACTTTCTTTGCAGTTAAGTAGGCAAACTTGTTGATTTGTTAGCAACAGCAGCAAACTCCATAGTTTTCAACTCACTAATAGTCACACCTGCCACTATTAGCTGAGAAAAGCCTAAATTTTTATTGGACCCAGACCCACTGTCTAACTTTGCAATTACACCTGAACCAACTCCTTGGTAGTATTTTGCAATTTATACATGTCCTTATTCAACACAATTGTTAGGACACATTTGAACAATGATACAGCCATTGACAAAGAAGATATTAAAATGTGATGACATCCTTCCACAGCAACATCTGTATGAAGGACAAAATTGTTATTTCTGTTATGATCAGACCGAGCACTGCATTGAATAATAATTATTCTAATGGGATCCAATGAGTAAACCACAAAACTCTTGGACATTTGGAAATGGTTTTATCATTGTAGGTGCCACTCTCTTTCTGCATCTTACCTTAACAATTTACATCACTGACATTCTTCTCTTTCTCACTAACACTGTTAGTAAATGTCAACGTGCTTATGTGTATTTCAGTTTTCACCTGATGATTTGGTTTTGCTTAGCTAAGATAGTTAGCGTTTACCACAGCCCAGTGGGTTAACAGACTGCCCAGACGTCATTACTATGAATGAACTTTTCCAACTTGGATTATACATGGACACTTGTGCTCTCACGACCACACATCGAGTGAGATCGTGAGACCAAAGGGGGGAATGTTGGGATATGAACCTATGGAAGCTCACTATGCATAGCCAGGTTAACCACATGTTTTGTCTTTGTTTCGGAGACAAAGGAAAGCCCTGGTAAACCCCAACTCCCACAATCCTCCAGGTGTGAAAACTGACTCAGCAGTTCACTGGCTGACAGTGGCATGTGACCTCTGAGGTCATCAGGTCATATAAAATGCCCTGCCTGGCCTTTGTTCGCTCTCTTCC
This sequence comes from Planiliza haematocheilus, assembly GCA_005024645.1. Taxonomy (NCBI): domain Eukaryota; kingdom Metazoa; phylum Chordata; class Actinopteri; order Mugiliformes; family Mugilidae; genus Planiliza; species Planiliza haematocheilus. Next base: position 1,804,086 of record SRSE01000764.1, read on the forward strand.
GCCCTTACTCTCTTGCTCTTCCGCTCTTACGCTCTTACCTCTTACCTCTTGCCCACTCCACTCCACACCACCACGTGGAGACCCCCAGCTGCTCGGCTGCAGCTGGGTGCCAAGTAGTCTGCTAACACAAAGCAACTACCCGCAGGCCTGTTCTCCATACAGCAGCGAAGCGAAATCCTGCTGAGGAATCTACACCAGCTTTTAGCCAGCGAACAAAGGGTTTGCAGGCTAAACTCACAAACAACAGGAGCCACGCAGCTAGTTAGCACCGACCTGCTAACAAGCAACTTCAAAGGACTCAAGGAGCGGCCGGTTTCCCTCCAACGTCTGCCATCAGGACACACAGCAAGGACTGCAACTTTTCCCAGTTTGGCTTTCCACCAGGAATTGCCAACTAAAGGAGCAACACACCAGAAATGGACTTTCCACCAACTGGTAGTATGACCTGGGCATAGATAAGCTAAGCTAAGCTAAGCATAGAAGTTGATTTGATGTGATATTTGTGTTTATTGAGTGTTTATAGTATAGTGGTTTGATGTTAGTTTAGTTTATGCAACACATAGACTTAGGGTCTCTTGCATGCTAACTAACCACTCTTCCTCTAACCTGGCACCTCATAAAACTCTTATCACATTCCACACACCTACTGACCAGCACATGGTCTGAGCAGCCATTTTTCCTTTGTGTTCAAGACCTCAAGGCCCAGCGGCCATCTTGACACACCCACATTGTCGGCCATCTTGGAACGCCCCTAACCGGCGACCATCTTGACACACCCACACTGGCGGCCATCTTGGCACGCCCACAAGTGGCAGCCATCTTGGATCGCCCACAACATACACACACACACACACACACATACATTCCTGTTTAGAGTACTGTTTAGTTAGATTGTATGTTTGATTTATTCTTGTTAATAAATGTCTTTTAAACATACCAGTTGTCTGTTTAATGTTGCACGAGAATGAATACTGCCAACCTCTACACTGCCAAGAACTCCAAATTACCTTCTACTAGTTGTTAACGTGGTAATTTTTGATTATAGTTATTGAGTTAATTATTAATCAGAAATCCAAATTGACAATTTAGTACCATTTATGAGACTGATTTGATTGATTGGCTATATTTTCCCTTCCTAGAAGGGTGGTGCCCCGAGGTGATCTTGTAATTCAGATCCGATTATTTAATAATAAATAATTATTTTTAATAATTATTAATTATTCTTGATAGCCAAACCCAGATATTGAGTGCCTTAATATCCAGGCCCAACACAGTACTGTAGAAATTGTTTATTCCAGTGACTCCTTCTTCTGTGTTTTATATCATCTGATTACTCTTGGCATTATCTTAGTTTTAGAAGTTCACATAACTTTTACTGATGTTGCTTATTAAAGCAACAAATGTCTCTTCGTTTTGTTCTCAGAAAGCCTAGAAGTCTGCAATATAAGGAAGAATAGTTTACAGCAATTAAGGCATTTCTTGAGAATACCTTCACTTCGTGTCACATGTGTTCTTGGTCTGATTAGTTGTAGGACTATTCTGTTGCATGCAGAAGTGTTTTTTTCTTTGTAGTGGTTGAATCATCCCCCGTAATGAGATCCCAGAATGTCACCATACCCACAGTGTGTTTTAAATCCCACGATCAGCAAAACAAAATACTACCAAGATAATGCTTGAGTTTTAGTTAAAATAAAAAAGGCAATGAATACAACTTCTTTTTTTGCTAGCTTAGTGTTTATAGCTTATTGTGTTTTAACCCTTCCTGGCCTAACGTGTTTTCCTAATCACAGAAGCCTCTTTGCTTTTCTATCACAGTTTGGGGGTATATCAATGATCTTTGCATGTACAAAAATAATAATGTGGACCTGACCAAACCCCACAAATAAATGTACAAATGCTAAGATGAGATGTGAAAAGCTTAGCAATGAACTGCAACACCATCAGAAATAAAATATGAAATCAAAATGAGCTCCTTGTTTATCCACTGTACTGGTGACAACTAGGCCAGATGGCAGTTTACAAGTGTCCGGGGCGATATTTCCTAGCCAGAATTTACATGAGTGCTGTCACAATGATGATGAAAATGGGTTTTCTCTGTGGTCTGAGCAGTGCCACTTTACAGAGCACATTAGGGCATGAGAACCTCCTGTGGTGACTTTCTGTCAGTGAATGGCCGAGCAGCAGGTTAATGCTGCCCGCATGGGAAAGGCTGCTGCCAGAGTATTAATAATTAAAGAGGCTCTGCATCTCTCTTCTTGCATTGTTCCCTCTCATGATGGTCATAAGCTACTTGATTATCCTTTTCAGTGCCGACTCGGCAAGACTTTCATCTGCTGCCCGCTGATACAGCGGCCATCATCTAAAAGCTTGCTTTCCAGCAAAATGCATCATTGCTCTTAGGTAATGGCAGCTTCATCGAAAAACTCAGCCATGCACTGATATCGCTGGTGATAATACGTCCACGCAGCAGGCTACAAGCAATCCTTTCTCTCTTTCTGAACAATGGGACATTGGCCCTGGCTTCTTAGAGCCAATATCAATGTCATTATTTTCATGCAGATATTCTAAATAATTAATAGGAAGTGGGTTAGGCAAACAAATTACTGACCAATTATGAACAGGCATTTGTTTCATATACTCAAGATATACGAGCAAAGCACCGGGAATTTAAAATACTTAGAGTGAGGTATAGAACTATAAACTACAACTTTGTCAAACTAACGGCTTACCTAAAAAAAGTCATGCTGGCAACAGGATTTCTTTTGCTGCAGCCTGTGTTCTTGATACGCTCGGTGCTTCTAGTATAAATGACTTGCTTAGATGAAATTGAGACTAGGTCAAACAAAAGCAGACACACTGTAAAAAAAAAAAACGTAAAAAAACGGTCAAATGACTGGCAGCAGCGGCTGCCAAACAAAAACCTTAAAATCAAAGGAAAATTCCTTAATTGAAATGATGTGCGGAAATATTTATTTTACAGTAATCTTCATTTAAAGTTTAACAGTAAAAAAACATTATTTTAGATATTTTCCTCAAATTTATACATTTAAACACTTTACAATTAAGTGAAGGTGCTGTGATTTCTGTATATAAAAACATAACTTCACAGATTTTTACTATATTTTTACCTTTAAAAACTTTCAAGTGAGGCAGAATGTTACTTTTTACAGCTGAAAAAAACATTATTTTACGGAAAAAGAATGTTAAATTGAGTGTTAATGCAGCAAATTTTGATGCCAAAACACTTCAATTCAGCAGAGAAAGACTGTTATTTTACATCAAAACACATTCAATTCAATGATGATGCAGAAAATTAAATAGAGAAAACCTCTAATTTTGCAGATTTTCCCTCAGTTTTGATGCCAAAACACTTTCAATTCAGCAGAGGGAGACTGTTATTTTATGTAATTTGCCCCCTTTTTTATGGTAAAAAAACATTACGTTTAATGATAATGCGGCAAATTAAACAGAGAAAAAATTTTATTTTATAGATTTTTCCTCCATTTTGATGCCAAAAAACCATTCAATTAAGTGATAATGCTTTAAATTCAGCAGAGAAAGACATATTTTAGAGAACTGTCTCATTTTGTTATGGTAAAAAAAGATCAATTGAGTGATAATGCACCAGATTAAACATGGAAAAGCCCTTATTTTACAGGTTTTCTCCTCAATTTCAATGCCAAAAAGTATTCAATTAAATGAAAATGGTTTCAACTCACCAGAGAAAGACACATATTTTAAAGATTTTACATTATTTCTCATGGTAAAAAATATCAGAATGAGTGAAGAAGCAGCTAATTAAAACGAGAAAAAAATCTTATTTCACAGATTATTCTTCAATTTATATGTAAAAAGGCATTCAATTGTGAAATGCTGCAAGTTCAGTACTAATGCATGAAGTTCAAAATACTAAGACCGACTGCAAACTTCCCAATCATCATTAAATGCATCTTCAATAAATCATAAACAAACGCCAGCTTATAAACCAAGTTTTATTTAAGACTGAGTAAACAGATTAAAATAATCAACAATTGGCAGTTACTTAAGACTTTACAAGAGCAGTCTATGTAAAATGTTATATGTAAATGGCATACAAAAATATAAAAATGGAATACCTACACAAGACTTTGTACATGTTCTCATAGTCTATCAGCACTACAATTACAATTGAAAACACTGAGGAAATTCTAAATCTATTCCTAAAATGTTCAGTTTCAATTAAAGGGGAACTATTTCCAATTTAGGACTTGTTCACAGTATTAATAAATGCAGAAGAAACATACCACTTGAGTGCAGTTGTCAGAATTGGTCGTACAACAAATCCGATAGGACCAAGCATAATCCTCCTCCAATTTCTTCGTCATCATTCGACTCACTGTTGCATCTGGAGAGGACACAACACAAAGACACACTTATTCACTGAAAAGTTCTTGAAATTATAGGATTTAATTTTTGTTGAATAAATCCAACTGGTTTACAGCTAATGTGACCCAATAAACCTAATCTAAAAGGCCACTAAGGTGCACAATATCTCTTATCCATCATTGATGTCAGGAGGACATGAATACTCACTACCTCTGATGATTATCTCAACAACAAAAGATTAATACATAATTGAATGTTTGGTTAATCTAGGTGAACTTTGACCTATGCCATTTGAAAGGCCAGAGCCAATTTGTTATTGCAGAAAAGTGTATCAGGACCCAAGGAGATGATTCTGGGTCCTCAACTGAAAAAATGTCACCTGGTGAAAATTCTTGGATTTTACTTATATTCCGTATCACAGGGTTGAATCAAACTACAAGGTAATTGACTCCATGCACAACTCCTGTGACCTACTTCCGTCTTTGCCCAAGACCAGCAGATTTGGTTCCGGTTTACTTCCTGCTTGAGCCATTTGGCGTGAGAATGAAATCACAACAGAGAAGAAGAAAACACTGCAATCTAAGGGATTCATTCATTTTAAACTCAAGAAAATGGCAAGTCGCTCCCGCGAACATTGTTGTGTACCACTGCGCAGCGCTTTCAGTTGCTGGAATTGCAAAATTAGCTTCCACCGTTTCCAAAAAGATAACATTATGATAAGATGCATGACACATCTTATCATAATGTTCCCGCTCCACACACACAGTGCTACTAGCTCCATAGTCATATTCCACAAGCATTGGGACCATAGGCTCAGTCTCTTCTGTCTCTAACGGAGCTGGATAGGGCTGACTTAGTGCTGGTCGAGCGCAGCGCCCCCAAACACTGGCCCGTGTCTTTACTGTAAAATCATTGAATTTCCAAGTGTTTGAAATGTCGGCTACATACTTTTGTATGTTTGGTTACATTAAATCCTGTCCTTCGCATTCCTTACAGCGCCTGCGCACAAAGTCTTTTCTTTTTTGGGAAACAGTGGAAGCTAATTTCGCAGCTATAGCAACTGGAAATGCTGCAGAGTGGTACACAACAATGTAAGATGGAGCAACTTGCCATTTTCTGGAGTTTAAAAGCATCCCATAGATTGTACCTTTTTTTCTTTTCTGTTGTGGTTTCATTCTCCTGCCAAATGGCTTGAGTAGGAAGTGAACTGGAAACAAGTCTGCCGGTCTTGGGCAAAAACTGTAGTACATCTTAAGAATTGTGCACTGAAGTCACTGATTACGTTTGGTGGAGAGTACTCTGCTGGCATGAGAAGAACGCTGAAAAATGAACATGATTGGATGTATAATCTCATGAACTAATGACTGCTATACAAAATCTCTAAACTGCACACATTACATTTTCTGTTTCCTATGTTTCGCTACAATCATTTTACAGATGTGTTATTTCTGTAGAGGGATTATTGTATCTGCCACCTCTCCAACAAACAGACCCATATGTACCTATGTGCATTTGGATGCATGTGTGAGACTAAAGGGAAGTTACCTGAGACTGAAATCATTTCCATGGTGAAACTGTTGAAACAAACAACCACCGAATGCATCATAGCAGCTCCCTGGTCAACTGGATCACTGCAGCATTTTGCAAAGGCCATCTGATGTGGGCAGAAACACAAGAAGTGACCATCAAAATCTTTCGCTCTACTTTACAGCTACCTGTGTGACAAAACAGCAGGTGAGAGTAGACTATGCAACCATGATAAGAGCAGTATTATCTGTTGCAGGGATCAGGATTTTATGATAGAAATTAAGGTTTAGAAAACATATCTTTGATTGTAATTGACATTTCCCAAATTTTACTTTTTTTTTTATTTTACTTACCCTTTCCTTGACAACAGTCACCTTGATTTGATTTGGACATGCCTCTGGAATTACAAGAAGGAAAGTATCAATACATGCATCTTTGCGTCTCTGACGCACAGGAGTACAGCCCATGTGCCCCCTACATTTTTAAGCAACTCACTCCTTTGGGACTGCCAGCTGACCTGGGCATTTAGTAATTTAGAATTTGAATCAAACAGTCCAGAACTTACAGCTGAACTCTGACGACAACTCTGCAGAATCAGTTGGGAAACATCTGTGGCACCACCATATATACGTGTGCACAGATTCGTTTAAAATTGTTCTTAAGAAGTGATTCATTCATATATTATTACATTTGGATTTCAGGATAAAGGAATGCATGATTAATGTGTGACTGGCAGCGCCCAGTATCATAACTACCGGTCTACTATTTTTAACAATCCAAACTGTGTAAAAATCAGGTAAAAATGCAGGGAGTTATACACCCTCCTCTGTAGAAATCAATGCATGGCAGTTGAATGGGAGGTGAATGAATCTCAAACAAGCATAAAATATGGCAACTGGACTTGCCACATAGAGTAGAAGACGTTTCACCTCTCATCCAAGAGGCTTCTTCAGTTCTGAATTTCTGGTGCAGAGTAAGGGTGAGTGGGGGAGTAAAGGTGAATGAAGTTACTGCACTGTTGTACCGTGTTGCTATGACAACCAGCAGGCCTGACGTATGCCTAGTGCTTATAATGTGAACACACCAGGAGGAGAGTGTAATAAAAAAGTGTAATAGCGCTGCTATTACATGTATGGTTTTTATATTAAGTCAAGCATAAGTACTCCTGTCCGGGGCAGTTTCTTTTCTTTTCCTTGCTATTGCTTGTTATGCGTAGCGTTGATGACAAGTGCTCTAAAACTTACGTTGTGTAGTGTATAGCGTTGTTAAGTGATATACTAGAGACTGGTGTCAAATGTAATCAAATAAAATCACATCACACATAACAATATAAGGTCGATGCAAATTACTACGTGCATATTAACCTGTTAAGCCCGAGCCGGAGTGAATGTCGTTGCTTACCTGTTTTTCGGCGCACTTGAGCGTAATGGCATTAGCTTAGTGAGACAGAAGGGAACAAACATCCAAGCGCCTCGTTTCCTGGCAGTTGTAACCGCGTATACTGGCAGTGGGCAGAAAACACGAAGGCACATTCTCAGTGTCACCCATCGAAGCTATAAAAAAAAATCCCCAATAATGGTCACACAAGCAAGGACAAGTTAATAAGAATTTAGCATCATTTTAATTTGGTTCGCCTGCTCCGGAGCTTAAGGTAACGTTACGTTGTTATGCAAACCAGACCAATCCCTTGTTATATTTGTACGTTGACCGACAGACACGACGCATTACAGCAATTGTTACCTGCTTTAACTTCTTGAGCCCGCGTCGGCCCACCGGTGTTGCACTATGCTAATCCAAAAACATTTGCATCTTGTTTCAGAAAAGATACAGGTATCTCGCGGATGTCGCTGTAGAATATAGTTTGTCCAACTGATGTCCAGGGCAGGAAAATAATATTCTAGTATTCTTTTTTATTCCCTCTGTGGTGTCAAGGTGGACCGCATCTAGAACTGTGCCCCCACACCCGCCAGGCAGCGGTACATGCCCACTCGAGCTGATGTAATTCAAACTAGAGCGCGCACGGCTCTCATTGGCCAGTTTAAGAACTCGTCAGGCAGGGAAACCAATTATGCTCAGGGCAAAAAGTGAGACAGCCAATAGCAAGCGTTTAAGAACAGCGTGACACCAGGAACATTTCGTGATTAAAAATGGCGGGTGGTGGTGGTGGTGGTGGGGGGGGGGGGGGGGTGGGGGTTAATCATTCATTAAAACAAAGGCATTGTTTGTATTCATTAGCCATAAACCAGCACTAAATGTTGCATCAATCACTGTGGTAAATACATGTATTATCTTTCATATTGTAAATGTAACTAGTATGCCAATGTCTGTGCTTGCACTTAGCACATTATCATGAAGGCCCAGGGTTTAATTTCTCTCCCTCCCTGTAGTTGTCACTCCCCAATTTGTCCCAGAAACTCGTTTGTACTGTGCATGTGCAAAATTTGCAACACTTCTGCTCCTAGCAAAATTTTGCAGCTGGGCCATTGACATATGTACAATGATCCAGCCATAGAAATATATATATGGAGATGCCTTGTTCCGTGCTGTCTCGTTTATGGTGCTGTAGCATATTCTCATGTTGGTTGCTCCAGGACCAGTAGCCAACATCTGAGGGGCATTTGCCAGAGCTCCTGGTCAGCTTACTGTGACCTTTTGGGCCATAAAGAGCGGTCTGACTTTGGGTCGTACCGAGGGGGTAAGCATGGGAAGTGTGTGGCCATCCTTAGTGCACCCTGGAGAGTGCCACCACCTGGATAAAAATCATGGTTCTCTGACATTCAGATTTGAAGGGGGGTGACTGATCTTTGGCAGCCATACACCACTAAAGCATCACCCTTTGAAATCTGAACATGTCAGAGAACCATGATTTTGACCTGGTGGTGCTCCGCAAGGCCCAAAAGGTTTCATTGAGCTGAGCAGGAGCTCTGGAGAATGCCCCGACATTTGGCTTGGAGCCTGCTGCTTGCTAGTCAGTCAACTGTTTTTTTTTTTTTTTTAAATCAATCGATGGTTTAAAATCTCTTTGTTAAGTGACCCATATTTGCACATGCAAAGTACAGATATAGGTAGCAAAATTAATGACAGACAGACTGCCATAAAATGCATTGAAATATGAGGAGAGGAAGTGATACAGTTTCACACGTGTCACACATCAGGTTTCTGGGATAGATCAGGTATAGGCACATGACTTCCTGTGATTTGCAATTTGTCTCAGTATTTTAATCTTTTTTTTTTAAATCAAGTCTTCATCTTGATTCAAGATTCATTCTGTTCACAGCACATTTACATTCTGATTATATAGGCCTAACATTAAATAACATATATGTCTCTAAATGGATAGGTGCTTTGTAGAGTCTGAATGTGTGAGGTCAATTTGCTCAGCTTCAACAACTTGAATCACCGTGTTCGCATTTTGTCCCTGAATTATCCATTTTCTGAGCAGCAGATATGTCTGATCCAGCTGAATGTAAAAACAGTAGGCCAAAAATAATTTCATATTGATTACAAATTATAATCAACTTGGAAATTTTATTTCATAATTCACAACATTTTAATCAGTCAATGGTCGTTGTTTTCAAGCATTATCCGTCTTATAAACTGCTTAACTGATAGTCACAGAAATTTCACGAGCAACTAATAGACAAAAAAAATCCCCCCACCCCCCAACTCCGTCCATCTCGTGTCGGAGCCACGTGTTGGATTGAAGACGCAGGTGCTCGTGTGTTCGTCTGCAGAGCTGCATCGATACTACAGTGTTCAGCAGTTTGCGTCAGTTAACCAGGTAATGTGTTGGTGACTACAGTGGATAGAAGATAAGAAATGTAAGATAATAGTGACTGCACAAATTTAGCACGCTAAGTCGCTAGCTAAATCGCTAGCTAAAGTCGCTAGCTGTTCATTCGTGCAGGTTCACCACAAATATCATGCTAACGTCGGTTTATGAAGATAGCACATGTTGGAGAGTGTAATTAATATCACGCTAATGTCAGGCTATTAACATTGCGAACACTTCAGTTTGTCATGTGTCAAGCTGTGTCCGAAGTTTAAGTATTAAATTTGCTTGTGTTCCATTCTTCTCACTGACTGCAGATGACAGTGAACTACACTGCGTGTAGTGTGACCCGCCGAGGAGGAGACTGTTCAACACGTGTTTTGGTATGCCATTATTGCTCACACATGCATCCCCAAAATGAAGCAGTTTAGGTCAGTCTGCACATGTACTTTCATTTTCCCAACTAATTAGTATTTTCACTTGCAATTCTCTGGCTTAATTTCATGATCTCATGAGTAGCGCAACCTTATAAATTTTTTTCCCTCCAAAGTCTGGAGGAAGTAGTACATATCTGACCACTGTGGCATGCATTATAGCACCACTATGGCATGCATAGCAAAGTTTTCATGCCGCTTATGTGGTTTATCACTCAGTAGTATTAAAGGCTATGTCAATCATCAGATCTTGCACCGACATGAGACAAATGGATACTACTCATGTTGCTATGTGGACTGTAAACAAAAATTCTCCAAGTACACTGCGTTAAAGTCTCACGTCTATCGTTCCCACCGCACTTCTCTTTCGCAGTGCAATGAGACTCAGACTTCATTTGTATGTGATGTGGCTGATTGTAAAAAGCAATGTATTGATACGAGGCCTAATTATCAGTCTGTATTGCTTGTGAAACGCAAAATAATTTTTCCAACAGATGTATCTTCAAGATCAACCCTGACCAAGGAACAAAGGTCACACGCAAAGGAAAAGGACGCCAGTATGCTGTCAACCCAAGAGTGCTCAGCCTCATTTCCAAAATTTCCAGTTTTGAGTGGACTGAGTAGAGGGTAAGAGCACTTTACCATCACATAGGTTAACACGGGCACCGATCTGAGCGCGTCCAGTGTGAACCATGCAGGCTCATACAGATGACGTAGTGTGACTCTGCTGAATGCTTAAGCCTGCTGACTCACCACAACAAATTGGCTCCGTGCTGCCATCTGATGATGAAAGTGGTAGGGTCACCTTTGCTTTTCTAAAAATTGGGAAAATCGATTCTGAACTTTGACATCGATTTATTGAATCATAGCACATAAAATGGTGATAGTCGAATGAATCAATTTTTTGCACACCCCTACCCTGGTATGATAAGAATATCCTTGTAGTGTAATGTTGATAGCTAATACAGTATTGGGTATATACCACTTTTTTATTTCAAAGTTATACTTAGATCTTAGTAGTTGCTGATTAAATTGACAGCTGCACAGCAATAGCCCACCCTGAAGTATAATCAGTTTTATTCACAATTAGCATGGAGTATTTTACAGAATGGATATTCATTCATTGGCCATTTCACAGTTTCCCAAAAGATAAGTTGATAATTTCAAATGCTCTATTGTTGGTGGGAAAATTTGCATTAATCAACGTTTTGACAATGTAAATGCACTCGAGTTATCTGAATAGTGCAACAGAAAGAGATCAGACATCTGATTGGACATCTCTTCCATCTTGGACAGCTGTAGAGGCGATAGGAGGGTCATCATCAGTCACTCATCTGTATGGGATCTTGCTCTTCTATAACAGTGGCGATTATGAAAAACAACACATCACAGTCAGATCACATGTCCTTTCTTGGGTCTCCCTGTATTTATTGTGCATGGCTTTAGATTCCTTACCTCCTGCAAACGTGATGTTGCTGGTTGGATTTGTTGTTCAAACCAGGCCAGAACTCGGTTCATGGGACGCAGTGTGCGAAAAGTCATTGCTGATGCACAACACTGATGATGAGGATCCCATACAACTTCTTGTCAAAAAAATCGTATTAACAAAAATCTGAACTGTCCCTTTAATTCGCTTTTTAACAGTTTCCACTCATCTCGAGGATGAACTATCTAGAATTTAGAAACAAAAATGTGAAATGTCTTTTAATCACATTGGTCTTCCTTCTGTCTTCTCTTCTCTTGCAGTTAACTGTATCGTGTGATGGACTGACACGCCCACACCCATTTTTGAAAGTTTGTAGCCTCCGTAGCAGTGTTTGTTTGTTAATTGTTCATTTGTAAATCATTTGTTAAAAAGAGCTACGCCAGGATTAAAGATTTAGTTTGAGCAGCAATGTTAGCTGCATAACTGACTATTTTTATGTGGATACCTTTTGCCTTTTCCCTGATCTTTATACAAGTAAAGGTTATTTACTGACTCAATCTTATTTGTGTTCCTTCACTTTACGGAGCCATGGCTAATGTATTAATTTTGCTACTTTGAATAAGGAGTCCATAACATGACAGAAAGCAATGCTCTGTCAGGGTTAAAGAGTAGTGTGTTTTCTGTGTTTTTCTACGCCAACTAAAGGTGAGTTTCTATGGTACATCGCAACGCTCTTCTGTTCACACTTTCCTTCCGGAGAAGTTTCCAAAGCTATGGAGATCTTAGAGGACCAAAGAAAAAGGCACATGGCACATTCACAGTCCCATAGCAGCATTGCGCTGATGGGGGCAATGCTGAAGATAAATTACCTGTGGTAACATTCACAATGTAGACTGCATAACACAGATGAACTGAGCTGATCCAAACCCATGAACGATATTGCTGTGATCTCTGTTAAAACACCGTCCATATACACCTTTACTCTCTGATATTAATTGAGTATATGCAAAAGTTTAAGCTAATTTTTTTTCCATGTTTAACAACAAACAACCATAAATTAATTTATATTTACTCTAAAACAACAGATAATAACATTAAATTGCTAATATGGACATAGACTTTTAATTAATGTTCTGCATTTTAAATCATAGTTAACTAATGTAATTTCATGTCATTTAGTACATTATTTGAATTAACAGGAAATTCCTCTAAAAATAAAACAGTCGTTTACCTGTAAAAATATGGAAAAATAGATTAATTTGTCATTATTTACATAACACTTAAAATAATGGTTTTGTTTTTATTTTACTGGACTTATCTGTCATTTGATATTATTATTCCTGTAATTTAAAATAACAGATAACTACCATAAATATTTAATGATTATTACCTTAAAAATAGTTTTTTTTTTTACAGTGCAGGTGATGAAGAGTTCAGATGCAGAGATGAGGGCAGCTCAATGGGTCACTGAGTGTGAATGGTGGTAGGTGGAGACAGGCACCTGACAATAAAGCCAAGAGAAACGCACGAGGAGATCACATGGAATATTAAGTTCACTGTATTTTATTTCTTATAAGGGTTTTCCCACTGTGTGTTGATAGTTACCAAGATGTATTCAGGTTATGCTAACATGACCACGATGACAATACTAACACGCTAGTTTTAGCAAGTTAGCATATTAATATTTCCTGAATTAGTTTGTTAAAACCTAGCTATGACTAACGAAACTTCCTGGTAACTGGTGGTGGAATGACTTCCAGACTAATGAGTGGTTTATATTTCTGTGTCAATTTGAAACCATAGCTACGCCGTCAGCCCAGACCCTACGCAGACCCTGACCTAACGCCGTAGCCTGCTATGCACCTCTCTAGAAATGTAACTACGCGCCATGGCGTCGCATACTGCAAAAGCTGTGATTCGTCCGCTTGGTAGTAACAAGTTTCTGGTTTAGTGTTAATGGCTGTTTCTCCATCTGTTGTTTTCACATTGATTGTTTTGGATCAATAAAGATGGAACAAATCAAGGAAAGGTTCATTAAGGAGTTTCAAAGATGGAAACATTTGTATGATTCGTCTTTAGTCGCCATCGTTAAAAACAGGAAGTAGAAAGTGAAGCAGGAAGCAGAGACAAAAAAGACACAGTGCTGACTAGTGTTTGGGTGGTGATTGACAAGCATAAATGACTCGTGCTGGCTCAGGCTACGTGCGTCTATGTCCCGCAGAGGCATAAACCGCACATAAGTGACATCCCTATAGTCATGTCACTAGCTTGGCTAAGAGGCTGCAGCTTGGTTTCACAGTCAGTGGTGGTCTAGACATGTTCAGAAGGAACTGACATATTAATTGATTTCTGAGAGAATATGTACAAAAGGCTGACATCAAAATGTGATGCGAAATTAAATGATTCATGGACTTGTGTGTCCATGAATTGTTAAATGAAACATGAGCTCGCTGTACATTTCTGATCTGAAAAAAATATGTCAGCGAATGGACTGCGTCGAACAGATAGCTCATCCAAATTCAATACTGCTGCTCTCGAAGATGACACTAAAAAAACATGCATATATTATTGATGTCATTGTAGAGATTTGCATTGTGCTTTCACTGTGAAATAAGCAACCACACGAGGACTCACATGATTTGCTTGATGAAGAAAGACATGTCATGTTGTTGGTGAGCTTGTGTACTTGTGCAGGAGATGAATGATATGGCTGCATGTTCCCGTCCCTGCCAGATGTCCCTGAAGGGAGGAAGCCACCCCCTTTCATCCATGTGCTTGTCTTTCTCATGATTCATGAAGCATGTGAAGCTGCTTACAACTGGGCCCTTTTGCTCTCAATGTTCGAATAGTTGAACTCCCGCAGCTGCTAGAGACGTGGACAAGGAAAATGGGAGGGGAGGCATGGATGAGAATGATTTTGACATTTGTTTCGGGTGTTGTCCCATTTCAGCATGGATCAGTGTCTGCCGCACATCAATTTCACATGAGTTAGATCCAAAAGCAAACACAGCCGGAGGGGCCACGGCTGTCTGGTACTCAGATCTTTTGGAACAAGCCCTCTGGACATCGTGGCCCAACAGCGTGAGCAAACAGCATATGCTCGGCAGCTAACCCTTGTCGCTTCGTCTTCAACAGGTTTATGTTCATGCTATATACGCCTCCTCTAACAACAGCAGTAGAAACACAGGGTGAAGTTTTTTTCTACTAATCAACTTCTCTGTGGTGCATTCAAACAAACCCTGGCAATGAGAGCCCCTCGGAGAGCCACATATCGGAGCGCTTACTTTTATTTCCTCACATGTGATGTAAGGTTGAACAGCTCTGCCCGAGACAATTAATTAAATAAATCTAAGCCAAACATCTCTTTATATATTTATTAGCATTTAATAACACTATCACTCTTGCAGATGGTCCTCTGTATTGGCTGTGTTCGTCCTTAGCGAATAATGTCTCACACTGGAACACCAGCACGATTTGGTGTTTGGAGTTGTTCCCTGGTTGCACATTAAACGAGCACAGCCTCAAAGTTACAGCTCAGAGATGTTTGCTGCAACAGGCAAAACAGGAGAGGGCTCTGTGAAGTGGAGGGAGATAACACAGAGACGTGTTTGACAGTTTGTTGGAGTTCTACAAATTAAAGGGAGCTTATGGTCCTTGAGTGGAACAACAAGTCCTGAGTGGGGGGTGAACAAATAGATTCTGCGGTGTGAACAAAGTTAGAGAGGAGGCTCAGCTGGCGGCGGTGCATTTAGCTCAGTCCTTAACTCATTTTCTAACGCCTATTTACCACTCAAATTAAATTAAGCAAACACATGAGATTTTCATTATCAATTCCAATTCACAAAGTCCGGATTCGATTCAGTATCGATGCATTTAAGTGTCTAAACTAGTTTTTCCTTTGTGCAGCTCTACTTTGCCATCTCACTTTTTAAATGAAATCAAGTGTCAGGCCTGAGGTAGCTCATATGGTTGTAGCTTTTGTCAAGTTTTGGATCTCTCTCACACGTGGACTAAAACTAGCGCAACCTCGCAGCGTATTTACAAAAAGAATTTTATGAATCCATGTCAGATCTTTTAAATCAAGAACAATTTTAAATGGAAAAATTGACTTTTTAAACCAAGGCCTACTTAATAGGTTTAATAGGTCTACATGAGCAAAACAGATTCCTTCCTACTTTCAAACGCACTGGCATGCGGCATACCAGTGTAATAGTCCAAGTTCTTAGCTGGTGAGATAGCGACAGTGATGGGCCATTTAATTTTCACTGAAGTCCCTCAGTCATTCCTGACTCACCACATTAGGGGATGGACGTAAATGTTGCAACAAGACAACATATGCCACTCATTTGCAGCCCCGTTTTGCGAATTAAAACAGACATTCACTCTCAACATATGACACCCATAACCAACAATCAATCAATCAACTGAAATAATAATCAGCTGCCATGGAAAGAAGTCCTTACATGCAGGAGTACTTAGCATTAAAACTATCTGAGAAACACAATGAAAAGCCCTACCTGCATCAATGAGCCTCAGCCTCCTTCAGCTTCATTTCTGGGGATGCTGCTTCAAATCAAGGACTATGGCAGGAGCTAATCCAAGGAAGGGCACAAAGGTGAAAGAAAAGCAGAGCACCCACAAGAAACCTAATCGAACTCGAGTAGAAAAGGAGCCTCCCATGCAGCACACACACCACTCATCTGAAGTTCGCAGAGAAAGTGGTCAACAACGGACTTCTAATGTGACGAGCCGTGGCAGGCCAGCTCAGTGCACGAACGAGGGCGATAAGTTGAGAAGCCGTTCGCCGAAGCAGGTCGAGCTGCACAAAACAAGTCATGCTGGTTGTAAACGGTTTTGGCTTAATGAACAGCGACGTAGAATAATCTCTGCCGCCAGGTCGCAGGTGCACACACCGGGCCACTGTTAACTCAGTCAATCTGACAAACACTGATCAAAGGCAAACAGGCTGAGAGGAGTGCAGCACGGACTCCATACGATGCTGCTACTCTGGATACAAACTGATATCTGTCAGAAGTTTATCCAGGTGAAAAAGAAATGACGTGTTATTTGAAATCAAAGAGCTGTTGGTAGTATTAGACTGATTAGTGAGTATGATCAAGTGTAGATGATCTTCAAACTAAGCTTGAGGAGAAGAGGGCAGAAGGTTTGGCTTTACATTGACTTTTTAAACTTTGAATTATCTGACCATCTTATTTGACTTGGCAGATGAGTGTCAGCCGTTTACCATCACCATGATTGGTTTAAAGAGATGGATCCAACGTGTTCTTTCCAGTCTCATTGTGAAGTAAGATATCCCACAGATTAAACAGGTTATTGCTCAACCTTTAAGCACAATTAAAGGAAATCATTAGGTGTAATGAAATACTGGAGTGCTGGTCTACTTGCTCAAAGGTTTTCCTCATTACTGCGGCCCTGCGAGGTCAAGTATATGTGCTCTGTTCACGATATGAGTTGGGCCTTTCTCAATAGATTACACCGAAGAGTTAGCCCTCTGACTTACTGAAAGTATGCGATTATAACTGCCTGTACATATGGCAGGAACATTGGTTTCAATGAATCTTTTAAAGAATAATACTCAAAAATGGGAAGGACAAAATATTGTATTACTATCTCTTTTGATGAGTTAATGACTAATTTGACTATGGATACTTTTCAACTTTTATTAAGATTAACAAATTAAGATAAAACCAAATTAGTAAAGACAACACAATCTGTAAGAACATCATAAGAAAGTACATGAACACATTACATAGCCTCTGCATTTGTCATCATCTGTAATCAGTAATCAGTCATTAATTCACCTTTAAAGTCCCATAAAGAAAAGTATGTAAAAACTACACGACAATGTAGTGCAGTAAATTATAAAATAATTCCTTATTTTTTCCCCTTTTAGTATTTTTCCCTCTTCTTCTTTAGTCACACAGATATTGTGATGTATCGTATATGAGTGTAATACCAGAGGTGTGGATGCTAGTTATACTGTATGACATGCCCTAAGTCATATTTGATTTACAAATTTGATGAATTCATACCTGACATGCAACTCGATATGGACGCCGATGACTTATTACTTCACCAGAACTTGAGCCCTTTGACTCGAAAATGCTTGTTATTGTTCACTGTGCCTAAGCTATGTTATTTAAAACGTGTCCCACAAAACCTACTGTCACACAGCGTGCACTGCAATGTATCGTGTCCTGTGCAAAAAGCCAGTCCTCCTAGTTTAAGCACACTACAGTTTGCATTTGGGCCGTTGCACAGAGCTACTTAAACAGTCAAGGGTTCCACTGATTCCCTCTTCAACTCACACTTTCATGTGTTTTTGAAACAAAGTGAGAAATCTTCTTCTAAATTAGAAGAGCACGCGTTGCAATCTGCGAAAATTACTGCAATAAAATCAGAGGGTGGCGTGCGGTTATTGTTAATTCTTTCTCTGAAAATGAATGATTTCTGCTTGAGCCTTAGCCCCTAGACACGGTCAGCGCACCCAAAACTGATACGTGGCTGGTTAGGCTGTTTGTGATAATAATCCTGTCTTGTCAAATCAATAAACAGAAAAGCAAACATTTGCTCTCTTTGCTGGAGGGATGGATAGTCGTAGTGGAATATTACAGCTCTTCATTATGTTATTGTAACCACTGAGCGGAGGATTGGTTTATAATTCCAAGATAAGAAAGAAATCAATATGTGATAAAGAATAGCTTTGTCTGATATTCATGTGTAGTTATCAGTTATCTAGATCCTTTACATAACAGTCTTGTCTTCTTAACCATGTGCTGCTGTAACATGGCAAATCTCCCCACTGTGAGATGAATTAAAGGATTATGTTATCTTATCTTAACAGCCAACTATGAAAATACTCCTTTACAAGAAACATTCTACGCCACTCACAGAAAATGCAGAAAGATGTCCCCTGTGACATTTATCATTCACTGTGCATCCATGTGAAGGTACAGTTTTCTTTATTGCTGTACTACTGTGTACTATTGTGACAGCAAAACATGATTATTTTCATCATGGATTCATTTGCTGATTAGACTCTCCAGCAGATTCTTTGCCAAATGCCATCACTAGTAGTCAAAGCAAAAAATTAAACCGGCATAATGAAATCCAGACCTCAAAATTAAATTCACATTTGTGAGGCTGCAACCATGAAATGTCTCAACATGAAAAATGAATGAACAGTTAATGGCTTGGCATTTAAGGAAGAGTGCATTATGACTTAGAAATGTAGGAGTTGTCTGAATTGATGTGGGACTTGACTCTGGACTAACATGGAAGGACCTGAGACGGTTTATACTTCTGGGTCAATTTGACAGTGCAGCTGCGGTAACAGCCCAGGCCCTACGCCTTCGCCTGATGCGCACCTCCCCAGAAGTGTTACTACACATCACAGCAGCTCAGACAGCAAGAGCTGTGATTGGTCCCCTTGGTAGTAGCGTATTTCCATTGTAGTATTTGCAGTTGCTTCTCCATCTGAATTGCAGTTTCGATTCACATTGGTTGTTTTGCATCAATAAAGATGGAACATACCTAAGAAAGACTGACTGAGGAGGTTCAAAGGTACGAGCATTTGCATGACTCGTCTTCCGCAGAATTTCAGCAAAAGTTTCAGTCACCATTGTCGAAAGTAGAAAAAGAAAAATGAACCCAACTGTCAAAAAAGACACGTGCATATGTTACACCATCTATGTGTATACCAGTTGCTCTATGATTTCCGCCTCTACTTGACAATACTTTTCTTGATACCTTGCCTTACTACTGATCACTCTCAAATGTAATCTGTTGCTTTTTTTTATTTTAGGATGCAACAAGTCTGGGATAACACTCTTGTTTTCAGCCTACACTCATGTAGAGCCAACTATCACAACTCCAGTTATTGGCTTTTCTTTGCCAACATGGCTTTGAGGAGAGCGCTCAGAGCTGTAGTCTCTCAGTAGCGTTACGATAATGAGAATTCTAGTCAGAATCAAGTTGAATGATGTCCAAATCTTCTTCTCACACCACTGGCAAGAGCGTCACCAAGAAGATCAATACCATGTTCAAATCCTTTATTTCTTTTTTTACTAAACGAATCTTGGATTTAGATTTGTGATAAATATAATTGTATGGATGCCCCTTGATGGAGGTTGCCTCAGCCAAAGCCCAAGCGCACTAATTAAGAATGTAGGAATAATCCAGTGCCAATAGCAGGTTGCCCTGGGCACCAGCCCTGGATAAGCATTTGTGAAGGTCATCCCCCTCAATCAGCTCTGCTGGTTATCATGTCAGACCAGAAACCAGCAGAGGATTTCAGAGTCAATGAATGTCTTCACCTGAATTTCTCTTAATTTAAAAAGAATAAGTCATTACAAAATAAAAGGTGTGAAAGGAAGCAGTTCAGCAGTTGCAATCGGTGCAAACTAAAAACAAACTTTACTTATATACATCTTTGTATAGTAACAGCTTGTTCTCCAAATTTCATCAACTACTTTCAGCCAGATTAAATGTAACAGTAAGTCTTTCAAGTCAGTTATTTATTGTCTGCACTCACCTCTGTCAACAAATCTATCAGCTGTGATCTCTAAACCTCCATTTACCAAGTCAAAGCTTACTGAATGTCAAGTGAATGTCCCTTTATTTAACATTCTGAAGACCGTTCTGAAGACCTGATAATGGTGACAGCAAAAATGGACGAGCCACCAAGTCTGAATAATGAAGCACGGGAGTGAGGGGTTTGTGTGAAATAAAGGCTGTCATTTGCACTTGAGTTCACGGAGAACTCTCCGTGCACGTATGGCTCAGTGGATCACGTCAACATGTGTAAACATGTGATTGTAGTGTGCGTGTGTGAAGCTGTGTGTGTGCCCGTCGCTACGAGGGCTTGAGCATATTAAGTTGCCATTCCTTGAATGGCTGTTTATGCTGACACTCAAGAAAACTCAGACTATGCAATTATTGTTTTTTGGGGGTTGTTTGTAGCCAATGTCCCTTTTTATTTTGTTGCATCAGCTAATTTCTTCTCATATGTTTGTGCGTGTTTTGGGCTTTTTTTTTTTCTATTTTTTTTGCTCAACTTATGTGATTGGGGGAAATTTGATTTGTAGTGGACATAGGCCAGAGAAGAGCCTGATGCTCTTCCATCTCTACAGGGAGAAATCAATGCAGGGTGCATTTATAAAAGGCTTGGGATATCAAATGATATTATACAGCAAGGTTAAGTCAGGCCAAGAACAGATTGTGGCACAAATGGCTGATTATTGAATAAGGAGGTTAAGCATGTGAGGCAGTCTTTAGTGTCTGATTTTCATCCTCCTCAGAGCGTAGGTAGGACTCACTGAATCGATTCTTCTCACACTGCCAGGTGTAAGGAAATGACAAGACAGGACGAGCAGCAATGTGTCAAGCTTTGAAATTCAGACTATGTCTAAATATTTGATGAAGATAATTAAAGAAAAAGGCGATAATGAGCGGAACAACAGTACAAGCATCGAAAATCCTTTCAAAACCTGCAGTTGACAAGGAAACAATGTAAGCATGCCCTAATT
The DNA here is from genome assembly GCA_005024645.1 of Planiliza haematocheilus. Classification (NCBI taxonomy): domain Eukaryota; kingdom Metazoa; phylum Chordata; class Actinopteri; order Mugiliformes; family Mugilidae; genus Planiliza; species Planiliza haematocheilus. Next base: position 1,825,158 of record SRSE01000764.1, read on the forward strand.
TTTTCACCCAGTGTGTACACGCACTGATCTTACTCTGGACAGCTGCTTGATTAGGGTTTGTATAACTCTTGCCCTTAAACAGTTTCTGTTTGTAAAGCAGCGGCCGCTAATTCACAGAACCAACAATGTTTTGTCACGGTTGTCATACCATGTCAGAAGTAAATGGAGATGACAAATGAGCTCATCCAGGTTGGAGATAATTTACTGCACATAGCACGCTTGGACGAATGAGGGTCCAAGCGGCTCCTGAGTGACAAAAATCCATTCAAAATGATTGAGCAGCTAAGTCAGCGGTTAAATCAACAACAGGATGAATGGACCTGTGAGTGAGCAAAGGGCAAGTGAACAAACAAGTCACTAATACATGAGATCGGTAGATTGGTAGGTAGATTGGTGTTAGTTTGAGAACAACAGGTAAGGTATCACAAAATGTTTTCAGTGTTGACATGATCCCAAGAATACAGAAACAGAGAGCATTATGAAGATTATTTTCTAAATTAATAATGCTGATAAATTTATTTTTTAAAACAACACAGCCCTAAATCTTTGATCCAGGCCGTCTGTAACTGGACTTAAGTATGCTAACGTTGAAGGACACAGCACAGCATACAGTGGTTGTGGCCAGAATGATTAGATATTGGCATATTTAAGAGGTTTCAGCTTTACTGGTATTAGAATAGCAATCAAACAAATGAAATATCGACAAAGTCATCATTATGCTCTGTGTACATACAATAGAGCCATCATAAGGAGATTCAGGTCATTGTCCTTACAAAAACCATGCTAGGCCTATTTCTCCTTCAATTGCACACAATCTTGTTCCTTCACAGAAGAAGCCAAATTACTTGTGTAATCATTGTCAGGTTTGATCGTGGTTAAACTGATGGTGATGAAAGACTCTTGGGACACAGCTGTGTGATCGTTTTGAATGCACAAGGCCTATCCTGCTCATCAACACCACAATGACTAGCGGCGCAACAGTGTCGTCAAGAACTGTGTCGGAAACTGGGAAAAGAAGGACTTTGTTGGCAGGTTATTGAAAGAGAAAAATAGAGTGAAATGCCTGAAATTCGCAAAAGAACACAATGATTGGTAGATTGGTAGATTGGTATAAAGTTTTGTGGACTGAGGAGTCCAAGTTTGAACGATTTTACAACATCTGAGGAGTGTATGTTAGAAGGATTCGATCAGGAGAGGTATAAAATGAGTGTCTCTTTCCAACAGTTGAACATGGAAGGGGTAGTATTATGGTGCCATTTCAGCCTCAGGAACAGGTGACGTAGTGAAAATTGATGGCATCGCGGATAAGAAAGTACACTACAACATTGTGGTGAGGGTGGTAGACGTCTTATTGGGCCTTGATTTATTTTCCAAGAGGACAATGACCTAGGGCTGCTCGATATTGGGAAATATCAATATTGCGATATTTTCAGTCAATATTGATATCACGATATTTTAAACGATATTTTTTTTTGCCGATTCGTGTAAAGCTTGCGCCAACTCAAAGAGGATGGACTCAAATTCCTCCAATTTATCTCTTGCTTTTCCATTTAGTTTTCAAAATTAAAGTATTTAGGCATGCACTTGCTTTGATTCTACCGTCCTCTGCTGGCTTGTGTCTACCTCTATACCTTGTTGAGTGCTAAGCACATAGCCTAGTGCAGGGGTCGCCAACACGGTGCCCGCGGGCACCTGGTCGCCCGCAGGCACCGTGTGAGTCGCCCGGGGATGTTCTAAAAATAGCACTTGTCATCGAGCGCCTCTAAAAAATGTATTTAATTGTGTCGCCGTTCTTTTATATCACTAACACTTTCATTACTGTAGAGCTGAACATGGTAATATAAAATTATATATTATGTTTTATGTAGACTATATATGAAAGTTCAATATCACGCGCAAGACAAACCGTCATCTTCGATTTTACCGACGTAGGGAAGCGGCCGCGGCTACATTGAGGAGCTACTGTGGAAAAGCGGCACATGAGGAGAGACACTTCAGTTCAGTCACGCGAGCTTCCACGTTAACTGCTAACTCCAGCGCACTACAGCTGTGAGTTAAGTGTTTTTACCAGGGACGTGCGGTCAGGAAGTGACGATAAAATTAATTATACTATTGATCAAATAAATCATACTGTTTGTCAATTGGTCTGATATAAATCGGACATAAATGCAGTTTCTGTATGGTTCTCGTTATTTCGGTTATTTTTAGAGTCAAAATCGCTGAATTTACGTAGGCTACTACTTGTGTGAATACAGGGAACGACGCGAGCAGAAGCGAACCAAGCCTCACCTCGGATTGCGCAAGTTGTCCGCCTGCCTGTGGCTGACTCTCTGTATGGCATCAATATATTGGTTGTCCACATTTGTATCATGTGTCCCAGTCTTCCATAGCCCAATTAATGTATTTAGTGTAACACATTTAGTCTTGTTTATCTGAAACGATATGAGGCAGCCAGTACTTGTGCGACCAACTGAGCCTGCACTGATACTTCTCCTGCATCTTCCATTTCTAGCTTGCTAATGTCTTCACTCAACACAGAGACCGAAGAGAGCGCGCGAGACTGCAGAGCAGTTTTGAAGTCAATGACGTACCACACGCCGCATTTTGATTAACCCATTCGCGGCCACGCCGGTGCCGTGGCAGTACAGATAAATGACAAAAATCGTTTATAATCGGTATTATTAATTTTTATATTATTTGACGCCAATATCGTTATCGCGATTTAAATACGATATATTGCACAGCTCTACAATGACCCTAAATCTGCTGGAACGCTGAAAATGATGGCCTGGCCCCATCAAAGTCTGGACCTTGAACCTACAAATTTAGGGTGAGTTGGAAAATAATACTACTTCAGATCTGTCAGGTGTTCTAATAATTTTGGCTAGCACTATACAAAGAAATTGTTACAATAAATACAATTAAAACAAAACACGTGGAAACCACTAAACTAGCTTAACAAAGCCTTCTTAGACATTGTAGATGCCCAAAAATAATGTAGAACGGAGCAAAGCCACAAACAATTCAGAACATAACGTAGGTGGGCTGTTCTAACATTGCGTGGGCTGCAACCCAGCAGCAACCTTTGTGGCAGAGAAATTTCAGAACACACCTTTCTAAAGCTTGGTTTATACCATAGAGTCTACACCATAGGGTACTACGACAGAAAGAGCATTGACATCAGTGTGCTAGTGTGTCGGCATTGTTCTGTCGCACCACTAAAATGCTATGCACTGACTGGTCAGTTGTGTTGAGTTTCACTCTGTACTTCAATCCGAATTATTAAAGTCAGCAGTTCCTGTTGGAGTTGAAGTTAACAAAGTGACCAGGTCCCATTTTTCTTTTTGTTGGGATGTTACTAGACATGTACCACCCACCTAGACCAGGCCAGGCAGCAGCCATCCCCAGCAGAATGCAGACACAGAAATTCTTTAGGAACTTAGAAAAACATGAAAAACAGAACAAGGTGTTGCCCTGGCTTCCAAATTCACTAGATCCCAAACTGATCAACTATCTGAAGGATGATCCACAGAGGCCCCTCTCATTGACCCATAGGACCCAAAGGCCCCCAATAACAACATTCTGTTGCCAGACGCCACAGGACACCCTCAGAAGGCCCATGTCCATTCTCTCATGAGTCACAACTGCTTTAGAGGGACAACATTATGTAGGTGGTCACAATGGCATGCCTGAAACAAAGATGGGTGTATCACATGTTTCATTTCTCTCATTGGTTGTAGGCCTCTCTGGTTGCATCTAATGGCAATTCGGTCTGCGCCCCTTGGAATAAGAAAATGAAGAGATAGGTTCCAGACTGATTGAGATTTATGTATTTGGCTTGCAATGCGAGAACTAATCTAAATTAATTATCAAGCTCAAATGAAGACGTTTGTGTAAAACTGTGGTTGCTCTAAGCGATGACAGAGCCGCTCTGTTGGCGTGTGAATCAGTTGACTGGCTCTCCTCTTCAAACTGAAATACTGCTCCTTTTTCTTTTAATTTTGGTTTGGCATTCATGGTTTTCTACCGGGATCCTTGAACTTCTCCTTTAGCATTGGCGAGAGGTTGACATTTGTGGCATTTTGCAATTATGGTATGCGTAACAATTGCATGCTGTAAGCAAAGCCACACAAACACTTTAAAGCAACGTGGTGGTTATTATTTCTTGTTCCAGCACACTTCAGAAAAATATAAAAAAGTAACACTTTTCTCAGGTGTTTTATCTGAAGTTGCTCTCTACAGTTTTAACAGTTCTACTAAATGAAACACAGTTTGGAAAGCATTCCCTCGCTGAAATGTACCTGAGATACTGGTTTTTAGCCTCAGGTGCTTAATGTCAGAAAAAATGAAAAAAGTCTTTTAGAAAAAAGTAATACACCTGAGACAATCTGGCCACAAACCAATGACTGTTTTTGATTTCAGTGCTATTACTTTCCAGTTTTCCTGTATTACACAGAGAGGAGGATTTAGCTGGAACATTGTTTTATGATACAGCTCTGTCATTTCGGCACAATAAGTGCACTAGGACAACAAAGAATCTGGTCTAATACTGTGCACTGTTTCAGAGGCAGAGTGATAAAATAAGCCATCATCCCTGTCACGTTGAAGTGTTATTGTCCCCTGTCAGTGTGCAGCTCTAGTACTGCTATCTCCTTCATCTACCATCATCCTAATTGTTCTCAGACTTCCTCACCTGTGAGACCTTATGAGAGCGAGACACTAAACATTTTCAGGAGCTTTTGTTATCATCTTCACGGGGCCAGTAATTTACCATTAAAGTTTCTATTGCTGTTCAAGGAGATATAAGTGCACATTCATTTACAAACTGTCTGCTTTTTTTAAACATGCAGCACTTTTAGCGATTTGCTTCAGCAATATTTTTATTTGCTTTGTGCTTTGGTGACAAATCCCAAATGGAAAAAAATGTGTGGTGAATGTGAAAAAAAAAAAAAGTTACATTTATTTTTTTCCCACTAACGTAGTATTATCAACTCTGGCTTTGACTAACACCAACCATATCTTGAGGTGCTCTGTGTTGCAGTTTTCAATTTTGCAGGTTATAATGGAACAGCTACTAGGGGCTGTGCCGACTATTCAACTTCACCGCTGTGCCCTTTAAGCAGGATGTCAACTAGTCGCCGATCACGTAAGAATAACAACACCAACGCTAACCAAAAAACGGTCCAAATCCTCTCAGCGGTAGTCCATTAACAACTTCACTAAACGTCCTATGGTAACAGAGGGAAGGAGGCTGTAAATCAACAATTTACTGGTGAATTCCTTATCCAAACGTATTATACCTTTAGCTGCTATACCTTTATTTATCCTGGCCATACCCTCCTAACTTACAACGCGCTGTGAAGTACTGTTAAACACTATTGAGTGTGCCGATTCATACAGGCTAAACATGGCTACAGAGCACGGTACTGATAAGTGAATGTGTTTAGGTTCTGTTCTGTTGTATTCTATTAGTTGACATTGTTGCTGTGGTTGTAAAAGTTTTCTCCTTGATGTCAGTGAATGCACCATGCAAGAGAGAGAAGTTATAGTAGAGTTAAGAAGTGTCAGGCTGACGGTGTTTATGGTGTTGACGTGGGTTATGGCCGACAGTAGCCCATGTTCAAGCTTTTGCCTCTGTAGCTTCTTTTATGTGAGACGCTACAGTATGTGTTCAGGTCAAGAATATAGATTTCATTGTTGCAAAGCATTGCTTTCTGCTGTGATTTTATGTATGACATCTTCAACTAGACGACGTCAACTCGACTTTCACCACATAATAGTCAACTTTAAAACAAATGTAAATGTAGTATTAAACCATAATTCCTGTTAACACCGAAAGCTACATGTGTGGCCAAATCAGCCAGAACTGAAACTAGAAAACAAATGCACAACCAAACAAGACCGTTTATGCACTAATAAAGTTAGTATTTTACCCTCAGATTGACTGTTCCATTTTGATTGAGTCACTAAAGGGGGAAGCTCCAATAAACTAATCAACATATTAATACACTCCTCAGAGAGAGTCTAGGTTGTGTGTGCAGCTTATGAAGTAGACTGAAAACACTGTTGGATGAACAAAGTTCCCTTGACTTTTAGAGAACCCCCCTAAACACTCCACCTCTTTAATGTAACCGATGAACCGATCATGACATGCAGTTTAACAGTATTCTTTGTATAAACGATTGAAATAAAACAGCCATTTATCTGACACTATTTTCCAAAGCACGATACATGACATAACTCCATCTATATGTAGAAAATAAACGTTTATATAATTCTCCTCTGACTTTATCGTGCTCTCCTTTTTTTTCTGAAACCAAACCTACGCCCTTGTCACCATGGATACAGGTGTCAGCACCCACCTAAGCCAGCTTCAAACATCTGAGTCACCGAGTGAATCCAAATAACATCACTGCACTGAGACGTGCGGCGCTTCAAATCAAAAAGGACGTCACAGGATCTGTTCCCACGTTGATCAGCCTACTGATTCATAGTTACTGTGCATGTCCATCCTATTTCTCACACTTACTTCTAACTGTGCTTTTTATGAATGCAGACCATCAAAATATGGCTTTATATGGATTTTATTTTTCCCTAGACATATTAAACGGTTTGAACCTAGTATTTTAGTAAGACTCTGTAACTGACACAAAAAGATCTGACATGGAGTTATTAAGCCTAGGCACGATGTGAGGTTAAAATAATCATTTGCAGTACCAAGCAGCAAAGCTTTTCTACTTTTCTACCTGCCATGATCGATTCAGCACAAACCTCTCAATAATGTAACACTTTATTCAATTATTTATGCCGTAATTACGCTGCGACTGGAGTGGTCTGTCTGTGCTGCACATTCCCTCACCACTAGGGGAGGTCTTTGGCCATGGGTTTTGGGGGTTTTCAAAGATTGCTTTTTGAGAAGAAGTCAGCGCTCGCAGCTCACTGTGAAAAGTGGACAGCAAAAGTTCCACGCTCGAGTCAGTATGCAACATCTCTGCAAGTAATTGGATATTCCTACCACCAATAATACATTTCTCTGCGCTCAGATGACTATGTCGCAATTGCTCTTTTGCCCATTACAACATAAATCCCACCCATATGATTTGAGTGGCCCTGGCAGATCTTCAAACCCCTACGGAAGTTGGTCTGGCTTCCATAGTAACATTTTCTTAAGTACATAAAGTACAAGACTTTTGCCTTGATCAGTGCATTTCCCACAAGGAAACCATTCAGTGGCCCTGAGTTGAATACTTTGCGTCACATTAACACTTTCAACTCAGTTCCTAAGAGCAACACTTGACTGAGAATGGCATGTAGTGCTTTGGATTTGGAGCTGTCTGATAAGCAGTTTGCAGAACTAATAAGAGCAAAACCGCTTTGTTAACAGTTGTCTTGGGAGGGGCAACACTCAGCTCTTATTTCATCAGACCTCTGATTGCAGGGATTAATTAACTCTGCAGCCCTGCCGTGTGTCTCGGAAGAGCGTTTCCATTTTGACGTGGGAATTCTTGATACAGATTTACTGTAGCCTAATTGGTTTTGGCAAGACTACATAGGAGAGATTTTTAACTGACATCAAGGAAGACTTTTTTTAAAGTCTAAAAATGCTGAGATGGCACACTGTGCAACGACACCGCTCTGCATGGGTTATGAACCCGTCATTCACGGTACGCATTTTATTAATGTATGAGTTGTTACTTCACAGGATGCCTGTCTGTAACTTTACAGGGTTTTCTGCAAAAGTTAAGCTCAGATGACGCCCGGATCCAAGTTTTGATATACACAAAAATGGTTTGGGAGGTAAAACTTAAATAATAAATGTCTTAACCCTTAATGTGGTTATAGTACATTTGTATTGGCAGGAGAGTCATCTGCCCCCATTGTCCAAGACAATATGAGTCTCTGCTCTGTTGAAAGTTATTGCTTTCTTATGTAATTCCTGAACTGCTAAACAAGCTATTTCAAATAGAAAGGCAAGCCATTCCTGTAGGAATTCACAACAAGAAGAACATTTTCAAACTGGGAACTGGTTCCTTTTTATCATTTAGGTTGTTAACCCATAACCCACGGGTCAGCAGTAGCTGACACTTATTTTAAGCTTGGGATTTACTTGTTGGCATACAAGCTAATTCTGAATAAGGATAAAGGTGGCACATTTAAAAGCTGAGCCTCCTGGCGGCTTGTATACCCATGTCAGTTAAGCAGCTCTGAATGGTGCTATGAACTTTACAACCCTAATGAAACACTAACCTTCCTCTAGCTTCTGCCCTACTTCTACAGCACTTAAGACGGTCACATCAGGTCCCGTGTACTATTTTTACCTGACAGCGGAGCAGTTCGATCACCCAGACTAACTTTAATGAAATATATGACATAGCTGAAATGTTCAAGTTGAACTGTCCAGGGCACCGGCCTAAAATCCAAGACACAGAGGACACAGTAGACAGTCTGTTGAAACCAGTTTGGGTTTGATTAGAGCTATTATAGCAGATATATCTGTACTATATATAACAGCTGACAAGTAAAAGGAAACCGTGATACCGATATGCCAAATCGATGTTTAAGTTTATTTAGAGGTTTAACTGTTATTTAGAAAGTGGACAGCATAACAACTGTCTGAATGAGGTCTAACAGCACTATAATCCTGCATCATACTCAAGCAAGCCTCAACCTAAATCTGATCCAAGTAAGTTTAGAGCTGTAATCACTAGCTGTTATACAAAAAAATATCAATAATGCAATGTAAATAATACAACATTTTAGTGGTGGTTATTATAAAATTATATAGGTTAGGGTTAAGCATTCAATGATTAATCTGTTCAGTTAATGAGGTTCTCTTAGTAGCCTGTAGCCGCAACCTGCAAATGAGATGTGCGGCAGAGGATATGAAATGTTAATCGATATGGATTGTTATAACACGCTGAAATAAGCAGCTGTGACAAATTTACTTTCAGACAAGATACTGGTTCCCGGTGCAGTTAATTGAGGTCCTGAATCAGAACTATTAAGTAAATACTCATTTCAATTTCAATTTGCATCTGGGACAAGCAGGAATCCAGTCAAACATTTCTGTAGAGAAGAGGCCATATTATTAATTGAAACTCACTACTGCAGAGTGATGTTACAAAGTAATGTTAGTCTTCTCACTCATAAGCAATCTATAACAAAGTATAGAGTAAATCCTTCACACAGTTCCAGTGGCAGACACATCTCAACATCAACTGTTCAGAGGAGACTGTGTAATACAGACGTTCATGGTAAAACTACTGAGGGGAGAAGAAGAAGAAGAAGAAGAAGAAGAAGAAGAAAAGCTTGGGCCAAGAAAGAATTTACTATTGACCAGTGGAAATCTGTACTTTGGTCATTTCAGAGTTTTGGTTCCACCTGCCATGTCTTTGAGAGATGCAGAAAAGATGAGTGGGTGGTTTCTGCATGTGTGGTTCCCGCTGTGAAGCACGGAGGAGGAGGTGTGATGGTGTGGGGGTATTTTGCTGGTGATCACTGTTGGTGATTTATTTAAAATTCAAGGGAAATAAGACAAACCAGCACTGTTGTTGTGACGTTCACAGACGAACCGAATCTATTGAACGGCTCTTTAAAACGATCAATGGGAATAGAGTTGCAGGTGCGTTTTTTAATGAGAAAAACAGTAAAGGAAAGTGTAATAGTTGCCAGAATACAATGGAATATAGAATATAATGGAGAGCATAGCTGCCTCCCAAGCAATTGAGCCCGGTTCGATTCCTCTTTACAAAATTTCCCTCACAATAAATAAAGTATCTATCCAGAATCCGTATTTAAGAATATTAAAGTCAGACAGCCCACCAACAGAACATATTTTGAAGATAAGTTTGAATAATTCTGAAAAAATTAGGCAGTATTTTGAGCAGCTCTTTAAAAGGAGCTGATCCACAAGATCCGTCTCCCTCTTAAGAACTGTAATCCCCGTCTCTAGTGTTGAGTTGGGACTCCAGAGTGAAGCAGCCAGTGAGTGTTTAACACCTCTGGAAACTCCCTCAGTGTCCTTCTGATGGTGTCAAATACGTTAAGAAGACAAGCGATTTCACAAATTCACTCTTGACGAGATATGCCTGTTAAAACCTTTACATTTTTTTTACAAGAAGCAACATGGAACTCAGCCTTTGGGGTCAGCTTGACCTGCATAGTCTGAGACACATAGAAACATGCCCACACACACCTATAATGGTACTATTATAATCTAAGCACAGAGAAGCTGTTTTCTCTTGCTTTCCACTATCCTTTACCCTCCGTCATATGTCTACCTGGAAACCACAGCTGTCATCAAACATTTTCAATGGCGTGGGGCAAAAAAAAAAAAAATAATACCTCTATATCACAGTCCAGAAACTTCCACCCTTAGTATGAGTGAAAGATTTAGATGTCAGAGGGCTTTAGAGGTCACATTTGAAGAGAACCAGGGACACAGTGATGTGAAAGAGGGAGCCGTCTCCGAAAATGAGGATAATTTAGAAATCAATTCAGAAAGTGAATTTGAACATGGCCTTCACTCAGAATGAGAGCCAGCTACTAGAAGAGTCCCACAGACATATTTGTCTAAGAGCAGACAGACTGAATGGTCTTAATAAAGCATTCCAGGTAACTAATTATCTGAATATCTGAATCTGAGGGAATAAGTGTGCAAAGCTATCATCAAATTAAAAGATGGCTACGTGGAAAATTTTTAAAACTATATTCTGGGGCTTTTCTGTGTGGAGCTTGCATGTTCTCCCTGCGTCTGCGTGGGTTCTCTCCGGGTACTCCCGCAACCCTTCACAAGACAAGCAGTTGCAGAAGATGAATAAATGAATGAATTAATATTTTGGGTTGTTACACACTTTATTGTTTAATTCCATACGTATTAATCGTCAATATTGAAATTAATAAAAACGGAGGAACCCTCAACTCCGTACAGAGAAAGCAGTAGTCTGTTGTGTTTACAGATGAGAAGTCTTAAAATGTGACCTGCATATCACAGCATAGCAAGTCCATGTATTTAGAGTCTAAAAAGAAATTCATTTCAGCAGTGTTAAAAAAAAATAAAATAAATAAATAAATCTGGAGTCGTGACCTTTGGATTGAAATCTTGTCCCACAGGTGTCTTAAAAGCAGAAGCTTTAGAACCCGTGGGTAGATATGGAGAAAAAAGGGGAAAAAAAGAAAACTTTCTTTCTTTTTGGTTTGAATGCAGACTAAAGGACGTCCCTCTATGCCAAGAGAGGGCATCGTCACACCTTTTTATCTTGCCCTGAAAGCAACCTTTGTGATGTTTTTTTTCACATCCTCTCCGTCCGAGTATGAACCCAGGGGTACGGAAAAGGTAAATTTTCAAAACCTGCCGAAAGTCCACCGAGATAAGGGGTAAAGAGGTCGTGTAGTTTCATGTAACCACAAAAGTTTGGTTACCCAATGGAAGGACATATCTGACAGTACAAGTCTGTGCCTCGGCCGGTTAGCAGACAGGACTGAGTGGCCCTCCCCTGGGGCTGAAGCTTTCTGCTGCCTGCTGAGAGGATGAGGCACGGCGCTGAAGCCTCTCCGCAGAGCACCCCTGAGACCCGGGCTGGTGAGTGCTCTGTCACGAGCAGTGAACACCCACATCAGGCTGGCTTGGTTAGCTCTGTTACATATACACCAGCTGACGATTTAATGAGTCTGTATATTTCAGCTATAACAGACAATAATGAAAGAAAATAAGGCTTTTGTGGCAGTCCAAACAATCCCGGAAATAAATCCTTTAAAGGTTTTCTGGTAGGGACAATAAAGCTTTGAGTTATTTATCATGCATATGCATTTATTGACATTTATGTCACAATTCTCTCTTGCAGTAATTCTTGTAATATATTTTATTAATTGTTGTGGACTGGGTCCAGGTATGCAGAAGCAAATGGTTGGATTCTCCAACACAAAACAGCTAATTTAGGTGTCTGCTTCTTAGCTGCTGTGGCTAACAGCAACAGTGTTTGTTCCAGGTAACTGAAGAGCCAGGCTCACCAACAGCATGCAGCAGCATACAAGAATTATAATGTTTATTACAGCCAAGAAAAAATATTATGGCAATATTCAACACTTTTAATATCCTCTATGGTCTTTTGTATTGACAGACGGAGAAAATTAAATGTTTTCCAAGATCTGCAGATATGGTTAAATGACAGCGGGCTGTGATTTGTAGCACTTTTCATGAGAGAGGCAAAGACATTCAAATCTGCACCAATTGCTTTATAAGAATAGATCTAAAAAATAAAGCCAGTCAGTCCCTGAAGCCCCATCCTGTCTTCACCTAGGGCCCAATTAGAGCAGTTGCAGTGACAAGTCGAGCATGACTTGCATCGGCAGGCCAAGGAGATCTGGACTCTTGTTTATCTCTTATTTCAATTGTAGCGGCCACATTAGAATTCTTCTTCGGCTTTCTATTAATAATGCCAAAACAGCGTAAGCCGCGTGGCCAATATAGTATGTTCAATTAGGATTACCCAGAGACACAATTCACCGGGAGTGTGGAGTTCAAGTCTTCATGAAGCTTGTCAAACTGCACAAACTTCCCCACGGCTTTAAAGGGTTCGGATTTGCAATTAACTAAAGCAACAGCGAGGAGAACAATGCAAAGCCTTTCCATTATTTTAACAAGCACAGCAACATATTGTATGTTAATAGATTTCTTCCCAGTCCTCTAGAGCTCGCCTTGCCTGTTGTCAGTCTTGTTGATTAACAGGAACACAATTAGAAGTTCAGGTCCCCATTTAACATTAGAATTCTTGACATACAGCTTAATGAACCTACATGGTCTTGTAGGTGTCACCCACCTCCTTTTCCTGGGTGTTTCATTCTCAGGGAGGGTCTTTACTTGACCACTGCTAAGTATCATACTTGAACCATTACTCATGTTCATTTGAGGCATGATTACATCTTAAGCAAAGCCTCTTCAAATGCGTCAGACATTCTAATAAGACATACTGTTAAGTGTGTGGGATAAAGGAGAAGATGCTGCTTCTACTTAACTCTGACACAGCGTGCTAATTAAAGGTAATTCTAACTCGTCATACACCGTGGGAAAAACAAAACATCCTTGAAAAAAGTATTCAAATACTGTAAAGAATATGTGGAAGGTGTGTGCTGTATATTTGGCAACCAGAAATAGAGATTTATATGAAATTATTTAGAAAATGGTGAGAGAAAACACCATGACACGTTGATCGGCCATGCTGGTCCACTCTAGCCCCGCCAAATAGGAAAGGGAGGCAATGCTACAACCTGATCTCATTTAGCTGAGTTATATATTGCTTACCAAATCATTAAGCAGACAAAGGAGATGAAAAAAGTTGACTCGGGTAGAAATAAAACGAAGTTAATCAAAAAATAGAACATAAACTATAGCACCTGAAGTTCTAATGAATCTAGTTAATGGTAGCTGATGAAGTGTGTGCTGCTAAATCAGTCTGTTAAGTCCATGTAGCTTCCCACGTGCCTCAGTACATCAAATAAAGAAAGCTTAAAACTGGTAAATAGCAACACAACGCAACTAACCACCACTAGCAAACAGATACAGGGAGTCATTCTTCATGGAATCGAGCAATTACTTCCAAGTTGGGGGCTTGTAAATTTCTGTATTCCTCTCGCTACCTGTAGTTTGATGGAACTTGACTGGTGTGTGGGACTGGGCAGCAGTACGGTCAGTCAAAGTGGTGGACAGGACCCTAGGTCCCATCAGTCAGGATGACAGGCAGGACATGTATCAGGCATGGGCACCAGTCCCGGTTAGGATCTTGTGAAAAATCAGGCAAGTTTGACTCTGAAGTACAGACAGGAGGATGCAGTGTGGTCATTCTCTATTTGGATTGGCGCCATACTTGATGGCACTCGTTAAATACATCCTAGGATAACTGGCTGTACCAAGTCCACAAAAGATGCCTCCTGATACACCCTTTTGACTGCACTCGGTCCGACGAATACTTTCTGTTGGAACAAGTTCACAAGAGTGAATGTTGAAAAACTGTAAACCAGTTTAAGGGAGGTGAAAGTCATCAATGGGCGGTAACATCCAGACTGAAACATCTCAACAACTACTCAATGAATTGGCATGAAAAGATGTATATTGATATCCTGGGGAGGCTAATTCTCTGTGTCTTTATCGATTACCATTAACTGCGTAGGTGTACAACAATCTTTGTCATCGACATTCATGGTTTCCAGATAATACATCAGAAAGGTCTCAGCTGTAATGAATGATGGTGGGAAAATGGCAAAGTGCTAAAAATACGTCTATGGCTGCGGTGCAATAGTATAGCATGTTTATTAAATCACTACTGTGGTTAAAGGCAGCCTCGTAGAGATGATAGTGTTTCACCCTTTGCCTCTTGTTTTTTCAGTTGTAAAATGTCTTTTTCTGTGTATGCAATTTAAGGCATCGTTTAAAAAGATAAAATACTGGGCGATGTAGCAAGACTTCAGATTATTTTACCAAGTGATTCCTTTCTGATGTTGACCTTTAACTGTGTGTGATAGTGTGAGTTTGTGTGTTTGTCTCATATACTGTAAGTCTCTCCCTCTCTTCATTTCTTTACGAAAAATACAGGCGAAGAAATATTAACCATTTCCAGCACAATACACTTTCGTTTTCTTACGTTACACCACAAAACCAAACTCCTGCACTGTTACTATCTGACTATCTGTGAGACTCAGACATCAATGTCAGTATCGACCTCAAAATTCCAGTACCGGTCGGGAGATATTTGAAGTTGTTAGGCAAGCAGAAGCGTATGACTGTTCACATGAAGGCCTCCTATAAATGTGATGGAGACATTAGCTGCTGTTAGTCTGAATTCAGTGGATCCTGCTTCTGTCCCCACTCCTCCGCAGACATCCCACACGGTTATCAGGCTCTATGAATAATCTATTCAGAGCACTCGAGCAGTGTGATAATATGTTGGAGGGACCTGCCAGTTAATGATACACTTGTGATTCTGTGTATAAAAGGTTTACAGAAGCTGTAAAGCACACCATTTGATAGTCTGAAATTCTGCTTTCCAGTTCAGATGTTCCAGCGCCCTGTATTCCTGTAGAATAAAAATGACCTATTGAATTGTGTATGTTTGACATTAAGGGATGAAGTGCAAACAGAAACCCAACATGAACATGCTTTAGGTGCAGTCGATAGGATTTTCTATGCGTTGTTTCTCCTGCAACGCTGAACTCATCCTACACATGAGATGTATTCAACATCATGTGCTTCAGTGGTTCCAAGCCACCAGGCCATAAATCTGTAGCAGGGGGTAACTAGTCAGGGCTTTCGAGCCTCTACAAAGAAAAAAGTCCAGATAGGTACTTCGGGGACAAGTACAGAACAGCAAAATCGTCTACCTGTTTGACATGTTCACCTCAATTTGAACTCAATTTGTCTTTTCAGGGGCGAATTACAACTGTTTTCAATTTGGCAGATAAAGAGTCTGCATTGAAAGCCAAAGTGGAATTGGCTGCACCTGGAATTGTACCGTTTGGGTTTGGGTGGAAACTCGATAGCCTCATCCACATCGTTTCCAGCGGTAACAAGCAACGGTTTTCCACAAACTGCTAGTGAGTCAGCAGCTAGCACATCTAAAGAGCCATTTATTTACCCCAGACATTAATGGAGGCTAAAGTACAGTGAACTTTTGTCTTACATTTGTCAGATGGACATACACAACTTACTTATTACTAGTGTATATTCCAAGCTGGCACATTATGAACAGGACAAGTGAGGCTTGCAGCTTTCTCAATAACCAAAAAAACTTCACACCCAAAGTTGTGCATCCTTTGCTCCTAAACAAAACACCTGCCATGTGGTTGCGTCTCATAGCAGTGCAAACCTTTAACCACATTGACATGATGTGATGGGTGGCTCCCTGGAAAATTTTGCTCTCCATGGCATGCACACTTGCTCTGCACCTTTGGAAATGTCGGGGGTACCACAACCACAACGTCATTGCAAATGCCGTATGCCGTTGATGGAGTAGCTACGGCAACAGCCCAGACAGTAGCCCGACATGCACCTGTGTGCACATGTGTCAGATTGTTGTTGTAACTAAGTGTAACTAAATATATAACAACTGCTGATCTTAGCGGCTTCAAACACCACACTATACTTACTTCAGTCCCTTGCAAATCAGATGGACAGTGATCAAGAAAAGCAAGAAGACGTTCACATACAGGGAGGAGGCAGGACAGTTGTTGGGATGCCCTCAAGTGGCCATGAACAAATAAAGAAAACTCATTTACTCAGGTTTAAGGTGTTTTCGTTCTTAAACAGCTTCTTTGAAGGTGGAAGAGTCACTGAGAAACCCTGTTTTTGGCATTAACGATTCTTCAAATTGTTGCTTATTACCGTTCACTCTCGAGATTTAAAGCCTCTCGGTGACACTAATGAAACTGTAGATCTCGAATCCCTTTCCCCCCGTTTCACCTTCAGCATTTCCCTGCGTCAATTTCACAGCTCTAGACTGCTGTGATTTGAACCCTGGAAAATTTCAGCTTTTGATTAGCCAAGCTGAGCACCACTTTGTCATCAAGCCTGTAATGAGCAGAGTTCATTCCAATTATGTAAACATCAGAAGAAGCTAACAAAGCAGCAGGCTCCGTTCAGATTAAAGGAAATAACGCGACCTTGACAGGCTTCTATTTCACTGTTTATCCCATTACATAGTGAAGTGTCTCGATAATCTGATATTTCTTCAGCTTTCTGAAGAGGATAGGAGGCATTCATTTATTTACGTTTTTACCGACAATATCAGCATCTATTTTCTCCTTCTGCCAGAATTACCATCGCGCTGAACCCGCAGTTTGTTACAACATTACCAAGTGGTGAGAGGCAGCATGGTTTTTTTAGTCTAACAGGCTGCTTTCTTTTTCATGTCTTTGATCCAACTACCTAACAGTGAGGAGATGGTGCAGTCTGTATACCACCTGAATCCTCAAAAAGGATTTCCATTCATATCCACAGCTGGTCTTGTTTTGACAAATTGCAGCCAAGACAAAGATTTTATGCAATTTTTAATAAAGTACTTCATAATCCAAGATGGGCTGCATGACAAAAAAAAAAAAACAACTACAAACATACAGAGCTGTAGGGGAAAGAACTTGTAAATCTATGTGATATAAGTCTCAGCACTCATTCCTCTCTGCAAGTAATCTTCTGGGGGACATCCTAACATTCCTGCATTCTATTCAATCAATACTTTCCATTTAGACAATGAATGGATTTACGTAATTGAACCCCCAGGCCCTGTCAGTGCGTATGGTTCGATCTTTTATCTAAATGGTTAAACATCTTACTGGTACCTGTTGCAATTTTGTGAACTGCTGCAGTGAGCTGAAAACACTGGAAATGAAATGTCTAAGCGGGGAAAAGCCTCCACTCTCTCCATGTTCCTCAGCCTAATGCTGTTCGCAGCAGGAATATCAATGAAGTAATGTATTTCTCAAATAAATATGGATGTTACATTGTGGGCAAATATTTCCAGCACCAAAGGCAGCCGAGAGGATTTCCTCTGGAGTCTGCATTATGATTAAAGACTGGCAGGCTCGGTTTTGCAGATTTTCCTTAAGCATTTGTGGAGAGCGGCGTGAAAGTTCACCAGGAGACCGCGCTAGCTGTGGCTCTAGTAGCACTACAGATACTGATATGATAACACAGACTTCATTCAGCGTAGCTTTTTTTTTTTTTTTTCGCAGAAAGGAAATGGATCTCACACTTTCCGTTGCACCTGCAGCTTATGCTTTCCTTTCAATTGCTCTCGTCTTTTCAGCCACGCTGGGTGTCTAAATGCAGCAATTAGCTCAAGTCATTTACATCCTAGGGCTCTATACCCGGCAAGACTTTCCTAATCCCATCACTTTTGTATTTCTGAACTGCACTTTAAAAGGTATCATATTAAGTGAGGAAGCGTATTTAGGCACAATTTCTTCTTCTTATATCTTGTGACGCAGGCATGTTTTATTCACTTCCGAACCTCTCAGAGCGATGGAACAAACCCTAATTTAGATTTTTGAAAAGAAACAGCTGATCACTGAAGCTTTGATGTTGCAGTTTCTCAGAGCTGCCCCGCCCGGCCTGAAGAGTTTGCAGCGTGACTCCTATCAAGAATTACATAAAGATGACAGCAACCTCAAGAGAATACCGCAGAGTCCGGTCGAGAATGCCTGGAAGATATTTTACCTCCCAGAGAATGTGGCGTCACTCAGAAGGAAGTCGGAAACGTTTCTTCGTAAAACTATAAAATGGTAATTAGCAGTTAAATGTCACACCACAGGTGGTTTCCTTTTCGACCACCTCCACCTGTGTTTGTCATTGATCCAGTGGCAAACAATGATGTTGCATAATTATGACATTTTATATATAAAAAAAAAGGTCCAGGACTGTGAAAGCAGCATTCACTCCTGTTTTGATACAACAGAAGCATTATACAGGATCCATTCAAACGACCATTTGTTCATGTTGCTACCTGAGATTCTTCTTGTAATTATTGTGTCTTTTCATGGTTCTTCTTCATGGAACATAGTGCGTCTCACCTCCAGAGTGCAGCACGCAGGAGTCAAACACTTCTAGACAGAAATCTATAATATTGTGTAATGCCTAGTCCATGTTTGATTTTTTGAAATCTCTGATCTTTCTCACGTTATTCTCTCAAGACTTTTTCCATGAGCATGTTGGATATTTTCAGAGAGGTGTGATCAAAGGCTGACTGTTGCTCCACATCATCACATCACAAAGCCGAACCTTTCACAGTTATTATGGTTATATTATGGTCAGATGATTCGTAAGACACCATCAGGACTTCACAGTTCACAAAGACATTTTCGCAAAACGGCGATTTTCCACCTGGATGCAAGAGGTTTCCTTTTCTCTCAGTATTTACGGCATAGCGCCCCATGAACAGCCCCATAAACACTGAGAAGAGATGAGAAATATGTTACTAGTTGTTGATTTTTCTATTGTAAGTCTTTGTTGTTTTTAGCGAAACTCCACATCCACAGACCTGCCAACATGTACGCATTTTTCGTACTCGGCACGCATTTTGACCCTTAAGTACGCTTGTACGGTTCGCTGCTCTCTTGGTACGCATTTTGTTGCATTTCGCATTTCGCATTTCGCCGGTTTCAGTTTCTAAACTTTCAATGCAATCTATGACGTTGATTCTGCCACTGAGCCACGGAGTATAAAATGGAGTGAAAAGCTTTCGGCCAATCAGAGCGCTGCATGTCAACCCTCCGCCCACCTGTTTCTCTTAGCCAAATGCTTCGCGCGTTCAGTTCAATTCAGTGCCTAAAGCAAGCCAGACTGGCTGGATAACTTGCAGGCTTGCGTGCTATGGCTGAACCGCCTCAGAAAAAGCTTCGGAAACCACAGCGGTTTCTCGAAAGCTATCGGGAGAGATGGCCTTGTCTCCACAGTTCAAGACTAGCTAATCACGCGTTATGCACCATGTGCAAGACCGACGTTGACATCAGTCACCAAGGGGCAACAGGTAACGAACACGGTACCACACACTTCACAACCCCCCGAAACATAATGATATTAAAACTAAAAGGATGGTGCAGTGCTGTGTCCCGTGTTGCAATAACAGAAACGAGGTGAACAAAACGATCTTTTATTACCGATTTCCCCTCGACAAAAAAAGAGAAGAAGAGATGGCTGAAGTTGATACGATAAGTTGGATCTCAAATGATGAACATTAATAACAAAAATAATAATAATAACCGGCTAGAGATTACTAGCGAGCTAACGTTACTAGCTAGGTACTACTAGGTACCGCTAGCTGTTTTTTTTGTTTTTTTTGGGGGGGGGGGGGGGGGGGGGGGGTGTACTCATAAAATTCTTCAAGGTTGGCAGGTCTGCATCCATATGAAAGACCAACTAACGTTGCTTTCACAGCCTTGTTGGAACT
The DNA here is from genome assembly GCA_005024645.1 of Planiliza haematocheilus. NCBI lineage: Eukaryota > Metazoa > Chordata > Actinopteri > Mugiliformes > Mugilidae > Planiliza > Planiliza haematocheilus. The sequence goes on from SRSE01000764.1 coordinate 1,845,089, forward strand.
CACCAGTAATGAAGCAATAGCTGACGTCTTTAGAGGAGGCGAAGGAGTTAACAATTTAGCTGGCTAGACACTTCTAAGACACTAACAGTTGCTCAGCAGCGGCATTCTCATGGCTTATGGCTGATGTGTACATTTTACGTTCTTTACATGTTCGTCACATATCGTAACAAAAGTCTCACAAGTTCCATTTTAAAGCAGGATAACTTGATTTTTGGATGATGATCACCATCAACAGATGATGGACTGATAACCATAACCAAAATTTAACTCCCATGTTTAGAAAAAACACCTTCCTCTTTGCACAAGCAGAGCACATGTAGTCTCTTGGAAGGAGTAAATTCACTTTTTTTGTTTTTTTTTGTTTGTTTGTTTGTGCATCAGCATTAAAAAGTAATTAGAAAACCAAACCACTAAAATGATCCCAAACCACCACTGATTTTCTTCATCTGCCCAACTCTATTTTTAACTGGGAAAAAAATAAATAGACACACGCACAATTGGGTGTGAAACCACCCGATGAGACAACACTAACAGCTAATACATAGGTAATGAGGAGGCTTTAATAAATAATGCAACATTCCTAAGATATTACCATATTTGTAGAAAACCACACAAGTGGCAGCTGTCAGTGTATCTTAAACACCACTGGAAGGTAAACTGATTCAAGTCATACGCACTAAAGCCTAAAATTACATTCATTGTATTGTGAAAACGCAAAAAACTATCGGCCAGTGGAAGAAAAAAAAAAACACACCACAGATTCCTGTTTGTTGTTGCCTCGAGCTCATGCGCAAATTTTAATCGGCTCCCGTGTCGTCTCTTTTCTTTTATCGTCACTTTGATTGCCCTTCTGTGGAACTTCAATAAATAGAGAAGTAGCTTTCAACCTTTTTGTTAAACAAGAAATGTTTTATTAAAAAGCTTTTGCCAATATTTTGAGTTTGAAAATGTGAAATCATATCACGGGGTGCTACACTAGTGACTGTTTCACACCACAGCATGCACAAATTGCTTAGCCGGTAGCATAAACTAATAAAGTGAATGTTTATCTTCCAAAGGACATGTGTCACTCGAATTAAGCCAGCTAATGGGGAACAGATTTGAGGACAAAGCATAGAAAACTACAGCAGGACACGCCGTTTCAGTTAGCTCATTAATTGGGTGGCAATTATGGAAACAAAACCTTCAGGCTGTTCCGTTTTCTGTTCTGCACACTGTACATATTCCTGTTGGATCCATTAGCAACGGTTTATTCCGCCTCGCGTGGCAGATAGCTCGGAATTTTGCAGATTTCAGATACACAAACTAGCTTCACAGTGTCAACACATTTACATAATGAGAAGCAGGATTCAGTTCCCTACAACAAAACCAGAAAAAGAGAAAGCATTCAACAATTATGCATGACACAGACAATGGGGTTGCCGTCACGGTTCTTTTTCTTTTTTTAAGTTTTTGACATTTAATTCTAAAATATCTTGCAGATATTCCCCTATAAAACAACTAAAAGATAAAAGGAAAATACTTTTCAGCTCAATACTTTCTATGTGTTATTTTCCCTGACATAATGTGGAGGTGGGTTTGAAATCGCTTTGGTCAGACACACTGCTGCTGTCAAATACACAAAAATAAAAATGCAACAATTTTGTGACAATCTCTCACACTTGAGTCAGACTCCAGTGATAAAAACATTAAACGGCATTTACATGAAAGTGCTACCTCTGTGCTAACCTTATTAGAAATATTAGCATACTTGTGTCAGGAGCTGCTGATACTCAGCAAGTAAATTGAACAAATAAATGAATCGATATGTGTTATTAATGTGGAAAATCATGGCGCCTACTTTCTCTAAAATTCAGTTATGGAGAAAATAATCAGCAGATTAAACAATAACGGCAACAAACACAACAATAGAAGTCATTGCACACCCATACTGAACAAATGGCAGGAGTGTGTGTGTGTTCATTTTTGGCAGCACCAGAGTGGGACACATGAGTGGTGTTGTAGGTCAGTAGTTTCTGACCTAATTTCCTTGGAACCCCTCCTACTTGTACCTAAGAAAAGCTGAGAACCTCCCAGATGACTTTTCTCCTTCTGGTGATATCTCCAATAGTATAAAAAACTGAAATAGCAGCGAGAGCATGAAAATATGCTGGCCCATTCTGCCAAGTGCGTGTCCCTTGACGATCCACAACTTTTTCTACCTGTTCTCCTGGAAATCAGCCCGTGAATGTCCAGGTCATGGTATATCCTCCAAAAAAAACCACAAAGCTGAAACAAGGACACCCGGACTTCTTGAAGAGGTTCTTGCCACTCATCCTAGCAGCTTGAAGAAGCTGTTTGGATGAGTGGTAAAACTTCAAGCCTAGTTGCCCTTGCTTCAGGTTGTTTTTTGGATTCTCCAAGAAATATTTCTTTGATATTATATAGGGAAGGGTTAAACCTCACCCCATTTAAGCTCACTTTTACAGTCCAGGTTTTCCATGTCCTGGAGCAGGGGTTCCCAATACATTGCTTGTGACTGACCCAGCTGATTGCTAAGGTAGTGAGGGGTTTTGACCCTCAGTCAACGTACACCAGATTTCCCACGGGATAAATAAAGGGTCTATTAATCCATCTAATGACAGACTGATGGGCGGCCGATCTAAGATCTCCCCACACATGTATGAACAAATGAACCTTCCAATTTATGTCGACTAAAGAAGGGAATAAAAATGTGTAGAAATGTTGGACCAAGAAAGAAACCAAAAACCATCATCAGAGTAAGGTAAGTGATCACAAATGTATTGAATTGTATTGCGCCACAATTCATGCAATTATTCAATATGTGCCGACCGAATATATATCATTTTTTGGTCCTCGTAAAAATAGTGAGTGTACCCCTGTCCCAGAGGCTGAAAACGAAGAGGTCTATCACCCACAATTCTTTAAGCACTCACTGACATCACCAAACATGGAAACATGGAAACCCGACATGGCTACGGTAAGACAACTTACGGTCTGTCTCACTGTAGAGAGTGAATGTGTCCGGTGGGTACAGTACACCTTTTTTATGATCAAGGCTGATTTTATGACCTTCATTAAAACCAAAGTTGAAGTACATTTTGAGATGCAGCCCAACTTTATTTGATGTTGCCTTTAAGAGGTGTTGTTCTCAGTTTCAGGGAAAACAACACCACGATGAGCAATGATGCCAGATAGTGCTGATTTTAAAAGTACACAAAACCGCCCAAAATATCATATGGATATTTTGTTTAGTACTTTTACTAGTGTAGCCTATCATGAAAAGCAATGCCTATGGAGTGCTACATTTCTTCCAATTTCTTTTTTTTTTACTGACAATTTATGTGAAATCTTGAATTGTCCAGTATGTCTGAATATATTTAGTACCCCGAAGTTAATGTAGTTCAGTTCTACTAAGAGCCAACACAAAAGGGTGTGGACTGCTTGTGAGAACTACCTTTATGGCAAAGTACAACGATATGCCAGAGGTTAAAACTGACAATCAGTATCTTACCCTTAGCACAAGCAAAACACATTCAGTCCACACACACACACACACACACACACTCGTAAAGAGTAAGTCATTATTCAAAAAGAACCCCAAAATACACACAAAGCCAAATAAAATCAAAACCGACCAACAGGCCACCGATATGGCAACACAGAAGAAAGCCTTTGTATAACTGTTACTGTATGCTAGAAAATGTTATGTAGTTATGAGAATCAGAAGAAAGAGTTCAGTAGCATAGCCGCAAAGGAAATCCCATATAATGGTACTGACATCCTTACATCCTTAAATACACAAAACCACAAAAGCTTGCAAGTCTCAAAAGCCATGCAACAGGAAGTCCATGAACAGAGAAGACAGGAGAAATACAAACACCAAAGGAAAATAACCCAAACTGGTACAACAAAGTCAAAGCACCCAATCACCACAACACACGGCAACAAAACGTAGCAGCAAGCAGACACGCGCTGAGCAAAACACTTGTTCCTGCTACTTTTCATGAGACTGAAAGATCATTTTTATGCACAAAGACACAAGCTTATTAGCCCAACATGGAAACAGGAAATGTATGCACTTACCAGAGCTTTCCAAAGTGAAGTGTCAACAAGCGTGGTGAGATCTGAAGTTGGAAACTGCCGATAGTATTGCCAGTTTTGGGCCAGTTTTAGCCTGCGGCTAATCCAAACACAAAGGAGCTCGGGCCTGGCTGCTTCCAGAAGCTGAGCAGGTTAGCTGGAAATGCTACATGAGCAGCAACAGGCGAAACCAGAGGTGAAGGCCTTGACTGCTTAAAAGGGTGTGTTGGGTATGTGTTAGCTTCATGTGGGGCAGGTCACATGTCCAGTTACTCATCGCAATTATTTACCTGAACAAGTTTGGAGGCTGTGACACGGTATCTGAATTTAGGAAAGGTATGATTCCAGTAATCAGTAACAGTTGAATTTTGAGATGATTGTCTTGTAAATCCAGTAAATTGGGACAAATATTTCTTTTCTTAAGTGCAAGTTACATTTCATTGAACTGAACCTAAAATATGAAATGGTGAGGAGAGCATAACATGGAATCTCTTTAATTTAGCCAATCTGTAGTTTGCTGCAATAATGGTATCCAGATAGAATATTAAAATCATGGACATATAGGAGGAACATGTAAGTTTTATTTATCTTCACTTAGCTCAGATCAACTCAGCCCATATAACTTTTGTATAATTTGTAGTTGTTCGGGAGATATTTATATCTGTGTATATCCATATAATGGGAGTGACTGGGGGACCGAAATGCAGACTCTAAATAACGCATTATCTGCTGCGAAACTCGTTCATTTCACTAATAATTCGTTATCGTACGCTAGTGCTATTCCTCGATGAGTCGGGAGTTACCTGTTATTGTCATTCGGGGCCTATAGATTAACATACAGACCCCAGATGATGTCTTCTGACCTGGATGATGCCATCTCTGAGTGCCTCATGCACCCCCGATGGTCGGCTTGTTTACCTGTAATTTGCTCCTGCTAGTTTTTTGCAACATGGCTGAATATTTTTTCCAATTCTGAGGTTGTGGACGAACCATAGCATGTGATATCCTTTGTTTTCACTGGAATGCATGAAGAGTGGAGGAATTTAAAACCACATGCATTCATCTGTGAAGTCTGTGACACTCTCTCATGATCCCAGATTACCGACTCCATATCGAGTCATTTACAGTTTCATTTCATGCCTCTTCAATTATAGAACAAATGAGCCTGTGATTAAATGTTTTACAATGAAGGCACATATGCTCTGTGAAGCATTTTGGTGAATCTCTTGTTATTGGCAATAATAAATTCTTGGCATTATTGGACTGGGTGTAAAATATGAACGTCATAATCTGCCCCAACCCAAGGAGCTGTGGCCTGCTTGAGACAGCTAGAACTCAAATAAGAGAGAGAGTTTTTATAGCCAGAGATAACACGGCCAGTACCTTCACTGCAACGATGGTACATGACAGTTATTCTAATCTATCTCTGTAATATGAGAATCTGGCCCTCCTCCAGCCATAAAGCCTGGCAGAAATCATATACTATTTTGTAAGCTCTAATATAATTAGACTCTTAGCCAGCATATGAGTTACAGGATTCATAACATTACTAAACTAGCGGAGAATCCCAAAATGGCTGATAATGAACTTATGTGCGAATGTCTCTCGCAGCATGTTGCTGCTCATGATCTTGATGTGGTTCCCACTTGGCTTTCTGAAAGCCCAGCTCCTCACACTTCACAAAATGCAGAGACATTGTTCATCAGATCAGAACGATAACTTCAGGTTATGAAAATGCAACCAAGAGAATCTTTACACTGTCTCGGTACGGTGATGTTAATGGTGAATAACAATATTACATTAAGTTAAATCAGTGATATGCACATACATTTTTGAGTTTGCAACACAAGCTAACATATAGTTCCATGTATTTCTGTTCACATGATATTCTATGGTCACTGTCTTTTCCTTTTATCCTGTTCTGGTCCTCCTTCCACTCCCATTGAAATATTCGACTAATCAGGCGCAGAATGCTCCAGTAATTACCAGCTAGTTGCTAATTTTGTCTGCCTGCCTTTTGGTCCTGGGCAGGTAAATCCACTTTGGCTGTTTAGAGTGTTTTTGATGGAAACAGCTGCTTTCTGGAGCCAAATTGGCCACAAAATGAACCGAAGCAACAAAACCGGAGGCTGCAAAATCAACTCAACGCGTTAACAGATGCTGAAACTTAACAAGTCGTGTAGTAAATATCAAGCGGCTCCTCTCACGGTGCATGTATTGATCGTAGTATATTAAGTAAAAAAAAATACTGATTAAAGCAGTTCTACATTTGATTTTTATTTATAAAGCAGTGAAGAAACAAAAACAAAGTTCAGCATCTGTTAGGGTTTATATTGAGCTGGCAGTCTGCAGCTCATTGCGTCAGGGATGTGATACACCAAGTCGGCACTCTGCCATATGCCGGTGTCTGGTCATGGGTGAGCATCTGGAGCGCTGGTGCCAAACCAGCAGCGGAACAAGTCCGTCAGAGAAATTTCTTCGATCTGCTGTTGCAACAGTAAACAAAGCGTTGAAAGGGCACTCAGTTCTCATCTTCATCTTCATCTGAAAAATAAAATATGTAGTATATTACATATTTTAGGACAACGACAGGGTGATGTAGTGGCGTATTCGCTTGCAACATTTTGATCCAGAAGCAGGCGATGTGAGGGGGCGTCACAGTCGGCCTTCGCTGCCAGCAGTTCTTTGGTGTGTCCATAAATTTAGACCGCAGCATTGGTCACCTGCGGATATATCCTACCAGTACAGGTTTTAAACAAGCTCTGCTGATCGTCAGTGCTAAAGATACATGCGCCGAGTGCCTCGCTGACCTGAATTAGCCTTTCCATGCCTGTGGCTGGGCCCAAGGACTATCTGTACTTTGAAGAGTGGCTGTCAATCGACTCGTTTTACAAGCCTTTAAAAAAAAAGTGCAGCAAAATGTGAGAATACCGTAAAAAACGCAGTGAAACTTTAATGTTGAAATCATTTGTTGTATCATTGCTATCACAGAAGCTCTCATTAATACACATTAACCAAACTGGTAAAAAATGCACTAATATACGTATACTATTCATCAGACATGCAATAATATACTATTGTACTGAGGCACTGCAAGTACTGCATGGTTTCCATTACCTCAATGCAACAAATAATATTCTTAGAATAAATAATAATAACCATCTTCAATAAAAGATTAGCAGGAATGTCTTAAGGGCAGACTCCTTCTTGCAAGGTTGAGAAATGCAATTAAAGAGAAGCTCCAAATTGCTCAGGCAGAGTGGATTTGTTTTTGTGTTTCCCCAGTGTAAAACCTGGCCTCCTGACGATAGGATACCGGTGCATTGTCACCGTGATTGCACATCCAACATGATGATGGAGAATAAGCTCATTTCAATTTTGTCATGGATAATGTCACCTGATTTTATGCTGCTGAATCTCAACCAAACATCCATCAATATAACCACATAAATCATCCCTGACAGGGCATTTAAAAACAAATAAGCATTAAAATCTTAAATGCAAAGTCACACAGAGCCTTGGCTCGGCTGTGCAGTCACTCGAGCTTGGCACCGGCGGACCTACATTTGGCACCAGATCATCAGCTGTATCTCCTTCTTCTACTTCTATCGGTGTGCACAATTACATTGATTAATAGTGACATTCCATTCATTTTTTTCCATAACTTGCAATCGCTCTCTGTGCAACAATGTAAACAATAAATTGCGGAACACAAAAGAAGATGGACAGCAGTATTGTGCACACACAAGACCTCTCAGGAGGTCCATTGTTGATGAGAAACAACTCTCTGCTACATGACTCACCTATTTGGATGAGCACACAGAATCAGGATGTCATTGAACGTCGATGCACCACTGGCGTGGAGACAGATTTCCTCCTTCATGCATTACACACAAGACTACAGCCAAGAATAATCACTGTGAGTCTGCTCTGCCATTTCCACCACAAATCAAGTTGACTGACTGAATATGTCCTGCCAGAGAAAGATCAGTACTTGTGGTATTTTCATTTTATTTTGTTGTTTCCCATGGCTAAAAAATCATTTTTACCTGGTGAGAAGATGTACCTATTTCCTAGTCCAGCCCTGACTGTACTACTGGAGGCTGCCACCAAGGCTGTTTTCTTTTCCATGACGAGAACTAAAATTCAATAATCTTTAAAAGGAAAGATAATACATGCGGCGTAACCTGATGTGCACAGTGCTGCAGTGATTTCAGTGAAAGTAACTGTTAATCCACATTTATTAACTCCAACATGAGCCACATAGATCCACTCACCTCTGTGAAGTGCAACAAAGCTGACAAGATGCTCCCTGGTGTTTTAGTTGCGTAATTATTGGATAATACAGACACAGGCATAAATGCTTTAGACGGCGTAACTCCCACCCCAGGTTGGAGGACCTCAAATTTTACATACAATGGTGTGTTTTTTGTTGTTCAATTTAAGTAGCAATACCACCAGTAACCACTAGAGGCTTCAGCAGCTCTGGATGTAAACCATAGACTGTATAAAAATATGGACAATGTGTCACCACTTCCTTGTACTCACTAACATGGAGGAGGTAAAGGTTATGTCCTATACTGCAGCCAGTCACCAGGGGGAGCTCTACTTGCTTTGACTTCACTTTTGAGCAGTTCCACTGTCCATCTTTATACTGTCTATAATTTAAAGGCAAAGACTTTAATAAAATTCAATATATTACATCTCATTTAAGGTGCAACCAATCCAGAAAAAAAGGTGATATAGTAAGTGCCATCACATAACACATTTTGTAATTATATTACTCACTTATTTATACATATATCTTCTCATCTAACATGTTCCACAGTAGTTCCCTCTCCATGAAAAGCATGGTCAGTGCATTCAGTCCTGACCCGCTGCATTTTTCAGGAATGTCTTGAATGCTAGCTTACTGGCTGTCCCAGTGAGGTTGGTGCAAGGTCTGCCAAAACCCATTAGATTACATTGCAGCATCTGCTCTTTAACAAAGCAGATGCTAACAGAGCGGCCAGATTTCAACATGGCAGCCATGTTGAAATCCACCCAAATGGGCGGGCCGGCAGTACTCCATGGAACACGATTCATGGGTATGAGAACAGCAGTCAAAGTCCCTGACAGCTAGCCAAGCACTGAGGTTGAATATGGCAGAAAAAGAAATCACCCCAGTGGAGAAATCTTTCCATGTTCTGGCCTTTAGATGCATTATTGTGTTAGTCATACTGGACTTTGTGCATGATACTTCATCGTTTCACTAGTATCTTAAACAACCTACTACATTTTCCAGCTGAATGTCTACTTAGCCTTCTTAATTCTTTTCATCAAATTTTCAGCGCACTTGAGGTTTCAGCATTTATTGATTTTCCACGATGCACCAGCTGAGCCAGAACCACTACAGAAATTATTGTGCATCTCCTTTAGTAATCACAAGTTCTTTCAGTATTTGATGACCATCTTTCTTTAACTGAAACCAAATGTTTTGGTTGTGTCAAACTCCAAATCACTTAAAGGTTTATTGCTGAACATATCACAGCTGCTGAAGCGGCTTCCATATAAAACACAACTGCAATAATGTAATGGCTTTTAAGAAAATAAAATTGTTATAGTCAAAGGTATTGTTGTTACTGTTGCTCGATCCTTCTGAGCTGTGACTCATGTTGGCAGCTGCCCTGTGAGAACAAGACTGCTGCAGGTGCATATGTAAATGAGTGTGTGGCTGGTTCAGTGAGGGGTGAGATACAGTCCATATGAATATGGAGAAAATGTTGACTTGAAGATGACCGTTCTTCCCCGGCATCATGTTTTACTTTCGCTTCTCATCAGTATTTTTCTGTTGCTGTTATCCGTGTTTTCCTGAATTAAAAGTGAAGCAAATGTGGCGTTATTGACCGAAAAAGTCCCATTTCAACGCGCAGCAGTGGAACAATTGTGTTATCACCATGACTGCCGGCTAAATAAACTTTCACTCTTGAGTAATAAAGCTTCAAATTAATCAGGCAAATCGTCTCGTTGTGTTTGCTATCAGTGGCCCAGGCTGCAATGTTTCCTCAATGCACAGCAAGCCATTGCTTTCCGCTCTCCAGGAATGAGCAGACGCTGTTTGGAAACTGTTTCTTCACGTCCTGAATGAGGGATTGAATGGGGCTTTAGCAGAGTTCTCAACAATGTAACATAAATTGAGGCTGTGGGCCCCAGAGGATTCTGGCTTCCTCATTCCAGCCACAATTGGTCACATCTGATGAAAACGAGCACTGAAGCCATTCCTTAAACAGACAATTGGGCTGAATGTGCATTGTTGTCAACAAGACAGGATGGAAACTCGCAAAATTGTAGTGTTATTTCCTATAATATCTCACAATATGCATTAATGCTTAGACTGTTTCAAATTATATTTTATAATGATATATACTGATACAGGTCTAGGGACCCAGATGCCCAAGGAGTCAGGGGGTTCTAAATTACAGCCTCTTTTCAAAAGCACTGTTAAAGTGACAAAGATTTTTATTTTAATATACGTCTGTTAAATCGCCAGAAGAGGTAACATTTGCTCCACTTATGCCTCACTACAATGCTGGAGTACAACCAAAATTTATGAGGACTTGAGTCAATTGACATGCACAGCAACTCTGGAATGCTTGAGATCTGGATGGCAGGATGACGTATGGAAGGAGATTACAGAAGAACAGTGGCAGACAGCCTTTAAAAAGATTCATAGCTCCTCAGTCTGTGCGAGACATGGTCTTCTGCAGTTCAGAAAAGTAAGTACATCACTGGCATAGGTCTAAACAGAAGCAAAGGAAATGATTTCGAGATATACAGGAGATCCTTCATGTGAACGTTGTAGACGTGCACCAGCATCATTAAGCTATGTTGTGGAGTCCTGGGAGGGAACTGGAATCTATCCAGCTGTTACTGGGGGAGAGGCGGGGTACACCTGGACAGGCCGCCAGTCTGTCGCAGGGCTAACACAGAGAGACACAACCACTCACACTCACATGCACACCTACAGCCCATTTAGAGTTAACCAACCTAGCCAGGTCGGCTAACCAGCTTTAGACTATTCAACATCCTTTCACTCACCGGCAATTTTACTCCTTCTCTGGGACCTACTCCTTGACCACACTGGATTTTCTATGCTTGACAGAAACAGTGAATCCACACCACCTGAGTTTGTTTACCTCTGTCAGCCTTGCCTCACCGGTCGAGGAAGAGGTCTCGCGATAATTCACCATGGCATGTATTGCCTCTCTCCCTTCAAGGATACTCATTGTTTGAATCAGTGACTCTGCAAATTACTGGACCAACACCGCCGACCGTAGTAGCTGCTGTTTATTGTCCTCCCAAACCCAACAAGGATTTTATTGATGAATGCTCCTCCCTTCTCTCCCTCCTCTACACCAGCTCTCCCAATGCCATTGTGCTTGGTGACTTTAATACACACATGGACAGCATCAATCATATTCTTACTATGGATTTTAAATCATGCTTGGGCAGTTTTGATTTTCAGCAACACATTCATTTCCCCACCCATTGCAAGGGTCATATACTTAATCTGGTGTGCTGCTCTGGTGTCCCATCTTTTAACTGCTCTTCTACTCATATCCCCATCTTTGGTCATATTTTAATGTCATTCAGTCTAAATTTGTCCATTTCCAAAACTAAACCATCACATATAATCTCTTTTCGTGACATCGAGGACATTAATTTGACAACCCTCACCATGACCATAAAATCACTTCCCAGGATCACCTCCCCTTCCACATCTGATGAATTCGTTCTCCACAGCAGTTTCCCCTCCCTGTTGACCTCACTTGCTCCCATAAAAACCCGATCTGCTCCCTGGTTTACACCTCAGCTCCACCTCCTCAAAGCTAAAGGACGACAAACTGGAATCTCTCTAATAAAACCTGTCTTACGTTCATACGGAAATGTATCACCTCCACATCCTCCATTATAAAGATTCAATCAACACATCCAAATTACAATACTATGCAGGTCTCATCAATGCCGGTCATGGGAATGCTCAGACTTTTCTTTACTTAACAACTATGCTCTCCAGACAATTTCCCCCCACACTTCTACTCTGCTGAACAAAGTAACTCACTCATGAACTTTTTCAATGCTAAAATTGAAAATATCCATCAGCAACTGGTCTCTCACATATTCTACAATTCATTCCCTCCTGCCCTCTACCCCTTTCCTTTCAATGCTTCTGTAATTTAGACCTTCCATCTGTTGCTGATGTATCGGAACTCATCAGAAAATCTAAACCACCCACCTGTTAACTTGACCCCCTTCTGACACCTCTGGTCAAAGACTGTCTCCCCTCCCTGTCTTCTCTTATCACCATCATCATCCACTCCTCCCTCACCTCTGGCTCAGTCCCACCATCTCTCAAATGTGCTGCAGTAATTCCAATTCTTAGGAAACCTGGTTCAGATTCCTCTTTAAAATCATGGAAAAGCCTTGCATTGAATCTTCACTCTCATCTCCCCAACAATAACATTTATGAACAGTTCCAGTGCGGTTTCCTCTCCATCACAGCACTGAAACAGCTTTACTCAAAATTACCAACCACTTCCTCCTGGTAGCAGACTCTAGACTCTTATCTATTCTCATCCTCCTTGACCTGACCACAGCATTTGATATTCTCCCACTCCATCCTTCTCCATAGACCGACATCCATTGGATTATCTAGCACACCTCTGGACTGATTCCGCTCAGCGGCCGAACTCTATTCATTCAATTAAAAACTTTTGCATCCCAGGCATCTCCCATCTCCTCTGGTGTACCGCAAGGTTCTGTCTTTGGTCCGGTCCTTTTTATCATCTAACTCTTTCTCCTTGATCACATAAAAACAATATTCACTTTTACAGCCATGCAGACGACACCCAGCTTTACCTTTCCTCCAAAACACTTGCAAAACACTTTCTCGCGTGTACTGGGCCTTTCTGTGTGGAGTTTGCATCTTTTCTGTGGGTATTCCGGCTTCCACCCACCGTCCAAAGACATGCTTGTTCGGTTAAATGGTGATTCTAAATTGGCTGTAGATGAGCATGTGAGTGTGAATGGTTGTGTGTCTCTTGGTGTTAGCCCTGTGATAGACCGATGACAGGATAGGCTCCAGCAGACCCCCGTGACCCTTAACAGGAATAAACGGGTACAGAAATTGAATGAATGAATTAACTTAACGAACATGACTTTGGACTGTGGGACAGTGCAAACGCAGACACAGGGAACATACAAATTCCACACAGAAAGGCACCAGTCGGCCGATAGATTCGAACCTAGGACCCAGAACCTAACCACCAGAGTGCAGTGCATCACATCAGAAAAATACACTGCTTGACCAAAAATAAATTTTTATGCTTTCGAGCAAATTGAAGGCTTTTTTTCCGGTTAGCCTCACTGATTAGTGGTTTTCTTAAGGCTACACAGCTGTTCAGTCCCAATCTCTTGAGTTCCCTTTGCATTGCACATGTGGAAATGCTCTTACTTTCAATATTAAACATAACCCTGAGTTCTACTGTTGTTTTCAATTTCTTCAATTTGATTTCATCAAACGTTTAGGTGATAGCCGATCACGATCAATCAGGATTTCTTGCTCAAAGACGATGGTTCCCGACTCTCCTTCTAGTTTTAATAATGCGTTGGACAGTCCTTAACCTAATGTCAGTAGTTTCTTCAATTTCCTTAGATGTGTTTTCTGCTTGATGCATGCCAATTATTTGACCCTTTTCAAACAGACTAACATCTTTTCCACAACTACGGGAAGTGTCCTTCAACATGGTTGTTGAAATGAAAAGCTACTCATTGCATCAGTTGGGGTTAAATAACTTGTTGTCAGCTGGAACATAATCACCCATGCAATAATTATCCAATAGGAGGCTTGTACCTATTTGCTTAGTTATATCCGGGTGGTGATTTTCTTTTGGCCAGGCAGCTCTTTTAGTAATTTTGTCAAACATTTTGTATAGACCCACTGATGTACCGTAATACACAACAGGACTATACAGCATATGGTATAATTTGTCAATCTCAATTTGAAACAGAAAACTGAACCATCCGACTAATGGAAAACTAATGAATAAGCTTACGAAAACATGATGAATTGGAAAGGATTACATTTTCCTTTATATTATTTTATAATATCTGGCAAATTCTCGTAGATCTTTTGTTTACTTTTCTTCCCTTATGTTTAATGAGTTGTTCTTGTGGTGATGTTTTGTGCATGTACAACATCATTTTTTTATTAAAAAAAACGACATCAGGCTAATGTAACACCTACACTGATCAGCCACAACATTAAAACCACTGACAGGAGAAGTAAATAACATTGACCATCTTGTGACAATCCAGTGTTCTGCTGGAAAACTTTTGAACCTGACATTCACGTGGACATACACTATATTACCAAAAGTATTCGCTCACCTGCCTTTACTCATTCTATGAACTGAAGTGCCATCCCATTCCTAACTCATAGAATTCAATATGATGTCGGTCCACCTTTTGCAGCTATTACAGCTTCAACTCTTCTGGGAAGACTGTCCACAAGGTTGAGGAGAGTGTTTATAGGAATTTTTGACCATTCTTCCAAAAGCGCATTGGTGAGGTCACACACTGATGTTGGTCGAGAAGGCCTGGCTCCAGTGTTGTATAGTAACGAAGTAAAAATACTTCGTTACTGTACTTAAGTAGTATTTTTTTATATTTGTACTTTACTTTACTACTTTTATTTCTGACGACTTTTACTTTTACTTCACTACATTTTCCGAAAAAAATCAATACTTTTACTCCATTACATTTACCTGAGCATCCTCGTTACTCGTTACAAAATAAGAAGGAACGTGATAGCCAATGGACAATCTTCGTTTTGTTGTAGTGGGACCAGTAGCCAATGATGTTGGAGATACAGGCCGCAAGACATTATCGTTGGTTTACCCCGTTGTGCGGCGGATGAAATCAGCGGCCAGCGGGTACATTTCAAATTAATGGTCGCATTATCATGTCAGTAGTCTCAGACAAGTCGGGTCTCTAATGTTATTTGAAGAGAAGGAGGAAGACAGAGAAGCCTAAAATGTCAGAGATGGAGGTGACTGAATCGGCGACTGAACCTGAACCTGCTGCTGAAACAACCAGCATAGACGACAACGACGACGACAACGACGATGAACACCCGTGGCCATACCTGCAGGGAATGTTCAGCTACATGATGTAGCTGAACATTCCCCGCAGACCCGGTCTGTAAGGATATGTTTGTGTATTTTTGTATATGGTTGGGTTTATGTAAGGAGGCGTTGAAGCTCCTTTAAGTGTCATGTGACACTTTGCAAATTAAACAAAACTTAAAAACTAAATTAAACAGGAATAAAGAAAATGTTACAACTCAAATTTCTGATTGCATTTTATTAACAGTACTTTTTACTTTTGATACTTAAGTACAGTAAATACTAGCTACTTTTTTACTTTTACTCAAGTAATATTCTAGCAGGCTACTTTCACTTTTACTTGAGTAATTTTCCAGTAAGGTACTTTTACTTTTACTCAAGTATGGCTTTTGGGTACTTTATACAACACTGCCTGGCTCTCAGTCTCCGCTCTAATTCATCCCAAAGGTGTTCTATCGGGTTCAGGTCAGGACTCTGTGCAGGCCAGTCAAGTTCATCCACACCAGACTCTGTCATCCACGTCTTTATGGACCTTGCTTTGTGCACTGGTGCACAGTCATGTTGGAAGAGGAAGGGGCCCGCTCCAAACTGTTCCCACAAGGTTGGGAGCATGGAATTGTCCAAAATGTTTTGGTATCCTGAAGCATTCAATGTTCCTTTCACTGGAACTAAGGGGCCAAGCCCAGCTCCTGAAAAACAACCCCATACCATAATTCCTCCTCCACCAAATTTCACAGTTGGCACAATGCAATCTGAAATGTACCGTTCTCCTGGCAACCTCCAAACCCAGACTCGTCCATCAGATTGCCAGATGGAAAAGCGTGATTCATCACTCCAGAGAACGCGTCTCCACTGCTCTAGAGGCCAGTGGCGGCGTGCTTTACACCATTGCATCCGACGCCTTGCATTGCACTTGGTGATGTGTGGCTTGGCTGCAGCTGCTCGGCCATGGAAACCCATTCCATGAAGCTCTCTGCGTACTGTACTTGGGCTAATCTGAAGGTCACATGAAGTTTGTAGCTCTGTAGCAATTGACTGTGCAGAAAGTCGGCGACCTCTTTGCACTATGCGCTTCAGCATCCGCTGCCCCCTCTCCGTCACTTTACGTGGCCTACCACTTCGTGGCTGAGTTGCTGTTGTTCCCAAACGCTTCCATTTTGTTATAATAGAGCTGACAGTTGACTGTGGAATATTTAGGAGCGAGGAAATTTCACGACTGGATTTGTTGCACAAGTGGCATCCTATGACAGTTCCACGCTGGAATTCACTGAGCTCCTGAGAGCGGCCCATTCTTTCACAAATGTCTTGTTTCACAGTCTGCATGCCTGAGTGCTTGAATTTATACACCTGGGGCCAGGCCAAGTGATTAGAACACCTGATTCTGATCATTTGAATGGGTGAGCGAATACTTTTGGTAATATAGTGTATACCACCCACCTAGACCAGATCAGACACCCTCACCCCATAGCACTGACACTCCTTCCCCAGCATCCATCCCCAGCAGGATGCAGCTCTCACAAGGGAGAGCAACACAATCTTAAGAAGTTGGTCATAATATTATGCCTTAGCGGTGTTGGCAGATAAGATCAACAGATATCTGGATATGAGTGCTTGTCATCACAGACTGCAAATACAACCGTTTTCCCACTGCTGTAGCTTGAAATTAAAAGAAACAAACAAGTTAGCTTTCACTGTGAAATAGTCACACCGAGTAAAAGTGTATCTTCAAAAGTGCATCTCAAAAACACAACAGCTGTCTTTTTGCATTGCAGGGAATAATGGAACAAAAAGGAGCGCCCACACTGAGCTGTTAGATGAAAGGCTGCAGATGAGAGGCTGCACACCTCCATCTTCTCAGCAAGGTATCCTGCTCCTTTCACTGTGTCTTGTTGTTTGCAGACTCATTTCATGTGCAACATAAAATATGTACACCGTAATGATGAAAAAGGCTATTGTCTCTATTTAATTCTGTGATTTTGCTTTTGCCTCCAGTAACTTCAGGTGTCAACCAGGACTATTGAGATGTTGAGAAGCTTCTACATGCAGTGTAGAAGCAACCACATACAGACACCAAACAACAAACTGAGCGGCGTGAAACATCTGGGGGCTGGATTCTTTTGCCATTGTTCAAACTAGATTCCACAAGTTCTTCCACCTCCAAACACAAAGAATCTAGCGTTAGATGAAAAGCATCAATATTAAAAGTCAGCAGGCGGCAATAGTTTTATATTTCACCCAACTGTAATAATGTTCTGATCTGAAAAGGCTCAGTTAACTAGGAAGCCTGTCAAAAGCTAAAATATATGCTTCTTATTTATGGAACGTCAATACTATGGACGTTCTGTCTGCAGCCTGCTCCTTTGATTAACTCACTTCATTCGGATCTACTCTCATGGGCTTGTTTTCAGTCCCGACCTCAATCAATGCCGTTTCTGTTTGTTAAACAGTCACATGATGCCGAGCTGTATTTTTTAGCAGCGGCAACATAATCATGTATTGCATAGCAATGCTGTTTCTGGATTATGTATTAGATTCCTTATGTCAGCTGTCACATGAATAAACAGCAGTGTCAGTAGTAAAACATTACAACATGGTTTTTAGTTTTACCACCGTCAGACTTTTACAACATCATATTATTTTATTTTAATAATTTTTTTAGTCCTAAGATTTTCTATTGTATTCTTATTCCCATTTCCAATCAGACTCTTTTAAGTTGGAAGTATTTGGTCCTTTGTAGTCCACTGATGAACTTCATGTCATTGTGAAAGACGAGAAATAAAGTAGAACAATTACTCTAGCAATCTCTCTTCATTAAAAGTAAGTTGTCCCCCGTTCAGAACCGAGACATGTTATTCCCATGACTTTCAGACTGACCTCACTCCATAATGATCCAGTTCTTCGCTGTGATCGTGAACCGCTCTTCGTTCTTATAGGCGAAACAACAGAAGCCACAAATCTCATGAGGATTGTTAAGCTGCTGCGCTGACAGTGATTGTCAGTAACAGTTAATGTGATAGATGGATACAGTCTGAGAGGCTGGTAGGGCAGACTAGCTCACAGTTGCGAACATAAACTTTCATATACTCCCAAAGTAGAAGCCACATTTAAAAATATATCAATGTAAAGACTAATTAGACCACATATGACATTAACAGCTGACTTACCAGGAGTGGAAATAGATTAGATTCACTGAACGCACGCCATCAAGTCCATTGTAGCAAACCGCCAATAACCTGATCATTCACCCAACCAGACGAACACAGGCCCTCTCTTAGCGGAGGTCAACATTATTTCTTCATTAGTCATTTTATTGTTTTCATTAATTCCCTCTCAAATTCCGTCTCCTGTTGAGCAACACTAGCCAATTGTTCCTCACGGATTGCAGCGAATACTTTTTTTCCCCCTCCCGACACAGTCAATTTAACACAAACATGATTTAAGAGGAAAGCAGCAGAAGCACTGCGCTGGTTCATCGCTACTGAAAAACTGATTTGGTGGAAGTGACCAAAGATACTGCTCCCTTGCTTTTACTGTTACTTTTGAAATGACATTTATTACTGTCTGTGGATTAGAAAACACATCTTTCCTCAGCTTTGTAATAAATGTAATAGTACAAAGGTTGATATAAATGTCCACTGTGCTCTGACAACTGACCTGACCGTGTTATGTACTATACACCGATCAGAACATTATGACCACCTTCCTAATATTGTGTAGGTCTCCCTTGTGCCTCCAAAACAGTTGTGACTCATCAGAGGACATGGACATGGGCCTTCTGAGGGTGTCCTGTGGTGTCTGGCAACAGAATGTTATTAGTGGGGGTCTTTGGGTCCTATGGGTTGAGGGGAGGGGCCTCTGTGAATCATCCCACAGAAACTTGATCACTTTGGGATCTAGTAAATTTGGAGGCCAGGTCAACACCTTGTGCTGTTTTTCATGTTTTTAAGCCGTTCCTAAACTGTACTTGTGTTCCTGTGTCTGGCTGTATCCTTTTGGGGATGGCTGCTGCCATCAAGGAGTGTCATTGCTATGGGGTGGGGGTGCCTAGTCTGGTCTAGGTGAGTGGTACATGTCTAAGTAACATCAACATAATTGCCAGCCCCAAAAGCTTACCACCAGAATATTGTATTGTCACAAGATAGTCAATGTTATTTACTTCACCTGACAATGGTTTTAATATTGTGGCTGATTGGTGTACATTCACCCTTAACAAGTCTAGCCTGAGCTCCCCAGAGTAACTGTTGGCACCCTACAAAGAAGCAAAGCATCACTATAACCTATTCTTTATATAGCCATGGTTACTGGACTCCTTGGATTTTCGTAAAACTACTGTGACTCTGCAAAGCAGGTGACCACACAAAGGTTCTCTGCCACTGTCCTGCTCCTGCAAAATGTTTTGTCCGACAATCATCTGTGCTACTGACATCACGCTACCTGTGCTGGTATTAAATACGGGTTGTTGTTCTACCACTGTAAGCTATGTTAACCTAACAAGGTAAAGCCCAAGTGACTCGTTTCACACACTGACAGCTGCCAACACACCTTAGTGGCGACAGGACCGCTCATTAGCGCACCCCTCTCTGCCTTCTTGTCAAAAAATTCCATCCCAACTGTGTCCAAAGCCGAAAGTTCAACATTTTGGTATTTACTGTTGCTGCAGCAAACCACACAGCAGCTCTGGTTTGTTTAAAAAGTTCACACTGTTGCTGTCCGTGTAGCAAACAGAATTGTTTTCCCCCGGTGATGTGTGGTGATTTGAGCCTACGATGGATGATGTATTGGCGATCTGATCGATGGCGGCGTTTGCGGGTATATGCTTACCATGTTCACAGTCTTAGTTCATAATGTTCACATTGTTTCCAAATTAGTATGTAATACAGGTTGAGTAAATTCTGCAGTTTTGCACAAAATGAAAGCAGCTCTTCTGTTTGTTTTTGATTCTTCTGCCAGGACCAAAGCGACTGACTAAGGACTTTTCCATCCCTATAGTTATGATTATTGCATGCAGTAATTTCCTCGAGCAGCAGCATTGCCTCGTTTAAGTTCCACTAATATATATATTGTGTCATATGGCGGAGCAGATGGACCACAAAATAAAACATTAGTTATGAATATAATGCAGAGATTCTGATGCCTCACGTGAAACGGTCACAATGTTGCAGCGGGCCACTCAAATGAATAATTATTCAGACTCCTCTTGAACGGCAGCCTGCACACTAAACCTTGAGAATCAGCGGAGAGATAAGTCGCTGCACCTGCTGCATACACCAAACCGAATAAAAGAACAGGAAATTATATCACAGAGTTTTTCATCATGTCTCAGGTCCAACGGAGAACATTTTCACAAGGAGATCAGGTTACCGGATCAGCCGACTCCTGCCGCCTTGTAGTCAAAGTGGCAAGAATCATTTATGGTCACACAGCAAGAAACACTGATTATAAAGAGTGATCTGACTTTAAGATGAAGCATTGTGAGCATGCTGCAAACAAATCTCCAGCTATGAATGCTGTGGAAGATTTCCAACTTTGGTGTTTTTTGTCAAACTTTTTTTTTTATCTCACCTTCATGTAACCAAGGTTATTCCTGAAATAGAAATATATTGTACTAAAGGTACAAGGACGGTGATAAAGAGAATTAAAGCATCAAAACCAGGTATTAAAACAAAACCTTGGAAAACTACTCATACGAAATATAATATTTCAAATCCTAAAAGAGAATTTCACACTTATTGATAAAGTCTCTTGGAGGCACTTCATGTTTCACTGCTGTAGGTGTGAGAGTCTCAGTTTATCTGGATGGCAAAAAAAGACAAGGACAGAGTGGCCTGTACAGTTATTGTGGTGTTGAGAGATCATATCATTTTAACTGCCTGGACAATGGTGATTTTTCACCATTAGGTTCCATTAGTTTTAGTTTTAGACCTTATCAAGGAAATTATCCGGCGAAATTTTCATTCACAGCATGTGAGAAATGGTGGTGATAGGGTTAGACAGACGGCCTAACAGAGGTTGGTATGACCGAAGAATATCCAGGAAAGTCACATAAAGGGTGGAAAGCTTTTTGAAATATTCTACTACAATGGTAAAACTAAAATGCGAGCTTGGGAATAAATCAGATGAAAAAATACAGCATCCAGGGAAGGGGCTGACATTTCTGCTCTTTTCTGTATCAAATATATACTACTCTTTGACAAGCAAAGCATACACCAACCAGAAATAACATTAGGACCATCTTCACAACACATATTGTGTTGCTGTCAAAGCAGCCCTGACCCATCGAGGCATGGACTCCGCTAGATCCCTGAAGGTGTGCTGTGGTACCTGGCACCAAGATGTTAGCAGCAGATCCTTTGAGTCCTTTGAGACCACAGTTGCTCTTTCAGATTGAGATCTGGAGAATTTGAAGGCCAAGTCAACACCTCAAACCATTCCTGAACTGTTCTTGCTTCGTGGCAAGGTGCATTATTTTGCTGAAAGAGGTCACAGCCATCAGGGAGTACAGGGACTGTTACTAGGTAGGTAGATGGTACATGCCAAAGTAACATCCACATGGATGGCAGGACCCAAGGTTTCCCAGGAGAACACTGCCCAAAGCATCACACTGCCTCCGCAAGCTTGTCTTTCTCCCATAGTTCATGCTGGTGCCATGTGCTCCAGCGTGGCGCTTTCTACGGTGGACAGGGATCAGCATGGGCAACCCAATGCGCAACACACTGCAATGCACTGTGTCTTTTGACAGCTTTCTATGAGAACCAGCAATAACTTCTTCAGCAACATGAGCTAACTTGTCTGTTGAACCAGACTCCCCCAGGTGCATCAATAAGCCCTGGCCCCTCTGACCCTGCACAGTTCACCAATGTTCCTTCCCTGGACCACTTCCACATTGACACTGACCACTGCAGACCAGTTTTGGAGATGCGCTTACCCAATCATAATGTTACGACCGATCGGTATTCACACACAGATAAGTGTTGGAATTATTATATTCAGTAAGTCTGGGTGGTTTGGACAAAGGGGAGCTCTTGTAGCGACGGCTGAGTCCTCTGAAGCTTTTGAATAGTTCAGCCACGCTTTAGGAAATTGGCTTAGTCACTCTACTTCTTCTAATGAGGCTGTGCCACTCTGTCGTCTCATGTCATGAGGCTGGAGCCGGAGAGCCATTAGTCTGGCTTCGGCTGCATTCACGCCACATGACTGAACATACGTTAAGGACCAGGGAACATTCATGGCATCAAACAACTCAAAGCGACATATAAATAGAAAGCTGGTCATGTCAGAGTTGGAAATACTTTGCATCATCTTACAGTCTGGTTTAATCTTTAATCTGACGTTGGTTGACGTTAAAGGCTTGCTTGCTTTTCAGACATCTTTGCATTATAAATCACCAAACATAATTATTGTTAACACGTTGTGCATTTATTATTATGATAAGTCTGGTAAAGAGAAAGACCGGTAGAGCTAAATGTGTCAAGCTGACTGATGTACGTATTTCTTACATTTTAAAGCTTCTGGTTGTGGCTTGTGAGGATTTCCCCATTCTGAACAATTTGTCCAAGACCTCTTTGCAGCTCTCCACTGGTTGCTTAGCAACCACCTGATGACAAGACCATGGGACGTCACTTTGCCCGACTCCTGGTCACTAAGAAATAAAGTCAGCACATAAACACCCCTAAAACCACAAAGTTCCTAATGATAGCATCTAAACATGCTCCTTTAGCTGTGCCATGGTTTGACTAAATTACGTTTCCTGCCGCTCCAAGAAGCACCCGGTTCCAGGTGGGTAACACATTCACTAAAAGGAAAACACAGACGGTGATGCAGGGGCTTATGTTGCAAAGCCAGACTACATAATGATGCCGCGTAGGACCCCCACTGTAAGGACGCTCAAAGCAGACATTATGCCTCCTAAGCACTGGAAACTTTTGACAGTGAAGCTGATGGGCACTATTCTCCCACACAAAGAAAATGGAGGAGCATCTCGCTGCTCAGGAAAATATGAAAGTGGGCGGTGGTGGAACACCTCTAAATAAAATCTTGGAGAAGAGCACGTATCAAACGTTAAAGATAACATTTTGATGTTTTTTTTTTTTCGTGACTTCATTTCTGAGTTGTCATAGTTTCCAGTTTCAGTCCAACATCAGATATCTTGTACTGTCAGCATACACCGATCAGGCATAACATTATGACCACCTTCCTAATATTGTGTAGGACTCCCTTGTGCCTCCAAAACAGCTGTGACTCATCAGAGAATGGACATGGGCCTTCTGAGGGTGTCCTGTGGTGTCTGGTAGCAGAATGTTTTTAGTGGGCATCTTTGGGTCCTATTGGTTTGAGAGCTAGTGAATTTGGAGGCCAGGTCAACACCTTGTGCTGTTCTTCATGTTTTTAGTTTTTAGTTGTTCCTAAACTGTATTTGTGTGTGTGTGCCTGTGTCAGGCTGCATCTTGGGGATGGCTGCTGCCATCAAGGAGTGTCATTGCTATGGGGTCGGGGTCCCTGGTCTGGTCTAAGTAGGTGGTATATGTCCAAGTAACATCCACAGGAATGCCAGCTGCAAAGGTTTCCCAGCAGAACATTGCATTGTCACAAGATGGTCAATGTTATTTACGTCCCCTGTTAGTGAGCATAATGTTATGCCTGATCGGTGTATAATGGCTAGTATGTTCATATTTACAGATATACGCAACAAAAATGATGCTTTTTATAAAATTGTAATCTATAATGCAGTTTTAAGCTTCTTAAATCAACAAATTTCACAACTATGTTTAGTCTATAGTCATGTCCAGTGGAGCTGTTACTAGTCAGCTGCTCAGCTTGGCTTTCCTCTTCTCCACCTTCTTCCGTGTCTGCAACCCTGGCCAAGACCAACAAGACTATTGATGCCCCTGAGAAGAGGCATGCTGCAACAAACCCAAGAGAACAGAGGGTCATTTTTCAGGCAATATGTTTTCTTTTCACTCTCCTTCCTCTTTTATTTCACAAAACCAAAGGAATAGAGCCAGAGAAGTTCATTCATTTACCAGCAGGCTGAGGAAAATGGATGACGGAGCAATTCTGAAACAAAAATCAGAACAATAAAATGGGAAACAAAAGGGGCCGCTCGTCCTGCAGGCGAAGGCGAGTCCTGTCACAATGGAGAAGTTTTTCGAAACAGCTCCCGCTGAGGCCCTCCCGCACCTGGGAAGAAAATGAACAGCGGAAAAAAAAGATTAGTTTCATAAAATAAAGCCCATACAGCGAAAGATGAAGCCACCATATGGCGAGGCAGTGGGAACAGGTTGGAAGCGTGCGCGGGGACGGGGGACAGATACGGAGGCTTAATGGGACTCAGCTGCTGCTCCTTGTCTCATCAGGCCGCCCCTCACCTCTCCCCGCCTCCTGACCAACAACCTGACTCGGCCCCGGTTGCCACACACATCCATCTTTTAGTGTCCTCGCTCCTTTTTGCACCTTTTGTTCTGATATGTTTGAATATCGGGTTTTCTTCGTTCATTTCAAAGCAAGAAAACAGAGAAATCAGAAAAAACCTGAAGCATCTCTCCCTTTGCCGCCTCTCACAGCACTGATATGGAGAATAATTGTGACGAGTATCGCAGTTCACTTCAAAGACTTTCTGCAGGATCCTGTGGCAACAGGGCAAAACAAGAAAAAACGTCTTAAATCCCAGATGACTATGCTCCCTGGAGATGAACACTAGCTTGATTTTCAATTGTGCAGCAAAAGTACTTAAAAAATCTCCGAATACATAAAGAATAACGAGCTTATGAGTGATATCATATTTGTTTTCATAGTGTGTTGTGTGACAATACTGATACCGACAACCCACACCGAATAGTCCTTCAAGTTAACACAAGATAGTTCCAAATTAAATGAATATTTAAAATCACAGCTTGAATCAAGCGAACGCCGCACCTATAACAACTATAATTCGGTCCTCTTGCATAACAATGAGGACTTGTTTTTTCCTCTACATTCATCAACCTCCCGCTGCTTTCCGCTCTGAGAGAATGTCGGATGCCTTGCCAAAAGTGTTGCCATCCTCTCCCGCTGATAGAATGACGACTCCCCCAATAGGTGAAGTTTTGCACCTTCCAGGAATGAGACAAGTCAACCATAACAACCAGTAGAGCACTGTGGGAGCCCTGCAGACAGCATGTCCACTTCTTTTTTTTTTTTTTGCTATTCTGCTCGAGAAGAGCAAAACCCAACACAGCGCCTCTGGCCGCCAAACCAGCTCTGGGCTGACGTGAACCCCAAGGTTCCACCCACTGTAGAACCATGTCAAGTCCTGCCTTCAGCATTTTTAGAAAGATTAATGAGCGAACCCACTCCGAGACTCCCCTGCTTCATCTCTCACTCTCCGCGTAATCCAGAGGGGTTTCAGTCATTACCTGGGATGCTAAACGGGTGAATTTTACTTCAAAGTCTCCGATTTCATAAACAGCCTTAATTCCTGTAATTACAGCCCAGCACACTTACATAAGCCGCAGTCTAATTTTGTCACAAGATATTCACTAACTGGACAAAATGAGGATTTATTCATAATAAAAAGGGGGTTTATTTAATTACTGATTTTTTTATTCCTACTTTTTTATGCAAATCAGTCACTTTGCATTCCCTGGTTTGGATTATGGGTGATTTGCAAACCTCTGTCTGGTATACAAACAGTTACACAAAGTAAGATGTCACACAATTAGCCATTGCACCATCTGTCTTCTGTCCAGTCTTCAATCCCAGTTGTATTCCCTCATTTGTTTATCCACCGGTGAACAGATTGGTCCCGCGATCCCCAGAAGATAGCTCCCCACCTGTCCTATGACAACTCACATAAACAGAAAATAAAATAAAAAGAGCTGAGACATATTGTAGTTATACTTGAATTCATCATCATAAAGCTTTTATAGCCGGGCTTTGCAGACTGTCACGCAAATACACTGTTTCATGTGTTGTGAGGTGGGAAAAATGCCCCCAAACTGTAAAACAAAGGTTAACAACGGACATGCAGAATAAGAGAGAAAAATGTTCCAGGCCTGTCAAGCCAAGTAACATTTATTCGTACGGCCCAAAATCACAGCTGTTCAACGAACCAACAACGCCGCAGAGCCACGCTAGCCTATGGGATCTTACAACACCATGTAATCACAGCGTCCCCCCCGTCTCAAATCTGACAGGGGACCTTTACCGTGCGACATTCCTTTTAAGTCAACCTTCGTTTCCAGTCACCTCTCCACTTTTCACTCTAAAGTACGGGTGAAAATACTTTAGAAATGTCACAACAGCTGCGGGTTTTTTTTGTTTTTTTTGACTCAGCTCTTGGAAAAAGAAAAAAGAATGTCTGTAAACGGACCCTTCATGCCACCAGATTTCTTGAATGAAGAACGTGGAATGTCACAAGTGCAGTTTAGAATTTAGATACTGCTTGCGTTTTAACGCTGAATACATAATCCACTGTGTTCATGTTCCGGGTTAGATCCCTTCAAAGGTCACGTATAACAACTGTATGCTGTTATGTTAGTCTATTCCACGTATGATAATACATCGGCAGTTGATAAAAGACTCTATAATCTTTGGATCAGCTTCTTGTACGTGTTCCTTATTGCTGTCAGACACATTTTACACGCTAGCCTCAAAAGGTATCATGGCAGCGTGTTGATTTGTGAAGAGTTGAAGTCCAATATATCTCACAATTAAGATTTAACATGACCCAAATCTATAATATTAATGTATAATAATAGTTTCATAATGAAAACTACTGCAGAAAGAGTTCAGCGTGCTGGGGATGCCCTTCTGTTGGAGGAAAAACACAATGGTGAGGCTGCTAGATGAGGGAATAAAGGCAGGATTTACGGTCTAATCCACCGCTTTGAGTCTTATTTGAACTGCCTGACCCTTCACCAATAGTCACGCCGCTTTTCAGTGGCTTCACCAGCACTGTCCCTGAGCCAATTACCAGTTTGTTCTGATTAACACATTTTTTAGACCTTCACAGGAAGAGAAAGTTTGCTAGTAAGTCACCACAGGCCTTGTGAAGACGGGCCAGAAGTCCACCAGGAGTTCACCCTCAGTGCCTTCATTGTTGTCCAGCTGTGAGACGATGTGATGTGATGCAGACGCAGAGAACGTCTTTTCAGGGAAATCGAATTGATGCGCCCTACTGATTCATAACAAAACTATTACGATATTAAGATCTAACCATTTCCTGATGATTTAAGTGTTTACAAAGTGCCGTCTTTGGTCTTCAAAGGAAAGCTGATGGTAATAATGAAGCTTTATTATTCATGAGCTCCAGTGTGTTTAAGCCAGACTCTTTTCATAGAGCTGATATTTTTCAGCAAAGCGTTTCATCGGCTCAGACCTTTCAGAGTAACGGATGCAGACGGTGACTAGAAAAAAAAACAGAGCGAAGAAGAGATGACAGGCAAAATGACACGAAGCGTGCTTCTGAGATATTAGAAATAAGACATTTGGTGATATTCCAAACATCCCCAGCAACCCCCACCCTCCCCTACCGGCTTTTATTAGCCCGCAAACCTTTGGTGGACATCCTCCTCGGCCGTGCTTCTGAACTTAAAAGTCAAGCACATTACCCGAAGGACATCCACTCTGGCAGTAAAAATGTTAACGTAAAGTTATTAGCTATCGCTTCCCATCCGCAGCCATTTCCATTCGGCCCCGTAAATGTCAGTAGATATGGAGATGGTGCCACCGAAAGCAACCCATGCTTTTGTTTGTTCCTTTTTTTATATATATATATATTATTATTTTTTGCAGTGGCTCTTTAGCCCTTGTACCACAAATGACCCTTTTTTGCAATAATGTTCCTGACATTATACCTTTGTTATTCACTGACGTGTGTCCTTTTGTATGATAGCTGCAAATGGGAAGAAGCCGAACAAGTTCAAAAGAGAATTGGTGTGTGAGACGCATGCTTAGAGACACTGTGTTAATTGTCTTTCCAGAAACGCCAACAACGCGAGCTGAAAGGAAAAAGACTTGCAGTTGTCATACAGTTTGCAGATTTCAGATTCATTTCCCCGCAAAGATGGTATGAAATTATCATCATAATAGTAGTCATTACTTTGTGTCAGTGAATGGCTGCTTGGCTCAGTCTGCTAACATTCAGGGACAGGGACTCAGCGAATGATGAATGTTGTCAGGGCGAGCAATTCATTTTGGTAACTCGGGTCAGCCAAGGGAATGAATGGCACGATGGTTAGAAATGATATTAACGTTTCTTTAATTTCCTGTCAATTTGAGACTTCCACTGGGCTAATAACAGAGACAATGTTTGTTTTTATTAGCGAGCTCCTTCCTCTAAAAGGAAACATTCCCTATTTTCTGGAGAAAAAAAAATGCATCCAGTTTTGTTTCTCTACAATGGCCATTCGCTAGTTTGCATGTAAATACAATGAGATTTTCTAAACGACTCCTGTCTCTTGAGTTTTTATGAAAGCGCTCGTGTGGTGGAACAAATCAATTCCAAACCATCCGAGGGCTTTTCTGATTTTATGTCTTCTGCAGCCCTTTGACACCAGAGCAAATAACAGCAGAGGAGCCTCAGGAGGAGGTACATGTTTCTATTAAGAACTCACTCATGTAAACACAATTTTATTCATAAAACATGTAAGAAAAAAAGAAAGAAAACACGTTCTCGCAGCCTGTGTTCATACGCAGAGATTTCCAGGTAGTACTCGATAAGGGTGGCACTAAGTGACAGGTAATTATAGTCAGTTTGATCATACACTGATTCTCTGACGGGAAACAGGAAGGAACCCACTGGTGGTTGAGATTTTGATACGTTACATTAAGATATGTCGATACACTGATCAGCCACAACATTAAAACCAGTGACAGGAGAAGTAAATAACATTGACAATGCAATGTTCTGCTGGGAAACATTTGGACCTGGCATTCAAGGAGTTATTTAAACATGTAGCACCCACCTAGACCAGACCAGGCACCCCCACCCCATAGCAATAACACTCCTTTATGCCAGCAGGATGCAGCCTGACACAGACACACACACAAAAACAGTTTGGGAACAACTCAAAAAACACGAAGAACAGCTCAAGGTGTTGACCTGGCCTCCAAATTCACTAGATCCCAAACTGATCAAGTATCTGTGGGATGATCCACAGAGGCCCCTCCCCTCAACCCATAGGACCAAAAGACCCCCACTAACAACATTCTGTTGCCAGACACCACAGGACACCCTCAGAAGGCCCATGTCCATTCTCTGATGAGTCACAACTGTTTTGGAGGCACAAGGGAAACCTACACAATATTACGATCATAATGTTATGCCTGATCAGTGTATATAGTTAATCAAAAGTTTATCAGAGACACTGGCATGTGAATAGAAGTGGGTGATTGCAGTCAACACAAACACGTTCAACACAAATCAGAGCAAAAGAACTATCCTCAGTGTCGCACAGCATCTCAGATCTGAATTGGGTTTCTCTGTGACCATTTCCCTCCCTTCATTTACTAATATTTACATCTGGTCCTGCAGCTGGCCACAGAAGAATGAATTAACCTGTGAATGAATCATCATTCATCCCGGGCCCGAGCGCTCGGCGCCGATGGA
Source organism: Planiliza haematocheilus (assembly GCA_005024645.1). Classification (NCBI taxonomy): domain Eukaryota; kingdom Metazoa; phylum Chordata; class Actinopteri; order Mugiliformes; family Mugilidae; genus Planiliza; species Planiliza haematocheilus. The sequence continues at coordinate 1,874,924 of SRSE01000764.1, forward strand.
ATTTACATAAATCCCACAGTAATTTTGGAATCATTTAAATCTAAATAGCAAAGGGCCGAATAATCAACAAGTAATGAGAAGTAAAATTGGTCATCTGTTCACATCTTTCACTATCAGCTTCATCAGCAGGCATGGCTGCTCCCTTTCACTGCAAACAATCATCTTTAGAGGTCAGCCCATCCCGCCGCCTCCCCCTTCTATTTAGTTAATTTTACCAAGAGGCATGAATGTATCAGTTCATACTGTATTACTCATCACTCCCGAGACAGAAAGGCTAAATAGCAGCCTTATTAATTTATTCATGTGAGCTGTCTCTTCCTTTGCTGCACAAATGCAAATGCGTGCTTGATTAGGCTTTTCATTTTCATTTTGTGGAATGATCAGGTTTATCAATTAAGGAATAATGTGATTTTCGAAAGAATGATAATTTAACAGTAATTTCGAGTCTGTTTATGTAAGGAATAATAATAATACAAAAATTTAATCCAGTTAAGCTGCGTGAATCACGCATTCAGCTGGAAAAAGTATTAATATTAGAAATATTAAGGCTAAACAAGCAGCCCTGCTTTTTGTTGAAAACACTGATACTTCTGATTGAGAATTTAAAACCCTTTATTGTTTCAGTTTAGAACAAATAAATAAAAAAAAAAAAAAAAAAGAAAAAATCACTGCAACCTTTATTCGTAGTTAAATTTGAAGTCGGACGTTTCTCACAGAACTGCATCTCGGTATTTGTTGTACACTTAAAAAAAAAACAACAACACATATGCATCAACCCACTCCTAATCTTTTTACTAATTATTTAACTGTGGAAATTTCATTCAGATTAAACCGAACGAGTCAGATAATTACTGCCTCCGTTGCGTGACGCTGCACATTTTTTTTGCATTTTATAATAATTCAGTTATTTATTTGGAAGAGTTCAAGTATGACCAGCTATATCTCTATTACATATCAAGCTGAGGATGTTTGTTGTGGTTGAAATTTTTTACAATTATTTGAACAAACACAGAAATTCAAAGCATCTGTGGGACACACTATAACCAGTGTGACAAACTGTCTGTATACACACTAGCCAGTTCATTAGGTACACCAGAGTAACAAATGCGTTCAAATATTACATCCCTGCACTAGATCTTAGCTTCATGGAGGTTATGGCAACGACTGAGAGAGCTGCTGATTCAACCGTGTTTTCACGTTATGTTTTATTTTAACCACCCCATTGTAGTTCATTACAAAAACACTAGTCTTGAATTAATTCCAGTTTAACAGCACCACATACTACATCCTCCAGAATGATCATCCAGTTGAATTAGCACCAGGACTGTTACGTTGGAATTCATATGTTTTAACGAGCGTACCTAATGACCTGGCAAGTGAGTGCAGAATTCTGCGATAGTGTAAAACCGCATCTACCACTGGTTTTAAACTCTGGTCAGGACTGAATCAAATAAGCCTGAAAAAATACAGAGACAAAATTAAAAAGTGACTTTCCAAAGAATCCAACACAAACAAACAAACAAACCAAAGAGTCACGAAAGAAAACCTGCCCACTGTGGTGAAAATATTTGCGCAGGAAATGGTCATGTTTCCTTTGTCAGACAGCCGAGCCCAACAACACTTGCCAGCGTGCCAAGCTCCAGTATCATCCCACTTCCCATTAGTCATACTGTACGTGACTCTTGGTTTTTCCCTTCATAAACTCTCAATGAGAGAATGATTACATATTTCTACGTGGCTGGCAGTGCAAATTATTAGCATACTGGTAAATGACTTTCTGTAACAAAGTAAATACCAAACTAAGCATGCAGAACAAACACTTGGGGCAAACGATATCTTCAGAAAAAAAACAGAGCAATGGGCTCTTGAGGAACATTAGACTAATTCTTGCATAGGTTTACATATGACAGATCTACTGCTGTGACTGTGTGAAGTTTGCGAGGACAGAAATCAGCATCACCAGTATTTAACACGTCTGAATGTGCAGCAGGGGTGAGCCTCAGTGATGCCTCAACAGTGCCACCTATTGGTGAAAGTGAGCATCTTCCCTCCTGTTCAGATGGATCTGAAGCAAAATAAATCTGACACATATCAGAAATATGGAATAGAACTAGGACCGCTTCATTGGTTTTCTGTACATTCTTGCGAGGAAATATCTCTCAGCTGAATCCTTTCTGCTGGCATCAGGCTTTAAAGTCCGAACACTTCCGAACACACTTGAGAGCTTCTCCTGCAGTTTATGGGTGAGGCTGCCGTCCCAGTATTTGCAAAGCAGAGATCCCTGGGGCTGTAAGATCTTCTCGGCCAAGTCTATCAAAGACAAACACATGGTGATGAGCTTCTCGTGGTCCATGTCTCTGAAACCGCTGGCGTTGGGCGCCATGTCGCTCAGGATGACATGAGCCCCGCCGCCGGGGAGAAGCTCCAGCAGCTTGGCGTGCGTGCCAGGGTCGGTGACGTCGTGACTGCACAGGAAGTAAGCGCCGTCCAGAGGAGGTATGTGAAGCAGGTCAATGCCCACGACCGTACCGCGTGATAAATCTGGGTCTAGAATAAAAGGACAGTTTGCTAGTGCAATTTTCAAGCTTCATGTGACTGCAATTAATAATGATAACACTAAGAAGGAGAAGAATTGATCCTTTACAGATCCCTCATGGGGAAACTGCTCCTCTGCGGACAAGGAGCGGAGCCTGTAACGTTATGGTCCCCAGTCTGCTTCTCTAACCACTACTCCATGTCCCCCGCCATAAAAGGTGCTGTCTAGAATCAACCCTGAGCCCCTGCACTGAGGTAAACAGCTTCGGTCTATTGGTGCCTCTCAACCAGGGGAATTATTGGGGTGCCCCACACTGATAGGGTCATAGTTAAAGACAAAGAGGTGTCTGTAGATGTCAGTCTACTCCCTCTGATTCAATTCTATATTTAAAACAAAAAAGTTATTATATAGTAAGACGACAGCTGACACAATTTTAAAGATGACTTCTTAAAGGATTCTTAAGCAGAACAATTAACCGATATGGGAACTTGAAAACTACCTGAATCTATTATCAAATGAATCTAATGTCTTCTTGACTATTAGATACTTGGTTAATACTAATATGATAATTCCATAGCAGTGTTTTGCAAAATCTTGTTTGTGAGTGAATTAAATATGTTATTTATGGCTTTTCCTGCTTCTGGACAGTTATAAGTTTACTATGAATTCATTTCAACAGAATCTATCACAATCAATATCAAATTTGCTTTTATCATTTTTTTTATTGTGTGCCAATTTACTGCTCACATAACAGATGTTCAAATTAGTCAATTAGTCAATAGTCAAATTAATTACATCATCTGTTGATGTTTACAACACACCATGAATCAGCACGTTATACGCACCTTAGTTATACAGTACTTGTATTATAAATACTAAAATATAAAGGTCATGTGCATGAACAGTATCATCTCCTGCATAATACACTTGGTTTGGTTTTCTGAGTTGCTCCCTGTACGTTATCCCAGAACTCAACAGCAGTGGTGTTTCATAATTACTTAGAGGTATAACATAAAAATGAGTCACTCTTTGCTGTACGTCATCTGTCTAAATGAGCTGAAGAAAAGATGGAGAACCTAAAAGAAACAATCACTCAAAATATCATCAAAAGTTGCATTTGGAGTTAAATCATGCCCTTTTGACATATTGATTTTGGTATGGCTTTGTACTGCCTGGTGTCCCTGTTATTCTGTCCACTACTGTCTCGGAACCTTTCGTCTCACCTGTCCCGGCTGAGTTGACCCTGTGCACAGCCACCTGGCTCCAGGCTCCAGGTGCAGCTCCGCAGTCCACCACACTGTATCCGGGCTGTAAAAGGCTGAACTTGTCATCTATCTCCAGCAGCTTGAAGGCGCTTCTGCACCGGAAGTTTTGAGAGTGAGAAGCTTTGACATACGGGTCTTTGAGCTGCCTCTGAAGCCAGCGCTGCTCCGCGGGAGTTTTACCCTTCAGCTTCTTCAATAAACACACTGTGGAGTGAAGACATCTCCTCTGCGAGAAGGACCACATTGTTATTACTGAGCGCCGGGGTCATGTGGAACGACTGCTAAACTGCGCTTGCGTGGAAAGACAAATCCCCATTGGCCAAAAACGAATACCTAGCGTGTAACATCTATATGCGTCCCTTTACTGCAAAACACCAACGCCAACTGTTCCCACCAGCGACTGACATACATATAATAAATTAAACGTGTCCAAAATGGAATGCTAAGAATTGTAAGGGACTTAAATTATATGTATATAGCACGCACCGTAATATATAGTACACTTTCATCTGTTTTTTTTTGCTATCGATAAAGTGTTTGAGTTAATGTGAATTCCCCCTCTTTGAATATATACTTGTATCCTATTGCTTTCTACCTTTTCTTGTTTTAGATAACTTTCTGCATTTTAATCATCAGTCTTATATCATAACTATATCATAAATCTTACTGTAAATATAATATTATATATTTCATTACATGATATTGTTTAATAACAGTACTTCTAATAATAATTAGTAGTAGTAGTAGTAGTAGTGTTATTATATAATTATTTATTTGATCACATTGTGGTTATCCGAAATTAACACGTATTGTTGTGGTAGCATAGTCTTTGGTTGGTATATTGGGTACATTGACCTGCATTGACTGCAGAACATTGACCCGCTCCGTAAAGTTTCTGGTCGAACACAATACAGGGTAACACGGGATAGCAGATCTTGAAAGCAAATAGTAGATCTCATCATGCTCATCACGAACTCTCACGTTCATCGGACCAATCCTGACTCTTTACGTATCAGCGCAAGGTGTGATTACGTATGTGGAGCCGCACGCGGGAGTCCTTCAACGTGAAGTGTTGTGTTGTTCCACAGAAGCCAGATTTTTTTTTACTTTAGGCCATTAGCCACAACTTAATTTCGACAATTGCACACTGTAAAAGCTACAGCTCAACTAAGCAGGTAATGAAGTTAGCACTAAAAATGTCTAAACAGTTGCAGCTGATATTGCTGTAGGTGTACAGTATACTGTACATAATGCCAATGTACATCCTCCACACAGTGAGTTGAGATGCTGAGCTCTAAGCTGCTGACCCTGGTGCTGGTGGTCCAGCCGGGCAGAGTCCTGCTGGGCATGAAGAAGAGGGGGTTCGGGGCTGGGAAGTGGAACGGCTTTGGGGGCAAAGTTCAACCAGGTGAAACCATTGAAGATGCTGCTAGGAGGTAAATTAAATAGTTTACATGTGTGTGTTTTTTATTTTTATTTTTTTTTATTTTTAATAAACTTCCTGTATTTTAAAATTGCTCTTCATTAGAAAGAATGGGCTGTATTATTTAATGTGGTTTTGTTAGCCACAGGGTGCACAGGGTAACTAAGGTGCTTTTCCAGTGTAGTGCAGATTAATTAGGATGAAGCCTGCCCACTAGGGTCGGTGTTATTTCATCCACACAGTTGGTAATTTGAGGAGCAAGCAGGATGCAAGGTTTAATACTCTTGATACCGAAAGCAGGGGAAAAGTCATTTATGTGCTCGACATAACACTCCTCATAGATTTTAGAATCGCTTGAAGGAAAAAAAACAAAAGCTTGACAAGATTGAACTGATTTCCCAATCTGTACATCAGGTCCACGGTAGATATTGTGACATCAAAAGCTTTTTGACATTACACAATGCCACGCTGAATGCTGTCACACTTTTAACATGGATTAATCCAAGCAAAACATCCCAAGACATGATGCTGCATTTTAACAACCAAGGCCATTGTGCACACGTGGTTGTGCACAAGGGGAGAAAAGAAAAAAGAAAAAGATTGTCTGGTTTGTAATTTGTTCAAGAAAGTGTTGAATACAGACAATGTGCAATCAGTTATCTGCGGGAAGTTGAAGGAAGGAAGCCCTGAAAGCAATCAGGCCTTTCCCAGGCTGTTTTCCCCCCAGACATGTGGCCCAACAGACTGTGTGGGGGGAGTTTTTAGGATACAAAATATATGTAATATCTCAAAGCTGTTTTAGTCATAGTTCCTCCTTTTTGTAGTGAGGGCTTTTGTGCGAGAACAGGGATGTATGTTGGCTAAAGCTTACTACCACTCGTGGCTGAATTGAAAAATTCTGAGTGGAATGGAACTTTAAATCATGATTACACTGGTTGCTGTCTTGATGACATGGCCAAAGAGGATCCCTTGGTGTACTTGCTGCATTTTTTTATTTTTTATATATTTTTTATAAAATAAGTAAAAGAAAAGGTCACTTATGTGATTTATAAGTCACAAGATTTGAAAGTTTTAGACATATATCCTATCATAATGTTTTACTAGGAATAGTCTGTTTTGCTAGAGAGCTATCCAGAATGATCCTGGTAAGTGATATCGTGACCTTTTTTTAGTTGCTTTTCGGGTCCGTGTTGAGTGACCTGGAAGTTTATTTTTAAGATACACATCATCAAGAATTCATTTGATGTTTTTTTTCCCCCCTTTTAGAGAACTTCTGGAGGAAAGTGGGCTCACGGTGGATGCGCTCGAGAAGGTCGGAAATATAAAATTTGAATTTGTCGGAGAGACGCAGCTGCTCGATGTCCACGTTTTCAGAGCTGACTCTTACAACGGAGAACCGACAGAATCAGACGGTATGATTTGAAGTGTGCGGAAATGAAAGTGGCATAATTTAGCTAATTGTGGTAACCGGGACCAGGATAGAGCCGAGAGGAAGCGAGGGGATGATTACAATACAAAATAAAATTAAAGCGAGACAGCTGTTGAATTTACAGACAAGTAGGTAAATGAAAATAAAGCTAGTCTTTGCAGAACCAGTGCTAGAAAAACACGCTTGTGTTTATTGGGAGTAGTGTATAGAATAAAACCAAATCTTTAAACCATCATTAAAAAGAGAAGTGGCATGTCCTTTGGCATTCAAGAGGAACTTAAGTTTGACGCGTGAAACTCCAAGTAACTGGACGGTAATCCAACAGAAACTCTATTTTTTGACTTCCTTTTATGTTACGTCAGTGGCAGGGATAGTTCTTCATTGTCAATAAAGTTTAGATAATGGGGCCTTCTGGTTCATGGTTTGTCCACTTTATTTTTATGAAGAGCACTTTTAATACATCCTACTAAGCAATGCTGTTTTTCAGTCTTTTTACTATTACCTCATTTTAACTCTATAGTACTGGAGTCAATGACAGTTGTTTTTATGTTTGTTTCATATTTTTTTGTATATCTTAAACTGTCAGCTCTTCAGGTTAAATTACATGACAATATCATGAAATGCAAACAAAGCTGATGAAATACAGGTTTGAAATGATAAATGCATTAGTTGCGGCAAGGGTTTGTAGGGTTAGGGAGCATGAACTGCTCCTTTCATGCATCTCCACAGCATCTCAGTGATGTTTAGGTCCAAATTTTTGACTGGGCTACTCAGGCTGGTGACATTTTACCTCGGGATTTCCTGTCAGACAGCAGAATCTCATTTTCCCTTACTTTCATCATGACCGTGAAGGAGTAAAGCATCCAGGCAGTATTATACTGCCGCCTCCATGCTTGACTGTAGGTATAATGTTCTTTTCTGGAGTCTGTGGTTTGTGCCAGCTGTAGCCACAGCCTGGTCTTCCAAACAGTTTAACTTTCGACTTTGAAGAACATTCAGCTAAAAGCTTTGAGAGTCATCAAGGTATAATGTTCTTCTGGGTCAGCACTGGTTTTCTTCTTGCCAGTCTCCCATGCCTTTTTTTCCCCCAGTGTCTTTCAGACAGTGGAGCCATGAACACTGCTCTTTATGGTAGTGAAAGAGGCCTGCAGTTCCTTAAATATTTTCATTGCATTTTTGATGAATATGAGCCTTTGCCATTCTCCAAGAGGAATTTTGGAAGGTTGGTTGCTTTTGGGAACTTTTACTGTTGTTCTAAGGCCCCTGTTTAGACGTTCCATTAACATCAGGAGCAATCTGATCGCAAGTAACCAAGCTTAAAGAACAGGTGTGTTTTGACTGATCCAGTCCCAGACCACATTTGGAAGTGGTCTTGGGCACACATAAATTATGAAATAATAACTTAATGTGTACATTCAGTGAGTAAGAGAAACCCCACAGCTTGTTCCAGAATATGTATCATTTCCCCAAGTCATTACACACGCATGCACACACAGCTGTTTATGGTTCTGTTTGTGGCGATCCATTGGAGACAGCGGCTGTTAAGATGTACTACTACGCCCCAAATGATCTCCGTGTTTATTAAACAGAGATCGAATCTAGAGTGCTGGCTGGGGACGCATCTGGAGATGCATTTTAATATCAGGTGTGACCACAGGTACTTAAAGCTGGCCTCTTGGGGTCAGATTGCCCAGGACAGATGTTAATGCAAGGTTTAAATGGAGCCTAAGTCTCCTCTGTTTGTGGATAATGTCTCTCTGTGGATCTGCGGAGTCTTGGAAATAACTTAGTAAATCCTCCCAGACTGATTTATTCAAATCATTATCTTGCTTTTTATGTTAGTCAAGTCAATATGGAATAAAATAGGTTTTCACAGCACTGTTTTTCCACCATTGACTCTGGGCACATTTGCTACACAGACTTGTCCGGGAGCAAAAAGGGGGTATTAGAGCGTATAAAAATCTATAGGTGCGCGCTCACTAGTAAAGTTTAAAAGGCTGTAAATAAACAAAAGGAGACTCTCAGCGGGAAGAACACAAAGACTTGCAGTCATCCGTATTTCCCAAGACTTTAGCCAAGGTCAGCTGGGTGAAGTCCACAGACGCAGCACAACAAACCACAGCTCCTGCAGCAGTCAGACATTAGCAGCGAGCCAAAGAGTCCAGAGGGTAAGAGAAGTCAAACAGGGTTGAAGAGATAAGTGGAGGATTAAGTTGAAGTGAAATGCGGTAAAGCAGAAAACTGCATGACGTGGAAGTATGACTATATAACATTATACGATATAACCAATTTGATAAATTAAACGTTTTACTTAACCTAATTAGGGCCTAGTAGATTTAGTCTAGTGTAGATTTAGAATCAGTCTGGGTAAAAGCAGTTTGAGATTTGAGAAATCACAGATGCTCAGGACATGATGGTTACACCCAGAACAGATTTTGTCTCATCTCTTGAACTAATCCTTGGGAGGCTGACTAATTTATTTTGCTTGTTTCCTAGAAATGAGGCCTCAGTGGTTCGACAGCGACAAAATTCCTTTCGGCCAGATGTGGGCGGACGATATCCTGTGGTTCCCTCTGATGCTCAAGAAGAAGAAATTCGTCGGATACTTCAAGTTTCAGGGTCACGATGTGATTCTCAGCCACACACTTGAGGAAGTGGAGGAGCTCTGACGTGAAATGTCACGGCTGTTGTTGACTGATGACATTTAGATCTTGGACCAAAAAAAAAAAAGAGACAATTGTTACTGGAACATAAGTCAATGTTCATAGTTCATGTTGTGGGTTGAAGAAGATACTGAAGATTTGACAGAGTTATGGTACCTGTGTTTACAAGTATGTATCGAATGCAACAGCTTTAGAATTAATCTTGGGACCCAATCTCATTTTTTTTTTTTTTAAGTCACCTTTCTTTGGTGTCTAAGTACCTAATTCAGCAGTGACTTATTACATCCACGGTTCAAATTTCAAAACTTGATTTTCCAAACCAATGTGTTTCATACTGTGTGTACAGTATTAGTTCCTCCATAAAATAAATGTCCATATGCACATATTTGCATTTGTTTATTGGCATCATTCATGTCAACACAGTGTATTTAAAATGAGATGAAACATATAATATTCTGATAAACTATAGCGCATAAATATCTGAAAGGTCTGGCTGTGTTTGTAAAAGGAATTCAGCGGTATCCAGATTGTGTTGATCTCGATGAATGAGTTCATGTGTAGAGTGATGCGGAGCGCAATTATTTGGGAGTGCTAATTAGTTACTTTTTAAATGCAGGAGTCTTGTCATGATTTACTCAAGATTATATTATTGTATCTTTGGTAGTAGATGGATAGCTTATAGTGTTACTGTGGACATAATTAAACCAATACTCTGTAGCGTCTTACAGGTTGAGGTCAGGCCTTTGAAATAGCTTATAAAATTACACAGAGTCTTGCCAACAATTTGGGCTGAGGAGGCAAAGATGGTGCTCTACATGGAAGTTAACATTTAGAAACAACTGTCCTTAAAAAATACAAAGTAGGCCGCTACACATCCTTTTAAACGACAATCTGTATCAAAAATACATTGGTCTAAAGTTATTCAGTATCTGTGAATACAACCTCAGTGACGGGAGATAGAAAATAATCCCACCTTGGAGTAAAGTCAAACTTTCTGTCCCTCTCAGTGTGTCCCAACTATCGTAGTGTGTAAAACCTTACAAGGTATAAACAGGTGCTTTAGCAAATGAGTTGGAATGTGTGGATATACTGTCGCCCTTTTACATCCCTTGTAAAATAACACCTTAGAGGATTTCTTGGTCATGGTCGTCTCCGTCGGGCTTAACGTGATAGATTTACGAACACCTTGCAAAAAAACATCTCAATTGAATGAAACGTACAGTGCATCGTGTTTGTACATTATACTTCTTTTTTTTTTTTTTGCTTTAGCTCACGGAGCTTTTTATTTTGCAGTTTGTTTTTCCTGATCGGAGGCAGAGTTCCTCCTCTTCATCTCGTGTGGGCTTAGGTTTCACATCGGAGGTTTCAATCCATTGTTGGCGCCGAAGAGACACCCAAGTTTTGGCTGGAGTTCACTCCACACCTCTCCCATCTGGAAAGAAAGAAAAAAAATCAAGTCAGGTCTTTATAACAAAGGAAAAGATCGCAATAAGGTTCTTTGACATCCACAGAAACCTTCTCAAAATGGTTCTCCATGCAAAGATAATATTGCATTATATAACCACAATTGATTTTAAAATTCACTTGTGAAATGTAACCCAGGTTAACGCTTGGATGAAGAGATTACCCGTTCAGCAATACCATCCTTCAATATTAGTTCTTTGGTTGGACTTTGAAAGTCTTTTTGAAACTGATTCGACGCTGGTGGGGAGGTGGTGCTGCGTCGAGGTAGAGGCTGGCCTGTAGAAACATGATTTCCAGACAAGCGGTCTCACCTCTCTGTGTCCTTGGACCTGGGAGTTAACGAAAGCCCCGAGAATGTGGCAGGTGATTGGAAGGTAGGTGAAGATAAGCTGGGTCTCTTGGTGGAGGCAGAACAGGGAGAAGTAGTTGCGCAGCTCCATGGTCTGAATGGCATTTTCTTGCTGTTATTGGAAGAAAATACAACATGGTGTCATGACCACTGATTAAATGATGACAGTAATCAGGAAAAAAAAAAATAATGCAGAATTCATCTCACACCTAACTCTAACCCTTTACTAAGACCACTATGTGTTTTTTGGTATGCTATAGGTTTTGTTGTCATGACATTCATTACAACTGTCCCCAGAGGATGAATTCTTCTGATGCAGAGGAGCCCCTAGGTTTTATTCTAACACCATCATTTATGTCTTCGTGTCAACAACTATTAAATGGACTGACAGAACATTTGGGCCACACATTTATTGTCATTGCAAGGTAAATTGTAATTGGATTATTTTTGATCGTGGGTGTTTTATAGTCGCAGACTAGTCTGGAAGCCAGACGAGACCTCTCCACTGACCAACTGTTGTGGGGGAAGGTTGGGCTGGAACTGCTCCATTGGAAACTGATCATGCTCCGGCAAAGATCTGCCAAGCCTGTCAAATCGTTTGGGCGGGCTTCATGTGACTGACCACAGAAGCAACAGCCAGGTAGTCGTCCAGGTCATCTGACTGCCAGGGAACTAACACAAGGGCCCTGATGCCAGGCTTGTTGCAGATAATGTTTTTATAATCTCAGCTCAGGCATTATTTTACAGTTCACAGTTTTTCAGAGCCCTCAAAAGCAAAATACTGTTCAGATATCAGTGATTGAAATCTTTAACAATCAAGTCTAATGATGTCATAGAAACACCTCATGGAGAGAGACTGCATTATAGTTGAAAACTCACTGGCTGAAACTGAAAAACAGACCTAAAGTTAAAGTGCCATTTTAAGTACTTTTAAGTATTTTTTTCTGAACAGTATTGACTTTAAATAATAAAAGTAAAAAATACAAACAAAACATCTGGGCTGCTCACACGTTTTGTCCATACTCGGACTGGGATTGCTAGCGCTAACAGCTCCGGCGGTTTCTGTGCTCACTGCAACATGCCTTGCCTTCAGATGGCACCGTAGGGTTGAAGTGCCTCGTTGGTATGCAAACTCTTTTTTTGCACAATTTGTACAAAACCCCGCTTTCATCAAAGCTTCAATCAGGTAGTTTTTTTAAAAAAAAAATACAATTTGCCTTCCAGCTCTGATGTGTGCATCAGTGTAATCGGTGTACCAGGAAATCACCCTGACAAAAGTTTCACGTTGTTTGGAATGCAAACTGCAATTAATGAGTACAAAAATTGACACATCAAAAAAATTAACAAGTGACTTTTTTGTAATTCCTTAATCGGAATTAACGCATTTAAGTCCCACCCATGCTGAAAACACAGCTACAAAAGTGGACATACAAAACCCCAAAAAGGCAAAGATAAAAAATCGCCTGAGCCGTAAGTGAGGGTAAATTGGTCAGAAAACATACATGTGTTGCCATACAATGATCAGGCATAACATTATGACCACCTTCTTAATATTGAGTAGGTCTCCCTTGCACCTCCAAGCCAGTTGTGACTCATCAGAGAATGGACATAGGCCTTCTAAGGGTGTCCTGTGGTGTCTGATAACAGAATGTTGTTAGTGGGGGCTATGGGTTGAGGGGAGGGGCCTCTGTGGATCATCCCACAGATACTTGATCAGTTTGGGATCTCGTGATTTTGGAGGCCAGGTCAACACTTTGTGCTGTTCTTCATGTTTTTTGAGTTGTTCCTAAACCGTGTGTGTGTTTTTGTGGACACTGCATTGTCACAAGATGGTCAATATTATATACTTCTCCAAACTGCGACCATCTTCCAAACGCAGACAGACCACACAGACTAAGAGGAACTGCAGCCACGCGATAAAAAGGGATTCGAGAGTATACAATAGTTGGCAAACAATTTTGTTGACAATTACGAGTCGGTTCCTTCAGTGACCAGTGACAACTCTTAGTTATGAAGTTATGCTTTACAAATGACTGGTCATAATCCAGTCAGATAGAGTACACAATAAATACAACAGTGTATGACACTTAGGAAAATATGAAGTAATTGAATTTAACTGGAAAAATAGACTCAAAATTGAATAATAGGAAAATGTGCCTAAGCTGTGATTCCATTTTTTTTTTATATCTGTCTGAAAGCCGGCTTCTTCTAGAAATACGTAATTTCTATGATTTTTATTGATCATGTCATAAATAACTAATCAGAAATTTACAAACGTGGGAGAAGACAAAGTGAAAGACGTGATCACCTGAACGATGCGTGATTCCAGCTGCTCCACAGACGCCTGCTCTTTGGGCTGCACCGTGGCGCTCATCATCTGCCTCTTCATCATGCCGTACTTGTGCAGAGCTCTCTGGTGTTCGTGGAGCACGCCCTTCTCATGGCGCTCGCAGAGATCCTGGGCGGATAACAGCGCTTTTTATTCGAGTCAAAATGGCAAGGGAACGCAGTGTACCACAGTAGCAGCCAAGGCTGAAAGGAGGACTGTTTGGACACATTATCAAATTATCATATATATTACAGTTAATAGACATAATGGGAACTATGGAAAATGACACTTTATCTTCCCACGAGTCGCTTTGTTAAATCTGAAATCTCCACACATGATCAAAAACTGTATTTTAAAGTGAGATGGACATGGTGGGTTAAAATTGCTCATTACACAACATCCTGAATTTGATTACTAAATGAAAGTTGGAGACTCCTGGGGGTGGGCTGGGGGGGCACAGCAAAAACCAGAAGCAAAACTCACTCACTCTGTACGACTGCAGCAAATCCAAGAAAAGATTCAGTTTTTCCACAACATCATCCTCCTCCCGTCTGCCCTGAGGACATTAACAAAACAACATTTATTACCCAGTGCCAGTTTTGGACAAACACAGCAGAGCAGGTGGTGGGGATGAAAGACGGAGGGCTCTACCTGCTGAGCAGCTTTGTCAGACAGCACAGCAAACTCCACAGACAGGCTCTTCAGAGACTGGCGCAGGGTCCCCCAGGTGCTTTGCGAAGAGGCCAAGGAGGGAAGAGATGAAGCATCTGAGCCCAGCGTACTGCCGAAAACAACATGATTGAACAGAGAGAATGTAATATTGTGGCGCTGGCTGCCAAACTCATTTCAAGTTAACAGCCATGAAGAGGCACAGCAACTGTGAGGATTTGAGTCTTATTAAGACCTCTGGACGCTACAGAAAACCTAACTTAGTGCTCATAATAATAAAATACCTGAGCTCTCTGCCAAACATGAGGAGATCAGCTGCATTCTCCTTTGAGCGCTCTGCCATTTTCTCCGCTCTGTCCCGCAGCCTTTGGAAGCTGTTGTGGATGTTTCTAATCATTTCTCTGCTCGTCGAGAACTGAGCTTGAATGTCAGCCGGGAGGTATTCCTACAGAAGAGGTAAACAAACTTCTTTTTTGATGTATTTTGTGAATTTTAAATGCAGCCCTCGCTTCATCGCGCATGCTACGAGACCAACCTTAGCCTGGGTTGCGATTCTGTTGGTCATGAACTCATCTCCCGTCTTCTTGTAGGTGTCACGCAGCTTGGTCTGAACATCCTGTTAAGGAAGAGGGGTGAGGAGTGGGTGACTGGAAAATAGACAGAGGGCGGCTAAAACAGGATGCAACTCACTGTCCGTCATCATGACGAGAGTGCTTATTGCGCAAGGGCCAGCGCCGCAGAGGCAGGGAGCGGCTTAAGGAAACTACTCACAGAGCCACTGAAGGTGAGGAAGGTCTTGACTAGCTCGTCCTCTGAGAAGAAGGGATGCCGGGCCACCAGGTTAATAAACCTGGCCAGAGCGCGCCTCCTCCCCTCGATAAACTCCCGCTCGGAGACAGAGGTCAGGACTGTGAACAGACAGAAGAGGCAAATTACGTTAGCAGGAAAGAAGTGTGGCATGAGAACACATTGAGGAGTTAGCACTGATATAGTTGGAAATCCGTTAAACCATGTTCGATATACTGCTGCTTTAATATAAATAAACGAAACCATTATCTGATCAAGTGTTTTTGCAAGGACTTAACGGTGTGTGTGACATATTTATCCCTTCAAAGCGACAATAACTCACTATGAGCTCATTATACGCATGACTAGTCCCCTTGCTCCCTCCATGTGGTAACACTGAGATGACTGTGTTTGAAACAAAAGGACCCGCAGCTGAACATTTATTCTTCATCAACAGTTACGGCAGCTTCCGAATGTTTGCACGTACGCAAACATTTCCAGTAAAGAAGATAAACAGAAAAAAAAACAACTCCTATAGTGGGATACTGCACAGAACCCTCAAACTCCCAGGCCTCTGGTAGAGGACCAGATACCAACCGAGGAGGGTGAGAGGGACGTATTTGTGGAAAGGGGAGAAGAAAGAAACACACTGCCAACAAGTAGAGTTCACACTAAGTGACATACCTCCCTTTAACATCCGTTTAGGTGGCAACGCCGGCACCACTCTGTAGGCAAACCTCTGGAGCAAAACCTCATGGAAGACGTCAAAGTCACTGTAGCGCCGGTAAACGGACACTTTGTAACGCTACACAACAAAAAGCAGAAGAAGGAATAGATGAAATTCAAAAGCAAATTTTAAATGTTCCATATAAAGTCAGAACAAACTTTAACAACAATATAAAGTCCAAGAGAGTTCCAAGCTTTTGAGGTTATAGCGTGGGTGTCGTGGGGTCGCTTGCCTGGCTGGTGACCTGGTACTCCACATGTTTGAGGAACAGTCCCTTCTTCTCAGGTATGAGCTCCACCTGGACCGTGTCTCTGTCCAGGAGCCTATCCAACGTCAGCGACATCGTCAGTACGTCCTCCTGAGCTGGCTGCATCCTCAGTGAGCTCAAGTCCCTCGGCTCCCCGAGCTGAGGTTTCGGTAACTCTGCCAAGCACACAACCAGAACCAACTCCTAATATTTGCTTTCCGTGTTCAAATCAATAACCTCTGAGCGACACACAATTTCCCAACAGTGAGGAATGCTGATGTTAAGACCACTTTTCTGCTTTTCATTGTCTTTTATTCTGTTTGTCCTGAGCTGGCACTGTATTGTGCACGGTTTTCATGTGTCGCATATTCATTCCTTTCCTGAACATTCCAAGACGGTCATGTACTGAATGCAGAAAACTTGATCTGGTGCAGACCAGGAAGTAGATGCAACAAGCTGCCATACTGGCCACACCTGAAATAACAGAGAGAGCCTAAAATAATCACAGGAGGTTGGGGATGGATCTAACTCAAGCCAGCGTAATCGCTACCTCTATGAAAACCAGAAAACTTTCCTCTGTCATCTTCAACTGAGGGTCTGGTGAAAGAATGCAAATTCTAAACCAAGCTAAGGCTTCCCAAACAAATAAAAACAGTATTAAACTAAATGAACAAAAAGTATAGGGTGAAACAAATACAGGGCACATTATGTGTGTGTATTCCACTGATAGAGAACTACTGTTTAACTGAATGAATCTTTGCATCTGTAAGAGTCAATAAAAGAGTGACATTTGCCCTGTGCAAATGTAATATCTGAACGGTAACGGGATAGCTGAGGTTGCTCTTGGACACGCTGAAGAATTACTAAGCTACTCATTAAGCAAAACCTTTATTGCGCAGCTGTCACTGTCACCTCACCTTGTATGCAGTTCTCCAAGAGCTTGGGGCTTGGCTGCTTCCCTTGCTGAGCAAGAGCAATCAGGGCGAGCGCTTTATAGAGGGACAACTTGCTCAGGAATCCATCCGCAGAGTCAACGTGCTCAGCAATCTGAGAGAGACAAAGACAATATAACCTGAAGGTCACCACTTTTCGGGCCCGAGATCTAAATGCAACAGCGGTTTGAATTCCTCCGAGCTAAAAGTGCAAGGTAGGCACAAAGCCGGTGATACGGTGAAAAAAGGTCAGAAGAAGGGAAATTCAAGTGAATCATGAGCAGGCTGTGAAATATCAAAATAAAGAGACATTTCATAACACCGAGCTGTTGCACCATGACACAAGATTATATGATTAATGGAAAGAAACTGCATCCTATTAAGTGTCTGTTGATAAGACGCTGATAATCACACCTTCCTGCAAATGTACCCTTTTGTATAGTCCAGCCCCATGTCACTAATAAACACAAAGAATATCTGTGCTAAAATGTGGATGTAAACACCAACATGGGTGGATGGGATATACCATGCATTATGTAAACTGAAGGTATACACCATAAACCATGCTGAAGTTGAGATTAAAAAAGGAATATTATGTAAGGCCTGTTATGAAATCCTCACCTGGTTTAGAGCCGTCTTGGACAGATCGGTCCTTTGCAGAAGCCGGTGAAAAACTTCAACCTGCACTCGCTCATCCGTCCTACAGCGGATGGCTTCATACACTTCTCTGTAATAGGCAGGAACTGATCCTAAAAGAGGAACAGCACCTACATAGCATCACAACTTCCCAAACGTGTGACATCTTTATCCAGCAGGACAGCTCTAACTAAAAATCTAATTAAATCGTTATATCGTTTCAGTACAGACACTCATTTACACAGTGGCACTTAGAGTATGGACTCATTAGCTTTTATGGGGCAATTCACTTTATTTTACTTCATGTGACTTTATATTATCCCTACACAGACTAGCATATACTGACAGAAAACCCAGTCAGAGTTTTACAGAATGTGCAAGAAAAAGATGAGATATCTCACGTGACATTTTTTTTTTTTCTTCACATGGCAGGAAAACAGCATTATAACTTTCATCCATCATTTCCACCTCTGGCATTAATACACGATTTTACTGTAGCTCGTAGCGTGTCGGGAAAACGTTTTTAACTAAGGAAAAATAAGATCGACCTCTCGTGAAGGCTTTTAAGATGGAGCAACTGCTTTCCGATCATAATGTACCCAAAAGTTCCCGCAGGTTGGCTCACATCGCGATTTTAGCGAGCAGACATGTGAACGCATCTCCTAAAATACTTTCCCCCCACACTGCAATGACACGCTAAAAAACATTAGGAAAAAATAAAGGATATGATGTGGCGACATTGGCTTTAAATGACCATAAGAAGTTTTCGCACTGTACCTTCATTGATCTCTCCTGCCATGGTTCAGACTGTCATGTGAGCACAAGAGCACCTCCATGTGATTTCCTGCAGAAAGAAAAAACAAGTAATTTATTTCTTAAAGTTGTAGTGAGCGCTGGTTAAAGTCCAAGTCTGGAGCAGAGCAATAGAAAATGATGACACCTACACGCGCTGTTAATGAGTGTGCTGCAGTAATCTGGATTTAAAAAGTTTGGAAGACACGATAAACCTTGATTATGCCCCGGCAGCACCAGGCTTCGGCGGGAGTCTATTAAATAAAACAGTCTACAGCATGCGAAAATGTTCTGGGAAATATTGTACTGGTTAGAGGTGTTTGTTTCCTGGTTTCACTTGTGCAAATTAATTTGGTTTATTCTCTGTTCCTCATTCTTCGAACTGGATTACGAATGCTGCATTCAGGTACTTCGGGTAAATTTAGCTATTCTGTCTCATGAACACGCCTTGCCCAGTATTTAAACGCTATACGTTTTTGCAGAATGGTTGTAACATTTTTAAAGTCAGTTGCACGAGCAATATATCTTCAATTTTGATTTTCTTGACTGTGTTTGCTATACAGAACACTTTTATTATAGGTTATTATTTTATTATTATCTATTTTATCATCTCATGTAAAATCTCATGCTTATTTTTACGTTTTATTATTGTTTTCATCACGTGGTTAAATAAGGCAATAGATAAGGAGTATTAACATTTCCGACGTTGTTTGAACCTCTCATTATTTGACACAGTGGCGCCTCTGGGTGGCGCTACTTGGTCATTTTTGGCCGTTGAGGTGGGATGTGTGCGGGCCGGGCTGGGTTGGTTGGCTGGCTGCCAGCTGGGTGAATGTCGTGAACAGTCGCCGTGTTTGGCTCCAGTCTCCCGCAACCCAATAATAACTGGATGGAGGACTCGCCCGGAGTGGATGGTTTGAGCTGTTGCGGTGGAGAAAGTCTGCGAGAGATGAAGTGAGGAAGTCCCAAATCAACAAACCAGGATGTAACAGCCCGCAGACCAGAATGTCAAGTGGAACAAAAGAGACTTCTTGTTATTCGCTTCTTTCGTGCCCGAGTCTCAGCGGACTGAACTAACTAGCAGCTAAACCGGCTAACGTTAGCAGACTTAACGCTAGCTAACCTACACTGCGGGTATAACTTCCCCTTTTTACGCATTTAAACAACATTTAAATGGACCACTGCTTCCTGGAGTTTACAACTAACGACACAGCAGCGACACGGCATTAGCTTCAGTTAAGTTGGCATGTTAACAAGGTAACTAGCTAAGCTAATCTTTAGGTCGTTATACATTAGCTACTAGTTAATGTTAGCAAGGTGCTAGCTACATCAGTGTTTATCAAGTTGTTGATGTTGTCGAGCTTATGTGGAATAAGAAAGTGTAGTATCGGCAGCTTTTAAATTATATATTGTTGCCATTTAGGTGAATAACTTAATGCTTTTATTGCCAGATTGAGGACAACTTTAGTAGTTAGTGGTACGTTTACAGCTAGCTAGCTTCTTATGGTAGATAAGTACTTCTTTGGCTTTGCTGCTTTCATACCGGATATAAGACAGACAGTCTGCATGAAGTGGATTCCCCTGCCTGTTTACAGTTAAAGCATCCTCGCTCACATCCTCTGTCCGCTGAGTGGATCATATTGACATTTTACTCGCCATGGCAGTAGTGGTTAGCTACTCTCCACCGTGGTGGGTGAACCTGCTGCACAGACTCCCACATTTCAACTTCAAGTTCGAGCAAACAAGCAGCGATTTCCGACCGGAGGACGGGACATATCAACAGGTAAAATTCAATCCTAGAAGCTGGAAATAACCCCATGTGATGACGGTTTCATCGTCAGTTTGATTGGATTCTAAACTTTAATGAGTAGGGAACAAAACCTCGTCAAACGTTGTCCATGTCTGCTACTATAAACTTTGTTTTTATTAGTGACAGAGGACCTGTCTGCTCCTGTTCCTTCTCTTCACCTTTTGATCCATGTCACCATCTGTGTGTCACTGTTATATCAGTGTCTTGACCTTTTCCAGACAGTAGCCAGCTGGCACCAGATAGTGTGAGCCAAGCAACCCTGTCTGACCCCCAAACAAACAATTTCCTCAAATATTATTTCCTTAAGATTAAATCAGAATAAGTATTTGCTGTACCACATTAGGCGAATGAAGTCCCATTGCAAAAACAAACTTGTTCAAATAGATTAAGGAGGTCAGACTGGTGGCAAAGGTCAAGAAGGAGTCTGCACAGTCTGGGCAGCCAAGGCTGGAGGATGGAAGAGCAGCACTGATAACATGATTGATATGAAGTAGAATCTTACAGGTTTGGGTGAAGTGATGTTTAATTTTCTTAATGCACTGGCAGTTTGTTGCCATGCCCTCATTTACCCTGATTCAGTTTGTGTCCCCAGTCTGAAGATCACCCCTTTCAGGAGAGTGAGTTTGACACACAAAAAAGTGAACTGTTATCTGTGTCATATGGCAGAGCATTCACTTAAGTTTCTATGGAATCTTTTTCAGCCGCCCAGCTGTGAAAGCCATGTCATCATAAGTTGGGTAATACTCAGCAGTCTTACATTTTGTGGAAACAGCTGATTCAACTGTTGAGTTCATTTCTTGTCTGGAAAGAGGAAGAACTGTTGTTTCAGTAACAACAGCGCCCTTTATTTCATTTATTAATAGATCTTGTGTATGCTGTTCCACTTTGAAAATACATCATTAGTAAATCTATTGGGTGGTTTTGTGGTTTTTAATAGGCTCTGTGAGAGTGTGCAGCAGGTTAGAGAATATAATATAGTGGTAGTATTGAGCTAGAACTGAAATGTCTTCAGGCATGGGTGAATGTTAAATAAGATTATCATGACGTAACTCTGTGTGCCTTTTACGTTGGAAGAGTGATCGTGTTGAACAGTAATGTGAAACGCTTCCCAGACACGGTCGAGACACGCGATGGTGGTTTCAGGTTTTGTGCTAAGTTTGCGGGCATTCAGAATGGAAATTGAAAGTAGCATTTGACCCTCTTGTACTAACATGTTTAGGTATCTGATATCTACACTTAAGTTTCTCACGTCTCTGAGAAGTACAGACTCTGTTCTGACAAAATGAACTTTTTAAAGAATAGATTGTTAAACGTATCTGGGTCAGTTTGGTAGATAAAGGCATCATGGTACCATGTCACGGTTCTTATAGTCCAGCTCTCCTGCTAGGATTCAGGAAGGGTTTGTAGGCTTAATAAAAGCTGCAGCTGTACATGTTTGGCATCCACTATGAACAGCTAGAATGTCAGCGTAAACAATGTCAGTGTTTAAACAGTAAGGTCATTTTACTGGTCATTGCATACAGTAATTCACATGTTATTAAAATGCACAAATAATCCATCTGTAAGAGAATATTATCTCCTATAGGACAAGAGAACACATAAAAGGGTTCATCACTGCGCTGCCATACAAACCATAATTATTAACCTACTGTGATGACAGCCTGCTAATTATTGTCAAGGCAGTGCTCGCACTAATGCTTCAAGGGAAGCCTCCAGTTATCCAGATGGCTGAGCTGTTTGTACTGCTTACGATGGGACTAGGTCTGGATAGTTCAAACTATGAATTTGCTGATAAATTTGTCACTGATGCCTCTTGCGTGATCTTATGGAAAAGCATGGATTAGGAATATAGTGTTTTCCTGCTGCTTTCTGTCTTATAAAGAGCAACATGCAGAAGTAGTCTCACTAGATACTGAGTTGTCAAGACAATTTTTTGTGTCTGCTCATTTCCTCATTGGACACTGAGTTCGCTCATGTCGTCAGGGCGTGTCATTCACTGCGCTTCACGAAAAAGAGAGGGGAACCGATAGACTAACACTGTTTTTAACAAAACAAAAGTGGATGGAAATCTGCCCCAGCACTGAACCCCCACGAGTATACAGTGAACGCAGAAGCCCTCTGTCTGACCTACATATTACATGTTGCTGCTAGCTGAGAGGTTTAACTATAGCTCTATATCACTCTGCTGCTAGCCTTGAAATGCCGCCAGTGTATTGTAATAATAATAATGGTTACTTAAAGAATATATATATCTCTCCATTTTTCCTTTGGCATTTTGTAAAATACTGTCTTAAAATCTGCTTTTTATTATGGCTCTTTGCAGTTGTCTCTAAAGATCAAGTCCACAAGTAGCTCTCTCTTTATTGTGCTTAAATGAACGGGCTGTTCAGTACTGCATTCAAAACAAAAGAACCATTTTCTCCATGATTATAGTGCCTGTTCTCTTCAGGTTGTTACAGGACAAAGGTTAGTTCTTACCAGCTTCTGTGTTTGTAACGGTGGTTGGTAATAAATCTGTTATATGACGAGGCAACATATTTGGAGTCCGTTCTTAAAGCTTACTTTGTGGTTTTCTTCTGTGGGAGGCTTTGAAAGCCCATTATCCCCATTGCTATTGATGTGAAATCGATAACCGCCATGAACCATCCATAACTCATGTTCTCCTGTCCATCAGTCTATCCTCTTGTTGGGAGGTTTGGCGCTTGCCTGTCTGGCTTTGGACCTCCTGTTCCTGCTCTTCTATTCCATTTGGCTGTGCTGCCGGCGGAAAAAAAACGAGGAGCAGCCTAATGCGGACTGTTGCTGCACTGCCTGGTGTGTCATTATTGCAACACTTGTTTGTAGGTGAGTATGAACACACAAGCGTAGTTATACGTGCTTTCCATTTAACACACTTCCACAATTCATTTGGTCCTGAAAAATGCTTCAGAATATATTGCTCTATCTCTGAACTCATCCACTGTTTTGAATATTCAAATCTGACATCATGAATGCATCTACAGTAAAGGTACTATCTAATGTGCATCCACACATCCTCAGTAAATCCATAAAAAAAGACAGCAATAGCTGAATACGCAAATTATGCTGTCAGCACTAAAAAACAATGATGAACTACAGATTCAAACAGAGATCAGAAATACACATGTGTAATTTCAGTAAATCTCAACAGCTGCAGAGTTTCTGAAATTAGAAAAATGTGCTTCCAGAGTTGTCAAAATACCACACAGAACCACACCTAATATGGCCAAATTAAATCACACATTCTTCGTAGAAACGTCACAAACTTTTATCAAGTCCACGTGATTACGCTAAACTGAATCAAACCTAGGACTCACCCACACTGACTGCTATTTTCTATCTTTGCCATTTTGAGGCATAGATCAACAAATAAGTATATACAAATGACTGCATACTCATGAATTTGACTGTTGCAATCACAAAAATGCTCCCTTTGGAATATAAAGTACTGCTGCAGGGATTTATGTTTGCATATATGTGTATTAAGGCTTTGTATGAAAGCTATATACAGATTAGGTTTCATTTTCTGTTGTTTTTTTAAGTAGATAGTGTGAGAATCTACCATCTGGACACATTTTCTCTCCTTGAACACAGCATTTGTTTCCTGTTTTCCTCCTCCTGTTGATGGGCCACTGGAGACCCATCACAGTTGATTCAGAGTAGCACAAAGAGCTTGGGGACCTGATGAGTACAAGAACTGCATTACAATCACTGTATTTGTGTCTGCTTGTACCCACGCACACATGTTACAGTGAGAGCAGGAAAAACCAAGTTAGGGAGATCTGACATTTCTGTGCTTTTTGTCCTTGTCAGTGAGTCCACGCCTGGCATCACCGCACAATGCCGTGCTTCCCTAAAGGATAAATGGGATTATCTTGATATTTTTGTTTGTGTGTTCTGAGCTAAATTTTAAAAGGTTGTTTCGTTTTCACAGGTTAATCTCGCTGCAGGGAGGTTGGGTTCGTTTTTGATTTGAAACTGCTCCCGCTTACCCTTTTCACACTGCAGAGTATGAGGGGAAGAGATTAGCAGCCCTCTAGGAAGAGGAAAAAAACCCATTGATCCACTGAGTGCTGTTGGCTGAACACTTGGCTTGAAGCAATTCACTTCTCATCATTCCACTTGATAAAATCTACACTGGTAAAAAGACCAACAGCTGCAACATGAGGATGTATATATCAGTACAGAAGGGAAGTTTATTTTTGTGACAAGGAGGACATCCGGCTTTGCTTTGAATAGAGTGAAACCTGCTCTCTGCTATAAGTAAGATTGTAATTAATTTCAAAGAAATAATTCACTTGTACCTTTAGAAACTGTTGCTCATGCACTTGCCAGAACTATTTTTTCCTGCGACTTGAGGCCTGTTTGTGCAAATGAGAGCTGATCCCCTGCCTCAGTACAGCCTTTGTCAGCTGCAGTGTGGGGTTTGGGACATAGCTGGTCCATTCCTCTGTGTTTCCATGGTTCTGTATGGGGTCTTTCTGCTGGAGCTGAAAGGAGCCCGTTGACTGGGGTCTGGGCCGACAGGGTTAATTTGGAGTTCACACGCCTCTCTCCCGGCCTAGCGGTCCCCCTCGCTCGCTCTCTTCTCTGTCTCCTCTCTGTGTCTTTTTTAGCTAATCCCTCCTCCTCACCACCCTGTCTCCCCCCCTTCCTTTTGTCTCCCTTCAGCGCTGGCATTGCCGTCGGTTTCTATGGGAACGGCGAGACTTGTGATGGAGTGAATCGGCTGACGTATTCCCTCCGCCATGCTAACCGCACAATCACTGGAGTGCACAAGCTGGTAAGACCAAGCGCACAAATTATACCAGCGTGTTTAATAATTCATCGCCCTTCTGCCATAAGCTTCCCTGGTTTCATTAGAGCTCTCTGGTCGACCCCCCTCTTTCCTCCTCCAAACTCAGTCATGACCTTGTTCTTCCCTGTGTTACCTCTAGGTATATGACAGTACATCCTCGCTGAACCAGACAGTCGATGACGATCTGCAACAGCTTGAGGGCCAGTATGCTCAGCATGCGGACTACCTGTCCATCATTCAAAAGCTCCAGGGCCAGCTGGATGAGCTGGTCAAACAGATGGTGGAGATTCCCTTCTGGGGCAACACCAACACCTCCTTGGAAGAGTTGGCTGCCAGCATTGAGCTATATGACTGGTATAGGTAAGATAAGAAAATCTTTATTCGTCCCACAAAGTTCCAGCACTGATCATGGCAATGACAGTGACAGAGTAGTACAGACAACAAGAGACAGATAGCCTTGTTGAAGGATTTAAAAGCTACATGATGAGATGATGTTGGGCGATGCTGCTCTGGTGAATGTTTCCTCATTAAAATGTCTGGTGAATCAGAATAAGAAAGTACAGCCAACAAGGAATGACTCTTGCTTATTCATCACATCATTAGGTAGCGCGCTTGCTGAGAATCCTTCCGTGCTGTGTTTAATTTGCTTACATGTGTGGCTAGATTCATAAATATGCAAGTGAGACTGCAGACAAAATGGCTCACTGCGTTTTGACATCAGATTTAAAGCTGAAGTGCCACAGATTTGCAATGTGAGTGTGGTCACCCAACTATATCTAGGTTCACAGTCTGTCTCAGAACAATAGACCTATGAAGTGTAATTTATACCATAAGATAAACTTTGAATTTGTTTTTGCAGGGAACACTTATTCTGAAGTCTCTGATGAGCACAATTCACAGTGAAGGCCTGTAGGCTGGAGGTTGCTCTCTACTGAGAGCTGCTTAGCTGTTCTGTTCTTTGCCATTTGTTGTTAATGCCATGTGTCTTCACAGGTGGATTGGCTACATAGCCCTGCTTCTGTTTGACGTCCTCATCTGCCTGCTGGTGCTATTTGGCCTCATTCGCAACTCCAAGGGAACACTTGTGGGGTGAGTCTCATCTCGAAAATGATTTCAGCTGAGGGGCGATCGCTGTACACATCAGGGCCATGGTGTCATTACAGTTGAGTCAGGATAAATTCACGCTCTATAAAATTTCAGCACATGCACCATTCATTTAACAGAAGCGTCACATCATGAGCAGACCAGTGTTTGGAAGATTAGTAGTGAGACTTTTTGGTTGGCCTTTATTTCATTAGTTAGTCTCTTCATGTTTATTTCATTTATCTCTGAACACCAACATAAACAGTTCTCAACATTTGGTTTGAGGCGTTTTAATGGCACTTCCCATACAAGTTAGAATGCACACAGTGAACTGTGTAAGACTACAGACATCAGAAATTTGCAGCGCATTTCATTTTGGAGATTAGAAATCAGCTCCAGTTTAATGGAGGTTTTACGTCCACTAAATAATTCACTTCATTACTTTTTATTATCTCTCTTTCCGCAGTATATGACGTTGCAGTTGCACAAATAAACGTTACTGCTGGTTAAAGCTACTTCTTGTCTCTGCCTCTCCTCTTGCTCTCCCCAGGGTGTGTTTGTTTGGTGTGGTAGCTCTGGTGATCAGCTGGGTCTCCCTGGGGCTGGAGTTGGCAGTCTCTGCAGTAAGTGTCCTGTTTTCCAGGTAGAACTAAACATTTCAGTGCATTAAGTGGATGGGACTGAATGTGGTTGTTTTGATTAATCAAATGCACAAAATAAAAAACATAATACAGTAACCCCACAAACAATAGGACCTTACATTTTACTGAACCTACTACTTGTTATAATGAGTGCGGGTTTCCCAAAGGATGTACTTTGTTTTGTACAGGTTACATTACTCAGCTTTTTCCACAAATCCTCAAGTCTAATGATGGTGATTAAGACCTGCAATCACATGCAAAATAACTGGGATTAGTAGTGGAGCCAAAATATCACAGCTAATGTTCTTCAGATGGAGAAAGAAACTCATTCACCTGCCTCATGGATGAGAGAAACTATGTATATCAGGAATACAGCTCCTTAAATCAAGAAATGCTGCATATTATTTTTAGTATTGCTTAATTTAAACATCTTTAGATATATTTCCTGTAAAATAAAATGTTGTCTTACGCTCATCTTTATTTATGTAAATTAAACCCCTATGCGGCGGATTTCATATGAATCAGTCTGTTCACACCTTAATGTGCTTATTCTGTGTGTGACTGCTCTCTGCTGAGAGTGTGGCACTTTGATCAGTGGTGCTGCTTTTATGGTCATGCTTGCGGAAACTGACTTGTCTGAAGGAATTGGAAATGTCTCCACAAAAGGTCTTATTCATTTTCTTCATGTTCTTGTGTTTCTAGACCTCCAGTGACTTCTGTGTTGCTCCTGATATGTATGTTACCAGAGTGACAGAGCAGTATAAAGTCATCAATCAAGGTAGGATCCCTTCCCATAAGTAAAATGGTTTATATGCACGTGAAGTCTTTATAAGGTGGATATCACTCGGACTGAAGCAGACGTGTTGGCTTGAATTGTTTCATTTCCTGGTGTCAGTTGTCTGATTATTGTGCACCAGTGAGATGACACTGTTCAAAAGGGTCGGGCTTTGTCTTGTCCATGGCCCATAAAAAGCCCCTCAAAATTACTGCCACATCTGCAGCGGGGTCATGAGGGCAATGGGCTCCCTTTTCAAACAGTACACAAGCCTCTCTAACGCGTCTCCTTTTAGTAGTAATTGCCCAATCTGTCCTGTGATGGACTGGGCGTAAGGGAAAAAGAAATAGAGAGCTATGTGTGTGTGAAGAGGAGATAAGAGCAGTGGAGCAGAGGATCAGAGACACAGTATATTTCCTGTGTCTCTTTTTAGTCCATGAAGAGAAATTATGATGCTTTGAAAGAAATAAAAAATACAGAGATGTGTATTTTTCTACATCAGCATAACCAAATGTGTCTTTACTACTCTCTTCTCAAAAATAACTTGATTACAGAATACAAAAAAGCTTATCGGCTGTAAAAGCTGTGTTGCATTATTCTGAACAGTGAGGGCTGACTTACTGTCAGCTGCTGCAGTGGGAATGCTGTAGTTTGCCCTAAGGCTGACTCATGCAGCATGAGAGTGTCAAGCTGTTTTCTTCTTTAAACTATTCAGCAGTTCATTTTTTCTAAAAATGTTTCTATTGTGACAGTATTATAAATTAAAACTTAGCACACAGTAGAAGAAATTATTTTCTTCCAAGGTTTTTTTTTTTTTAGAATTAATTTCCTGTAGTTTGCCTTTGCAGCTTTTGCCTCCTCGAAATTGCCAGACAAATCTCTGGATAGCACAAAGTGTGTTATTACAACACTGGATTTATTGCTTTCCTCCCAACGGCGGCTGTTATATTTTCTCCACCATGCATCATTTCAACCACCCACTCTGTTATTTTTCATTCCACTTTCTTCTCATTGCACTGTTCCATCAGACATTTTGGTCTTAATTCAACCAGAGAATGCAAGGTTTTTCAAGTTGCGGCCAGTATTTCTCTGATGGTTTCGATACAAATGACAGTAAAATGAGCTGCATCTGTGAAAAATGATGCAGGCGTTTCTCCAAGTCAGGGGCTTGAAATCAAAATTAGTCCTCATTAACTGTACAACCACATTTGGGGAAGTTGTTCGCATGTTTCTTTCCAATGTTTGTTCAGTTTGGTAGGATCCGGTGTCTAAAAGTTTTCCATGTTTGGAGAAATTTACAAAATACTCACTGAACCTTATAAACTGGAATCTATGCCTTTTGACTGCCTTACTCTGTTAAAATCCAGCCTGGTGTGATGACTGGTATCAAAATCTCTAAAAAAACAAGATAACCCGTGACTGTTGTCTGATTCCATGGCTCACTGGTCAATCAGACTGATCAGTAAATGGAACAATACCTCTGTTTTATAATTTTGAACACATTTGCTCTGTCATTTGATCTTTAACTTCTCAACCTACTATAAATTGGCATTTGTTGGCATCCTTTTTTATGATGACACAGAAACGGCTCCAGGATGAGGCATCAGTAGTTCCACCACAGAAATCAGGAAATCTGCTCTTCCTGATACTATCGCGTGGGTGTATTTGTGAGAACTTGGCAAGACAGACGCTTGCTTTTTATGTGCTTTTCGGTGCCAGAAATTCTCTTCTCATGGTCAGCTGTGTGGAGGGGGGAAAAAAATGCTCCTGACACAGCAGTGAGTCTGGACGTCACTAACAGCATGTGTCAAGACGGTGGTGGTGTTCTCACAGCTTGTAGCTTGGACAACGATGTACTGCGTTGCTTTTGAGTCACGCATAAAAGATTTCTCATCGACTCCTTCAGACTGCCGATTATGAACAAACTGAAGTGGCTTTTAATAGCATGTGAAAATCCAAAATGTTAATAATAAACTTCATGGCATACCTTGCGCAGCATACAAGTTTGATCATGTTGTAATTAACCGGTAACTCCAGAGATGACGTAGCTGCTCATTGTTATGTTTTGGTGGAGGCTTTGTGCAGTATGAAAGGTTTTACCTAAGTCTCTCACGGGCCATGTGTTCTGCTGTTGTTCAAGGGTTGCTTCATTAACAGAAAAACCAAATCACTAATATATTACAGCACGTGTGAACTTTATTCTTTTGGAACCTTTCCCCTTGGAGGATTAGTTTGTGTATACTTGGTAGCAGTCGAGCTGTGGGCGTAGCTATGCCTCCTCAAAGTAGCTGCCAACAGTATTTTTAATAATTAACATTTCAAAAAGATGACTCACAGAACAATTATCACTAAAATCTGCAGCTCAGATTCACAGGGCTTTATGATGAATTCCATCTCATTGTTGAGCTGTCCAGCCCACAACTTTATGTTTCACTCCACTCACATAGGATTGTTTTCCACCACAGAAAGCCACTGTTTATGGGGGAAAAAACTCCACCTGCTCTACATTAAACAGCAGACACAAACAGTCTTTTTCTGGTCCATAAACACTGTGTGCAGTGGTTTTTGTAGTTTTTTTTTTCTCCCATGAATGAATAATAAATAGATTATTGGATAAATAAATAGATTGCACTAATCATTTGAGGCTTTGTTTCACCCTTTCAAAATGAAAGGTTGCCCGTTTCTCCTTAACAGATACAATGTTAAATAAATGAAAAGTGATTTTTTGTGGGACTGCTAACACATTCTGCTGTGTTCTTCCTGTCTTACAGATATCCTGCAGTACTACCTGAGTTGCAGTGTGGGACAAACAAACCCCTTCCAACAGGTTTGTTACACACTTAATTTCTGCATGTTTTAGTTTCTTGGCGTTTAATACTCAAATCCCAGCTGCCACAATATAACATTTTATCCTCAGCATGATGTATGGCCTTGTAATTATTAAGAATGCAAGTGGGCACAATAAGCCCCTCCCATTGCCTCAAAGAAAGTCTTTTTTCTTTTCCAGTGCAACAGTATAATCCTTCCCATTCTGCCAGCAGAAACTCTGAAACAGAGCAGAATGTCCTGCATATCCGTGCAGATAACGTGTGCTTACTTCAAATGCTGTGGTAGATAAGAAAGAAGAGGCGCAGAAGTAGAATGTCGTTTTTTACTGAATCTATGGTTTTCTTTAATGGACAACCCACACTTTGTCTTTCAAGCCGCATGAATAAATAAAAACTTTTGAGTGCTGGCAGGCATGTATTGTTAGTTCAAGTGTAAAGAAAAGGCAGCTATATATACAGCCTATAAGCCTTTCAGCTCATATTTAGAACCTGTCAGCGTGAATTCACAACACATCCACTTGGTTACAAAAAGAGGACAGCAACTCAGATGTGCTGGCCTGTTACAGTATTCATACCTTTTTTTTTTTTTTTTCAGAGGCTTTCCGGGAGCCACAAAGCATTAGTGGAGATGCAGGATGATGTGTCTGAATTGCTGCGCTCTGCCACCAGAGAGTACAAGCAAACCAAGGTATGTTTCCCTGATAGTATACTTGTTAGTGGAAGTGCTACATTGCATGGTAGCTTTTTGTGATACCAGAATATCCCAGTGAATGAGCCCTGACTGACCTGCAGAGAAGTGAAGTGCACCTGTCCACATAAAGACCTGCTGACAGCTCACCTGGGACCCACATTATGTCCATTTAGCTGCATTAGGCTTTCACTGCCCCTTGTCAATACAACACTGTGGTATTGTCCAGCGCTGGTCCTTACACTGTGTTGACAGAAGCTTAAATGAGAGCTGACATTGGGAACACAGAGAGGCATATTTCTCTTCACATACCCACGGGGAGAATTTAGCTGAGGTTGTGGAAACTTTTTTTTTATCAGGAAATCAGACGTATTTTCTGCCCGAGCTGAAACGGGAATGAGAGGAAAAGGGCAGACTGTCCATTAAAACGTGTCATTCATTAAAATCTGCTTTTTCAGCTCTATCCGCTGTGTTCTGCGGTATGCTGGCAAAAGACACATCCCAGAGGATTGTGTCTTGAATGAATATCAGTGAATTAATCACCATAAAAAAAAAAAAAGGTTTACAGTTCTTGATTTTTGCAGTTATGCACTGTATCTCATTTTTGAGGATTAAACAGTCAGGAGCAGGAGATTGCTGCCCATGTTGTTTCAACTTTGTACGGATTTGTTTCCGTTTTTCTCCTTTATGTTTGCTCAAGAATACATAGGTGCAAAAGAAGGTTTTTAAGTCAAGCCTGTTGTTTTTTTCTTTCTTTCTTTTCTTCTCTTCATTGATCCAGGAAACTTTGGAAGGGATCCAGGGGATACTGAACACCACAGAGATCAGCCTACATCAGCTCACCGCACTGGTGGATTGCCGCAGCCTGCACATGGTGAGCAGGACAAGAAGACTTACAAACTGAGACATTGTTCCTGGAGGGTTGCTCAGTGTCTGATTAAAAACGAGCCTTGGGACTGATCTGTTGTGACATCTTTGTAGTGCAGCTTAGTCGTAGAAGGCGACCTGTCTTTTAGGCTTGTGCAGTTGTCACCATAAATAACGTTTTCTCTCTTGTATGCAAGTTCTTGTGGAAATGATGCTGGCTGTGTACCATTTATTAAGCTGGCTGAGTGACAAGCACTTGGCTAGTGCAGGGATTTGGAGGATTGTTCCTCAGCGCCTTCCAAATTCAAGTGCACACGTGCAAGTGTCGCAAGAATTTGTTGCTTTCTGCTCTGCCTCTCCTCTGAAACATCCACCCACACTATCATTTCATGAAATATGGATCTAGGCTTGAATAAAATAAAATATTTTCCTGCTGTGCATTGCAGTTCTTCACTCATTATAATGTGGAGCGTAGTGCTTCTCTTCTAATCTAGTCATAACTGCACCACCTCCCCCGTTGATTGCCTGTGTGTGACCATAATGTTTGTTCCAAGTTTAAATTAGACAACACCCTTTTATCAGCATTTGTAGATTGATATGTTCTCTGCTTGTTTCAGGATTATGTCCAGGCCATGACAGGCCTGTGCTATGATGGACTGGAAGGCCTCATCTACCTTGTGCTCTTCTCCTTCGTCACCGCTCTTATGTTCAGCTCGATTGTCTGCAGCGTGCCTCACACATGGCGGGCCAAGCGGTAAGGCATCCACTGTCCTCGTATAGTATATTTCTCCACCTTACAGTCACGTAGGAAGTGGCACTAAAGCTTTTAAGCCGAATTTATTTACAGGACTGTGTATGAAATGAGAAATAATTTAAGAGGGGAAGCCCATTAAATAATTATGGTTTGATAGCCGTTCTTCTAACCCTTATTACATGGCATGGCAGTAAAGCAAAGTGTCTAAGAGGAAAAAAAAATGTACACACACAAGGAAATGTGAATATATAGCGTCGAGGACTGGTGTATGTTTGCTGTTCAAAGACCGGCTGTGTTTACCGCTGGGTTGTCCAGAAGGCTCCAGCTGCGTCCTCAAATAGATTTCTTCCCATTTTCTACTTAATTGTGCCGCGCTGGCCTAAATCTATCATAACCACTGCCTTAGCGGATGTCGTTTTCCACAACAGACGGGTGAAATCAGTCTGTTTCTTTTTTTGTTCTATTAGCAGCAGATAAGGTTTGCTGGGTAACTACAGAGAAAGTGGTGTCCCAGGCGCAGCTGTCAGCTCAGCTGCTCCACATAATTAACTGGTCCCTTCTTATCATTGGGGGGAGGGCATGTTAATCAGTTTGATCTCAGCTGGAGCTTCCTGTTGTAAAGCAAAGGCTTACACGCTACCAGCTTGTTTTTCCTCAGCGGCCCCTGCTAAGTCTGCTCTGTTTTACTGCTGTAATGATGCAAGCTAATTATCTTACCCCATCTGGGTTTGAATTGAGAAGTAAATATCAAGATTGATGTGTTGTAGAAGAGTTCAGCATTTCTCAAGTATTGCTTCTGTTATCTGTTAATTATTATGGAACTTTCTTTCTGACATTTACAATGATTGCATTGTAAAAATGCTCTGAATGTGATTGTGTGATCTCATGGGTTAGAAATGCAAGCTCTGGATGCTGTGAACACTAGAGGGAGACACGCTCCATGATGTGGCTTTATTGCTGTATAGGACATTAATGTTGTCCTCAAATACGGCTTCATGTTTGGACAAAAAACAAATGTCAACACAGGCATCCTGCATAAGTAGACTACTGCTTGTTTATGACAGTTCAAAATGTTTACTGTGCTCATAAACTGAACCACTTACGTGAGTCTATTTTTACAGTGCACTTACTTAAGGTCAGTGGAAAACTGCATTGTATTTGCTTTAAACAGCACGCGGTTTATCCTCCCTGAAGCAGTAATGAAACCCGAATAAAACGGGACTGAGAATGAATGAAAAATGTGGCCACGTGGCATTTTTAATTCTCCTTTGTCATCGGAGAGATAGAGATGGGGGTCCCTCTGGTGGTGGTTTTACAATGTTGTGTTGTGTTTGCAGGAATGAGGACGACAGTGAGGATGAGTCTCTGAGCCATGGGGGAAGGCAGAACCATGATAACCTGTACCGGGTCCACATGCCAAGCCTGTACAGCTGCGGCAGCAGCTATGGTAGCGAGACGTCCATCCCTGCCGCGGCCCACACTGTCAGCAATGCACCTGTCACCGAGTACATGTAAGACACCACTGGTGTAAACCGCTGTAAATTAAAACAGAAAGCCGCACTACATGAAAGGTGGAAGTAGAAGCTGATATTAGATACCTCATGTCCTCAGGAACAAATTTATTTTTCCCCGGAGAGAAGCTTAGGTCGTCTATAGTGTTGTGTGGAGCACATGCAGCTGTTGCTCTCCAGCTGTGATGCCTGTGAAACCCAAAGCTCTCTGCCTCATGATTGAAGTCCAGTGTCAGGGGGGAGGAGATCGCTGAGTTTCTGGCTTTGTATTGTAAAGCCTTGATAATTGAGAAGATGTTCATGCACACAGTGTATTGTTCCATATCTGGAAAACAGTGAGTAGGGACTGTGCTGAACTTGTGTGCTCACTGTTTGTGATCTCTGTGTGTTTTATTCAACAGGGCTCAGAATGCCAACTTCCAGAACTCTCGCTGTGAAAACACCCCTCTGATTGGACGAGAGTCTCCTCCTCCCTCAGTAAGTGTTCGATTCCCTTTAAAATCATGGAAACTCTAAGAACACCTCTGGGTCATATAGCAGCCTCTTGTGCAGGCACTGATACTTAGCGCTTGTTGTTTTGTTGTTTAAAAAAACAATTATTTCAAAAATGATCAAATCAGGTGATCAGAACTCGAGGGAGTTTTAGCGTTTCCACCTAATCTGCAGAAACATAACAACAAGGAAAGCTAGACCAATGATGGATTAATGTGACCTATGGCAGGATTATTATGTTAGTCTTTAACTGTAATATTTGGAGACTTAAAAGTACACGGCATCAATGTTCTCTGCATCCTCTGGGTGTTTCATGTTTTCTTTCAGCTATAGACATAACTAATGTGAAACCATCAGCACATTGTTCCTTTTCTATATAGGGGAAGCGAAACAGAAATCATCTTTGTTCCAGCTTCTTGCCAGAGCCCAAAAACATTAAAGATAAAGGTTAACTGGTAAATCAGATTTTTCCACCGATGTGGACGTGAGCTTGAATGATTGCCTCTCTGTGTGTCACTTCTCCAGCGTGTAGCCTCCCTCTTATCCAGTGTAAAATATGTTCCAGCCCTCCCTCATGACTTCAAAGCATAAGCGCGTATAGCCAATGGATGGACGGATGTCTAAATGTCACCTGACATACGTGATCCCACTTGGAAGGACATTTATATCACACTGACACTGTTCATCATATGTGTTCATTTTATTGTTCATATTTTGGCATAAGCGTGTGGTTCTGTTTGACTGAAACATTCGTCACGTGATGGACTATGTGCAGGGAGCATTAAAACCACGTTAGAGTTTATATCACAAGCCAGCCTCCTCCCCCTGCCCCCACCTAGGCTAAACCTCAACCAGAAACCCGGCTCTCCCTGGTGTCTGTGTGTCTGTCTGGACCTCGACACTGCTTTGTCTATCTTCTCTATACTCTCTTCTTGTCGTTTTTTTTGTTTCTGCGAATCCATACAGTTGTATTTGACTGCCGCGGACAGTAACAGCGGTCACTGCTGGCAGTTAAAGCCTTCGGAGAGTTCAAGATCGTTTTGGTAACCTCATCTGCTATGCTAACAGGTACAAAACATGCCCGCCTCCTCCACCTGCTGGCCTGTTCCTCCTCTGTACCACCTCCCAAACTCCCAGCTCTGCTCACCCTTTATTTAGGTCCCAGCAGGGCCGATGGACTCCCCCCCCCAACCCCACCACTCCCCCACTCCCTCTCTGTCCCGACTCTTGCTAAATGTCCTGGTGTCTCACCTGATGTTTGTTTCCTGTGGCCCCGGGCTGCATGTGTGCCTACCCCCTGCACCACAGATGTATTGGGAGGAACATGTGAGGGTGTAACTCTGCCCTGAGGCTCACTGCGACCTACGAGTCAATGACAAGTTGGCATCAAATTATAAAGCTGTTAAACCGTTTCACCGATCATGTGGATCTGCTTTGTCTTGATTCATAGGTGTAAAGGTGAACTCAAAGAGAGTCACCAGTAAAGTAGTATGCAGGAGTTAGCTACTGGTTGTGTAACGTCAAGTAAAGAAAAGAATGTAGATTAATCAAGAATGAAAACGATCATTAGTTGTATATTTGTCTTTAACATGCCAGGTAAGTCATTCTCTCATTGTGTCAGCACTCTCATCCTCATCAGGCTGTCCATGTGTTTAAAGTAGGAAACCAGGTCAACTTGAACTGCAGCCTTTTTGTGCTTGTACCACCTGTATTCAGAAATGCATGGGTGCATCTTAAATGTATATGAATGTGGCCCTCGCAAAGTGCACGAAACAAAAGGTGAAAATAGCCAAAGCTACGACTGGTTTAAACTCATCCAGCTCCTCGTACTCTGCTGTCTTTGTCTTCTGTAGCTGTTGTGTGATGTTGTTCCTGTGAATCATTTAATATCCCTTTAGATTCCAGCGCTGTGGAGTTATCTCAAAGGTAATCTGTGTAGGATTTTCTCTGATCCGTTGACTGAGTTGAGTTCTGTAGCGTTTTGTTGTGCATGTACAATCTGTATCTTTTTAGCCTTCTCTGCTGTCACTGTTGATGTTTTATTCAGCAGGAGGGATTTGAGGCTTTAAAACGTGTGTCTTTCCATCGCGGTAAAATATAATGAGAAAATCCTACATTAAACTGAAGCGTTGTCTTTGTGTGTGCTACTTGCAGTTAATCATTTTAACTAAAAAGACTGAAATGATATTTTATGTTTACTTTTCTCATTACAGTACACCTCCAGCATGCGGGCGAAGTACCTGGCCAACAGCCGACCAGAACCCACCAACCCTCCAGCACATTAAACACCCCTGCACTCCTCCAGTCTGCAGCACTGATGTCTCTGAAGTCACTCATCCAGTCATCAATCCCCTTTTCTGTCTCCTGCTTCTCTCCACTGTCTCGCTTGACTTAAATGGCAAAAAGACCAAATGCGCTGGTTTTGCTGGTTGTCTGAAGCAAATCCTGAGGACATCCATCATTGTTCATCTCATGAGCCACATGTGCAGGTACTTCTTCATTTTCCGCACTCCGTGGCTGATGTTTACCATTGGTGCTGGGAATAACTGCAGCTCTGATGTGATGGAGTCTGGACTCATTTTAAACTTCTTATTTTCTTCACATGTGAATGCATCATGACATCTACTGTGTCACATCTTATAAGCATTGCAGTGTTGAGAACTCTGGAAATGTTCATAGACTAACATGGATTACTACTGGTTGTTTTGTAAAGTACTGTAGTATCGCATTATCATCACTGAGAGAAAAGCCTTGTGGGAGTTTTCTTCTCACCTGAAGCCTAGACATAACTTCTCTCATTATCAACATATATCAAACAGTACTGTGTCGTAGCGTAGGTTAACTTTACAGCTCAATATCTCAGTGTTGACTTACTGATTATGATACATGCTCAGCACACGTGGAAGTACTATGACCTGGCTGGTTGTTGCGTTTTTGTCTTAAATCCAGTGTCTGGGACCAGTTTTCTTGCCGTATTGCACGTCTTACAGCCGTCTGAATCTGAAGTCTTTCTTCTCCTCGGGCCGCTGTTATTTCCTGTGGCATTTTAAAAATATTAGTGTGATGAGCCTCTTTTTTCACAGCTGTGGTTGAAACTTGTGAAGCTGTGATTCTGGCAAATGATTTGAAAGAAGATGAGCAGACGAGCATTGATGGGATGATGTTTTTTCATTGAAACTGGTGAGTTTGACAAAGGAGAGATTTTTTTATATATATATATACTACTGGAAGCAGAAACTTATTTTTACAGACGACGGTGAAGCAGGACAACTGTGGACTGTGTGATTTTACCCTGACTTCACCTAACTGCTTGTTATGCTCTCCATGTCCCTGTTAAGTGAAAACTCTTCTCCCTTAACAGAGCTGGGATTTGTCCACATGCACGCTTGATAGCGATGAGCTTCTCCACAAAATGCTCAAGTTTAGAAAACATCCTCTCACTTTTAATCCAAATTTATGTGAAAAAAAAAATATGCATATTTGAAGAGAATTTCCAAGAGAAACGTTATGCATTGGTAATGCAGTGTCTCACAAATGTGTTTTAGCATTTATAACAAAAAGTAGAAAAGGTTAAGTGGATGCTGGGAAGGGATTGTGACAACTCTGCTCTCTGTAATCTGGAGTTCCCCTGAAAGGATCTACTTTTCCTGTGTAAGCATGACCAATGTGGATTGAGACGTCGTACCGCTTCTCTTAGATGTGCTTTGTGACCAGTACAAGAGGTGATGTTGCGACTGTGCCAACCAGTTAAGCACAACTCTTTTACTATGTCAATATCTTTGTAAATGTCTTTACCTTAGGCCTGTTTTGTATCGCTGACAGCTCCTGGTTGCCTGGGCAACCGGGTAAGAAAATGAGCCGGACTTTTTCAAAACCGTTTATTCTCTGTTCATTATTACACTGATGCAGTCCTTCTGTTTTTGGGTGGTAGTCATATTCTCTTCGTCGTTTGTAATGCAAAGCTGTTGTACAGATTACATTCGGTTTCAATATTAAGAAGAAAAAAAGCTAAAATGTTATGTTTTTTTTCCTTCAAATTTCACTTTTTGAAGCATCTTTTTTTATTTGCTTGTAGATCTTTTGTATTTGATTTTAGAACCATAGCAAGCACAATGTGTTGCTTCATTAATGTGAATACAGTAAATAGATAAAAAAAAAAAAAAAAAAATTAACTGGTGGGGAAAAAATCACTGTAGTTGTAATCTGTTTTCTTTTTTTTTTTAATTATTATTTTATACATTATTTCTGCAATCTCTAAAATGTGTACATGTAAAAGCTGTGGTTATATTGAGCTTGAATGCTGTGTTTTAAAATTAAAGAAACCTTAACAGGAGTGCAGCTTGTTGGATTTCTTTCTTTTTTTCCCCCTCTAGCCTGGATCAGACACTAGGTAGCAGCAAAACTACACTCTTGTTTTCCTCACTTTCTGCTGCCTTCTGAAAGCAAAAGGGAAACTAATTTCACTGGAAAAAGAAAAAAACACGAACACGGCTATATGGACTCCCTCTCCACTCCTCCTTTCATATTCCCTGTATTGTCAAGTCTTACCATGTAGATCACAAAAGATATTCAGCTTTGTTAAACTAGAACTAGCTTTAAAAATGATAAACGATCATTCATAGATTTGCAACATCTTAAAAGAACATCAAAAAACATTTGAGAGACACGAGAGTTAAAAACTTGGCTATGTAGCACAACTGCATTTACCCTTCACGTTGCCCCATAGCTATGATCAGCTAAACCTGCAGCTCCCCTCTCATTCCCAGAGTTTTAGCTCACACACTTCTCTCACTCAGCCTTTGTAGATTGGTTTTCAGCCTCTAGTGGCTGCTGTTCTCCTAGAGAAAGCTCTGGAAACCGACATCCAAATAGTTGTATCAGCAAGTTGATGTCAGTGCATTGTGTCAATTGGCCAAAAAAAAGATTTTCTATTAAATGATGAGGAGCTACATACGAACCTCTGCAGGACATAGACGCGTAGGCTCCGTGTGTAGGTTACTGTAACAATGCCACCAAAACGCTAGCCGATGCTGTCTTTTTTTTCTTTTTTTTTTTGCCAGTCGGGTTAAATTCTGTTTCTACTCCCTGCTGCACTTTCAACAATGGCGACTGAAACTTTCACCAAAATTTCGCAGAAGATGAGTCGTACAAGGGTTTGTATCTCCAAAGCTCCTCAGTCAACCTATGTTCCATCTATACTTGTCTTAAACAATCAATTTGAAAATGGCGGAGATGGAGAAGCAGCCAGAAATACTAAAGCAGAAATATGCTACTGCCAAGCGGACCAGTCACAGCTTTTGCTGAGTCTAAACCGCCTATAATTTCCCCTGAAGCATCCCCCCTAAATACATCCAAATGGAGCATTAGCAGACTCATATCCTGATAAGAACTGAGTCTGGCTGCATCCACCCATTTAAATCTCGGTGACGAGTAATTCACTGTGACTACGGGAAGACCATTCGTCTTCCAGACATGTTCCATCATATTTAATTGAATCCCCTGTTATGAATGCGTCCGTGTGTCTCCGTGGTTTATTTCTGTGGCAGCGGGGTGGCCGCAGAGCGCTTATTTGACCAGAGCAGAAAGGCAGCCTTGTGTCTGCGACCCCCCTGAGCCGACAGCAGGCGAGAGGTCAGTGTCAACACCGGGCCACCAGTCTGGTTTTGTCAGCTTCCTCGGTAGCGCCGGCCAGCTGCTGTCACCCAAAATACCCTCTTCTCACATAGAAGATTAGAGGCTGAAACTGAGAATATGGAACACTTCTTTGTCATGTTTATAGAAAACAGCATGTTCACTAGAAACAATTAATTAAAAATATTAAATTTTAGCATTAGAATATACTTAAATATAAAAAATGCATACATTTCGTGTCAATAAATGCTATATTAATCTTTCCAGGCATATTTATAGTTTGAGATAAACACGGAGGTTGCGTCATCTCCTGGCCCCTGCTGTTTATTGTGGGGGCCGAACTAAACAAAGCAGTAAACAAACAAAGCATGACGGAGGCAGGGAGGTTTTTACAGCCCGTCTAACACACAGAGACCCAATGATGCAAATGAAATTTCACACGGTCTCACTGTCGAGGAAATTGAATTACCCTGCTTGTTGCTGGACTGGAGGAATGCATTACTAATGCTTTGAGGTGATGAGCTGAATGGAGCAGGGAAGGAGGAGGAAGAGAAGGAGGAGGTGGGAAGGGAGTGAGCCCCCCGACTCCAAATCACAGACGCTTCCTGGCCGAGTCTGGCCGGGCTGTCTGCCAGGTGGTCGGACCATGGCTCTCCTTCTTCTCTGCCTCCTCGGTGCCAAGCAGCTGCACAACGGCCAGGAGATGCACGACTTGAGTTAAAGACCTCACCAGGCAATTTGAGACTTCCATTTAAAAATGCGCACCCTCTATCAGCCTAAATCACTTCCTGACCGGGACCTTTCTGGTTCATACTGCAGGAGGGATCGGAGTACACGCGGGTGGTTTTGCAAGTTGCAGAAAATGTCTTCATCCGTGACTTTTGTTTTCCAAAGCAAGCCGTAAATATTTAGATCGTTCTCCTGCCGTTCTTTTTGCGCAGAGTTTCCATCTGAGTCAGAGCTAAAGCTGCAGTGACGAGATGAGAACTCTGTACTGTCATCACACGGACTTTGAGGTCAATATGACAAGCTCGGCGCCAACGGATCGGGTGCTTATTTACATTTACAGAGTTTCCTCTCTTTCAGCTCTGGTTTTGGTCTCCACCAACTCCTGATTGAAATGTGCATCTGTTTACCTGCTAAAAACTCTTATTATCTGCACAGGGTAGCAAAGTTCACAAGAATTTAAGCCGAGGCAAATATGCACACTCATGTTTAGTCATTATACAGTGAAACCGAGTCAGTTTTCACGATCGTTGTGAGTCAGGCTTGTGTTCATAAGCTGAACACTGACCGTTTTTCGCTCTCTCTTAGCTCCGGTTTCGGTCTCCACCAACTAGCACCGTGAATAAAATGCATGTCTCTCTTTGGCTGCTGCAACTGCGTCTTCACAGGATATCAAAGCAGAGGACAGATGCAGACGCAGTTCCTCCTCACACTCTGCTAACGGTCGAAATATCCAAGATTCAAGCCACGTTTACTGTCACTTCCATAAAACGCTAATAAAAACATAGAGAGGTGTGAAGGGCTGTTTCGCCGCACTACTCTTTTCAAAATGGAAGATGTGCAGAGTTTACAAGTGGTTAACAGCTACCTATCCAGTCATTTAATCCAGTGGTTTAAGTACGAGTGCTGCTCATGTTCACCGTGTCATCACAGTAAAGAGGAGAAAGCACACCACGGACTCTGTGCACCTTTGTGTTCTGTTTCTGCTTTGCTGCTCACTAGTTAGAGGGAGTGGAGGAGGGAACTGGGGGGGCGCCTGGTCTTTTGTGCCACAGCTCAGAGGGAGGCAGCTGCATCCCCGCAGTCTGCGCTCGCATTATTCACACCTCGCCTCCTCCTTTGTGCGCACCTCCACGGCCGCTCAGAGGGAGCACGTACCCAGTGAGGGACTTACAGAGCCGTCTGCTGATCCCTGACCTGAACCACGGTATCTCAGCTCATAGCCAGGACAGACTACTTTCCTCATTAGCGAGGCTACAAACACATGGAGAGGGTTGAGATTTGTGTATTCACAGACAAAATGCCTTTAAAGGGGGTTCAGTGTTAGATTATGAGCATAATCTAAAGCGTTTA
Source organism: Planiliza haematocheilus (assembly GCA_005024645.1). Lineage (NCBI taxonomy): Eukaryota > Metazoa > Chordata > Actinopteri > Mugiliformes > Mugilidae > Planiliza > Planiliza haematocheilus. Next base: position 1,917,146 of record SRSE01000764.1, read on the forward strand.
TGCGCCTGCTGAGAGGAGTCTCGCTCCAGTACAGAGTGTGCTGCAGGTTATCCACACAAATGTCAACAGGTTGTATTCTTATTCAGTGACTAGTCGTGCCTGTGGTTTCCCATTTACATCCTGATTTGCATTTATGCAAAGTGTCCACTTAACTTTGATGCAAATATCATTCACAGAATAAACACATGTGTCTAAAATAATAACAGCCCTGACGGTGATCTGGCAGATAAAACAGCATTATTAATACAGAGACGTCCTTTTAGTCATACTGCTGGAATGAGCCCTCCGGCTCTGCTTCAAGTCTCTGTGTGCGCCGTTGACACGTCCTGGTTGCTTAATCAAAGCCTGCACCGGTCTGCACAAGTTGAGAACAGGGGGCATGGGTAGTTGGCATGAAAATCAGTTAGTGGGGGGGTTAAGATGCAAATCCGCTAGTGTGTGAGGGGAACGGATCCGTCAGTGAGACACGTTTGACACAGGACATAGCATCAGAGGATGACAGGAAGCAGCAAAAGCAACGATGGCGAACGGCAGGAGCCGTAGAGCGGACGACGAAGCGAACTGGAGCTACAGTAATGGAGGAGAGACTAATGGGGCTGTGGCAGGAGCAGGTAGTCTGTGATCCCTCAGCAGCCACAGTTGATAAGTGTGTGACCCCCAGTCTTTCAGTCGTCATGAAAAAGTCTGTCAGTGTGTACTCACCCGGCTCATATGGGGGACATATATGTCATAGGCCAGTCAGGTAGAGACAGAAAAAGAGAGGAGGAGACTAATGGATACCGTGCATCTAGGAAAAGCATATTTTAAAAAACACTAACATTCTCTGCAAAATATCCTTCAGATGATTAAATGAAATAAAGAATAATAAAAAGCTTCTGGTCGGGCTAGTCCTCCTCTACATTCCTCAAGTTCTCCACTCAAGTGGTGCTCACTACAAAGTTCAAGTCCCTCTACAGGATACGCGATACCAGGATTATAGTAAACTCCCACTTGGTTGGCCTTTAGAGCACATGCTGAGCAGGATTAAGGCCTGTGCCAGTTGTTGTGAGATCCCTCCACGGGCCAGCGGGGCTTGTCCTGCCGCTCCTAATCCTGCAGACAATGCAGGCTGTTAATTGGAGACTGACTGATATAGCAGAGGAAAAGTCATGAAGACAATGTGTGAGTGGCCAGCGTCTCTGTAATCCCCTGCACTCCGAGGAATGTCCCCTCTGTGGCAACCATCCATGTTTCTCCAGATCTGCTCCAGCACCACCTCCCACGTGGGGTTTTCCACGCCGCTGACAGTTAGAGCGGCTGTTTTGCTCCTCGAGTCAAACAGACACGAGGAGAGTCACCTCACACAGTTGCGAAATGTCACGTTTTCTGTTCAGAGCGCTAAGAGGAGGTGGCAGAAAGCACACCCAGGTGTTTGTGTTTAAAACAGAGCGGTACAGACTGTTAACAGACGGACACTTCACTGTCATTCAAACTAAAGAGACAAGACTGAAATAATGTGACTGGTAACACCTGTGACGCCAGTGTTTATTTTGTAATGTTTTATTGTATATATAAAATGTACATTTATTTTTTTAATAAAACTGCATCACTTTGCCACAGTTTTGTGTCACTTTGTGGTCGTGTACGTGGTCTTGTGCTAATTTTGCCCTTTGTCTGCAGTTACTTTGGTGTTGCTTTGTATGTCTGTGGCTGGTTTGTGTCTTACTGCAGTGTTTTGCATCTCCTTGTGGTTGTTTTGTGTCTCTTTGTAGTTGTTCTGCATCCCTTTGTAGTTGTTTTGCATCCCTTTGTGGTTGTTTTGAATCTCCTTGTGGTTGTTTTGTGTCCCTTTGTAGTTGTTTTGCATCACTTTGTGGTTGTTTTGTGTCTCTTAGTAGTTGTTTTGCATCACTTTATGGTCGTTTTGCATCCCTTTGTGGTTGTTTTGAATCTCTTTGTGGATGCATTTCATCACCTTGTGGTTGTTCTGTCTCTTTGTGGTTGTTTTGTGTTTTTTTGTGACTGTTCTGCGTCCCTTTGTGGTTGTTTTGTGAAATCAAATCAAATCAAGTTTATTTATATAGCCCTTTACAATAGCCAGACGGTACCCAAAGTGCTTTACAACAAAGCTCTAGAAACAATACATAACAGGTACATAGATAAATAAATGCAATTAAAATACAACTAAAATACAATTAAAATACAATAAAAAGAAAATAAATAAAAGAAAATAAAAGTGCTGTAGTGTTAAAAACCTTCCAGAAATGTATAAGATGCAGCAGGCAGATTGAGTACACATGAAGTGTATACCTAGTCGGAATAAAAGGCCAGTCTAAAAAAGTGTGTCTTAAGTTTTAATTTAAAAAGGCTGAGATCACTAGTGGTGCGGATGTCGGCAGGCAGTTTGTTCCACAGGCTGGGACCAGCGACGGCAAAGGAACGATCGCCCCACTGTTTGAGTCTCGTCCTGGGGGCCTCTAGCAGAAGCTGACCGGAAGAGCGCAGGGCTCTGCCACAGTTGCGAAAAGTTAAAATGTCTGCCAGGTAGGTGGGGGCTAAGTCGTTAATGGCGTTAAAAACAAACAACAGAAGTTTAAAATCAATTCTAAAACGGACAGGGAGCCAGTGGAGTGACGCCAGCACAGGGGTGATATGTTCACGCCTGGACGTGCCCACTAAAAATCGTGCAGCAGCATTCTGCACGAGTTGGAGACGAGCAATAGAGGTCTGACTGAGTCCAACGTAAAGGGCGTTGCAGTAATCGAGTCTGGAACTAATAAAAGCATGGATTGCCCTCTCAAGATCCTGCCGACTGAGAAAAGACTTCACTTTTGCCAGTAAACGAAGCTGAAAAAAGCCTGTGTTGACAACAGCGCTAATCTGTTTTTCAAATTTGAGCCCATTGTCAAATGTTACCAAGATTTTTAACATGTGATTTAAAGAAAAAAGGGGCCAGAGTACCAGAGTTTGTGGTTAAAATATTTAACATGGATGGTGAACCAAACAAAATGCACTCGGTTTTGTTGTCATTTAGATGCAAGAAGTTCTGTGCCAGCCACTGTTTTATATCGGTGATGCAACTCGACAGCTCAGCAAGTGCAGTGTTATTGTTCGGTCTCATGGGCAAATAGATCTGCAGATCATCAGCATAGAAGTGAAAAGAGAGGTTGTGTTTTTTTATGATTGAACCTAGAGGTAGCATGTATAATGAAAAGAGGATAGGGCCAAGAATAGATCCCTGTGGTACCCCACAGGGGAGGGATGCACTTGAGGAGCAGTGGTCACCAATTGCGACCGAAAAACTCCTGTTTGCCAGGTATGACCTAAACCACTGAAGAACGGTGCCACGAATGCCAACGTGCTGCTCTAGGCGAGATAGGAGGACTTCATGGTCAACTGTATCGAAGGCTGCTGTGAGGTCTAGTAGCACCAGCACAGCAGGATTCCCAGCATCTACAGACAGGGCAATATCATTGTGCACCTTTAACAGTGCTGACTCTGTGCTATGACGGGATCTAAAACCAGACTGAAATTTTTCAAGAACAGAACAATTTTTTGTATCACTTTGTTTTTGTTTTGAATCTCCTTGTGGATGTTTTGTGTCTCTTTGTAGTTGTCTCGCAACCCTTTATAGTTGTTCTGCATCCCTTTGTGGTTGTTTTGAATCTTATTGTGGTTGTTTTGTGTCCCTTTGTAGTTGTTCTGCATCACTTTATGGTCGTTTTGCATCACTTTGTGGTTGTTTTGAATCTCCTCATGGTTGTTTTGTGTCTCTTTGTAGTTGTTCTGCATCACTTTATGGTCGTTTTGCATCACTTTGTAGTTGTTTTGCATCCCTTTGTGGTTGTTTTGAATCTCCTTGTGGTTGTTTTGCATCCACTTGGGGTTTTGTATCTCTTTGTGGGTATTTTTAAGGATCTTTGCGTCTCCTATTTGGTTTCTTCTTAATAATTTTTGCATCTGTGTCTTTTTGTCGTGGTTTTGCACCTCTTTCTGGTTAGATTGCATTACTTTGTGGTTGTTTCTGTGTCTCTGTGGTTGCTTTGTGCAACTTTGTTGCTGTTTTTTGTCCCTGTTTTGGTTGCTTTTCATCACTTTGTTGTTGTCTTGCATTTCTTTGTGACTGTTCTGCATCGCTTTGTGGTTGTTTCGCATTTCTTTGTGTAGGTTTTGAATCACACTGAGGCTTTTTTAAATTTCTTTGTGGCTATTTTGCGTCTCCTTGCCATTAGTTTGAGTCTTTAGGTTGTTTTATGCCACTTTGTTTTGCACACTTGTGGATGTTTTGTATCACCTAAGCAATACTTTTACAACTTGTTTTGCATTTGCAACAAGCCTACTGCCAATCACCTAGTCCTCCACTTATGTTGTCCTGCTACATTTTGATAATTGCACACACAGATTTAGTTTTATCATGCTGGGATAATATTTTAATTAATAAATTAATTTAAAGTTTAAGTATGTCTCATTCAGAAATTATTTCTTAAGTCTTGACTTCTGCAAGCTCAGGTCAGTAGGTGGGTTCAGGAGGTTTTTGGTGCCTCCCTGGGGTTGAAGACGCGTAGGTGGGCAGAGGGGCTGCATGTCTCCTAAAGACACAAGTCATGCAGGCTTTTTATGTTTTGTAAACAGAACGCTGTGGACATTTTGGATACTGGGCCGTTTATCAGTGACTGAAAATCAGCCGTGGCAACAGCCCCCGGTCATATTTCAGCACAGCAAGCTGACAGGCAGGTGGTGGACCGGCGGCATGTCTGCAGTTGGATCCTTTTGTTTTTGTAATCGCTCACCTGTCGTCACATCATACATATGCAAAGCAGAACCACTGAGTCATTCCACTGCCTTCAGCCAGTCATTCTATAGCCTTCAGAGGGATACTGGTTTCCTGTTTAAAGACTGACGGGTTAGATAAGTGACGGTTCAACTCATTTCTGTCCTTTAAATATGAACCGACTTGTAGCAGCTGGTCAAATAAGAACAAAATCTCCTAACGCATTTTGTAAATCTCACATATTAACAGGTCATGTCACACTTGTTCTGTGTTACCATGGTTTATGTGCAGTTTCTCATCTGGTCACAGTGACATTTTCTAAGCGCTTCCTCTTCTTTGACAAATCCCTGTCCTCGGTCCAAACTGTCTCTGTGTGAGGCTGAAAGCTTGGCCTCGGCTCACGGGTGTAAATTAAAATGCTAATGGCGTACACTTATAAATCAGTCTGGATTATTTTGCAGCTGCTGGTATGGGAACAGGCGTAACTGCAATAGCAAACAGCAAAAGAAGATAAACTGTGGAAAACCACCAAAGGGCAGTAATCATACTGTATGTACTGACAACCATTCATTCAGAGTTGCTCGCAGATGTTGGTATGTGTGATGCATTACTGCAGAGAGAAAAATAAGCTGAAGGAAATGGTTTCATAGAAACCTTTATTTCCTCTTTTTTCCACACTGAACGTGCAAACTTCTGACTACTCGCCTTTTAAGGATTTAAGACAAGTGCAACACTGTCTGTTTTTAGTCTCAGCTCAAAAAGGTTAAAGGCGGATTAGACGAAGACTAATAATTTGTTGTTTACATAAAACCAGTCTTTTGCTGGAAAAGTTCAAACTGATCCAATTGCTGTTTGCACATTCACTGCTTGCCAGTTTAATAAGACAAGAGTTTTATACTTAAGCCACATGCCCACTTTTCCCATGGGTGCTCTGCCAGAGGACGGATCCTTCGCTTCCTCTCGCTAGCTATTTGAAGCTGATTTGCAGCTGAATGACTGAAATGCTGAATCAAGCTGCCGTGCTTGTTCTGTGTGACACGAAGTACGCTTTGAAACGTCTCTGTGGATTTATAGGAAACATTTTATGAGTCAACATGAGAGGGAGGGAAAAAAATAGGGTGCAAAAGACTCGCGCTGTTTGAACATGAGCTTTGGACACATAAAAGACAGTCGTTTTTCCCAGTATACATCTCTGGAAGGCAAAGCCGTGATTATGGTCTGTGGTGGGGATGTTTGTTGTGAGTAATTTGTCTCCCATGTGAGACTTTGGTGATGGATCTTCAGCTCAGTGTCTGCCAGAGTTCAGCCAGGGTGTGCTTCCTCTAATTCTAACTCTTATTCCATTATAGAAGTTATAGCCGGTCATTTTGCCACTCATATTCTACATCTCTTATTCTAAAATCCATTTTTGCAAAGAGTTTTTGTCTCAATGAAAATCATCATTGGAACACTCTTGACTGTTTTCAGATCTGTCACTTAAATGAAAGTAACAACACCACAGTATAAAAAAAAAACAGCTAATTACAAGTAAAGTCCTAAAACCCTTCTGGAAGTGTTACTTCCATGTACATTCATTCATTCATTATGTATAACCGCCTATCCTCCGTAGGGTCACGGGGGTCGAAGCCTATCCCAGCTAGCATTGGGTGGAGAGGCGGCGTACGCCCTAGGTCGGCAGGCTGTCACAGGGAGGACACAGAAAGACAAACAACCGTTCACATGTGCGGCCGATGTAGAATCATCAGTTAAGCTAACAAGCATGCCTTTGGAACGTGGGAGGAAGCTGGACTATTGGGAGGAATCCTACGCAGGCAAACATGCAAACTCCACAGCGAAAGGCCACCACAAGTATTAACATAAAGTATATTATACACCAATCAGCCACAACATTAAAACCTCTGACAGGAGAAGTAACTAACGTTGACCATCTTGTGTTCTGCTGGGAAACTTTTGGAAGTGACGTGTACCACCCACCCAGATCAGGCCAGGCACCCCAACCCCATAGCAATGACACTAACCCTAACTGTAACACAGCAGGGTGCAGCCTGACACAGGCAGACACAAATGTTTTAGGAACAACCCAAGAAAACACAAAGAACAGTACAAAGTGTCGACCTGGCCTCCAAATTCACTAGACCCCAAACTGATCAAGTATCTGTGGGATGATCCACAGAGACCCCTCCCCTCAACCCATAGGACCCAAAGGCCCCCACTAACAACATTCTGTTGAGTCACAACTGTTTTGGTGGTCATAATGTTATGCCTGATTGGTGTATATTTGAACTGATGCTTCAACATGTAAGTAGTACAATAATGTGGTACCTGGTTTCAGCAGAACTGCTTTTATCTGCTGTATAATCCTAGTGCACCACAGTTTATGCACTTATTAAAGATTTAAACTAATCTTGTCAGGACGGGTTGTGGGGTGCACAGGAGGTAGGACCCAGCTGCAGGACTAAGAGTGCCGAGGCACAAATAGGCAAAAATGTATTTAATTTTTAAAACCGACAAAACCAAACGCTGCAGACGAGGCAGGAAATATTAACTTGATGAGACAAAAGCTTATTTGAAACCTAACCTATCAACTTGACGAAACAACACCATGAGGAAAGAAACAAAAAAAACTCTGAACTACAAATCACAAGAAATGAAGACTTGAGCTAAACAAGAAAAGGCAAAACTATGGGACAAGTAAAACAAGTGACAAGTACAACATGACAGAGAACAAAGGGGAAGGCAGGGCTATATATACACACAGGGGACAGAGGGAGGACGAGACACAGGTGACACAAATCAGGACAGAGCACAAGGAGAAACCAATGTCCTAATCAAGAGGGGGAAACGCAGGGAGTAACACAAAATAGGAAACAGAAACCCAGGAAAACTAATCACAACATCATGACAAATCTTAATTAGGGCTCTCTCTGCTCTCATAGGAGCAAATGGATTCAAAATGCACGTACGTACCTCAAAACATGAATGATGAATTATTAAGAAGAAAGTTTTCCTACAGGACAACGGGTGAGAGCATGCTATGCAAATGTAGGAGTGGAATATGTCCATGGTGTAACTTCTAGGAACTCAAATATTCATATGGGAGGAGGCAGATTTAATATTAAAAATCTTTTAAATTTATGAATACTTTTATGTAAAATAAAGCTCTTAAATTCACCTAGTAAAAAGTACCTCAAGCTTAACCTAAAATACCTAAATAAACTGAAACTGTAAATGTACCAGCCCTCACCTGATAGCATTAACTTTTTTATTTTATCTGCTTTCCATTGCAAGTACCTATAAATGCCTGTAAATGTATTTTCTACCAAATTTGCTGTTAGACCAAAGCTCATTTAAGCGCCATGTGATTATTGTGAAGATCAGGAAGAAACACTCAAATGAAAACAAGACAAAACGTGTAACGTTTCTCAGTGGTTATGCACTTTTATTCCAAAGTTTTAGGTCCCACCGTGGGTCCCATGGTAGTTAATACCAGGATCAGCTCATAATCCCTGAGAAGCCAGCATTGGGAATGAACTGTTTGAACTCTCCAGATACTGGAGAATAAAACACCACAGTCATTAAGCACAGTTCAGAACAGTACAAAAAAAAAAAAAAAAAAAACATCATGTCCAGGTCATTAAAAGCGTTTGTAAACCACAAAAGGGGGAATTACATTCTAAGCATATACAGTACAGTCACTACTTAATTAAACAAAGGCACAGTACACAATACTGTAATCAGGATGGATAGCACAACCCAATATGGGTGAGAGATGACACAGAGGTAACAGACACCTCCATGTGGAAGCACTGATGTTGCTCTCGCCTCACAGGCCTCAACAGTAACCAGCCGATTATTATGTGTAAATAATGAACATTCACGTTGAGGACACAGACGCTGGAGATCAGTCTTTTGTGCAAACTATTATCGACTGAGACTCAGATTACACATGTGTAATGGTTACTTTGGAGCCGCTCATTCAATCTGCTCCTTCTTCACTATTTTGGGCTCTTTAAAAACGCCATTCACCTAAGCCGGCGCTTGTCCACTGTTGTGCCTTCGGGAGGCGAGGAGCAAACATCAGCTCATTTGAAACACAGCTGTGCAATTTTCAAACAACAATAAAAGGACTTTTCAAAGCAATTCAAAAGCTGATTGTAACCCCCAATCAAAATCTCTTCCACTCATCACTTTTTTTCCCTGATTGTAACTAATGCAAGGAGTGTTATTAAATACATAAAAATGAATAGATGTTGAGATTTTGAGGGGTTATTACTATTTTGTTTTTTGTCTTGGTTTAGACGCAAATCTGAAGTATGTCATCAAAGGACGTGAACTCGGTCGGTTCGCCGAGAAATATCAAAATACGAGAAAGTGCTTTGTCCTGAAATACTTCAGATTAGGTCAGCAAAGGGTGCATTTGGAAATCTGCCAACTGCCAGCCAGTCATGGGAGAAATAACACTGTTCACTTAAAAGTACAACAACATCTTCATATTAGAGCGCGTGTCCGGAGTCATCGGAGTTAAAAGAACTAAAGAAAGAAGCGGCCAGTTGTACGTGTTAAAGCCTCAAAGCCTACAAACATAGACCTGGATGGCTCTGATACTTAAAAGCGAGAAAGAAAAGTTAATATAAAGCTGGCAAAAGGCTTGAATATATGAGAATACATTCTATGAGAATTGCAGATACATTTACAAGCAACATATACATCACAAAGCTCAACTGATTGCCTGCAAAGCTTAACAGCGAAAGCTACTTCCTGCCGGAGCCGGAGCCTTCCGCCCCGAGCATTGCGGGGCGAGGTCCTGGCTCCTGACGTGAAGGAATAGTCCCGAGGCGGGCCGCACAGCAGCCCAGTAAAACTATCAAAGACCGCGCACCACTGCAGCAAGAAAACAGCAGCCGCGCGGTCTAATACCAAAAAAACACTGGTCCCCACGAGCCTTTCAGATACCGAGGCACGGCGGGGACGAGGATGAGAAAGGAGCGGTCACTCTAATAGGCAACCTGGGGGGGACACCATGGGGTGTCTGGGTACAGGAGACAGTGCACAGACTTGAACCTGGAAGAAAGACAGAAATAAACGGGGTTAGATTCATGGAGAGGTAAAGCGTCCTGGTGCTTTGTAACTAAGCAGAGCTATCCCTCACCTTGATGGATCCTCCTCCACGGGAAAAGCCCCTTTCAAATTGATGATATTACTCTTATTTTCAAACATCCCATAACTGAGGGTGATCTGGAAGGAAAAGAAAGCAAAAACATGAGCAATCTAGAAAAGATTCCCACTTTCGTGACTTTACTTTTGCTGCGTGCGTGAAGAAAGTGGCCCTGAAAGCATCTCACCTGCTTATGGATCTCAGATCTGGACACCTGTTGCAGGTTCTCCAGGTGGGAGTGGAACAGGTTGCTGCGGGTCAGGGGGACCCCAAGAACCGACTCGATGATGTAGCCGATGGTGCAGTCGTCGGGCAGGCGGATCTTCTCCGCCGTGTTCATGAAGTGACCGCCACTGAAAAGAGGAAGACAGACGCTCGGTAAATGCTGGTTTCTAAACGGAACGCGTCAACACAAGCCAAGTAATTCTAAATTGAGCTACACCTTTCCAATGAGTTTTGTCTTTTATATATCCGAGTCTAGTTCTCAGAGTTTTCTGAGTATCTTACCTGGCCCAAGGGCTCATCTTCAGTGCCAGACCCCGGCTCACACAGAAGCCTGCTCCTCCGGTAGCAAACCAGAAGTTGACCGGTTTCTATAAGTGAGGTAGAAAAAGTTGTTTTAATCCAGATTTGTCGCCAAACAACCCAAACGTATGACTTCTCAACAGCATTGCTATCAAAATTTGATTCTTGTACGTACCATCTTATTGTCCCCCAGCCTCTCTGTGGCCTCTATGGGCCGGTCCAGACTGGGTTTACCGATGTACATGTCCTGGGTGTGGGGGTACTGAGACAGGTGCTTCACCAGAGTCCGAACATTCACGTAGTTGTCGTCATCTACGTGACAGAACCACCTGAGAAGCAGAACCAGCCGTTAGATCCAGATATATTCAGACTATACCGGTCTATATCTGCACTTCAGAAACGGATTCTTACTTTTTCCCCGACTCGATGAACTTGTCATATTCCACCGCCATCTTGCACGACAGAGCTTGCCGGCTATGAGCTGCAGAGCAGTTGGTGTTGATTGCGTGACTCCCTGCGGCGGAAAACAACAGAGTTGCAGCATGAGATGGGAACATCAAAGGAAGGTCGTGGTATTTTTTGACATTTAAATTTGATTTGGTTTCTCGTGGTTTACTAAAACAAAGTGCATCTCTGTTCCCCGGCGTAAAAAAAAAAAAGCCCCCTCATAAAACTTACCAATTTTCTTTTTCAGCTCATCATCCTCGCCGTCTGTGAAGATGTACGTCTGCAAACAGACAAGGGAAATCACAGATGAGATGACGTGGCATTTAAAAGCAGCTGCATCAAAAGCCACTCTGGCTGATCATATGAAGTGGTCACACGATCAAACTCAACAGTCCCGCTTCCTCGCATCCAGCCAGTGTGATTAGCATCAATCAACGCGTCTTTTATGCAGTGGAAAACACGTCGAGTTAAACAGCCCCCTGCTCTAATAAAGCCCTTTTGTCCTGCGTTTTACTCTCTCCATGGCAACTATGTGGCCGCCCCGAAGCATCCCAGACAAACAACAAAGGAGGAGGCAGACTGTCCACCTCCCACACACACCCCATTCATGCATCACATCCCCTGGCTGAGGCCCTTCGCTCTGCTGGACCTGCCGCCAAGCTTCAACATGTTTGATCTGGCTAAAACTTTAGCAAAAAAAAACAAAAAACGCTACAGTCCTCACAGATGTGATAAACCAGCGTCTTTGTCCTCGCCCACTGCCTCAAACCTTCAGCAGAGGTAAACCACGAGCCTGCAAGCGTCTGCTGAATGTAGCAATTAGTCATAAAAGGAGTTAACAACAAAGGGCAAGGTTACAGGAACTCACTTTAAAGGAGCAGGGAGGGATTAGACACCTCTTTATGATAACTCACACTGAGCAGGTGCAAGCCGGTGAATGGCAATGATGAAAAGGCTGCAGGCCTGCAGGCTCCATAACCGCCAGTGGTCTGTTTACTCTTCACCTGAGGTGAGGCAGCACCTGCCGAACATCACGCTCCCTTATCTAGGCCACGTGTCTCTACACGCCAGGTCATGGTGCCCTTGACCCTCCCTGGCGGAGTTCCTTGCTATAACCCTCATTCCTGCGAGTTCACCACACAGCTGCCATGCAACTGCGCTTTGTCATCTACCTTCAAGACCACTGACTTCACCAGAATTAAACGATACAGTAATGTTTTTGAGCAAACTCTGAGCTCGGTGCCAAGGCCGTGGGCCTGTGTTTGCTTAAGGAACGGCGGTGGCTCGACTGGTGAAGGGATCAGAGGCCGGAGCTGTTTGCTTTAAAGCCCGGTGAATAGACAGCCTAATCACTGAGGCAGCTGCCTGAGCTGCCAGGGCACTGACAGAAAGAGAGGGAGGGAGGGAGGGAGGGAGGATGGAGGACCGGTGTGGAATCTCACCACTGATTAGTAAATCGAAAACCGTGTGTGGGCCATTCACCCCCTTCTCACCCCCTGTCCTGCCACCTCCCCCCTCCTCCTCCTCCTCCTCCACGTCCTCCACCTCCTTCCCCCTCTAGGCCACATACACGGCCTGAGCCCCTTGAATAGAACAATGCTGTGAGTTTTCATGCTGGGTAAAGTCTCCACTGGGTAAATTCAGCATTTGCATACAGCTGCAGGAGTTAACTAAAGAGAAACCTCTCGGGAAAAAAGTTTTTCTCTCTCTCTCTCTCTCATTGTCTTTGAGCTGAAACTTAAAGGAACAGTTGCTTTCATGGAATACTAATTCTGACCAGAAAAAAAAAGTAAATAAATAATAGAAGAGATGGCTGTGTGTGAAGCAGAGATAAGAGGCGACGAGGGCACGGGGTGAGGAGAAGCGGGAGATGATGAGGATGTAGAGAGAGGGGGGACGCTGCCTTCCCGACTACAGGAAGGCCTGGCACGGCCCAGTCTGAGCTGAACGTGGTGCCTGGCTGGCTGTCTCCAGCTCCACAGGAAGGAAGGGCACTGGGCTCCCTTCTTTCCAATCGGCGGCCACCTCCACCCTGACTCCTTCCCCCTTCTGTCGCAGACTATGCATCTCTGCAAAAGCTAATTTTTTTAAAACAAAGGCCACAGATTCTGACCACCGCCCACTTTCTGACCACTTGTGGATTTACTGCTTCGTACTGAAGCTGTTTGATTAACTCAACCGCAGCAGCAAGTGCTCTTTCTAAAGGCTAAAAGCACTCATAGTTGGAGTGCTGGCTGATTATCATACTCTTAAGAGAGGAATGCATGGCACACCACCACAAAAGATGCCAGTGCCAGCTGTCCAGACACTAGAAAATAAATGTACTCTTTGATAAAAGCAGCTACTACGTGCCACTTTTACAAATCTGTTCAAGAAAGGGTAAAGGGCTGGTCCAGATCTTCTTCAGGAATTAAACTGATGGTGCTGAAGGGCTGCTTGTGTTTCAAAAGCACCAGATAAACTAGATTTATTAGCTGCTCAGGGTGACTATTAACATGAGGATACTGGATTTGCAGAAAGTGCTGTTTACGCTCCGAATGGGCTCAAAGATTAAGAAGGCACTATTGTGTCAACACGGCTATCTCAAAGTTAATCCACCCTCCCCGATCTCACACAAACAGCAACAGATAGCACACAAAGCTCCACCTGCGTGCAAAGCCAGCGCGCGGACAGAAACGACAACAGCTTTAAAAAAAAAAAAAAAAAGTCTCCTCTGCAGCTCGAAAAGCCACCCAAACTCCACAGATGTTCGTCAGCTGAGCGTGAGAATCAAACCTGAGCGCGGCGCGCGGCCATATGCACACGGTGGGAACCCGGAGCATCATATGGCTGGCATTAAGGCCGCCCTTTGTTCTGCCTCCCGTGGCCACCTGGCACCCTTGCTCCAGGAACTCCCTCTTGCATTGTGGTGCTCAGTCTGTCCTTTTTGTCTGCGCAGCCACCCACCAGCTGCCTGCCTGCCAGCCCTGCTGTCGGATGGGTTGACTAACATCACCCAGTACAGTGACGGCGGACAATTAGCCCAAACAAGCCACATATGGGCAGGTGTTGTAGAGCATCATCAGTGGGAGCTGTGTAATTATCCCTCATCATTACTCCTCCTTTAACAGATGAGGCCAAAGTGATTGTGACAGCTTAACAGTATTACGTTTCCTGACGCATCTTGAAAGAAGGGACCTCTCTGGAAACTTTACCGCTGCTTGAGAAGAAAGACAGAGGGGAGATTTTAAAGCCTGTGTATGACAGCGTCTGAGGCAAATCAGAAAGACCAACGCAAAAGAACATGTGGCACCTCTATGTGTAGGATAAAATCACTTTGACTAGTCTTTGTGCACCCTCCAAAGGAGCTTGGCTCTCAAGGCCACATTTTCATACTCAGCGTGCTACTTCCTGGCATAAACCTGCCTATAGATGCACCCTTTTGTCCCAGGCATCCCCTTAACGAAGCCCCCGTTTTCCCATCCCTCCAGCAAGCTTGACCCAGACTCAGCTCCCACGTTCCCATGGAGAGAGGGGAGACAAGGGGCTGGGAAAGCTTTTCTTCCCCCTTCAGAAAGACGCTTTGTTAGTCCTGGAAGGGGGACAGCGCTGGAGTCGGTGCTGTGAAGCATCCATTGCACCGGGGGCATTCACAGGGACACCCAAAAAGAGGAGGGATAATAGATTGCGGGGAGAGGGGGGAGTTTTTAGAGGGAGTCCTGAAACTGCTCCCTCCGTTCTCAGGGACATCAGTCAGGGGAGAATAAAATGCGGACAAAGCCGAGGAAATTCAGCACGGTTAACAGAGGTTGTGTGGCCATTTTCAGTGTGTCAGCTGGTGACAAGGGGGGAACAATGCAGCACTGTAAACTGCCACCAAACAAGCATCAGCTGCACTGCTAATTCTGCAGCTCTGCAGGAAAGGCTCAACAACAATTGTGTGAATCCACAGAGACCAGATCATATGCTAATATTACTTTTCAGCTTGTGCATGTAAAATCTGACAGAAGAGTTTATTATGCATGAATAAATCATTAAAGGTTCATGTTTGAACTGATCCCTTACCTGTTGCATGTTTCTGGAGATCCATGTGTCCAGGAGCAGGTTGAGCCTGGACTGGTGGAACTTCTTGGTGGTCTTCACGGCGATGAAGATGTCATCCGCGCTGATGTCCTCGGCTGGAGGGGGGTCAGCGGCGGACGCGGAGGAGCGCGCGGGCTTCTCCACCTCCCTGCGCCCGCGGGTCAGCTTGGTGAAGTACGCCGAGAATCCCTTCTTGTCCCGTGCGCCCTGCGGCTGCGCGTCCTCCTCCTCCTCTTGGAGAAGCGAGCGCGCACCGGCGTCCCCTCCGTCCGCCCGCTCATCCACCTGAACCCGGTGATGCTGCAGGGCGACCAGGAGCAGCAGCAGGCAGAGGCATGCTGTGCAGGCTACAGAGATGGCTGTCTTCTTTCCATTATTTTTCAACATGATTAAAAAAAAACTATGAAGCGGCGCGGCGAACTTTTAAGTCCATATGCTGTTGTTTCTCAATAAATCTCAAAATGATACGCGTACGATCCGTTAGAGCGCATAGCGGAACAGCGACTAAGTGATTTGTTTGGGGGGGGGGCATATATAAGCTTCCACAGTGGCCACGCCTCATGGGAGGTCCTTGAACCCAGCATGCCAGCCAGTGACGCAACAATAGGGCGTGGATTCAGCACTATGTGTGTGTGTCTGTGTGTGTGTGTGCCACTGAGTTCAGCTTTTCCCTTACAGACAATAAAAGTAAACGTTTGACCCAAGGAAAACAAAGCTGCAGGTGATCCGGAGCAAAGGTGCGTTTCAGACTGCACGTGGAGGACAACCGTGACTCATCTCACTAAAAACTGTTTATTCTCCTGCTCTGAGTGTTTAATCGCGCTTATTTCTTCCTTTCACTTTTCGGGGCAAAGCCATTTGAACTCACCAGAGTGTGAGCCGGGCGTTCACCAGACAAACAGGCTCCATTGTTCATCACCGACCTTGCCAGGCCTCTAGACAGTTGGCCATTCCTGAACACTTGTTATTCAAATTCTGGCTCTCGCGACCGTGCGCCGTCTGGTGCTGGGGCGCTGACCAAAAGACACGAGTTCCATTTAGGCCAACGCGCAGCTGGTGGAGGCTAGATGACTTGTGGCGACTGCCAGATTTAGAGAGTTCAGTTCAGACTAATGTGACGGGTCAGATTTTAAAGGATATCTTCAGATTGGACCTTGATTAATCTATAACCACCAGGAGATGAATTGTGGAAAGATTCAGTCACGCTCTTTAAATGCTGATATTTTCTGCACATCCTGCTTCTTTTGCTAACTCTTTACTTGCAGCAGCACCAGAAACAAAAATTTGCAAGAGAATAACTGCAGGTGTGTCATTCTTTTTATTTCTGGAACATCCAGGACATGTTTTCTTGCTCCTTTCAAGGCCTTTTGTCCTCTGTTTAAAAGTGAGCACAGAAAGGAATCCAAAAGCAAGCACAAGAAACCAGGCAGAAGGGGTTGTCTCTGTGGCCTTTATTCTCCTTCAATCATCCGCCTCTTTCTGCCGGGCTTGCAGGGCATTCGTCCCAGCTCGGAGCCTGCTTTTGGTCCTTTTGGACCTGTGAGAATAATGTCTGTTGTTAAAATGGCAAGTGAAACAGCATTTTTCTCCATCTGTATTAGCTCCAGCCTCCTCCCTCGTCCTCACAGTTTATTTCAGCCTCTTGCTAACTCCACTGACACGCTTTCTTGTCCCTTTCGAGATCACTCCACAGCTCTACCTCTCTCCCTCGACCTCCCTGTCTGACATTACTGCTGAATGCCAGAGGGATTAAATCCAGTTTCTTCAGACGAGCCCACTTCCTCCCCACAGCGCCCACAAACCCACAAATAAACACCACAACGTGCTTGATTTTCCCTTTGATTATATCAGCATGCTGGGGGATCTGAGCTGAGATGGTAAAATTACAGGGCGGCTATTTATAGTTCATGCTTGTACAAAGACTTTTCGTGTGACAGAGCGTAGAGCAGGTAAGGAATCCCGGTATGAGCTGTTACAGCATCCCACAACTGTCCTGAAGGCATGGTCGCAGCACTGAATATCACATTTTTATTCCGCTGATTCCACAAAAACCTGGAAACACACGGCACTCTCTCAGCTATAACTTGATACTCTGCTTAGTCTCCAACATGCTGAACAGAAACACAGCGTGGAAGACATTAGCTCAAAGCCACATCATCCTGTGCAGTGTTTCCATTCATTTTACACTGTGGTCTCTTTGACATTCCTCAGTTTGATGCCATAACGTTTCTTCTTCTTGTAACTTTTGCACATTATTGACCGATATAGTTCCTGTCTTTTGCATTGCAGCACTGTGTGCAAAGTCTTAGCTCTCCTGGACACTAAACTCTTGGAAAATATTTTTCAAATATGCTTCCTGCATGTCTCCATATCTCATACTTTCATGAATGTTTCAGTGCAGCCGCCTAAATGTGAAAATGACTGCACTGTAAAACATCATACAGGAGTTCAGTTGAATCAGTTACTACTGTTGGGGAAGTATGGAGGAGTGGTTAGCTTGTTGAATGCCTATGTGCTCTTCCAAATGACTTTAAGTTACACCACATAAATACTTACCAAATCATGTCTCTAAAGAGTTAGCATTACCAAATTAGTTGACGTCTCATTTTAATCTGTTTCAATCCTTTAAATACATTTGGTGGCCTAATGCTGAGCGTCTTTAATGCAGGCTGAGTTAAGCCGTAGATGTTTCTTTTTATAACACTGGAGGTTAGCACTGAGCTCCTCTGTCTAAGTGTCAACAACGGCTATAAAGTAGTACAAATGGAATAAGACTTCCCCGACGACCCTCCTAGGATCAGCGTTGAGAGCTGAGCGGTGGGATCAGTCTTCGGCTCTGTTTATTTTCCCATCATGGACACTCTATCTCTGATGGGACTGCAGGTCACACCCGAAGTGAGAGCCAAGGGACTGGGGCGTCCTCCTCAGAACTCGGTGTCAGTTTCACCCCACATGCAACACTAGAGGAAACTCTCAGAGGAGCGCGGCTGAGAGGCCCTCAGCTGCTCGTGAGACAAGTAAATGCGACGGATTTGAGTTGATCTGCAGGGAGACTTCCCCTAAGTCTGAAAGGACGCCTTTCAGGTAAGCACAATGGACTTGGGCAAAAGGGAAGGAGACTTGAGCCTTACTGGGATACAGAAAAAAATATTCCCATAATTTGAGAGATAAAATAATTCTAAAGAAGAACACTGTCACTAGCTTATGGTGTCGTGCCATGGTCAAATAACTAAACCAATGTTTAGCTAGAACAGTTTATGCATCATCCTTGTCTCATAGCTGTGAGGAAGGCCGCCCTGC
Source organism: Planiliza haematocheilus (assembly GCA_005024645.1). NCBI lineage: Eukaryota > Metazoa > Chordata > Actinopteri > Mugiliformes > Mugilidae > Planiliza > Planiliza haematocheilus. Next base: position 1,935,385 of record SRSE01000764.1, read on the forward strand.
ACGAAGCCACTTGTTATTGGAAACAAGACATTGACCCTTCAGGTTTATATTTCCACTAAGAGCTCTGTAAACTCCAGGGACCTCTCTAAAAGCTGTTGACAAAGAAATAATTTCTATATCATAAGGTTTAAGAGGTAGAAGCTGGCCGTTGCCGTTGCAAAGCCCTTGAAAAGACCCCTGACCTAAAATAAATGGCAGTTCTTCCAATTGATGTAGTGTCCTCCTCATCAAATGCTTTATTATCAAGTGCATGAACTTGTGTGCCTAATCCGATTTGTTTATCTCTGCAGTCACAGGATGTGTTATGTAAGAAGTTTGTCCATCATCGTGTTAAGAGTGAGTCAACTTTTGATTTCCCGGGGAATGAATGAAGTTTTCTTTGCATTTCTTGAATAAATAAAGAAGCTCAGTGATCTGAGCCAAAGGAGGAGAAAGACTCAATTCTGCAGATCCAATGAAAACAGGAAACTCCCGACTGGTGGCCGATGTCCTATTTTGAAGTGCCCCGCACCCCGGTCATGTTTGTTCCCTTCGCACTCCGTCCCCTCTTCATAACCAGGCTAACACGAGCCATTTGCATAACTGTTCAGACCTGCTCATCACCCCCTGCTCCTGCCCTACTTCCACTCCGTCAGCCTAATCCTTCCCAGCGCTCTTTCTTTGTGCCGGCCCCCGTTGTTCTGGGAACATCAAATGATCAACACATTAAATTGGGAGGACTATTCTAGTCCGGTCAGGTCTTCGGCCTCACAACTGTGGCTCCAAATAGAAACGTATTTAGTGGGATGGCCCAAATTATTAACGATGAGTGAAGCTGGCATGGTTTCCTATTTGTTGTATCACCAGTTTTCCAACGAGGGGGAGGAGGTGGGGGGGCTTTATATTATAGAACAAGAAGAGGTGCAGAGATATGATCTGAGTGTGTATTATGGTGGAAGAATAGGGCTGTGGGACCTGATACTGTGAAAATGACAGAGCAGTCTGATGTGTCAGGGTGGCAGGAAGAGTGGAGAGAGGCTCCAGCGGGAAACTGCTGTGGCTGCACTCTGAGTGTCTGTTGTTTTCCAGAAGGAGATCTGGTTTGTGGCTTTAACGGCATTTTAGAGTAGAGTAGAAGAGAGTAGTTTTCCATTTCTTACTCTGATGATCTCCTGCACCAAGGGGGTATAGCTCAGTGGTAGAGCATTTGACTGCAGATCAAGAGGTCTCCGGTTCAAATCCGGATGCCCCCTCTCCTTATGCAGAAGCAACTTGCAGAAAAAACATTTAAAAATGAAATAATCATTGGACAGTGTTGTCAAGAAAAGGCCACTTTGGAAACCTTTCTGCCATGAGGGCATGCACTCCTGAAAAGGCATAAGAGTAAAGAATCATATCAATTATTTACACATTTTACACATTTTATCCACTGGATAAAATAAGATAAGGCACAGAGCTGAGCAGATGAATGGCAGTGAGGGATTGAAACTCTTCTTCAGCTTCTCAGTCTTTGTCCTCAGATAGCGGAAACACCGGCCTGATGCCAGTAGGGAGAAGAGAGCGTGTCCGGGCTGACTGGGCTGTTCCGGGATCTTGTTGCCCCTTTACCTTTAGCATAAATGTCCTGCAGGTTGGGGAAAGAGGGTTCTGATGGTCCGCTCAGCTGAACGGACCAGCCTTTTGAGGGCCACAGTCCTGCCCGGTGCAATTTCCCATCCTTGAGAGAGAGCTTAAAGTCTCTGAGGCATCTGAGGTCAGAACATAATGATGTGCACATGAACTGTAACTGTCAGTGGATTACTGGACGGGCTCTCTCGTGGTAGTTTTGACGCTGCAGGAAGGCTCTGTTTGGAAACAGGTGTTGTTTTACCCCATGAGTGTTATTGTGTAATTTCTCTGGTTTTCCAGAGATCTGCATGGTTTGTGGTCTTAGTGGTGATCCAAAAAAGGTTTCAAAAAAGGCAACTGGACTTGTAGATTTTGGAGAAGACGTAGTGGTGATATTTTAAATCCCTGTCCACATGCTAACGTTATAAACCCTGCTGGTCGCTTCCTCGTCCAACTGTAGTTTGACACATGGGGGTATAGCTCAGTGGTAGAGCATTTGACTGCAGATCAAGAGGTCTCCGGTTCAAATCCGGATGCCCCCTTTATTTATGCCAGAGTCACATATTTAATGAAGTGACTTGAGAATTGCTGAAATAGCAAATATATATAAAGACAAGAGCAGGCAAAACCGCCTCTATACTCGTCCAAACCATTTAGCCACAGCTAGGCTAAATCACCAGTGAGCGGTGGAACTGTAAAAAGAAACATGGTTGGAAAATGGTGACAACACCAGATAAGATTAGAGGACCAACATTTCGGATTAATCATTAACAGAGGCAAACAAAAGTCTGCCCTGCATTATTTTGTCAAATGCAACTTCTAGATCCTCTCTAAAGAACCGATTAATGAACAAACATGCAGAGTACAGCTGTGCTAGTAATTACTGCCACTACTGGTGGCCATGTGAAAATAATAACTCCCTCTGCAGTGCGTCCTGTCACTGGATCTGTTAGCCAAAACCTCTGCTACCTCTCTCTCCGGGCCTTGGGGCTTTGTGGCATCTCCCTGTGGTCTAAAAGGAAACATTCCCCATCAAGCAAAAGCCTTCATATCCCTGAGATGCTTGGAGCCCTCTGAGCATTCATATTCAGCTTTGATACTGCGATACCTCACACAGAACAACGACAGGCACTCAATCATCCCTGCTGTGTTCTACATCTGTTGCTGTTTAGGATTTTAATGAATGTTTGCTCTGTGTCCAGAAGTCAATTAGCGTCTATAGAAAGAACAACCACCCTTCCCCTTTTTAAATTTCACAGTCTGTGAGATTTCAGCCTTGTTGTTTTTATGTCTCGTGTGGATTTTTTTTTTGGTTCGTGATTTTTTGTGAGTGGCAGAGTTCAGTCATGGCTCTTTGTTTACCAGGAGCGAACTCCGCGGGGAGCGGGGTGATATACAGCGACAAGAGAGGCCAGACGAATTAAGGAGCCATGACAATGAAAAGCAGATGTGACTGTAGGGCAGTTAAATTACTTGACTGCCATGTGAAAGCAGTAAGAGACAACACACGGTGAATGACAGCAAATTGTCAAAGACCCCTGCTAATAGCCCCTAGGGGGGCCCTTTTTTTCTGTAAATGTAAGCAAACTCAAGTAAACCTCAAAATGTTAATGGCCTGCAAAATGTTGATTAGAATTTGGGAGAACACACGTTTGCTTTCTTACCAAGTTAGAAAATACAGTTATTGTGTTTAAACACTACATTTGAAGCAGTAGCCAGTTAGCTTAGCTTAGCATAAAGACATACAGTACAGTGGGAGTGAGAATCTCATCTTGAGGTTATAAATACAGATCACCTCAACGCAGAAAATAAAGTCTGAGTAGATGGTGTGTGAGAGGCAGAAGGATGGAGAACTTTCCGTGTTTATCCAGCTGAGGCATGCGGACGAGGAAACGTCTTTTCGACCAATCGCAGTTGTTGCAGTCCGTGTCAGCGCAGCGCGAAGTTACGCTACGCTGTAGCTTCCAGAGCTAAGTCTTAGCTATGGTGTAGAAGTGATGTGCAACTTTAAATCTGCCTCAATCTGACTGACCAGATGTACACTTCAGGAAGTTACTGGTCCCATCCAAGAAAGGAAATTTCTTGCACAAAACAGCTGAGAAATAAAATGAATCATTTGGTTGTAATTTCTGTCTGATCCAGCTTCATAATCTCCTTCATTTCCCTGATCTGGTAATAGCTATTAATATCAGCGAACTGGTGTCAGATGACAGCAGGAGGATTCAGCGTTAAAGGATGAACCTTAATAAGGCCAAGTAGGGGTTTGCCACATGGCATGCATTGAACGCACCACCTGTCGAGAAATCCTGCACCGTTACGGGCTCCACGAACACGCACATAAACACACACCTTGTTCCCAGACTGCATGGTCAGTTGAGGGAATCTGTTCTGTTTGTTACTGGGATTAATTCCTCTGGCATCGTCCTCTGGTTTAGCTTCCATCCCACAGGGCAGAGGTTTATCTCTTGTCGTGGATCCAGCTGGGCTGATCCTCTCATATTAAATGGATTAGCAGAGGCCTTGTTCTACTGTCAGGAGCTCATGAAAAGAACAGGGATTTAGCATGTTTTCAGAAGAAATTTCAAACCGTAAATGTAAATTATGAAGACATTTAAATTAAACATTTGAACCTGTCTACCCTAGGAACTTTAAAATATGATGTGTATCTGCAGACTAGAGTCAGAAACATGATTCTTAGCTGAGCTCCATCGGTATCAGCAGAGGTTAGCTCTTGTAGTATCCGTGGGAAACTGTAGCTTTAATGCTCTTTAGAAGCTTTTTGATTTCCCATGAGAGGCATCCAGGACAGAAGCAGGTTAGTTTGGGACTCGAATGCGGTATGGCATGACTGGGACAGAGTAGATCCTGTTACAGATGTCAGAAAAAATCACAAAGAGCGTACGTTTCACCCTGAACATCAACTACACAGCAGATATTAGAAGATCACCGCTCTTCTTTTTCGTACTGCGCGAACATAAACCAAGAATCCACCAAGTGATTAAGCATCTTCTCTGAAGACTACACTTCAAACACAGATACTGTAGGATTTCATACTGGCCGAAGGATGGATGTCAGGTGCTCCTCCCTGCCTGCACTCATATATTAATCTCCTTCAGAAGACAGCCGACCCCTCACCCTCACATGCCTCCATGCAGGCGCCACACTAATCACACTGTTTAAGAAGAGGCTGTCTGAGGCCGAGCCCTCACTCCTCCGCAGATGCGTAGAGATCAGGCACAAACAGGCCTGACCCTGGATCAGTCCCGAGTTCCTGCTCCAGGACCAGGCCCCGCGGCGTTAAGCTCGAATCGGTCTGTTTCTGGCCGGCAGCCTTAACACGGATCTTCACGAGGGGGTTTCTGTCCTGGATGTCTACTCGCTGGACAATAAGCAGAAAAGATTGTTTTTGACCTAGTTACTGGTGTTTCAAGCCTCCCATCTGCTCAGAAATGTATTGCTAGTGCAAGCTAATTACAGTGCACTATAGAGCCAACTAAACAGGTAGCACCTGAAGTGTTTGTTGTGAGGGGGTATAGCTCAGTGGTAGAGCATTTGACTGCAGATCAAGAGGTCTCCGGTTCAAATCCGGATGCCCCCTGTACTTATGCAGATGCGAACTCCTTGCAGAAAGGAAACAGATCCATTGATCTGTGTTATTACTGAAATATGAAGAACGGCACATTAAACAAGATTGTCTGAAAGAGATTGAAAAGATGAAACAGAGACTTAATGTCAGCAGTTTATGTTTCGTTAAACCTGTTGACCTGACAGTTTTTATGGGATGCCTTCTGACAAGTCAGAGTTCAGTCAAGAGCTCAATACATCTACACTCCAAAACTGGTGTCTGGGTCCTGGTCTTGTCTACAGTGAGGCCCCTCGCCTGGGCTGACACGGACCCTGTATCATTAAAGCCTGTCTAGTCCATTCACCAGGGCAGGGCCGGCCCCAGATAGAGGCCACACTTACTCGCTGGCCCTTTCCCACAACCTCCAGGCACCTTGGAGGAAGTCATCCAAGCATAACTGCGCTCCTTAATCAAAGGCTGAATGTAGAAGTTGTCCCGGAGGTTGGCTGCTGCGAGCGCAGCATTAGCGGAGCACTTGCTCTCCTTTCACGGGGGAGACAATGGCGCCCATTGTGTCCGTCCACAAGTGTCTGTTTTGATTTAAAAGGGGATCTCGCGAGCGGAGAGACAATGACGGAGGGGGCTGACATGAACAACATGCAGGATACAGCCAGGACTGAACGCCACCAGAAAATGAACAAGCCCTGTCTGTCAGCATCATCCTCCAACCATCCTCCCTGAAGAAAAATAAATAAATAAAAAACTACACTCTGCATGGCTTATTGCAACACTAAAGAAAACAACCACAATCACAGAGGAGCATCAGCTCTCTACAACTGCTGTGACAGTTTATCTCTATTTAAACTGACTGCCACGCTCTATTGGGCCTCTTACACATGTCACAATAAGAGCTTACTGTGATAAATAGATGAGACCACCAGATTGATTTACACTGGTGAGAGCGTTTAGTGGGGAAAGGCCAGACGCACAAGGCAGCGATGATTTAAATTGCTGCACTAGAACTAAAACTAATATCTTAAAGGGTGAAAAGTTGTTGAAACGTCATCCCACCTCCTGCGTCCAGGCATCTTCCCTGGTTTATTAATAGCAGTGACCCGTCTTTAAATAGGACGTTGTTTTGTCTATTGTCTTTCCATCTCTGTGCAGCCCTGATCACTGATGCTGAAGCCTTGTGGTAAACATCCTCTGACCCTGCAAACCCTCCACTCCCATTGATGACCTCCCTGTTCCTAATCCCTAGCTACATTACAGATGCCTCTACGTGTTAAGAAACTCAGTTTAAAAAAAAACAACTACCGGTAACGGGTGTTCATGCTCGTCTGTGTCGAGTAATACTAGATTTTGCAACAACGAAAGAATGAAGAATGAGAATCCAAGCAGTTATCGATATTTTTATTATTTGTAAAATGACAATTTAGAACAACACTGTGACAGCGGGAAAAGGGTGTCGCGTAGAGATGAAACTACATTACCCTAATCTGCAGAGCTTCGTGGCCAATTTCAGCTCATTGTTTGGCCGGTTTTGCAGCTTATTCAGTGTCTGAGCTCTAACAACCATCTGTACACTACTTTCTCCACACTGATCAGCACACAGGCACAATTAGAGGGTAGCTGGAGAACACAGTGGAGCATTTAGCGGCTAAAGGGGCACATATTTGCTTCAGGATGGTTTTTCGGAGTCCAAAAAAACAGAGCTAGAAAAAGTGAACTTAAGTTCATCAGGTGGCAAAAGAAGCACAACTAAACATCCCTATAAATGTCACTACAGAACATACACACTATGAAGGAGAGAATAGTTGAATAAAAGATTATAAAACTAAAATAATGAAAATAATCTGTAACGTTTTCTGTCTGTAGATTAGTATTATTTTTTCTTTTAAAGAGTCATTTTCTTTTGAACCGACGACACGTCGACTCAGCGAGCAGAACTTGCTTGGACATGTCTTCTGATTTTAACGTGATTAGGCTCAGCATTAGACTGGTTAAGGGTCTTTTTAAAGGATGTGTAGGGCCTTGGAGCCGGGGGTGTGCTGGAGTGTTGCCTCCCCATTCTTCCCATTATCCGGCTTTCCATTTTCATTGGAATGGAGGCCATCTATCAGGAGCCCCTATAGGTCCTTTCACAGCCGAATAAAAGGATCACTGTGGACGGACCTGTGTGTGGGTTGCTCAGACATGGGAGACAACAGATGTGTTAAACATAGTCAGCTCCCTCACAAAAAAAAAAAAAAAATGCAGAGGGAGCCGTGGCTGCGTGCTCTCTAATGGAGAGGCAGCTTTATGTTAATTGCTGAATGGAGTCGGTCAAAGCTGCTGCGAGTGTTTTTTTTGTGAGCATGTTCAAGGAAGCCCACATCATAAAGAAGGCCTCACTTCCCTCCACTTTCAGGAGGAAAGAGCTACAAAGAAAGGGCTGTAAAATAGTTACAGGGTCTGTAACCAAACTGCACCGTTAGATCCTACAAACACCCAGCGTGTAACTTCATCCGGAGGCAAAACCACAACTGGACTTTGTTTCCAGGGTCGGATCCTTCTGAAATCCTCACTGATCTGCAGAAAATCAGCACTACAGATAAACTAGTCTGTTGTAGTGTTAATACTCACACAAGTTCTCATGAATACTGGTGTTTTTTCTTGTGTTAGCTCAGATCCCTCAGACAATATATTTTTTGGTATGTTGATCCAAATTGATCCACCCTGTAGAACCACCCATAGGTGTGTTAAACAGAGAAAACACTGTTTAATGTTTAACACCAAGGTATTAGCAGGATTTAACATGAATGAACCACAACAGTTTAAGAACCTGCCAGTGTGGTTCAATTATTTAAACTTTTTATGAACAAGAATTAACTTGTTTAAAAAAGAAATCAAACAAAACTGGCATATCATTCTGTATGAATGAATCGCAGGGCTCCACAGAGGTTTTAAAATCTACTAATGTGATTAGATTTCTTAATCTTTTCCTATTTTACAGAAATAAACTTCACTGAGGGAGCTGTCGCTGCTTTATAATCAAGAAAACGTTCATCGTAGCCTGGAGATTTCACAACAGTAGTATAATGATGTGAGACTGATTCACTCTAATTTAATAGAGTAAAACGTCGGGCCGTGGAAAGAAATATTAGTAAGAAATAAATGTCAAGGAAAAAGTCAACTATTGCACTCTGAAATCTAATGGAATATAAAATGTAAACAAAATGTTAAGTACAGAACATTGTGTTCCATTAAGTCAACTACTGACATCTGTGACCGTGTCCCTGATACTACTGCATTTTGTGGTTGTGGTTGCCTTATTTTGACTCTGTGCTTTTTGGTTGCAGATGTCAGCAAGAAAACACAGCTTCCAGCGTGATAGCAAGCTATGAGAGCTCGCTTCTGTTTCCCTGCTGGGCCCACGCTTACCTCCCGTATTCCTGTGGGAATCAAGATAATCCTGGGAGATCACAGTCACAGCATCAGCGGTTCATTTTATTTGCTTTACTGTACCTTATAGTTAAACTTCTTTATGGACATGGCAACATGACATGCGGCTTATATTAAAGCAAACGTATCTATATATCAGGGGCTTTTTAGTGATTTTACCACATTCAGAAATTCAACTTCTGCACCCCAGTGTCCTTTTGTGACACCAAAAGAGGAGGAGCAAAGATCCCTGCATCAAACCCCGGGGTCTGAACAATGGGAGCTTGGCGTGGAGAGCCTGAGGCGCTGCCATCTGCCACGGAGAGAGTGGAGTCCCTTTGTCAGCTATTGTGGAATGTGGAAGCAGATTGATGAGGGCCGGGTGATTCCTTTAGGGCCCGACGAGGCAGCAGGCAGAGCAGCAAGCCCGAATAGACACCAGTGGGAACTCCCACTCCTTCTGTCTCACAATTCAGCGGTCACATGACGGCGCTGCCAGACGCTGCATCCTGGGAAAATGACAAGGGAAAGTGTTCTGAGAGGGTGATGTAATGTGTTGTAAAACGATTCCCCACGCTGAGTTCTCAACATGTGTTTCAATAATAAATGAGCTGGTTTTGCCGTTTTCATTAACAAGCTGAAGCAGGGTGATAGGAAGGGGTTGTCTTCTCTGTGAGACGAAGAAGAGGATGCAGACTGGAGGACTGCAGGCCATAGCAATGTGTCCCTGCTTGGATCATGACCTCTGACCCTCTCAGCAGGTGTGCGCGGATGGCCTTTATTGAGAAAAGCCAGTCCAGAAGCTCTGTGGCTTTTGTAGTGGGTGGCTCAGCAAGATGACAGAGGGGGGTGCAGGGCAGATGCTGAATGTGAAATCCCCCTGGGGGAAAGTGTGCCGCCACTGAGGGAAGGGGTCAGGGCAAGAGGGCGGATCTCTGACACAACCAACACAACAGACGACCACGGTTACCATGGCAGCCTGCTGCATCACTAAGCCGTCTGTGCTCTGGGACATAAAATAGCACTTTGGGCTCCAGGATCTCTGACAAAACCAGCTTTAATTTGGGATCTGGCAGCAGATACACTGCAGAGTCTGTTTCAGGCGGGATCAGATTTACTATTGAGTAGCTACTTATGAAGAAATTGATCTCAGAAGGGAGATTAACCCGAGATCAGTGAGCAGATAAACAAACAAGCACTGATTAATTTGAATTTGATTTAACTAAAACTTGGATATGAAATGTAACAACCACTTAAAAGTCCAACAGTGATGGAGTACACGGACATAACATGCTCACACTATCAAAATGGAAAGTAATACATCTCAATGAGGCTGTGCACACAGCCAGGCAGGCAGCTTGAGCTAAATGCTGCATGTTGCTAACGTGCTCGCATTGACAATGCCACTGCGGTGAAGCTTAGCATATACAGTATAATCTACACCCCTTTAGTGTGTTGACCAAACAGTCTATAAACAAGGAGGAAAAAATCAGAAGATCACCAAGAGTGATCTTCTGAGTCTCTGATGGGCCATGAATGTTCAAACAAGTCGGTGCAGCCACTTAGAAGTTGCTGAGATACTCAAGTTTAAACCACAGCGGTGACTAACAGACAGACGTTTCTATCCTCAGAGCTATGTGCTGAAGTGAAACAATGCTGTCGGCAGCATCTTTTTCATCGCCATAGTTTATTTAGAAGAACAGTTTTCGTGCGCTGTCCCCATCTCCGCTCAAGATGTTTTCTGGTCTACGTTTCTGCAGACACAAACAATGCTAAGCCCCGACCAATAAACATGAACTATAATAAGTAACTTCAATGTCTGCCGATGGTTTCATCTGCGGAGCTTCAAAGCCGCAGGGTGCAGCAGAAATAAAGCGGAGATAAAAAGCACAGCTTGTTGTCCTGGATATTTACTGGCACTGGCCTGTGAGTCATTTCCTTGCTGTAGAGGAATGTGACTCTCCGCTGATGTCTTTGATCACACTTTGGCTTCATCGGGTTATCACTGCAATAAAACAGTCACTTCAGCGTACTGGAATGTGGCCCACTGACTCTGATAGGATGGATGCATCCTTGTTGCGATAAAGGAACACTTTATACAGCATGCTGCAGCTGATATCTGTGTTGGATGATATTTTAATTCTTCTTAATAGTAACATTTGATGATAACTTAATGCCAAACTATTTATTAGCAATTCCTCATCTAATCTTGAACATCAAAGCCATGAAGCATTAATGACCATAAAGGGCATGTGATAAATCCTGAATCTCTTGCAGTGTTGAAATTAATAAACCAGAGAATCTTGTTCCCATCAAAGAAGGGCCAGCTCAACTAATAAATAGCTGGAGGGAAGCAGCAGAGATCACGAAAAATTCAGCAGAAGTACTTTTAAGAGGCATTGTCAGACTGTGGTTTTTCTTTTCTTTCGGCATGTCAGTGAACCGCCATTGTGCCATGGGTCTCTGTCTTTCCACAAAGGGCCTTTTCTGCAACAGCCATCGTGGGCCAAACGCTCGACTCCTATGCAGGAACTGTCAGTCCTGTGAAGCATGACATTTGTATAACATTACCGGGGTCACAGCCCACAGTCAAGACGCCGGCAGCGGATGAAAGGAAGCGGGTCGGGTCTCTGGACAAATCTTGAACTTCAGCCTGCTCAAAGAAAGCACAGGTCAGAGGTATGCTTAGATATGCATCTTCAGCCAAAGCTTGGCCTCGGTTGTTTGAAAAGAAACCCTTGATTTTCCCCCGGTCGTCGTTCTAAAGAGCTATTGTTGAAGAGACGTAAGGAATGGTTGTTGGGAACAAAAGGAGTTTCATATCATACCAGCACATCCACCGAAGAGTTCAAAAGACAATGGCTTCTATAGAATACAGAATAAATTGTTTAGTTTTTGCCATGAAAAAGCTTAAACTTTCACATTATTAAAAGAAATAAAACTTTGGTAGTTACTCAGACGTAAAAAAAAATAAGTTTGAGGAAGATCTGCACATACGTGGGCAACTTTTGACTACACAAAAAATTAAGGCCACTTCCTCTATATTTTGCTTTATTGTGCTTAATGTCCAGGATGTTGTTCATTTTCTCACCAGTACCTTAACCTACACACCACCCACAATTGAATCTGCTTTGAACTTGCAGGTAGTAGCTTTCAAGGCTTACGTTTTGTTTGGGCCGCGGCTTGGTCATGGCGAGGCTAAGCTTCTACAGTGGTTACCATTTACATTTTGAGCGTGCAAATTAGCTATGAGCGCCACTGAGGCTGGCTGAAATTATATGAGTTTTGAGTATGAACATTTTCAGGCATGAAAGTTGCGTGGCTTTCAATACACATCATGTGGAGATGTTTCACCTTAAAGGAGGAAGTGTCAAAGGATCACTAAAGTCCAGATTCACTTCAGTGGTGTGGTTTTGTTGAGATGTTCCAAAGCCTTCACCAGAGTAGTGGATCACAGACGCAGCCATCCCTAGAGCCATGTGCAACCGTGAATAAAAAAGCAACTTTAAGGAACAACTAAATGAGCTGTAAACAAGCAGATCTGAGTCTGGATCGCTTGTGCAGGTAGAGCTGTGTCTTACAATAACTTTGTCTATTATACAAAAACTTTGGCAAAACAATGTGAAAGGAAGCTAAGTGATTATACTAATCTTTCTGCAACGAATGTAAAAACAAAAAACAGCACCAACCAAAAAGCTCACTTGCTGACTTTAAATTTAGGGACTGATAAACAAGGCTGATTGATGGGGCTCTGAGCTTCCTGTCCTCCATAGCCAGAAGACAAGCCTGTGTATCCCTCCGTCATGCCAGAAAGGATACAGGTAGCCTCAGACCTCTGCAAGCCAACACAAACATGGAAACCAAATCAGTGTCTGAGCAGAGGTGCAGGGAGGAGGCCTTTCCTCTCTGCAAACCTCCCTCTGATTAGCAGGAAAGGGTCGTCGTCCTTTGACATCTCTTTGTCTCTGTAGTATTGACGGAAAAGATCTTGATTTCCCAGGTCATCACCGCCGCTTCCTTGGTCTTGGCCAGCTCGCCGATGACCTCTGTCGAGTCAACGTGAAGGTGGTCACGCGTGCAGGAAACGTTGCATTCTTTGAATATTATCTTCGATATTTCTTTCCTGTAATTTCACCAAAAATACTTTATGAATGCAGTGATTCATAAAGTATTTGTGAAGTCATTAGCCGACATGGCCGTCGTTGCCTACACACAGCCTTTCCATTTCCTGTCCCACACAACGTTAAAAGAGGTCCGCTCATTCCGCGGATAGATTTGACATCTGAGGATGGTCTCCTTGTTTCAGCCATGAAAAACATAACAACGGCCAGCTTTAGCCTCTGGACGCCAGATTCAGGAACGGCCTGGAAATAACATTATACAGGCCAGGCAAGAATAATAAAAAAAAAGGTCTCAGAGGGATATCATATATGGAAATGGAAAACATCAGTTGGAGGCTCTTCAAAGCTTTTAAGGACCTCATGCTCGCCAAGTCATGCTGTAATGCTGCATCTGTGGTTTTTTGTAGATGACAAATCTATAGACAGTTTAGAACAAAAAGTCTTTCTAATTATACTGTTTTATTTGACTTTTACGAGGCTTCATGGCAACGTCACCCCAATAACCGCATTTTTACAACACTCCTTAAAATCCTGCGGCTTCCTCAGTGTCATTTCATGCCTTCATTTGGTGAGTTGTCGGCACTGAGTGCAAAATTCTCCATGTATAGCAGAGCTTTAGGAAAAGGCTTTTTCATTCCTTTGACATTATCTCCAATCAGGATCCTGTCTCTGTGTTGGCCAAGATTGGAATAACAGGACAAATACTGAGTAGGATGTGAGCCACCCAACTCTGACCTCCATCTGAGCTGTTTCCTCTCCACTCTCCCTGGGTGGAACTCCCCCCAGGCCGCTAAAACTCACACATATCTACTGTCCCCCCCCCCCCAAATCATGTCTCCAAATATGCACTGCAGTGACCTCTCGGGCTGGCTGCAGCGCTCCTTGGGGTGCTAAGGTTAGGGACCCTCATAGTCGAGGCTTTGTTACGGTTGGGCTGCTGCCACCGCCGATATTAAGTCCGCAGTCACGGAGCAGGAAATCAAAAGTAAGCTGTAGAACACAGCGAATTAGTGGAAACAACTTAATCCACCTTCTCCATAATAATAAACAGACTTGTTTCTCAGAGAACGTCTCAGTGGTGAGATCATCCACCAGAGAGAAAAAAATCTTAACACGAGGATTTGTGGTGACAGAAAAAAAAAGTGTTTTATTTGCAACTTTAATTTAAGCAAACAGATTGATCTGACGGATTAGAAGGTAGAGTAAGAAAAAAACAGATGAGACTAAATAAATGAGTGAGAGTCTGCAGCCATGGTACCCAGGACGGGAGAGCACTCTGATAGCGATGAGTACCAATATTAGTTTAGTGTGTTATCATGTCAGCAAAGTGCAACTGAAGCTGTTGGGGCTAGTATTGTTAGTTCTGCAGTATTGGATGAAGACAAACTTTTTCCAGTGATGGGGAGGGAAATGTTAAAGCTCAATGTTTCTTCATATCAGCTGAAATGGGAAATCAGAGATAGAGACACCAGCTTGGCTGTTTACACAGAAGCAAAATGAAATGTCCTGATAATCATGCTACAGGAACATTTTTGATATGCCCACAGCTCCGTTCAGTCTGACATGGAGAGTGAAAATGTAACGGAAGAAGAAGAGGAAGAACCCTTTTCGCCTTAGCTTCCTCCGTTTTCTCTTTCCACAACTCACTGCTTTCGCCGACACCAGGTTTCTGTCGCTCCTTTAAACTCATCACTTCACCAAATGTTAACCCGCGTAAGGCAAACTTGTGTAGTGAGAATGTATTTACTCCATCCAGACAGACACAGTTACGCCATATTTAATAGGTTCACCCCTCTCAGTCCAGTTGAAAATTCCTTCCAGTTGTGCTAGTCTGTTCCGGTTGACATGTTTATATTAGGCATTGTTGTTCTGATTGCCCTATTATTCTGATCGTTGGCAAATGTAGGAGCCATGAATGTGCGCTGCAAATTTCACAGTAATTCATTAAAAAAATCAACCATGTGGTGGCAGAAGAACATATGGAAAGTCCTCTGGAAACCCTGAATTTCTGAACAGCATTTTACAACAATCCACTCACTAGCATGATGAGATAGCATGGAAGCGCCCTCATTTTACGTCTCCAGGATTAAAGCTCTCTTACGCTTAGTTTCACGAGGAGACAGAGGTACGCAGGATCAACATGTGGCACGAATTTGCCTGGTTGCCGACTCAAACGCTTCCAGATCGGGGTTCAGTCCGATTCACCCGCTCAATCCCCTCAGGAAGTGTGTGCATCAGTGCAAGCAGGGGAAGTTTACTCTGCCGCTCAACAGATCTCTGTTTATGTTGGGGCCGCATCACGAGGATGCGGTGCAGGCTTTGATTTTTATTTTTTTCCTCCATGTGTGTGTCATTAAACGAGTCATTTTTCCCCCACATGATGAGTGAAAGGCAAACAAACTGATTCTGTTGTTAATGTTGCTTCAGGGGTTGTCGCATACCGTTGCTGCGGTCATTACTGCCATAATACACTGATTTAGCATTAGCATGCATCATTAGCACTGCCCACAGTTCAGACAAGCGGAGATTGTGCTCTTTCCATTTGATCTCTGTTCTGAGATGCAATTTACTGAAACAAGCCGATGCTATTCCTGTGCTGTCCATATAGAAACTGTAAATGAAAAGTCAGATTTGTGATGTGAATCCTCTGCGTCTTTAATCATATATGTAAAAGGCAAATGGATTCTTCCACAGCAGACCTTTGTCTTGTCACAGTCACATTAAGGGCAGCACGGACAAAACCTCTGTCACTAAACAAGTTAATTATTTGATCCGTTTTTGACCTGTATTTTAACTTTTAATATTTTAAATTTGAGGACTAATGAAGCACCACTGTAGTGAACCAGTTGATACACACAACTCTGCATTTAAAGAGTTGGGATGGAAGTGTCTTAGTCTGTTGCTCTGATGAGTCACAACTGTTTTGGAGGCACGAGGGACCTACACAATGTTAGGATGGTGGTTATAATGTTATGGCCGATCTGAGTATAATTCGCCTCTATATAGTAGAGGCAAATTACAGTGCTTATTTGCTCTAATGTAAATGTTGTCTGGCAAACTGATACACTAACACTTTACATTAGTAAAACTCTGCTCCTGACAGGCACATCCACATCTTAGTATCTACTACTTTACCAGAGCATATGGCTGTGTGTCCTGCTCCAAGTGGCACTCCAGTTAGGCATTGACAGCCACCCAGGATCAACTTCTAAGGTAGACACTGGGTCACACCGACGTTCTTCCCATCCAAGTGTTTGGAATTCATCTCTGTAAACGTCCCGGGGAATGAGCTGTATTAGCACTAACAAAATACGCCCACACACAGGACATCAGGATATCACATAGTTTTCAGTCAATTTTTAAACTTTTGTCAAATAAAGTTTGTGTGTTGCTAAGCTACTGTGATCCCACAATAGAAGATAACAGGGCGGGAATCCTTCAGAGGTCATTCAGAACTACAACACCAGTACTCTACAGCTCCATACTGCAACACAAGCACAATGACATCTTTCTGAATGATCAGCTGGTTAGGACACATGCAGCTTAAGCTCCAGAATATAGCTATCACATGCATTTAAAACCACAGAAACAGGCCTCTAGACCGTCTAATGGAGCTAATGTGACATTTAAGCTCTATTACATCTGTAAACACATACTTTAACTGAGTATATTTTCATATAAGGCACAAAATGCAATGTTGTCCCCAGAGGGTACATTACAAAACATCAGTTTCCGCTCTTTGAATTTTGGTGGTCTTAGAGATGCAATCTATCTTAAGATAGGGAGATTTACTGTTTGCTTTAGCGGGGGGAAAAAATGCAGGATTTGTTTTTTCTTTCAGGGAATGTTTGGGATTTGACTGTTATCTCCATCATGTTTAACACACTGCGGTGAAAAAGAAAGATGTTCTGGTCGCCGGGTACACAATGGCACAGGGTTATCAGCCGTGTCACTTCAGCTTCTCTTGCAGTGGACCCCCCTCCCCCCTGCCCTCTGTTTCTCAGGAAAGGGGGTCCTGTTTCTGAAATGTGTTTGGCCTGCAGAAGAAGTATGTCAGCCGCTGAGGACATGGACGTCCAATCTGTGTGTGTGTTTGAATGGAAATTTTTATTTTAATTTTTCAAACAAAGATCCCATTTAGATACATTTTTTTTCCAGAAAAGTTCAGACTATTGTTAGAGATCTGAGACGACATTAGAACTACTCAATACGTATTCTGTCACTACGTCAGTTTTCATCAGAGCAGCGCTGACCAACGTTTTTCATAACGTACGTACGTAGGATCCTCCCAAGCTATTAACCGCACAGTTCATCTGCTGAAAGTGAAAGCTCTAATGTTAAACAGCATTTCATCTGATAATGTTTCAGTGAACAGGAGCTCATATCATACAGTACATGAGCTATTTAAAGGGGAACTACGTACTGGTCAAAACTGTTTCGGTGCCCCAGTCACTCCCACTACATGGATATACACTATTCTAATTATCTCCCGAAGGAATAAGAGTTACTCAGAAGTTATATGGGTGACTGAATGACCTAATTTTATGCAGAAATAAGGTCCAGGTTGTAAAGAACAGTAGCTCCCCTTTAAAGCACACTGGAGTGGAAAAGCTGCCATTGAAGTAACCTTTAACGTTTAACTAGGTGGACTCAGTGGGAGATCCCATGAGGAAAAACTATCCATTCTCTTTGTATTGTCTGGGACCTAAAATGTTCCCTCTTGTTTAGTTATTGATCGTGCAGCTACAATAGAAACACAGCTCCGGCCAGCGAGGCAGTGATTGGGTGTGCTCTTTCCATTTGATCTCTTTTGTTCTCTGTTCCGCTGCAATTTACTGAAGCAAGAAGATACTTTTTTTTCCCTCTCCCTTCATATAGAAACTGGTAATGAAACGGCTCATTGTGAAACGCCCTTTACTTCCTTCCCTTTGTGTCTGAAGCACACAAGAACAACAGGATTTGAGATGGAGGCCTCGTTTAAACAGGCTGTAACACTGTATGTAGCCTATACATGTTCATACAGCACATAGATACATGCACTGGTTGGATCTCATGTTGGACTGTGTCATTTTGAGAATTACTGATCGCAAAGGAAGATGAAATTAACGATTGGGCAGAGCCACGCTGATGCAGTAGGACCTGTTACCGCTGCTTGTTTTAGTCAATCTCATGCCATCCTGCTGCTCGCTATCACATGAAATCTGCAACTGAAAATAGACGCCAACAAGTACACTTAAGATGCAGTGCTTACCCGTATTTTTAGAAATGTACTTCATTAGGAGGAAGCTCCAGACAGGAAGCTACTGTCAGCTACAGTAGAAAGTATGCATTTGTGAACAGGACAAATTCACGTACAAGAGAAAGCCATTGTTTCTGCAGTGTTTCCAAAACAGGTCGTCTGAATACGATGAACGCAAAATACACTTACATTGCAAATGTGCTTTTTGTTGTTTCTGACCCAGCAGGTCACGTTCCCATCCTCAGTGCCATCTATTTATTATCCTGAGGAGGTGTTTATGCAGAATGAAGCAATGAAAGTCTAATTAGGCTGACCAGTGTTAAGAGAAAACTGGGCCACTGTGACGGTATCTGACTGAGACGGTGGGAACCGAGGTCACCCACCAACTGGATGGGGGTTTTCTCAGGGAAAATGACTCGGGGAAAATTAAAACGGCGGAGAACAACAACAACAAGGATCACCACAGCACTGTGGTTTGGTTAAGTAGGTTGCGTGAACTGGCTTTTTCGAAATGCATCTAAGTGTGGTTACCCAAGGGAGAATATTTATGGTCTACGGACAGTTTGTAAACTCATTTTGAGATACGTGGTGAAAGGGTGGAATTTTTTATTTTTTTTGTCTGTTGTGAAATGACACTTCAGAGTGGTGACACAAGAGAACATTAATAAAAAGATTAAATGTCACTGTAGATTTTATATTCTTTAGAGAAGTTACAACAAAAATAGAACCTTCCTCTTCACATTCAATAGAGTGTATAAGACACACACCATGTCTAATTTATCAAAAAGAATAAAAACACATTCAGCTCTAACACCAATTGCCCTCAAAATCAAAGCAATCAGTGCTTTAAACGATAGAGAGCTTCCTGCAGGTCGAGATAAGAAATGAGATCCACCCGAGGAGGCACGATGGAGGGATCGATTACTCTGAGGTTTCCCATGATCCTGCCTCTCTCTGGGGAGAGCGCGCTCCCGCTCCGGCGCTGCGTGGGTCTCTTAACTGTCATTATCACCGATGGGAGCCACAATAGGTCAGGGATATGAGATAACATTGTGAGCAGTAGAGCAGCAGGTGAGAGGCTCAACAGGGCACGATTAGGTGTCCGGGTCCCAGGGTGTAGCGTTGCCCGGGGGCCTCGGGGGCCTCGGCCCCACCATCTGCCGGGGTGAATTCCTCTTGCTGCAGGGGAACCGCTCAATAGCAGCACAAACTGTTGCTGAGGGGCGTTGCTTTGAGTTTCTCCTGTTACCTTTTTATAGAGAGAAGTGTTACACTCTACGGCTCTTTTGTTACACTCTCAACCACAAAGTCAAAGAATGCAAGTACACAAAGGACTGAAACTTGTGGTATTTGTGTGGTCGTTCTTTGTTGTATTCTGCATTCACTATCAACAATCGGGTTATACAGTATACGTGCTACATCACAGCATGCCTGCGCACAAAAATACATTCCATTTGTCGCCTCGCATTATCTGAAAATAGGACTTGTGGTATAGTCCAGATTCTGCCTGTTTTGTAGATGGCAGGATTCAGGGCTCCAACATGAGGCCATCACTCAACAGGAGCACACCCCTGGGATGCTCTGATGAAAGCCATACTGGATGGTTCACACATGAGCCAGGCGCGCTACTGCACGCAACGCCCCATCCTGTGAGCGGCCAGCGCCGGCCCCCGCTTTGATCTGACAACATGGTGTAAAAATGGAAATGCCCGCCGCCCTCCCGCACGCCAGACACGCAGTTTGTCTGACAGACAGGCATGAACACGGCCGAACATGAGAATATTGAATTAGGAGCTGCCCCGCGAATCTAGGAAGTGGCTGCACGGCTCTCAGCTTACCAGACAGGCCAGGTGAGCGACCATCCATCAATGATTCGTAATGGATACTCTTTGATGTGGAGCTCTGCAGGAATCAAGTAGCGGGATTAAAACTATGACCTGCACACAATATTCACCCCAATGTAGATTAGAATCAGATGAATTTATGAAGCACTGACAGAGGTCTTTGCAGAGACAGAACCGGCTTTGCTGCCTGGAGCAGCGGCCACATCTGTTCAGTCACTTAAAATCAGTTAAGAAGCTCACGGTGCTGTTGTAGACATCAGACCCTGATAACTGTGACCACAACCTCTAGCCTTCAACTCATAGATCTTGACATGCACATTATTCTGTCTACTTATTTTCACCGACTCCCAGCTGTAGGCCACTGCAACCCACGTTTAATACATGTACAGTAAGTACAGTTTGTGGGACACACACAAGGCCATTGTTTGTCATGTCACTATTTTTATCCAATCGGACGCTACCGGACACTGCTGTGTTTCATTCAAGAACTTTGCCTGTCTTTGTGCAGATCTCGGGGGCTGATGACATGTCCAGATGTGGAGGTTGACCTTGTGCCGACCCGTAGTGGAGCCCACAGTGTCCCTGTTGTGCACCCCAGCAGTGAGCTCCTGGGTAGTGACTGGTTTATGGGCACATATTATATTGCAGTGGGGGGAGAAAACACAGCATGGCATAAGTCTGGCGCAACAGTGGAATACATTTACTCCCCTTGAGGCGTAGTTGATTATACTTGATTTAAAAGTCATACAGTTGCATTTGACATTTATCCAGAAATGCATCAAAACAAGTATCCAGTCACTACAGGGAATGATTAGATTAAAAAATTAAATAAAAAAGTTATTTTCTGCAAAGAAACAAGAAACTTTGACCATTATAAGCCATTCTGACAAAATAATCAAACTTATTACACTTCTACCACAAAATTATCACAATTATTAAGTGGTAGAATACATTAAAAATCCACTTTATTATTTCTTTATACACACTGAATGACACTGAATTTCAGATTGTAGCCCATGAATGAGAACAAAAAGGAAACTACGCATCATTAAGAGCCTCAACATACACTTCTGTGTACAAGCTGTCTGTAGCACAGTCTGTTATTGTGTTTATACTCCAGACCACAGGATGAAGGGCTTTATTTGTTGCAGCCCAGGCCCCACTATAGTACACACAACACTGACTCCATCTGTTCAGTCCATCAAGTCTGTTCTGCCGCTGCTGTCTCTGCTGGAAAACAGTTTGGATGCTGCTGACGGCTTCACAAACAACTCAGAACAAGGGTCCTGGCAAGCAGGACCACAAAACCCCCCCCTCCTGAGCTAAAACTCCTGCTGGCTCACCAGAAGGCCTGTGTTTTGATAGCAGCCATTACCCTCGTCGAGCTGACCCTCTGAGCTGACATCCCTGCCATTAGGTACACAAGTAAGTACGACTGCAAGCACGCTTCTTGACACTGGGT
Source organism: Planiliza haematocheilus (assembly GCA_005024645.1). Classification (NCBI taxonomy): domain Eukaryota; kingdom Metazoa; phylum Chordata; class Actinopteri; order Mugiliformes; family Mugilidae; genus Planiliza; species Planiliza haematocheilus. The sequence goes on from SRSE01000764.1 coordinate 1,956,626, forward strand.
AAACATGTTGGCAAACTGGAGGAATGTGAAGCGAGGCGGTTCAACAGACTGTGTGTCTATGACTGCAGACGGAAGAGAGGCGGGAACTGTATGAATGCCAGCGTTTAAAACCTGTTGTGGAACAGTAAGATGTGTTCAAAATGTGTTACGGCTTGTTAGCAGACATTACAACACGGAGAACTGCGTGGCACACATATTGCTAAAGGAGAGGGCTTTGCTACATGGGCGCAACTGTGCTCCGACAGGGGGGGGGGGTGTATGGTGTTTCACTCTCTGGACAGAATACAGTGTATTCGTTTCGTACGCAAAAGGTCTGGATGGGCCGCCAGTTTGTGACGGATGGTGCAGTAAATCTCAGTCGGCAAAGTTCACCTTTTGGTGATGCCTCCAAATGGAAGAGTCGTTGGGTAGAAGGAAGGGATGGGGCAAGACCTCCATCACCGAGATCAACATTCCTACTGAAGTAACTGCAGAGAAACAAGAAGTGTACACAATCAGACATATCATTATGACCACCTTCCTACTGATGGCCAAAACAGTTCTGACCCATCAGAGAATGGACATGGGCCTTCTAAGGGTGTCCTGTGGTGTCTGGCAACAGAATGTTGTTAGTGGGGGCATTTGGGCATGAAGGAGTGTCATTGCTATGGGGTGGGGGTGCCTGGTGTGGTCTAGCTGGGTGCTAAGTAACAGCCACATGAATGCCAGATCCAGAAGTTTCCCAGCAGAACATTGCATTGCTACTAGATGGTCTGTCTTATTTACTTCTCCTGTCTGGTTTTAATGTTGCGGCTGATTGGTGTTTCTTTTTCCTGTATGAATCAAATATTTCACTAGTCTAGAAATCTAGACTGTCTGATTTCCAAAAATGCACACACAGATCAGCAGATAGTACTATCAGACTTCTCCAACAGCACCAATCCATCACAATTTCACCATCAGCTTGGGCTCATAGTGGCTGCTCTGACCTTTTAAGGGATCAGACCTCTGCCCTCAAACAAACACTCTATGGGAGAATGCGTGCACTCATGTGGGCTTGGTGGCCTGCTGGGTCGTCATGCTCCCTGGGGTGTCTGCTCATGAGAGGGGCCTGTTATTCAGAGAACATCCTGCGGCCCTCCCACCCTCCCGTAGAGTCTGCAATGCGGAGACGAGGAGCTGGGAAAGCCCCAGTAAAACAGAGGACAATTCGTGGTTTGAAGCTGGGACACTGCTGTTTAGGTAAACGCTGTAGCATGGGCAGAGAAAACCATAACAACAAAAGGCGAAAACTGTAATTAAAGGAGATATTTGTGTGTGTTTCTTGTCATGGCGAGCCTTCAGAGGAGCAGCTGCTCACTCTGCTAATCATTAAATGACGAGACTACTTACACGGCTGAGCTCACATTAACCACTTTCTCCTCCTTCACGTCATCACCATATGGTCCACATTCACTCCAACGTCGGAGAAAAACATCGAGTGCATCATTATGTTAATAGTGACGCCTCTGCCATGGCACTCAGTAGACAGACGGTGGAGGGAGGACAGGGGGGTGGAGTGTTTGACTGACACCCACACAGAAGAGCTGTCATCTTCTCATGCAAATGACTCAGCTGATACAGACAAGCTATGAATAAAGTGAGATCTGGGCCTGTTGAGCCGTCGTATTTGCATGTGTTTGTCTGGGTCTCTGACGCCATTGAGCGTCACTGTGACCGGGGCTGTACAAGGGAAGGAGGTCATATTGTGGCTACAGCATCATGAGAGTGTCAGTTCAGTTCATTTAAGCTACCTCAACCTTGACCCACATGGCTAACATCAGCTCACTATAATCAAAGATGGAAGACATTTATTTAAACCCGTTCAGAGTTGCTGCTGCAGATGTGAAATCAAACGTAGGATCTTTTAGTCAGTAGTGATTGGATGTGTTTGTTTCTCTGTTATTCATAGTTGCAATAACACAATGAAACAACCTCTTCTACAACTAACAAAGAAGGGATTTTGGAAGAATAAATTCAAGGATTTATAATATCACACACTGGACATTCCAGTTTGAAAAGGTTAGTTGCTTGCAGACAAACAGCTCTGCAACAAAGCCAGCACTGTTGCTGCATAAATTAAGTAATTCATGCATGAATGAGTCCTCACAGACATAAGCTATGGCTTCTCTTCGTGGATGTGATGGATCCGAGTGTGGCTTGTAGCAATAAAACAGCCCTCTGTCGCCCTCTGCTGGTAGCATTTGAATCATAGCAAGTAAATCATGGGGAGGCGCTGCAATGCACATACAAGTGTTATCTTAAATATGATGAAATGGCTCACGACCCATTAGTTGAGTTTTAATCTTGAAACCCAACTCTTTCTGTATCATATATCACTTCTGTCATTATGATATATATATATAATGCATCACGTACAGTTATTACAATATATAGTTCTGAAAAAAGTCATCAGCCCTTCATTGTCATATTCAAGTTTTTTTTTGTAGATTGGCTCACAGTGTGACAAAACTTGATAATTTTCATGTGAAACATATATCTGATCTAATCTGGGAAATGAAACCTTAACAATGTGTTCCCACGAGAGGACCTAAGTACAAGCCCCAAGGGGAGGTGAGAGTAGGAAACAAGATCGCAATTACAACAAAATAAAAATGTTGCTGGGCTAAATAAATAAATGCAAAACCAAAAAGCTGAACAAAAACTCAGGAAGTGAACTGAAACACTAGGACGCATCAGCAGGGTTAACTCCACAAGGGTAATCCACGGAGGAACACCCACAGACAATTTGACTACAGATGACTTGACAAAGGAAAAGACGGGACTTTATAAGAAGACACAGGCAGAGGGTTTGACGAGACACAGGCAAAACTAAAGAGGGGTGAACACATGAAGTAAAGCAGGAATGAACACCTTCCGCCAATTTAGAATCACCAGTTAACCTAATGAGCATGTCTGTGGACAATTAACAATGGTCATTGTTAATTGTCTCCAATCGTTAAATTTGTGGAAGTTTGACTGATAAATCTGCACATACTCTTTCCTGTTTGCGTTTCAAACCACTGACACACAGTGTCACAAGCTCCAACCGTGACCATGTGATACATGAGGAGCTGATGCAAAGCAGTGTTAAAAGCTGACTAGTGTCAAAGGAGGATGAGGATGGAGAGCACACATGAATTAGAGGTTGTTAGTGATCATCATGTGGCTGCATTGCGCTCTGTCATAGGTTCAAAAATGTGATTTTCCCTTACAAGGCTTAAGTCACATAAAATAGTGCATGGTGCATCAGTTTCATGGTAGTAGGTTTATCTACATAGCAGTTTGCAGAAGGCCACATTGAATTAAGTCAGATCAGGCAGAGAGTGACCTTAGTTTTATACTCCTCTTTCACTGCCTGAATAACAAGGTTTGCATTTCTAAACAAATACTTGTGGATGAATTTACATGAACGTAGATCAGTCTGTGGCTGCCAGGTTTCTGTAAGGCAGAAATAGTCCACTTTGTAATCTGATGAATCCACTGACCAAGTGAGGTGTAGCTAGTGGAGTTAGTGACATCTGTGGTGGTTCTCAGTCCACTGTGCAAGCCAAATCAAAGCTTTGGGGAGTATTTTGTTTGGTTAGTCGTGGCAATGGATGACAGAAAGCGTGAGCCACAACAAACAAGGTTTACCATGACCCAGTTGTTCAGAGGTAATCTTAGAGTCCAGTGGCGGTGTGCTCTACACCACTGCATCCAACGCTTTGCATTGCACTCTGTGATATATAGCTTGGATACAGCTGCTTGGCATAGAAACACATTCCATGAAGCTCTCTACGCACTGTTCTTGAGCTAATCTAAAGGCCACATGAAGTTTGGAGGTTGGTAGTAATTGACTCTGCAGAAAGATGGCAACCTCTGTGCACTATGTGCCTCAGCATCCACTGACCCCCTCTGTCATTTTACTTTGGTGAGTAAAATGACAGAGTTCCCAGTCGCTTCCACTTTGTTATAATACCACTGACAGTAGGACTGTGGAATATTTAGTAGCGAGGACATTTCAGAACTGGGCTTGTTGCACAGGTGGCATCCTGTCACCACAGTGGAATTCAGTGACCCATTCTTTCACAAATGTTTGTAGAAGCAGTCTGCATGCCTGGGTGCACACTTCATGTTATACACCTGTGGCCATGGAAGTGATTGGAACACCTGAATACAATTAATTGGATGGGTGAGTGAATAGTTTTGGCAATACAGTGTACATGCACTGCCTGGTCAAACAAAAAGTCACCACCTGGATTTAATTAAGCAAATAGTCAAGAGCCTCCTTTGGATAATTACTGCATGGGCGATTATCTTTCAGCTGACAACAAGTTATTTAACCCCAACTGATGCAATGAGTAGCTTCTCATTTTTTTACGCAACCATGTCAAAAGAAATCGTTGGCATGCATCAAGCTGAGAAAACATCTGAAGAGATTGTAGAAACTACTAAAAATGGGTTAAGAACTGTCGAATGCATTATTAAAAACTGGAAGCTTAGTGGGGAGCCATTGTCTTTGAAGAAGAAATGTCAGAAAAAAAATCCTGATAGATTGTCATCAGCGATCACTTGAACATTTAGTGAAATTAAAAAACAACAGTAGAACTCAGGGCTATGTTTAATGGTGAAAGGAAGAGCATTTCCACACGTACAATGTGAAGGGAACTCAAAGGATTGGGACTGAACAGCTGCGTAGCCTTAAGAAAACCACTCAATGAGGCTAACTGGAAAGCAAGGTTTCAGTTTGCTTAGGAACATAGAGATTGGACTCTGGAGCAATGGGAGAAGGTCATGTGGTCTGATGAGTCCAGATTTACCCTGTTCCAGAGTGATGGCGGGATCAGGGTAAGAAGAGAGTCAGATGAAGTGATGCTCCCATCATGCCGTGTCGTCTGTTCAAGCCTGTTGCTGCAGTTGCTCAGGTCTAGGTTCAGCAACATTATGTGTCCAAAGAATGAGGTCAGCTGACTACCTGAATACACTGAATGACCAGGTTATTCCTTCAATGGATCTTTTTCTTCCCTGATGGCACGGGCATATTCCAAGATGACAATGCCAGGATTCATGGGGCTCAGATCATGAACAAGTGGTTCAGGGAACATGAGACATCATGCATCAATGACCACCACAGAGTCCAGACCTTAACCCCCCTGAGAATCTTTGGGATGTGCTGGAGAAGGTTTTGCTCAGTGGTCAGTCTCCCGTCAGCGATACAAAATACAAAAAATCAATGCAACACTGGATGGAAATAAATCTTGTGACATTGCTTATTGAAACAGCAAACGTGAGCTGTAATCATAGCTAAAGGCGAAATATTGGAGTGCAACCTTTTTCTTTTGGCCAGGCAGTGTATATATACATAGATCAGGCATAACATTATGGCCCTCCCCCCTTCCCTGAACATCAGAGGAACAGCTGTGGAAGTGGTCTCCAGCTGCGGGTACCTGGGCGTCCACATCACTGACGACCTCACCTGGAGCACCAACACTTCATGCCGGATTAGAAAGGCACACCAGCGCCTCTATATTTTCTCAGGAGGTTGTGGCGCGCTGGACTTAGGAGCTCAGTCCTGACATCCTTCTACAGATGTGTGGTGGAGAGCATCCTGTGCTCCTGCATCACTGTGTGGCATGGCAGATGCTCTGCGGCAAAAAAAAAGGCTCTGCACAGGGTGCTGAAAGCTGCACAGAAGATCGTGGGACAGTCTATCCATCAGAAGCAGGAAAAGGGCCACCTGCATCATTAACGACCCCACCCACCACGCACACACAGTTTGTCCCTCTCCCCTCAGTCAGGAGGCTGCAGAGCATCAAGAGCCGGACCACCAGACTAAGGAACAGCTACTTCCCGCAGGCTGCGACATTGCTGAACGCTGGAGGATCCTTGTGGTCCCTCCTCCAAAAAAACACCACCCACAGATAAATCTAGCACTGAATGCAGTCTTTTTGCAGATTCCAATTGTGCACAATTGTCACTTTAAATTCTGCTGTATATTGTTGCTTTCTGTATTTATATTACTTATCTTGCCTATTTTTTTATATACTTTGCCAATTTTATTCTATTTTTGTACTTTAGTGTTTCTACTATTGTTCCACCATTTGGTACTGGCATTCGTGTGGATGTTACTTAGACACGTAGCACCCACCTAGACCAGACCAGACATCCCCACCCCATAGCAATGACACTCCTTGAAGGCAGCAGCCATCCCCACAAAAATGCTTTTGGAACTTAACAAAAAACATCACAAGGTGTTGACCTGGCCTCCAAATTCACTAGATCCCAAACTGATCAAGTCTCTGTGGGATGAATCAGAGGCCCCTCCCATCAACTCAAAGGCCCCCACTAAAAACATTGTTGCCAAACACCATCAGAAGGCCCATGTCCATTCTGATGAATCACAACTGTTTGTGTTAATACGTGTAATATGTGTTAACCCATCCATTGGTCTATTCACTGCTAAAAGGGAAGTTATGCCTGACAAGAGTTAACAATGTTGAACTAGAATTCATTTCATGTTCTCCATTTAATCTTTTCCTACAAATCTGACCAGTGAGTTTTAATCTGGACATTGACTACTTAGAACTCGAAACCAACAAGTACGACAATGACATGTTCAAAATTAAATTTCAATTCAGTAAAGAATCATGGACGAGCAAATCTATAACTGGTGACGTGCAGCACACATTCATTTATTATGCTTTAGTGAAACAATGATAGAGACTAATTATGAACATTTAGCTCCAAATCAAAAATGGTGTGGTTCTTTGAGAAAGACAAACAGCAGAAAGGGCAATTTAAACAAGGACTTCTTTATTTGACAGTGAGACAAGTTAGCCAGCAGCAGCCTTCCTGTTCACCTAAAACTTCTGGAACTGTTTCTTGGCTCCAGCAGCCTTTGTCACTTTGAGGACATTGAACCTCACAGTCTTGCTGAGTGGTCGGCACTCTCCGACGGTCACGATGTCTCCAACTGTGACGTCCCTGCAGAAAAAAAAAAGCCAAAAACCATTTAAACGGAGGTTGTGGCATCTACATCCAAAACTAAGCTTATGCGTTGCTATAAATTGACCAAGAGATATAAAGCAAAGCTGCATCAGCATATGCCAAAGGCACTATCGTCAGAGCTTCTTGAGCTTGGAAGACCATCGTGAGAAAAACATCATTTGCAGCAAGTACAACATTTTGGCATCTAAAGAGATTTATATTTCATTATGGCTGATCAAAAACCCTTATAAAAGGGGACACATTTTCTTGGGAGTCTGTAAATTCTAACACCACGTCTTTCTTTGATCAGACAGAATGCGAGATGCATGTTACCTGAAGCAAGGTGACAGATGGACAGAGAGGTTCTTGTGCCTCTTCTCAAAGCGGTTGTACTTCCGGATGTAATGCAGGTAGTCACGTCTGATAACGATGGTCCTCTGCATCTTCATTTTGGTCACCACACCTTTACAGACACAGAACACGTGTGTTAACAGCTCATCCTGTGGATATTACATAAGGCTCTCAACCTAGAAGTTCAGATTGAGGAAATTTATCTTTACATGTTTGTCACTAAACTACATCAGTGTTGCCATAAGGCATTGTCGTCAGAACCTCAAAGGCTTGGAAGACCATCGTGAGAAAAACATCATTTGCAGGAAAGTGACAAAACTGGCAAGGTAAAAATAACCTTTTCTGGCTTGGACTGCTTTTCTTGACTCTTATAATTTCAAAGCACAGTAAACATCTATCATCAGCAATGGTACTAGGGCAGATGCAGGAAATAACTTTAGATTTTGAAGTTAAGGAGTGCAGCTTGTGTTTGGTAGATTTATTGAAGCCAAGTGGTTCAACACAAGTACTGCAGCAACCCAAGCCAGTGGTAAGAAGTGGTAAAGGAAGTGTTGAAGTTTGAAATAACACTGAACTGACCAGAGAGGATACGGCCACGGATGGAGACATTTCCAGTGAAGGGGCATTTCTTGTCAATGTAAGTGCCATCAATAGCCTGAAGAAAGACAGTATGGTTAGTGTAAGCTCACTCGTGTATTACAACCCCTCTCTCTCCAAAACTGTCATTAAGTTATTAACATTTAACTGCATCAGTGTTGCCAAAAGGCATTGTCGTCAGAACCCTACAGGCTTGGAAGACCATCGTGAGAAAAACATCATTTGCAGCTTACAACTACAAAATCAATACAAATCAATTCAAAAATGTGTTACCTCTCTTGGGGTTTTGAAGCCCAGCCCGACGCTTTTGTGGTAGCGGGGGAGCTTTTCCTTGGCCTCCTTGCCACCATCAGCGACCAGAACACGCTTCTTGTTCTGGAAGATGGTGGGCTGTTTCTGATAAGCCCTCTCGGTCTGGAGAAAAATAAAAATAAGTTGGTTAACACCGGACCACACAAAGCACCTTCAACAGCCACATCCTATACTGGGACAAGCCATTTCACACGGCTGCCCGTCCACGCTAGCTACCGCAAGCCTGACTTCCTCTTATAAAAACCTATATTCGCCATTTACTGGATAACATACCACTCGATAAATTAAATGGGATACTGCTCAAATGGAAATCGCTACCACTAGTAGTTAAAATTGCTAAATTAAGACCGCGTCCAGACTGATCGCAGGCTAAGCTAATAGTTAGCCTCCCGGCTAGTTTAACGTTACACGAGGGTATGCTGATCGGCAACACCACATTGTTAATATCAGGGGGTAAAAGCGGGTTTAAATGGCCCAGGAGTACGTATAAGCTGAAAATAATGCATTAGACATTGTATAAACCGTCTAATATATTTACTAAAATGTAAATATATCGATTTAAAATCTCCACGCCGCTTCGCCGAACATACTTGTGCATCCGCCATCTTTGCCAGCCGAGTCGTAAAGAGGCCTATGCATGCGCGCGACGCCCGGAAGACAGCGAGACACCGGAAATGAGGTATTCGAAAGTCGAGGCTCAAATTTTTATATTTTATAATATTTTTTTATTTTATTACGCTAACGTTGTAAACGTATAGATGCAGAAAAATACATGAGATGCCCATTAAACCACCCTTCCAGCCCAAACTCACACAAAGCTTTGGTCATGGACAAGTGTCTTCCTACAAGTTATAAAACATAAAATCCAATGCGAATTGTCTCATTTGTCTCTTATTTAACTTTTTGATATCACGTGAGTCCTACCGGCCATCGTGAAGATTGTTATATCTGATAAATAAATAATGCCATTGGTTGCGGCCGGTAACCACAAACAAATAAATGTCGTCATATGATTATACGGAAGTCACAGCGATCTAAACAACAAGATGGCATCGCACCCGGGAGGAGGCGATCAAGGTACTGGTGATTATTAGCAATATTATAAATTCAAATGGACGGTGACATTGTCGCCAGAAGTGTGGTAGACATAGATGATCCAATTTATTAACAACTGAGTCTTGGTTTGTGATTGTAGCTTGGCTGTTTGTTATTAGCTTCATTAGTTTAGCAAGATAGCTAAACGTTAGCTTGACGTTAGCTAGCACTTACTCTGCGTTTTCTATAGATAGGCTCGTTTACTGGCGAGACACCGAGACATGAGTAACTTAGAAAGTATGAACAAATCGAAACAGATTTCAACAGACTACGTTATTTCACATCTTAAATGTCTGTCTTTTAGCCATAACAGTTTAAACTGCGGTAAATTAACTTGGGCTAATTCACTTAGCTGATCAATTGTACACATTTATGCATAATAACGGTTTTAAGAGCATATCGGAACAGTATAACAACAGCGCATCAAACAAACGATCAACATAATGCAAACATACAAGTGTGTCCAGATTGTAGCGACATCAAACATAGTTATTTTATTAATTTATTTGTTACATTTCTTCTTTCTGACCTTTGTCTTTCAGGAAACGCCAAAGATCAGATACTGGAAGTAGGAACAGTTTTGTTAAGAGAGTAAGTGTTTATACTAAACACTTGGGCTTCTCATTAACTAGTGTAAAACTAAATGAACTCCAGAAACAAAAAAGTAATGTTGCTGGCCAATATTCAGATGATCCTTTATCTTTTTGTGTAGCTTCATCTATGAGCGGGTTCAGCGGCATGGAGACAGCAGTACTAAAGTGACCAGGGCACAGCTGGGTGGAGGGGAGCTGTTGGACCCCAACCATAAGAAGTTGGCTCAGTGCCTGCAACAGATTGGAGATGAGCTGGATGGAAATACGGAGCTTCAAAGGTAGGCTACCACTTTTGTCGTACTTCTACCAGTGATAACAATATAATTTCCTGATCACTAAATCTTTAATCCCAGGATGATAAATGACTCTTCGCTCCGTCCCACCAAAGACGTGTTTATGAGAGTCGCCATTGAGATCTTTTCAGATGGGAAATTCAACTGGGGCAGGGTGGTGGCACTCTTCTACTTTGCCTGTCGACTCGTCATCAAGGTAAGAGAAGCGGCTCTGTGTCGCTTAATGATGCAAATTAAAGAGACATGTCTGTCATATAATGAAAGCATGATAATCATCTAAGGAGCTCATCTACTTCATTCCCAGGCTCTTGTAACCCACGTTCCTGAAATCATCAGAACCATCATCGGTTGGACCATGGACTACCTCCGGGAAAATGTGATCAACTGGATCAGGGAACAAGGTGGCTGGGTAAGGAATGAATGTTTTTATGAAAATCTATTTCAAGCACATCACTGATTAAAGTCTCTTAATTGCTTTTAACACTTTTTTATTTTTTTTTATTTTAGGAGGGCATTCGTTCCCACTTTGGCACCCCCACATGGCAGACGGTGGGGGTTTTCTTGGCGGGTGTTCTCACCACTGTTATAGTCATTCGCAAGATGTGAGAGCGGTGTGAAGTGCGGACAGGAGGAAGATGCGCAGACCAACGAGTGAGGGGAAACGGGAACAAGAACATGAAAGCACACCAGAAGGACATCAGGAAGAAGCCACGGCAGAATGAACAAGCTGATCAGGAAGAACTTGTATTTGGAGAAACTCTCTTCATTTCTGCCTCCAATTTAAGCGTAAGGATTAGGAGTTGGACTTAAAGCGCTGTCGTACCCATGATCCCTATGCCAGTGAGGAAGAGAGCTGCGCATGATTAGGTGCACTGGGCAGAGTATAGAGAATAGGAGGACGAAGTTGTTGTTGACTTTGAGCAATGAATGCATTTTAAGTAATTTATTTTTTACTTGGTACAGATAAAAAAAAAAGTCACTGCATTCTGTTTTTCTGCCCTAAAGTATATATATCGACAGAAACATTTTTCATTAAATTAAGGGGTCTCTCTCTCTCTCTTTGTTATTTTAATTATAGTCCGGTTTTCCACTCAACTTGTTTTTCTGATCTTCCGAATCTTTTTCTTCACTGTACCTATTTCACCATGGTGTCTGTATGCTAGCGCATCCATATTCATATGTATTTGTGAGTATTCACTGGTGTAAATCTGTAAGGATTGGCTGGCAATGAATGTGTTAGATGGAGGTCACATCCCATCACTTTAAAGAGGTATTTCCTCTCACAACAATCAGTTTAAACGACTCCAACTGAGTTCTCCTCTTTCTTCCTGTGGATGCACAGCTCAGACTTATCTCACGGGTTGACAAAAGTGCTGCACCATGGACAAAAGACTGAATATCAACTGTGTGACATTTTATCATATGGGCATTTTGACCAGCATTGTGACCTTAATGTGACTCGCAGTAAGACAAAGCCTGCCTGTTATTTTTGTGTGTTGGTGAAGGGTGCTGCGTGTCATGACCTGTCACTTCCCTCCGTTTCCGGAAGGAGCTTGCAGACGCAGAATGCACCTGATTGCTCACAGATGCTTACCTCACTTTACACATACACACAGTACTGTATTTTTACGTGAGTTGCTCCAGCGGCGACCTTATCAAAACCCTTTTTATACTTTTTCCTTTTTTTGTCAGTGCCTTGGTGTTTTTTTTTTTTATTATAAGCCACTTTGATATTCTCAAATGTTCACCTTTTCTATCATATTTGTAAAGAAACATTTGTGTAAAGTTTTCCCTGAAAATCTTTTTGCAGTGACCTTGTACGTTGTCATATGGAAAATAAATCTTACATGAGAAATGATTGAATGAGGCACCACACACACCAGTCTACCAGTTAGATAAGCGTGTCTTTAATGCAAAATGGCAGATAGGTAGCACAGCGTGTATGTGCTTTATAGATGTGATACATCTGTTAGATATATCATCAGCATTGTTAACATTCAACCTTTGGTTCTCAAATATTAAGTAGCATTTACGTATGTTCAAAGGACATTTGATGTCAGCTTATTAATTTGACTTTGTGAAAGAGATCAAGAATTGTTCACAGTGCACAGTTTAGTAAGTTTATTGACTCAATGTGAACATGAGATGACAACATGCAACATAATAAACATTACAAGCCACAATTTACACAACAGCTCTTCACAATGGCATTATAAATGGAATGGTAGTTTCAGAAGTCGTTTCTTTAAAACCTTGATGAAATGTTTTTACGTACCAAGACAAATAAAAGCACATATTGTATATAAACGTGTAACATGAGGCCATGTGATCGACGGTTGGGATGAGTTTTATCTCGTCTCCAGCACGCCGTCTTTGATCCTCCACTTCCAGGCAGGGCTGTAGTCTGGAGCAGGAACACAGCAGAGCTCCAGACCAGACTCCTGCACCTCCTCATCATGAGCTATCTGCTGGCCATGCTGTGTCTCCAGAGTGAACACCCTCTCAGAGATCTAAAAGATGGACAAAAAAAAAACTTCAATCTTTCCCCTTCTTTATAAAGACAATCATTAGTTGCTGGCTTGACACAAGTGAGTGATGCTCACCTGATCACTGATTCCTGTGGCGATGTGGCCGACCTTGACCCGACGCGCCTCTCTGATCCGAATGCTTTTCCTGCTGAAGTCTTTAATAAAGACATCAACTCCTGCGCCGATAATGCAGAGAAATACATTAAGGTATTGTTGTGATCAATAGCTTAGCAATATATGGCATAACTTAAAAATAACAGATGTTATTGTTTTTGTCTCACCTTCGAAGCAGCATGGTGGTGGTAGCTGTGTGTGACCCAGGAAATCCATACTGAAGACCTGCACATCTGGCTGGCTATTGTAGGAGAAGACACCAGAGCTAAAGTCGTCTCCTGGACTCAGAGACCAGCGGCCAGAGTCCTTTAAAAAAGAGAAAATATGCCAAACAGTTAACACTTCACCAAATACGTTTGCAAAGGTCTGGCAAATACAACTTGCCAGACCTTTGCAAACTTGTTACTGGACAAAGTTATTGGGTCTTAACTGACAGCAAAGAACTTTATTTATCAGGTATCAATCTCATCACATTTAAACACTGATTTGTCTTTTGGCTAACCTTTTTGTCGCATGGTTCCCAGTTGGAGTAGGTGTCGCTGCTTATACAAGACAAGAGCTCAACCTGCAGCTCAGCAGGATGAAGCTGGGACAGACTGCTCAAGTAGAAGTCTATGAAAAAACAGAAAGACCATGAGCTGAGTTCAAGGATACACAATTGGCGCACACAAAACAGAACACTGAACAGAAGCCTTACCCCGCTCTAGTTTACGTAGCTCCAGTTCAGACACAGTAGTGATCTTGTTGCACTTCTTCTGTTTCAGCTCACAGATCAACATTTGTGGGGAGGAGTCATCATCCTCCATTTTCTTAGTCCTCCTCCCTGCTGTGATGTCTTTCTCAACATTGTCTTCCTCCTCATCCTCTAAGTCGGCACTGCTATTAATGAACTGCAGGGAGTCAGGCAATTTGCTGGCAATATAGAAAGGCTCTGTGTATGGTCCCCTCACTGGGCTGGTAAGTCCTCCAACTGCAATCAGAAAAACAATCACATTAAATCTAACTGTGGATAATGATCTATCCATAGGTGTAACTGGAGATAGGGGGACATGTGTGTATTTATCTGTTTAAGTGTTTAGTTCATTTTCTTTAGCAACTGTTCTATGACCATGATAAAAATATCACAACACTGACTTGACCACCTTCAGCTACTAACATCTGCTCAAAGAAATGAATGAGTTATAGCAAATGACTGCCTGACTTAACTTTGTTATACTGGGCACATCCCTAGTGTGTCCACACAACAATGACTAATGCTAATAGACTACTACCACCGAGTACATCAACAAGATATAGAAGTATATTCAGACTGTGAGCTCATAACATCACACATAAATATACAACGGGCTTAGAACTGGCATGTTGTGGGGTGTGGGGTCAGGAAGGGGGGAGAAGGGTGTGTGGGGATGTGTGGGTGTCAGTATGCACTGGGACATCGCCAGTATGTTAAGTCTCTTTTCGATCTCAGTGTCTCCCACATACAGGCTAATTTGGCCTTCCTTATCGATAAAGATTATGCAACCTGGAAAGAATAACTACATAGATGACATAGGGCTGCACTAAATATAATATCATCCATATTTTTAGCTAATAATATTGTTCTAGAGTGATAGCAGAAAGTGCTAGTGCTGGAAGTGGAACTTCTGAAACGAATGAATGAGTCACTTGCACTGATGTGAACCTTTACCTTCTTTCAGGGCTCTGTTGGTTTTTACTCTGAGGTCAGATGCTGATGACCTCTTGACTGGATCCTTCTCGAGTCCTGCCTTTATTACTTCTGCTGTGAGACGGCTACAGTCAGATGGGATTTCTCTGAGAGGTGGGGGCTCGTTAGCAATCTGTAACCATCAGAAAAAGTTGAGTGACTCAAGTCTTAAATGACTATGTTTCAGCAGTGAAGCAACAGAGTGTAGTGTCTGAAAAATACCTTCAGGTAAAGTCTACAGGTGTAGTATCTTGTCCAAGGTTGACACCCATTGAGCATGTGTAGTAACATGCAGCAGCTGCTCCACACATCTGCTTTGGCTCCACGGGGTTCCCCTTTTACTATCTCAGGTGACATGTGAGTTTCTGAGCCCTTCAGATCTGTATTGAATTACATAGAGAAAATTATGAATTTAGAAATAAGCTACACATCTGCTTTATTGGACTGCTGAAGTTACACTGTATTCACCTTTGGACCCGCTGAGGCTCTGTCCCTGATTGTCAAGCCTCTCTGCATGTCCAAAGTCACAAAGGAAGGTGTCTCTACCGTCCTCCGACAGCAACACGTTGTCAGCTAAGGGAAACAATTAGACTCAGTTATACAGGAAATAATCTGTGCACTGCTTTCAATGGAACAATTTCCATGACTTGTGCAGTGTGGTTTTTGAGGATGACATAATTAGAAACAGTGCAGCTGCACAGACAGCGAACGGTCTACTAAAAAGAGAGCCAAATAAAATGGAAATATGAAGTCAGGGAGGGACAGCTGCTGCAGGAAACCCTTTAATGTGGGATAAAAACTAGTAACAGTAAGCATTACAGACACCAGGTGGCGCTTGAGCAACACACCAAAAATCCTCTTTTGTCTGCCCTTGAGATTTTGTCTGTTTTTTGTTTGTTCCTCCAGTTGAGTTCCTGATCTGTTTTTCTGTTTCTTTCTTTTTTTAATCGACTTTTGTCCCCTTCATTTTCATACACTGCCTTCTTTCTGTTGTCTTACTGTTTCATCTTGTTCTGTCACTACTTCCTATCCTCGTCCCATCCCCCCATCTGTTTCGTTCTCCCTTTCTCTTTGGTCTCCTGATTCTGTGCGCATGCGTGGTGTCTAAAGAGCAGCGGTGAGTCACACTATGGGAAATTCCCAGCCCGTCTTCTATCTGGTTTCACAACACAGGTGTCTGCAGATCACATCTACACTGTATCGATGACACTTGTGTTCCACACAACAGCTGCTCAAAGGCCTAAAATCCTCTGATGACAATTAATTAGAAACCTCACTCTCAGTATGTTTTTGTTTTCCACTAGATACCATAACAAGTAAAAGTCAAGCTGACACATTTTGTTTTACCGTTATTACTATTGTGCTACTGTTGTTAAAACTCATCCTGAAAGTGTTTATGGGCCAATGCTAATATCTGATGGTGTTACCTTTTTAGCCATGACACTTACAGAGCAGTGCATCACTCAACAATATTACATATGAATGTTAGTTAGATCATTGTAGAACATACCTTTAATATCCAGATGCACTACTTTTTTCTTCACCAGGTACTCCATAGCTGTTAAGACTTGAGCATGGTAGTGGAGACTTAAATCCTCTGGCAGGCGGCCACGCTCCACTATCAGTTCGCCCAGGGAGCCTGGAACAACAGATAAAATCAGAGCAGAACAAAGGCTGTCTTGCTAATGTTTACCAATACAGATGATCTGATGCAACTATTCCTTGTCATTAAGACCTATGGAGAAGCCAAACTTCAGTTGCAAAGGGAAAAGGAGTTATGTCTTTGTCTTTATCAGACAGGGATCTCTCATCGTAGATGTTGATGTAATTTAGACTTTCAAGGGAGTACAACAGTCATTCCAAGCATCCAACAACCATCCCACTAATCACAGCCATATTTTTACACACTTGAACATTCTCCTCATGTTGCACCTACTGTACATGTGTTTGCACTTAATTCATCACAGTTAGCAGTAGCAGTAAGCTGCCACACAATGTGTAAATTAGACTTGTGTTACCTGATTTGTGGTCCATCATAAGGACAACATGGGGCCCATCTCTGACTGCTCCGAAGAGTTCCACCACCCGAGGAGATCTGAGGGCACTCCACGCACCCACCTCCTCACTGTTGAACCTCTTCAGGTCAATCTATGAGGAATGGTGGAACAAAAGAGTTCAGATATTCAGATATCAAAACCGGTCAGTGGGGAAAAAATAAAAAAATAAAAAATAAAGAGGCTGACATGCTCTGCATTACCTTTTTGACTGCAAATTTGAATCCTGTGTTGAGATCTTGAGCACTGTGAACTTCACCATAGGAGCCTTCTTTGATAAACTGTGAGAGGACATACTCTCTCCCTTCCTTGTATTCAGAATCCACAGGCTGAATTTTCTGTCAGTGAGAGACAAAAACTAGTTTGTTTAGCTGAACCACATTTTTAAAACAAAAAACAGGAAGTCAACTGAAATAAAGTAGAACATACTTCATTGTAAAAGATTATCCCCTCGTTGCTGACAGAATCATCTGACAAGAGCTCATCTTCCTTCTCCCTGGCCTCTCTCTCCACATCTTTGAAAAAGGGCCCTGCGTAGCATGGGTCCCCCTGACTGACACTGCCCCTGAGGCCAGCGAGAGCCAGCGAACAGTCTCCCAGACTGCTGCAGGAGTCTGAGCTGCAGTGCTGCTCATATGATCGGAGAGGGGAGAAGCAGCCCAGTCGAGGCCAGTTTAGAGGCGAGCAGCTGGAGCCCGTGCTGTAGACCTGACCGCTGTAGAAAGACGGCCTTCGGTCCTGCTCCTCTGAGCTGCTGCAGCAAGATGTACTGAGGTCGCTTCTCCTTCCAAGAGATGACTCCTCCTATGGGAACATGAAAAAAAGTTCACTTCCATATAGAGAAGGCCCTATTGTTTGAAAGTCTGGTTATTGAGCCAAAGAATGTGGCAAATTCTCATGAAAGATGATTCACAAGGAAAACACTGGAAGCACTCTCAACCCACTTCTGCACGCCAGTTTCACAAGCTTTTTTAGATGAAGTCAGAGTTCTCACCAAGATCGGAACTAGAGAACTTCCACTCTCCTGTTCAGGGACTCCAGAAGGCATTCGATGTCTCTGTCGCTGTTTTTCCTTCTTCTTCTCTTGCTTCTTCTTCCCCTTGCGCTTCTGTCTCCTCCGGCTCCTCTTTCTTGGACTGTGGGGTGCCAATATGCTGCTCGGCTCATGGATGGAGGCCGTCGTTGGGCACGCCACATTGTTGTGCTCGGAGGCAACACTGAGGCAATATGAATTGAAAGCACGGTTACAGAATTCACTAAAAACAAACAAACAAAAAATATAAACAAATAAGCAAAACTGTATAACGCAAAGAACGTAGTCAAGGTAATGTCATACCTGCTGGTGAAACAGTTAGGGGATGGAACGAAACGTTCAGAGCAAGAGGGAATAAACATCTGAGAGTCCTGGCTTTCACCTGAAGACAGTATAGTGTTAATGTTAAAGTCTATCCAGCAGTTATTTGGTTTAGAATTAGAAAAGAAAAAAAGAAATATTTACATTCAGCCTGGGCAATGAAGGGTGAATTCTTAAATGGCCCTTCTCCCACTTGTTCTGCAGTTCCTTGTGTCAGGACTTTATTAATCCTAGACGGCAATTTTGCTATGTAGCCCATTTTGCTGTCTTTTCCCTCCTCTTCATCCTCTTCTGCCTCCTGCTCCCCACCGGAGCAGGGTGGGTAAGACCCCTTCAGCTCAGGCTGGGGACATCCGGAGAAGGGTGCTGTTGAGTTGAAGATCCTGTGACTCACCGCCATTTCATCGGCTCAATCTGGAAAGAGAGAATATCAATTGATATGTCAACAATAAGTTGTCTTTTTGAGGTCCATCTTTAGGTTTAGCACAGTAAAACTAATAAAGAAATAACTGGTTTAGTACTAGTCATGCACACGTTCTCTGTGCACCTCTTTTACTAAATTCCGGTGTCATTTTCTTTTTGGGAAACCCTTCAAAACGAAGACGAAACCCAAAGATATTCAGTAAAATATGAGAAAACAATAAAATTCTCACATCTAAGAAGGTGTAACTAGCAAATGATGTCAGATTTATGTTCTATATACTTGATATTATTTAAAACATACTTATTTGTGTGTTAACCATAACTAATATTATGCATAATTTAAAATACAATCATAGTAATCTCCTTATAAACTGCACTTAGTCAATTATTTTGTCTACTATTTGATCACACGTAATGGCACTACATTACGTCTATAAAGTTAATCACATGCCAATCATCAGGAGTGAATGACCTTTTTAAAAGAGTAAACACAAACTGTTTCCCCTAAATGCTAAAATGATGATACCTAAAAGATAAAAAGGGTAGTAAAAACGAAATACAAATCTTATTTTTAAGTTTAATGTTAATTGTATCTTTAGTCTAGGTCTTAGCAATTGTTTGTTTGTATTCAAGCAGCATTTTTCTAATACTGCTGTGCCTAATAAGCTAACTGTGCCACACTCAACAAAAGAAGAAGAGCTCATAAACTCAGCTAAGATCAGATAAAAACATATACAATCACACTTCAGTGCAACATTAAGAAGCTTTACATCTCTTGCACATTTGAAGTTAAATCTGACAGACTGTGAGCTAAGACTTCATCTGTGAGTTCAGTTGATCATCGAATAGAACTGAAACTTTGAAAGTTTATGGTGGGCAGATGAGACAGGAAATCCAACCCCGGCCTTGTTTTGACAGTTGCAACCATGTCGTTAAATGCAAGAGTTCTGTTTCAGTCAGAGGAAGTAAACTAGGTGAGGCACGGCCTCAATGAATTTCCAATCAAAATCTACATGGCTGTTGGCCTGTAGTTGGAGGTTATGGCCAGCAGAACATGTACAACTATAAAATCAACACACTTCTTTCATCTTATCAGGATGAAAATGCAATTTGAAAGGCACAAACTGAGAAATGTGTCTACAGTTGCAGCATGCTGCATCAGTGTATGCCTTATGCTTGATAGCAGCTACTCACAGATAAATCCTGAAATCTTGTCTAAAACAATTTTCCATAATTCCTGATCTTAACTGGACTAACAGCACTAATCCATAGAACACTACATAAAACTGACATCAGAAAACAGTTACATTTCATTTTAAGCTGTTGAAGTTAAGTCACGCCATTACCTTGTGTGCCGTCTTGATGCACTGCAAGAATATCTAGAACGAAGCGATTCAAGTGTCACTTCCGTCTAAAAACACTGCACCACCACACCCCAATGAATTTACGTGGAAAGGAAGTAGAGAAACCCCACTGCAATAAACACTACCACAAAAACAACCCAATTCAGGGTAGTAGGCGTACTGACAGATGCCAGCCTGTTCTGCTATCTATATCCAGTCTAGCTGCTTCTGACCAGCCTGTCATCTACACTAACTGTGCGCGGCGGTCGGCTGTCTCGTCCTTCATGTTCTGATTTTCAGTAATGTCTCTGAGCAGAGTGCCTGCACTCTGCTCTCAGCTTTGCTTCATGGCTCTCAGCCAACTGGTGGGAGGAGCTGGGTGACTTATGGGAAATGCATGTACACTTCCCCATATTCCACCCTCCCTCTGCTCACTCCAACAGGTCTGTTTAACTCGCTTTGCCCTCTAACTACTCTAGGATCAGAGATAACATGTTCAATTGGGATTTTTATGATCAGCAGTGAACTATGGACAGACACAAAAGCCAGCTCTCAGTGACCTATCAAGATATGATGCGGTTTTAATTTAGAGGAACTAACTGAGTCAGCCAGTACAGAGCAGCAACAAACATGGACAAATAAAAGAAGGTAATCAAGTGACAAAGTGCAAGCTGTCACATAGCCTCTTGTACTAAACACGCACAAAGCAATCTACTCATCATGAGTTTCTGACTTTCTAAACACGTTCAACACTGAATGAAATGTAAAGATTTTTGTGACCTTTCATGTGCTCCGATATCCCAGTGAACGTCCCCTTATGTTATATGTCAGGTCACACCCTCAACCCCTATGATCCTAGTTGTTACAACCTCAGCAACAAACAAGTGAGCTTTCTTTCTACCTTTAAAAAACATGACTTCTGTGATATGTGCTATCTGACACATTCATGTGGAAAATAACTGCAGAGAGAAGTGAGTGGTTTTCTATATCTATCTGAAATAATCACATTTGCTTTTCTTTATAGCAGCAAAACAACTTACCCATGCACAAACCACAAAAGGAAATTCAGAACACCACTTGAGAAAGCCAGAAATGAACAGCTAAATGCAAGTTGCGCAGTGCACCCTTAGTGATAACGAAACTATTTGTCATGACAACAACCATCACTGACAACCAGAAAAAATGTTTGCGGACACCGCCATATTTAGTTAGGATTTAGTTTTTACTACGCTATTAGTCACTGACTTCATATATACATGAGAAGTTAACTAACGATCTGTTAATCTACCAGTTATCTTTTCAGTTAAGCATTCTGTCAGTCAATTTGAAAAAATATCCAAATGATAGAGAGTTTTACAGATGTTGGGAATTAATACAGAATAATCAATAAATAGAAAAAGCAGGTACACTGTTAAAAGTACTTTGGAGAACTTATTATAGTTCTTCTGACACTTCTGAGTCTGACAATAAAGTCAGGGCTCTGTGGAGACTATACCATCTGCTGCACAACTTACAACCTTCTAGTCGCTTAAGATTATTTTTTTAAAACTACTGCTATATATTTGGGATCACTTTTATATTGCTAAATGAATGCAAACGTACTGTTTAGGAGATTAATCATCAAATTGCTGATTACTTTTCGATCAATCAAGAAATCCATTTACCATTTTCAGCTCTAAATCCACTGCACTCTAATACTGCCAGCATTTGCACTCAAGCTGAATCAACCAGGATCCTAACCACAGAGGAATTATTGCATGGCTGAAGAACTGGATTACATCAGAATGTACAGGCATATCTAATAAACTTGTAACTGAGAGGATACACACAACAACTGTGTTTTTTTAAAACATAAATTGGTGCTATCTATGATGATCCTCTGCAGAGAAATCCTGAGCTGAACTCCACATACACTCAAAGACTATATTAAGCTGACTTGTGCTGTACACTCACACGGATTAATGAAATTCCAAAGCCTTTAGTAAGGACAGTGAAAAGGGACTCAACCTGAATACACACAGCCAAGCATTCCTTGAGGGATATGGCGGCTGCTTCTCAGACCTACTCTAGGTTATTAAAGAAGTATCTGCATTCTCACATTTAACTGCAAAGCACTGAGTCCTTTTTTGTGTCTCTTCTGACAATTTTTCAGTTCCTCAATAGGAACTAGGAAATAGGAGTTGTATGAGTATCTGTATGAGTGAGTGAGTGCAGTCCTACTTAGAGTCCCTGCTTTTGCTGCAAATGATTTTGTTTCAAATGTTTATGGATGTAAATTAATCGTGGCACATTAATAAAGCACAGACAAAACTGACAGATTAAAAGCAAAAAGAAGATCAATGATTCTAGGATGTTTTGATAATTATAATAACTAATGAAAAGCATGCACTCACCACTGAATTCCTATTATGGATGCCAAATAGCAAACATTCTCATAGTACCAAGCTTCTTGAAAATTTGGTTTCGAAAATGCTTTAAAAATTTTGCCTCTAGCCCAATGGCTGCAGTGCTCGTCTGCCAACAAGAGCAACTTTGGTCTCAGTGTTTTGCCCAGGGACACTTTGGCATGTGAACAGGATGAGCTACTTATTAAACCAGCAACCCTAACTTCAGTAGACAACCTGCACAGACGCAAAGAGACTAATGGGTATAGTTTGAATTTTATGTCATGTAGAATCCAATGTGGCTTTGTAATGAAAGTTGGTATGTCATTAATAGGTTCCATAAAAAGTCTTATCTGCAGTTTCTATCAATTTTATAAAGCTAAGTTTGCACTCACAGTGCACAAGGGTTTTCAGTCAATGACAGACCCATGCCAGGATAACCAATTAGGCCCATGAAAACTGATAAAGGCATATGATTAAATATATATAGATAGATATTGGACAATATAAAACAGCTAGGCCTTTTATTAGATGGTAGACATTTTATTAAATATTACTAAGATCGTTATAATTATTAAAACATCCAATTTTGCACATTTTGTGTGTGTCGCATGGCTCGGAAAGTATACTTGTTACATATTAATTGTCAGATAATTTTAGGTGTATTTCTCTTCCTTCAAAGTAACATTAAGATGTCATGTAGCAAGACGTTCTTGACAATTAAAAACGTCCAATAATTGTGGCACTGCAAAGTAGATGCAGGAGCACAGCAGATGTTTTAATTGGAGACAGCTGCTTCAATAGGCGTGTATGAGGTTTAAAAAAAAACTGTTTCGTGACCTGTACTGCCAAACCCTACAGCAAACAGCTTAACCCATTAACTCGCAAGTTCTACCTTTATTTAAGTTTCTGTCAAAGACTGGGAAAATATAGGCTACATGAAATTACAGTTCCTTTTGAACGTATTCTTGTGTGAACCCGCTGGCAAAAACTTCCGCGTTACCGACATTCACCGCCATTTCACATTAAAGTTCGCCCTAAATGTCTGCGTTGTTCGTTCAGAAGTCAAACACATGAAACAAGAAATCATGTTCTCGAAAGACAACAAAAAGACAGTAGCCAGAAACATGTTACGATGGTTACATATATGAATTTAAGACAAATACGGGGGACTCTTCACTCACCGTTCTTCTAGTACAAAGGCGTCGGCCGTTGCCGAACATGAAGTGTGTATGCGTGTCATAATATGTTTCCTGTTACCTTTCAGAATATTATTTTAATTTTGCAAAAACATAATTTATTGCTATAATATAAAATCAACTTGGCACTAGTGGTAATACTTTAACTTGTTGCAATATAATTTGGACGCGTCTTGGGCTCTAGAAGTATGTCTCAGTGTATTCGTAGATAACAAATATGCTTTTAATTTGAAGATGTGTGTTTGTTGTAAGTTCCTGTTTGTAATTTGACTGAATGACAGTTCTTGGCCATTCTGCTTTCTCTTCATATTAGAGCGAGCCGATTTAACAAAGTTCATATTTTTCATATTTTACAAAGACGAGGACAAAATTGTGTATTTTATCAAAACTAGACTAACTAAACTAGACTGCCAATGGGTTTCTCTGTATTGACATGAATCTACCACAAGATGGAGTCATAACCTACGGACTAAATGTGCTCATAAACTTCTACAGAGTTAAGTTCCTTCCATGTTTAATCATGTTACAGACATATCACATAACATATATGTTGACAGTACTCAGTAGTTAAGCTGAACAAAGGACCTAATTAAGCAATATGCTCACTGGGAGAAACTACAGGTTATCTTCTTGCTGTTTGAGTGACACACCACTGGAAATTGTGTTCATCTGTCAAATACCCATGAAGTATAGCACACACTGTCCCGTATAAATCATGCACGATGAATGAATACAATGCTATAATATTAAATGATACTACTGTGTCGTTTAATTTGTTGTAATTGATTTAACCTAACTTTATTGAGAACATCATATACTAAAATATTTTAGATTATACTACATAATCAGCTTCAGCGGCTGATTGTACGTTTGCAAAATTAGAAATTGCCAATGAATACAATTAAAAATACTAAGTGACCCTGCCTCTGTGGGGTCTGGGGTCCTCGGGCTGTGGGACTTTTTTGCCCAGTGTGTGACCCATCCTGCGATCCATTATTTTAACTATGTGTCAAGTAAAATAGACTAAATGATCTTAGAGTATATAGAAAAAAACTGCATATATAGTATGACTGCACTAAATCCTTTTGTGTAACCCTGTACTGTTTTGGTGGATACTGTCAGGGAAATGTAAATTCACCGCACAGTCCATCGGAGCGCACATCCTCGCCACAGCGCGCTCCTGTCAGACGGACACAGACGGAGCCAGTAGAGAAGCTGCTGCTGCTGTGTTCAGAAAATGGCCGACAGATTTTCTAGGTTCAACGAAGAGCGTGATTTCCAGGTAATGCATTGTCGACGACTGACTATTTGCAAAGCTTCTAACACGTATCAATGCTTCGGAATATGTATGCGCATTTAAACGTCTCACACACCCTAGACATATTACAAACGGAATCGTGTAGTTCAGTTTCGATGTCTCTTGCTAGCAGTGCAAGCTAGCTAACGCTAGCGAACAAGGCTAGTGCACTGCGGCTCTTTTGATTCTCCACTTACGCCTCAGTGTTTGTCTGCGTGCTATATTTGACTCCTGATATGGGTTGTCATACTCTGTATAAGACCAAGCTCACTGTAACCGTTTTAAAATGCCACAACAAAACGGGACACTGAAGTCCAATTAGCTCATTAATGACCTTGGATATACTGGTTATTTATCGACATATGCTAACCATGGGTAGCTAGCTAGCAAAAAGCTAGCTTGTACGCACATTAGGCAATGGTAGCGTTAATAGCTAGAAATGGCTGTATCATTTTGACATCTGAACTACAACCAGGACAGATGGTTAGCACGTACATAGTAAACCCGTCAACTGTCTGACATGACTTGAAAGTATCTCCCGTGTTTACTTGAAGCCGCGCAGGGTACAAGTTTGTTTTGTATAATATGTTTTAGTCATGTCCTTGTTCAGTCATAATCTGATTCCTTCCCTAACGGTTAATCAGACTGCGAGATAATGGGTGGTGTTTTTTTTTAGTCTGTGTCTTTTAATTGTTGTCCTTGTTTATACCAGTGGCTGATTTACTTCTCATGGATTGCGTTTGTTGTGCTTTTCACTGGAAACGAAGCAGACTCAACACTGAGGTGGTAATAAGGAGTCTTTATGTTTTGTTTGAGTGTGAGCTCATTCATCAGTGATATTAATAAATCCGCCCCTAGTGCACAGTAATGGCACTTTTTGTGTGTGTGTCTGTGTGTGTGTTTTTAAACATTATGTTATTTCAGGTTACATGTGTACACTATTAAGCCAGAGAGTTGTTGTCTTTTCCTTGTCTATCTGTGATCTAAGGCCGCACCCAGTAAAGGCTAAACACAACATTATCTACTGGACTACAAGATCATTTCTTTTAGCTGGTATTTTGCTCTCGCCGTAAACATTTATAGTAATCTCAGACATTTTCTTTTGAAGCTTTCGGAAGACATTATGTTCTTGTTTCACCCAGCTCCATTTTAAGCCACCTAACAGGTTTTTTAATTATTAGGACTTCCCACTTTTCACGTAGACGTTAATGCTTGCTTGTAGTAACCTTTCAACCACTACTACAAGCAAAGCATGTGAAGCAACTGTTTTAACACCCATGTTTTAAATGAAATGTGGTAGCCGCCTTGGAGATACTTGCGTAGCTTGGATTATTGTATTTAGAGCAGTTTGTCTAGTACAGTTTAATACTTATTCTTAATTACAGTGTATTGTTTTTGCAGTTGTTATAATATGAAAAGACCTGAATAGACATAACATGGCAACACATTTTGCTTTTTCCAGTGATTTGTGAAAGAAGAGAGCTTCAGAAGCGGCAGCATTGTTCAGACTGAGTTAGATTAAAAGTTTAAATCGGTACATTGAATACTAACCCAGAGGGAAATGGCCATCTTGACATAGACGTACGTTATTGATGCCACAAGATAAACTGGTTTGTACTTTAGGCCGCTAACCCCTGCTAAAAATATGGTCTATGACAGTGAAGCAAGTAGTCCTCTGGCTTGGTTTCAGGCTGTTTGGTTTGTCAAATATTGGGCATTTTCATATTCTAGAGAATGCAGTTAATTTGCCACCTAGAGCTGTTTGGGGAGTTCATCTGTTTAGTTAAGCAATGTTGTGATGAAATAGTCAAGTTATCAGTCATGCAATTAAATGCTTTACAGTTTTAAGCATGTTTATAAGAAACAGTTTGTGAAATTGCGTGTTTTTTCCTCTGCACTGGCTGTCAAACTCAGTTTTCTGCTACTTTGTCAGGCGGGTGAATTGCTGTGTGGTCTGAATGAGTCTGTTGAGGATTGCTCCAGCTCAGCACAGTGGAGCTCTGTGTGTGAGATCTGCTGTGAAGGCATTCATATGCTCAGTATTCAGAAAGTTTCTCTCGGACTTTGTGGATTAAAGCCTGCAGCCAAGCAACACAGTGCAGCAAACACCCACAGATGGGGCACCTAAATATCTTAATCACAACCAACAGCTCTGTCTGATTTATTGCTTTGTAGTCTTTTTGGAGCTTTAACATGTGACTAAAGTACAAGCCAATTTGTAAACACCTGCCGAAAGGGCCAGCAGTAGACCTCACAATTTGTGTAGTGGTGTAATATTCAGCAGCCACTATTCTGGTGTTGTGCAAATGGCAATTTGTTCTTGTGATGCACATCAGAAAATGGAGCTG
Organism: Planiliza haematocheilus; assembly: GCA_005024645.1. Classification (NCBI taxonomy): domain Eukaryota; kingdom Metazoa; phylum Chordata; class Actinopteri; order Mugiliformes; family Mugilidae; genus Planiliza; species Planiliza haematocheilus. The sequence goes on from SRSE01000764.1 coordinate 1,983,603, forward strand.
AAATCATTTATATGCAGAACTGCTATGGTGTTTGTGTGTAAAGACAGAGCGATGCGGAAGCAAGCTGCAGTGAAAATAAGGAGTCACTGTGGTGGGTAGGGGCGGTGCTGACAGAACGTTAAGTGGTTTGAGCATAAAGTGAGGAGGAGAAGAGATGAGAGGGAAGAGCAGGGAGACATTGATTTGCTCATAAATAAATGCTTTGCTCTTCCCCAGCATCTCCCCTTCTCATAATCCCTGGCTTCACTCATGCTGATGCAGGGTCCTGTTTCATCTGAATTAATGCCTGCCAGTGTGGCTTCAAATCACCTCATTATGGTGGGCTGATTCGAACAAAGTTGCTTATCTCTGCACAACCAGATTCCCTAGAGAACGTGGCAGTACAGCCATGTTTGCATTGTCTTTTTACATAGATTATTTCTTCACAGTTACTCAGTACAATCAGTATTTTCAATTATCTTCCAATTTAAGAAGCCCCTGTTAATATCATACAATGCATGTTTAGTACATTAAGTACACATGAATAAAATCTCACTACGCCTTTACATTGCATTTTGCTGTCCACACACATCCTATTGCTAGTAGCTGCAAGTGACTTGTAAATAATTTAACACCACAGAATATTTTTGGAATCTTCCAGTCTTCAGCTTGTGTGAAGGTCAGGAGAAAACAGACTCACAAACATGACCTTGGTCTCTCCTCTGCTGCGGCAGAGAGGAAGCCATCTGTCACCGAGCAGAAACTGTTCTATAAACTCACCCTGTTGGTTGGGATATTAAGCCCATCACTCACTCTGTCTCACCCAGGGTACAGACTCAAATAGAAATGCTCAGTTTGTACAATCAAAGCTTCAGATTCGGACAATGAATATCCTCTTCATCCATCTTCATTGTCAATGCTGTAATTGATTTACTAAGGCCCCGTCCACACGTACGAAAACGATCTTTTTCCTATCCGTTTTCGCTGGCAGCGTTTCAAGAATATTCGCGTCCACACGGCGCGAGGTGAAAACGCCTGAAAACGCTACTTCATATGCCTGGCCTATAGGTGGCGCTGTTTCCGTTTCAGAAATCCGCCAAAAACGGAAACGGAAGTGGCGGAGCATGCACATAAAGCTTGAGCGCTGTTTACAAATCGACTTTTAAATGTTGCGTATGTGGTTATCCAACAGCCTTTTTTGCTCAGCGTGGTGGCACAAGAGCATGATATTTTGCTCTAGTAACTCTAATAGGCTCAATATCTTCTCCAGCAGGAACACGATCATGTAGTCCGCCATTGTTGTTGATGTTGTTATGAGACGTCTCGCGGGAGGTGGAAAGCTGCTCGAGAGTAGTGGCCATGACGTCATCGTTTTCCAAAAGCTCCGTATTCGCCGTCCACAGCGAGCCACGAGATGTGCGTTTACGGATTTATCCACCCTGGGACCCGTTTTCGAAAAAGTGCGTTTTAGGGCTATGCGTTTACGGGATTCGTCTGGACGATCGGCCAAAACGAATAAAAACATGTGCGTTTACGCCAAAATGCGTTTTCGTGTGGACAGGCCCTAAGAAGGTGTATATTCTGTCAAGTGAATACCTTCATTTTAAAATAATTTATGTTGCGGAACCATAAGAATAACACAGTCATAGATTTGATCATGACATGTGCCTCCTGTGTGTGCTATTTTGATGTATGAAGCTTAATGTCAGTACTGCTTTTAATGGAGACGCTGTATATCTTTAATAAACATTTTATGCATTTTATGCAATGTATGTTTACGCTACCAGTTCAGACTTTAACACAGGTGTGCTATATGTTGTGGTAACTTACACCAGGATATAGCGTGATAACACTCTTGCACTTTGCTGATACATGAGTCAACGTAAGCTCAAGGCTTATTGAATCCATGAGAAGCTTCACTGTACTGTTATTCAGTGACAGAGATGTTATACCTCTTTTAGTCTGTATTATGTCATAAGACAGAGACAAGTTGTTATCCACATGGTTGTCCTTAATTATTTGTTTGTTAACCAGTTATTTCCACTACCAGTCGAGGCAGCACTGCTCAGTAACATTATTCTCAAAAGATTGTTTCAATGTGTGTCTGGCAGGGTGGGAATCACTTTGACCAGTATGAAGAGGGCCAGTTGGAGCTGGAGCAGGCGTCCCTGGACAAGCCCATCGAATCGGTAAGGCTGCATCTATCATCCCACACCATTGGACCAGCTGTGAGAGTGGATATGATTGGTCCAGGGAGGAATAAGAACCACACCTTTTTACTCCATTCATACTGTCCGTGTAGATGCATCCAGTGTTTCTGGAACTTGCCATCTAACCTTTAGAATCACTTGTCTCATGTCCATTAATACCCTTTAAGTCCCTCCCACTTCCCATGTCCTCTGCCTACTCCATTTCCTGTGTGACAGTTAAAATGATTATGTATATGCTAGATCTGCCTGTTTTATGTAGAGCTTACAGATAAACGTTAGATTTTTGTACCAGTGTTTCATTAGTCATTGTTAGCATTATAAGAAATGACTCTGAAAACATGGAGTGGATGAAGCACTGTCACTAATGGCTGTTATCTAAACATGGTAGCTGTTAATCAATTTGAAACCCATTCAGATGAGGGTGGGCGGGGGGTTATACTTGGTTATGACCAGATATTATTCTGGTACTGAATGCAGCTTTTTTTTGTGTGAGTTGCTAGACAGGTCTGTACAGTTTTACTGCTTGGTTAAAATACATTTTGGCTGATGCAGCCATAGATAAAGCAAACTGTTTGAAGGCACTTTGCATACCAGATTAAATGATAATTTAAAACAGCCACATGAGGAGTTGACAATTGTATATCTTGATTATTTTGCTGTGGCTTTAGTTGATCTCTTTATGAAAAGTAGGCAGTGCTTATTCCACCCCATTTAGCAAAGGAGAGCGCACATTAGATGGTGTGAATGGCCATATTTGTGTGTGAGTGTGTGTCTATGTAGCTTTAGAATTTGTGTGTTAGTGTATAGTGTTTGTGTCTATAGGACAGTTATCTTATTGTACACAACTTGGGGTGTTCGACATTTCTCTCCTGCAGCGAATTGGCCCCTATTAGCTAAGCAGCAATGACCCGGTTTGTATTTGCACGCTCTGCTTTCTTACTCCTATCTTTAGGGTCCTTGTAACGCTTCTCTGACTGTCTTTCTCTCTTTATCTCTCTGTTTCACTACTGTCACACTTTACATCTATTCTCTCTCCCTCTACCTCTGTTTCTCTCTCGCTCACTCCCTACTACACAGTGATTCGGTGTACAGTACCCTCTGTCATTCTGTGCTGGCATGGTGCTTGTGCAACTGGGACTGCATTTTTCGCTGAAGAGGCACATCGATAATAGCGCAGGCAGCTCTCTTTTTTTCTGTCTTTCCCACTCTCTCCATCCCCCCTTCTGTCTCTGAAGCACTGTGGTGAGCAGGCCCAAATTCCCCCTACCTCCACATTGTCAGGTCACCTTTCCTCAACAATATATGAATTGTGAACAGATATGCTAAACAGCCAGGTAGAGAATACAATAATAAAATATAGGTTTCCATAATCATTTGTCAGGTACGATAATGACCAATTATGCATCATAAATATTTTCAGAAATTTGACTAATTGCCTTTTTCCTAGACAACACAAATCAGACCACACTACACATGACAATACATTACATTGTTTCAATAAAAACTAAAGAGTTGTGTCTGGTGGTGTATTTAGTTTTCAAGCATCGGAAACATAAAACAGTCAAACATATTTATAAAGGATTAATAATATAAATAGATATTTTCTGAATTAGTTTTGCATAAGACTCCCATCGAATGAATGAAGAACATAGTTTCAGGGACGTTGTACTCTCACAGATGCTCAAAAACATCCCACTCTGTGTGGGTGGTGGAGAGGGAGAAAAGTAAAGGAAAGAGATGGCCTGCTCACCTGAGTGTCACTTGAGTGGCTCTATTGCTCCTGCGCTATTATTTGTGGAGGCGCGTTGAGGGCTGCGCTGCAGCATCACACAGTTCCTCAACCATGTTTAGCAAAATGGCTTTGAAAATTGCCAGTAATAATATGAAACATAACAATTTTTATCCGTTTTTTTTTATCACCATTTTTGACAAAATTATTTGTCGGCATTTGAAAAGGATATTCCTGAAAAATGTCACATCACTGTACCAGAATCTCTTCTCATTGGAAGGGGTGAAAATTTTTGTCCTCACTTGCTAATACTGATATGATGAACTTCAGCACCACTCCTAAATAGAAATTTTAAACATTACAAACATTACATTAAATGTTAAAACTGTCCACAAGTCAGGCATAGTTGTCTACTAGTGTTAAATCTCGGAACTGTTTGTGAATGCTTCAGCCCTGCTTCTCAGAGCCTCTCCCCTGCCACTTATTGTGTGTGATCTATAGGCAGCTAGAGGTCTGTGGTACTTTATTGGGATCTTTTCTCTCTTCCTGTCTTTCCCCTTTGGTCTTTGCTATTTCTCTCTAACACTGTTTTTGCATTGCATGTGTTAACTTGGTAGCATTCAGTACTATTTCTTCTCAACAACCTGTTTTAATCACTACTACAGTTTTTCTCCCAGACTCATTTTTCCCAGTCCCTCAAACCTACCATCTTCCTCTCTCCCCTTACCTGACCCAGTGCCAGAGCGATATGCAGCGGGCAGCCTCAGAGCCACAGACACCACACATACACACCCTGAATCTAATGAACACACGTGGACAGGAAGCTAATATCTTTAATACTGCTACTGAGGCCCAACGTGATTTTTTTTAGGTATTTGTGCATCAGCTGTTTCTAAAGTATTTCGAGCCTTGCATTATAACCATTATTTGACATCTCTTTTTAACTGTTAGCCATCTGTCTTCTTGGGGTTATAGAATAACACAAGGAAAAGGTTCAACTCAAATCATTTAACCTCCTGGCCCATATTGTTAAAAAATAGTCTCTACTGCTTAATTTTAGTCTAGTTTTGTCTTTAAGTTAGCTGTTGAGTAAGAGTAGAGATCAAAAGATTAACCAGTGGGAAAAAAAACAGTCTGACCTTCTCACTTAACTACACTCCGCTAAATTTCCAGTCCTTGAATTGGGGCTTCAGAGTCTTGAGGTAAGTATATCTTTATAAATTACTGTATTTAAAATCATAGTAATTAATCAGACTTTACTCCACTGTGATTTTCCGCATTACTTACTTAATTAAATCTTTAAATCTTTCGTGTTGAATCCCACTCTGTGTCTACATTTGCTTCTGTTTATTGGGGTAAAGGGGCCTGGTGTTTAAGTCATTTGCCTCTTGGCTTGCACCTTGCCAGTTGTTTCCATTTAGTCACACCTGCTGGCTGAGACTGACAAGGAATGTAGAGAGCAGAGAACACAGAGGAAGTTGCTAAAACAATAGCAGACCGTATACAGACATGCAGAGTCTCGGATTTGTTCTCCAAGAAAAGGGTTTGTAGCTAGGTTTGAACCACGTACATGGATGAATATATCTGTCCTTTATTACATGCTTAGTAATCTGAGCTAGAGGATCCTCTCATACCCAGACAGGGACATTCAAACATAAACACACATTGCCATACTGGCCAAATGGTGAGAATACACAGACCTAAACAATACGATTAAATACTGTGAGTTCTCTAGGTGGGGTCCCCTGCATATCACTTCCCTGACCCATATCTTTTGCCATGCATTGTGCAAATGGCAGCACATTGCACACTTTAAAGAACACTCCCCTCTTGTAGATCTCTTGTTTGGATAACATTTTCTATTTTTTCTTTCTCTTGTATTAACAGTCAGTTGGTGGATTTATTGAAATGCCTACCTTTTCTGTTTGTATACAGTATTATGTTTGTTAAAGAGCAGAGAGAGAGAGATTTGTATTTTTAAGAACTAGAAGAAGCTAGCAGAATTGCAGTTGAAAGCGTTTGGCCGGTTTCTTACGTTGTGTCACGTGTGACTGTTTTTTTGACAGCCCAGTATTTTAAAGCCAGGTTCGTATGGAAATGCCTTCACTCCACTTGCACTGCTGTTGGACTCGCCGTCGTTGCTTTCATCCGTCTGTCTGTCTATTCTTTTGGTGCACTCATCTGTTGTTCACACTCAGTCGCCGCCTCATCTCCGCCCTCTAATTTTTGCCAAACCCATTTTGAACTAATCTTTCTTAGTGCAAGCAACTGTTGCCACATTCAGCCAGCACTTCCTGTTTTCACTTTGTTTATAATTCTCTTAAGTTAAAAAAAGAAAGAAACCTGTTTAATTTAAAGTAGGGCTTATGCTCTCAGAGCTTGTAGAGGTTTGTATTTCAGTGCTAGACCTTGACCTGACTTTGCTGACTGGGATTAAAAATAAATAAATACATAAATCAGCTGACAGGAACTGAGGCTGAGCAGAAGTATTTCCCTGCTAGTTTTGAGTTTCTTTTATTTAGTCCTGCCTGCCTCCCTCATAAATCGGTTTATCTGTAATTGATGAATCCTCATTTGAAGAGTGCTGTTGCACCATAATACTGCAGTAAATGACTGGATATCAGTGGCAGGAGAAGCGTTCACTGCAGCAAATTCTGCAGCGGTTCCCTGCACAATAAAGTCATACAGCTCTGTTCAGCCCCTAATTCTGTCCACCTTGTGATATATCTAGAAACTGCCAGCCACCAACACGTCATACACAGTGACGTGCAGGACTTGCTAACATGGCCTTCAGTGTCCTAATTCATGAGTTGATTCAGACAGGCTGTCTCAAGTGGTCTTTCTACCATGTGAGGCTTTGCAGAGATTCCCCTCTCTCATTCCACAGCGGAAAGGAGTTGACAGTCCCACAGAGTAAGCAAATCTCATACAGGCATGGAATGGATGGAACAGAAACAGGAAGCAAAGAACTTTAACCTCTCTTGAGTCTTAGAGGCAAATGTCAGCCAGATCATTTGAATATTCTTGTCATGGTGGATGTGAAATGCCATTCATTGTGTTTACAGCCATCAAATAGAGCAAAGCAAGGCAACAGTTCGCTCTGAAATACCAACTATGATCTAAAAAAACAACAACAGGCAAATGTATCCCATTTGCGACGTTGTGGGCGGAGATGCAGTGTGTGTGCTGTGTGTGTGTGAGACTGCCACTCCCCTTCACATGCACTAACCCATACAAGCCCAGCTCACCTACAACACTTTAGAAACTCACCCTCACCATGGCTCAGCCTGCTCTGTTCTGCCCCTTTGTCCCGACCTCTCTTATCGAAGAGAATTAATCGAGCCCCGTTGAGCCATCACCTTCCTCTCCGTGCCTGATCCACCTGAGACTAACGCAGCTGGAGTTTTGTTAACCCACCCTTCACCCCCAGCCCGCCCCACCCTTCTGTATGTGTACCATTCACAGTGCGCTACTAACACCGACGACCCTTTTTGTTAAAACTCTTTAACAAAAAGCTGCATGCTGATTTTTCTGTTTTGTTCCAACCCCTTCACTTTCTGTTTGTGAAAGTTGATGTCAAACTCTTTGTGATTATAAATATCCTTTTTGTTTGGTTTGTATGTTTTTGGTAGAATGCAGCACTCTGGTGAATGTTAGACAAGCTTGGAATAGTTATAATCACAACAGAAAAACACTGCCTATTAAGAAATCTCATTGTTTCCTGTTTATTTGTGCTTGAGGATGTACTGTAGTGTGTAGTGGTGGGACGGCCTTGCATTTCACTTAATGTTTTTTTTGTTGTTGTTTTCTTGCTGACCCATACTAGTGATATAATGGTCTCCGACATGCACCTTTGGCCCCATGGTGTCCTAGGAATTCCTGTTGTGTATGTTGTTGCACTCCTCTCTAGCCTCTTTGATTCATTATCAATTGCCTGATCTTGTCCACATTGTTGGTCATGTAGTATTTATCATTGATATCATTAGTATTAAAAGAAAAGCAGAAAAGGGATACTTTCAAGCACATAGCCTTATGGCGGTTGGACATTTTGTTGTTCCACTTCAAACCCAGCAAAAAGGGCATCTAGTTTGTAAAGTATCTACTTTCTAAATACCAATGATATCTTTGATAACATCGAATTAGCATCATGCTAAAGCATAAATTATTGTCTAATAATACACTAATCTCAAGTGTGAACTGGTTGGGACCGGACAATTGACAATAGACAAGAGATGCCGGAGGTGTCCAAAAACACGCACGAGGGTATTTTTAGTATATCAGATGGGGCTATATGCACACAATGTGTCCCTCTCTTCACCTGCACACCCACATATCCCCTCACACGTGCATATTCTGTCTACCCTGGGCCTTGTAATGGTAATCCAAGGCCCACTAGCTCCACTTCTGTCTCTTCCTCTTGCTATATATTTTTGTGACGGCTGCATATGTTTCATGGTGCTCCCCTTGTCATGGTTACGGAATCACAGCAAGCTTGGAGTTTCTGGTCTTCGTTTTGTTAATGCTAGATTTCCATACCTGTTCTGTGTCACTTTTCTTTGTGTACTAAGATCTTGCTTTGTAGTGGTTCATATATGTATGCGTGTGATACATATATTGCCCTCTCCTTCCTCCTCTTCCTCTTAACATCTCAGGTAGTGAATGTGACTTGATGTGTTATCTTTACCATCCAAAATGTAGAAATGCTTATGCCCAACTTCTTTGCCTGAAAAGGTTTTAAACTGCACTCCTACTGCAGGAGGATAGCTTGTAGTTTACAGGCTACACATAGCCTCATGTATTCAGCATAGTAGAAATCCTACCCTTCCTCTCAGCCTCCCACCCTTTACCCCCCAACCGCCCTTATCACTCCTTGTGCTGGAAGACACTGATTGTTACACGCTGTAGGTGATGACGATAATGACGATGGTGATGGTGGTGGTGGTTGTGCTGATGATGATAGTGTGATTTGAGTGTTTCATTTTATTTAGTTTGTTTTTTCACCTATGCCCACAGGGTAAAAGCTCCTCTTATTATTGGAATATTTTTGGTTTTTTTCTCCTCTGTTCTCTCTGCTAGGATAACATTGGACACCGGCTGCTTCAGAAACATGGCTGGAAGCTGGGACAAGGCCTTGGCAAAACCATGCAGGGTAAGGATACACTCCTCTGTACACCCATGTTCAGTGTGCTGGTGGTACTGATGCACTACCTTCTGTCATTTTCTTTCCCCTCTCTTTTGCATTTTTTTTTTTGGTTTGTTTTTATTTTACTAGAAAGTTTCTCTCTTCTATCTGAATTATTCCTTTTTGTTTGTTAGCGGGTAAAATGGATTATTATTTAAACAAACACCATTCCAGTGAAACTTGCCGCTCTAATGCTGCTGTTCTTTCAAACTCTAAGAGGAAAGAAAAGGTTCTTGAAGCCTTATAAAGGATTATGAATGAGGGAAGGGGGGTTGGAGGATGTAGGGGAGGTGTGTATTTGTCACATGATGCATTCAGTTTGCAGCAGTTCATGTGAAAGTTTTGCCCAGCCAGAAAGACGTTGCCGAACCCCAGTTGATTCTCATAACCTTGCAGTTTGGGCTCTATGCCTTGGACCTGAATGTTGTTTTTTTGTTTTTTGTTTTTTGTTTTTTTGTTTTGAGGCAGTGGTGCACATATTGAAGATCACATGACTGACTTTCCAAAAGCCCACCAGCAAACATCCAAGATGGATGCATCTTTGTTGGAAAAATTAATTAATTGGCCGGTCAGATAACCTTCAGTCTTGGATTTGACGAAATGGTTCCAATTGTGTCCCTCTTGACTCATATTATCGAGCTGATTACTCGTACTGGTTACAGCTGGTCCAGTGATATAGTCAGAAGTTAAACCTAGCTTTGAAATTCTTAGTGCTTCAATGCAACATGACATCATCTGGCTTGGCACTGCGTTAGACAGTCATAGAATATTAGGTTCACATGGTTGATTCCTTTTTAACAGGGACACAGTATTTTGTCTGTACATCGGTCAGGCATAACATTATGACCACTAACAGGAGAAGTAAAAAACACTGACAATCTTGTGACAATACAATGTTCTGCTGGGAAACGTTTAGACCTGGCATTTGTGTGGCTGTTATTTAGACATGTATCACCCACCTAGACCAGACCAGGCCCCCACCTCAAAGTAATAATATTCCATGATGGCAACACCCATTCCCAGAAAGATGTAGGAAACAGACACACACTCAAAAAAACATGAAGAACAGCACAAGGTGTAGACCTGGCCTCCAAATTCACTAGATCCCAAACTGATCAAGTGTCTGTGGGATGATCCACATTCTTCTCTTTTAGTTTAGACTGAGGATTGTTGTGTATTGTGAGTGTACAGTTAAAAACCTCTGAAACGCTTCAGGTTAAAGGCTCCAGACTGAAAAGCTGCACTAAAGACTCTTACTTTCGCCGGGCCCTTCTGTGTAATTGAATGGCCCACATATATTGACTTACTGTAATAGGTTGAAGGCTGCACACAGCCGAGTGTGTGGGTTGGTCTTGGCTGATGTTAGCAGCTCATTAGCTCACCTTATATGCCTATAGGCTCTTCAGATCATTGGCTCAGAGGCAGCAGTGCAGCGCTCTGGCCTGTTTCCACCAAGCTCATTTATGTCTCTTCTTTGGATTTCCTTAGAATTTCATTATCTTTCGGACATTTTTAAGCCTTTTGTCATAGCCTCACCCATCTTTCAACCATAAACAGATGATGACAGTCACTTGTTGCAGCTGGTTAAATTTTTTTAAAATTTAGTCTTCTCTACCTCCTCTTTCATTTCCCTTTCTGTCTTCTGGATCCATACCATTTTAGCCATTTCTGGCCTAGTCATCTCTTTTTGTTGCTTAATTGCAGCTCTTGCTCAAGTGCATTGCTCTCCCTGTAAACCCAGCAGTAACATCTGTTCTCAGTATCGGCATGTTAATGAGAAACACCACTCCGGCACATACCCGAACCATGGACATGTTCCAGACTTACATAGCCCGTGTAGGCTGAGTTAGAACTACTGAAGTAACTGAGTGGCTTCCAATCACACTGGTAATTGAAAGATATGCAGATAAATGCGTTCAGACTATTGCTGCTCAAGTGGATTTATTGACAGCGCAGTGGGATTATGGAGTTGATCTATGTTACTGTTGACTGCCAGGCTTCACCTGCTAAGAAACCAGGCCTTAGTGTCCTTAGTTTACTGCACCTAAAAAGATTGTTCTCATATTTATTTGTGTCTGAATAGAAAGTGTCTTACAAGCAGTCATTAATGACTATCGTGATCTTTACTTTGTATGCTCTCAACATTGCTTTGTGTGTCATCTGCTGTTCTTCCTGACAGACTCGGATGTAATGACTGGTTTTTGACCTTGGTTGCTGCCATAGCACCTCTTTTTTATGTACATATATGGCCTTGGGTCTCTGTGCCGTCTCTATGGTATTCTCAGCCTGACCATGGCCAGGGACCAGAGTAGACCAGGACCCTTCTATATTCTGGGCAGAGTGACAAGTGTATGGAGGATAAGAACACAGCAGAAATGTCCTAGTTTAGCATTCAGTAGCCATCATTGTTTATTTCCATCTGGCCTTGAACAGCTGACTAGCAAGCGACTTGATGTGATAAGGGTGTGTGCTTTATGTGGAGGAGAGAACAAGTTGCAGGGGCTGAGTGTGCTCTTGTTTTTGCCGCTGGCACCTTTTGTGTGGTTATATAAGCATCCTGCTTTGTGGGCAGATGAGACTGCGGCAAATTGTGTCCAGTTGTTGTGTAGGAATTAATGGCCCAGTGCTGGAGCCCACTATCTCAGTTTACATTTGCAAAAACGCTCAGTAGGCTCAAAACACAATTGCGCCATCTCATTGAAGTCTGCTGGATAATCATTATAATCTTCCTCTCCTTTCCTGTCCTCCTTGCCAGTTGAGACAGTTGTTGAAATTTGAAGTAAAAGCAATGTGTCCCCTTTTTGAGTTTTTCACTGTATTGACTTTGTTCTTATTCTTCTTTTGTCCCTTTTGCCCTTTTTTTAGGTAAGGTTTGTTGGATCCCTTCTGTATGTCAGTATGTGTGTGCGTGTGGGTGTGTTTTCTTTCTCCCACTCTGCAGTTGACCTCAGTGTAACACCCCCTTTACTGTATATCATAGGCTAATGGCCTCTGTCAGCTTCCTCCTCTCCGCTTCATAATCACTAAACATTTATATCAATCTGCTTATGAGTAACGTGCTTCGATTTGAACAAAGAACAAAGATCCATTTGAAATCAAGACAGATTTGGGAAGCCATGATTCCATCACATCCCTAAGAATCATCATCACTATGTATTGTAGATTTTTTTTTCCTCTTTGAGTTTCCGTGGCTGCTGTCGGGTAATCTGATTGGCTGTAACCACGGCTCAGACTTTGAATGGCTTGCAGAGTAGACAAGTTTTCTCCCTTTTGCTTGTTTGCCTGTTTCTACCTCCAAACCTGTGAAACTCGTTTGTATGTGTGTGGTCATTATGTGGGACTGAGATGTGTGTGTGTCTGCTACTGACCGGGCCATAGAGTCAACTTACAGGGAAAACCTCTCCACCCTTCAACACCCCAAGTGTCTCTGTCCCCATGGTTACAGGCTCCCATCCTCCACCTGTTTCTTTGCCGTCCTGCACAGCATGTTTGTCCCAGAGGTGCACTCCGGCCTGCATCAAACTCTCACTCACCTGGGGCTTTAAGCAGTGTTGGAGGCAGCACACTGAACCACTACATTCACATCATAGAGTGAAATTTAATTCTACAGATTGTGGACAGTCCACATGCTTAATTGTACTGCAGTAAAAATGTCTTTTGCATATCAATGCAGAACCCACTCCGAACACTGCTCAAAGCCTTGCTGGCTCTTCCCTCAGGTACATTTTATGTGTGTCATGTGTTCACTTGTTCCAGGGTTAAGCACATCCCAAAATGAGCTTGCTGGCTGTAGGCTAGCGAGGAAATGAAAGAATCTCAGGGAGATTTGCTAACTGGGCTGACAAGCGTCTGCAAGGCAAAAAGCTCAGAGGTGGAAAATGGTGGTCATCCCTTTAGGCCCATATCATCTCAGACTAGATATTTGACCAGATGTCAAAAAAATATTTTTGAACCACAAATTTTGTGCCCCCCCTTTTTTTTCTGTCATGTGTTTGACTTGATATACCATCATAGTTGGCTGTTGTCAATCATTCCGTTAAGGTGTACAGCTCCTCTAAAAGTTGATGGGATCTCAAATATTTTTCAGCTTGCTGTAACATTAAAAAGATTCCTGGGTTTACTAATATTGGAGGGCGTTTTTGTAGCTGCTTTCCACTACAGAAACTTATTGCACGTAACCTGGTGCACCATGCAAATTCGAGCTTCCCACGAGAAGAACCTTATCAAAAGTTATGGTTCCTCTTATGCATTTTCTGTTTTTTTTCTGTGAGAAGTTTCAAGTAAGTGAAATGGTGGTTACTCCTATGTTGTTGTGTTGGTTGTAGTCCCTGTTTGAAGAATGACAGGCAAGCACCCCTCCCCCCTGACTATTTACCACCTGTGGAAGGGCACTGAAATCCCAGATGGACAGTAGAAGCAAAACAGAACCTGTGAAAACAGTTAAAAGCTCAGTTACTGGCTGGAAGTTCCTGTAGTGGAAACGGCCTATTTGTAAGGGGATGGTTGTCTGATTCCGTGGGATGTACTCTGGTTGAGAAAGCAAGATGACCAGGCTGGGGCCTTGGGGACTGGACAAGTGGTTGGGAGAAAGTGGTGAGAGGAAATCCCTGTAAGCATCTAGCCCTGAATGAAGGGATGAGGGGGGTGGGGGGGTGACACATGGAAGCCCCTCTGGTAATTAACCCCCCTAAACCCCACAACCACACTCCCAACCCCACCCTCCCTTCTCTATGTGCCTCAATCTTCCTGCTTAACCAATTGGTGTTTCTTTTTTACAGCGATTTGATCCTGCCCATGTTGTGCTGATGGTAAACTTAGTGGTAAATGTTATTTTATCCCCCAATTGAATTGTTTTTTGTTTGTTTTGATTTCTCCCATTTTTTTTTTTTGTTTTCCTCTCATCAGAGCACCAATGCTATATAGGCTTTCAATTCTCTCCGTATTAGTCCTCATTCTGCTGCTTGTATATTACCATGCATTATGTATTACTCTTAGAACATTGTCATTTTGTTTGTTTTCAGTTTTTTTAAAACCTTGTGATTCACACCCTGTGATTTAGATGCACATTGTTTTTGTCTGGTCCCTTTCTTTTCCACTGGAATGGGTAATGTGGAAGTATTGTCACTGTGTTTCAAGATTGGTGATAGTTTGGGATGACTGTAATTGTTCATTAATCTTTAATTCTGGGCCTGGCTTGTGACTCCATTGAAACAGACCACTGCAGTGGCTGACTAACATGTCCATAAGTAGTCTTTTGTTATCGACAACACACAATCAGTCCTTTCCTCTCACTTTCCCAGTTGAATAAGACCTGCACATTCAGGCATAGTTAGGTATTCAGTTGAAACCAGCTGACAGACACTGCAGTGGGGCTGAGAGTCCAGGTAGGCCGTTATGTCACAATGCCCGTACATCTATGATCTCAGAATGAATATGTCATTGGGCTGTGAAGACTAAATTACTCACAAAAATTCAACCTCCGTACAGGAAGGTGAGAATGTGCCTGGAAACAGCTGCACATTTCCTAGTGAATTGATATTAAAAGCAAAGGCAGGAACCTCCATTTGCTTCAGTTGTTACTATTTGATTGACTGTTTAACCTTTTATAACAGAAAATTCTTAATTTTCTGTTTGAAAAAACACAAAATAGGACTCGGATTGATGAGAAAAATCAACCACCTGACCTATCCGATGCAGTTATTGCAACAATGAACCTTTTCATTTTGCATTTCCAAGCCCAGTGCTGTACCTTTTCCATATGCCCAATGGTATACATACTTGATTTTCATGAAGGAAAAACTAATTTGAAGACGTGGGAGGGGAAAAAAACTGAAACCAAACTGAATTGATAATCACTATCAGTAAGATCAATTATTGTATCTGGCTGGCATCAGGAGCAGCAGACTAGCCCAAATTCTTTTTATGCCTTTTGTTTTGAGATTCCCCTGTCTATCTATCTGTCTGTCTGTCCTCCCCTTCCTTCCTCCTACTCATACTCATGTTTTACCAGGTAAGTATCCCCATCCCTTGCACTGTCACCATGGCGATACCTGGCCTGTGACGTCACTCTGCTGTAGTTCAGTGCTTGTGTCCTTTTATTTTTTAATTTACTCTTTCTCTCTGCTTTGTTTGGCTGATTATGAGTGGATTAAGCAACTCTGTGTCAATCTCCAAAGTAGTTTTGATTTTATATATTTTGTATCTTTAATGTTTCATTCTGTTTTTGGTTGTTTTTGGTTTGTTTATTTTTCTACAGTTAATTTCCTTCTGATCTAGCTCTTTTCACAGCTTACGTAACATTAGTTAAGTAGACAGAAAAATAATCTTTCTGCTCCAGTCATGGTGGGGAACGGGGCCTGAGACAAGGGAACATATTTTGACCTCAGGACAGGGAAAGGGGCTTTCAAGGGTCAGGCAGCCTACAGACAATTCAGCAAGAGATGATGCAATAGGCCTTAGATAATATTAGGAGGCTTTGTTCTTCTCATGGAGGATGTCGCAGTGGTGCCCAGTGAGCAGTGGTAGCAGCTGCGCAGGCCTGTTGCAGCTCCACTCACACACAAACCCCACACACACATACTGTAGTTCCCTCGAGCTGTAGTGTCCTTGATAAACTTGGCATTCTGGTTTAACAGGACTGCAGCAATGAACGGGAGGAGGAGGGGTAGTAGGAGGCACTAGACTGAAACAATATGAAAACAGACTAGGCTTAAAGCTGACAGTGTACTTTGTCTTTTTCCATTAAGACATATTGTTGAACAACCCTCATGCCCTTGTCTTCATTTAATCCACCAGACATACAATAGGTGCAGCAAATTTGACTCACTCAAAATGCAAACCAGCAGCCAGATCAAATGTAATAGGAAGGCTAAATTGATCTACAGTTGGTGGCTGCAGTAAGCTGTGAGAATAGCTGGAGTTTGGTTCACTGTAGCTTTCTGGTCTCTTTGCACTTCAAGGCAAAATTCTCTAACCCCAGCACCCTATGCTCTAAAAGCAGGCTGTCTCCGAGTTGGTCACACGTCCTAGCTCCAAAAACTCACCCAGTCCTCTCTCTGATCTTTTTCCCCTCAGGACGCACTGACCCTGTGCCCATCATCCTTAAATATGATGTCATGGGGATGGGACGAATGGAGATGGAGGTAGGATGCCTAATGACCAAACATTTGTATCTGGTCTGAGTGCTTCTGTTTAATGACAAATCTAAAAGTAAACATACATAGAAATAGAGAATCCAGTACGATACACAGTGAATGTGAATGAATGCTCTGCCTGCATCATTAGCATTTTTGGGATTTCACTTCACCTGCCTTTAGTTATGTTTGACCTTTACAGTTCTGTATGATTATCATTCATACGCTGTAAGAAAGACCAGTCCTACCACAGTTTCTGTGTGCTATCTCTGTAGCAGGCTAGGTGTACCCATAGCATGTCTACAAACTGTAATAAATATCACAGATTACAGTATTGTTTTAGTTTCACAAGTGGTGTAACTCTTGTGTTTGTCCTTTCAGCTGGACTATGCAGAGGACGCAACAGAGAAGAGGAGAGTGCTCGAAGTGGAGAAAGAGGATACCGAAGAACTGCGGCAAAAATACAAGGTGAGGTCCCTCTGCTTTTTTATAACGGCAATGATTATGTCGGATTTCTGGACTTTTTGAAGACATTCTGTCATTACCTCTTTATATTCCCACCAAACACAGGACCAGGTGGAAAAGGAGAAAGCCATCGCAAAGGCTCTGGAAGACTTGAGAGCCAATTTCTACTGTGAGCTTTGTGACAAACAGTACACCAAACACCAGGAGTTTGACAACCACATTAACTCTTATGACCACGCTCACAAGCAGGTACTGCAGATAATGATGCATTATACTTTTAATGCAGAGCTGTTGTAATGAGCGAATAATTAGACCCAGATCCTGACATGCATTGTTTCTCCCCTGTGTTTGTGCAATGCAGAGGCTTAAAGAGCTGAAGCAGAGAGAGTTTGCTCGCAATGTGTCATCCCGCTCCCGGAAAGGTGGAAAGAAGCAAGAAAAGATGCTGCGGCGATTGCATGAGCTAGCTGAGCAGAGGAAACAACAAGACCGGTAAGAACCTATTCCTGGAGTGCCCTCTGCTGGTTGGATTCCACAAATTTCTGTTCACGGCACATTGATAGTTCTGTTGTCTTTTAATGACCTCCAAAGTGTGAGGCCAAACAAAGACCACATATTACAACATTTGTTAACATTTCATTCTCAAAATATATTGTAATATAATAAATGAATGAAATCATTGTTAGTCACAAAAGTGATCCGGTTAAAGAGTCACTTCATTTGCATCTGGCGTTTTGCTTTTATGTTTCAGTACTCCCGGAAGTGGACCCATGTTCAAAACAACCACAGTAGCTGTGGACGGAGAGAAATCCGAAGACGGTGACAGCATGACGCTCGAGAATCCTGTTTTGATAGACAGTGTTTTGGAAGGATCGGTGGCTGACAAAACTGGTCAAGCATCACCAAAGCCCAGCCCAACTATAAGCTTCTCTCTAGGGAAGAACACCTCCTCATCCCCAACTCCCTGTGGGGCATCCAAAGTCAGTGTATCTTTCTCTTTTGCCAAGAAAGCCCCGGTAAAGCTGGAGACAGCAGCTGCCGTATTTGCTGATCACGGTGAGGAGGCTATGGAGGATGAGGAGAGCCAGGATGGAGAAGGGTCCGGAGGACAAGAGGAAACTGGTGGCTGTGGCACAGATAGCCCAAAGGCAGTATCTGTTGGAGCGGACGGAGGAGAGGTAGGTGGTGCAGTGGGGACAGAAGAGGCGCAGCAGCCTGATGACGGAGCCTCCCTTGCCTCTACTCTCAACAAACTGAAGATGATGATGAGAAAAGAGGAAGGATATGCTGGACAGGAGCCTCAGTACTACCACTACATACCACCAGCTCACTGTCGGGTCAAGCCTCACTTCCAGTTTCTATTGTTTATGAAGGCTTCTGAACAGAGTCAGAGCAAAGATGATGAAGACGAGGAAGATGTGCAAGAGGAGAAAAAGGAAGAGAAAAAGCCTGATGAAAGTTCTGAACAGACGGAGACCAGTGTTGCAGAGGATAAAGCTGAAAAAGAGCAAGATAATGTCACTTTAACTACTGGTGACCCAGAGCCAAATCCTCCGTCACCTCAAGTGAAGACAGAAGAGGAAGCTGTTTCATGTGCAGTAGACCCAGATTCCACTGTACCTACTTCACCCACTAGAAAAGTAGAGAGCACACAGGACACTGTGGATTCAAACACCGGCCCTAAAATCCCCACTGGTCCCTTCTTCCCAGTCCTGAGCAAAGATGAGAGTACTACCCTACAGTGGCCCTCTGAGCTCCTTGAATTTACAAAAGCTCAGCCTTCTCTGTCTTACAGCTGTAATCCCCTCTACTTTGACTTCAAGCTGTCCCGTAACAAAGGAGTTCGTGGTGGGAAAGCTGCAAAGTCCCCTAAGCCTGGGGAAGAGTTTGATGACAAGGGACAAGAAGTAGCTACTTCATCAACTGAAGTAGAGACAGCCTCTAAACCTGGAACTAGCACTGATAAAGATAATCCAGTGGCGAAGAGAGAGCCCGGCCAGTCAGAAGGTGATGAGCTAAAACCCACAACTGGCAGCAGCAGTGCAAAGAAAAAAAAGAAAAAGAAGAAACACAAGAAGTCTTCAAAGCACTCAAAACGCAAAGGAAAAGGCAAAGGAACAGCGGAAGATGCAGCGGGAGAAGCTGAAGCAACACAAGAAAAGCCAAAAAAGAAGAAAAAACACAAACGGAAGAAGAGCAAAAATAAGGCACCTGAACAGGAAGAAGCAACAGTGGATGAAAAAGAAAAAGAAAAAGCTAAACCAAAGTCAGAAGATAAAGCCTCCTCTGCTCAGCTGACGACTGGAGGGGCAAATACAGGAGCTGAACTGGGGAAGAGGAAACGTGCTGCAAAGGAAGTGCCGTCCAAGTCTGCAGCAGAAGAAGGAGGGAGTGGAAAAAGTAGTGACAAGGCCAACTCCTCAGAAGAGCACAGCGGCACCAAGAGACAAAAGACTGACTCCAGTGCATCTCAAAGTGCCTCTTGCTCCACCTCAGCCCAAAAGAGTCCTGGTCCTGCTCGACCTCCCAGCAGTGAGAGTGAAGAAGAAGGGGGCTCTAATACGCAGCGTTCACGTCGCCACAGGTCCAGCCCACGGGAACAGCGGCGCCACCATAGTGAGGAATCTAGGCGGTCCTGCAGCCGTTCATCAAGACGGGGGGAAAGGCGGGGCAGCAGTCGCCGGCGCCACCGTGGCCAAACCTCCCGGAGTCGCTCTTACTCCAGCAGCTCTGAGCGCTCCTCAGCAGGCAGCAGTGCCTACAGCCACCGCAGCCGCAGCTACTCAGACAGCTACAGCGACTACAGCACAGAAGGTCGCAGACGAAGGCGCTCCAAACGTTCATCAGACTCTGAGTATGAGCGAAGGGGTAGTCGAGGTCGTAGACGATCCCGGAGACATCAGTACTCCTCTTCTTCTTCAGAGGATTCCCGCTCACGTTCACGCAGCTACAGCCGCAGGAAGAGACACCGGCGGCACCATCGCAGCAGCTCCAGAAGCTCCAGCAGCTGGAGTCGCAGCACAAGTGCGAGATCCTGGAGGCGTAGCTACAGCCGTAGCCACAGCTCTGCTAGCCGTTCCTCTAGTTCAAACAAAGGCTCCCCTCACAGAAGAGCCCCCAGGGGCCGAGGGGACAGTGACACACATCGCAGAGACTTCAACCGCTCTCGCATCTACCGGTCTCAGTCCCCACGTTCATCTTCATCACGAGGCCTTAACCGCAACACACATTCATCCAGCTCACTGACTCTGAGGCCAGGGGGGTCTCGAGATGCAGGGGAACAGAAGAACACCCTCACTGCACGCCAGCTGCTGGAGAAGGTTCAGTCTAAAAAAAGCTCTGATGATTCTGCCACAGGAACAAAATCTGGCATTAAGATTAAAGACCCACCACAGGGCTATTTTGGTCCAAAATTACCCCCAGCTCTGGGAAACAAAGCCATGCTGCCCCTTTTCGGTAAACTACAGGCGGGGAAGAAACCAGTGATTCCTCTAACCAGACCTGACGGAGAGAAATCTGGAGCAGGGAAGAGCTCTGAAGCAGAGGCGGAGGTTATCCTGGTAGAGCCTATCAGGGAGTTTCCTCCTCCACCGCCACCTCCTGCACCACCCACCCAAAAAGTGGAGGAGGCCCCACAGAGCACAGTGATTCCAGAAGAGACACAGCACCCTGCTACAGAAGACCAGGTGCACCAAGAATCCCGGCCATTGTTCGAACAGGAACCCTCCATGATGATGCCCCAGTACCAAGGGGAAGCAGGACTTGACCCTTCCCAGAACCCCATGATGGAATCACTCATGCCTGAAATGCAGCAACAGCCCCAAATGCATGCATACCCTGCTTACCCACCACCTAACCTGGAGGAGGATGGCATGGAGGCAGAAGATGATGGGTTGGCACCTTTGGAGAGTCAGCCCATTACGTTCACACCTGAGGAAATGGAGAAATACAGTAAGCTGCAACAGGCTGCACAACAGCACATTCAGCAGCAGCTTTTGGCCAAGCAGGTGAAGACGTTTCCTTCAGCCGCTGCTGCTGCAGCTGCAGCTGCTGCAGCAGCCAACATGGCTCCAGCCCCCCCTCCACCAACCCTGCAGCAGATCCATATTCAGCAGCCAGCTGTGTCAGTAGCTTCTGGCACATCAATCACAACAGTGCAACATGCCATCTTGCAGCACCATGCAGCCACTGCTGCAGCTATGGGTCTCCACCCAGCACATCCTCACCATCCACATCATGCACACGCCCAGTTGGCCCAGGTACATCACATTCCCCAGCACCACCTTACCCCCATCTCCCTGTCTCATTTGGGCCATTCTCTTGGTCATTCTCTGCCACACTCACTGGGACATACTGGGCTGATTCCTGCCCACCATACAGCCTTCCTCTCTGGTCAGCCTATACATATTATTCCTGCGTCTGCACTTCACCACACCCCCCTGGCTCTCCACCATGTCCCACATACAGCCCTCTACCCCACACTTTTCACACCCCGGCCTTCTCAGGCTGCAGCAGCAGCAGCTCTCCAGCTCCACCCACTCCTACACCCAATCTTCTCAGGGCAGGACCTCCAGCACCCACCTAACCATGGCTCTTGAGTAATGATGGACATGAAGTAGTGTATTCACATTACCCAACCACTGGAAGAAAGACTTAACATGAACCATTTTGATTTAGGTTTTATGATTAAGTCTTTGCATTAATATGCAGGCAGTGAGACAGAAAGCTTGCCAGTAAAATTGCAATTTTACTGGCCTACACAGTACCGAAAGTTTTAGCCACAAAGTGGTGCAGCCTGTGTTGGGCTCAAAATTGACACTAACATTTTCTTCTGGTTTATGTGAAAGGTTTGTTTCACATTTTCCTCAAACTTTTCAGACGGGACTTAAATTGAAAGATACTTCCTGTTGACATTGGCATATATTTCAAACTGGGTGTATTAACAACCGTAAAACTGAGAATCCACTGGAGTGTTTGTTGTTGGTTTTTTTGTTTTTTGTTTTTTTTTTATCCTCCACATAAAAAATATGGTCACTTTCTTTTTCTTCATTTGGGCAGCCAAAGAGACACGAGCAGAATTATGTTAAGGATGAAGAATTGGTTTTGTTCTAGAGAAGAACCGCTTCAACTTTGTAATCTAACTTTTACTATTAATTACTGCTACTCTGTTTATGTTTCTCATAAGACTACTTGCTCTCTTGACTTCTTGGTCTCAAAATAATTTGTAATGCAGTAACTTGTACATATATCAGTGTGTAATGTGAAGAATCCCATCAGTGGTGACCATGTGAAGCTATGGCGTCTGAGCCGGTATGACGGTCACATCAAGTGTGATGTTGGGGTTCAGACATCCCGAATCCTCTGAGGCAAAGCTCGTTGTCCCTGTGGTGAGGGTACATCTGAAAGAATTGCACTGAAATCTGTACATCAAGATGGTGCTTTTGCATCATATAACAATAAGATTGTAGAATACTGCAATAATTGTATTTTTCTGTTTTTAAATTATTTTCCAAAATGCTCTTCAAGAGAAGGGTTTTGTCTGGCTTTTGTGTAATTTTGTAAATAAAACAGCTGTAGATTAACCTATTAACATTCTAGAGGGTTGAGAATACTATTGGAAATAGCAGAAGGACAAGTTGGATGGACGGTAGACACACATGTATTTTATCAAGGGTGTTTCTAAATCATCCCGGCTAAGTCGGGCTGGGATGGAGAACTACAGTGATCTGTCAAAAAGTAGCAACTCTGTATTTTTTAAAGACTTAACTGTTTCTGCAAATAAAATCTTGAGTTCACATGTCTGTTTCCATTATATGTGTAATTTACTAAACGCGTATGAACACAATCTACACGTTTAGTTTAATGTCAGGGTTAGACAGTCAGGAAAAACTCCTGCAGAAGTCTGTGTCTAACAGTAGATGGAGCTCCAGTCACCTTAAACAGTCTTAAGACAGGAAACAGAGCAGACCATGTCCTGTTAATGTTACCAGCATCACCATATGATATACAAAGGAAATGATACATGTTTTATTCAGTTAAGAGAATTAAATCACTCACATAGTGAGACTAGACCTAAGCAGAAACGAAGAGAAAGCATTTAACAATTAAAACAAGATTGTTGCTTCCATTGTTTTGATTAGTGGGCCTAAACTGCCATCCTGTTTATCTGTGATGTGTAACCACAGGTACAATCCCTAGTTTATTAGGTACACCAGGCTACTATAAAGTTCGGTACAGTTCAATGCCTGCCATCACGAAGGTCAAGTTCAGTATCTGTTGGAACACTTTACGGTGTTAATTCAACTCAAGGATTATTAAATTGTCACATTTCCTTCAGTTTAGTTGTACTGTATTAGCACTAGCTAGGTGTACCTAATGAACCGCATAACTGAGTGCACATCATAAAACATGAAACCCAAGAATTTCTAGTTGGTTTTCTTAAACTTGAACAATAATGAATCATCGTGAGCATTATTTAAAAGCATTTCTCTTTCGTACAAGGCAGAATGACAACATTAATGACAACTGAAGGAACGAGGCTAACATTGGAGGCAAAAGCAAGCTAAGAATAAATATCAACGTTAAGTATTTTTTTATGAAGAAGCCATTTGGGGACAGTAATAATGGTGATTACAGCTGTTACAGTGGTTTTGATAAAACATGGATGTGTGGCAGTAATCGGACCGATCATCAAAAAAGTTCAACACCCTCTGAGAGCTTCAAGAGGAGTACAATACTGTCTATTATTCAGGTCTGCATCGAACGTTACCATTTTGCAAGTGCCTGAAATAAAACTTTGAAGACAAAAAAATAATAACTGATGGCACCCGTTATAAAAATTATTTTAAAAATTCATATCATGAGGGATGTTGTGCTGCACAAATGTCCACAACTGATCAAAAACCGCCTCTGTTGATAGATGGTCAGGCCAGGTATCTGATTACCAGGAACATAAAGACGCAGGTCAGCAGCATGCCTCCAATCATGATGAACTTGTCTTGGGTGGCTCGCCTTTCTATAAGTCTCATCACCGTATTAGACAGCCCCAGCATGTTGGCCACATCCAGCATCTTCTTATGGGTCCCCTGTGCAGAGACAAAGCGACACGTAAACAGTAATGATCATGTGACCTATTAGACTTCAGCACCCATAAATGACCACATTGTGATTATCTACACAAATTAATCTGGGAGACTTTGAGCGCTAACGCCCTCCCTGAAGCGCCACTCTGTCAGAAGTTTCTCATGGCTAGACAACCAGGCTGAGAGCGCTGATCAACAGACACACCCTGATAAGAAGAGGCCTGAAGCAAAACCAGGAAGCCCATCTCCTCCCTGGAAACAAGGACTCACCCTCTAAGTGAGCGTGTGCACATGAACAATAAGACTATTGTGATTGATGCGGACACCAGAAACTGGGTCAGTCGATAGAATTCAACTCACCCTAATGTAGTGCTTCCTCTCCTAAAAATCATTTATAGAAAAGGAGCAGAGGAGAAATATTTTTAGATGTTACATCACTCACCTTCAGTGTAGATCTCTGATCTCTAAGACCGTTGAGGATGCCGCTGCCGCTTCCCAGGAGGTCATCAATGCCTCTGTGTGCGTTGTGCAAGCTGGAGTTTAACTGTAGGGTCTCGTCTATGGGGATGGAGGTATCTGCGTCCTATTGAACGAGATCAAACGCTTTCTTTATTCCACTTTATCCAGCTTCAGACATCTGTGTTTTGTTACTGCATGTCACGAGAGGATGTAAAACTGGCATCGAGAATTTTAGAGGCTTTAGACAGCTACATGCCGCATTAATACCGCCACAAGGCGGCTGCCAGTTTGCTCTATTATCTGGTTCATTTCCCACCTAGTTTTAGGGACCTTTGACTCACATTGGTCGTGAAGGTGCGGCTCATGAGCTCCTCCCTCTCTCGCTCCTGGGCCTCTCTGGCGTAACGTCGGTGCTGGAAATTTTGTAGGGCGGTCCGGAGGTGCTGTACGTCATATTTAAGCTGGTCCACTCGTCTGAGGGAAAACAAAGAACAAAAGTGTTCATGAAACATTCTGTATTTTACCAAATCAGGGTATTTGCAGGTATTACTCTATTACAACGTGCAATTTTGTTTAAGTTATCATCTCACAAGGGGCAAATATGTGCACTGGCTATCCCAGGACATCCAGAACACTCATCACCTTTGTATACTGCTTATTGTTCCTCATCTTACACACGCTTCTAAGTGTTTAGAGTTGATCTGGGTGATGAGAACATTTCTTTTGCCTTCAGCTCTCATGTGGTCGGAATGAAGAGTCTCAAAGACTCCCCTTCTCTTTAGCTTCACTCAGGCCCCACTAAAGACCCACTAAGATCACAGGAGTGCTGTGGGATGGGGTGCACCGTGTCCCCTAAGGCCTGTTTACTCAGCTCAGAAATGAATCTTTGCCCGATGCAGCAGGAATGCTGGCGATGACGGGGGCTTCTGAGGAAATGTTTTCACAGAGCAACGTCGCCACAGGCCAGGACGGGGCCGCCTGTCTCATCCCCTACACCCTGCCTGCGTCTTTATGAGACACTGTTCGCCACTTGTGGGGCTTTTCTGGTCACCTTCAAGCACCTTCGCTCTACACTCACAGTTTGGCGTTCTGGCGGCGGTTCGGCGGTTCCTTGCTGGCCAGGATCTCAAGGCGTTCTAGATGGTTGAAGATCTGGTCGATTCTGGCTTGCAGTTCGTTCTCTAGCACTTTTAAGTAGATAAAAAGAGAAAAGGGTGAGAGGAAAATAAAATGATGTTAAGTGTTGTTAAATCATAATCCTGGCCATACAAGATCCTTGAAGGTGGCATTCATCAGTGGCCTTGCCCTCTCCCATTAGCAACTGTATAGGCTTACATCCTCCCTCGAGTTAAAATACAAGCTGATGTCATCATTTCTGAAGTGTTGCCCGGCTCCCACCATTATCTGGAAGAAGCCCTCCCAGCCTCTGTGACTGCACCCACCCTTGTGCTTCCTGTCCTGGCACCAGCCTGGCCCAGAGCTGATGGGGCAGGCACGGCCCCCAGAAAACAATCAACCATGAGAGACACCGGTAACAAGCAGCCATAACAAGGAGGAGAAATTGGGAAGCCATTCACGGGAAAACAGACTAGAGGTGATGCCATCATCGGTCCCATTTAGAAAAGCAGAGGAAGAGCTGAAAGTGAGCTCACTACTCACAGTGAACTGACTGACGGTCTGTCCTCTCCAGGTTCCCCATTAAAGACTGAACCTCCTGTATGTGCCTAATCCAGAATAAACACAACGTTAGTGAACAGGAACCGAGACGCTTTAAAAGCCCACATTTTGTGATTTTTTAAAAAAATAACTTATTAACGTCGAGAAAAGCATGTCTTAACTTATATTCAGAGCATATTCGTTAGTTAATACTAAAGTTGAAAGGCTAATAATGAGCTTAGTTTAGTTAGTTACACTCGTTAGCTAAGTCAGCTAACGGAGTCCCCACAGTGCCCACAGAATACATTGGCGCTCACTTGTTTGTCTGGTGGTAAAGCGTCTCCATCTTTCGGGATTTGACGAAACGCTCTGCGTCCCTTCACTTTATAACCTTACTTTATTGTCACACCTTATTACTGACAGGTGTCTAAGCTAACTAGCTAGCCAGCTAACGGCAGAGGAGCGTACACGTCATCAGCCGAGCTTTTGTGTACGGAAATATGAAAGCGGAAGCTGCGCGACGTCACCTGGACGTCACCAGGCAGAGATCGTGGAAATAAGAGTGCTCACTCTGTCTCGATTTATTGACACTGGACATATAATTTCAGTACTTACCTTTACTCCAGACATGGTTATTTTTTCTGCAATTCTCCGAGATTCGGGAAGTCAAAAGGTTCATTGTCCGTCGTTAGTAACTTAGTAATAACTTTCTTTTGATTACACGCGTTTGACGTGTTGTTTGCTAATTAACGATCTTTGGCTTGTACGGAGAAAGTTGAAGAAACACCACCTAGCGTCTGAGCCGCTCAGTAGCAGACAGACGAACTGGTAAGAAAACCCCACACTTATTCAGTGGTTTACTCATTGCCTTTGTTTATTCCAAACTCAAACGCTAAAGGTGAAACAGGACACCAGATACTGTCGTGCAGACGCTGCATCCTGCTTCAAAATATTTCATAATGGGCCATTTCCTTCAGGTTACTCACTTGATGCCAACCACCCACCAAATTTAAATCTAGGCTGCGGGCTACATTTTCCACTACATTTGATATTCTCTTAAACGTAATAGCTGGCAGAGATCCTTTGGCCAACTAAGACAGGCTGTGAGAGCATATAGCATAATCTGTTGACATGTAGACATGTGACAGGAAAGACTCTGAGGAGCATGTCCTGAGGCCAGCTTTTGTCAGCTCTCCTTGACTGGCTCTAATTATGCTATCCTCTTTTTCCACAGATAGGTGTGAGAATATTCCTTTCTGTCCATGCAAAGGTTTCTCCCTTGCCTGCAGACAGAGACGCTAAAACTAATATAAAACTTTTATTAAGTGATTGGAGATTATAAGTCACAGATCATGCAAATTTACCAGCCCCAGACTGACTCTGTCACGGAGCACTGTGTGAAAGTGGGATGATTGGATTTCCCAGAAAGTGCTGTGAAAATTTCACAACAGTTCCGTGGTGATTTAGTGGGAGGAAAATCATCCCGGGGCGCTGGCTGGCACCTCAGCAAAACCACGTCTCAATCACCCTGCCCCAAGCGCTCCATCAATGTGGAGTCGGCCGTGTTTGGGAGAGAAGAATCAGTGAGTCAAAGAGGAGTAAAGTCCAGCATCCTTAAACCTAATTAGCTCCCGTACGCCACTGATAGCTGTATTTGTTGAGCTCACTCTGTGCAGCAGTCAGAGGTCGGCCCAGACGGTTTAGCTGCCTGATGGTGCATGAGTTGATGGTTGTATCTCCAGGCTAGACACTTCTCAACAGAGGTCCTTTTCACCCACCCCCAACATGTCAAAAATCTTGAGATCCGTTCATGCCACTTCTTGCTCTGGCTGTTCACCGTTTTCGGTTGTCATAACATACCCGCGGGGCAGAGGCTGGATGAGTGCAGCTTTAACCTGTTGCTCAGAATGGAGCAACACACCAGTACATGAGGCGCGCTAACCTCCCTCTCTCCCTCTTCCTCAAGGTCGTGGGGTTCTCCCTGTCTGTCCTTTATGCTTCTGAGGAAAGGATGAGACGGGCTTACTGGTTTTCCTCCGCACCTGAGCACCACGGGCGCAAACTGGAATCCAGACTCCAGGTGTGGAGCTCGATCACGCCACTTCGACTGACCGACACATCACATGTGTTTACGCACAGTTCAGTGTACAAAATCACACCTTAATACACATTTAGAGGCCATAGCTAGAGGCCATCCATTCATTAAAACCACCTTTTAAAAATGTATTGGATATTTATCACTTAATTAGATATTAGTTTTAGGTAGAGATCCAAGAAGATTAAGAATATTATTAATTAATTCAATTTGGATGTGAACTATTATTTTATTGGCATATTATTATTATTATGATCACTTTATTGATGAGAAAGCATTGTTTTAATATTATCAATGTGGAGCCAGTCACTTGTTTCATATCATGGAAATAAGTGGCTAGAAATCATCATTTAAAAGAGGCCCATACACGTTGTCCTGCACTAAATTATAGCCTCTCGACTGTTCTAATGTTCAGTTCATGTTGAAACAGCATCAGAGAGGCGGTTCTGTTATTTAGAAAGTCCTAGCTGTTATTTAGCCTAGCCCACTGACTAAAATGGGGTTGTCAAAACAATAAAAACACTTTAGCAAAACTACGAACTACATCCTCCAGAATGGTCATCCAGTTGAATTGCCACCTTTTCTGACAAACAAACTACCGTCGCCTTTATTATGGAGCTGTCGATCTGTCATAATCAACTGGCAAATGACTGTCTGGCTTGATGTGTAATTCTGAAGCAGATCTGCATGCAGATGCAGAAGCGTCTGGATATTTTCAGTGTCTTGTTGTAACCAAAGAAAACTTGGATGTCTCCTCTTCCTGGTTAGACAACATGGCAGCAGAGTTATTGTTGGTTAGAGGAAGAAAGCACTCAGTGTACTCTGAGACAACCCCCCCACCCCACCCACCCCTTTCAATAACCCTGTTTTCTTCATCAAGGGAAAATGATATGTTATTGAATCACTTCTGCACAATGCAGTTAATGGTGTTTTCCAGGCACTATAATGCATCATAACTCCACGATGATTGCCAAGGACAGGCAGAGTGAAGAGGCCAATTATGAGTAGCAAAAATCGCCTCGGGTCAACAATTTTTGGATACCAGTCATTTTTCGAGGGCGCACTGATCTCCTCGCGGCCCCCCGAGGGAGGTGAGCCACTCGGCTTTGAAGCCGTGATGAGGTGCTGAACGAAAGCAAATGAGGGCCTGTCAGAGATGACAGGGGGAAACTCATAAGCTCCCGGTGTCTCGGTGGGTATTCGGTGGGAGAGGGGGTCCAGATGCGGGTCGGCAGGGGTGGCCGATCGGATTCTAGCTTCTTCCCACCGCTCCCCTCGGGAATGAGACTGACCACCCTTGGTGCTCGTGTCAGAGGTGACAGGCAGTTGGCGAGAGGAGACACAACACGGGTATAAAGAAATGTGAAGTGACCCAGACCTGCAGGCTGTGTGCAGCTGTTTATTTGGCATTCATTTACTGCACTATTAACTATTAATAATTTACTATTTCCAGCAATTTGTCTTAATGCATGTCTACTTATTCCCTCAGAGTGACCCTTTCTTTAAGTCTAAACATACTCATGAAGTAGTCCGCCGACCAAACGGGTGCTTTCCAGATGGGCCGAGGTGCGCCATCTTATTATTTCCTTTCTTGTTTTCCACCCCGCTTTATTTCCTCTGACCTCAAAGATCATAGAGCGATCATACAGCTGTCAGACACACACACAGCCCCGTGGCCATACCACCTGTGACATTCAGATGAGAGATGCTGTCCACCCCTGGGGTTGGATGACGGCTTAGCGAGGATGGGAACGTAAACAGCAGTGGCACGGAGAGCCTCGCCGGGCTTCCCCTACCTGACAGCTTCCTACCCACTCCAGACCACACTCTTCATGATCCCATGTGTCAGTTTGCTAAAGCGTGCGGTGTGTGTGTGTGGAGCACAAACACAGACAACAGATTCTGGTGGCACATCATTTAATGAACGGGATGATATCCTTCAACAGACGGTGTAATTGCGTAGCTATAGATATTCCAAATACCAGACTTATTTTGCAGAGATGTCGCTGGTGGAGGGAACGCACGGCTCTGGCCTTTATCTTTGTTTATCTTTCTCGGACATTGTTGATGTGGGAAAGTTTTGTTTTTTTGGCAGTGATGGAGGTCAGAGAGTTGGTGTGTGTGTGCCGCTTTGTGCGTTTGCGATAGTAAAGGAAGAGGAGTGCCATACGTCGAGCCGAGGGGAGTCACTTATGAAGTGGTATGAGGTCTTATCACGCGCTATCGCAGCAGCTGCCGTGTAAACCCCACTGTTAGCGCTGCAGGTGTTTCTGCGGATCAGCATGGGAACAGCCTCCCCCAGGAGCTTCCCAGTTAGCGGGCGGCCTGGCAGTCGACTATTCATGTAGGAATCCAGTAAACATTTGCAGGTATCTTTGGCTGTGTGAATCTGGTTCACAAGCGCTGCTGCTGCTGCTGCTGCTGCTGCTGCTGCTGCTGCTGCTGCTGCTGCTGCTGCTGCAGTACACCGCCCTGTCTGCTGTGGCAGACTTTGTCTTGCTGCTGGGAATTAGCCACATCCTCAATCATTCAACCCTTTTGTACCTAGTTTCTGTTTTTATCTTTTGCTTTATTTGGAAAGTGATCAAGTGCACGAGTAAGCCAGCGGGCAGGGGCGCACTAAAAAAAAACAGCTGAGACCTTACATGGCTACATTTTGCCATGTTTTGCAACGACAGCCAACCTACAGAGCATCGTCAGTACTCCATAGCTGCCCCTTGTCGAGCATGGCGTTGGGGTTTGCTGATCTGCAACATCTGCGTGTTTTTCTGGGGTCCTGCCATTTTCACACTTGTTCACGCAAGCAGCAAACACACACTTCTGCATGTGGTCCCTCTATACCTACTGAGCCCCAGCCACCAGCATGAACAGCACAGCGCCAAGCGATACTGCAGCTGACCGAGCGTTCTTGTGCAACTTCCTGTTTGTTTTTTTGCTGCTGTCATTGCTGCTTCGTTTTGTGCACGGTTATATCACGCTCGGCCCTGCCTTGCCGTCAAGCCGAGAGTCGCCAAGCGTAATTTTGTGGTGTTGCCGCAATGACAGTCTGCCATGCATGACTAAATACGGGCATCCACATTCAGCCGTCACTCTGAGTCTTAATATATCCTTAGAGAATTGTTGTCATTTTGCAGGGGAATAAATACATATATTCAAATTTATCATCTAAATAGCTTTTGATTAAGTTTCTTATCTATATTTTGTTTCATTACCTAATCAACCTCTTTTTTTACCCCTCCATCCGCAGGTGAAAACCCATCATTTCAACCCTGCTGCTCGCTCGATTGACCGTCACACATGTCCGCACCATCCCCGCGCACATGCGTCTCGTCACCCTGCGCGGGGCGAGGCGCTCCGCCGCCACCCCAGCCCGCCCCGACCTCTTGAGTTCGGCCCCCCCGTAGAGGTATGCACTCAGCCTTGTCGTAGCTCTAGGCAGTGCATGTTCTTGTTGTGGGTTGAGCAATTGCATTAGTCATTTCACATTCCAAATTCCTACCCCATGTCGTATTCACTTCTCCCCGTCTCTCTCTCTCTGTCTTTTTCCCCCCTCTAAATCAATTCCTCTCCTCATCCTCTTCATCGTTTCATTTTCTCCTTTGCAGTGTCAGGGCGTGGGGGATTAGGCCTGGCGCTGATGCTATCAAAGTATCTTTTCTTCAGAGGCGGAAGTCTTGCAGGGGTTTAGATGTTTGACCTGAGGCTCGCAGGTTCCGATTACAGGACGGGACTGCGCTTTTTGTCCTTGAGCAAAGTATCTACAGAGCCTTTTACGCTTCAGTTAACATCTACTGTTCTTACACAAATGAGTGATGTATAAACCTGAAAGCTATGTATGTTGCTATGGATAATATCTTTCCGCTAAGCAACGCAAATGTAATACATATTTTGAAAAAAAAACAGAAGGCGAGGAAAAAAAGCCCCAGCTCTGATTTGCCAATTCATCTTCATCTATCAGAGCTCGGGGCGCTGTTTCCAGCCCGGCCCATCGGTAGTAACCTTTACCTGAACCGAGCCAGCTCAGACACAGGGGATAGTGTTACCACCACCGTCACCCTACATTGTCTATGTTATGCAGTCTTTCAGGGTGACGGAGAAGCTCCAGCACACAGCGGGCCGTCTGTAGCCCACACCCGCACAGGATAACCTCACCACAAACACATATCTCCCCTGCTGCATTGACCACAGGTGTGCACACGGCAGGTATGCTCACACACATATGCAAAAAACCTCTCTGCCCTCACCTGTCTCCCATCAGGACTGTTTCACACACAACAACACGCTGCATATTGAACCCCTGCTCCAACTCAACACCCCCCCTTCCACACACACGCACTCACACACACCCGCCCCAGCCCACTCGAAGCAGCCACCCCCGGGGCTTGTGCGTGCGAATCCGGCTGTGGACTCAGCAGCCCCCATCGCCGCACCCCCCTCCGCTCAGGCCAGCGAGGGAAATGAAAGCTTTAGGAGTTCATTATAAAACAACAACAGCAGCAGCGGGGGATAGGCCTCCCGGGGCCACAAACTATCCCTTCTCATCCCTCCATCCTCATCTTTCTCCTTTATGTCCCTCAATATCTGGAGCCCCGTCCGCCCCGCTGCCCGCCGCGCGCTCCTCCGTCTCGATCCTTATCCCACAACCCTTCTGGGAAGAATGCCACTATTTAAAAAAAAAAAAAAAAAAAAAAACGCAGCATTCACGTCGCATAAAGTTAAATATTGATCTGTGATATTATAATATGATGAGTTAATATGGTGAGCCAGTACTCCAGCCTTATGAACTTGCTTGACCTCATCAGAGAGACGCCGGCAGAGTTCACTGCACGAACAGAAGTTTTCAGCTTTATCATCTGAGAAGGGAAATTAGTTCTGAAGGGTACATGCAAAAGTTCATACAGGTAATAAAATGCTGTTACTGGACGGGGCAAAACATGTTGACGCTGTCCGGGGAAACCATGTTCGGTATCTCTGAAATGTCAGCTTTACAAGAGCCAAAGAAAAACATGCTTTCAAGCCAATCTAGTTGAGTTTTAAATAATGAGTTCAGCTGAAGGGGCAATTTTCTCCGTCTCTAAACAAGCACGCAAAGTGAGACTGTACAAAAGAGGTGTAGAATCATGGCTCGTTTATCTCCGGCTGCAAGTCTGCAGCAGTGTCCTGACCAGCGGTGAATTGTGTTGCTTGGAAATTGAAGCAGTTTTCCAGCAGCTTTAACAAGGCATCGGCATTCACATCATCAAATTTGGAGATATTCAGCTGGCTAGCCGTGATCAGTCTAGTGTAGGAAAATGGTAGAATTTAAGGGTTACCAAATATAGAATACGCCGACCAGCCACAACATAAAAACCACTGACAGGAGAAGTAAATAACATTGACCACCTTGTGACAGTTCAATGTTCTGCTGGGAAACATTTGGATCAGGCATTCATGTGGATGTTACTTAGACATGTAGCACCCACCTAGACCAGACCAGGCACCCCCAGCTCATAGCAATGACGCTCCTTGATGGTAGCAGCCATCCCCAGCAGGATGATCCATAGAGGCCCCTCCCCTCCACCCATAGGACCCAAAGACAGACACCACAGGACACCCTCAGAAGGCCCATGTCCATTCTCTCTCTGTTTTGGAGGCGCAAGGGAGGCCTACGCAATATTAGGAAGGTGGTCATAATGTTATGCCTGATAGAGTAGGTAGATGTAACGAAAAAATTGCCCCTTACCTACTATATATTAGTGTCAATTCTTTTGCAAGATATTCCTAAAAGGTTTGTCAAAGAAGCTTGGCGTCACCAAGATAAGTAAACTCCTCACACCGAGAGATAACTTACTTCAACAATACCTCATTGTGCATCTATAATGAGAGTTTTTTAATAAAATTAAACCTACAAGGCAAAACAAAGTAAGTGTCTTAAAATCCTTCAATCGTTGGGGTCTCAATTAGATGTTCTAATAAGGAATAATAATGTGTAATCACAGTAATTAGAGAGCAAACATCAAAAGCAGCAGAACACACACACACACACACACACACACACACACACACACACACACACTATAAATGCCTCATACAATAGCCCTCTGTGTGCTGTAGGCTCGCTGATGCTTTCACATGAGTGGAAAGTTATGATTCACGGATAATAGCGCGTAAACTGCTCTCATCATCGTTCTGGGGTTGTAACTTTCTAACGGTGAACCGGGGGTCAGGTGCTCCTCAAGACGGGCACGCCTCTGAGTCATCACCTTTGACACCGCCGTCATTATGACTGTCATCGTGGCCGGTGCGCAGGCCAGGGGCACAACACCTGTAAAGCGTCTCCTTTTCACCGGGTGACGCAGCAAGACCGAAGACCGCAGAGTTTTTAGATGAAAAGGGGGGGGCAGGGCTCGATCAACAGGAAGTGGTTTAGCTTGATAGAGACAGGGCGCGCAGGTGTATAGCCTTCTGATTTTGAGTGTGTGTGTGTGTGTGTGTGTGCAACACGTCCTAGTTCAAGCGTGACCGCCTGCAGCAACAGCAGCAGCTGAGCAACACACACAAACAGCAAACACGTCCGGCTTACAAATGTACGTCCATTTATTAATCTTATTCATTTTAAATAAAGCAACAAGATTTGATTAAAAAAAAAAAAAGGAATAAAAGCTTTTGAAATATGGACTGTATAAACATCTAAAATATGATATTTAAAACAAAAAGCAGAGGGAGAGACATGTATCTACAGAGACCGTGCACAGCTCATAAATCTTACTAATATTTGCCAAAGGATGAAGTGAGGTAGAAAAGAACGATTCCACATTGTCAGACGCCTGGAGGCCTCATATGAGTTATAATCAGATCATATATACAGTTGAGAATCACTCAGACAAAACAGAAAATGGCCACACGCACAAAAAAAAATTAAAAAAATTAAAAAAAAGACGAAGCTTTGGGCCCAGCGTGCACTTTTGACCTGGACAA
Source organism: Planiliza haematocheilus (assembly GCA_005024645.1). NCBI lineage: Eukaryota > Metazoa > Chordata > Actinopteri > Mugiliformes > Mugilidae > Planiliza > Planiliza haematocheilus. The sequence continues at coordinate 2,018,550 of SRSE01000764.1, forward strand.
AACATTTGGTTAATGGGAGTAAACCTGGTGATTTTCTTGTGATTAGGGGAAAATAAGGAGCATGATTGGCCTTCTTCTCCAAAGAACAAATATGTGGCTAAATTAGACTCTGAAGACCAAACGGTTCAGTCGGGCTATGTATATCAAAGCGGGTGCTTCTATAAATATCTAAAATTGAAGAGCACGGCTGGTATGTTCACAAATTAAGTGACTTTCAAAGCCATTGTTTAGCTCGGGCATTTCCCTTTGTTCTGTTGAGAGGCACATTAGTCTCCATGTAGAGATTTCCATAGACATTTCCATAAGAGCAACTGAAACCCTGCTTCTTTCTTTGCACAATTACCCTGTTAATGCATGTAGTGGCAATATATATCAGCGGTGTCAACGACTCCTCGAAGCTTCCAGTGACTCTACCCGAGCATAAACACTAATTATGTAGCGGGAGTTAAGTGCTTTTGACTCAGGAAACAACAAAGTTCTCCACAGCAGAAAATCCAACACAGCACACAGGAGAAAATAAGAACAGACAGGTGGATTCCTTTTAAGAGTTTAGCCTTACCGGTTAAACTTGATTACAGGGGTTTAAGTTTTAAGCAGCAATACAGCAGACACAACGGCCGGTGCAATAAATAGTCAAATGAAGGGGAGGGGGGGGGTTACAATACAACACAGTCACTTGTCAGAGCTTCCCCGATGGGACGGGGCTCATGCCGCTGGTGGCTTCCAGTCCAGTCCGGTACCTGTTTTAAGAGCTTGTGTTCCCTCCTTCCCAGAGGAGCGGGACTTCAGTGCATCCAGCGAGACAGAAGCAGTGTACTTTGAAGACATCCTCACCTACACTCAGTGATAATGAGCAAATAACCAGCAACTTTAACAATGTTACATGTGTATATTCCTCCCAAAATAACATGCAATTCAGATCTGCAAACTCTGGTGTCAGATCCCTCGGCCTGTTACAGTTCAGCCAATATCAGTGACTCAGTCTTTTATTTTATTGTTTTTTTTCTTTCAAGTCTTTGCGCATATTTCTTTTTCCCTATGTGGTTTTGTTTATGCAGCTTTGCAGGTGTACACCTCCTCCTCTCTCACGCACGTCTGACACTCCACATGGCAGCACCAGCGCACCTGGCAGTGGCAGGACAGGCTGGTGAGGCGCATGGCCGTGTTGTAGCCGCGGCCGCAGCACAGGCTCTGACAGCTCGTGTCCTTGGCGCACGACCGGCCGGCCGTGCCGGGGGAGTAGCGGGAGGGCCTGCAGAAGCTGGGGGAGTCTTCCAGGTAGACCAGGTCAGTAGTGCGGAGGCTCTGGCTGTTGCGGCGGGGGCCAGCGAGCTCGGCCTCCCCCGTGGCCGTGTTGGTGACGCTCAGCACCCGCATGGCCGTGTCGTATCGGTACTTCAGCAGCCGCCCAGTGTCGTGGAACGGAGACAGCTGCTTCCAGCAAGTCCGCACGGCGCAGGAGCCGGAGACGCCGTGACACTTGCAGGTTGTCTTCAGTCCGCTCTTCACCGCCTGAGATTGGAGGTGGAGGGAAAAAGAGAGAAATGTCAGCTCCTTCAGGTTGATTCATTACCTGGCCTCTTATCTGGGAAGTCTATCTGGGAAGAGTGAGACAGTTTCCTGCAGGGTGGGTAGGGGGTATGGGGTCTGCAGATTTGTGCCTTTAGCTCAAGTCCAAAATTTTGACATAATGGATTGAGGGGGCCTGTTCAGCATGCCGTATTTCATTCACCTCACATTTCTCACTTGGACAGCTCTTGCTATACATATATTTTTTTTGTCTCAGTGTGTTGAAACCAGCTCTGTCTGCTTCTCTCCTGTCTCTCTTCCCTGACGCCTGAGGCGGAGGTGACAAACAGGAGCAGACGGAGGAATCTCTCCGCCCTGTTTTTAGTGCATGCCTGCTCATGGAAAACATTGATAAGAATTTCTGCGCGAGAAGTGCCAAAATGTAAATCAGCAGTTTGTCCCTCGTTTGGGTTAATAGTTCACCGAGCTTGATGGTCAGTGATGAGAGGGCCATCACTCAGGCTGAGGACTGCTGTCTTGGCGGGGGCCAGAGACAGGTCAAACAGAGAGAGCCAGAGGGGGCATCTAGGTTGAAAAGTTCTATCCAGTTCCTCCCTTTGCAGGTATGAACCCCTGAGGGGCTTCAGGGAACCATTACTGGGAGATGAGGGGATGCCGAGCACTTCATGTTTCTGTTAACGCGGCTCCTGCTCTCTATTCGGGCCACACTGAGGAAAACATTTAACTCGCCAAAGATGAGATAAGATAGTGTTCTTCCTGTTGTGGTTTTTCCTTTTTTTTTTTTTTGTCTCCAAAAGGCCTGTCTTAAGGTGTGAGCGAGCTCCAGGAGCAGGAGCCTGGGGCCTGCTATTTGGGAGCTTCGCAGTGGTGGTTATGAACATTAAGTGGATTTATGAAGAGCGCAGTGATCCAGTAAGTGGAAAAAAATGCTTGCTCGTATATTAAAAAAGAGGCCACGGTTATAATCGTTCTCTCCGACATGAGACCTTTAATTTTCAGTTGGCCCGCACAGCAAGCTTTATCATGCCTGAGAACACCTGGCTCCACAGCCACCTTGTCTCCTTGCTGCGCTGCCTCGCCCAGTGGCTCCGTGTTATTGACACAGGCCGACGATGGCAGCGAATGAGGGGGGCGTTTGTTTGGCTGGCACCTTGAAAAATACACAGCTATGGATTACGGTTCTGTAATCTCTGATGCACGGGAGTGTGTCAGAGGTGTAATTGTCATGTAAAATTGCAGCCCAACTAATTGAGCTAAGTGTGGCTCACGAATAGGTGTTTTTGTTGCCTTGGGCTTGGGAAGGTAACAAATCATCACAGAGCACCGAGAAGCACGTCGAAGAACATTTCGTTTCTACGCTCACCCGAATTCCGACGTTGATGTTTTGGGCATCCACCTGAGCCCTCAGGTCCTTGCTGACCCTCTTTTGGCCGAGGAACTTCTTGAGAAACTTGGTGCTGTATTTTAGGTTGTCGCCGCAGACCCCCCACTGCCACGCTTCCCGGTGCTGGATGCCCGGGGAGTCGTCGCACGTGCACCTCTCCATTCGGCCCGAGCTGCACGCTTTGGCGAGTGCATGGGTCAGCGCTGCAGAGGACACCGCCAGCAGGAAGGCAGTCTCCTTGAATGCTGGGATAGATGCAAAAGATGTGGTGGAACAACACCGTGTAAACGATTTAAAAAAAATCAGCATCAGCTCTTTTTTTTCTTTTAATCTGAGACAAAGCTTTGAAAGCGATTAGCGGTTCACTCTCTGTGTAAGTGACTTCATAGTCCACAATCATCAGAATGGCTTTAGCGTGAGCAGTTAAGCCAACATGTTTACAAAGGGCTCCCTACGTTGTCATGGTTTACACCAACATCAGCAGTTCTGCAAGCTTCCCTGTGTCATAACTCCTCTCTTGACCTTTTTCCTTTTGGTTGTGCACTGTTATTTGCTTCACCCAGAGCCGTCACCAGGGTATATTTTGATCCAATTAATTATTATTTTGACTAGGAAGGATTTTCCCAGATGAAAGTGGGCAATCACGCCACCCTTTTCCTCTGGGAATGGGCACTTTACCGAGATAAAAATAACCACAGGGCTCGAGCGCTCCCCACCATAGCACATTTCTTGGCTTTCTACTCCCTCATTACCTCCGTGCTGACCTGTTCATGTTCTCCCACACACTGATATCCATATGCATAAAGCCCTGGAAGACCCTAAAGCGTTTTATGCGGCGTAAACAATATAATGATCCAAGTGTGGCTAATCAGGGGAGTGTATTAGGCCGCGCAAAAAACAACAACACCAAAAAAAAATTAAAGGAGGTAACTTCAGGAAATGCTTGCGTCAGTTCAATGTCCAATATTTGGTACAACGTTAACTAGAAGTCCCAGACTCCAACTTAAGGAGTGGTTTATCATAACATTAGTAGTTTTGATAAACCAAAACTATTATATAGTGTCTTAACTGCAAAATAAATTAAGATTTTTTTTATTTTTTTTTTTAAAAAAAGCACAATAGTTAAATAAAATAGCCCCAAGTGCAGCACAAAATACTTTCCATGTTGTGTCAGTGATGCAGTCACAAGATTGTAGAGAAATATTTCAGCAAGGCACAAATAATAATAAAAGAAACCAGCAGCAGTAAAAAAATATTAACTAATATTTATTAGGTACTATTTTCTGTGCTGTGCATTATGTGATATTTCTATTTAAACGAGAGTAAAGTGGCATACAAGTTTAGAGCATTAATAAAAACTAACAGTGTGGCTGTTTTATTACACGTTTGATCACATTTACCAAACTCATTTGGTGGTGAACACTTTTCTAGTTTTTCTAGATTACTTCAGATAGATTAAATCATGCTGGCACAAACATCAGAGCCCTGAAGTGAATTGTGGCTCAGCACCGCAGATCCTATCCTGCACGGCTCACATACTTTGTCTTGCCGCTTTTATTTAAAGTTTACCGTAGGCTATGTTATTAAGAGAGTTTAAATAGGATTGTGCACCTGTCTGACTAGAGGTAAATAAAGGTCAAGATACTTAAAGATTATTAGTTAGCCATAAGATACTCAGCCTAAGCATTGTGCGCTGAGCAAGAACTCATACCTGCTCAATAATATCACACAGGTCAAATTAACTGAAAATAACAAAGTGTTAAAATGAACCTAACCTCTTTTCAGAAGGCTCCCCCGGCCGTCCAGACTGCAATTCCAGCGCTCGTTCCTGAACTGATACCGACACTCCAGGAGGCTGAGGCGCACCGACTCCCGGAGCGTCTCGGCCAAACCAGGCTCCCTGCGGCACAGTCTCTTCTGACGCCTGGTCAGAGTCATCTGCTCGCACTGCTTCAGGTGAGCCTTCCCTGTCGGAGCTTCATTGGAAAACGGACCTGGTAGAAACACCAAGGGTTCCCGACCTGTCAGCCTTGGAGTGGAAGGGGGGAAAAGCGCACATTAGAAACTAATCTTAAAAAAAATAAAATAAATAGGTGCTATATTATAATACTTGAAAACAATTATCCTCTCACTGCCCTTCTTATCAACCTAACTACTTAAAAGAAGTGACCGTGATTTACAAATTATCGGTTGGTGAACGAGAATGATTAATATTATTTAAGGTTTTCCCCCAATGTAGAAATAAAAAGTTACATTCTATGGAGGAAATTTTATATTTCCGCAAATTCAACAACAACAACAAAAGCGATTTAAGATAAGTAAATACATTATGTAAAGTATATTGGTTAGATTGAAATACTTCCTAAATTGCAAATAATGAAACATGCATTTTATTGCAACGAATTGGCAAAGAGGTTTCAACCAACACAAGAACAATTTAGCTCAATAGTTTGTGCACAATTACGCGTGCGTAATTTGGCTAAAGCTAGTAAAAGTAGTGGTCATGATGCCTTCCTGGTGTTCAAACATCAAAGGCAATTATCTAATCATGCAAAGGACTGAATTAAAAAGTAAATCGCCTGACCCAAAATAAGCTGCAGTGTGCGAGAGGAGGATGCAGAGTGCAATGATTCGCAATAGGCAGGCGGTCCTTGGGAGCCTGGTGCGCATGGTGCCGGGTTGGCGCTGTTCTTCATCTCGCTGATTCTTCAATGGAGAAAAGTCTGTGCCGTCCAGTCGGCGCTTCGCTTTAAGGGCCCAACCAGCAGAGAGTCGCTGCGCCGGGCCCAATTGCCCGCACTCCGCTGGGAGGCAGGGCTCTCTGGGGGAGGAAGCATCGCCTTGCCGCACCCTCATTGGATTCTCTCAATATTGTTACTGTATGTTCCCTCCCTCTGCACCGCCACCCAGGTGGAAAGGGCTACAAAATCACTGGGCTTAAACTGCACTGATACAAAAACCTTGAATGTACCTGAGGGCTGCAATCACATCCAGGTCTCTGTTCTTTTTTATGTCAAGCACTAGAATCAGGCTTATATCTGTTTATTGGACATAGACCCTTAAAAATGGGACATTACTATAACGTCTCTATTTGTGTTTGCCTCCAGTATTAACCCACAAATACTTTTAACTGCCCATTACATTTCTACACTCAGGTTTGTTTGTTTGGTTTTGTTTTTTGCATAAACTGCTTTTCTCCGAGAGCATTATGGTGCTTCCTATATGATCAGTGTTTGATGCACCAACAAAAAAAAACCATCTCTCTCCATGGAAAACCTGAATTTCCCTGTTTTTACCACATAGATTGTCCCTGTGTGTCTCAATCATTTCCATTAAGGAAAATAAATCTACCAATCCTGAACACAAATTAGAGAACAGCAGCCAGGATGAAACAAACAAACAAACAAATAGATGACAAATAAATGATCCAGAAAGTCTGACAGAATTAGAACTTCTTCTGATCAAAGAGCACACTCCATCTTTTTCCAAGCATTCAGCACAGACAGTGAACAACAACCATGCATGGAGCCCCATCTAGTGGATTTAACATAGAGATTAAATCTGGGAGCTAGAAGGGATTTTGCACTGCAGGTGAACCAGTAAAATCAGTAACATTGGTATTCGTTGTTTCTGATTTTATCATATTCCTCATAATTTACTGAATTTCATTACACAGATTTTTTATTGTCTTTGAATGTTTCGTTTTGTGAATGTAGCCTCATGAAAATAGCTCAACCATTATTTATTTGAGTAAAAAACAAAAGTGTATCACATTTATCACATTTGGCTACTCCTGTGATACACTGGCAGGTTGCAGTAGCACAGCACACTGCTGGTCCCACTTGTTAGTCTTGCATCAGGATTTTTACACGAACATCCCTAGGTCGACTGACAGTAAGATCTCCACCGATCTTTGCAGCACAGTTTAGACAGTTCTTCCCTCGCAGTGTGTGATGTCTAGCTAACCTCAAATTCTTAATTGTGCCCCACTGAATATTTACAGTTTTGTTGTCTCTGAGTGTGTCAACATATTTGGTGGATAGTACTACCCATTAATCAGCTACTAGTTGGTATAAAAGCAGGAAAAATCACTCAATACATTTTATATATATATATATATATATATATATGTTTTTGTCCATTCACAGCAGTAAAAATCGTTACATATTATAGTCATATTAGTTAATTACATCCTAATCAACTGTTATATCCTAACAACAGACTGTGCATGTTCTTTTTTTTTATCATACTTTGAGAAGGAGAGGGTGAAGTTCTCCATCACCATTTATGATCTATCTCAGGGCAAAAAAAATAAGTGTTGAAAAATATACATTATTGCGTAAAATTACTTTTTTAGTGCATAAAGTGGGTTTCTTGTCCTTGTTTTATACTTTTTGATTTCTTTCTTGCGTTGTTGTTGAACACAGCTACTACTACTACTACTATAACTGCACAAACTAACATCGTCTACCATCGTCTCTCTTCTGACTATTTTTTTTTTTTATTATTATTATTCAGTATTAAATGAAGTGATTAACCGATTAAATTAATTCCATTCTTGTAATTCCAGTTCCCACTCTACGCCATGTGGTGGTGCTATTGTACCGCCTCCATACTTCCAGCCGCTACGAATACGTAGAAGAACAAACGAAGGAAGATGACGAAGAAGAAGAAGAAGAAGACGTCGAAGCCGGAAAACGCCATTTTGTTGTTGAACTGGACCAGTAGAGAAGGACCGAGAAGCGTTAGTAAAGGTAAATGTAATTTAGAAATATTAAACGTTTCTAAGCTGTATTTTTATTTATATAAGCGAGAAGACCAAGGCCACGTTATGACCACTGGGTTTTAAGTGTGGGTAGATTGAAGGTGGATACTTTTAAGTTCGTTTCCATAGCAGTTTAACTTCAGCCGGTTTGTGTTGGTTTATTCAGTTAATATGACATTTGACCGCTCGTTGAATACAAACTCTCTATAAACAAGAATCAGCAAATGTATTGGTCGCTGTCTTCTTAATACGCATGGAGTTTTGTTTAGCTAATGTAAATCTGAATTCGCTGATGTTAGCTAGTAAGCTAACATTAAGGAGCTGTCACACAGCGTCAAAATGAATCTTAGTCTGCCTTATTGCCAGCTCACCCACAATCACAAAAAAATATTTAAATTAGTGATTACATCTGCTATCGCTTAAACGGCGTTCACAGCACTGAATGGTGGAAAGGATTCATTCAAGCCAACACATAAACCTAGCATCTGGTTTCATGGGTGTTAGTCAGCTGACTGAGGCTCACGTTCATAACTGATGGCAAAGCAAAAATATTTCAGCATCACTAACGCCTGCCAGAAAGTAGCCTCAGTTTAAGCACCTTCTGTTTTTACTGTAGCATCAGTTTCTTTGGGAAAAGGAGGTAGCTTGGCGATGTATTAAAAATTCATACAAGATTGCTGAAGAACTGCCTGAAATCTAGGAGGAAAAAAAAATCGAGTTTTTAAACCCGTTTCCCAAGTTTCGACCAGTTATCCATGAGCTGACGTGTTTGGATTCAGTTTCTATTATTTTTAGTTTAATTTAATACTTTCTCTTTTGCGCAGTGACAATGCAGTTATTTTGTCAGTTTGGAATGAAACGACAAAAAAAAAAAAACAAGACTTGTTTTACTACAATTCTTCCACTATCATAAACTTTTTTTTTTTTTTCATTTCGTGGGTGTTGTTCCGACAGCAGGGACTTGTCAATCCTGTTTACGTTTTAGCTTCTTAGCAGCACTTCCTCCTTTGTCTGAGGAGCTGCATGTGAGACATTTGATGAATGGATATTTGTGTTTGTTGAATGGAGCGTGTGTTTGGATTATTGTAGAACGTGGCGAAACGATTTTCCTTTATATCTGGCACAAGAAATCCATAAATCAATGCAAAACCCAAATTAAAGACCTAATTAAAATTTAAATTAAATATTCAGCATGGCCGTGGAGTTTGTACTTTATGAATGGCTGTCTTTTGCTATGATTAATCACTTATTAACAACACTTTACTGGATTTCTTCTGGAACAGTTTCGATATTGTCCGATCTAAGCTGCCACGTTTTTGTAGTGTTTGCTCACTGCAAATAAACAATGTCAAATGCATGCACCATGCCAGAAAGGAAGAAGCAGTCCAAAAGTAATATAATACTTTCATGAAGAAAATTGCCAAGAGAGGCTGTTGTAAAGTCATAATTTGAGTTGGGGAGGAAATACCTCCAACATGCTGGAAAATATTTGCATGCAACCTAGGTTAAGTTCCAGGAATGCAGTGTCTTTAACCTACTACTCCACTGACTCTTGTGTCTGTGGTTTAACTTGTCCTGTGTCAAGGCTTCTTTTCATTGTCTTCAGTGAACTGCAGGGCAGTGTCGGCTCCTCGTTGCTTTTTGACCCGCAAGTATAATACATCTCAGGATGCTCTGATTTTTAATTAATGAGCCAGGCCCTTTGTTGGATGCCTTTTGTGTCAGTGACAGGTGGCAGGTACAGCTGGCATGTAATTATTGTTTGTTATGTCATAAGACTTTGGCTTATAGTCGCTAGTCTTTGAGCATCTTTAAATAGCATGAGGGTAGGGCTGTTCGTACTAGTATATCTTTCTCCAATTTGAATGTTTAGCACTCTTATTTGTATAAGGAAAGCATACACCTTTACAGAATCACTGAATATCATATTTTTCTGAACAGAATTGCTGATTTGTGGTTGTTAAACCAACTGAGAGATGCATCAGTAGTGCTCATTACACAACACAAAAGCTTTCTCTTAAATCAGTTCTCAGTTTTGCATCATGTTGTGAATATGACGTTTATAACGTAGGAACTGTAGTAGCCAGTTTGTTTCTCCTCTTCAGACTCCAGGGATGGAAATGAGACAACACTCAGTCCTAGCTGTGCAGCATACAATTAAATGAAGTCATATGCCTGTTACTATACAGATTAACTTTTTAGTTAACTCTATGGTGCTGTTGTCTCAACTCAAACCAGTCTCCATCAGTTCCTTCACACTGCATTTAATGGATAGTTTGTGGAATTGTTGTCGAGTTTGCGACATTCCTGCCATATGATCATCCTCAGCTGCTCATCACACGTACACACTGTAGCTGTGAAGTTATTTTGTAACACTGTTAAATGGTTGTTTGTCTTGTAGGAAATCTGACTGAACAGAAATGCTCATATTTTTATCAGTTCAGCGGCCGTCTCTTGTTGTTAGCTCCCGATTTACTATGCGCCCGTAATTTTGAGTCAAAGCATGCTTATATGCCCCAAGTCTGTTTTCATGGAAATTGCATGCATAATTAACTACAGTGATTGTTTATTGTAGCCTCTGGGTGCTTTCAAAATTCAGGTGACCTACAACTTAATACTGTGCCTGAAGGCAGTTGTGAAGACACAGATAAGGCGCGGGAGCTGCTGCGGCTGTGCTGCGCTGCTGTGTAATACACCATTCATACAACTAGTCCTGACTGTAGAGTCTGCTTCTTTTCTTGTGTTTCTCTCCAAGATTAAGTAATGTGGGTGCTATCAACTATGGACTCATTTCCAAAATAGTTGCAGAAAATCAGTTTACAAAAAATGTGATTACTCGCTAAAGACTGTCATTTCAAATATGGTCAGAACCCTTCAGAAGGTTTCTTCCAAGCTTTCCTGAAGAACTTTACATCATACATACATTTATTATGACTGAACTAATCAGAACCAATAGCTGCATGCAGCTAGTAACCTGGGCTTCTAATAGAGGGATGTAGTGGGATGTAATGTATGTAATGTATTTGTACTGTGTATTTTCAAGTTCTATCCAAAACATGGCCAGTGACTCACTCATTCTCTTTCTGACAAATATACTCCGTTTGTGCATTTTGATGCATATCACACCAGCAACACACAGCTGAGCAAAACAAGCCGAGACACGTTGTCAAGAAACATTGTCTCGAAACCCTGAAGTCACTGACGTCAAAGCAGATCGTAAGCTAAGGAAAAGAGCAGGAACCATCAAAACAGTGAATCAACAGAAACATACTCTGCTTCTATTTTGATAAGTTGTTGATATTATTTTAAACCACAAATAAAGAGTTCTCCACCTGAGTTTAAGGAGATTTTGTTGGGTATTTCTCACTGTTTTATTGGCAAAAACATCAACCAGATCATTGAATAAGTAATATGCATCTGAACCCAAGGTCATTTCAAAGGTGGTGTTATGTTGTGCAGAAATCCGTTTGCTTGTGTGATCTGCTGTCGGCATTTCATTCTGTGGTATTTCTATAGGAAACTTCACACAGCTTGTACACGTGGTAAGGCTTTATACTCTGAATGTGGGTCTCGCTAAGTACTGGTGTCAGCTGACACCGTCTAAGTAGCGACCATATCTCTATTATTTTTTTGTGAGGACAATGAGCTCTGGGCGCAGATGAATGACTGTAACTGTTTGTATTGGTTCTAGTTTAATGCGGCACTTCCTCACAATGATTGGCTTGTTAACAGCGGTGCCTGTTCTAGGTAGCTGTTAGTGGCTTCTGTTTAACTTGGGTGGAGGAGTCACAGCAGCATGCGCTTAGACGGCAAACAGGGTTTTTTTTCTCTCTCTCATAAGAAGCGGAAGAAGTTGGGGAAATGAGAGAAGCACTTTTTAGAGTCATTAAAATGCACACAGTGAATGTAGCACCCAAAAAACGTTTTGCTTTTTGACGAAAAGTTAATTAAATATTCATTTTTTTGTTGTTGTTAATATAAACACACTTTAATCACCTCTGTCACTGACCTAGACCTGACAGTTTGATTATGTACATCGTCCTGCAGGTGACTCAAGATGGGGAATTTCGCGAGCCTCTTTAAAGGATTGTTTGGCAAGAAAGAGATGCGCATCCTGATGGTAGGTCTGGACGCTGCTGGAAAGACCACCATCCTGTATAAGCTCAAACTGGGAGAAATTGTTACCACGATCCCTACCATCGGTGAGATTTTCAACGTTTCACATTTACTGTGACTGAAGGCTTGGGAGCAGTGAGACAACTCAAACTCCCGTTCTGATTTGGTTTGCAGGTTTTAATGTTGAGACGGTAGAATTCAAGAACATCAGTTTCACAGTGTGGGACGTTGGTGGTCAGGACAAGATCAGGCCACTGTGGAGGCATTATTTCCAGAACACACAAGGTGAGAGAATTGATGACGATGCATCTTTGTGGTACGTGTATTTCCCCGTCGTTGGCTGAGCCATGCTCAGATTGACTTTGTGCCATTTCCAGGCCTCATCTTTGTAGTGGACAGTAATGACAGGGAGAGAGTGGGTGAGGCGAAGGAGGAGCTGATGAGGATGCTGGCCGAGGATGAGCTGAGGGACGCCGTGCTGCTTGTGTTTGCTAACAAACAGGTGAGTTTCTGTCAGTCTCATTTAATGGATTGTGTTTTATTTCTTGTGCTAAGCATTGATATTTAATTTAAACAAACCATTCCTCAAATGTTAGTTGCTTCATAATGACGTGTTTCTGCTCCTCCAGGACCTGCCCAATGCCATGAATGCAGCTGAGATCACAGGACAAGCTGACCCTGCACTCCCTGCGTCACCGTAACTGGTACATCCAGGCCACATGTGCCACCAGCGGGGATGGTCTCTATGAGGGTCTGGACTGGCTTTCGAGCCAGCTAAAAAACGCAAAATGATCCGTCACTCCACCTCCCCGTCTGCCAGCTCTGTCTGCAGTGTCCCGGGAGTGTGCACTGGTCCCGGTCTCTCTCTTTCTCCATTTCCTCTAAAGCGTCAGACCAGAGGCCAGTGCTCCCCTGCATCTGTGTACTGTATGCATGTGTTTGAATGGATATTTTTGAATGAATGAATGAATGCATGCGCGTGTGTGTGTGTGTATGAGAGCTAAGTGGGAGCAGCCCTGCTGTGCCTTGAACACAGTTAGCTCTCAAGTCACCTCATTCCCCCAGTGTCAGCACATCCAAAGGCACTGGTTTCTGCAAAGCAAAGAACAAGATGTTGAGTGCTGTGTGTCATCTGTCAAGAATGTTTTGTAAGGAGAAAAAAAACCAAAAGGTAACATAATAATTCAGTTTTTACATCTGCTAGTAACATTAAGGCCTTTTTTGATAACTGCTTATTCACCTTGCAAAGACATGCAATATACCCAAATGTAACTTGTCATTATTGGTCAAATAAAATGTGACATCTGACATCCTGGAGCAATTCACATTCTTTTAAACTTTTCAACTTTTGGCATCTTTTAAAAAAAATAATGTTAAGGCAAAGTCCCGGCGGTCCTGTTACTCAGATTCCGTTACTGTGGGGATTTTTTAAAAAATGAGTTCTGAAATGTGTCATTTATGCCTCAGTAAGTTTCTTTTATGTCTGTGTTTTTCACCCTGACGATTGAATGACTCACCCTGGCTGAGTCAAGAAAAGGCAATAAATGTTTGAGCACATGTTTACATTGTGATGGCGTGTGTGTAGCTACTAAAGTGTTGGCGGATGTGTGTATCCTCTGTGTTTCAGCTACACCCAGCCCATTAGAACAACCCAGCCTTTTTTAGAGTTGCTCCCACTCTGGCTTTTGATTTACTGGTAGGCTTATTATACTTTTGTATGTAGTTCTTTGGTTAGGGTCTGTTTCTATTTTATTATTATTATTTTTTATTTTAATATTGGTATTGTTGATCCATGCATGAGTTGGTTTACTACAGCGTGAGCTGAAATGCTCTCGGGACCAATTGTTTGCCCAGAAAGGGCTCATTGTGTTTAGTTTTGGATTCAGACACACACACACACACAACCTTGGCCATGTTGTTGGCGCAGTTTAAGACGGTACATTTGTATTGGAAGTTATCAGTCAGCTCTGTAAATGCTTCCTCAACGCTTCGGGCTTTATGGTGTTTTCTGTGCGTATAGCCACAGCGCTTCCCTTGCTGTTATTTAGATCAAATTATACCATTTCCACAACATCAGCTTGCACAACACGGCAGTTTATCTCTCCAGCCACTGCAGAGAACCCATACACAATAAACTCATTGTTCTACACCAGCAGACGGCAAAAATGTACAAGTAAGAATGTTGCACCAGCTCAGGCAGAATTGGTTTCCCTTGGATGCATCGATCCAAAGGATCCCACAGGATCCCGCAATTAATAGGAAAACTAACTTGAGCAGTGCACACCCCTTACCGAGGGGCTCGTCACATAATTACACTGACCTCAAAAAGGGAGATTGATCTTCCCCTTTTCTCTTCTGCAACTGGACATTTAGGTTTTTTTTTTTTTTTTTTTTTTTGGAAAGCTGTGTAACTGATTAATCGTCATCCTTTTGGTAATTCTTATGTATCTGATAAGTAGAGCCGCAATCTGGTAAATGACAAGAGATCCAAATGTATAGTCAGTCCTGTAAGAAAATGTATTTTAACTTCATCCACTTAGTCTTTGTTCAGATGTGAAGCTTTAATTTTGGTGTCTGTACAAATGACGTGGTGTGTGCATATGTGTGGTTACCCTTTACGCTTTTTTAGGCTCATCTTCTAACGTCTGATAAATGCACTATAATAAAGAGATCTCTATTGTACATCTTCCATGCTGGCCTCAACTCGTGTCATGTTTAATTATAGGGCAATGCAGAGTACACAAAGAAGTGACGGTTAAGATTAAGCCGCAAACGTGTCTCGCCTCTGGCTGAAAACAGAGAATGTGTTGCTTTAAATGTCAGCGCACACTCTGTCGTTCCTGTCAGAGCTTTATATTTAATATTTCAATCTTATCAAAGAAGTGACAGGTGTCAGAGATTTCATTTGAATCGTGTGTCCTTGCTCAGTGGAAAAGTGCTGACTCGGCTTCGTCACACCATCCTCAATGTGTCACCTGTCAATCAAAAAGCTCAGGGGAGTTTACTATGTTTACAGGCAAGTTATATTGACACATTTTTCAGAAAACTGCTATTGAAACGGCTCTTTTTTTGTTACAGTTATTACCGGTACATGTGACACAGCTATTTATTGTAATTGTCACACTAATTGTAAGTGGTACATAATATTACTGTAACGTTGTAACTGTTTTTAATGATCAAGTGTTGTAGTTCTTCCTTCTCACCACTGGAGGGCACACTTGTGACACTAAAGCGCTCTCCATCTTAATTCTTTGTGATTGGTACCTTAAGTAAAATAAAATAAAATAAAGGAGAAAAGGTGGTTAAGGGAAAACATTAATATGCTTGCGAATTCTAAACTGGAAATAACATGAACATTAATTAGATCTGTGTTTTTAAAAATAGTCTTTATAAATTGAGCTGTCAATACAATGGGACCCCTGTGTGTGATAATCCCACTAATGAGTGAGTCATTATATTCAATCAGTTAAATGGCCGGATCCATATGGAGATGATTCACCATCACCTTCACCCACAGCCACAGATCAGACATCAAATCGTGACACTGGTGGAAATAATTTCTAGACAATGCCTGTCACAAGCCTCGGCTATACTCTGTATGGTGGTGTTATTACTATATGACAGACATCACCCGTAGAGATGAGGGTATGTTCCCGACAGTCGGAGAGCAAGCAGACCATGGTTCACCCTCCTTTCCAGCTCCATCTGAAATTCAGGTGGCCAATTCTCCATAGAGTTGTTACCTTGGAAACAGCACCTTATGTATTTATAGAGAGCAACTGAGCAGACGTGGAAAAGCGAAAGCAGGGAAACTGGACACGGGCAGCGATACAGATTTTCATTTTGCTCTGAGCACGGATGCTGGGGTGCACAGGGACTGAGAAGGTGTTTTCATTTGGCCCTTTCATTGAGCAGAGGCCAGCCTGTGATCACACCCTTGTGGAGACATCAGCTCTCACTTTGCATTAGCTCCCGGTGCCCTTTATGTCGGCATTACTAGACGCTCGCTGACACAACCTGGTAATCTTTTAATTTTGAAAAATCCTGCCTTAAAGCTGAGGCTGAGTGGAGGTGTTTCTCGTCGTCCTCATACTCCGCTGGGGATCTGAATCCACCTCCTACCCTATCTCTCCTGCCACATCAAATAAACTGAAATGATAGGAAATAATTTAAATAAGACATGCACGGTCACACTCTCCCCCACACACACTGCTGCACTTGACCTTTGGCAGGGGGCTCTCTGTGGATCCACTAAATCTCACCCTCAAGTGTGACATCACACTCTGTAGTTTCACAGCACATTAACCCTTTGTTCACCCCTGCACGACTTCCACTTTTAAAGCATCCCTCCTTGTGCTGACACAGTTGCTTCTCTTTGAGCTCCTGTGATGGAAACTGAGATGGAAACGGTGACAGATTACTTTTCTTCTGCCAAGTGTAGCACATAATGGGAGACAACCAAACGCAGGACGCACAAGAGGAGGGAAGAGGCAGGTGCAACAATAAAATTCAGTCAAATGAAATATATTAAATGGAGGACAAGAAGTTCTTGAGCGTTAAAGTAGGGCAAGTTCAGATATAGTCTAACAGAGGAAAATGCAAAAATCTACACACCAGAAACCGCAAGGAAGGAGGGAACAAGGAGATACCACTCAAGGTACACCAGTCAAGCACCGCTGGAAGGATAATATTATGACGCTTTAAAGGGACTTGACCCTTGAACCACTGCATGAAACTACCTATGACATAAAACATAAAGCAATAATACATCAGCATTAACAACTTAGGCCACTGACTTTTTAATAAAGTGTACACTGTCGTAATGCTCCTTTCGATAGGATCTGTACTCCTCCCATCTCTGATGACCTCCCAGGAGAGAGAGAGAGGCACTGCACCATTATTTTTTATCGATCAACCGTAACAATGAGGATGATCAATCACTGGACGCTGGTAATGAGTTGCACAGGGCAGAATTCTATTTTAAGGTGCTGCAGTGCTTGTATTTAATCATGTTAATCCATGTTTTGCCCCTTATGTCTTTTGACATTGAAGGCGAGTCTTCATTTGCATGCATCTTTGTGTAACGTTAATGGTCACTTGTTGGCACGCAGAAGTCACAGAAGGTGCTCAGCAGCGTTCCCGCGACTGGGCTGGTATTTTAAATTCTGACCGTCCACCCACGCGCAGCACGAACACGCCAAAGGAAAACAGAGTTCACCAGTGACTGCACCTTCTCTGAAAGACTGGTCAGCTCAAGCCTTTCACATCGCCATGGAAACGCAGGATTGGCAGTGGATTAATACCGAGGCCAAGAACGCTTCAGTTTCGCTCAACTGAATTTGTGAAGAGCAAGAAGACAGTGGGTCATTTAATATGGTTAAAGCCTTTCCAATAAATGTCAAATCCAAAAGAATTGCACTGAGGTCTTGATATGTGAACTGCCATGTTGATCCAGATTAGAAGGCCTTTTCTCCTGCATGTGGAGGTGCCTTGAATCGCTATTCAAATGATTTACTTTAAAGCTGCTTTAAACTACTAGTAGAACAAATATTTTACCACCATTGTTTTATGAAATTTCAGGATGGAGCAAGAAAATACTTGTATACGTGGAAAAGGGAGATCACTAGACTGGACCTGTGTGTGTAATAGCAACGCAAAGAGTCACAGTTAATCAGAGATGGCAGGAAAGAAAAGCCACAGAGTGATTTACAAAACTGTGAAACACTGAATGAGTTTACCTCTTTAAACATCAAATTGTAATTTAAATGAAACTGTCATTTAGAAAGGATGTGGCCTCTGGAACTGATAACAATTAAATCTGATTAAATCTATAATTCTGAGCTTGGTGCCTGTGGCAGCACGTCATCAGTAGCTCTGTTTACGTCATTCATACCATTCTCAATGCAGCTGTACGACAACCCACCTTTCTTACTCTATGTTATTAATGTTAATGCACATTATTGGACCTTAATTATCCTTCCTATGTAATTTAATATTCACTTCTGTCTCCATTTCTTGTACAGTTGTTCATATGGAAATTCTGTACATACTGAATTGTACAGATTGTTATTGCTATTTTATTTTATTTTATTTGAATAGATTATTTTTATATTTTATTTTATTTGAATAGATTTTACTTTTATATTCATTTTATTTTTTATTTGTACTTGTGGTTCTCAAGGGTGTTTTTTTTATGCGCAACTGAGCTACTGTGACCAACCAGTTTTCCTTGTGGATGATTATAGTCTTCTTCTGTGGTGTAATGGAAAAACAGAAGGTACATTCATATTGACCTATTTAAATCTATTTATTATTTTTATTTTATTATTTTGTTATGCATATTAAATATGACTCTTTAAAATCGAAACACTATCGTTTATGCGTATTATTGTATTTTTTTTTGTTTTTTTTTAATGATTAAAAAAGAGGCGGTAAATTAAATATGCTTTTTTGCGCATGCTCCGTAACGCTAACTTTCCCAGATTGCCTTCAATGACATATCTTTCAAGCTATGAAAGCTATGTCACTTCTATCTAGCTTCAAATCTGATGGGCGGCGTATCAACCATTGGTATCAACGGTCCAAGGTAGGCTTTAGCTGTTCGTGCTTGTATGTAGCACGGCGATTTAGCTTAGCTAGTTGGCCAACATAAACTGTGAGGCTAAACAAATATTATCAAAAGTGTGTGCAACTACTAACATTATAGCCATCAATTTCAGACTTTCTTAGACATAAGTGTGATTTGGCATATTACATTTACAATATAAAATACTTCAACGCTTTGAAAAATAAAATAATAATAATATAAAATAAACAAACAGACAAATCGGCCGAACAACACCATGTTAAATGGTGCTCAGTCTGAGCGTCCCTTTTCTAAATATGCGTCTTTACAGCTATTATCTGTGTATATTTCCACATCTGATTCAAATTTGTGTTTAAGTGCAACATTTCAGTAAATAGACGTTTTCCCATCGCTTATGTGTTTTTGCAGCATTTTTCATGAAAGTGCACCTTCTTTCTTGTTGCCCACTGGCAAACTTTTCTAGCAGAGGCCAATGATGCATATTGGCTTTAGAGATGTGACAAATGTAATGGAGCCTGCTGCTACATCTCAGGTGGATTGCTGGGTTTTTATCCCCCTCAATGGGCAGCTGGTGCCTGGGACTAGCATACTGTATAGGATCATCTCAGTGTATTTCCCTGATGATTTGAGCTGCTTCTCGGGGGGATTGGCTGCGTAATAATACCTGCCCAGACCACATAAGTAGATCCCACATAATAGCTGTGTCAGGCTCTCCTTCTCTGACTGAATGTGTCTCATTGTCTCCTCTGGACATTGATCTTTATCGTTTCCATGGTGTTATAAATGCAAAAGCAGCCGTTTGAAGGGTTTGATGAGTGTGAATGGTTTTGTTATAACTGGAGCAGTCTTGGCTCACCAATTATTTTCTAATGATGGCAGGTGAAACAGCTATACATTTCTCTTCGGAGGACCCTGCTAGCTATGACTTTCCAGTGACTTTGGGCCCTTGTCTGAAGGTTACAGTGAAGTGTACAGTATGCGGCAGTGTGCCTCATAATGTGCACATGGAGTGTTCACGTGATTGATCTGTTATGGCAGTTACATTTTCTCTTTTTCCATATACAGTGAAAACACCTCTGCCCCCTGCCTGCCAAGGTTGCCTCATCTTCTTGCATCCAAGTCACGCTATCATTGACATTCCTCCCCAGCCCCCCTCTAATAACCTCAGATGGCCAGTTTCCACTGAAGCGAGGGCAGATCTATTGTGCCACAGAATGTGCTGAAGGGTTTCTGGGTCGATGGGCTCGCACAGCTGAGATGGAGAAGAGGAAGGAGGACAACCGGGGCAAACCGGGTTCCTTTAATTCCTTAGGGACAACCGAACATTTCTTCCAAGAACACGAATTGAAAACTTCATTTTTAGATCGAGCACAGTCAAAATTAATTCGCTTTGCAATGTGATCAGTTCCAGAGCCAACAATACAACAGCAGATGTCATTTCATGAGAAAACACTGGCAGAGTGTGCTTGTCAACCCCTCAGAGATACTTACTCAGCAAGTTGCATCTCTGCATTGAGCAGCTTCCTGCTCAGTAAAATATACAAGCCCAGAGGCAAAAACACAGACCAGTCTCCAGTATTATTTTCCTCAAGACAGAAATATGGTAATGCATTTCACAGAGGATACAGACGACAGGAAACGTCTCAGAAAGTCAGCTACAGGTTTATATTTGTTTGTTATGCATACACAAGTACACAACATGGCCCGTAGCCACACAGCGGTGGTTCACAAGGGGTAATTCACACACAGAGACCACGGCTCAACTCATGCCATCACTACTGATGCATGCAGGTGTTTAAGAGACGGCATGAAAAGGGTCAAGGGGAGTAAATGCGATTGAATGCAGTTAAAGATGGAGAGGAACCCAAGGAGCAAGACAAGGGTTGGGAGACATGTCTTAGAAAGCTTTAACTCCTTGCTCCATGGTTCTGTAACGAAAGGCGGAGTAGGAAGCAAAGAAAATAAAACTACAAACAGAAGTAAATAATGGGAGCGTGGGAAAACCCAACATTACCTTTTGTGACTTTTAAGGCCAAAGTTCTTGGTTATAAACCTTTGACGTTTTTATCTGCATGATCACCTGAGTACACCATTGGTTTAAGTCTCTGTGAAGAGAGGCTGATGGCCACATACCAGCAAGCGTGTTGGAGTGCTGGTGTGAGGTAATAAATGGTGTCCTTCAGGTTGTATGGGACATGCAAATATGGGTGGTCAGTTTAGCGCAGGTGACCAACTCCCAGGTATCCAAAACATCCTCAGACTAGTCCCTCAACTATGTTTCCCGCCATTGAATGGCAGCTGTCACTCCGTTGGTGCAGAGCATTGTTAATGAATCACAGTATTCACCATGTGATCAATGAAACGGATTTTGAAGTATGTATTTTTGCTTCAAACTGGTGTGTGAATGCGTGAGCCTGTGTGAATGAGTGGGTAAATGTGCCAATATGACTGTGAAGCCCTTTTACCAATAGGTAGAAAAGCCATTCACCATTTAAACTAGTTGTCATACTCTCTCCTATTCATACACTCCTGTTCTCTTTACATACTGGCTTCTTTTTTTCCATAGTGTATATTCCTAAAGACATATCGGGGATATATAAATGTAAAATGTGAGCGATTTTAAGCAGTAACCTGTCATTAGTCATGACCATTTGGTCTTTAAGTTGTACTTGTTAATTTAATCTAAAAACAATTCCCAGTTGGAGTTATCTTTCACAATTTAATCAGCTAACGTAAATAAATGCAGTCTGAGATCGTAAACACTGGCGTCCTTGTAAGTCTGAAAACATCCCTCACCTTAAGTTTAAAAATAAATATGTGTGATGTTACAGGGTTTTGCCGGCTCGTCTCCGGCTCAGGAGGACCGGCTGCACATGGCTGGCTGATGTATCCTTTCGCTGAACCTGTGCACCAGCTGGACATGACGGACACTCCAGTGTGCGATGTAAGTCATGAGCAGCTCCATCATATATTATTCAAAGCCCTCATCGTGAAGAGGGCTTCCATCCTCTTTTATCTCTCCATCTCCTGGCATTTTACTTTCTCTCGCTCACTCTTTCCCTCCTATTAAGTTCTTACCTCATCAGCAGCCATTAGCCACAATGCTTAGCTTCACTCTGTTTGACAGCGATACTCAGAATCTCTATCATCATAACATTATATGTCCCTGATCTCACTCAGGCAGTTTTTTCTTTTATGTTGGTTGTGGCTGATTTTTTGTACCCTGTGAAATGATTCATTTCAGTATGGATTTGGCTCTATTAAAGGGCGCTCTTATATGTGTATGTAATTTTGGACTCCTGTGACTGAAGCTGATGAGTTTCCAGGATTCAGAGTAGTAATTTATGCCTGCAAACAAACATCCAGCAGCGCTGTGCCACAGTTCCACAGCAATGTTCCGGCTGCCCTCCTGTGGCGTCCTTCTCGTCACTCTCACCTGCGACCGAGCTCCGGTTGCCATGCCAATCCACTACAAACTTGCCTCTGGCCCAACACAGCTTCATCATTAGCTGCTGTTGTCACAAGGGGATATTTCAAGTGTTCACACTCCTCTCTCCCTCCTACTCTCTCTTTCCTTCTCGCATCACCAGCACCACCCTCCCCGATGCTCACCCCCCTCATTCCTGGTACAATAGATGCTTCAAGCGTTTCTCCACCCGCGCCCACCCCCCCCTTGCTAGCTCAGCTGCGGAGCCTCATACTGTACCAATGTCCCCGGACTCCCCTTTATTACCATATCATGAGATGTGCCCTAGGCATGCAGCAATGCAGCGTGCCGCCTGTGTCTTTAAGAGGAGAGAGAGTATAATGTGTAATGGGGAGGAAATAAGGCATGGAGGAGCAAGTGAGAGAGAGCAAGAGAGTGGGTGAGGGAGTGTGAATTTATCATGGGCAAATTTTGTGCTTCATTCTTAGCTGTGTGCTGAGCATCCCTGCACCGGCATGCACGGACTAAGCTCCTACTGCTGAAGAGTACGCCCATCTCTTCCCTCTCTCTCCCTCACTCACACAAGCCTCTCCCTCACACACACACACACACACATACACGTGCTCGCCGTCACACACGCGCAGTGCTGTCAGGAGCGCCGCTGCTGGACCATAGCCATCTCGCGAAGGAGGTTCCAGCGGAGGGAAGAGAACGCCAGAGTGAGACAAAGGGAAGGAGGACGGTAGAAGGCGAGGAACGAATAGGAGCGCGGGGACCGGCGCAAGGAAAGGAGAGACCGACCACTTTGAGAAGAACAGAAGACGAGGAGGGAGGAGGAGAGAGGGAAAAAAAGAGGAGGGGGAAACAGGAAACGCGATCACTTTCAGCTGCAGCGGTCCGTGTCGCAGCATGGGCAATGCACCATCCCAAGGCATGTCAACCCTATCTCTATGCATACTTATGTAGCAGGTATTTTTTTTTAATTTTGCGTGTTGTGCTATCCAACCAGCTGGCTGTCCTCCTGTCACACTCTGTGAAAGCAGCCGGTGGGGGTTGGGCTGAGGGCTCGTGGAGAGCGGCGTTGCTTGAGGAGAGTGATGCTGTGAGGTAGCATCAGTGAAAGGGTAGTAGGTTAGGAGCGAGGTGTCTGGGGAGAGGCTTGGGGAGATGTTGAAGGAGGCGCTGGGTGGAGGCACCATGTGTGGGAGCAACGAGAAATGGGAGGGGGCTGGTGTAGCAGAAGTAGCATCAGTGAAGCAGGTGGTGGTGGTGGGTGTGAGTGGGTGTGTGTGTGTAAGAGAGAGAGAGAGAGAGAGAGGTGACTAGTGAGAGACAGTTTAGTGTGGTGTGTAGTCGGATCGTGTGTGTGTGTGTGTTGGTTGTGGTCGGTGCTGTCAACCACATGGACGACCTCTGGGAAGTGAAGCATTCCCAAGGTGTGTTTGACATACACAGAAAAACAGAAAAATGAATGTGACAAATAAAACATGGTGGATGTAATGATGACTTAGTGACAAGACTAGAGGCAGCTCTGCCTTGAATTAATGGGGGATGGTATTGTAAACGGATGAACGTGTGGGTCATCTCCATAATATCACGCTCTTGCCATTCCTCCTGGGCCTTTCTCTGTCTTTTTCTTTCTTTAAATCCCTTCATCTGTCTCGTAAGGTCTTCATCTGTCCCTGTTTTGAAATGCTAGTTACAAGTTCTGCAGCGTGAACATGAACTGAAGATCTGTAATTCTGACTTAGGGGCATATGTGTATATTTCTCCTATATGTCTACAGGCAGAATATGTTGTGGGGAATTGCCATTTGAGTACACATGTAAGATCAGTGTTTCTGCAAGAGGAAATCATGCAAATCAAATGATACAAGAGGAGTGAAAATGGTGTAGGAGGCAAAGTGAGAGAGAATAGGGGAGAATATTTTTTGAGGCATGTTGAAACACTTGTGGGATGGCACGCGTCCACAGTGAAATAAAGAGGAAAGAAGGACAACCTTGCTTCCTCCCCTCCTCCTCATCCCTTGCTTGCCTCTCACCAAGGGACAGTCTGGTAGCTTGTGGGGAGAAGGGAAAGCACGACAAGAGACAGGCAACATGAAAGACGGGGAGAAAATGAAAGGAACTGCCAAGGAGCAAAAGACAAAAAAAGGGTTTATTCGTAGATGGGCAGGTAAGTTGCCGGGTCCAGCAGCTCTTTAAACCTCTTTGAGTGTCTAAAACAGGTAATTACTTGGGGTGATTGCATGTGGAATAGCAAACCAACTTGTTTGCTTTTGAACTAATTCTCTGGTCAGTCTGTAATAGTGATGTCTTCAGCTTGTCCGTTCAGTTTTTTTAGCTGCTGTGTTTGGCTATTTTTGCAGATGACCTTTGAAAGGTTTAATTTCTCCGAGCTGATATTGGAAGTCTTTTGTCAGACACTCTCATCTGTGTCTTTAAACTCAGAATGTGTTTGAGGCTCAGGTGAAGGCAGAGACGAGCTCCAGAGGCGTTAAACCTTTTGCACGAGACCGAAGTCTGTGTGTGCATGTTGGATTTTTATGCTTTATCACTGTAAAGCTTGTCCTTGGTTTCCGTCTGTATAGTCAGTGTCTGTCAGAGAGTGATTGACGTGGATTAAGCTGATAACGGACCCAGTGGTGTTTTTATTGAAAAACAGACAATAAAGTTGGTTAAATGTTGGTGCCGTAAGTTCTGCTTCTTCTTTTTTCCTTTAGAGGCATAGCAGTTTAGAATAATTTGGTGAAACAGCACATTTCCAGCCATATAGATCTTCGGTATTCAGGACAGTCATTGCCCGTTGGTGGCAATTCAAAGCACTTATTTAACATAATGCAGCCAAAGACCATTCTAATTGCATTCTAGCCACCAGCGAGGCGTTTATGTGCCAGCTCTGGCTTAGCTTTGCCAAGTTGGCCAGTAAAGAAGTGTGACATTTACATTTGGTAGTCAGACTTTCCCCACTTTCTATAACTGCATATAGAAGCAGCTTTATAAGCCCATTACAGAGTTGAAGCAGTTCACACTGCAAGGCTAAAGCATAAAGAATAGATTAAGCAGAATTGAGCGTTAAGCGTAGTATTAGTCTGCTGGAAATCTCATGCTTATCGCAGTGTTGCCACTGTGCAGAGACTGCTGATCCTGGTAGCTCGGTTCCTCCATGCTACACCTTCTATGTTCAGCTGAGGTTTATGTCAACACACATGTCTGTGTGTATCTGCTGATCCTCTCTAGTGAGACGTAGCCAGAAACCGTGTCTAGGAGGGGGCCTGCAGTGGCAGAGATGCTGTTATGGTGTATGAAAGGAGAGTACTGGCACAGACATGGAGCATGACGATGCTGTACATAACGTGGTGAGGTGTATCCTCTGCTTTATTTAAATGGAGCTCATTTGGACTGTAGTGGTAGGTAATGCAATGTCCACAGTCACCTGCTGCATTTTATTCGCAATGGTGGGATTGTACATTTAGTCCTGACATTGATCTGACATTGATATTGACATTGAATTCATATTTCCATCATGGTGCCAAACTGACGCAGTCTTTATAAAGATGAACAGATAAATGCGTTACACCGTACCGTGTTGTTTTAAAACCAGCCGCTGATCCTGTTTGCCCTCTCAATACTGAAAGCGAAGACAGGTGGTCTGGTCCGGGTCATGTCATCATGCGCCTGTCAGATATTTATCTAGCATGCAAGGACACAGCCTCGATTGAA
This sequence comes from Planiliza haematocheilus, assembly GCA_005024645.1. Lineage (NCBI taxonomy): Eukaryota > Metazoa > Chordata > Actinopteri > Mugiliformes > Mugilidae > Planiliza > Planiliza haematocheilus. Next base: position 2,044,080 of record SRSE01000764.1, read on the forward strand.
TTTCATTATATCCTTGCCTTCGCTGTAGTCTATTTAAATAAGGATCAGATTACAAATAATACGAGTTCTTTTTTCTAGAAATGTTTGCTCTAAGCTTTCGAGCACCTGTTATTGACGACATCACACTGGATCTCACTATGCATGTGAAGTTTGTACTTCTGCACCTGCTTATTCCCTAGGTCTGTGCCACACAAAGCCCCATGAACGCTGCCTTGTGATTGGCTAATGATGATGCAATGCTTCATGGCAGAAGAGCTGCATGTTTTGAGGGCATTTCTGAAGTAATTGACCCTGCTGGGAATAGCATTGCCGGAGTTTTACTGATGTTAAACCAAATCAGCTGAACAAAATAGTAACATGATGTACAGACTGTACACTTTCTGGGCCACAACCTCTTGTTCAGAAAAGGGGTTGAGCACTTAATGATTGTGAGATGAGAAATTCCCAGACTCCTCTGCTCAGACCTGCAGGCTGTTTAGGTTTGATTCACAACGTGTCTCCGCCACAACAAGCTGCAAATGCACCAGGGTTTGAGCATGTGCGTGTGTCCATATGTGTATGAGGGATCATTTGGTCACTGAAAAAGCATTCACATATCACTTAGACGTCTTTGAATTATCCCAGATATCTTTGACTGGGACTGAAGCTGCAAATCAAAGATCAAAATCTTTGTGAATCATCTGTGCTTTTACACCCGGGGTTTGTGGCCCATATGATGCATCTCTCACGGCTGCAGTGGTAAGCACAGTAGTACGCTCTCAAGGTCATTAATGATTCAAGGCTTTAAATATTACATGCATTTATCAAAGGTCCTTGTTTCCATGCCACAACTATGTGCACAGCAGAGTTTGATATCTGCGCATGATGATGGTCTGTAAAATACCAACCATCAGAGTAATTTCTCATTGTGTGAAATGGATTGACACAGAAATTGCAGCACAATCGATGCAAAGGTATTTTTTTTAACCTTTGAAATAAAAAATAAAAAATCTTACTTCCATTTAATTTTGACCTTTTCCAGAAAAGCAAAGAGAAGAGACATTTCAAACATTTACACTTACTGGGGAATGACTTTATGTTTACTGAATGCACATTGGTTACTCACTGTTAAATGTTAAAGATAATTCTCCTTTTACTTGAAAAGAAATTGCAGGTCAAACATGCTATGCCTGAATGCTTGGGCTTAAAAATGAAACCCTTAAAGATCTGGCTCTGTTATTGGAAGTGATATAATCAGTCTGCATTAAATATCATTTATTCTTGTCTCTGAAATCAGCCGCATTAATTAATGTAAATGTTATGGTAGGCCGCATGGCAGTGTTGCAGCGATCCTCAGTCTCATGTTGCCTTACATAAAAATGATTCCTTTGAGCTCCATATTGTGTGATATTCTGTTTTGCTTTAAGGGAAAACACTGTTATTGGATAGTGGTTCTGCATAGACTCTGCATGTTTGACCTGCAATTTCTGTAGTCCAGCTTCAAAATTTCAAAGCTGAGATTAGTTTAAGTTGGTACAATCCTTTTTGTTTTTTGCCTGTCACCGCTACAAACTGCTGAATTGTATTAACATTGCTTGGTCTCTTGATGCCTTCTTGCGTTACAGCTAGTCTCTTCCTGCTTATAAGCCCCTTTACGTGTAGGGACATTGTGTAGTTTGAGTTTAAATGAGCACCTATAAGAGTCAGGGCACCTTTGTCGTCCCTCTTGAATATTGGCCTCTTTTGCAGAAGCTGGATGTTTCCTGAACCTCCACCTACCCCCGACGTCATCCCTATATGAATTTTGTTTCAACATCTCTTTGTATTTCCACTTGGATGTAGCGTGTATTCTGTAGTTTAAATGGCCGATGCTGAGATTATTCTCTTACAAAAAAAAAGGTGTCAAAGTCTATATGGAACTTTAGATATTCTACTCATTTTGACATTGAAAAAGCTCAGAGATTGCCCTCCAGCTTCTGTTCGTGGCAGGACTATAATCACCTCCTGTCAGCTGGTAAAATCTGTACACTAATCAAGTTTGATGCTACTCAGCTATCTCTCTAACTGATAGTGTTGCTGCAGGTAGTTTGTTATATTTCCAAAAAGAGCAGAAAAAAGACATTGAAAGTGTTCCACGGCAGCTTGCATGACATGGTCCTGAAGCAATTGCACTATTACCGTCCTTCCAAGAGGCCAATATTTTCTTCATTAGCTTCAGGATTTTCTCTACTCACAGAGCTGTAGTTGGTCCACGGTGATCTGCTGCAAAAGTCTTGCTGCCCTAATGTGCTCCTGAAAGCTCCAGCCTGTGAGTCATAAAAACAACTTGTCGTATATTAAGGTGTTCTGTAGTGAGACATAACTATATGGACCCTAAATCAAAAGTAGCTTTCTGCTGACTATTTTAGAAGCCGAGCGGTACAGAGCTGCTTCGTGCTGTAACTCCAGAAAGGAGGAGGAGGAAGGGGAAAGAAACAACACATTTGCAAGTGTTTTGCAGTGTAATGGCAAGATAATGAGAATACCGCTTCTTGGCATATTAGGAATGCAAAATTCTGCTTTTCTGTTTGTTGGCTCTTTAACGATACGTTGGTCGATTAAAATGTGCCCTAGCAGTAATTACAATACTTTTCAACAGCGTTTGAAAGAGGCATCTGTTTTCTGCGGCAGTGACAGTTGGTTCAGCGCAGATCAATGTGTGAAAATTTTAGAAGATAATGAGGTAACTATTCAAATTTGTTAGGCGAGAGGCAGTCAGGGTTTTCTTTGTAGAACTTTTTACTTGGCACTTAATGGTCACTTTTTAGCCTTTTCGGGATGTTTGAAAGCTTCACCAGGGAAATGGCTAATGAAATTCTGTGCTGACACACAGACTTTATCCTTGTGCGAGGCTGTGTAGTTTCCCCTCTCCCTCCTCTGTTCACACAGCCCGTGGCATTCAGCACACTCATGACTGACAGTGAATGTGTAGTAATCCCACTGTCCCACTTTATTTTAGGATGATAGTGATATCTTACTCATTTGTGCTGTCTATTGTACTTATGCTGAATGAAGATGTCAGCTTAGAAAGTGTATAGATGCATGCACATTTCCTTTTTTTTATGAATTCCTAAACTTTAAGCCAGTCTTACTATACCACACTTTCTCACTTGCAATTCAAAATCACTTAAAATGCTTTTGAATATTTTGCTCCACCCTCACAAATGCACAGTATGATAAATATGAAGCTACAGCCAGTGTTCAGTTGCATTAAGACTAGAGCCTGGCTCTGTCCAAAATCTGCCAGCCAGCATCTCTAAACATCATTATTCCGTACAAAAATGTGTCATACATACAAAAATCAAAGTCCAATGTTAATATTTTATTGGATAATATTAATATTGCAGGCGATGTGCTAACTGGCTGCTGGACACAGCTGCATTTTTACCCCAATCTTCTCATCTTACTCTCATCGAACCCTTGCTTTAATATTCCTGCTTCCTTGGCTCTGGTACAAACATTTTCTGTGTGTTTATTATTTTCCATTTCCAGTTAGATTCAATACACATCTCTGTGTCAGAGCAGAGACGGCCTGTTCCTTTAGTCAGGTATCGGTTGTCTTTTTATTACTTTCTCTTCACTCACAGCTATGGCTGGGAGATTAAGTGCGATCCCAGGGCAATATTGAGATTTCCACAAACGCTGCATTATTAGTTAGACCGATGCAATTTAACGCAATCAGGCTCAGATTCCACGCTGAGTAGGACTATAGTGCTGGCATCGTCTGAAGTGTTAATTCAGTTGTTAAAGACTTCTTAGCTAGTGGTGGGGTTGTACTCGAATGCGGTACACGTTCAAAAACACCTCTCAGTATCCTGTAGTCTATACAAGAGCTGCTGCAAACTGCTTCTTCCATAATAAACCTTTAGTTAAAGGATACCTCACAGAAACATATAATTTTTGTGGAGGTAATATTATATTGAATTGCATTGTCATTGTCATTGCCAGGCATGTTTTTCAGATTAAAAAGGCAGGCTGCTTATGTATTTTTTTCAAGAGTCTTGATAAACATAACAATCTGTGCTGCTGATAGACCTGCTATTTTATGCATGCGTCTGTACATTCCACCATGCGTCTGCACCTTCAAAACCAACCACACTGTGTCCTTTTGTGGAACAAAGAGGTTTGAAATCCACACGAGCCTCACCTGGTGTTTTTGTTGTACCTGAAATAGCAGCATGCATGCACTCTGCTTTTAATATTCAGTGGAAATGGGGCGCATAGCACAGTCAAATACATCTGCTTGCTCCGTGCATGGGGCAGCAGTAGTCTAAACATAGGAGACGCAGATCATGTTGCACTGTTCTGTATCCCACAAGATTATGTTTTGTTACGTGAACACATTTCCGTGGTTATTATTAAACATTTAGGGCCAGGTGGATGCTTGAAAAGGTTCACAGTGAGTTGAGCTGAATCACTTATGAATATGTCAGCTCCTGAGTGTATTCGGGGGAGCTCGTTTTAGCTTACATTTCAGGTACCTCTGGGCTAAAGACTCATTTCTGGCATCTGTGTTACTTCACAAAGGATGCTGAGTAGCAGGAGAAACCTAAAAGAGGGTAACAGTCGTTCCCTAAAAGTTTCCCTGAAGAAAGCAAGAAAAGAAGAAAGTTAGAGGAAATGAAGGTGGTAACAGTCTTTCTTCCTCCTACGTACTTCTCCCATCAATTACGATGTTCAGGCATGAATATAAAGCAGGGTTTGCTGGCTCTGATGACTTTAAAGCAAATTAACTTCCTCATGCTTCAGATAGGTCCAAATACCCCTCATCTCATTCTGATCCTGGTCTCAATAGACTCCTTCACCATCTCCCTCTTTGCCCTTCTTCTCCACGTTTGGGCTAAAGGTTGATTCCTCAAACCGTGACGAGAGATTTAGTATCACTTTGCGAACTGAAGCATCAAATGTGTCTGCATTGCCTCGGGCTTTGGCTGCGATTTAGATTTTCACCGTCGCTCTGAACCAGCCAACATTTAAACCTCCATCCATCCACTGTCAGCTGTGTACCAGTCTCAATCTCTTAAATCACACGTTTATTTCAACGTGTCCAAATCCTTGATTGTGTGTTCCGTGCTGCGATTCCTCATGTGATTCTAAGTCTCTGCGGTAAAAAAAAGACCACGCTCTGCTGCAACTTTGTGGACTGCTTTTCATTTCCTTCCACATTTCCCCCACTAGGAGCTACCCTTCTCTCAAGGAAACCAATCCCAGCGCTATCGCCCTCTAATATACATGTAATGAGTTGTAACCGCCTGAGAAGCAGATACGGACTCACATTATCCCGGAGTCCAGCCAAGCTTAGAAAAATGGATTTTCTGTAACTGGGATCACTGCGGTCACAAACATTGCATGTGAAACTCATGGATGAGCCCAAACCAACCGTCATAAACTATTAGAGCAGCGAGTATGAAAAGGTCAGAGCTGTTTTACCCGGAGACAAACCTGTATCCATATGGTTCATCCGTTGTTGCCTTTGTTTTGTGCCTCTTGAGCGGTTATCCGGCTGGAATCCATCTCAGTCGGATGTATTAATGGGCGACCAAGGGGTAGAAAATATCTGTGTCGTTGGCATTTTTCAAAGGGTGTGAAAAGGGAACACCAAAAGGGCAGGAAAGACACTGTGCTGAGATTTTGTTAGATTAGGAGGAGAGAAGGTGTTCTCTCAACTGTAGTGAGCAGTAGCTGAAAGAGAGGGGGAGGGAGGAAAATGGCCGCTTGTGCGTAGCTCAGTTATTGTTGCTTGTGGTAGCGAGTCACTCATGGGTCATAATTTCAGCTGCAAGGAGTTGCCTCTTAATATTTGACCTTGTTCAATAACAGGAAGTCAATTGGGGACTGCACACAGAGGTAATCACTTCTAAAGCCAGAGCTCGACCTGCAATGCACAACAAGGATGTTTGAAGGTTGCCACCGCGTTCTTCCTTTCAACCTCGCCTCTTAGAGATTCTGTTAATGTACAAATCATTGTCAAATATTACTGATGAATAGACTGTGGCGCTTTCATCATCAGCACAATGATTAAAATGTTAATTATTTGGCAAGAGGCAAACATATTAAAACCAAATGTGTCAGCTAAATGTTTATTAACAGCATTTGTCCCTACCTTTTTTAGGTTAGGGAAAGTCTTGGGAGTCTCAGAGACAGCATGTGTATTAAGATTTAACCAAAGCTGTGCGCTCTTCCTATCCTCACCCCAACTGACTTGGTTGCCTCAAGCAAAACACAGATAGGAGTCAGGATGCCAAAGCCCTAGGCACTGGTGTCACTCTCCTCCTTTCACCTCGCTGAGATTCCAGTGCGATTCATTATTGTAGAATTTCTTTCCTTCAAAACATTTTTGCTTCACCAGCCAGAGATAATATTTGTCACTAAAATATATTTGGCGCAAAACATAGTTTGCATAAATGTCTTTTTTATGCAACAGGCTTTCAAGATGCTGCAGGAATGAGTCAATATTGAATGAGTCTGATAAAATAATTAGTTGACAATTAAAGCAAGGTAATTTGAGCCAAGTACTTCAACATGTTTAAATTGTACTTATCTTTATGACCACCATGTTAGTTGGGTGTCTCTATATGCAAACTACAACTCAGTGCAATAGGAAAGTCCACTAGTTTTGCAGGTATTTAACCGAATTAAACAATAAGATAGAATGTATGCTGCTAAATCCTCTCCTAAGTTACTAAAATAACAAATTTAATGGCAATCTGTTCAACAGTTGTTGAGTTATAATCACAAATATGAACATCATGGTGCTTGAAGGAAAAACATTCATTTGGATTTATCGTCTTAAACCATGAATGCCCGAACCAAATGTTGTGGCAATCTGTCCAGTAGATGTTGGTATGTCTGAGCTGGGGTACTCAGCTGGTCTCACCCTGGGCCGTGACAACTGCGTGTACAGAAGTGATTGAAATGAATAAGAATTTCAAAGTCGGGGTAGCATTAGACAGAGCTCCTCTCAGATCATGCTCAGCGTCCAGCCTGTTTCTCTCTTTGACTTCTGTTTTTACTTGAGCTCGACCGAGACGGAGCAACCACTTTCACACAAACAGGTTGTGCCGAACGGTAGGATTGTTTTGACAGCAAGATACCTAGCTATCACATCGCTTACCTCTCCAAATCTTTTTTTTTTTTTCAGCATCACATTACTGCTCCACCAGCTGATGCTCTTTGTTGCTTGGTAACGTGATATTTTCATAGATGATGCCGAAGAGGTCGTGTATTCATTATCTCTGTTTTCCTCTGGGAAGTAGTAGCCATACTAAGTGTGGAGTTTAGTGAGATGGAATCTGAGAGTTCTTGTCAAGTAATTGTTGGTCACAGTGTCCAGCTGCTGTTCTTCATGTCAAGTGTTGGGAAACACGTCCAGTCTGTCTTTGGATAAATGATTTATCCACAGTGTAATCTTCTTTTTAAACGCAGCAATTTCTTCTGTCTGATATTGTGTCCTGTGTGTTGAGGGGCACATCACATCACAGCAAGATGTGCGACTCAATTTCGTTGTCAAACAATTCAGCATAAGGGGAGTTGTTCTCTGAGAGGAGGGCAGCGATTTCTCTTTCCAGCGGACATCTGAGTGAAACAACACCTGCTTGTGCCCGGAGCCCAAGCCTTTACTCGGCTTTAAAATGCAGCGGCTGTTTTTCCTCCACTCCGTTTTATGTGGTTCACCACTTTGATGACATCTTTCAAAGCATCATCAAGCACGGGCAGTTTTAGCCGGGACTGCTTGGCGGTGCAAAAAGCAGTGGATCCATGTCGCATTACGTGCCGTCTTCTTACCTGAATGGTGCCCTGTCATGAAGCAGCGCAATCAGTTGTGATTCCCACATAGTATTCCCAGCTCAGGCCCACTGAGCTCAAAATGTTGAAAACGTCCTCTGCCTTTGTAGTGATCATAAGGTCTCTGCTGCAGTGTAATCGTTCTTGTAAATCAAAGCCCCACATGTGTCTCACATGAACCAGTGAAAAGGCATGTTTAGCTACATCTGAGGAGACATTGATAAGGTGCGCCTGAGCTATGGTCTGTTGTGTTACATTACCAGACATGCCTTCAATACGCCAAGCTATGCTTGATTTGGAGCAAGATGTCAGAGACTTTTGTTCATCTTTGAGTTGTCTTTGGAAAAAACTGCACTGGCTCATCGTTGCATCCGTTTGTCTAAATGACGCTTCAGTTTGGATGTGCAAGCACTTCACTACATGTCCCATAATGGGTTATAAGTCCCTTTTTAGTTACGCCTCACCCTCTTCTGAACGTCAACACAATCATTGAGTGAACTTCAGTCGCGGTTACCATAGTTGCGGCACTATACTGCTGTGTGTCTCTGATACAAGTCCAATTTCGGATGATTATTTATATTATTTATTTATTGCCCAGCTGTCTGCGCCCCACCTAGAGCAGGTCCTTGAGCCACTTTTGGGTCACGACCCACCACTTAAGAAGCCAACCTTTCAAAGGCAAGCATTTGCTGTGTTGACTGTGCAAATGAACAGTCATCATCCAAGGATCAAAGATATCTGTACAACATTTCATGGCAGTCCTTGTTCTTTTTAGTGATTAGAAATATTTTAGTCTGGACCAAAATGGAGCAATAACTTCCAGGCATTGCGATCCTTACAGCAGTGCTAGAAAGAAATCATGTGTACAGACATACAGTCATGTAATTATTTACAAATCAACTCATGCGTGTACCCTACTGTCAGCCACCTGACAGCTAGAGGAGCACCTCCTTTCACAGAGCCCTACTTTCCTCCTACAGTTACTAGGAAACAAGAGGCTCGCAGAGCTGCTTGTTGAAGCTGTGGAGGTGTGGCGGAGCAGCAGACCGGCAGCAAGCGGCAACGTGCTTAGAAGAAGTGTAGCTCTGGGGTTAAATGCTGCACAAATGCTAGATGCCGTGTATATTAAAAGATTACTGTGGCGCCCCGTTTGTTGGCATCCATACGCTGACACCTCAAGCTTTCTCTGACAATGCAGTAAATACATTTTATTGCTCATCCGCACAAGCACACATATAATCAACCCCACTTCTGACTCCCACACTCCCCACTCATCCAGATCATTGTCTCGTGTGTTTGCTAAAAACACACGTTCCAAGCATTTAGCATTGTAAATTCATGCTATCTCTGCTGTGATAAATGTGTCCACACCACTAATGAGTTCCACTACCAGTTCTTTCACTCTGATAAACAATGCATTAGCCTCATTGTGAATGCATGCTGGATCACACAGTCTGCATGTGCGGTTCTTCTAGTGCAAGATTATTTTTTTTTTTGTTTTTTTATCCAGCTAGCTCTTTTTGGTTTGGCAGATGTGCTTTTGCTTGACCGGGAACTTCTACCTGGCTATTTGTCCAATGTTTCAGCTTCCTCTTCTTGGTATGCTAGCATGCCAGGCGGCCATCACTGTAAAATATCAACTCCACCTTCTAAATGACTGCAGGAATTCTGAACCAATGGCTGCAGAGCTACAGAAAGAAGCTCCAGGGTTTGCCACCGGCGCTTATGTAGCCCAGCCCTTATCCTTCCACTGCCAAACAGATGCTCTCGACACGTACAAGTGTACACAGATGGGATGCTGCCTGTCATTCTGATCCCTATGATATTTGTTTATCGAGTTGAGTATTGCCAGAAATGTCCAAAAGAAGATATAGAAGATTTTTTCTATACGATTCTGTCCTGCACACAATTCCTGTTCAAGTCATGCACACAATATCAGGGCATCCCTCATTCCTTGGCCTCACAATTTTCACAGACACCCTCTCTGACGCAATGCTTCAAATATTCATACTTAGGTTAAAATTATGTATGCACTCTTGGGTGGGAGTTGAATTTGAGTGATTTTTATTATTATTATTTTTTTTATAAAAGCTATTCTGCTTTTCAGCTGTGAAAAATGCCAAATAGTAGCTGAAGCCACTGTAGACTCTCGCTTATTGCCTCGCATCTTCCCCGGTGTTGTTTTGGAAATTGCGCAATTGCTGACTTCATTTCCTCCTCTCCTTCGGTGATGTTTTGAGTGCGACTCGAGAACAGGGTAACTGCATTTGAGGAAGAAAAAAGTCCCAATCACCCTTGGATACAGTGTGAATCATCGCTGCGAGAAAAGATAAATGTGTGTGTGCGCACTGACTCAACACACACTGTATACAATAAAACAGCAGTTACTTTGCTCTGGCTTACTTCTATTGCAAACGCTGGAATGTAAACACAATTTCTAAGGTAATGTTTTAAAGGGAATAGAGGCCTCAGCGCACATTAGATGCAATGTGGTTGGTAAACATAGCTCCGGCACAAATTGACATAGCCGCTGTAGCTTGCTGGGTTATCATTGACTGTCCTGTTGTTCGTTACAGTACAGTGCTTGTTATAGCTCTAGAGTATAGATAATCGATGTCAGATATGGCGGTGAAATGTCGAGGACACAAAGTTGTAGTTTTGCATCTCCTCTGAGCTCTCACTCGCGCACAAACTCACGGAGGGCTGGAGCGGAGTATCCTTATTTGAAGTCGATTCTCCCTGCATTAGTAGTCTGTTCTGGTTCCGCGTGCGTAAGCCTGTTAACCACAAACAGTTGTTGCACAGCATGCAAATGGGGTTTTGTTGGAGGGAGGTCTCACCTTGTGCAGGCAAACAAAGAGTTTTTTTGTGCGTGTGATTTGTGTGTTTCTCCTTCGCACTCCCTTGTGGTATTGTTGACAGAGACTGTAGATAATTGGCGTATCATTTGGAATATTCAAAGGCTGCAAGGAAAGCTGCAACAAGTAGTGAGATAATTGATTCATTTATTTTTAGAAAACTAAGCGACAACAGTTTTATTTTTTTATTTTTCAAGTGTCTTTAAAGTCAACACATTAGCTTTTTTTTTTTTCTTTAAAGTCTTCTATGATGCTAAAGTCAGTACTTTTTCCGACCGACAGTTTAAAACCCAAAGAGTTTCAAAGAGTTTTTATAATGACATAAAAGCCGCAAAGAGGCGGAGAAAAGCAGCAAAATTATTATATCGGAAGAATCAGCAACCAAAAAAAAAAGAAAATGAAAATTACATGTATCACTGAGTTGATCAGTCACATGCAAATACCACTACCAGGACACACACTTCCTTCATATTTGTGCAGATTTTTGAGCACTTTTAATGTGTGTGTATATTTATTTGTACACTTCCCAAGCGTGTGTGCGTATGTGTCATTGTGTGTCCCCCTCTTCTGCTGTTTGTGATAATGACAGCCGGCTGTGTTTGAATGATTCATAGCTGAATACTAATGAGTGCAGATGTCTTGGAGAAGCCAAGCTGTGCCCTTTAGGTGTCACTCAGCGCCCGTGGATACTGGTCACCTGCACGTCTCGCACTTCATGAAAAATGCCAACTGATGCATCGAGCTCTTGTTTTGTTCCGTGCTTAATTTAACCCGTATAACTTTCTGTGTTGTTGTTGTTATGGTAATCCACGACACTTGCACGGCGCCTACACGATTGAAGGGAATATGAAGCTCAGACTGAAATAGATTAATAGTTTCTGAAGATGCTCTACAATAGAGGAGAGGGAGTACAACCAGATCTAACAGGAGAAGGGCACAGGGAGAAAGAAAATCTGCGTTGTGCAGCGGAGTGAGGATAGCGAGCTGTCTAATAACAATAGGGAGCAGCTTTGGCCTTCAAAATGTGCCTCATTGCTCTCCTCTCCTCCTTTGCTCTCTCTCTCTCTTCTTGTTTCATCTTCACGGTCGAATATACCTGATGCTGCCTGGGCATAGCATGAGTCGGTATTGATTTCTCTTCCCTCTGCTCCTGGTGGGTGTTTGATGCAGGAGTTCAGTGACACGCGGGGCTTTGTTGTGGCCCTTTGTTCCTTTTCCTGCGTCCTCAGCGCGGCCCAGCTTATCCATATCTCACAAAAATGTCCTGTCTTGGCTGCCCACCTGACAGGACAACCTCTGAGTGCCGGCCTTAATGGCACCAGTTTGAAACCCAGAGGACCAGCATGACTTTCCACTGGAGCAGCAGGGAGCACTAAAATCTCAGTCTTTTATATGGTGAAGAAAATATCTCAGTTGAACAGTTTGAAAATTCAACAGTGGACTGATGGAGTTTAAAGTGACTCTGGATGCAGTTGAGATTAGGGCCAAGAGTACCAATGACGTGCTAGACACTGCTTATACGGCCAGATAAATAACACCATGTCCTAAGCAATGCAAGATGGAGCCTGAGATCAGAAGTAGGAAAGAGCATGTAGAGGCAGGCAGCTCACTGTTTGTACACAGTACTGTGTAACTACCCTGATAGATGGCTACAAAAATATGCTTCAGGTTAGTTTTAGTTACATCATTCAAGTTCAACCCTAAAGTTTCTTCATGTCTTACAGAGCCTGGGAAATATTTTGAGGCAGATGCCGCTTCATGTGGCTTTAGAGTTTAAACAAGTCTTAACAGAGACTGCAGATATTTCTATACATTTATATTTTCTGGGGAAATTTCATGGTATTGGTGGTATTTGTATGCCAGCAAATGCAGGGATAACATCCATTCAGTAATTAGCACATCAAAGTCTAGTGTTTTGGTAATTGGTAAGAAGGCTTAAACATATTTAATTGCTAAGATAAAGGCAGGTTGCATCGCATTTTTCATAAACTTGCATTACTCTAAATCTCATTTGACCAGATCTAAAACTAGAAATAGAAACAAATTGGTTAAATATCATTTGTTGTTGACATGTACTGTGATCAGCCACAACTTTAGAACCACTGACAGGTGAATGGAATAGCATCGACCATCATGTTTCAGTGCGGTTTTCTGCTGGGAGATCTTAATTTAGAGGCTGGGTCAAGGTGTTGACCGTCGAACTCTCCAGATCCCAAACTGATTGAGAATCTAAAGGCCCGTGTCCATTTCCTGATTAATCATAATTGTTTTGGAGCCAGTATTAGATTTTAACGTGTCTGATCACTTTATATGAAATCTTCCTGCCACCCAAAGATCACAACATTTGTGCTCATAACACTAGTAAAGCCCATTTCTCTTGATGTACTGTTGACTTTCAGCAGGCAGTCAACCAGCATAATGAATGTCAAAGGTCCTGGTCTCATTCCAGTCAGCTTCCGTAGAGAAGAACAATTTAGAGTTGTTGGACTACACCTGTAATTCTTTTTCATCATGTGTACTTTTCATCAAGTGAGTTGTATTTGGATATCTCCACCCAGTATCTGTTACATATTAAACCAATTCCTGTACTTGGGATCGGTTTTGGGCATATATCTAGCTTTGCACCTGTGCTTGATTCAGAAAATGTCTATTTTTCGCTGTTATTACGCTAAGCATCATATAACTCTTCCCTCTATGACACATAATCACTTTAATTAGACTGGAGTTACAGAGAGATGAGAGTGGCATTTGGCAGACTAAAAATCCCTTTTCGGCTATATTAATAGGTTTAGGGGTTATGTCTGTGTGTGTTTCCATATTATCTTTGAGATTGAGAAGGGTAATTGTCTGTCTTTCTTTAGACCTGACTGGAGCCATTTTGTTTCCATGCAGCCTAACGTCACCAGAGCCTGGGATGTTTCATTGCTCGTGTCTCTCACTTACCTCCCGTCTCAGACTGCCGGTGTAATCTAATTGACTACAGCTCACGGCTCATGACGGAAACGTGTTTGCTGTAAATCTGCCGTGCTGGGCAGTGCATTTCATCTCATTCATGTTAATAATCTTAACTGACGCAACATTTCATATTTCTGTGACAGTGGAGGAAAAGGTTTGCAGTTACTTCACAGCAGCATCACTCTGCATTATCGATCTGCAGCCTCGCTTATTGTGGAACAGACAAGAGTGTGCTATTATTATAACCAAGACACATCGACGAGTACTTTCTGTACTCTGGTGTGGCTCTGTTATAAGACTCGGGGATACAATTAAGTCTTTGCTTTTTTGTATTTATCTTAATACATTTGAGACCTAAAAGTCTCACAGTTAAAAGTAGAGAAAACAAATCATACTGAATTACTAGTCATTGCCCAGTGTCTAATTTTTGATTACCCTAGGGATGAAAAAGCTACTTTCCAGTTTCTGACATCCAGTGATATTAGAGCAAACTAGCCTAGAAGCCAGACAAACTTCTCCACTTTTTTGTGGTGGAAAGTTGGTATGGACTCTCTGCGTTGGGAGTTGATAATGCTGCCGGGCCTGTCAAATGGTTTGGGTGGACTTTGTACGGTGATGGAAGGGAGAATGAATACACATCATCTGAGCACTGCAGAGCTGAATTGTAAAATGGCTGTGATTGGTCCTAGTACTATCCAATTCGTGCAGGTGTTGTTACCAGACTCATAGTCTGAAGATCTGAGTCTGGCTACAGTCTGTTCCCACAATATTTCCATGCCATAGTCAATCAGCCATTTCTTTCCAGGTGCTGTTCTAAGTGATAGTTGTATAGACACAGATAAGCAGCATCTTTTGCGTTGATATCAGACTCTATGTTTCTGGCAGCTTTTGCACAAGAAATCCATGATCTGTGATTTTTCAAGAACATCTAGAGGTATAGATTATTTACAGTCTGGAGATCTGCCCATTTTCACTCAGTAACTCTCACTGTCTCTGTAGTTCTGCTCTTTATCATCTGTCGACCCCTGCTTTCTCTCCAAGGACTCAACTTTAAGTTAGAGATGTTTGTTTCCTGCTGACTGCCCTCTGCCCAAGTCCCCAGGCTCTTTGCTATTAGATTAGCATATTAGAAAAGCAGTACTTCTTAGCAAAGAGTGTGTCTGTTTGTGTGTGTGTGTGCATGTTGATTGTGTGCATGCGTGCCTATTCTAAAATGAACTAACTCACTGTCACAGAGAGCTGCATGTTTTACACTGTGCGGCTGGTACTTACCTCATTGTGTTTCTACTGTGTGTCTCCTTTAACATTACATCATCATCTCCATATGATGTACGCTGATCTGGCATGACATTATGTCCTTATATTGTGCTATATATTGCTGCTGTTGAATGTCAGAAAATGGAAATGTGGGAGCCTTTGGGTCCTATGGGTTGAGGAGAGAGGCCTTGATCAATTTGGGATCTAGTGAATTTGGAGGCCAGGTCAACACCTTATGCTGTTCTTCATGTTCATGTTTCATGGTCTGGTCTAGGTGGGTGGTACATGTCTATGTTGCATCCACACAACGGCCATGTCCCAAAGTGTCCCTGCAGAACATTGTATTGTCACAAGATGGTCATGTTGTCTGTACACTGCCGAAATAAATCCATTTAAGTAAGGACCGGTAAACTACACATCTTTCAAATGTCACACATGCACTAACTTTGTGCATCCTAGTAGGGCGGAGTGACTCCGAGCGAGCAATTCTTGTAGCACCTTGGGCCGCCAGCACTGTCTCTGCAATCATGCTCCCATTGAGGGCAGCCTTTCATCTCGGGCCTTTCACAGAAACCTTTCAGACGGAGAAAGGGAGCGATGGAAAGAGGGAGATCAAGGGAGAGAGAAAGTGCAGAGGAAAGGGGAAGGGAAGTGCTTCTGCAGCCCGGAGCGCTCGTCTCCAATTCTGGCTGTGAATAAGCACGCCGCTGATGAAGAGCGCAGATGTTGAAAGAATGTATAGTACCGTGCGCGCGCGCATGTGTGTGTACATCTCTGAAGAATCGAACGAGCAAGAGGTGCTGTTAGTGCCCTTTGTGTGTGTTCACTGTGTTATCAGTCAGCTACCCTATTTAGGCCTCTGCCATATCCTAACGTCAGAGTCTCTTAAAAACAAAATCACTGAGGCGTAATGTTACCGTGGGAGAGAAATAATGTTGTACAGTTCAATACAGTAGATTACATTAAATCAGGTTACAGTAACGTGATGCACCTCTCAGTTGTAGCTCTGCTGAGCTGAGTGACTGGACAGAGGATGTTTGCTGGCAGTCCAGGGGAGGGGATGTTTGGTGAGGACTACCAGGTGTTCATACCTGATGGGCGGGCAGTCGGCCAGGTGTTGTTGCTTGGATGTAGGGACGCTGCCGCAGGAGGTAAGCAAGTTCAGCTGCAGGGATCCATCCCACTTAAAATTCAACCCTGAGTACATCTTTTGAACAACTACCCTTTTAGGTTTGGGCTGCTTCTGAAATGGCAGCAAGGAACTCGAGAAAACTAAGTGCATTATTTTTTTGGGGCCAAAATCATTCATCTTTCTTTGTTTGCCATCATCAGGTTTGTTAGCTTTTGCTTTGTGTAGCATTTATCTAAAACAAACAACCGGCATGCTTTGTTGTCTCTCATAAATCATTTAGACCTACTTTGTCTGCCAAGAGGCGCCTGAGAGAATATTTCACACAGCAATCTGAAAGTGTTTTTGCTTTTGGGTTCCCTTTGCTCTGTATTCATAGCCCTCTGTGTGTCTGCCATTACTGCGCGTATGTGTGTGGATTTGGTGTGGTTTTAACAATCCAGCAGTTATCTGTGTGAGCTGTGGAGCTCATTTGATGTCTGCTGGAATAATTTGAGGATTGAGTAGGGGGCCAAACAGGGGAGATGCTGTAAAAATCTGAGCTGTGATTGATCATCGGAGAAGGAGTGGGAAATGGGACGTTACAACTTCCTGTTTTCTTTACTTGCCTTTTAAAGTCTCCGTCTGCATCCCTCCCTTGTAATGGCTGGCAGTGCACAGGCAGCTAATTATCCCGCTTCAACCTATTCAGAAGGCTCAAAAGAGTTTGACGCAAATAGAAGACCTCTGATGAAAGCGAAGAGTGGTAGGAAAACTATCTAAAGGCAACTATTGTACCCCCTTAACATAAAGTTAAATATGAAATTGTCTGAAGTAGGAAGAAAGGAAAGATTGAGACTGAGAATATCTTCCTGTCTGTACATCCTATTAAAAAAATACTGAATCATGCTGCAAAAAAACATGCCACCCACTTGTTCTAGCAGCATTGCTCTGTACTGTTAGAACAAGTTGATGTCATGTTTTTTTTTAGCATGGTTGATTTTTTATTTTAATTTTTTTAATTCAGCTCACCCACAGAGCATCAACATATTGAACATCTGCTCGAGTTTTTAACCACTACATTCTGCATACACTGGGAAACACGATGGTAATGACTTCCACCTCTGCGGCAAGACAATCAAACGCTGTTAATTAGTTCTGGCACTACGGTGCTCTCAATCAGGAGAAATTCTCTGCAGCTATAGATAGAGAACGTGCGTATGGCTGCGTGTGTTTGTGTGCGCTTGACAGTCCTGTTTATTTTGTTAGATTATGATTGTGACAGTTATTAATCATGACTTCTAGCCTCGATGATACGAGAAGCGCAACTTTGCCCTGCACCTTTGGGGACTTGGATGAGCAGCTTCAGAGGCTTTAAAATTACATAATTTATTTTGTTGTAATTAGTGTAGCCGGAAAGGACGGCTGTGGGAGGATATACCCTAAGAACAGGAGCAGGTTTTCTTGCATGAACAACCAGCCTGTCACTTTGATGACAGCGCATTCACGGCGACATTCAAAGAGATCTTTGGAAGGCTTAAAACGACAACTGCCTCAACCCCCCCCATCAGTCATTATCCTGGTGACAGACAAAGAAGTGTCCCTTTGTTTGAAATAACAAAGTGAAGCAGGGCAGGGCTAAATGAAAGAGTGATATTTTGCCGCGCGTGTGATGGCAGAGAAAAAGAGGCTGGGAGACAGTGGGATGGATGGCAGGAGAGTGCATGATTGAGATAAGCGACAGATAGATGGGGAGCCAAGCAGAAGTCTTCTCCCACACATTGGAATCCCAGAGATACCTCCTACTGAAACAGTGTAGCACGCTGCGGTTGCACTGTCACGCAAGGACATATGAAGGACGCGGGGAGAGAGACGGAGAGAAAGGATGCCAGAGAGCATTCAAACTGAGGGAGAGAAAAAGATAGACCATTCTGTGTACTGAATAATACCCTGCAATGAAAGAGCTTTTTTTTAAAAAAACGAAGTGAGCAATATCACTCTTGAAAAGCTTGTAAATGAATCCTATAGTCACAGAATGAGGACTGTTTGTTATCGTTCATACGTACAGTTTTTTTATGCCAAAATGGGACGGACAAAATTATATATGAAGATGGTCCTCCTCAAGTTCAAGTTTGTATATATGATGTTGAACCGTTCTTCTAAGCTGCAGTATGTCATTTACATCCACTTGTTATAAGCAGCTATTATGATAAATTGATGTCTTATCAAAACAGCCATTTGGCTAATGTTGCCGATAAACTTCTGACATTAGATGTCTTCAAATGAACCTACTTTATTCAAGAATAAACATGCCGTCTTTTCTTTCCATGTGTGCTCCTTCCCTCTCACCTTCAGTGTCCTTCCCGTTTTCTGCCTCTCTACTCGTCTCCAGATGAACTTTTAACCCTCTGTTAAGTGCCCATATTGAGTGGCAAGAAGAAAGCACGTCCGAGTTGCTTCTCCAACAGCTCTGTCTTCTTTCTCATTATTGTGCTGACGGTGTCACTGTAGCAGGGTCAGGGTCAGGTATATCAAGAACCTTAATGTCACCCCTAAGGATGAATCCGGAGTACTTTGTTGATTCTCCAACTTTAATATTTAAATATTTTATGCAGGATGATGGGGCAGAATCCAGAAAGTGACAGAAATTAAAGGCTTTTTCAGTTATATTTTTAAAAATTTGAATTTCTTTAGTATTTGGAATGCTAGATCATTATGTGTATGTATATATATAAGTACTAGGGGTTGACATAGAAATGTTTTTTAAATTTGCTTAAGCTTTCTTGTTCCATTAACATCCCTCCATCCACAAAATCCCCAAATCCATCAAAATCATTTTGGAAATGAGTCTTTTTGATGACGAGCTAATTGTAACTGCGCCTGAATCAGTCTTCCATCTAAAAATAGATTTCTCTTGAAAGCATTGCAGCCTTTTGGGCCTGCTGTAGTGGTTATAGATTTTTGTGTTTTTTCCCCTCAGCTCCTCTTCTGTGTCCCAGCCTCGTCTCCAACCATCCTTCTTCCCCACTGCGTTCTCTCAGAGCAGCCCTCTTTCTTGCCTTCCATGGTAACCGTATCTATGCAGCAAGGTGTGTGCAGAGCCACTGAGGAATTCTCTTTGATTGGCACGGATGCTGGCATTTTTGATCTTGAATCACATTTGCCTGTGGACTACAAAGTTGACTGGCTTTTGCCTTTCACACACCACTAAGCGAGTTAACTAAGTCACAGTGGCCTTTATTCCTTGGAGCGCTCCATGAATAAGTTGGCAGCCCACCGCTGGTTTCTGGCCTAATGAGTTGGTTGCTGCTGGTTTGCTCTGGACTGCAGTCAGCCCTTTTCCCTGCAGCAGTACACACTGGCTCACCTTCTCCGTCCATTTCTGACACAACTGGAAGGCTGCAGCTCTAACTGGGAAAGATGAGTCCCTCGGGTGAAAGGCTGAGATAGCCCCATCATCCTGCTTCTTGTTCTTCTCAGAGAACGAATCCTCGTCAGACTTTGCGTGACCGTCAGCCTGCTATTATCACCACTCAGACACACAAAAGGGAAAGGCCGAGAACTGGAAAGTGGTGGGAGGGAGGGGCTGATTGAGAGGAAAAGGACAATGTACGTTCCTGCTGCTCTCCCTATGGCATGGCAACAGGACTGAACGTCCATCCCATGGGTGTCTGGACCTGAATCCCTTAGACACATTCACACCCTGCCATCATCCCTTGAAAGCAGAGGAGTTGATGCAGACATGCACACCCATAATAAGCTCACAAGACTGAGCCAGGGATTTCTGTAAGGCGATGAGTGTGTGATGTCTTGATTCTTCTTTCGTGCAGGTCTGCTGGAAGCCGATCTTCTTAGGGTTTAGAAAGTGCAGGCTCTCATTTGTCCGATTCTCATTGTAGTAGCCTTGACTTGTAGTCATTCTGCGGTTCACTACACGGGCTGTCATCATCTTGATGTTGAGGTGACAAGGGCACATGCCCCACTCTATTTCTAGACTGTCACCAGATGACATGGTTCACACACCGACCTACCCTACCCTAGCCTTTCGGTTTCCCTCACTTCTTTCCCTCGACATAAACATATTCATCCTTTTTTTTCTTCCTTCATATTTACAAATCTGTCTTTTGATTTCTCCTCTATGTCTTTTCATCCATGTTAAATGCCTCACCTTTTACCCCTGTCTCCATTTCCCACTCTCGGTCATTATTAACACTCTGCATGCTCCCTCATTTGTTCTGCCAGTGACACTGATGTGTATTCAGGTAGAAGAGACAAACATAGCAAATGCCAAGCCTTTCATCTGACCTGAAAAATTGGGAGTTGATTATACCTGCTTTGGTATTCCAGGAGAAGAAAAAAACAAGAACACATCTCTACACTTTTGCGTGCTTTATTATCGTTGAATCACTTGCATGAATCTCCTACGTGTCTGCTCCATGGCAGTAGCTTCTCTGCAGCAATCTGCAAATCACATCTCCTGTTTGATATTCAGTGGGTTGAATGAGCCTATCAGGGTTCAGCAGAGCCCCCTGGAGACCAGTGGGGTTTATGGAGACAGATGAGGAAGTTCAGCACCTGAGAGGAGGATTAACCAGGATAGATGGCAGCATTTGATTGGAGCCCATTAAATATGGCTTGCTGACGGTATAGATGGCAAAAGGACGATGAACTTCGTAAGTTGCAAGAGATTTGTTCACATTTAAGTGGCACGGAGGCGGCGAGGTACACAAACATGACCTTTTTGCAACCACTTTCCAGTTTTCTGTCTCAGTACTGTGTAGCCTCATTGTCTGCTTCAAAATATCCTAGAATCTGCTTACACATGATGTCCTGCTATAGGAGGATTTATTAGTTTAGTTTTCTTCTGTGTTTTGGGTTTGTCAACCAGAATAAATGACAGATAAACATCTGTTGTTTCTGGCTGAATGAGTAACTCAGGGTACGTGTGACAGACTATACTGCAAGCCAAACAGCAGTTCCTTTATTAAACTGCACAGACGCTGAGCTATATGTGGTTAGGCTTAAGGAGTGCAAATTATTACCTTGATTCCAGAGTTCAGGACACCACTGGAAGCAGGGTTTTAGGTAATGGCTGGGAGTTCTTCTTGGATCTGTCAGGCTTAAAGTAGTAAATCCACACATCTCCCTAGGCAGAGGCCAGGATTATTGCTCCCTATACCCACCTGTTAACTTTCCTTTGCCAGGCTTCACTTGAGTATATTTTTATGAAATAATTAGAAGTGTCTCAAATAATGGAGGATAAAAGATACGAAAGTCTTGATCACTGACATCTACGTGAACTTATTTGAGGCTGAGAAATGTGCTCTAAAAAAATCTCCTGGGAACCAATATATCAGAGAGCTATGAAGAGTCTTTTAAGAAAAACAAAAGCCAAGTTTAATCTTTGATGTATGCTTGTGTGGATCTGTGGATTCATTTGCAAATAGAACTGCTCCCATGTTATGCTATTTTAATTCTGCGCTAATAGTCTGCGCCAAAAACTTCCTATGTCAAGGTGTCGAACATGGGTCCAGTGAAGTGACATTTTCTAACCTTCACTCCAGATGGTGTTGCAGTACCAAGTTCATTTTCATAAATTTCCAAACTGTGTAGCGCAATGTGTGAAGCTCGGTTGGATCTCTGTGTGGATGCTGGCCCTCCATACAAGTAGCTGTATGTTGGGACACTTCTTCCAGTTTCCAGAAAGGCAGCTGGGGATGAAGACGAAGTGGCTCAAACGCGAGCCATTTGTTCAGTGGCGAGGAAGATAGTCTTGGATTTAGTTCATTTTGTAGCAGGCTAAATTGAAGCATTGAAAGCTGCAAAAACTTTCTGTCAGCTTTTAATTGCAAGCTGCAGTCTGGAGGCTGTGCAGATCCTCTCCCAGATGGCTGTTCTTGTAACCAGCCACCAGCTCAGGAGAAAAACTCTCCACCCACGCTCATGGCTTCCTGCAGCAGCAGACCTGACGGTGCCAGTCCGCGCACACAGGCACGCACACACAAACGCGCCGTCAGTAGACCTCATTGATTTCGGCTGATATCAGCATATTGCAGATGTATGGCTGTGTGCATTTGTCGACCAATATGTAACAAGAAAGCAATATAGGAACAGGCCTGATTTACAATCCTTCCATAGTTTGTCCACCAGGGAGCACTGACAAGTTGATTTATACAATTAAAACAATGTCCCGTCTATGTCTCATATTTGCCAAACTACAAATCAAGGAATCCATATAATTATTCCTATATAATTAGCTTTATATTGAATAATTAAACTGATTGCCTTTACTGATATCTTTAATAGTCAGAGCTGTATATTTCTAATTTTTTTATATTATAACAGCGCTGTTAATATGATTTCTAGTACATATCAAATATGATTAAACAAGCAGAACGTTTTGCAGCTAATTTAATCATAGATCAGGCTGTGTTGTTTAACAATAACTAATATAACTAACACGCTGTACGCTGTAGTGCAACTGACTCATGCTTTGCTGTTGTGGGAGTGATGGTTGACACAGAGCCAGGAATGAAGAGCCCAAATTAAATTTCATCGAGGACACCCAGAAGACCCGGGGCGGCCCCGCTGAGCGTGGAGAGCAGAGCATAAACCTTCCAGTACCCTCCATAAAACACACATTTCCACGCACACAGGCAAAATAGGATGCGAAATGCTTTCATATAAAGCAGACAAGTAATGCTCCTCTGTGTTTTGCCTGTTTCACCACTATTTGATATTTTTCCCCTTTATTATCTAATCCTCCCCCTTGCACCAACCGTGATCCTCGTTCTTATGTTATTTGTCATTTTTATAGAAGGTATCAGCCGATTCGCCAGCTCGTTAATGCTGATATTTTATCTTGCTATTTGATACAGATGTCTCAAACTGCGGCCAATTAAATAGCCAATTAGTGGATTCATTAGAGATACGGTCTCTTTCTCTGCACACGGATTATCCAGCATCTCTGTAGAAGTAAACTTCCTGTTCAGTCTTGTTTCACAATGTACCTGATAACAGTCAAATCGCGTGGTGAAACTCGCGGCCGGTTGTCTCATTGTCAGCGGAACATTTTTTGTTTTCTTCCAAGGACGTCTGGATTTGCGCTGATAAGGTTGAGCTGTTAAAAAAAGAAAAAAGAAACAACTGCTCGCTGAAGCCGTAAAGCCTCTTAAATGTGAAGCGCTCATAATTTGCCACTCTGGAAATATTAATACTGTAACGCATCACATCAATATCATGGTGTAGGCTAGAGGAGTGATGAATGCGTTTAAGGATGTCATTATGAGAAGGCAGGAAAGGTGGATGGAGGGTGACGCACAAGGACAGATTTAAGACGTACAGCATGGAGCAGCGAGTGTGACGTGAAGGCGCACAAACAGTGATGCAAAAAAGTGTTAGTCTGGATTTGAGACCTTGTATTTTCCCTCCTGCTGTGTAGTTAAAATTTCCCTCGTCATAGCGGCGGTTTGATGTAGTGGCCTTCTCCTGAATGTGATGGCTGCCAGAGTGTAGGGCAGAATGCTAAGATCCAGAGTACCACAAATTAACAGCTGAAAAGAGGGAGTGACAGAGTGCAGCCGTGACGGTGATGGAGCCCAAGTGCAGTACTGCGTAGCCGATATTCGATCGATATGTCACACAGTCCTGTCCAGATTCCCGTTGAAAGGGCCGGCCTACTCCCTTTGGATCTCCTTCAGACCCGACTGAGTCTTTATGTCCTTCAGTGCTGGATGCTAATACGTCTACTGAGCCTAAGGCCCGTGCGCTCTATCTAACAGCATTAAAAGCTGCTTAGGATGCCACAGCACACTGCATTTTCCTCCACTGAAGCTGATTTGGACTCGAGTGTTTTTAGTTCTTAGCGCAACAAAATCTACGTAATTAATAAACCAATGCACATTTGGGATTTTGCGTGGGATTTGTGACAAACATGGGTCATTAAATCCTCTGCAAAGAACTTTTTCACACACACACACACACACTGTAGAAAACACAATGACAGCTCTATCTGGGCAAATACCCCATCCTAGTCCTTTCTAGGAGTTTCTGAAGGATGAAGACTGCCCTCGTTCTCGTCACAGAATTGGGTGGTCATCAGAGACACAGGATTGATGGATAGACCTTGAGAGGGCATCTTCACAGAACTGCTGAGGTAGTACAGCAACATGATTAATGTAAAGTCCCGTCTATATTTAGTAGCCTGTGCAACAATGGCGGACTCTTTTCTATCAGGACGTACACATTCATTTATCTATACACTATGGTTTATGGTTTATTGGTCTTTGTTTCTGTTTATATTTGTTTAAAAGCTGCGGATTGAGTGTACTAAAAATTTAAAATATACCCTTTGCCATGAAAACTTTATGTAGTTTAGCAGTTAGTTTTCCAGTTACTGAAAGGGGCTCTGGTGCATAATCAGCCGCTCATCTGTACCCCCCTCCCCTTTTCGCTTTCTATTAAAATTTCAACATTGCAATCGTGTAACATTGTTCTTTTTTTTTTAATCTAGCAGCTGCCGTTTGCTCACAGAATAGTTCATGCGGCTGAGAAATTGTAATAACCAAAGAACAAGTCACCCTTATGTGGTTTACACAGCCAGCAATGACAAGTAACATTCAAACATCTTTCTTCTTCTTTGCTGCGTGCCGTCGCCGCAGCTCTGAGATAAATGAGAGAAATAGTTGACGGGAATTTCCCTTCTGAGGGAGCAGATTAAAGAGACAGCGCTGCGACTCTCTCATGGCCTTACATTGTAGAATTTTAAAAACCCTACATCCCAACGTGACTCCGCTGTCTGTTTTGGATTCCTCGTGGACTGATCACATCTAAAGTTAATGTTACTCTGCGGCGCCGGCTCGTCACTAATGAAGAAACTCACCCACACAGTGACGAACGACGGCTGACACATATTCAACAACCAGCTTGGAAGACGCCACAGAATACAAAAGGGTTTCGGGACATCACTGCCGCTCAGTTTGGCTGACTCATTGATGCTGTGTCTGACTTGGGTCATTTATCATGAAGAACAGCAGTCAGGGCTGTGGGGTTTCTGATCACATAAAACTGAGTTATAGCACCCCAATAACATTGGATTACTGTGGTGTGGGCTAGTGTACAGTCAACAGCACCTCTGAGAGGTATTAAGGGGAGGAGGGAAGATACAAAACCTAGATGTTGTTAGGGACGACAAGAGAGAGAGAAATAGAAGCAAATACTGAAGTTGGACAAAGTGTTTGAAAGAACAGGTTAGCAGAAACTCTGACACTGAGGCTTAAAGTATAGCAGCCCAAACCAAAGGCAATATTAAGGGTATTGTGAGTGTGTGTCTATGTGAGTGAAAGTCCCAGTAAGGTTGTTCAGGGTCACCACTGATGTTCCTGCCTCCAGCCGATGATCAAAGGAGAGCAAAACTCTACAAACACATTTTGAGCTTCTTCTTCTGATTTTATGTGCTGCCATTACTCCATTTCTGCACAGCCAGGGATGGATATTGAGCTATAGTGCTCAGTTACCCGGGTGCAGACCTGAGGTCCGGTATTTTGACTGCTATTGCAGGCAATAGTGAGATTCGAAGGTGGATTTCCTAAACGAAAGCAGCAAAAAGTTTTTGCTTTTGTCATTTGTCTTGGTGCAGATCACTCTGGTGACTCACAGTCTCTGTGAACGCGTCAGACAGATTACCTAAACGATACTCAAGTGTCCGTGAATGAGGCAATCTGGACAGCCCTGCCTATCCATTACCGTTAGCGTCATGATTAGCTCGCAGCCATTTACTCAGCGAATCCATCCATGCTTTTTCTCGGCCCTCTTAACTCCCTCTCTCCCCTTGCACTTCTGTCGAGCTCTTCTTCCATTTTGTCAGCGTCTGCGTTTTCTAAGACAGGCTCTTATCTTCTTAATTTTTTTCCGGACTTTCCCTTATCTGCAGCGTGGCTCGTCCCTGGGGGGACAGATATGTCCTGTGTGGCCATGCTGAGGTTTAATGAGACCGGTACTTCTTCCTCAGCCAGCCTCTCACGCAGAGACACCGGTTTCATCTCTCCTCGAGTAATTCTCTCCGTCTCGGCGTGGGACAGATTGTGTACGTGTCCCGTCAAAATAAGGTCGGGGCCAAAAGGTCACAGTTGTCTTGGCTTCACTGTCAGATGTTCCTAAATATAAACCTGGAGCTCCTATAGTCTGTTCGAACTGAGTAATCCTCTTGGATGAAGGTGAAATGTCTTTAAGGACCATGCAGAAGTGACAAAATCACTAGTGGAGTTAGAAGGACAGGTGACATCATAACTCTTGGTTAGGGCTAGAAATATCTGAGTAGAGAAAATCAGAGCAGATCAAATTCATATTGATAAGTGCATTTTTCCTCTGGCATAAAAGGACACTTCTCTCTACATCGTTGCTGCCTGCATAATGTATTGCCATGGTAGAGCTTTCGAGGGAGGTTTCACCTATTCGCTCATACATTACAAATGGTACAGCACCATCTAGGACGAAGTCACTCCGAGGCAGCAAGGAAATGTAACAGGAGAAAGTGTCAAGCAGAACCAAAATGGTGGGGAAGAAGACAATTGGAGAGAGATGGATAGAAATGGAAAGATGCAGGGCCGCGATAAGCGATGCTGAGAGGGAGCGAGCGCGAGCGGCAACGCGGCTGGGACAGGAGGCGGGAGAATGGAAGGCGGAGGGATGGAAGAAAGGGCGGGGAACTGAACAAACACGGAATGATTGAATGAACGCGGTAGGGAGAGGCGGAGACGGAGCCTGTTTTCCAGATGCCTACCTCGAAAGATAAAGGGAAAGAAGGAGCCGCGCTCCTCTCCGGGGAAATGCTCGGAGGAAGGAGAAGAGGAAGTGAGGAACGGGAAGAGGGGGCAAACGGAGGGCAAATGGAGAGTTCTCCAGCAATACAAGCCTTCAAGAGACGGACAGGATGTTAAGCAGCGGGAAAGAGACGGACAATATATCGTGCCCTTTGTTCCATAACCAATTATGGCCTGTAATGACCAAATCATTTATTTGCTGATAGAGCGTAATTGCACGTCAGAGGGTTTGACTAGTGGTAACTGAGCTAATAAATCTCACATGATTTACCGCAACCACACAAGCATGCAGAGACACAGCCACACAAACACACAGGCACTCTCACTGTGGATCTTTTAGTGTACGCAAAAAGAAGGGAGTGTTATCCCCCCCCCCCCTCTACTGGAACATTAAGTGAACCTGCAGAGATGCTAATGCAATTACGGCACGCTTGCTCTGTACACAAATCAGAATAATTAAAAGGTCAAAGAGGACACAGTAAGCCATTAATATCTCATCTGTATGTATTTGTAAGCTCTAAATTGCCTGGTGGATAGATGGTTGTTTTTCAGAGGCAGAGGATACCCTGTTATGTTGCTTGTTTTCTTGTCCTTGTGGGGCATTAGCTCACGGCGTTAGCATAACAACATGCTTTTTTTTTCTCTGTCACTTAGCCACACACAGTAGATCCAAACAAGGTAACATGCGAGTAGCAACCCTCCAGTGCCACACCACAGCATCCTGTAAACATGCACAGCTGATACGCCACAAATGGTTAAATGTACGTGCATCTTTGTGTGGGAACTCGGCGGGGAGGGAATCTGCGTGTTCAGCAGTTGTCAAGGCCCCATGTGGCCATTGTTAACCTTGCACCGCTCAGCAGGTGTAGCTCTGCATAGGGTAAGATATATCCATGGGTGTCATGCTCTGCTCTTCAACGCAGTGATCGTTGTAGGTGGGCCTTTGTTCCGCTCATGACAGGCTTCTTTAATGACAGAGTGGAAGCGGCGCGTTGTGGTCGACCCAAATAGATCCAAAAAACGAAGACTTTGCCGATGTGTGATCTTGCGATGTGCATTTTAATGTCATGCAGCGCGTGCTTTGATGCTTGAGATGAAGACCTTAAAAGTTTGATAATTTGTACAGTGTATCTAACAGGGCTTTTGCTATTGCACTGACAAACTCAAAGGACACAAAACTATAAAGAGAACAAATCTGAGCATATATAAATTTAAATCATTTTAAATATATTCCATCTTTTATGACTGAATGCACTCAACACAGTTTGGTGTATCTTTGCAAGGTATTTTAAACAGTGTTTGTGTATTTACAAGAAAACTTCACACCTTTCAAGCTCAAATTACACATTTAATTGAATTAGTATTAGTATTTTTTTCTCTGATTGTTTTATCTTAATTATTCCAAACAGTTTAACTAACCTGCTAATTAGTTAATGAGATATTTTGTCTGGTGAATATAACAACAGCATTGCACATGTCCTTGATTTTGCATGCATTTGCTGCTCTTTCTTTCTATATATATTTTCCACTCCTAACTTGTAAAAATGTATGAAACATATTTTTTTTAAGAAGTCACTAGAAACTGCCCGTACTCTCAAAGCAGAGCATCTGTCGCAGCACAGATTCTTTCCCTGTGATGTTAGAGGGCTGCTTTTTTCCGATGGCCTCTCAGGTGCAGGCTAAACTGAATCTAACGTGTTAATTAAACATCATTGCTATCTCAGAGGGGCAGACAGCAAAGACTACGCCTTCATTCACCTCTGATTTGAACCACGGTTGTTGGTCAGTGTTATTTCTGAGCTTTGACTCTGACCCAAGCCCAGGCCCACTGGTGTTAATTACCGCCCCACTCTTAACACGTCCCCAGCCTCTGATTGGCTATCTTTATCTTGAGCGCGGAAGCGCCCAGGGGGCTGTGTGTGTGTATGTACACCGCTTTGATGGGGCTCTTTTTATTAGAGCAGGTCAAGATACAGAGATCTTCACTGCCGCTGTGAGCTGCGTGCTGTGCGGTGGGTGTGAGCTCTGCCGGTGTAGCTTTCGGTGATGGATGAAATTAAATGTAAAGACTCTTTCTCGTGTTATGCAGAGAGCGGGGAGGAGGGAGGTCGGGACGGAAAAGTGGAGGCAGATGGAGGTGAAAGGGGGGGGAGGGGGAGGATGATGAGCGAGGGACGGGGGGAAGCAGGCAGGGAGCGGAGGTGTTGCCGGGGTGACAGAAGAGAAGGACGAAGTAGGACGTGCCAGTGGAGCGACTGTAATCTGGGTCTCTGGCTGCATGACAGGACAGACACACACACACAAACACACAGGCGTCCATGCTCATGCTCTATGGCCTCCACCATACAACCGGTCTACGCAAGTCCGCAGTCAGTGACTGGCAGGAGGTGGCTTTTCTGGAAGGTGTCTTAAGGCCCGGTGCAAGTCATGTTTTCTCGTCCTGCCCTGCTAGCTTGGCACGGCCACTCAGATGGACATAATTAGGAATATGGAGAGAGAGAGAGAGAGAGAGAGAGAGAGAGAGAGAGAGAGAGAGAGGGGGAAAGTACAGCAAGCAAGATGGACAGGCAGGGACATACAATCAGACACAGAGAAAAGAGACAGTGTTCAGATCTGGCAACCTTACTTCTCTCTCTCTCTTTCTTGCTTTCTTGTGTGTTTGGTCTCTCACTCTTTGCGTTTCTTCCCATACTCCTCCTCTCTCCCACCTCTTTTGTAATCCCTTTGTTCCTGCCTCCCTTCCCTCTCTTTGATTACTTCTTTTACGCAATATTCTGCCTAAGCCAGTGTCCCAGTGAGGCGGCGACGTCAGGGAGTGAAGGAGTCAGGGAATGAGGAGATGGGTGAAGGGATGGAGTGACCTAGACGAGAAAGGAGAGTGAGGGACAGAGGTCTAGGAGGAGCTCGGATGGAGGATGCTGGGAAACCCTCAGGTGGGCGTTTGGAGTGGTCCCCTCACCCCTCTCCTCCGTTTGTGCGTCCCGCTCCCGTTTTGGTTTTGTCTGTTTCCCATCTCCTTTTCCGGTCTCACTTTGTTTTTTAGGGCTTCCTTTTAACTTGGCGGATTTGCTTGGATGCTCGTGGCGTTTAATCTTGATAACTTGCCGCACCGAGGGACTCTCTGGATGCGTGTGACAGCGCGTTTGTGTATCTGTGCGATTGTGGTTGTTGTCATGAGAGTCACGTAGCTCTGCTGTCTGCCTCTGCCTGCCTCCTGTATGTTCAAAGGCTGTGGAGCTCGGTGGCTCCTCTAGGACTCAAGCTGTTGCTGCCGCCGCCGCCGCCGCCTCAGCCTTGACAAGCGTCTTCACGAACTCTGCCTTGGCTTCCTATACACCCTTTGGGAGTTTTTAAGTCATTTGTCACCAGTCACATTTAGTTCATTTGATTTGTATTGTTGCTTCTCGTGCTACCACGCTGATTCCTATTAAAATTTCTTTAGGAGGGAGTAAACTTTTTTTTGTTGAGCTGGTTTGAATTTACTGTATGTGTGATTGCTCTTTCTCCTGCGTCCCTAATATATTGAACAAATCTGTTTCCAAGGAGATGTCGCCATGCCAAAATAAAAGCTCTCAGTCAGTCAGCATTGTCGTTTTCATGTCCCTGTCCCCCTCCTGTCTGCTCATATTCTGTGATGGTCTGGGGAAGCTAGTTGGACGATGTTAGAAGGACAGCTGGACCAGCTTGACTGCATATTCTTCATCATTATACCACACTAATGATCTCAGTTACACCACCACAAAGCTCTCTGAGCGACAAGGACACCGACTAGTGACTATGGTCTCTCTCTAGGTGTCCCTTCAGGAAAACTTTGGCTCAAGCAGACTGCGGTGAGATGCTAATACACCACCGACACCCTCTGACAAGGCGAAATGACTGGAAAGAGTGCATGTATGGGAGTTTTTGTGTGTGTGTTTGTGTCTGTGTTTGAGTTCTCATTAGCCCATGGGGTTTTTAGTCAATAGAGGCCAACAACTCTCCACCCCTCTTTTGTCTTTTACTTCACAGCACACTGCATCACAAATTAGGATGTGTACATACATACGTGTGTATGCAGTGTGCCTGTGCAGTTGATTTACTGCTTGGCCTTCTCTTGCTCTCTTACATTGTTGCGTCTTGAGGATCCCCCGTTAATTAGACAACCCCCAGAGTTTAAACCATTATTTATTCATCATGCCCTCAGTTCGATCTCATCACTGAATGGTGTGTTGATGTGCGTCCGTGCCCGTTTTTTGTGTGTGCAATTAGTGTTTAGGGTTCACACACACACACACACACAAGGTGTATACTTTCAGCTAAGCCGACGCTTCAGAGATTAAAACAAGGCAAACTCTCCCTGCACAAGTGACTTTCCTCTTCCTCCTCCTCTAAAAACACCTACTCTCTGTCATCTTTTTAAATGAGTTTAAAGGATTCGAGACAGCTGGAGAATAGGCAGTAGGAGATCAAAAAGGCCTGCAGACATTCGGGATTTCTCACATCATCTGTGGAGCAAACATGTGTGCCGTGTGCATCGTAGACAAAACATGCGTGCACAAGTGACTTATCGTGCTCACCTGCTCAAACGCAAATTGGAATTCTTTATTGAACAGTTCTTTTTAGCTGTCTGTTTCCAGATATATTTGCAGCTGATTGATTAGTAGTTTTATTCTTTGAGATGCCTTCTGGTTGCTTGTGCTTTGCCTGGCCAACATAAAAGATACTCAGGTAAGAGTAATATAAAACTGAGAAAAGCAGAATTCCTCACAAGAGCAGGAATCAATGAATGTGTAGCGCTTCTCCTTGATCAAGGTCTTAAATAATCAATGACGTTGCAGATTTCAGCGCTGCATCCTCACCACATATCATGAGCCTAAATATCTGTGCCCTCGAGTTTACATTTGAATGGTTTAAAATACGCAGCTTCTCTTAGCCGTGCTTTTCTCTGGAAACTCTTGAACTACTCTATTTGCCACCACAGCTGAGAGCGAAGGACAAATGTAAGAATAAATTTGATTGTGGAGAGACGGGAGAGCGGAGATGAGGAAGAGCTGTGCCGGTGTTTCTGAGAGCCCCATCCTAACCTCGAAGTGACATTTGTCTTTGATGTATTTCCTTTTTCACTTACATCAGCTCGGCATGAGCAGTAGACCTCCGGCATTAGATCTCTGCAGGGATGTGTTATCACCCAAAGCGTTCAGATTATATTTAGAATGCAGCGTTCATTAAAATTTTCTTGAAAATATCTGTGAGAAAATGGTCAGAGCTGAAGTGCCATGATATGATATTAATGAAAAACATCTGCTCCTTACAGTTGCATTTGTGTATTGCTCAAAGTAAAGGCCAGTATGTTAGCTTGAGCCTTTAACTTGATGTTTCTCCACTTTCCAGGAAGATTTGAACCCATGAACCCTTAAAATTAAGGATATTTTTTTTCAGTAAGCTAAACATTACATATCCAGTTTCTGAGACTCTTCAAAGCTGGAACAATGTCACAAGGAGTAGGGAATTATAAGAATTTAGATTGTTTGTTTGGCTTAGACCTTTGCTTCAGAATATAATCCGATATGATAGCCTCAATTATGAAAACTTTAATCCTTTTTGCAGCAACTTACAGCAAATCTTACAAATCCCCAGATGTTCTTGAACTTACAAAACCCTCCACATTTGAAAATACAATATTTTAGTGCTTTACTTCCTTTCAGTCAACAGTTGCTTTCGCCTCCGCAGGTCAGTATAGCACTGATAACACAGGATGAAAGTCACCAAGTCTTTCTAATGAACAACTTACCTCTCAGCACCATGTCAGTTCCTCTTGTTGGGTTGTTAGAAATAGGCTATTGTGAACGTGAAATGGACAGGAGCTAAAGGCAGCATTTAATTTCCCTTGTTTTCTAATTCTAGACCAGTTGGACTGAAATACAGGTGTGAAAGGGACCTGCAATAACAGATAATTATTTTGTGGGCCGCTTGGCTGCGGCAGAAACGAGTAGAAAAAACAAAACTGACGGACCTTTCAGGTTACAAATAGTTGCTTATTTACATGTCCAAGAGTTACCAAGCCACATTATTATTTTGTTAAAGTTGTCTTTGTAGCCTCCTGGTGAATACAAGTCCAATAATCACTCTGTTGTTGTCGTTTCTTACTTGTTAGTTACTAAATGTTTCCAGGAAGTTGGTAATTCTAACTATATGGTGTTGTGAAGGTGGGGTTCAGTGGACATATTTATTCTATGAAAAAGTCTGCTTGGGTTACCTGGTTATTTGTGTGTGGATAACTTCAGATCACGACTGAACCATGTCTCTGAGCCTACTTCATTCATCCCCTGGGTCCAGCTACAGCTTTAAGACCTGATGATCACCTGAAGTGGAGCAGTGGCAAAGGTAGTGAGAGTAGCAGTTGGTCACATATAGGTTTTTTCATGGATCTGTGGGGGGGGGGATCAGGAAGATTGGATTTGTGTCGCTCGAAATAGCATGTGGCGGGGGCTGGTGGTGGCGGGGGCAGTGACATGCGAGCCGTGCCGTAGCTAGAGGCGCCATCTACAGATGGAGAAAAGCGAGCGTTTGTACACATCTGCTCCAAGTGGCCGGAGGGTGAGAGGAGCAGTACGACAGAAACCAAAGTATAACCAACTGGAGATGAGACCGCTGAGATTTTTTACTTCCAATTAAGTGCAGTGTTGCATTTTTTTGGGGGACGGTAGGGAAGGCATGCATATGTAAGAGAGACAAAGAAGTTGGAGAACATGCCGTGAGTGACTGGGAAGCTTTTAAGAAGGAACTGGAAATATCTCAAAAGTATCTAGTGAAGCATGAAGAGCTCCACAGTTAGAAGCTGGAGGAAATGGGGCCAGAAAGAAGCAAGGATGGCATGACTGAATAGAGGAAGTTTGTGCTTTTGAAAAACTGCAGTGAAAATCCATCGTGTTAGAGAGAAAAGTGGCTTCCACAGCATCAAAGAAATCAAGGCCATTTTATGTGAGTGCATATGAGCCACACACTCTGGAATTTGAATTATTGACCGGATTACATTTTGGTAAAATATCCTGATTTGTTAAGCTCAGTGGCTGATGAAATCTACGGCTGAGTCCTTCATTCATGATCTCACAGTCGCCATCTCTTTGCCTGCTTCCAAGAAAT
This sequence comes from Planiliza haematocheilus, assembly GCA_005024645.1. Taxonomy (NCBI): domain Eukaryota; kingdom Metazoa; phylum Chordata; class Actinopteri; order Mugiliformes; family Mugilidae; genus Planiliza; species Planiliza haematocheilus. Next base: position 2,078,003 of record SRSE01000764.1, read on the forward strand.
TGAACATGTGACATACACGAACACAAAGGACCTGTTTAGACATGGCTATTTGAGAAATCTGAGCATTTGGACGTGGTTCATCCCACATTCTTTGCGCAGACTGAACTCCGCTTGTTAGCTTGCGTGTGATTCTGTCATTTAAAAGAAAAAGAAAAAAATGACAGCATGTGGTTAATTATCAGTGCCATCGTGTTGGTGTAATTAGCCGAAAAAGGGCGACGAAGGCATCCAGTTACAGTCTGCTTTGTGCAGGTCTCTAAAATACCTAATGTCAGAGAAAAAAACTTAACAGCTTGTTCCAAAATTTGTCTCAGACGCAACAAACGGCGCTGTCCGTGGTTCTGATCCATTAGAGGGCAGCTGTTACAATATTCTACTGACCAAATGACACCGTCCGGGTTTATTTTCATACAGAGGGCAAAACCATGATCAAATCTCGACACTTGGCTTTTAAAATGTCAGCCCTCAATGTGGTATTTTCTGCTGGTTATTTTGTAATTGGATCACTGAGAATAATTCATACAAACGAATAACGGTCTGACACAGTTGTTAATGAGACTGACTGAACATGGTGTCCATGATGTTCCAAAGTGAGAATAGACTTCAACAAAGCCAACACAAAGTCCATCATCCACACTCCGTCATGTTGAAGTAAGAGCTTGAGCTGGGTTTGTGCCTTCAGGTCACATTAAAGGCAGCGTTCATGCAGAAAAACCACTTAGCTCATATATTGCTAAATCATGGCACAGAATCAATATCATTTCCACTTTGTTGTTTTTTTTGCTTCAGGTTTTTTGTCTCCACAGTATAGCACAGCCTCTACTGAGCAAACACAATATCCACATACAGCACTATGGCAATGATTGTCACAGATCCGTATCAAGAATTATGGTTAGATGTGATGCTGAGTGAAATAAAAGCTGTATATATTTGGAGACGTCTTCGTGCTCCTCCCAGCAAACAACCTAGAGGAATTTGATAAGGGATTTGGTTCCAAATTGAGCTTAGATAAAACACTATAGGGCGGGGTGGAGTGAGGATAGAATCAAAGAGGCTGCGGTGGAAGAGATTTTGACGGGATTCGCTCACTGATAAAACAGTGAGCTTGTTTTTGGGAGATCCGTCTGTTTGTCTCTCCGTCCGTCTTCTGGGAGTTCTCTGGTGAGATTAATGTTTCGCCGTCAAATCCTAGACTCCCTCCTGTCAAAGACACGCTCCCAAGCCTATTTATAACCAGACGCCCGCTCACAAACACTAATGAGTCTCTGGGTGACAAATGGTTTTGGAGGACACCTCGCGCACCCCGGCTTCTCCTCCCTGCTCCCTCCTCTCCCATCGCTCATCCGGCCCCAGAGCCTGCTTCTTTCAAAGTTCCATTTTTCCCCCACCTGTCTCTCACGCCGTTTCCCTGTGTTCACACCTCACCCTGGCCCACTTCTCCCCGCTCTTCCTCCACTTTTCAACGCTCACCTTAAACCATAAATCTCTCCCCTCCTCTTCCACCTCTTACCTCCAGCCCGCGTATTCCCATTTTCATCTGCAGCTCTCTAACTTTCATCCGCGTCTAAACTTAGCTTCCCTCCCGCTCTCTCTGTAGCTGCCTTTGTCTCTCTGTCAATCTCCGTTTCGCTCTCTGTCTCTCAGCTAGTTTGTGAGTCAGTGCTAGCGCTTACTGGATTAGCCATGGGCCGCTCTGCCAAGTGCTCCGGGGCTGTGGGGCAGAACATGTAAGAATTGTCAGATTCAAGCTTCATTCAAGAAGAAATGGGAGGGACAGTTTCTAAAAAATTAGGCATTTTTTGATGTCTCTGAAAGAAAAAGCCGCTCCCACTGGAGGTTTGCTTTTGATAGCTAGCCCATATGGAAGTCCAGAGAGGCAGCTTTCCCATGGGTGCAATTGGCAGCATGTGGCCTGGAGATTGGAAGGAAACATTCAGTCTCTTCCCCCTTAGGACTCATCATAAATGTCATTTTAATTTGAGTAAATGTTATTTGGTGCTCTTGAGTTTTGGAGAACCAGGAATTTTTAGCATGGCATTATCAAAGCCCTCCAGCCATAGATCCCATCATGCAATAGGGGTATATGACTAAAAATATGTTAGCAAGGATGTTGTGGGAGAGATGGTACATTAACGGTGAATTATTTATGAATTACGAAATCAAGAGCTACATCAAACCTTTCTTGCTGATGGACTGAGTTAAAGGTATAGGAACGGTGGTGGCTTTTTCTCATTTCCTCCTTAGATGTCCAAAACAAGAGCAACAGTTTAAGTTGTGCTCTTTCTTTTGGTCTGATCGATTTTGATTTTGCTGCAGTCGTGAAGTGTTTTGAAGTGGTGGCAGCAACATTAGCTAATCCTCGTCCTGCTGCAGTGAGCCATTTGGGAGCGAGCTCAGACATCGAGGTCAGTCTGGACGGAGGCCGAGAACTTTCTCCAACTTCCACCGAGTAAAACAAAAACAACAGTTTTTGATACACGCAGAGTGTAGCTTTCGTTTTTCATCTCAACATATCTGTTTTCATTTTAGCAGGTCAAAAGCTGACCCGCAGTTCGCACCTCTGCTCTGTGGGTGGAACGGCGTTGCATGTCTGCTCGGCTGTTGTTTATCACACGGGCTTGTCGGGGGGTTGTCTTTGTTGTTTTTGTTGCTGCAGCGGGCGCTGTGTTGTGTCGGCAGTGACAGCTTGTTAACGTCTAACTCGTCATCTCCTCCTCTTTTTTCGTGCCAACTGGCTGCTCTTCCCCACTCCCCTGCTCACCTGCAGTACATCACAACAGAACCCCACGCATCCATCTGCACGGCCCGCCCCGCCCCGCCCCTTCATCCCTCTGCACGCCAGCCCCGATGAGACGTCCTGAAACGCATGCAGCGCGTGATGGATGAGGAAAGAGGCATGACAGGGAGTAGAAGAAAGATTCTTTAGTCATGCTGAGAATGAGCAAATACTCTTGATAAATGCAGCTGCACAAAGATCCGTGGACGTGCGATGAATGAATGAATAAGCAGACACACATGATGGTGCATACATTGCAGCGCTGATGGAGGACAAAGTGCATAAATGAGCAATATTCACAAATGAATTTTTCATTTATTTGCGTGAGTTTTGGTCAAGGTAACTCATAAAGTATTTAAAAAGCACTCCAGTGGCATGAAATAACGGTGCACAATGCAGACAGTGCCGGGCGTCTGCACAATGCAGACAGTGCCGTGGGTAAAAACTGAACAAAACCAACACCGCGGCTTCAGAATTATTTATCGGAGGAAACGTCTTCCCGGTGCCCTGTAAGCAAGCTGCTCTGATGCTGCGTGGATCCTCGGAGCGACAAATCACTTGAAACACTTGACTTGAAATCGAGCCAAACCTTTTGATGCTTTTTCTCAAGGATAAAAAAAACAAAACGACAATTGTAAAACTGTAAAACTGTTGCGTCGTCCGTCTACAAAGGGAAACCTGTCAAGTTATTTTCATGGGATCATATAATAAAAAGTAACCGTACCTAGCAAATCTGTTCTCCTCAACCAGACCAGGATACCTGTCTCTTTCCATAGGTAGCGAACAACGATCACCATATTTGTAAGTGTTGATGATGATCAATGCTCTAATTTAGGTTTCCCACAGTAGACCACAGACTTGAGTAAAAGGTAGAGTTGGTCAGGATTTTTTTTCACACTTTTCTTTGTGACTGAGGTGTACAGTCAGTCAGGCAGCGGAGGGTGGCAGCAGATGTGAAACAGAAGGTGGGCCTGCAGTTTTATACTGTTTTACTGGAGCTCATCTGCAGCTCACGTCCCAATAGCCTCTAGGGATTGGTGAAACAAGCAATTACTCTAACAACCCACTAGGGACTGCTGTGTGCCGTTCGTCTCCACACTCAAACTGGCATCTCAACAGGCATGACAAAACCCCCCGAAACAGGCTCAAACGTTAGATATGTGAATCCCTCTCTGATCTGTGAAACAGTTTAAACTTCAATTACACATGTTGTCTTTGTATTTGACACTGTTTCAGAATTATTATTTTCTGATTCTACTATGCTCACAGATCTAGGATTTCTTTTTTATTTAATGTTAATACAAAAGGAAATTAGCCGGAAATGTGATTTGAAGGTAAAAGAGGGGATTTTTAACTCCTGAGTCCAATGAAGTAAAACCCATTTCCTGCTAAGAGGCGGTTGTAAAATCCACCCCCCCATTCCACTGATTTTTCTGTTTGTCTTGTCTCTGATTCCGGTTGAGAGAGAGCAGCTTGCACCGTGACACATCACGATCTGAATCATAACACAGATCCGTGTGCTGTGTTGTCTCGACAACTTGTAATCTCCGCCGCCCCGCTCGTGCCACATCTGTCACGGGGCTTTGTCTCTCACCATAACGCCCGTGCAATCTCTCACTGTAGCCTTGTTGGACAAATATGCGTGCGCGCGTGTTTGTGTGTGGTGGCTAGCGGACCATGGGCAGCTTTGTGGAACAGCTGACCAGTTGCCAAGGCAACCAATCTGCAGTGACAGCTGCTGTCATACTTGTTGAAGCTAATGGCTGGTTGTTTTGATTGATTGATTTTATTTATTTTTTCAGTTTCATGGAGATAGTTTCTTCTGCCTCGTGATAAAAAAAGAAAAGAAAACATTGTGGAAGTAGAATTACAATTAAACTATAGGGATAATTCTTGTTGAAGAGGAAACACCTGTTGTTCTCAAGATTTGGACTAATTGTACACAGCAGTGACTAAGTGACTCCTCTAAGAGGGTGGCAAAAATCTAATATTTTGTGTCTAGCTCTTGGAGCTTGTTCAGAGGCTGATGCCATCTGTTGTTTCATATTTGACCTTGCTTTCAGTGCTGCCACTGGCTCTATATAGTTTTAAGCGCTAATCACATAGTGCCCGGCTACTTCTTCTTCTTCTCCTCGTCGCACCTGTTACTCACACACTAGCTGCCTCTTTGCACTGGGCCTTTACAAAGGCGTTCCTCTGCAAGTACTGTGCATCTGGGTGCTTTAAAAGGCAAACATCAAGTATAGTACCTAATATCAAATCAAACACAGTGACATTTGAAAATGTTAATGTCGCTGAGTGAATTGCAGCCAGATGCGATGCCAGGCGTGTTTTTGTCTCGGCAACAGATGAACTCTAATCTAATTTTTCCATTTTCCCTGCTCTCATTTGCTGAATACGTCCTGCCTTTAACATTCCCAGCCGTCTTTGGGCACCTCTCCATCGCTCCTGCTTGCATCTGTTCTGGTAAATCATTTAATCAGCCCATGTAAGTGATGAATGAATTCCGATATGTGGCGTAATTCACCATTTTGATTGATAACCCGTGGCCGGAGCCTAACTAATCTGACAACAGATGTGTTCCTGTGGGTGATTGCTTGTTAGGTTAGCCTGTCTGGAGTGGGAATGGCAGCATGCTAATACTACTAGAGGCTTGACAGCTCTGCTGGGAGTGGTAGCAGCAAGCCACATGTCAGATCCAGCTCAGTAATCCTTATAAAAGAAGTAACCTTAGCAGAGCTGCTGCACCAGCAGTTGAGATCCCTTTATTTAATGACAAGATTTAGTGCAAATTAAACATCATTACATGATCATTAGGAAACCTTAGTCTCGCAATCTTAGCAGCGCAAATTGGGTATCGGCTTTCACTCCACTGAAATGATATTATAATAATAATAATCTTGTTAAGGGCATTATTTTGGTGCTTAAATTTTTAATTAGATACAAGAGCAATGACAAAATACAGTAGATGCTATTTGCAATTACCTTGCTTTTCTCCTGGAGTGCTGTGTACGTCCCCGTAGCGGGGGAACCTGTCATTTAACCAGAGGGTTAATTCAATAGCAAAACTAAATAATAGTCTAAGTTGCGTAAGGTATTTAGTGTTGGCAGTCCGCCTCTAGACATTACTGTCACCGTTGTTTTCGCTTGCAGATCTGACAAGCTTACAGTTGGGGGATGTATTCTGCTTTTCTAACACGGCATCATAACATAATTTGTTTTATCTCCGTCACCTGCTCTGTCACTTTGTTCCTCGGCTCTTGACTCTCTGGTAATCTATGTTGTCTCATCACTGCAAAAAAAAAGACTCAACACTTGCATCCTGTCTGAGCATCTTGATTTCTCGTGCTCCGTGTCTTTTATTCGCTACACTTTCATTGCGTACCTGCTGGTTTTACCCACAGGAGCAGTTTAGAACTTGCAAGTTGGTTCCTTTAAAAAAAAAAAATCCTTTCTTTATGAATCACACTCCTCCATTTGATTTCACACGTCTCGTTTCTTCCAGAGAGTGTTAACATAACTGCAGAAAGATTTTTTGCAATCAGCCAGATGCTGTCAGCAGGTTTGCCTCTGGAGGACGGAAACAGGTCCTCTGGCCTGCTCGGAGAAAACTTAATAAACCTCAACCTGTCAATGCTGTGCTCTGACAAGTAATTCTCTGCTTCTAAGAATGCAGACCTTGCTCCGGAATTGGTGTTTATAATTTAAAACAGATATTTTTGCTATTATTTGTTTGACAAAATGTTTGCAGTACATCCATAGAGGCTTCTTTGCCTCAAGCTGCTAGCCTCAAGCAGGGACGGTCAGGGCTTGAGGTCCTGCTTTACAACTCCTCGTCCTCCTTTCATGTTTGCATTTGTAGTCCTCAGACATCTGATATTTGCCTGTGAATAAAAACATTGATAGGTGATATTTGCTGATTACAGAGAGAAGCTCTCCAGAGCTCTCCAAGTTCTTGGCCCAAGGTGTTAGAAAAGAAATAATATATACGCTTACAAGACACAAGGAGAAAGTGCAGACCATTAGAGTGTGTCATAAAAAAACATGGCAAACTAAAATGTCTTTGTGGAGCTGAGTGGCAATACTAATCGCTGTTATCTATCAACACAGATGAGCCTTTTTAATTACTTTGTCCTCTCACCATTGTTTTATATACGAACACAAAAGGACACATGTAAGCACGACTGACAAAGCAATTGCTCATCTCATGAATACGTGTATGCTCTGTGTATCAGCTCAGATAGAGGAGGCTTTTTAAAATTTCTTTTTTATTTCCTCAGGCTTTTTTTTTTTTTTTTTTGCTGCTTAAGCCACTTGACCAGATTTCACCCCGTCAGTCATATTTTAGTTAGTGGGTGCTCTGCGGCATCTGGGTGTCTGTGTGTGTGCATGCGTGCATGTGCTCTGCTGTTAATAAAACAGGGCCTGTGGGACAGATAATGACCTATTAGACCTGAGTGATTTCGCATATACACAGTCCTTGGCAGCTGTCGCAGGGGTTCCTCTATTAACATTGACCTCTACCAGCGTCTGTGCCTGCCTTTTTCTTTTTTTTTTCTTTTTTTTAGCTGTGGCTCCCCCTGTCTTTCGAGCCAGGCGGTGCACCACACATATGTTGGATGCGGTTGGTGTGCGTACCTCTCCTTTCAGGTGGCGTCGTTGTGGTCCACGTGAGTTCTGAGGCCATTAACGTGGGAGCAAGATAAAAGAACAGCTGACAGATTCTGATTGGACGAGCGTTTTCATCCACCTGCCTCAGCTGGAGTTGGCCTGTTTGCATGATAAACAGTCAAGCCCTCAGGAAAGTCTGGCTTTGCCATCCTCTCTGGTCCCTGGTTATCCTGAAATCTCTTTGCTTCTTCATTGACTGTTAATGTTACTCAGTGTGTTTATTGGGTGACTGTATATGGAAGCGCCTGTGGAGAAGCTCCTTGTTTTAGTTGACAGAAATTTAGTATAGAACATGCTCTGTCATGGTTGTTAGAATTTAGTGTGTTCATATTGTGAAGACTGGAAAATCCAGCTGAAATGTACCACAGGTGAGTGACGCTGTTCCCCGACTGCAAAATCTGTCTTTCATGCTTTGTTTTGCTGCTTCTTTCTTCGCTCGGCCCAGTGGCTCAGCGGTGCGCGGCGTCGTGCTGCTCTGTCAAATCCGATGAGATAAACTTGAAAGAACGCCGCTTGCTTCTTCCTTCGCGAAGAAGTATTTACGGGTAAATGCGTCTAAATATTGTTTATGCGACGAATCAACAAGTCCAGGTTTGGCGTGAAGCGCCGCCTGTGGAGGTGAAGCAACAGAGGTTGAAATGAGGTAGAAATCAGCACACAGCACACAACATCTCATCCATCAAACCTGCACAGTTACCTGCCCGTTGCTGTTTCTCCAGTCTTCATTTCACTTACAGGAGGTCCACCGTGGCTGTGACCGTACACAAACACTATAGGCGACAAAACGGTGATGGAGGGCTCTTAAATTAGAGCTCCTGGATTTGAGCCTTCGTTTCAGAAGGTATCCATCCTTTTGACATCTGGTCCCTTGATAACATACCAGCATCAGATGCCTTTTCTGTTACTGACACTGTGCTCTGATCTCCATGTGGGCAGGAACAGGCAGGAAATCTCCAGCAAGGATCAATGTGGTGTCAGATTAACAATAACAGTTAATGGTAATTTATAGCCCATGTTGCTGCGGAGTTCGGTTTGCACTTCCAGTTTGTGCCAAAGTCTAAATTTGTGTGTGTGTTTGTTGGCTAGTGTTTACGTAGGGGTGGCAGTGGGCCAATCTTATTACACTGCCCTGTAAGGGGTTGTGTTGTCAGCACTTGCTTTGGCGGGATGCTATGATGACTCAGGCTCCCCTGTCATTCATACTCACAGTTTATTATGTTCCCATTTTATTTTAGTGTGATACTGATTAAGAGTTCTAAACACTCAACACCAGTTGTCACAATCACACATACATTAGATTTAATCTGTGTTTTCTTTCTTTGGCAATTCAATGAAGACGCCACCTAGCATTTCTGCCACTAGAATGGATGTAGTATTTGTCGTCTTCATTTAAAAAGGCTGTCATACCCTTTAATTTACAATTTTAGTGAGGTTGCAGTTAGAAATGCCGCTGTGGCCTGCTGATAAGGATAAGTAGACTTAAAACTTTTCCAAGGCGTCCCTTATCCTTAGAGCCCAGGGTTGTTCATTTTGGCCTTACAGTTTTGCAGCTGCTATTGAATTGGGCTGTTATTTTTTTAATAAAGAAGTTTCAAAGAAAAGCCTTAGACCACGGGATTGTACTCATCTTTGGCCGCCACTAGTTTTAGTTATGAAGGTTATTATGGGAACCTTCAAACCTCAGGTTTGATGAGACAGATTCTTAATAAGTGATACAAATCATCCGTGTTGCTTTAATATATATATGGTTGTGGTCTAAAATTTGCATGCACATTAGTACAAAAAAAAAAAAAGTTCCATGCAGTTCTGTGTATATGTGTTGACCCAGGCACCATCCACCTGCAACTACCAGCCAGTGTTGTGCCCCGGTGAGATCTGCAGAGGTGCAGTGTGCAGTGTCTCTCCTCAGCAGGCCCCCCCACGTTCTGCAAACATCCTGTTTTGCATCTACCATCTCTTAACTCTGTTATGTCCTCTTGTCTCCATCTGGAGTCTTATTGAAGTTAACAGCGGCCTCCTCTGTGAAGTAAACATAGCAGCACCGATGTAATGAGGTGTGGTTGGAGTGCCTTCTTTACCCCCGGTGCCAAGAGTGTGCTGACTGACCTGGTTCAACAACAGGCTGTAATTAAGAGGCTTGCTACAAGACTGCTGTTATTTCAGAAAAAGGCAGGCGGCTTTTACCAAGGGTGACAAGTGAAACAAAGAGGTGCATTATGCCTGCTACCTCCACCTGTTTCTCCCCCTCTCTCCCCCTCTCTTTTTGCCTGCCTCTGTCACACTTATGCATCATCCCTTGCCTTTATCTACAGTTGAGTGCGCACGCGTTTGTCGTTCTCGGCTACAGACGGCCCCAGAGACGTTTCAGTGGAGCCGTAGCACGCTCTAATTGTGTTACTGTGTGCCTTTGTGTATTAACAGGTGCTTTGTTGGATCCACACCACTGCTGCGGTTTTAACTTGGCTGCCTCTGCAGTATTCCCAAGTGTTGCCCAGGGAAACAAAGTTAGGAGGCAGCACAGTTTGTGGGTGGGTAAGAGGCAGATAATAGATAGACACCAGAGAGCATAGGTGAAAAAGATGGGCGTGCCACTCTTTATTTCACATATTTTAGTGATCAAGAGGGTGTTCCTGTCACCTGGGTGCAGAGCAACAGATTGCGGCTGTCTGTGTCAGTTTTACATGAGGCTGTCAGGAGCCCTGTGATTGTCTTGGCCTGTTATTACATCCAGCAGCACAGACACGCGGGCTGACCTTCTCCTGATGGCTTGCTCTCATTGCCCAGCTGTCAATTTCACCCCTTTTAACTCTCCTGTCCTGGCACAGCAGTGCCTCAGAGCTTTCAAAGATTACCTTAATGGAGGGAAAAAAGTTGAAGTGCACATGTCCGCTGGGTTATTTGCTATTTCTTCTTTTCCCCGAGCTTCATTGCTTCAAGAGTAGAAAAGAGAGCGATGGAAACAAAAGCTCCTCTTCTAGGTGTATAGTCTTTTTTGTTGCAATCCAAATGTCTGCTTTAAGATGTCAACAGCCAGCACTTGAGCTGGTTTAGAAGATTTCAAACTGTCCCTGTATGGCTGTTGATAACGCAGCTGTCTGACTGACTTGCAGGGTTTTCAGACGCCTCATTAGTTGTTTTTCAGAAGTTTATATTTAATCCTGACATTCCCTTTTCTCCTTCTAGTAAGTTGTTTTAACTGTTCCCACTGGAATGAATGGAGTTACATTTTCCAACAGCTTTAGGCTCGACTTATTTCCTTTTGCCTGCAGCCTCGATAAACGAGCTGCATTCGCGGTTAGCTGATTTCACCTACTTCTCCCACAGTTTTCCTCCTTCCCTCGCTCTTCTCTCAGCTTCGTTCAGCTGGTCTTCTCTGGCCCGCGCTGTCACAGCCGGTGTCCCACAAGGAGCTTTGCCATGCAAGCAGTAAATTGGGCCGCGTATCAGAGGGAAGAGCTTTCCCTGCCTTCCCCAGCCATCTGCATAACAACAGGCCTTCTGTGGAGGACACCGCACTATGCGAGAGTCTCTCTTTTAATAAGGCAGTTCAACATAGGAGAATAAAAGAGCAATCCCAAGAATGTTTCTCTTACAGAACGCTATATTTCACAGGAAGGAAGAGGGACAGAGAGCTAATTAGAGGGATAGATGACGGAATTGTTGCTTTAATTCCACGTGGAATTAAAAGTGGCACATTACTGTAAGTTGTAGTACAATAAACCCGTGTTACATGAACACAATGCAGACAGATGAACACAATCTGCAAGTAGCCAGCAGAGGGTAAGATCCACAAATATGTGTTTGAACAGATATACAGGAAATATAAAGTTCAAGAAGTGCATATTGCCACCGTGCAAGATGTTCTGGACATACAGTTTGACTTCGAGGACTTCTTCAAACAGCCATTGTTTTAAACTTCTTACCTAGTTAGTTACTTATTCACTAATGCCACTTCAGCTCCCTGCAGTCTCACAGTGACGAGTTAAAACTATTCAAACCACAGCTGGAGGAGACCTTGAACGTGTATCTGCCTGAGAGGTGAGCCAGGATTTTAAATGGCACACATACTGTAAGTAATACTCATCTCACAGGCATAAAGCGACAAAAGACATCTGTCTGGTGTCAATTCACTTGAACTTTTCTTTTTATTTATTTTTTAAATATCAGTGTTTAGTTGAAATAGTCAGTCAGTCTAACAATTAGTTGATAAATGACTAACCAGACCGGTTTTCTTTAAATATACGCAGTCTAAAGTGTTTGGCTTGAATAAAACAAGAGCATTTTTAACTGCTATCTGGCATTTTTCTTTCCAAATGATCATTGATTGGTGCAGTAAATAAGTTGCAGATGCACTAATAACAAAATGTTCTTTCAGGCCTAAAACTAACTTTTACGTTTTTCTAACGTTACAGTCATGTCAAGAATATTTGAATAAGAGCCTCAAACTGTGGCAGCATTTTTTTTATATAGTAAATAGAGGGTATTGCCATAACATGTGGAATTAGGATGAGCTGTTAAAGAATCCAGAGCTCTTTATGCTTGCAGTGTGAGATACTTGCGAGTCTCTGACCCACTTGTTTAACATCCCTAAAATATAAAGCTTCTCCGCCTGCCTCATCCAAACTACTTTTCCGGATTCCCCATACCAAATGTTTTTGCATATCATTAGATATCACTTCTCTCCCTTAGCTGAAGTCCAGTTCACAGAGTGTCTGCAAAGATACAAAATAAGTAAATAAAAGCAGAATTACCTTTTATTGTTAAGTCTGTGCTCAAGGTTTTAGCAGTAGCGATACAGAATATTATTATGTCTGTGTCTTTTGATAGTTGCTGTGGGCGGGCTGGCAAGTGCCTCATGTCACTGAAATTCCGTCCATGCAGTTTATAAATAACCCACTGAGGGCGGCGGAAAACTGCAGACACCAAAAGTGAAAAGTTGAGGAGGATGTGACCTTATGAAGGCAAACATTAAGACCTGTGTGGAATACCCAGCTGGTTATTATAGATAGAAATTGTCACTGACGGAAGAAGGTTTCACGCTTCATCTGTTTTGCATTAACTCAGAAAGACCAAATGGAGTTGGACTGTTGAGTTGGGCTGTTTTGGGGAATCTCGTCTTGTAGTATCATATTCCTGAGAGAAAGTCATTTCTCCTCCTCTGTTTGTCTTGTCTTATCTCTTGCGCCCACCGCGGCAGGCTTGTTTTATTTTGGCAGGTGAAAGCTCTTGAACATGCACTCTATCTTAGCTCTGCAGCCCGGGCCTCATTGCCTGGCCTCACAGATCTTATCAGTTGTGACCGCAGGCCCCCGTTGTCATTCAAGTCTTCTATTTATTTAGCTGACCAACATGTTGCACCTTTTCCCGAGTCTTTGTACTTGCTGTTTGCCTTGCTGCAGACCCAAACCAGCTGACTGCCATTGGTTTCTGGTGATAAAGTGTTCACCAGAAACCCACCCCATCGATGGTCTTTCATGTGTGTTTAAATGGAGCTGCTGCAGTGTGGGCTTTCACAGATTGTTTTGGCTGTCAGGGTTATTGTCTGCCAGCTTATGTGGAAATATATTTGTCATGAATGACGAAAGTAAAGATGAATAAACTTGTCACATTTTCTATTCTTATTCTCCTGCCCACACAACTTTTTCTCATGCTGTTTAAGATGAAGGCTGCATAGACAGCCTTGCAGGGTTCTTTTTTTTCTGGTTGTATTCCAAAGCGCTATTACAAAGATATGCACCCTTTTGCAGTTCATCCATTTTGGCAGGGGTTTGCAAGCCATTAAAGTTGGCATAAAACTTTTTAAAACAAATGTTAGCACATTTCTTGCAGAAATTCAGCAGATTGAACTGGGCAGACACTTTGAGGGCTGACTATGTGGCAATATTTGCCATAATTAGCCTTGAACACACTGCCTAGCTTAGCATCATGCATGCTTCAAAACAACCCATGATGCAACACTCTTCAAAAGGTGCATCCTCACTGTTCTCGAGCAGTATCTGATGTTGCTGCTGTTGTTATTTTTTTGCAGAAAGTTGTGGTTTCTACCCATATTTCTTCAAACCTCATTTCCAAACAGACGCTGGATACTAGACACAGGCCTCTATAGTTGTGGATGATACTAAATGGAGGCCGTCCTTACTGGACAAGAAGCCAAACCTGTTCATCTGCTGTAGCATTACCATTATGAGTGTTTCTTTTGGCACTGGTGACCATGAGTGATGCTTCTTTCTGTTTGAAATATTCCTAAATATTTAATAACCCTGCAGGTGGTACTTCTATTCCATTATTCTTGTGCATATAGCCTCGTTCATATTATTTTATCCAAACAAAAAAAAATGTAATCATATCATATGAGTTTAAGCTTGATCTCCCCCCCCCCCCATATTCCTGAGCTCTACTTTAAATATCAGATTACTGTTGCCCTCTGCAGCATTATGTTGTGTAATGTATGTGTCTATAGGCAGCATAGCATGCTCAGCTTTTCACTATCCTCGTGGATGCTCCATCGCAATAATAAGCCATAGTACATAGGCTCAGCTTTGTCAGCCATTATAGCGGGGCCCCTGGAGTCAGGTCCTTGTTAGCTGATGCACAATAAGCTCCAGCATAATGAAGTGTAAACCAGAGACCTGGGAGGCTGAGAGAAGGCCAGATGAATACGGCCGACGGTCTTGGCGTGCTGTGGAGAGCTCAATGCTAATACCGTTAGCCAAGAGGTCAGTCCATTTAGCCTCACCCCTGTTCAGTTTATCAGCACTTCATAATGTGTGGAATGTAGGGGCAAGGTGTTAAAACACACTTAAGGCCAATATCTCTGAGAATGAATAGAGTCTGAAATTGGTTCACAACGAGCGCATAGTTGGATTGCACCTGCGTCGGAACGATCACAGACCTTCTGCCCTCAACAGAGCTCCTCTGTGTAAAGGTTTCTCCACCGGAGAGCGTTGCAGCCTCCATCTGGCCGACTGCCCTCTCTCTTTTCCATGTTCATTAACAGTCCATTTGTTGCTTCTGCCCCGAGGAGCCTCCCTTTGCTGCTCAATTGCTCAGCCCGTCCTAATGCTGCTGATGAGACTTTAATGTACAGATGGTCCACTTCATTCATAGCCATTTAGCCTCAGCACTTTTTATGCTTTTCAGTTTAGCCAGTAGTAGTTTTATTGTCCATCTGTGAATTGATTGTTCAAAGTGAAAAGTTTACGACGATTAAACGTGTTGAGATTTTAGAAAACATCGTATACCATCTATTGCTGTGTAAAAACGCATGATGACAGTCATTCACTGTTCTGCAGATTATTATAAGATACTGATAGCACTCATTGCAAACCATTTCCCCATATGTTAACCCTTATGAATATAGTATAATGCATATATAATGCATTAACTGATTGTTATGCAGAGAAAGTGCTATCATTTTTGATAGCTCTTTTCTGATAGTCATGTGACTCATGTGTTCTGGTGTGTTTGCTTGCACGTTTGTGCACAAACACAAATTAATCCTTGGCATGTTTCTCTTCTAGCCAACGCCGGGGCCTGTTTCCCTAAGCAAGGTAACTCACCGGGCGAATGGCTCCCTGTTACTTTCAATCACACCTTAAGTTCATTTGTTATTCCAGTCTTTTTTTTTTTTTTGTGTAACCATACTGTCTCCTTCCAGCTGTCTCCCCTCCCCTCTTGTGTGCCTTCCACTTGAGGCTGTGTTGTCTGTCGGTTAAAGCGCCGATAAAAGGCCAGGGTCCATCAGACTGACGCGCCTCCTTAAAACTGGACAGCAGGATCAGTAACTTTCAGTAGACACAGGGAGACTGTGTAGAGAAATTGTCAGAGGGTGTGGAGGGACGGAAGGAAAACTCAGACAGATGGACAGGAGCTGGCGAGGAAGACCAAGAAAAGTGACAGATTTGAAAGACGTGCTACTTTATGTTCCTGCCTGACTTTCAGTCACCTCAATATTCAGCGTTTAGTTTTTCTGTTTCCTAAGAAAACAATGAAATGCAGTAAAGATGACAAGCAGGCATGTTACAGTGGTTTTTCAAGAAAAACGAATTCACTTTTTTTGATCTATTGCAGAAGCCTTTTGCTTTTCTCGTTTTTCTTCCCTTTTGAATTCGAAATCTATAATTCTGCAAGGGACCGCTCTGTCCTGGTGGCAAATAGTCTAACATCCCATCCCATTTCTTTTTCTTTCTCTCTCTCTCCCCCTCGCTCTCTCTCTCTCTCTCTCTTCTGTCCCGTCTGTGCCTTATTTTTTCACTTTCCTTTCTCTCTGCTTCACTTGTTCCCACCTATGTGTGCCTGCTGTATGTATATCTATCTCCAACCTGAAATCTTTCTGCATGCTTGTGTGGATGGTGATTCACCTCTTTCTTGCACACTTTCCACCCTCTTTATTCCCTTCCTTCCTGCCATCCTTCCTTCCTTCCTTCCTTCCTTCCTTCCTTCCTTCCTTCCTTCCTTCCTTCCTTCCCTCCGTTCCCCTCTTCTGTCCTCGTCCCTCAGATCCCGAGCGTGGTGGCAGTCACATGATCTCGACAGATGACCTGGAGTATCCGCGGGAGTACCGGACGCTGGGCAACAGCGGCCGGCGTTTCTCCAATGTGGGCCTGGTGCATACGTCGGAGCACCGCCACACTGTCAGCGCAGCCCAGAGCCTGGAGGCCCTGACCAACCTGCACAAGGCTGACATGGAACGCAAGAGGGATGCCTTCATGGACCACCTGAAGAGCAAGTACCAGCAGCAGCAGCAGCAGCTGCAGCATCCGCACCACAGCCCCCACCACAACCCACCATCGCCCTCACCCTCCCACGCCAGCATGAGGGGCACATCAGAGCGGTCCGCACGAGAACAGGTATCTTCTTTTATTAATGAACGTATTTAAAGTTTCCTCTGTACCTTTTTCCACCTTGATTCAGTGCATATTTGGGCGCTCCAAGTGTGGTGATGCGTCATATGTAGATTCCCACCGTCTAGCTCCAATCAAATGTATTGTCATGCAACACAAAGTCTTTTGTCCGAGGACATTCAGAGTGAAAGCAACACAATGACTCACACTGTGCTCATAGAAATCCTCTGAAAGACAGAAATACATGAAAGCAGGATGTCAGGTGGTCTTTGTGTGTGATTACAGGCTATCATTTAACTGTTACAACCAGGCTTGTCTGTGCTGACAGAACCTGCAGAAATGTACTAAAACTGGTGCTCTCACTGTGCAGGACGAGGCACTTAAACATGTAGAATGCACATATGCTCATCCGCTTCTGTGAACATTTGGGGATGATGGTCTTGTCTCCTCTTTGCCACCGCTCTGCTGCTCATTCCTCTCTCCTTTACACTCGTACGCATACGGTACTCTCCACAAACATTCATTCCCTCTGTGTGAGCCCTGCTCTGTTTAAAAACGCTGCATTTAGTGTAACGACATGACAGAAAGCCACATCAGAGGAGAGGGAAGAGAATTAAAGAGAGCAAGCGTACGAGTGAGCGAGAGGGTGGGTGAAAGACAGGTGGAGTCCATAGTTGCCGTGGCAACCGCTCCCATATATGGCAAGCGGGGATATCGCATTGCAAAGGTCAGGTTGTGTAGAGAAGGAGGAATTGTGCAATAAAAAAATGACTGAAGGGACAGAGGAATAATGAGTGGAAGCCATTCAAAAAAAAAGAAGCAGCAGCAGCTTGGAGACTGGACAGGTCCTGAAGTGACAGGGCATTTTCACTGAACGGGGGAGGCAGCGGCAGAGCCCAGGATTTCTTGTCATCTCGTGGATGTGCAGAGCACGGACAGCGAGGAAGGAGGGGAGAGGGGGAGGAGGAGGAGCTGGAGAGAAGCGCAGCGGCCAGTCAAGCAGCCCGCTGCTCAATTAGCCAGCACCAGCAGGACCCAGCCACCCATCTGCGAAGGAGTTAATCGGCTGGTGTTGTAATGAATTAAATAAAGAGTTTCCGCCGCATGTGCAACTGTAGAGCGAGAGAGAAAGAGAGGGAGACTGAGTGTGGGAGAGGGAGGTGGGTAAGAGAAACAGAGGGAGGGAGAGACGGGCGAAAACGCGATGAGGATTTGCTGCACCTGACGGACAGCCAGGGATGACTGGAGTGGCGGACAGGCACAGGTGCACTGCAGGTGAGATGGTACTAGAGGATGCAGAGAGCTGTGTGTAGTGGCTGTGTGTGTGTGGAACGAGGATATTTCAGCTGGGATTAGATTCCACGCCTGTTGTGTTTGTTGTGGTTGTTGTGGTGACGGTGTGCATATGCTCAGCAGGCAGATGTCCAGACTAGACGAAGGCTGAGTGAACGATAATATAATCTGAGCCTTTTGTGCATCTGTTTGAGTGAGCATTATTTTGCAGTTCAGGCTCGTGTGTGTGTGTGTGTTTTTACAGTAGGGAGTAGCGTGGCTCTGATGTAAAGACACCAAAGTGGTCTGGAGGAGGACTGAGGAAGGAAAGAGTAAGAATGATTGAGGTGGTGGGAGGGGGGTGCAGAGAGGATGACGACATGAGAAAGAGACAGAGGTGGAGGAGGGGTGGAGTGAGTGCAGCTGCTTTACATGCAGGTCAGGTAATGCAGCGCTCCGCTCTTTGAGGCTACGTCCTTCTGCTGGAGCTCTGTGGCTAACTCGACTGAGGGCACACGCCTGTAAATATATGGACGCATGTCTTAACTGAGCTCAGGGAATGCATTCAGCCCTTCAGCCCTAACTTTAATATGACACGTATAAATGTGTTACATTTAATTCAAAAGAAAGCTAAAATGACAAGATGCACATTTGAGTTAAGTTTCATCTGTCATCTGGGATTACGGCTGAATGAGTTTGTGTGATAGTGATAACTGTTGCTCTTGCACTTGCACACAGTCCAATATTTGCCCCTCAAAGTCCAGGTTCAGCATATCTGCAGCTGTCAGTGGTGCAACAGTTAAAACACAGTTTACCTGAGATGTGAGTAAGCCTCATTAAAGCAACAAACAAAGAAACACTGGCAGAGTCAGACACACAGGACCACAAATCACTTCTGCACCATTAAAGCCAGCCCTGACTCATTTAGCTTTGTGGGAAAATAAAATCATTAACGTTGTCTGAACAAGTGAACAGCAATTATTTTTGATGCACAGATGGTGCCCCTGAGCTGCCGACGGTTCGCCGGGTTGTCAAGGGTGAAGCGCGCTAGGCTACACTGAATAAATGACTGACACATGATCGGGTGTTCAAGGCCATTTCTGGCCTAATCAGAGTAGACCTAATGTTTTAGCTTAACCCTGAAAGTGACCCACTTTACCGATGACCTCTCACCTCTGTTTGAATTGACTTTTTGTCCGCTCCTCTTCAGAGAAAGTGGAGATGATTTACAGATTCAGGTCACACCTCATCCTGTTAAAAACAAGAACCTTCTGACATCATGCTACAGCATTGCTTTGCTTTAGAAGATACATGGTTTTCATTGTACAGCAGCAATGTATGGAAGTTAAGAAAGAGGCCAGCTTGTGAGGAGACAGAAATTGTCCTCAGTAACACCTCAAAAGGCCGTCTTTAACCATAACTGTTTTGACATATGTTGTTAGAAATTTCTATGATATGGAGAAAAGGGAAGCTTGGGTTTAGATTAGGCTCCGTATCATTTTGTGTTCCACTTGTCTAAGTGCCAGTGGGCTTATGCATGCGTGCACACACACACGTAGATACACTTAACATTTAATATTACACACATAACGGCTCCTCTCAACATCAGCCAAAAATTACTTGGAGGACAGTGCATAGTAAAACGTTGTACACTATTACAACTACCCCTTCTTTTAAAGAGAGAAGCTTTTTTAATGGTTTGTAGAATGTCATACGTCGTGTTCATCCACATGTGTTACTATGCTTGAATTGTAATTCTGATTTTCACGTTAATACGTATGGATTCTAAGCAGTCCTTGCGTGTCTTGTGTATTTACAATGGAAAGACAAAAGTAAATGGCACCCAAACATCCCTGTCAGCACACAAAATCTGCCAATAGCGTTGTCCCACAATGCATTGCTCAGCGGCTATGAACTTTTAGTGTCATTCCAAAGTCCAGTGCTGTGTCCTAAACCCAGAAGACTCTCAGACTAGCCTTTGCAGCTTGCGCAGCTTTTGAAGTATGTAGTGTGTTCGGGAGCAGTGACTAACAGGCTATTGCTCAATATATCAGTAATGGAAAGAAATATTTACACTTAAACCAATGTAGACTTGCTAATCTATTCTTATAGCTTTTTTTTGTTTTTTTGTTCCATTAGGGTTTCTATATGGACCTTATGACGATACACTAAACTGTACATCTGGGACTGTACAGAGTGTGAGTTTTAACTTTTTAAAGTCAGTTTAAAAAAAACTGATTTATTGAGTGGCCCTTTGACACATTACTTAAGTGGCACATTAATGTATTAAGTTGATTTCTTGTATAGTGTGTAGTGCAAAACTACACTTATACAACTGCTGATATGCAGTATTTTGTACAGAATTGGGACAAAGCTGAAGTTTAAAACCATGTCCACATTTCTTTGTTCGTTAATTTTGTAGCTGCCGGCTTGTTGCTAGTAGGTGTTCCAGGCTCTGGTTGCCCTGGTAACCCTCTTATAAATGTTTGAGCTAGCTCTTCTTGCCGTCTCATCAAAGAAAGTAATGTCAACAGCGCTGTTGCTCCATTTGGGTTCAAAAACTCCATGTGGTCTGACGCCGCTGTCAGTGAATGTGGTGGTAGGAACCGAAGTCTCTTGAGCTCAACGTTTCGGGAACTCTTTGGTTGTGTCATACCAACCACGTCGGCCTCTCCAACAGGTCGTTTCCTGCGTCTTGTCGTCTTAAACTTGAGATTAATTAAACTTGGGACATGCTCAACTTGTCATTGATGTGTTGCTGAACTGCATTTAAATTCAACGGTCTCATATTGCTGCATTGCTTCTCGTATCTTTCTTTGTGCATGCCCCTTTATGGAGTAGTTCTTCTCCATCTTATAGGTACAAAACCGTAAATTGCATTGCTTTCTTGCCTACTAACTGAAAGAAATCTGTACAGTATATGTAAATCGATATTATATTAATAATATATTATAAGGTATACTGAGATGCAACCCTTGGCTAAAAGCATTGCCTCTTTGTATTAAGAAATACGAATCCTGCATTAAAAAGTTTATCCTCAAAACATAAAGAAGAAGGCAGAGAGAAAATATTGAGTAAAGAGCATAAAGTGAAAAGACTGTCAAAGTAGAGCATTAAGGTCTGATGAGAGAACATTAAGTGAAAGCTTCGATTAATAAGGTAGTAATCACTGAAAACGCGACCACTGATGCTTGTGTTTACCGAATTAATCCAGGCTTTTGTAGAGACGGTGTTAAAATGGAAGGCAGATAATGAAAAACCACCAACTATCATAAATCAAAACTTCTCTGTCACTTTTTTTTTCCCCCTGCACCAAGAGAGTAATGTGGGCTCTGCAGAAGGGAGGCTGAATGGACTGAAAATTGCCTGTAGATAAGAATAAGAACTAGAATAAGAGTTTGGAGTAGAATTAAAATTCATGAACTCTGCCCAATCTTTTTTTAATTTTCCATGTCATTTTGAGGTATTTCTGGGCCATCAGTGGCTTGGCCTGATTTTGACTGTGGGGTAATTATGGCTTAATGGAAAGCTCATTTCCCGGGGCATCTGCCAACACGCGAGCACCTTTTCTTACGTGGCAGAGCAGGGGGAAGGGCAAACGGGCAGATGAGCGATACGGCGTGGAAAGGTTGGAAATAAGCAGGCGAGGCGGCGAGGTTCTAAAGACGAGAGGACGCCAGGCGAGAGTGAGGAGGGGACGGCGGAGGAGGAGAGCGGTTGCTTGCCAGCGGTGGAGGAGTCTGGGAGAGAGGCCAGCGTCACGACAACAGAGTGGGATGCTGTTTGATTCGATTTCACTCTTTTCCTCCCCTTCACCAGTTGCAGCCAAAAGTGCGGTCTTGTTTTAGCTACACTAACCTGACACCTGTAAAACACAACCACCGTGGGCATTAACGCCAATCAAACTGAAGCCTTGAGGTTCAGACAGTCGGAGCAGATAAAACTGTCAGCATTAGTTAAAGAAGTTGTCAGACAAAGTTGCACGTTACATGGAAATATCCAAAAAACTAAACTGAAACTAGGACAGCTTCACCAGTCTTCCATGTAGCTTCTTCTGTTCTAAATAACTGCTGGGGTGTTGGGGTTTTATGAGGAGAATCTGTGGGTGGTGCCTACCTGCAGCTTGCCGCCTAGCTTCTGTAATGACCAGATACATACCTGTAATATGTACCTGTGATTGGCAGTATTTACCTGACTCTCTTCTCTCAAATACAGTTTTGTTCTATGTGAACATATCTAACTCTAACTTTTCTGTCTCCCTCCCTTCCCCTTTTATCCTCCATGAAACTCCACAGCAACAGCCCAACTACTGGAGCTTTAAGGTCAGTGCTGCTCGTCAAAGTGTCCCTGTGTGTCATTCCTTGTGTAACTTGTGTGTGTTTGTGTGTGAATGTGCCATGTCAACACGTCTGACCCCTCAGGCAGCGCCAGCTCCACACTCCTTTGGCTCCAGCAGTGCCCAGCTCACTTGGCATGTCTTCGCTTTCTGGGGCAGTGTTCAGTGTGTGTGTGTGTGTGTGTGTGTGTGTGTGCTCTGGAAATTATCACTCTGTGGGGACAAAAATCTGTTTACACAGTCACGTCGTGGGGACCTGTTGCAGAGTGGGGACCAAAAATCAGGTCCCCAAAAGGGAAACCCTTTTAAATGAATAAAGGAGCTATGCTAAAGGTGCCTATGCATTTTTTAGCATTGGCCCATAAGGCATGGTTTTTGCTCATTGCTAGTGTGTGTGTGTGTGCTCGCTTGCACCTCCTGAAGCTTTTTGGGTAGTACTGCACTTCCCGTTCCACACACACTTATTCCAAATATGGTTGGGTGCCACCCACTTCCTGGTCCTCATTACGAAGGATTTATGCAGCAAACAAACACTTTGATAGTTAAATGGAATAGAAGAGGACAGAGACGGTTGTTTGCAGGACATACCAGCTAACAAGCCTTGACTTTGCCCTTCTAAGCATCAAAGTGAAACACAAAGTAAGTACACTTGTGTAATGAACTGAAGACTTAGTGTTTAATGCTAAAAAAAAAATTTAATTAGCTCAAGTGTGTTGGATAGCTAGCTAGCTAGCTCAAAATAAACACAGAAGCTGTGTGGAGACCTACAATGTTTAACTATAATTTTCTAGCTAGCTGCATGCAATTCAGTGGTATTTTGTAGCTAGTTACAGCTATTTAATTAATTATAGAAGAGAGTGTGGAGAGTTTAAATTTTCTAGCTAGCTGCATGCAATTCAATGTGAACTATTTCACAGCTAATGAATGCTAACAAAAGCTGTTTCTAAACAATGTGATTCACAAAAGAATGTAAACAATTGAATTATTAAAACAAAATTGTCAAAGTAACTTTTGTAACTGTTAGACTAAAATTAAAGTAATTGTAAATTTATCGGTTGAGCAATATTGTAAGTTAGGTTAGTTTTCAAATTGCAAAGTAATTATCCTTGTGATGTTGTGAGATAAGTGACACATTAATTAAAATAAATTAAAGTGGGATGCTTTTGTATGTGTCATTTATTAATTATTTCACATTGTATATGGACAGGATCTGGAATATACAGTCAGAAAAGGCAGTAGAGTGAAGGGGAAATCGCATGGTAAGAAACTGTTATTGTAGCTAAAGCATTTTTTTATTTCCTTAGAGTTTTGATATGCCGCTGTGGATCAGTCCACTTAAGGATGCCATCCATCATATTAATACAAAGACGGACAAAACATCCAAATTAGAGGTGAAGTACATCAATGCAGTGAAAGGTAAGGCAGTGTCTGATCTGATTCACCTGTTTAAAATTATTAATACATACCATCATTTTCTGGTGTCTGAAATCAGCCATCATCTGTTTTTGGGTAATGCTCAACGTTGTTTTTGTACTACATATTAGGAGAAACAATGATATTGATTAAATTAACAGGTTTTGATGTTTGATATGGGCATTTTTGTTGTTTTTTACAGGACGTGGTATATTTGCAAAGCGTTCCATTGGCAAAGGAGATTTTGTTGTTGAATATAGGGGAGATATGATAAGTGATGCAGAATCCCAGAGAAGAAGAAAACTTTACCACGCATCATGTGGTGCATTTATATTTGCTTTTAGCTGGAGAAAAAAAACATGGTGGTAAGACTAATTTGCATCCTAAACTAACCTGCATATTTTAACAGGCAGTAGTATAAATTATAATAATATACAATTTTGTTGTGACATCCTGTAATATGTTTGATTCCTCTTTTCTCCTGTTTCTATCTTTTTTAAGTATTGATGCATCAAGAGAAGATGGGTCCTTTGGCCGCCTTGTTAATGATGAGCACAAAAGTCCCAACTGTAAAATGAAAAAAATTGAAGTTAATGGAAAACCTCACCTTTGTCTGTTCGCCTTGAACGACATTAAAGAAGGAGAAGAAATAAGCTATGACTATGGAAGTGCAGACTGCCCATGGAGAACACAAGTATGTTTCCCAATAAACACTGAACTGAAACTCTGATAGTGAAGCAAAATGTATCAAGTAGTGTTATTCATCTATATTAAGTGTTTCTATTAGTAGGTACATTCAGGTAATTAGTACTGATAGATTTAAAAATGAAATGGCAGTACTTTAATTCAGTTACATATAACATTTGGGTTTCACAAGTTTCAGGTTAAAAGTATTTAAAAGTGGTCAAAACACATCTAGAATAATATGTGTTACAGATGACCACCATTGCAGCTACTACCAAGGAAGTGGATGACTCCCATTCCTCCTCTGTGCTAAAGTCTCAATTGGATGATCCAACTACACCAGAGAACACTACTGAACAGGTATGTTGATGTTCATCACTTCAGATTTGATCTCACAGTCTGTCTTTGTCATTTTCTATGGTTTTAAGAAGCTAAAAGCAGGAAGGAAGTATATTATAATAAGAATCTACTGGTAATAATGACAACAGTTTAATGTAATGCATCTAGAAGGTCAGTGGTAGAGGGGTATTCAGGGTAAATTTCAGCCTTCAAAAGAGTTTATTTCTTAGTTAATTATTATTTTATTCTAAACACTTACGACGTCCCCACAACACACATTCAGACTGTGTGTGAGCACAAACTGTGGATTGAAAATTGGACCAAACTGGTCCCCACATGGAAGTCTAACATTGTGTGTGAAAGGTCCCCACAGAGCCTGTTTCTTTACAGATGTGTAAACACAGATTTAGCATTGCTGGGCATGATGAAATGTTCTATTGTGTATTGAATTTTTATTTTTCTTAAATTGGCATGTTGGCATGCATCTTGTCTTTAAGGTTTTAACTTAGCAAGTAGTCTTTCAGTTGACATCATAAATATATGTGTTACAGATGACCACCATTGCAGCTACTACCAAGGAAGTGGATGACTCCCATTCCTCCTCTGTACTAAAGTCTCAACTGGATAATTCAACTACACCAGAGAACACTACTGAACAGGTATGTTGATGTTCATCACTTCAGATTTGATCTCACAGTCTGTCTTTGTCATTTTTTATGGTTTTAAGAAACTAAAAGTAGGAAGGAAGTATATTAAGATGAGAATCTACTGGTAATCATGACAACAAACAGTTTAATGTAATGCATCTAGACGGTCAGTGGTAGAGGGATATTCAGGGTAAATTTCAGGCTTCAAAAGAGTTTATTTCTTAGTTAATTATTACTTTATTCTAAACACTTACGACGTCCCCACAACACACATTCAGACTGTGTGTGAGCACAAACTGTGGATTGAAAATTGGACCAAACAGGTCCCCACATGGAAGTCTAACATTGTGTGTGAAAGGTCCCCACAAAGCCTGGTTCTTTACAGATGTGTAAACACAGATTTAGCATTGCTGACCATGATGAAATTGAATGTTTTTCTCTTAAACTGGTATGTTGGCATGCATCTCTTCTTTAAGGTTTTAACTTAATAAGTAGTCATTCTGTTGACATCATAAATATATGTGTTACAGATGACCACCATTGCAGCTACAAAGGAAGTGGATGACTCCCATTCCTCCTCTGTGCTAAAGTCTCAGTCGGAAGATTCAACTAGACCAGAGAACACCACTGAACAGGTATGTTGATGTTCATCACTTCAGATTTGATCTCACAGTCTGTCTTTGTCATTTTCTATGGTTTTAAGAAGCTAAAAGCAGGAAGGAAGTATATTATAATAAGAATCTACTGGTAATCGTGACAACAAACAGTTTAATGTAATGCATCTAGAAGGTCAGTGGTAGAGGGGTATTCAGGGTAAATTTCAGCCTTCAAAAGAGTTTATTTCTTAGTTAATTATTACTTTATTCTAAACACTTACGACGTCCCCACAACACACATTCAGACTGTGTGTGAGCACAAACTGTGGATTGAAAATTGGACCAAACTGGTCCCCATATGGAAGTCTAACATTGTGTGTGAAAGGTCCTCACAAAGCCTGTTTCTTTACAGATGTGTAAACACAGATTTAGCATTGCTGGGCATGATGCAATGTTCTATTGTGTATTGAATTTTTATTTTTCTTAAATTGGCATGTTGGCATGCATCTTGTCTTTAAGGTTTTAACTTAGCAAGTAGTCTTTCAGTTGACATCATAAATATATGTGTTACAGATGACCACCATTGCAGCTACTACCAAGGAAGTGGATGACTCCCATTCCTCCTCTGTACTAAAATCTCAATTGAATAATTCAACTACACCAGAGAACACTACTGAACAGGTATGTTGATGTTCATCACTTCAGATTTGATCTCACAGTCTGTCTTTGTCATTTTCTATGGTTTTAAGAAGCTAAAAGTAGGAAGGAAGTATATTAAGATGAGAATCTACTGGTAATCATGACAACAAACAGTTTAATGTAATGCATCTAGACGGTCAGTGGTAGAGGGGTATTCAGGGTAAATTTCAGCCTTCAAAAGAGTTTATTTCTTAGTTAATTATTACTTTATTCTAAACACTTACGACGTCCCCACAACACACATTCAGACTGTGTGTGAGCACAAACTGTGGATTGAAAATTGGACCAAACAGGTCCCCACATGGAAGTCTAACATTGTGTGTGAAAGGTCCCCACAAAGCCTGGTTCTTTACAGATGTGTAAACACAGATTTAGCATTGCTGACCATGATGAAATTGAATGTTTTTCTCTTAAACTGGTATGTTGGCATGCATCTCTTCTTTAAGGTTTTAACTTAATAAGTAGTCATTCTGTTGACATCATAAATATATGTGTTACAGATGACCACCATTGCAGCTACAAAGGAAGTGGATGACTCCCATTCCTCCTCTGTGCTAAAGTCTCAGTCGGAAGATTCAACTACACCAGAGAACACCACTGAACAGGTATGTTGATGTTCATCACTTCAGATTTGATCTCACAGTCTGTCTTTGTCATTTTCTATGGTTTTAAGAAGCTAAAAGTAGGAAGGAAGTATATTAAGATGAGAATCTACTGGTAATCATGACAACAAACAGTTTAATGTAATGCATCTAGAAGGTCAGTGGTAGAGGGATATTCAGGGTAAATTTCAGCCTTCAAAAGAGTTTATTTCTTAGTTAATTATTACTTTATTCTAAACACTTACGGCGTCCCCACAACACACATTCAGACTGTGTGTGAGCACAAACTGTGGATTGAAAATTGGCCAAACAGGTCCCCACATGGAAGTCTAACATTGTGTGTGAAAGGTCCCCACAAAGCCTGGTTCTTTACAGATGTGTAAACACAGACATTAATTTGTTGGCCATGATGGAATGCTGTATTATGAATTGCATTTTTTTCTCTTGGCATGTTGGCATGCATCTCTTCTTTAAGGTTTTAACTTTTAAAACAAGTAGTCATTCCATTGACATCATAAAATATGTGTCACAGATTACCACCATTGCAGATACTACCACCATTGTAGCTACCACCAAGGAAGTGGATGACTCCCATTCCTCCTCTGTGCTAAAGTGTCAGTCGGATGATCCAACTACACCAGAGAACACCACTGAACAGGTATGTTGATGTTCATCACTTCAGATTTGATCTCACAGTCTGTCTTTGTCATTTTGTATGGTTTTAAGAACATAAAAAGAGGGAGGATATATATATATATATTCACATTCATGGAGGAGACACTTTCCCCTACTGAGAGGAATGATATGCCACCATCTCCCAAACGACACAAACCATCATTATCGGATGTCAAGATGGCTTCAGGAGTCAGTGCTCAGGGGCCTTCCTCCAAAGGTGTCTTTACACATGTCTCAGTTGCATGTACACAATTATGTCTGCTAGAGTGGGGCTAATAACATTAATGGCTCTAATAGCTGACACATGATTTACTAAACTAAATGACTAAAATGTATTCCAACTACCTGTCCAACTATGACAGCCAACCTTGTGTGGCTGTCATAGCTATAATCTAAATATCTAAATAATAGTGCAGAAATCTGTAGTTGCTGAAGTCACAATCACTCAATTTTTGCAGTTTAGAAGTGTTTATCAATTTCACACAAATGTTGATAGAGAAAATTATTAATTTTTTTGTTAAAAACCTAAATGTATTAGTATTTCATGAATATATAACAAGTGCACCCACTGTAATGACAAGATTGACTAATTTATTGACTAGTAAGAACCATGCACTTACTTACTGGGACTGCCAAATGGATTAAATAATTCTACTGACTAATTATAATTAAAAACCAATACTGCAATAAATGAATTGGGTATTCTCAACATTCTGTTGTATATGTAAAGGATACTGTATCATTTACATTTTTCTGATATTGTCCATAGAACCATCCACAAAGGAGACACTTCTCTTCACTGAGGGGACTGAAGTGCCAGCACCATCCAAAAGATGCAAACTTCCATCATCAGATGGAGAGATACCTCCAGGAGTCAGTGCTCAGAGGCCTTCCTCCAAAGGTGTGCTTTTTCTGTACATGCTGGCTTTTGGTGTTCAGACTGAGAACTCCAGGCCATAATTCTAGAATATACTCTCCCTTATCCCTTTGTTTACACATTTGTTATTTGTTCTGACCACTTTAAGGTAACAACACTGCTCAGAAGAAGAAAACACCCTGGCAGCCGACAGAGGTGCAGACGGTGGAAAGGCATATGGATCGGTTCATCACATCTTGTACCAGCAAAGAGCGACTGTGAGAAGTGTTTGAAGGGTCTGTGGTATTGCCGAGTTTGAATTCTTGACTTGAAGTTTAAAGTTTCAAAGTTAGTCAATAAAAGCTAATTCTGCAATTTAAACGTGAGTGTGATGTCATTAAATTAGAATAGTTGGTAGCAGTTTTAATATATTGGTATTGAGCACCTGACCATTGTGTTGTAGTTAACTCATGCTGGTGCCTGGCTATAATTATATAGTTAATTAATTAACATAAAGTTAAATATAGTTGGTTTGACTTGTTGCTGATATGACTCATTTGTCTCAATAATGCTTAATGTTTTTGCCAGGTCCCCACTAATCAAGCAGGAACTTGTGTGAATAATGCAAATTATATGTAAATTATGTCCCCATGAGCCATGTTGACTCGATATTTTCCAAGTCCCCACATAGCACGGGGATAACACAACTTCATGATTTCAGGTTTTTAAGGTCGTGTATATGCTAATGGGACTGAGATTAGTATACTTGATTTTTTTCAGCTCTTGGGGACCTTAAGAAAGACTGGTCCCCGCAAGTGATGATCATAAAGTTGGTCCCCATTCAAGATGGAAACCCGTATGTGTGTGTGTGTGTGTGTGTGTGGTGGCAGAGGTGTCAGGGGTAGCGACAGCTTAAACGTACCCAGCTCCATTTAATCTGCGGAAGATGATTCTCTCTGGATTTATGATACCTCACCCTGCTGGCATTAATAGCTAGAAGCCACGTGACCCTCAAGACGTATTAATGACTGAGACATTAAGAAGACTTCTCAGACGTACCACTAAGGCATTGCTGAGATAATTCTTTTACATTATCACGGAGGCTTGAGTCATAGCTCAGCTGCTGAATGGCTTTTATCCACAGGTTGAGATGGGAAATATTTGACTTGTAGGCACCACAGAAGGCCATCAGGCAGATCTATGGAAAGTATGATCACTCATTTTAAAAAGGTTAGTCTATTTGTTAGCTTTTTTGCAACACTTCATACATCAGAAGCATGCAGAGAGGTGTACTGTGTGAACAGAACTGGTTAAAGAATGTATCAAAGGGATGAGCGTGTGCTTATCGGACCTGTAGTCTTCCTTGAGTCCATGCTCGCAGTATCCTTTAGACAGGGTGGAAATGTCACAGGATATCAATAGCTATATGACCTGACCTATGGGGAACGGTAAGAAATGTATCTTCACTCCCACGAGTTCTTTAACCTGTAGAGACTGATACAAATTGGATTTGTTCTATATGTCACAAAAATCCATTACACGACCAAACCGTTTGAAACTCTCCAAGACTTCCAGGTGGGCTGCAAAACCTCTGTAGGTGTGAAAAATATTTACTGAGAAAAGAATGAAGAGATTAAGTAGTAGCTTTGTAACTCACATAAAATATTTTCAATATTCATATTTATAGAGAGTTCTCATTTCTTGATTAAATGTTTGGCCTGCTGTGCTCACTAGAATTTCTCTGAACCAAGTTGACGTTTTCACATATTTTGTCCAAAACCAGAGTTGTAAAACTACGCATGATAAATTTAGTCGCTGATTCATTTTCTTTTTGTCAGTAAAATTAATTGGCCACTTGTTCCGGGTCTAAACAATTCTTGTTTTAATGTTTTGATTTTCCTAGAACAGAAAATAGCTGTTCTGTTGATCACTCGCTGCTTCACTTTGCTGCTTTGTTTTGCACTGCGCCAAATGAGGTAGTTTAATCACAGAACAGTGAGAGTGAGAGAGTATATTTACTGGCTCCACAATGCGCTGCAGCGGCAATAAAGTGCAGAGTGAAAGGATCAAAATGCAAGGCACAGCAGCTCCGTAGATGTTTGCCGTCAACACACAGACAGTTTTTGACACCTTTTATTTTGACGCCTCATCGTGCTCAGCTTTCCTCATTTCGCATTTAATCTCAAGAAAGACGCATCCCACCAGCTTTAATCCAAGCTCAGCTCTCTTCCTTCCCCCACCTGCTGAAATGAAACACTCAGTGGAACTACTATCGGGATTGTACCACACTCAATTTTCACCTGTTGAATATTTAAATCAGATTTAACGTGATTGTTAAATATAGACGCTTTTTACAGCTTATTGGTGAAAGTTGCAGGTGTCGGACCTGGACAGTTAAATGTATCTCTGTCCTGTCTGTCAGAATAAAAGATGCAATCTCAATCATTCTCTCCCCTTTTGTAGCGAAAGCTGTTTTCGTCCCTCTCCTTTTAAGCAAGAAAATTGTGTTGACTTACAATTCACAGCAATTTAGCAAGGCAATTTGTTCCATGCAGCAACTCCTATATTCAAAGAAGAAAGTGCCATGCGGGTGCTGTGTGACCAGATTTCTGGACTGTGTGTCCAGAAGATTGGTCTGAGAGTTGGAAAAGATGAAAACAAATAATTGGAGGGAAGAGCAAGTGGAGCTAAACGGATGTGAGAGGTGGATCGATTTAGGGAGCTGTTTTCTCTCCATTATCTTAACCCGAGGGCTGCGAACTTTCTCGTGTGTGCGGAAAGAGAGCCGGGTTGTTGGGAGAGGGAGAGCGTGCAGACAACAGCAGCAAAGACTGGTTGAGTCTTTGGCCTCTGCAACCAGAGACCAAGCTGGAGACAGATATGTTGACATAAGCCTATATGAGAATAAAAAGTTTGCTGTAGGGTAGGTGAGGTCAAATGAGCGACGGGATAAAAAGTTGAGCTGGATGGGGAAAAATGTGGTCATGGTTCGTGATTTTTAACCACGTTTCTCCCAAGTAAGACTGCAGAACTAATGTCTTTGCGCACATCAAGCCGTGTTTGGCTGTTCTCTATGTTGTCTTGCTGAAGTCCAGCAGAATGTAATTTCACTTAATAGGAAAATTACATGGCAACAAAGCTTAAAAAAGGCAGCATTAAAATCCAATATATAAAGACATAGAATATAAAATATATAAAAAAGAATATAAAAAGATGCAGGTGTTTTCATTCATTTCGTTGTACAACAAGGCTACACAATTAGCCACAATGCGTCACTATACTTTGTGACCCTTCAGTCAGGCTGGACGTCAGATGTGGACAGATCTGTTAATGTTTTAACATCTTTTCGAAAAAACTTTACAGATGTTTTATTGCTCAAAAAGCATTCGTACTGTTTCATTAGGGCATGTCTGTTTCCATCATCAGTACATGAACATGCATTTTTAATTAGAAATTTCACTGAGGAGATGCTTCAAAATCTCTTTCCTTTAACAAGATTGCAGACAAAAATAAAGAGCGCTGAAGTGTCAGGCTGTGTTTAATGAGCGTTGCTCTCCCAAACTAAAGAGCCATAGGCTTCCACCACTTTGACCTTAAAACAGAGCAGTGTATGCGTGTGTTTCTGTGAACGCACTCACGCTGGTGCCTGTTTGCACACGAAACCGTACGAAACAAGGAAAGACGTGGTGGGAGGTTGCATTGAGTTTAATGCAGTTTGTAGCCTGAGGTCTGTTGTCAGACCGCCTTGTCCCGCTTTCCACTCCATTTGCTTGTGTTCCATGTAAGATCACCCTGTTCCCTACTTGTTCCTCTCTTCCACCAAGCCCTCATAATAGTGTCGGGTTCTCGACAGTAATTGAGTGCTGTTGAAAAACTCTGGATTGCTCTAAAAGAAAGGGTGGAGGAGGAGGGAGGGAAAATAAGGAGTCAAACCAGTTTCCCTCAATGGCTGTGAACGCCATCATGTATAACACCGGCATGTCTTGCAAGAGCAGATGCATGACCAGATGGTGGGTTCACATATATTATTTGCAATGCAAAATTTCAGCGGAGAGAGGTTTTCAGTTTTCATATCACATAAACCATCAATATGGAAGTCAGTGTCTGGAGCCTGTTAAAACAACCCCAGCTGACTAAGAGCACATAGAGCAGCTGCTGTAAGCTTTCACACGTTCATATGTTTGGATTTCATTGTCTTGCTCAGCAGCACACTGATGGCAGATCTTGTGACAATGCAGGATTAGTCTTACGCCATTCCTGCGCATATTTGCGATTTTTTTTCAGCGGGGTGAGACTTTCAAATCGGAGTCTGCAACCAGTGTGAGAAGCAATTTCAGCTGCATCGCAGTCTCAATTCCTCTTTCCTTTCATAGAAAGCCGAAACTAGGTTATTTAGCTTTAAAATAACACTCTGTTATGTGCCCGTGGAATGACTCAAGACGCCGAAACACAAGAGTTGCTCTCGTTTCCATTGATGCTGAAAGCTGTTGCTGCTTTACTATGCCAAATCAATTCCGGGGTGTTATTTTTACTGCATAGTAGGGTTGTGTTGAGACAGCTGGTTTTATGACAGTTCCTGATCCAAGTTGGCTAAATACCTGGATTTGATGGTCTCTGGATCTAACAAATGGTTTTATCAATTTCCTTTTATATTGGCATTTAGAATGTCTTGGAAGCAAAATTTCAGTTTGACAAATAGCTGGCAAATATGCTTATTCGCTTTTATCTTACTACGAATTTGATTAGATTACAACTCTCATGTCTGCATGCATTATGCATTAAGCCACCATCAATAACAATATCTGTTTGCCAGCACCTTTAAACTTCACTAATTACTAATGCCTATTTTGTTCTACAAAGGCAGTGAGGTGTTTAGGTGTGGGTCATGTGTTGAACTATTTTTTGTGACTACCTGGTATCGCCTCCTGGTTGCCTGGCAACTGATTTGCCTTGTTTCCTGTGAGCCAAGAGTCTGCTCATGATAGCTACATATTTAAACAAGAGGGTGATCTCAATCTCCCCAGGTAACTAAATAAAAAGTTTCCTAACAGTGTGGAAACATAACACAGTCTAATAGAATTTAAAGGTGTTTCAGTGCTTCAGTTCAAATCAAATAAAAGACTATTCTTTCACGTCCCAGTGCAGGACAGTCAGGCCAGAATATGACACACTGCCGTACGTGCTGCTCTCCTGTGATGCTGTTGGCTGTTGTTGTTGTTCAGTGTGGTCACAGTTTAGATGAATGGCCCTATTAGAAAACATGGTGGGGGTTATCTGTCAGCATCACAGTTTCTGTTTGCGCTCAGACACTGTCTGCCACCACTATCACTGGACGCCACCACTCTTGTTCTGTGTGTGTGGGTGTGTGTGACTGAATTATGTATGATAGTGACAAAAGGAGTCTAGCGTTAAATTTTAAAAACGATTCTTCTGGTTTTCAGTCCTGCTGGGGGTTAGTAACTCGTAAACACACAAGTGATAGTGAACACATGTCCTGTTTTGTATGCTGTAGTTTAGTCACTGTTCACCATACTGCCACTGCAGTTTATTGATTAATCGATTGTCGTAATTTAATGAGTGTTTGTGTCTTATTGATAAATGAATTGATAAGTCAGCCTTTAAGTAACAATCTAATACCTCACTGTGTACAGTAGGCACGAGCATCATGCTGACATGCTTACATTATTATATTAAGCTAGTGCTTGTCTTAGTTTGCATCTCAGCATGCTAAGATTTGCTAATCAGCACAAAAGTTAATTTTAAATTACAATATCAAATGTCATCAGGTGTTTAGTTATAAACTAAAAAATGATGGGACAAATTGAACCATGAATGTGGGTACACAATTTGTCTAAAGTCCATCTAATAGTTGTTGACAGAACCAAGTCAACGGACGGCCACATCTTAAGTCTATTGCCTGTTTAAGTCTTCATTCTGTCTGTTTCTCTGTGACTAAGTGAATACCTCTGGTATGTGGTTAATACTTGTGTAGATTGACATTGCATTGATTACACAATTAATTTATATTTGAAAAACTCTATAGTGAAAGTAATCTCTTTGTCGCAGCTGCAATTCCCTGCCCACTGTGGCATCCTGGCTTGTTGCCTAATTAACAAAACCATAAATCGATGTATGCGTGAAGACTGTGTGGAGTTTGTGTGTTTATGAATGAATTCAAACAGAGAGGCATTAGCAGAGATGGCCCGCTGCATTGCCTCTGTCAGTCTCCCATTAACCACATTACTGAAAGCCACAGTACATCCAGGATGTAGCCTGACTCAGGCAGCCGAGAAGGAAATCCTTAGAAAGGGGGAGACTGTTGTGTCCGTGGTGCAAAGAGGCACAGCTACTATACTGTGGCTAAGGATGTGTCTGCCTCTTCTATCCAAACAATCAGAAGACAGCATTCTGGGAGCTCATTACAGCAGCCTATGAGCTGGAGGAGACGCTACAGCAGTGGGGGATCAGGGAGTCAGTTCAGTGAGCTCAGACCCAGCTGCACTAACAGTCTTTCAGCGAGAGACGCCTGAGCATAGGCCAGCAGGATAAACCCACAGTGACGGCCTGGGATTTGCATGAGCTTCCCCTCCCATCCCACAAGCGCTCATTTAAAGTTCGTAGCTGCGCAGGAACAGGAGTTTGGATGAGGCCGTGTGAGATGTGTGCAAAGTTGAGCAAACGTGACGTAGCTGATCCTGAGCTGACGCACAGTTTTCAGCTTAGTATGGCTCCTTACCCATCGTAGGTGATTCATGCTGTTGATGCCCTAGAGTGCCATTTGAGCACTGTGCTTTGCTTCTCCACTATTCATCTGATGTCGGATGCCTTGGCGCCTGTGATTCTGAGTGAATGTGAATTGTCAAGGTCTCGATAATCTTGTTAGAGGGTTCATTGTGTGGTGTCTTATTGTTTATTCACTGTCTCTATTCCAGTTGGTCTTACTCCTCCAGGACCTGTCCAATACATTCTTTCCGCTACAGTTTCACATCTCAGTAAACGTCTGTGTGTCCTCTCGTATTGCAGAGCCGCAGTCCGCGCCATTCCCAGTCTACCCAGTCTGGCCTCGCCGACCAGGCCGCCAAGCTCTCCTTTGCCTCCGCTGAATCCTTGGAGACCATGTCAGAAGCAGACATTCCCCTCGGGTTCAACCGGATGAATCGATTTCGCCAGAGCCTGCCGCTGTCCCGCTCTGCCAGCCAGAATAAGCTACGATCTCCAGGTTAAGATCTGAAGCACTTGTGGCGCGCTCCGTCACAATATGCTGGTTGGATTCGAGGCAGATTCCAAACTGTCTTTTTACTGAGGCTGTTTAAATAAGTCAAGTTCGTTGAATATAACTTGATCTTTTTTCAGTGTAGACAATAATACAGCGCAAACCTTGACTGGCATCTTTGCAGGTGTACTATAAGCTCAAAAGTATCGTTTATTGTATTTAGGATTGAAAGGAAGCATTCTATTTTTTGCTATTTGACTGTGAGAGATTAAATACAAGACTAAGGATATGTTTGGACAGCTGCCAACAGTTGCGTCAAGGACAGGTTTATAAAAAAAAAAGATCCTGGGAGTGAATGTAAGATTAGTGTGTCCAGACTTATAAAGGCTAAGGTGTCATGTTAAGTCAGGTTTGGTCAGATTTAAAAAAAAAAGAAGAAAAAAAAAGAACGTGGCTGTCAAACAAGCGCCTGAATCGATGAGGTCATGTTGAATAAGAAATTCAAACAGAAGTCGAACACAAACCTGACTGTCTCCCTTCTCTCTACACTAACCACTGTCTTTGTTTTCTTCTCTCCCCAAGTTGTCTGCAGTATCTCACACATTTTCCCTGACTTTTAATCCCTGACTCTTTGCTTTGTTCTTTTTGTTTGTCCCCTGGTGTATGAAGATGAATTTTCAGGTTAGTCAGGCCTCGTCTTTATCTACAAAATCAAGGGATGCAGACTCTAGCAAAAGTTTTCTGTGAAGTGGGGCCGTTTCTGAGTCATGTGACGCCCGCTATGGCTATATCACTATGAATAGGAAGCAGTAGTACGAAGTCAACATGTGCATGCATCTTTGCACCTTAGCTGTGAATTCTCACTCAGCTCACACGATCCTATTCTCACATTCAGAAAGAAAACGCTCCTGTGTTACTCTGTCACTGCCTTATATCAAAAGGAAGAACATTTGGTTCATAGTTGACACCACGATGTCCAAAACAGCGAAACATGTCTCACTTTATGACAGAATTGCTGAAGTTAATCAATTACTGTAGACATCAACTTTGTGAATCAATCATCTTTCCCACTCTTTTTTTTCAAGGCGTGTTGTTCCTGCAGTACGGAGATGAGACGCGTCGGGTCCACATCACCCACGAGCTGAGCAGCCTGGACACACTGCATGCCCTCATCGTGCACATGTTCCCTCAGAAGCTGACGGCGGGCATGCTGAAGTCACCTAACACGGCCATCTTGATCAAAGACGAGGCCCGCAACGTCTTCTACGAGCTGGAGGACGTCCGGGACATTCAGGACCGCAGCATCATCAAGATTTACCGCAAAGAGCCTATTTACGCTTCTTACCCTGCTGCAGCACACCTGGCTAATGGAGACCTGAGGGTGAGCAGAGGGGAGCTGGGAAGTGAATAGGGTTATTTTGGAGAAAGACTTGTCTCTGATCTCCTTCAAGTTTGATGTTTGAAAACTGCTCCTAAAAAAGACGCAGCATAAAGAGGAGTGGCGGGCTTTTTTGGCAAGGTAACACTTTCAGTGGTAGCTTTGGCAAGGTATTGCAGTGTATTTGGGTTAGTAATTTAACAGGTATTCCTCCTGGAAATGTGTTTTCTTATCTTCAAGTAGGCCATCTGTTGCTGTGCAGACACCAGAGAACAATGTTCCACTGTGAAATGAGCATATTTTAACATTCCAAGCTATTTCTGCTTCAGTAAAGATCAAGGAAACCTTAGGGAGACTTTTTTTTTTTTTTTGTACAAAACCCTGCTTACCATCTGCATTATTCACACGATATTGAGAATAGAACTGCTATTAACCATGCAAATGGATAATGAAAAGCAATTGTGCCTGTGTATATTCTCTCTGCATGAACAGTGGTGTGTGTTTGTGCATGTAAAAAAAAAAAAAAAACAGAAAGGCAAAAGAGTAAAAAGAAGACTGACCAGCACCCATAAACTGCAGAAAGATATCTACATTTTAATAAACCCTCAAGCTCAATTTGATACCAGGAAATACCGACATGATTAAGTGTGAAATGCACTGCTCTGTTTCTTCTTTATCACTGTTGGAGACTGAAACGCAAGCTGAATCTTAACAAGCATCTCGCCATTCGTCTGATCCCTTGCCGTTTGTGTGTCTGGTGCTCTCTTGTGGAGCAGCATAAGGTTTAGGCTGTGTTTTTTTTAAATCTGCTTGGATACTTGTTTGAATTTTGCCAATAGAGTTTTCACAGCTATGTATGAATTTGTTCCTCGACGTGAAGGCTCAGCAGCACAAATTGCATTGCCACGCTGCTACGTTTCCTTTGTATGTCATTGTGAGCTATGATGCTGGGAGGAAGGTGGAAATAAGAAATGCAAAATAAAAATTACAACAGGAGTAAATCCACTGCAGGAAGGACAGAGACAGAGGGTGATTCAGAGGGTGTTTTTTATGTTCTATAAAGAAGTGCAGGTAGAGGAAAATTAAAGCAAAGTCAAAAATGTTGAGCAGAAATTACAAATTGTGGCAAGATGCAACATAATCTCCTGCATCCTGTCACCACGCCCCCTAAAAGATCAGATTTGAGTCTGTGTTGATTAAGTCATAACTAATTCTCCCCAATTCTGTCAGTCGTCTAATTAAATAAAACAAAATTCAATTTCTGAGGCAACATTTTGCCATTTTACCAATAATTGGTCCTTTAGAAAGTCATTATCATCCTCTTTTGGCATCTGCAGATGATGACAGCCTGTACAGTGTTTGTCAGACCACAGTCATCTTCATGTGCAGCTTACTCACGGGAAACAAAGCACGCTCAGCCGTAGGTCTCTATGGTAACTCTCATCCCTGCTTGTTTATTTCAGAGGGAAATGGTGTATTCCTCCCGTGACTCCTCCCCAACGCGCCGCCTCAACACCCTTCCTTCCTCCACGGCCTCGGCATCCTCTGGCTCTCCGTCCCGCTCGCGTCTCTCCTACAGCGGCGGACGCCCTCCGTCCTTCGCCGGGGGGCCCCATCCCCAGCACGAGCAGTCCCGACACCCGCACCACCCCTCTGCCGGCCATGCTGCCAACGTAGGCCTGTCTTCTTCACCCAGCGCCATCCTGGAGCGCCGTGACGTCAAGCCTGATGAAGAGGTTTCCGCAAAAAACATGGCTTTGATGAAGAACGAGGGGCTGTACGCAGATCCCTACAGCTTAATGCACGAGGGCCGCCTCAGCATCGCCTCCACCCAGTCATTAGCTGCCATCGGAGACCCCTTTAGCTTCCCCGTTTCCACCGGCCTGTACCGCCGTGGCTCTGTGCGCTCCCTCAGCACCTACTCAGCTGCTGCCCTTCAAGGGGACCTGGAGGACTCTCTCTATAAACCTGGAGGTTCCCTGTACTCTGACACATATTCATCAGCCACTCTGGGCATGGGTTTTCGCATGCCGCCTTCATCCCCGCAGAAAATCCCTGACATGCAGCTGAGGGATAGGGACTCATATTCCAGCTCACCCAGCAGAGCTTCACCTGTCAGGCAGAGTTTCCGCAAGGACTCTGTCTCTTCCTCTGTGTTTGTGGAGAGCCCAAAATCAAGGCCTAGCTCCAGTTCAGAGCCTCTGTGTCTACCAGCTGGACCTGGGGAGGGCAGCAGAGCCGCACCTGGTTTCGGTTCTTCTCTATCTGGACAGGACTCGGACAATAGTAGGTCAGTGGGCGTCATTTGTCATTTTGTAGAGTCAGTGGAATCCTCTAGACCTACAATACTTTCTGTATCAGCAGGAGTTTTCTAAAACAGTGTATTTTTGTAGGGACCATCGGTTGGAGCGTATGGAGGCCATGGAGAAGCAGATAGCCAGCCTGACTGGCCTGGTTCAGAGTGTGCTGACCAGAGCACCAGACAGTGACAGCACGTAAGACTCTCCATTATACCCCATTAACCCTCTAAAAGTCACAGACACAGTTTCTTTAAAGACGCATAGACAGCATTATCGACAGAAAAGCAGCAGGCTATTAATGGAGCCATTATCAGCTCCATAGCTGTGAAGTGGTACATTACCTACTGTGAGCACAGCACAAGTACAGAGCACCAGGCATTAGCTACAGAAGACAGTGCTATTGATCTACATGTATGTGCTGAGATGTCAAAGATAGCGTTTCAGTAGATTTTGAGTTCGTGACACTGACCACTTCACCCTCATGTACACATTAGCTGTTCATTAACAAGAAGATCACTTGTTAATGCAGTCAATCTGATAGTGTCCAGTAGTGCTGCTTTTAGTGTTAGCACTGTAATTGCCTTGCCCTGTGGCCGTTGATCCTCAGATGTGGCCTGCTGCGTCTCTGCATGATGGCGGGCTGCCCTCCAGACCAAGGGACGGAGTTTTCACGGCCATTACCTTTCTCTTCCAGCGAGAAGACTGAAACCAACAGTGACGGCTCCGCCACTGGAAGTGAGTACATTGTGCAGCGTCACAGTGAACCGTTACTAACACTGAGATTCGCTGTTTTCATATCCCTGGTAACAGTGCACCAGAATCCACGCATGTCTTAAACCTCCTATGTCAAGACTAATTTATCTAAACTGGACAGTACGAGAGTGTGGACAACGTCCGAGGATTAGAGGATTTGTCAGCAGGTTGTTGGTACACTATTGCCTTTTAGTTCTGGTCCAGTTATGTCTACACAAACAAATCAAGAGCTGTACACATGTAGTTATACCGTCTGGCCAACAGCCTGGATGCCAGCGATGATTATCCACATATGACAAAGCATTGCTGAAACCGTTGTTAGGAAAATGATTAAACCAATTATTCCATTTTCAGCGTGGCTGCCAATTAATTTTCCTGATGAAATCAATCTTGCCATCTCTAGTGGGAATGCAATGGTTCCCACATTTTAATGGGCTAAATAAAGTGCACAGTACACCAAACTGGATGCAGTCTGAACTACAGGTACCTTTGATATACATACTGTACGGACGCATTGCCACGGTTACAAAGTGATTAGCTTGCTGAACGCCTCACAATCAGCAGATTGATTTTATGGTAGCTCAGCTGTCTAATTCATTCCCCTCCTCCATAACAGAACACACTGACAAAGAAAATGCACCTGGGTTGGTTTTAAAGCACCTTTGAGCGCTCACCGAGGACGTGTTCCCACCTCATTCATCTCTTTTTCTCTTTTCCTGTTTCTCTTTCACTATCTTAGCTTTTCTCTAATTAGTGCAGTTAAAGAGTTTCAAATGACTCATTTACCATTTGCAATGAAAGGCTGGCCAAATCCATTATAAAAATCTGTTAAGGCCACTTCAGGCTATTAAGGGAGCAGCCTAGTGCCAGCTGAAGACACATGAGTATTGTCCTATTGAGTAAGATCAGAAAATCGGTGTCAACTTCCCAAGCGCAACACAGGAAGTGAGGTGAAGTGCTGGCTCAGCTCTGTCAAAGGCAGAAAAATATACTGTCTAACAGTGTTGGAGCTTTTGGAAGGTGTTAAATAAACAAGCAAGCATACAAAATTGTAAACATAACCTCCTTGAGTGAGATAGTTGTACAGGCTGAAGCAATCTGAAGGTTTAGATCTCTCTCTCCCTTGAATTTTACGTTTAAGTCTGTTTTTTTAAATATCTGGGTTTTTGGGGGGGTTCTTTTTTTTTCGTTTTAGAATTCAACATGTTACAGTAGATGAAAACTGTTTCTGTCCCCTTTACTTTCCTCCCCTGGCCGACACAAACCATTTCTGTGGCCTTTACAGGCCCAGTGCACTTGTCTTCCAAGCCTCCTCGCAAATTGATACACTGCCAAAAGACTAAGCCGTCATCACAGTTATTCTCTCTGCTGTGGTCAATAAAAGTGCTCTCTAGGACCATCAT
Source organism: Planiliza haematocheilus (assembly GCA_005024645.1). NCBI lineage: Eukaryota > Metazoa > Chordata > Actinopteri > Mugiliformes > Mugilidae > Planiliza > Planiliza haematocheilus. Next base: position 2,119,459 of record SRSE01000764.1, read on the forward strand.
TCTGTAACTATGACCTTTTAAGACTTCCCTCTCCCTCTTTGTCTCTCTGTCACTCATTAATTTCTTGGTAACCGGCTCACTCTTTCTATATTCCAGCTGGACGGCGGAAGCAGAAAGGTAGTTGCCATCTCTTACTCTATGACCCCTTTTTTTATTTGTCCTTTCTCACATCTATCCTGGCTCTCTACCCCCCTGTATGGGTGTGTGGTGGTGGCTGGGTAGCTGGCGTTGTCTATTCTTGTTCCCAGAGAGCGGACTCCCCTCGTCCTGTCTCTGTCTCTCCTTTTTGAAACTTGGTTGTTCCTTTCAAAAATTCAGAGGTTTGTTTTGTCACACACTGGACACTCCTTTGAGTGCATATGAGTATGTGTGGACAAATATCTGATGGGTCAATGGCCATACTCACAAAGGCCTGTGTGAAGATAAGAGCATGGTTATCCCTGTGTGTCGACTTAATAGACTAATCGCAGTTCTCTATGGGTTACTAAAAGCATGTGCTCACATTTCTCCCAGTGGACGATTACAGCTTTGTTTTTGCATTCACACACAGAATCCAGTGTGTGTTTGCATTTGTGTGTGTGCGCTCCCTGATTTTCTCTATATGCATATTTCTTTGGGACTTTTCGGTGTGTGTGTGTTGTTTGTACTGTGTGTCATGTTGGCTGGCTGCAAATCTCACCGGAGCCGAGCGCAGCAAACTAACCTGTTTGTTTCCCAACGACCTCCCGGTAACCCCCGTGTCCTGCTCTGTTGATTGGCAGCTAACACACCGTCGGCCCCCCTAGCTCTGATGCCGCCGCCGCCTTCTAACGCAATCCACGTGAACAGCGTCGGCCGCTTGCAGATGCAGCTCCATCTGCACGGCCTGCAGCAAAACGCCACCGACCTGCGCAAACAGCTCACCCAGCTACGCAAGACGCAGGTATATAATATCTTATGTGCAAAGGTTATCTGGCCTTTTATGTGTTACTTCAAACTGTAAAAAACATTGACATTATTACCATTATTACCAGCTCTTTGCGGTACCAGTGAAACACTTTCCACAACGTTCAAATTCGTAACTCATCTTCCACCACTTTAACTGTAGCTTTTATACACATTTATACATGAAGTACATGTCATTTAAACAGCAATTATACACTTATAGCAGGAGAGAGTGAGAAAACATTTTCCAAAACAGTTTGAGCTCAATTCCAAGTGACGTGCCACTATTTGAGCAGCAGAATCTAACAGGAAATTAAAGCAAAAGTCAAATGAAAGGCAGTAAAATTGAGCTTATCACAGTTGATGCAGTAGCATTTGTAAAAGCCAGTAGATGGAAATATAAACTCAGAGTGAAAGAGGTGTAATGCATCAAATGGCAGGGAAAAGTAGAGCAAATGTGTTATAATCAGCTTTCCAAAAGTTTCTGCCTCCAAACGAATGTAAAGGAGGCAAATGTGTTTTTGTTTATGGCGTTTAACATGTACAGTGTAAAAATGAATCCGCTCCACGTCCTCATGAGGCTGCATAATTCACAGTCTAGCGTCATTAAGTGAAAGTGTTGACAGCGTGCTCGGTGGATTTTCCAGAGAAACCAGGACACCGTTTTTGTATTCAGGTGAACTCAGAGGCATTTTCGCTGAAGTGAAGTGGAAATATCTAAATTGACTGTTGACTCACCTGCGATGTCTGTGGAAAGCAGATGCCATGCATGTCATGCATATTGCAAGACCACATTATTCAATGTGAGGAGCTCCACCGATCCTTGAAAATTTGTAGAAAAGGGCTACATTAGACTCTGGTATTTGACATATTTCTTTGCTCCATGCAGCTGTTATGGAACTCTGTACAGTATTCCAACACGTATGTGTAGTATTCGAGAGCTGTAACTTTGATGTTTATATGATCTTGACTTCAATACTGCACCTATAGTAAAGAGCAATGTGCAGGTTTTCATCCCTGTACTGCATGACACAATGAGGGCATGGTGTCTTTTGAGGATTAATTATGCTGCTAGAAGTACAGATGATGACAATCAATACAGAAAAGAAGAGTTAACAAAAATGTTTAGATGAGATCCTTATTTACTGTATATCATTTGTCTCTTATTCAAGTGGTGCCAAGCAAAAAGCAGGAGGTCTCATAAAGAGGTGACGAGTTAAATGATATGAAAGAGTGGAGTTTCTTGAAGAAGACAAGAATGAGTAATAGGAGTGAGAAATTATATGTATATTTGTTACATGACAGCAATCACAGGGGGTTATTAAACTGACCAAACAGTGAGATGGAGAGAGAGAGGACACCTGTGTACAGAGAGGACAGTTTCCTGTTTACATTTCCATGTGGCCGAGTGTGACCTCTGCACCTAAGCATATATTGTTGCCCGTGGCGATGGCCAGCAGCTTGAATTTTACATGTGGCTCATGAATTATACAGGGAGAGAGGGTGAAGGAGAGACAGGCAGCTGAGTGAGGAGCAGCATGATAAAAAATATATATATATATTTGTAAAAGCATTTCCTCTTTAATATGTTTCCTTGTTTTTGGTCTCGTGGATCTGCGTCCCTTCTGCTGCCTGTATAATGCAGGGTTGTCTTAAATGCTTGCTGTATTGTTATCGTGCTTCACTTCCCAGAACATAAGGCTGATCAATTATTAATTTTCCTTGCTTACCAGGTGATTGCATCCGAGGGAGTTGTATTACATGCAGTAGTCCTGTAGAATAGTCCTTTCATAACACTGAGAGGGAGCTGAGTTCACACTCACAGAGAGCCTTCATTTTCTTCCCGGTGTCCCCGCTCCCTGCTGTTGGTTAAATATTATATGCACAAATGAATACGCACACAACTTCCACAGAACACACTGCTCGGTTCGTGAAGGCTCAAACTCAAAAATAAGCAGCAGTGAGGGATTACTCAGAATGTTCTCAAGCAACAAGGCAGACAAGGTCATCGTGTTAAATAAGAGGATGTAGCCTGTGCTCTGGATGTTAGGGCAAAACAAAGAGTGCGACTGAGTTAATAAACTCTGTTTTGTTCCAGTTCTACTCGTTTATCTTGTGTTCCTATTCAGCAGTTCTTGAAATAGCACATTTCATAACTTCAACAAGCTATTCTCCTAAGGCCAGCCATGCTAACATTGATATAATTCTTTTGAAAATATTTGCCGAGTGTATAACATGACCTGCCGAAGTAAGAGCGGTGTATACTGTATTTGTATTTCAGTAGTATTGTGCTTGGGTGTGCCTGTGTGCAGATAGAGAACCAGGACTCCGTGCGAACTCTGCTGAAGCGGACAGAAGCGGAGCTGAACGTGCGTGTGGCCGACGCCCTGAGGAAGCAGGAGGATCCTCTGCAGAGACAGCGCCTCCTGGTGGAGGAGGAGAGACTTAAGTATCTCAATGAAGAGGAGCTCATCATCCAGCAGCTCCAGTCAGTAACAGTGCAAAGCTTATTTTTATGGCAGTTGTTGAAACCCTCCACCTATCAGTAAATCTTTTAATTAGTAATATTATATCACAAAATAGAATGCATCTGTAATTCCCGTGCGTGGGTATTGCAGTATATACGTTTACAGTTGTATGGTTTAATATGACTTTTTAACACATCCTCCATAATTGCTTTAAAAAAAAAATTCATATCTGTTTTACAATAACATGACTCACGGGGTGATGCAGTGATAGGATGAAATTGTAACTGTAATTAAGCCCGGCATGCGTCAAGATGCTTATTAAGATCTGAGGTGTGAGATTGTCCAGCAGCTAATTAAAGTGACTGAAAAACGAGCGCAGAGCGTTACCTTGAGATTTAATAACCAGATAGCTCACTTCAGACGTTCACCGTGGTTCTTGGATTTCACTCTGAGTGGCAGAAGAGTTCCTGAATCTTACTTTGAGCAGCATTTGGGCTTGAGAATAATTGGTTGATCTCCGCTAATCGATTTCAGTTCTTCTTCTCGGCTAGTGGCAGCCGGCTATTGTGTTTGTTAATTACACTGCTATTCAAAGAATGAATCATTGTCCAGATAACCAAACTGTATGGTAATATTTCTTGATTGAATCAGTTAACACTGACTAGTACGGGGCATGATGTAATGTGGCATCAGCTGTGTCTGTGGTGTATAACCATGCTCTGCAGGAGTTGCAGTAATTCCTTGCTTGTGTCAGGATGGAGAGTAAGTTATTGCTATGAAGGTTTTCCATTTGAAATGGTAAACTTTAGGGATTTCAGCTATGAACTGCTGCACAAAGGTTGCGAAATTTAATTCTGAAATGCTTTTCCTAAAGATTCAAAAGCGCCCTTTGGTTGTACCTTTCTTTTAACACCAGTGCATCTATGGAACACTGCTCTCTGTTTCTCAAGACATTATATGCTACTATTTTAAAAGTATTTTGTTTTCGCCATACTTTCTTCATGAAACTTTTAGATACCACTCCATACTCCTCCAGTTCTTCTGTCCAGAACTGTTGATGTAGCTGCCAGTTGATTGAGAGACAGTTTATTGGCAGCATTTTTACTGAAACTTGACTAACATGATTCTGAGATAAATGTTTGGTAAGATTTAAGTGTAGCGGAGGGATCTGTGGTGTTCAGCCTTCTGTCTTTACCGTCTCAGCGACCTGGAGAAGTCTGTGGAGGAGATCCAGAAGGAGTCGTCTGTCAACCACAAGCTGGTGACGGTGCAGGAGCTGGAGGAGAAGGCCACCGTTCTGAGAAAGCTGGGAGAAACACTCACGGAGCTGAAAAGTGAGTCATGCTGGCACATTCGCATTCTGTGCACAGGCACGAAACAGAAAACGAAGTCTCTTACTCTGGCGGGCAGTTTATTAAACCCTAATTACTCACCAAACAGTCTTGGTCACCCACAGCCAGTCTGCAACATTTAATCAGTCTCAGATTGCTCGTTGCCCATTTACAGTAGTTCAAAAATATTATATGTCATTACCACAAAAGGCTTTTAGCATCTTTCAAAAGTGGTTGTGTTTGAGAGAGCATGGTTGGCTTGCTGTTTTACTCCTGTGCTTTCTCCTACAGATCAGTTCCCAGGCCTGCAGAGTAAGATGCGGGTGGTGCTCCGAGTGGAGGTGGAGGCCGTCAAGTTCCTTAAAGAAGAGCCACACAGACTTGATGCCCTGTTAAAACGCTGCAAGACCATAACTGACACCCTTGCCACGATGCGCAAGTATGAACCTGCATCACAGCTTATGTGCCTGTATCACATTTCTGATATACTGTCCTTACGCTGAGTTAGAGACCAACGCGTTGAAAAAAATCTATTATATCAGTTAGGAAGCATCCGTCAAATGTTTTGACAAGTCAGAAATGTCCAGCATTAGCCATTCGTAATTAATTGGAGTATAATGTACATCTGCCAAATATGTTTTCAAACCTCTTGAATCTACAGAACATATGGATTTCTAAAATATGGTGGAAAGGATCAAGGAAAATTGATTAGATATTTTTGTTGAGCCAGATCTGAATGCTCAGTGGTCAGAGAAATAATTTAAAACCATACAAAATATTCTTGTATTCAAGCTGCTGGTATTATGGTGATGAAGTGGCATAACTATAACTAGGGGAGTCTGTCATGAAGGCCCTTTTCAGTCACGCAAAGAAAGACTTTTTCATTTCATACCGAGTGTGGAGTTGGACTAATTTGCCCTTCAGCTTCCTATCCCCTAATCAGCCTCATGTCCAAAAAGCATCTCACTTTGTGGTTTAATTAGCGTCACTGATAAAGTAGCCGATCTTGTTTTTCTCCTCTTTTTTGGGTAGTTCTACAAGTAGAAGTCAGTGCTTGCAGCCTTCACTGTTTAGATATTTTTCTAAATGTGCTTTCACTTAAAGCCATGCATAATTAATATTTTAGTTTGTGTAAGATTTCAGACTGCTGATAAATTATTTTGTCTTCCACGTCCTGCCAGACAAGCCAATGAGGGGGTATGGAAGAAACAAGAAGACTTCTCTAATCCTTCATCAAAGCACAACGAGGACTTGAGAAAGTTTCCAGACTTTGACATCCCCACAAGCCCTCCACTCACCATCAATGACCTTGGAGGAAACAGCCTGTCCAACTGGAGCCCTCACTCTAGCCTCAGCCGTGGACACGGTAACCCATCTGGCCCTCACAAGGACAATCATCCTCCTGTCCCCCACAAGGGCAAAGCCCTGGAGGAGCTGGAGCGGCGTGCTGCTGCTGACAAAGCTCTGTCCGTGGAGGTCCGACTGGTAAGAATAAGTTCTGCTGTTTTTGACGGTTTCTCTCTTTTTTCTCACCACCTACTCTACACACTCTGTATTACAAATCATCACAGCTACGGGTTTAGCAACATCCCTCTTTTCACTTCACAGGCAGCAGAGCGGGACTGGGAGGAGAAGCGAGCCAGTCTAACCCAGTACAGCGCCCAGGACATCAACCGGCTGCTGGAGGAGACCCAGGCTGAGCTAATGAAGGCTATTCCAGACCTGGACTTTGCTGCCAAGCAGATCAAGCCCTCCTCCAACACACCAGCCATGCACACCCTGCAGGGAGGCACTGGAAACCCAGAGCACCGCGTCAGCAAGCCCCAGCACAAGCTCTCTGGGAAAGAGGGAGGATCCCGACGTGGTTCTGGTAAGAAGGAGAGCTCTGTGTTTCAGTTCACAATATTATGATGCATCATTGTGAAGTAAAACCAAGTCATTTAGTACTGAATACATGAAAGTACAGGTTTGTTTTTTTCCCCAGATGAGCTGACAGTACCTCGCTATCGCACAGAGAAACCCTCCAAGTCTCCTCCACCTCCTCCACCTAGACGCAGTTTCCCCTCTTCTCCGGGAATAACCTCTCGCAGTGGAGAGCCATTAATACCTGGAAAAAGCATAAAGGTAAATTCTGCAATTGCGACATTGTTCGCTGGCAGGCAGGCAACATTTTTAATCCTCCTAAAATATACAGATTGACAAATTAGCTGTCCTGCATAGTGAAATGATAATGTAAGAAAAACTGTTTATTTTAAGATTTATGGAATATTTCAGATGGATTATAACATAACATAGGGAATTTGAAAATAAATTGTTCAAGTTACATGTTTCTAACACTGCCTTCAGATTTGGTAAGAGCCTTATTTTGTATTTGCGGTTCCAGAAGTCTGAATCTGAAGAGACTGAGGGCCAGAAGCCTCATGTAAAACTGAGGAGGGCCATGTCCGAAAACCCTCGTCCTGCATCCACACCCCCCACTCTGGCTTCTGGAGACAAGGAGGAAGGAGAGGAGGAGAAAATTGCTGCCGAACTGGAGGTAAATGGAGCATCGGTTGATCATCATGTAGATCATGTCCTAAATAGTCTGATGTCATGATGGGAAAACGACAGTCTTTTTATTAGTTGTGTTACGTCCCCACTCCTCCACTGGCTTTGCTGTGCACACATACGCACATTGTGTGTGCAGATATGCTCACCATCATTACCACATGTTCAAGCAGCAGGTGCCATATGTCCCCTTGCCCCTGGCACAGGGAGAGCCCAAAGATCACATACTGCTCAGTCACTCACATCACCACCCAGGGCTCACAGATCACAGCCAGACAGATGGACCCTGATAGCTGCTTGAGCTGTGTTTTGAGATGGCCTGCCGGAAATTTCAAGGCTCAGAGAGACAACAGTAACTGATTTTGATTATTCCGCGGCTGTTTCTGTTTTTATCTTAATATTAACTTCCTTTTTTCCCCTCCCCAGCTGTTTGAGAGAGTCCCGCTCAGGCTCTCTCTACCCCCTCCCCGTTCCCTTTCTATTAGCCCACACAGCAGGAAAAGTGTACCCCCCTGCAGACTGGACCTGTGGCCTTCTGAGGCCTCAGGGACTGAGGTAACGCTCTGGCCGACCCTGAGCAATATGGATTGCTGCCCTGTTAAGCCTCTGTCTCTGCTCTTCTTAACCTTATCACCACACACAGGAATCACCAGCTACCGTTCTTTGCACACAGGCTGTTGTATTTTAGACACAAACCAGTTTTCACATGTAGTATCTTGATTATAAATGCCATCATCTCTTCACAGCACAGGGACCGCAGTTGATGTTGTGCTGTTTGTGTGTTGTGAGCCAGTTACTATGTACAGAAACTGAGTGTTCTTGCAACGGTTTACACGCTAGTATATTAGGAGCATTATTACATTACATACAAGCTGATGGCATTATTTTTCTTTTTCCTTATGCTTATTTATTATTTATGCAGAGATCATCAGTTTCATATGACCGTGTTTAAATTTAAACTCCAAGTGCTTTCTTCATTTGTAGGAGAGGCACTGTTCTCCTGTTCCCCACATCGTGTTGACTGAGTGTTTGCCAGCTTCACCCCCATCAGAGGATCCCGTCAGAGATTTAGCAAATAACACTGTCAGCGAGAGTCCATCACAAGATTGGACTGGTCACCGCTCAGTCTACAAGTCTGTCGTTTCAAGGGAAAGACATTTGCAGGGATTTGAAAGCCCTCCTCAGAGGGATCAGTGTTGTTTGGATAAAGAAATGAAACAGGAAGTTGCCCTGCTCTTGACAGAGCTGGAGATGAGGGTGGTGTCTCCTCTCAAAGCCCAAGAACTCAGTACTACAGGTGTTCTGCAGACTGTAACAATCTCATCAGAGATCGAAGAAGTCTCTAAGGTCCAGCTGAGTAAACGGCCTCTCCTAGTGCTCTTCAGAGAGAAAAAAACTGCCAGGGAGGCTTACGAACTGCTGTATTCCCTCCTGGAGTCGTCCAAACCAGTTCCCAAACCCAGAGTAATGTCCTCCCACCACCCAGACCAGCAAAGATCTCTCCTGGAGGCTCTGAGAAGAGGGATAGAGACAGGAGATAGCATTCTGAAACTTCACCGCACAGCCGAAATAAAGAGGATACCTGAGGTAAAGGAGAGTTCGGTAAGCAGCCCTCTTGAATCCAGTGAGTCAGACATCTCTGTGGACCCGCCAGTCTCAGCCAGTCGGTTGAGAAGGACTGAAGATGTCCGGCACAGCACCTTCAAGAGGCTGGACAGCTTGGAGGAGACTATTCGAGAGCTGGAGAACACCCTGATAGAGATCAGCGGTCATCCTGCGCCCTACACCCGAACAACCACTCCTTCACAGAGACCAGCTTGTCTGACATCAGAGAAGAAGCCACCAGTCCCACCCAAACCATCACCTACGAGCCCAGCATCAATCCAGGTTTAATTCTTACGTCTGCCGTGTCGATTCCTGCTCTGCAGCAGCATGCTCTATATTCCTTCTTCACTTCCTCTCTGTGGATGATTTTTGGGACTTTCAAGCACTTTCAAGCTTCTGATGTCTGCTCCCTGAGTAAATCGGCGTCTAATTGTGTTTAAAATCGAAAATGTGTAGAGGGGACAGGCAACAGACTTCCTACCTACTTGTCTTTCCTGCGATTAATGCTGGACCTGCTGTCCTGCTGAGCCCAGAGTTGATAATTGTTTCTTTATTGAGTGTTCCTGGCATCTGTTTTCTGTTTGTAAATCCAGCTAATTCGTTCGTTGGTAACACAGGCATCAGGAAATAAATGCATAGATAATGCAGACTTTTCTTTTTTTCACCTTTCTCTGCACAGTTCTGAATTCTCATCTTTGCGTTGCCTCTAAATCAACTCTCTTTCCCCCAGAAACTGTTCTAAGCAAAACCACGTTTAATAGCGACTGTGCTATATACAAACAAGCTCAAGGGCATACATTGTGTAGTGTGATACATTAGAAGTACACAAAAAAAAACCAGAACCAGCCTTTTCTACCACATGTGTTGACCATGGGATGAATTCCGGCATCAGATATTTCGAGCAGCCTCCTTTCAACTCACCTCCAGCTGACCGCAACACAACAAGAGATTAGTAATTATCAAAAGACTTGCAGAGTTCCTGTGTCAGCTGCAACTTCACTGACGCGTCTTGACAGCCTGCATAGTATTCCCCGTTGCTCCCAAAGTAGCCTCCCACTCCGGGCCGGGCCACATTACTTGACAGTCGCACTGTCATGGTGAGTTTTAGCCCTCTGATGTAGAGCCAGGGAGCGTTCCCGCGGGCATGGCTGCAGATTACAGAGTCTTCACACATTATTTCATCACTCCAACTGCAGCCGCGTTCATCTTTTCAACATGACCCCGCTTCCTAGTCTTGTCTAATGTTTGCTGGTGAACTCGTCAGATTCACACTCGCAGGTGATCAGCTCTCAAGCCCCATTGCCGCTCTGTTTTTGATTAACACGCTTGACAATAAGAACAGGATGTGGCTAAAGTGAAGGTGGTATGGTGGTTTGTGTCTTGAGTTGCTACAGCGGGGAAAGACTGGCTATTTGGCATTACGACAGTTCGTGTTTTATTAGTTTTCTTGTCAGCTAATGTCTGTGTGCAGCACAGGCACAGCTGGAGGGATATTTGACTGGACGTGTATTTGCTTTTGTGCGTATTAGACACGAGAAGACAGTCGATGGAGGAACTCAGCGGGAAAGATCATTAAGCACACTGTCTAGTGGATCCTGCAGTGAGGCCGGGCCACGCAACGTCAGTTTTGATGCCGCGCTTCTTTATTCTCTTCTTTGTCTTTTCCTACTGATGGATGGTGAAACTCTGTGAAGTGAATAGTCCAGATCTTAAAAACCTCATTGGTCTCAGGAGACAGGCTTGCTTGCCGGAGTCAAACTTTACCGAGCTGATGTGTGTCTGGCGCATAAATCGAAGGCACCGTAGAGGAGAAATTAAATTTGCAGCCATGTACTGTGTGTCAGAGGTGTGAAACGTAAATTGACTCTGTCCTCTTCTGCTGCTGTTCTCTCCTTTATTCTGTTCTTAGGGAGGAAATCATTCTAGCGCTGGGAAGGTTCTCCACTCCTCAGCAGCCTCCAAGCTGAAGCACCTGCAGCAGAACAGCACAGACAAGACTAAAAGTGGCAAGAGAGAGGACTTCCTGAAGATGGGCCAGCAGCAGGTATCCTCTTTGTACTTGGCACGGTTGAGGCCGAACCATGCTTGATCTGGCAGTGTCAGTGCCCGATCTGTTTTCTAAATGTTGACCAGAAACAATTAAGTTTGTTAAAGAAGCTTTGTAAAGAATAAAGGTTTAAAAAAATGATGATCATGAAAAGATTCATGATCTTGTTCAATTACAAACAACACTTTTTTTAATGTTGTGCCGTCTCCACACAACTCTAAAGCGAGGAGAATGCGTGGGTTCATTCATCCAGTTCTCTTCCTTCTACACACCAGATCAAGCATAAATATGTTCCACTCTCACTCAGTCCCCTCCTTGCATGCGCCGCTCTTCATCGTTCACTGTGTATCATCTTGAAGATCCTGCCTTAATTATTTTGCTTTAAAAAGACAGCGGTAATTGAATTTAAAACCAGTTTAGCTAATGATCATGAATTGTTTGATGGCAAAGTCGCACTTTTTGGCAGTCTCATTATCACGGGATTGACTACATGGATCAAAGGATCCTCTGAAGGCTCTGTTCCACAGAGATATGTGTCAGACGGGTTAACGTCATTGAGGAGTTGAATTACCTAGCACTGATTTTATATTCTCAGCTGCGTCTTTAATTACAAAATCTAAACTCATTAAAAGGTGTAAAACAAGTCTGTGCATTTGTTATTATGCCTTTGCCTTATAGAGACTTTTTAATTGGCTAGGGTTTTACAGGTTTAAAGTGAGGTAAAGGACTGGACACATGAGGATGCTAGGTGACCTCCAGAGGCAAGGAAATTGAACCGTTGAAGCATGTCAGTTGAGTAAAGACATGAGAAGATTTCTGCACTGTGCGCAGGGGGGAGGGAAAAAAAAGCTTAATGTCAATGTAATTTGAAAAATAACCGAAGCAGTGGAGTGCATCTAAACCTCCATAACCCACAGAATGTGACAGAGCATTCAGACACAAATTCAGTCTGGAAGATTGCAGAGAAACGAGGGGTGCTAGGCAGAAAGAGAGAGAGAGAGATTTGAGAGATGGGAGAGTAATGAAGCTTCGGTCGCATCAGACTGAGAGAAGATTGGGAGGAATCTCTGCAGTGCCATGTAATAATCGCCCCCTTGAGTCACTGGCAATCAGGGATTATTCAATATGAAGAGGGCAGTTCTCGTTCCACCACTAAGTCTTTCACGTCTTCTTCTTCATGTCTCCCTTTTCCTTTTCCCTCATTCTGCAACCCTGCAATTTACACGTGCTGCCCCTTTCTTCATTTCACTCTCCCTTTTGTCAGTCTGGCTCGTTCCCTGAGATTTGGAGGCTGAGTGGATGCCTACACTCCTACACTGTAATGAAAGCAAAATTAATCCAATTATTTTTGAATGGCGCTCGCACGCGACACAGCCTCTTTGTCCGCAAACTGTTCAAAACACTCATTGTGGAAAGACGCCGCGTGTGTGAAGGCGGCAGTGGACACCCAAGGCTAATTGGCAGCGTGGGAAGTTGTTGCCAAGCTGTTTAAAGGTGACAGGCTAGCACAACTGCAAGATGGATAACAAAGACAAACACAGAACTAGTTGATTTCGACGATAAAGCGCGAGCTGTGGTAGACTTCACAGTGAGAGGTTGAGAGGTCCGTCTAGTAGGTGTAGGTGTCAAGATCAAACAGAGAGCATTCGTCAGTTTATTCTGATGCGGGGTAACAAAAAGATAGGAAGCTGCCACGATCAGCCTTGAGAAGAAGGGGCTTAAAGCTATGGAAGGTTAATTCCATAGCTTTAAGCCGTACTCGTCAAATCTGCTAGCAGTCGTTGAGGTTGCTTGACGTCTTAAGAATGAGGGGGGCACATTATTGACTGAAATGTGCAAAGGTCTTGAAATAAAATGTGTTATTATAAAAAGAGATATTAGAAAGTAATATAGAATAGAACAGAACAAAAGCCTCTAAGTAGTTTATTTTAAACAACTTTGCCTAAGACGGCATAAAAAAGATATTAAAATTGCCGCTCCGTGTATATATTTGACATTTCATTCAAAAGTACTGACATCCTGTTATTAAAAGTTAGACACCCTAGAATTTTCTCCACCATCTGATGCGTTCGAAGACCGAGAAAACGGTATCCTGACAATTTAGCTTACAGATGGATGGAGCGAAATCTGTCGACTAGATCGTTCTAAATTCGGTACAATGAAACAGCTGAGCACGGGCTGAGCACGGGCTAGGCGCGGGGAAAAAAACCCAAAACAAAACGCGCTGATTATCTGCAGCTCATCTCATCAAATTATCGAGGCGGCTGGCTGATTTGCATACAGACTTTAAGAGCTAATTAAGAACTTTTGCCGGCTCCCTGTTCACTTCACCCGGTGTGTTTTTTAACCCCTCACTGACTCCAGGCTTGATATCCTTCTGAGGAGAAATTCTAATCACATTAAAAAATGAGGCCTTCTTTTCTTTGTCGACTGCTAAAAAGGACGCTGGGTTATTATTAAAGAATAAAATAGTGCGGTTACATTTACTATACCTTATGATTAGGCTGTTCCCTGTCTGAGCCAAGACACCCACATTTCACCCCCTATCTTAAAAACTGCTGATGTGCCCTTTTGACTAATGTTGTTGTTCTGACAATCAGATGAGCCCATCTTGGGTGACATCTCCACTCGTCCCACAGCTGAAGGTAAAGGTGTCTTTTCTCTTAAACCTTTTACGGCCATAACTCCTTAAATGTGACCCCGAACTTGTACCCCCCGTATCCAACCCCCCTTTGTGTTTTAACTTGTTGTCTACTGCCTCCTCTAGCCAAACCATAACGACATTTCTGGGGCATATTGAACGGGGGACACGCCCAAGGAATGAGCACAGCACTTAGGAGCCTCCCAGAGCTCTGCTGCCACACACTCCAGCCCGCTCCACATGCATCGATCTAAATGTCTGAAAATATGAAACGTTAACCATCGGTGGCGTTATCCAAGCATTGCATGTTTCCAGCATCTTCCTCGAGAGGCAGCTGGCGTTCATTAACGTGCTGCGACGGTACCATTTTGCATTTTTAAGATATCAATGTGTAGCCGCTGCAATCAGCTAAAATGAGATGCACTGGCGCCACTTTTTGTTGTTATGCAGGTAATGTGTTTAGCATCTGCAATTTTAAGCTGTTGTAATCGTGATAAAATCTGATATCTAATTGTGGCACTGCAATCAGGTGAGATTTTAAGTGCCGTACTTTGCAGCCCTTTGCTGCAATCTCAGTAATCCCCCCCTCAGATGACATGGCATAAATAGACTGGATAGTTGGAGCAAAAAAAAAAAAAACAGCATTAGTGTTTTTTTAGAGCATCGGTTTCTTTGTTAGGTTCGTCTCTGATGTTATCTGCGTGTGTTAATTGTGGGTGTTAAAATGAACAAAGCCTTTCTGATGGTGCCTCTGAGCCCGAGCTGTCTGCTCACCAAAGCCTCACTCAGAGGTATTAGAACATCCCAAGCATGAGGATGCCTCAAATCAATGTGCTGGATAAGAACAGACAGTTCAAAGCCACAATTTCACCCCGTTTGCTTTGGCACAGATCAAGGAGAGCATGACAATGTGAATCACTTTCACGCCGCAAAACCCTCTTTCCATTTCCCATTTGGCTTTTTATGACTTCTGGCGGTTGAGAACGGGCTAGTTAAAGGTGCCGGTCATTCGGTGCTAGCAGTGAAGGGCCCGTCCATGTAGGCTGTCGTTTGGCGGCCGGCCGAGTGCATGAGATGAAGGGAGTCTGCTCTCCAGCGCTCACAGAGCACAGTGAATGTGCTGGGCAGCTTTGAGGAGAGTGTTTGGAGCAGAAGGAACGGGCCGGCTCTGTGGGAACGGCTGGCAGCACAGGCTCTGGAAAATGCACCGGAGCAGGTGAAAGCCTCCCAGCAGCGCAGTCTAGACTAGCACACCTGCTCTCTTTTCATGCATAACTAATCCCTGTAATCCCAAAACAAACACCTTGTAAAACTTAAAGAGCCGCGACTTTTCTCCGGTTGCCTGTTATAAAAAGCCTCAGTCAAACTTTGCGGAAAGGACGCTCTTGACGACTCAAACCTATTGCTGTTTTGGTGTGATTTGCACGGCAGCTCTCTCTATCAGAGGCATTCACCTTTGCTAAAGAGAGACAAATCCTCTAAATGTTGTGAATGTGGTTCATACTGTTGAAACATCGCCATCTACTGACGTGTTCCTGCATTACATAAAGGCTGTGACAGTTTGAATATTTTGCATTTTTAATGATTGAGCATCATTAAAAGTGTCAAAACAAAGGTGACCAACAGTTTCATTTGCAGTCAGCCTCTTTCACTGTTGCACCGTATCAGTGGTACCAGTGATGCTGTAGATGACAGCCTGCGTTGTGGCTTGCATTGCACATGCTGCTATCAACCTGAATAACAATGTGTTATGTTTGTCTCCTGTTCTGTCTTCGCTCCCCACCCCCTCCACTACATGTTTCTTCTGACACTTCTTCCTGCGGCGCAACCTCACCCACCCCCGTCACCCTGTCTGAACCCGTGCCGCCCCGCACCTCCCGGCCTGCCTGTCTACTGTCCGTCCAACCCTGCAGCAGTGAGAGACCTGTCCCTGTCCAGCCTCTTCAGCTCCCTTCTCCTCCTGTTCACCCGACTGCAGAGATACACACATCCACCTGCTCCCTTTATTTTATCAGCAACTTTCACAGCTCCAGTGTTTATTAAGATCTGTTCTGAAAACCTCTCTGTGTGCATTTGTGGATGAGTGGAAGCCTGTGTGTGTGTGTGTGCAAGCATGCTTACACTGGCATGTTTGACTGTAATGGTAAGAGAAGGTGCTGCAGGGGGATAGGGCCCAGCCTCAACCAATTTTGAGACTTTCATTTTTTATGATTTCCCCCCTCGATCCTTGAAAACCTCATCTCTTTGCGCTCCACCTCTACCCCCTCCTGTCTTCTGTGTCCCTGCTCTACAAGGCCTTGGGGACCAACAGCACCAGTGGCAGTATTGAACCATACCTCTCTGGTATCAGATCGGGCATTTTTTCTGGCCGACTGGCCTCTCCTCCCGTGGCAGCGTTTGCCCCTGGCCTGAGGAAGTACACCCACGAGGGGGCGATGCCCTCCCTGACAGCCTCCTCGAGCCAAGCCAAGGCCCTCCTGGCAAGCCTGTCAGTCTCCGGCCTGAGCGCTGAGGCCTTGCTCCTCTCCTCCACCCTCCGTCAGCACCGCCTTCTGCGCGAGCAGCGAGCCTCCTCCTTGTCCCTGCCCAGCAGCCAGTCCTCCTCCCCTACTCCCACTGCTACGCCCTCTTCTTCCTCTTCGCCCACCACCCCGACTCCATCCTTGTCCCCCTCCTCTCCCACCCCCTTTAGCTTCTCCCCAGGGGTTCTGAGGCCCAGCAACCTCAACGGCTGCAGGGATGGTGGCAGTGAGCCGTGTGAATAAGGGCCTAAACCCTGGCGAATGTTGGAATGAATAGGAAGAGACTGAGCACATGGGAGGATGAGATTCAAGCACCATCACGTCATGAACTATGAAGAGAAAACAAGTACAAAGATCTTTTTTTTTTAGGACTTTTGGGATTTTAATTTTCTTGTTATTCATACCTAATTTTTCATGATTCCACCGTAAACACAGTCACAGTCTCCTGTACTTGGACATGTTTCCTCCTCTGATCCTGTTCATAGTTCCTCTGCAGTTTTCCCACGCAGTCAGTCATACTGCCAGTCTCCCTGAGAGAGAGGGCGAGCAAGAGGAGCGCGCGATCGGCCCCCCCCCTTCCCACCAGCCGCCTGCTATAAGCTGATGCGCTCTGGACGTGTCCACGGACGACACCATCCCCACGCGTACCCTCCTCGCTCGACGGGTCTGTAGTGGCGTAGTACAAATATCTAGACTGTGACTTTGACCATAGAAAATAGAGCTGCAATAATCACCCGGTGAGTCCAGTAGTTGTGTGTGTTCAGGATAACGTCGCTCTCACAAGTGAGTCTGCTCAGAAAAAAAAAGAAAAAAAGAAGAAGAATCAAAAGCAGGCCAAGGTGATGATTGTGGTTTTGAGCAGTTTTTTTTTTCTTTCTTTCCCCTCTAAAGGGCATTTGTGGCTTTTTCTTGCGTCACATGTGTTTTAAACTCTGAACTGGTGCTATATTTTCCCCTTTGTTTGTACACACTGTGTAAAGAGTTTACATGATTGTTCTCACTAACCCTGTACATTCCACTGTATTCTTTAATTTCATGTTGCATTTAAATATTCAGATGCACCTCTACAAAATGAAAATCAGTAATTAGAAACGATTATAGAGTTGAAAATTAAAGGTATAGGTTGCGCTATTGAGCAGTCACTTTTCTGCTCAGAGGCAAACAGACAGGAGGGGGAAATGCAATTGTATACAAGTGTTGAATTTCTGTGTATGTGTACTAACTAGTTAATTATGACAATCAGGATGTTTCCACAGTAGCATCTTACAGGCGGCGCTGGCATTTTCAGCGCCTGACATCAAAACCCATCCCAAAGACTCAAGCACACGCAAGTGGTGAATAACACACATTCTGTCACACACGCACTTGTAAAGCCAAGCTGTACAGCACAGACGCAACTGTTTTGTTTTTTTCTTTTTCTTGTGTGATGGTTTGTTTTTGAGTCATATCTGATTCACCGCTGACAAAGAGCACTCTGGTAAAATATGCCATATTGACCAGAACACGATTTCGCCCTTTAAGGAATCTAAAAAATACTGACTCTGTCGGATATATGCTCGCGTTTTCCCAGGTTTCCTGCGAGTCGCGGGGCTGAAACCTTCTTTGAAAAAAAAAAGGAGTTGCGTGTTTTTCGCCGCGACGAGTGGATGACACTTGAACATCTGTCGCCGTTCGAGCGCTTGAGTTTGTACGTTAAAGAATGTTACTAAGCAGCACATCTTTAGACTTCAGAGGAGGGTGGAGAAATTTAAATTTGAATCAAGCACAGTTTCCTCTCAAACACAAAACCCTTTCTCTTTCTAACTTTGAATCTGGTTTACCATGACAAGCACAAAGCTGCGTTAATTCCTGAAAGCGACAAAACATTCCCTGAATCTTTAATATGTTAGATTATGGCTTTGCTATTATTACTTGCATGCTGAACGATGAATGAACCAAGGCCTTCTCAGTGACACTAGTTAAAGTAATGATTTTTTAAAGCACATCTAAGGCCTGTCAGTGATTTTTTTAAATGTAAACCCAGCGCGAGGAACCAATTTGAAGCTGCCAGTCATGCGCGTTAGCCTCAAGGTTGTCCGCTGGGGCAGCAACAAGGTTGGATGGACAGTTACAGTCTTCCTCCAGAATAACTGTAGGAAATTGATTCTTTGTGGCATTGAGATTAAAACATGTGCAAAGGGGCTCTTGTCAAAGAGTAGGCAGCTCGAGGAGAGGGGATTAGTTTGGGGACATGTGTTGGAAGGCTGTTTTATTAAGGCCAGCTTTGAGTCGCCCTGCCTCCGTCTAGAGTGCTGGTGATATGAAAGGGCCAAAGAGATGAGAGGAAGGGTTTGACAGACGGGGAGATGTTCATTCCCTCTCCTTTCCCTGCCTCTTTCGCTTTGTCTTTGGCTTGAGGCGTCTATAAAATAATAAAAAAAAGATTATCCGAGGACAGTGTTTGATGGGCCTCCATTAGAAACAGTGTGTGCAACATATAATTGAGCAGTGAATCTTACCAAGCCAGTGCTCTCTGACTTTAACATACTCCTGCGAGTTTGTCTGCAAGGACCTGTAACCATGTTTTTCCCTGTGCCTCTAAGACTTTGTTCTTGCCCGAAATCCCTTAATAATATTGCGTTACAGTATTAAATCTTCAGCAACGACACGATATTTACCCAAAGACGAAGCTGTGAGGAATGGCGTGTTCCTGTTTTTTTTTTTGTTTTTTTTTCACAGTGAAAAGAAAAGGGCACTTGAAGCGGCGAGTGTGTCAGGTTGCAGCGGCGGCATCCGGCTAAGCGCTCCCCCACCTCTGACGGTGTGCAAAACTGCAAGCTCACAGTGCAGCGAATTAAGCCTCACCCCGGGTGCTCTGTGGCTCTGCCAGGCAGGTTCAATCCCGGGGGTTTCATATTGAGTGAAGTCAAATGAAAGATATTCACTTACTCATGCTGTTCCACACTTAAATCCATAACTCTCCCAAGTTAAATTTGCTGCATTTGCGTCTGGCGAGCGCTGGGCAGGAAGTGCGCACGCTTGGCTGCTTCCTCCAAGTAAAACCTCAGATGAAACCCTCGCAGAATTGCGTGACAGTGCTCTCTGGACTGATTTTTTATTTTATTCTCTTTTTTTCCCCCCCTCCCCAAGACAAGTGTTAGTGGGCTGTGATTTCAACATGGCTGGAGGCTTAGAGGGCATGTCGAACACACTCACAGTGGATGCCTCGGGCAATCAGAAAAACTCATGCAAACTTGAAATCAAACATAGGAGAAATATACATATATAAATATATCTAAGTCAGATGTTCGTGTATGATATTATAATTGTGAAGAAAAGTGTGATATATATATAGACCTAGATTCAATTATATACTGTACAATGTCATCATCTCTTCAGTTTTATATATTAGTGACCATTTTTGTACAGATTTTTTCTTTTTTAATTCATTGAGAGAGATACTACATTTCACACTGAGATTATTTATTCATATGCAGAACATTTTTATATTTGTTTAAAGGATCTGTATAGATAACAGTTAGCCTATGTAATATACACTGAAGTTCATTTTTAAATTCTAGGATTTTCTGAGTTCGATTTTTGAGTGACTATGATTTGTGAAAGCTTTGTCCCCGAAAAATGCTCGTCCAGCTCCTCTGCACCTTTGCCTCCTTGTATGAAGGGTCACTTTGAGGTTTAAGAGGCTGGACCAGTGCCTGTGTGTAGGGGCTTATTTTGCTACCGTCTTTTTTATTTTTGGGAGGTTGTTGTTGCTGTTGTTTTTTTTCTTCCTGTACCCGTGGTCTGTTTTATTTTATTTCCAACCCTTTCTCCTCTTGTGATTCCGGTGGTATAGTGATGTTGGAGTCGGTCAGAAACACAGATATTGTGGTAATTACTGTGAAAGGTCAGTTTATGGGCCCGAAGCCTTTATATGAGGTCTTGCTGCTTTGACAGAAGTAAGTTACTTGGCTTTAATTTGTCTCTGTGTCATGTTTGCATGTGATCAAGTATAGCGGCCGTGTGGATGCCGAGTGCAGAAGGACTCGGAGGTGACAGGTGGAAGTACATTTAGTTGCTTGTACTGCTCCGGTTGTTGCGTGGCTTTAAGTAGCAGTTAAGTTAAAAGTTGCAAAAACCACCAAGAAGGATATTATAAAAGGAATTACGTGAGGTTTTACTTTTTTTTTGCCATTGTATCTTTTCTTTTTTATAATGAGCCTACATTCTATAGTATGTATATGAGGATTTTTACATGAATGTGTGGATGTTCAAAAATCTTGGCATCAAAAGTAGAAAAGCAAAATTGACTTGTAAATAGGCCGAGTCATTCCTAGCGAGTTCAACAAATTGTTATGTCCAAAAGAAGATGTTTCATTAACAAACTATGAAGATGGGTACAAAGGTATATACAAAACAATGCATGTATAGTCTCAAGCAATCGCACGGTGCAGTTGATTTAAAAAAATAATAATAATTATAATAAAAGTTGTCTACTTGTTTTCTCAAAAAAAATAAAATGAGAAAGAAAGAGAGGAGTGGTTGTACGTTTTAGAGGTTTGCAAACATGAAGGATGAGACATTATTTTGGTATCTGTGACGCAGGCATGTTCAGTCTTTACTGTGACGTCGTGTGACGATTGTGGCGGAGAGTGGTGAAGGATCCAGAATGCTTGAACGCACCCCAACCAGAGAAGCTCACCAGCGATGGTGTACTCTTTCCACAGAGTGATTCTCCCATTTGTAGAGTAGTGTGATATAAGAACAAAAATAATACAGAAAATAGATCTATAATATAATGATATATAAATCTAAAAGCCTACTGATATGGAGATACTAATTTATCAGTGTGGATGCCATGATATCCTGTGAGAAATGTGTGTGTTTTTCCTGTGAGAAGACAGCAGGCAGTTGCACCTGCCTCCTTTTGTACATACTTTGCTGTGGTTGTGTGTCCAATAAAGTGCAGCTCTCTTGTACAGTCGTGGCGTCTGATCCTGCTTCGTGTTGTGACTCGGTGTCAGACCAAACCTCGCACGCGGAGAACGATTAAGAAATAGTTTATTTTAAAAAGTTAAACATTTCAGTTGGTTCACTATAAATTTAGAACGTACAAAATATTTTTTAGGCAAAGATACGGAATCAAATTCATGGACAGACTATTAAAAACATTACCAACTTAATTCTATTTACAAAGCGAACACAAGCTAAAATATTGTTAATACACAAACCAACCATTTGATATTTGGGTATATTGTATTTACAGTACAGCACAGTTTAAACCGTGTTTCTATGCCTGAATGTGATTCCAGTTAACATTTGTTTTAAAAAAAAAAATTGAATTCTTGAACCAGAAGTGGCTTAAGTGTCCTGGCGCTGTGCAGGCCGGCGACCATCTGTCCGCCTGTATGGTGAGTTCCTCAAGTCTGTGGAAGAAGAAAGGAAGGGAATGCTGAGATGGAGGTAGGATTTCACACACATTTAAACATCAAACATTCAGCACGAAAGCTTGAAACGTATCTACGCGTCTCCCTGTACCTGTGATGATGTCCTCCAGAGCACCGTCCTTCCCCTCGCGTACCGGCGGCTTCACCTGCCTCTTCTTCAGTTCTGCTATCAGGTCCATCTGGGGCATCTTAGGCATCATGGGGCCCTTGAAAAATGTTCCAAGAAATAAAAGCCATTTATCTCCCGAGAGACGTTATATTTTAGACACATTTGTTTTTAGAAGTGTTCTCGTAAGCTACAACCACGCCTATAGATTAATACAAATCCCTTTAACATGGGACCTTTCATGTCATACCTTTTGAGATCCAGCTTTGTTTGGAGATGGTGACTCTTTCACCTCACGGCTCTCACTCTCCATTTTCTTTTTCTGCTGAATATCTTGCTGTGCTATCTGTGTTCAATCAAAAGGAAACTTAAGTTAGTTAGTCAGTCCATTATTTCCGTTATTTTCCATGTACATAGGCTTTGCATGTCGGTACCAAGCATCACCTCTACGCGTCCACACCCACAAATGAGACAGAGACAGATCATATGTCCATGTTAATCATCATGGAATGAGTGATTAACTTGTAGTGCAACAACTAATGATTAATTTTCATGTGTGTGTCAGGCTGCATCCTGCTGGGTGGCTGCTGCCATCAAGGAGTGTCATTGCTCTGGTCTAGGTGGGTGCTACATGTCTAAGTAACATCCACATGAATGCCAGGTCCAAAAGTTTTCAGCAGAACATTGTATTGTCACAAGAGGGTCAATGGTATTTACTTCTCCTGTCAGTGGTTTTAATGTTGTGGCTGATCGGTGTACACTCACCTTATAGGCCTTTATGAAGCGCCCAAACATGGGGAAAAACATGGATGGCTGCGTGGTTTTGGGGTTCTCTCCGAAATACTCCACCACAGAACAGTACGCCTCCTAGACAGAGCAGAGCACATATATGTGTATAAGAATGTGATTGGATGTGTAGTGATAGGATAGGATGAGTAGTATTTGAGTTCGATCTGAATTGCATGCTAACCTGTGCTGTCTTGCTGTCCTTGATCAAAGAATCCAGCTGTTCACTGTTGGTCTTGATGAACTCCTTCAACACCGGGCAGTCGTCCTGCACCAGGAACTCCTTTTTGGTCATCTCCATTCCTCTCTCTAATGAGCGGATGCCTTGAAGAATGCTGTCCAGGGATACTAGCAAGGAAACAGAAAGGAGTTTTAATACATTCCCAAAATAACTAACAAGAGGCCTAACTCCTCAGCTTGAGAGTGTGCATGTACCAAGGGCTGCCTTGTCAACAAAGTGCAGCTCGGTGTGGAAGTTGACCAGGTCGGGGTATTTATCCTGGATGATGTTGGTGATGAAGTGAAGTAGCGTCTGTGTGCGGTCGGTGGATTTGGTCTCCAAGAGCTGAAATGTAGAGACGGTAACAAAGATGACTTATAGTTTCTTGAAATAAAAAAATACATCTGCTAACAATCTCTACTTACAAGGTCCAGACTCTGCAGCCTGAAGCCGTAGGCGGCACCTCTCTTACTGCTGTTCATATAGTTACCGAAGGCGAGGACGATCTGAAAGGCAAAACATGCAACCACTGTCAAAATCAAAGAAATCTGGAGTATACATGAGTATTTGTGTTGTGCTTTACTTACTTCTAAGATCTTTTTGAGCTTGTCTGAAGACTTGATGGACATGGATGCGGCAATGATGGAGTTCAGTTGCTGTAAACGAGGTAGGAACAAAATCAGTACATCTATTGAAACCCTATCCTAGCCCAAGTTACAATGAGTCCAACAAACTGACCGGCTGCAGCCGTTTCACGGTCTCAGGAAAGTTGCCCATGAAAGTGAGAGTGTTTATTCGCTGGTTCAGACGAGGAATCTTCCCAAAGCGCAAGACAAATTGGTCCTCGTTAGTCAGCTCCTCCAGCGGACGGCCATCTTTCTCGTAGTTAACCAGGAGCTTCATCTCGAAGTCCGATGGGATGAAGTGTTCAAGCAATTCCAGGAAGTCAACGGACAAGGACTGCTGGTCGTACCTGTAGAAACAGCGGTTAGGATGAGTCTCTTCAAGAGGAGGACAGCTCAGAGAGGTCAGTCACGCAACAGAAGCACATACGTCTCTATGGCAGTGCAGATATCAGAGGGGCTCATTCCCCCCTTTCGTAGGGTGATTGCCAGATTCTTGGACTTGTTGGGGTCGATCAAGGACGTCTTGCTTGGAGCCTTCTGGGGTGTCTTCTTCTTGATTGCGGGCCGGTCAGATGTAGTCCCCTGAGCTTTCGTCTTGAACTGTTCCTCAAACATCTCCATGTTTAACTCCTGATGTTGACAGAATGAGAGGCAGAAATGGGGAAGATGAAAAACTGGAACATACGTTTTCCATCAGGTTGTGAAGTGTGTGTGGAAAATGGAAGATAAACGACCCTACCCCTAAGATCTGCTCATCATCGAGCTCGTGGAAGACTGTGCCTGACACTTGGTTGGGTTGTAAAGCCTGCCAGTTTAACAACGGCATCCTGAACTTGGTCTGAATGGGCTTCTTGCTCTTAACCCCTGGGGGAACAGAAACACAACAACGATCAAACAAACCAGATCATTGTTATTCCACTGTCAGCACCAACCATGACACTTCCTGTCAGCGTCCCACCTGATTGACTGGTTGGTGCTCCAGGAGGCGGTGGGGGTCCAAAACCGGGCGGTGGCGGTGGAGGTGGTGGTCCAGCACCAGGTGGGGGAGGAGGAGCTGGGGGTCCGGCACCGGGCGGGGGGGGAGGGGGTGGAGGTGGAGGTGGAGCCCCGACACCAGGTGGGGGAGGAGGTGGAGGTGGAGGTGGAGGTGGGGGTGCAACACCAAAACTTGGAGGAGCAATTGGAGGAGGCCCTGAAGCACCAGCAATAGGTGGGGGAGGGGGAGGGGGAGGGGGAGGGACAGAGGCTGGGAGGCTGGATGCTGGGGGGGCAGAATCAGTAGCCACAGGGCTGCTGAGTTGGGTGGCTGCGGCTGGGCTTTGGACGTATTCAACCACCGTGATGGGCACGACTTGGATGTCCAGGCCTCCTGAGGCGCTGCGGCCCAGTCGGATCAGCCCCTTGTCCTGCAGCTCCTGGATCTTCTGCTCCAGCTCTGAGTTGGTCTGGGGGACGGAGGTGCTCAGACGCTCCCGGTCCTTCTCCCTCTCTCTGTCCAGCTCACGCTCTCTTTCTCTCTGCTGCAAAGAACTTACCTGGGAGCACGACTCTCTCAGGCTTTCCTGTGAGACACAAACATGAACACGGAAACACGCTTTAACAAAAAAACGTGGTGACCATGTGGGGGCGCTAGATGACATGTTAGGAGATCACAAGCTCACAAGAATAAACTTGTTTTGCATGTGTGTGCAAAAGGTCATGACTTCTTAGGGCTTGACGCAAAAACCAAAGATGTCAGCATGATTAAAGAACCATCACCAACGTACATCACTAAGGCTCAACAACACTGGATCGTCTGTTTCAGGCAGGCAATGGCCTTCATTTAAAATTTCAGTCTGTAGAAATGATGTAAAGTGACTGTAATCATCACCCCCAGAATTACACTGCTAACATGCAAACACACTCATCTTTTTCACTTTGTGGTGAAAACCATTTGTTTTTAACGGTTATATTAAGATTATTAAACTAAATCAAACTGCCACCCTTATGGTCCAATTCAAACAAATTACTGCGATGAGTCTACACCTTCCCGGGCTAATTACGCCCATTAACCATTGTGCATGTCACGGTGCGGCACTTACTTTGAGCAGCTCGGTCTCCTTGGTGGCCTGCATGAGCTGAGTCTCAAGTTCAGCGATTCTCTCTGCGGTCTGATTCGCAATCTCCTCGAGCCGGACAGTCAGCTGAAAGAACACACGGACAACGCTGCTTTAACGTCCCTCAATGCTCCAAAATCTAGCATCAAAATCTGCTTTTTTTTTCTCTACACTTCTTTCTTTCTTTCTTCGTTTCGTGTCTGACCTGTGCGTTGTGATGTTGTAGTTCGTCCACATGCTCCAGCACCCCTCCTCTGTTTTCGGCGTCTTCCAGCAGAGCTCCCACGTCTAACACGTTGTCCAGGTAGGCCTGGATCTGGACCTGCAGCTTCTCGCTCTCTGTTTGCTTCAGACTCTAACACACAACAAACAACGATGACGTCTTGTAGGACTGTGATGAAGGCCTGATGAACTGTCCTGTGTTTCGTACTCACCTCTAGATACTTGTCTAATCCCAGGTGAGTGAACTCGTACTGCAGATGAACACGGAAGTTCATGTTCTCCACTGAATGGACCACGATGTTTATGAACTGCATGCAGGCCACCTGCAGAAAAAAGACAGGTACGCCTCAGTTACATCCACAGCTCTTCAGTGCATCTGCACCCAGCGACACGGCTCATAAATGTGTGGTCCTACCATGAAGTCAATGTTGTTGTCATCATTGATGAAGTACTCCATCAGCTTCTCAAAGCGGTTCTTTTCTCTGCTCACCTGAGAAAGAAAAGATAATAAGAACGCAGATATGCATTTTAATTATTGCCCACATGGGGGCATTAATGCAAAGTGTGTTCTTCCTGATATCTGTTACTGTATTTGTCCACCTCACTATTGTTCACTCGAGAGTTACACACACATGCGTGACTGTTATACACAAACTAAAATTAGGACCATGGTGCATGTGAGAGGTGGAATTGTGTCTCATGCGATGACTAACAGGAAAAAAGGGAAGTCTAGATCAGACCGGGCGAATGAGACCATTGCATTGTGGTGAAATTACCGTTAAAAAAATAATAATGAGATCACCTCTTTGAAGTTGTCAAAAGCAGAGAGAATGATGTCGTGTCCTCCTCTGACGAGACACACGGCAGCCAGCAGCTCCAAGACCAGAGCTTTGGTCCTGTCCGGGAGGAAGGCGGGGGTTAGAGACTGATGCAGGAAGACAGGTAACACACTCTCTGTCTCACACCCAGATGCACTCACCTGGGATTCTTGCTGTTGAGACTGAGGGCGATCTCGTTCACGCAGCGCGGGTGAGTCATCACCAGGTTAAAACCAGACTGAAAGCAGAAGGAAGACATAAAAACTGAAATGCCAGTATTATTTTTACAAGACAAAAAACAAATAATCTCCCTCTCATCTGCAATGTTTCAATGAGTTCAGCCTGACGGCACATTCAGACTCTACCTGGTAGTTCATGATCGCTCGCAGACACATTATGCACACATGCACATCATCCCTCTGAATGGATACATGGGCCTTCTTCTTGGTCCCCAGAGTGTTGGTTATTCTGCAAAGGGATAAGGAGTGTGTGGACACGTGAAGATGACGGAGAAGAGGCCTCCGTGTGCGCAAATGTTCTGCAGCCAAGGCCAGGCCGAGAACCGATGACACACGCGCACGTAACAGCTTTGGGCACACTTGTGGCTGTGACTTCTAGTGGACAACCATTGTGTCAGTCTGACAGCTCGATTGTGGCATCGGGCGCAAAGG
Source organism: Planiliza haematocheilus (assembly GCA_005024645.1). Classification (NCBI taxonomy): domain Eukaryota; kingdom Metazoa; phylum Chordata; class Actinopteri; order Mugiliformes; family Mugilidae; genus Planiliza; species Planiliza haematocheilus. The sequence continues at coordinate 2,146,515 of SRSE01000764.1, forward strand.
AAAATGAAATACCCAAAAAAGAAAAGGGCATGTGAGGGAAGAAGAGTGTGAGAAACGGAGGTATTTGTCACGGTAGTCTGTTTTAAGAGGAACTGTGCAGCAGAAGGATATCCGTGAAGTTAAACCGACAGCGAGAACAGATGTCTATGTGTGATAACATGAAATGGCTATTGATTGGGTTCTAAAGCTGCACTATTTCTTCATATGGAGTTAATCTCTTCTCCTTCTCAATCAGAGTTACTATTTATGAGATGTTTGTTCCACGGATACAATGACTGAATCATTAACTAGTGACTTACAAACAGAAAGGCTCAGTCTGACACAGCTCTCTAAGAAAATGACCAGTATCTATACACTTCTGTGCCACAGCACCACTTCTGCTTTGTATAGTTCTATTTTCTGACTATATAGTACCAGTATAGGTGCTCAAGGTTCCCTTTTAGAACATCCGGGGCTTGCACGTCCTCAGCTTCTTACCTTACAGTCAGTGCACGAGCGGCTCTGGACATCCCGTGTGAATGAGTGCTGCCGGAGCTCTTGGTCAGATCCTCCATGGACCTCTCCGCCGTCTTGCCTCTGTCCGACAGAGTGCCGCCGTTCTCCACGGTCTCCACGTCGAATCTGCGACGCGCAGACACTTGGTGAGAACAAACACTTCCACCGGAGGAGCTCCCGTTAGTTTTCATTCACCGTCGCTATACTCACGAGGTGTCGCTCTGTGCGTGGGACAGGTATTCCACCAGAACGTCCAAACCTTTATTCTGATCATTGAGAAACTCCTGCGCCCATCTGCAAAAAGACCCAAATAAAAATGAAGCACGAGGAATGACTCTTTAGAAAGGCAGAATTACTCAATCTTGGTCTGACAGTGACTTTTGTTTGTGTAACTGTGACTATGACTAAGACAGTTTAATGACCCCTTTTTAACCTTATCTAGGGATACATGTTCCATATTAGCTGACCAACAACTGACCATGAATCATTAAAACGACCTCAATATTTGGTCACACCCTTAAAGGTACACTATGGAGTTTTTGACCACTAGAGGTGCTATGGCGCAAAAAATCCAAATGCGTGCCCGCTACGATGCAAATTAAGGGCGTGGCAGCCTGGAGCGTCAGGTGGGTGCAGTTCACAGGAAGCTAGCTGGGCGTCATCCGCCCACCCCTGCACCACTGACTCGCCACGTGTCTGCCCCTTTTGAATCGGCTGCTTTTTCAAGTCTTCAAAACCGCTCTTCAGGAGGCAGTGGATGTAAATAGCACCTTATCAACAAGTTGCATCTTCAGCAAATGTTGCTAACAGATGAGCTACACATAAGGGACACTTTAAAAACCAACAGAAACAACGTAAAAGAAGAAATTTGAAGAAGACTATATTTAAATAAAAACATTTTGACATGCTCACCCAATGTGATTGGTTCGAAGGGATATCTCCAAATCCTTGAGGACCTTGGTGGCATCTTGAATTCTCTTCTTTGACTACGGAAGCAGAGGAGATCAAGGTCAGTGCATCAGTGTGTAGGTAGAAAACGTAGATGTGTTAAATATGAGATGGAGATGATTCAATCCACTGACCCTACGGGACACCCCTCCTTGGTCCTGGTAGAAGCTCTTGATCTTGAGCAGATAAGTGGACGGCGGGCTTTTCACTTGGAAACGCTCCTGAGGGAGAATGTTTCACACAGAGTCAGAGCCAAAGCATATTTTCGACTGAGTTAATATTATAAGCAGCCTGAAACCATGACCGGGTGAGATGCACAATCACCAGCGCATGCAGCATGCGATGCTATTCTCGCCTGCGCTAGTAAATAAAACAGGCACCCTGTTTCCATGCCGACGCCAAATGCCACCACAAAAACTGTGCTGTGAGGTTTTCACCCTGCACTCTGCTCTGTACCACACAGTCTGTCCTCTTAGGTCGTTTATGCACTCGTCGTCAACTCTGTATCAGTGCAACAACCCTGACGTATGTTGAGGTTTTACAGTGAAACCAGCTCATTATCAGCCGCCCAGCTTACCTGATCACACACCAACTCCCATTTCTTGTCATTGTCATATTGACTCAACAGCTTCAGTTTATCTGGGGGCAAGTTCATGTAGCTCTGAAAGAGAGAGAGAGAACAGATCATTTAATGGACTGTGTCAGATGGACAAGACACACACATTTCACATTTGTCACACTGCATCTTCACGTTGTCATTGTTCGGTGCTCAAACACCATGTTGTAATTTGTTTGTCTTTCCTGCTTATGCAACAATATTCAAATGCTGAAAACCACAAATGCGCTTTCAGTGTTAAACGGAAGGGTGGTGACAGCCTACTGGGGGCACACATGACTCAGTGTTTACACGTATGTACTGGCGGTTGTCACTAGATACCATGTACCTCAAATATCATGTTTTTGTCCTCGAATTTATCGTGTTGAAGCCTTAATGTGTCACACGTCACAGAATACAGCCTTTACTAAAGACTTCTCTCTAATACTTACTCCTTTAATAATAGTTTTTGTATTATTTTTACATTTTTTGGCATAGACTGCGGCGGTGTTCGTTTGCGCCTCAACTTCCTGGTAGGATTTAAAACATCCTTTTATGTCACAAACTGCACATGGTATTTCTATAAGGTCTTCGGTAGGAGAACTTTACACAGACCAAGAACACTCCCCACCTCCACAAAGTTTCAGTGACTCAACCTTCTAAAAGTTAGGCACGATAGCATCCAAAAAGGACAATTTCGGTTTGTGTACTTGTCTTGAGGCTACAGGGGAAGGTTCGCCTCCAGATCTAAAGGTTACTCTTCTGTTTAAAGAGTCAGAAGTGGTCAATGGACAATTGGAGGCCAGGCATTTAAAAAGAATTCGAGCTTTCTGTGATCAACGGTTAACTCAGTATGTTAATTATTATAAAATTCTCAGACTAATCGTTTCAGCTGACACTGGGTGTGCTCTCAAGTACTGCCTTGTGGTTACCTTTCATATGTTTTAAAAAAGAGAAAGGGAGATGAAACGGAAATGGGCCGTTGCTGTTGGTGCAGAGAGGTTGGAGCTTTGTCCTTGGAGGAAGGGAGGGGTTCTACTGCGGGTACTGTGGTACAAAATTGAACAAAACTGCGGCAAAACAACTCGGTCACCCCCAAATGAGCACAAGTATGAATTCCCTACATTAAGAAATGACGACGGCCCACTTCTCTTTTCCTTGTTGGTGATGCAAACATTAGAGTCTCAGTTCTGACACTTCACGGAGTGACACGTCTCTAAAGTTTACATTGAGAGTATTTTGTTGAAAAGGGAAGTGAGGTCATGCGGGCTTAGAGGCTGTTGTAGGCAAGAAGCAGAGCAGGCCATCTTTGTTCAGAGTGAGCGCTGCACGGTTTACTGCTCAGAGATTATGAAATGGACCCTAAAGCCGCACATTCAGTAGGAATGGTAAATGGATGTTGGCAGTTTTGGTTTGCTGCCGGTATTCTTAAAATGCTGCTTCAGTACCTTAAAAACACTCAATACATTATGAGGAACTGGCATCCGGGTGTCAAATATCAAACTAACTGTTTTTATTTCACACAGTCTGAATATGTGGATAGCCCTGCACCCACATTGGTCTTCCATTTAGTGGTGAACGGACAGAGCAGAGGAAAGCGAGTTTATCATTAGAGTACATGTGCAGGCTATGTGGACACTTCACGCCACAAAGATTGGTCATCCATCCCATAAACAATGATGTCATACCCATGTGGCAAGTTACAGAGCTAAGAATAATGTATATATATATTTCCTGCACGGAGCAATCTCATGAGAGAACCTGAGATTTTTTTTAGCATAAAAACTTTGGTAAAACTGATTTTACAGTTTGCAGATGTTACTGATCAAAGATCACGGACGTCCGTCATCTGCAAGTTTCAATGTCTGATGTTCAACGATAGCTTAAATGCTACGTATTCATTGTGAAGGTTTGTGCTTTCTGACTTGTTGTAGGATTGCTGAAAGAGTGGTGAAACTGTTGCTTTCCGGTCCTGTGCTCTCTCTAGTGTGTTGCTCAACTTCCCCTTGGGGCTAGCTGCCCTTGCATGCACTAATTACCCTGTTCCTAGTTTGACGTTTTCAAATCAAACAGAAGGAAATAAGTTCTTTGGTAGATGGGAAATCTGTTGGTAGCATTTGTGTGAACAAAATGACACGTCTATATGTAGGCCTGGACTCTCTTTACCCACCCAAACGACAAATGGCTTTTAACCTTACTAAAGATTGAGAGACTACAATAGGGAAAACACTGACATTATATTTAGCCTGTATATGCGTAAAGTGGGTTTGTCGCGGCATCAATGAGTCTGAGAGCAATTTTTGTCCAAACAGGACTCAGTGCTGTTTGTTACTTTAACAGCTTTAAATTACTCAATTTGTTGTGTTTGCTTTAAACTGCTCTAAGCCCTCTATCTTCTACAGCAAAACCTTGTGCATAATGTCTCTGTGCTCAAATGCAGTGAGGGTGTGTGCCGTGTCCCGTGTACCAACTCACCAGCACCACATTGAATCGCTCCTCCAGCTCCTCCTCTGGTGGCATGGGAAGTTTGGGGGGAGCCGGCTGCTTCTTCTGCAAGGTTGGTGTTGGGTCACTCATTGTTGGAGCTGCCCCGACTGAGTTCCTGGCCTCTCGGCCTTCACCCGGTTCATGCTCCACACCCCCTGCAGCCGCATTCCCCATCACTAATCTCCACAAGTAATCCAGGGGGAAAGCTTTACTCAAACCTTTTCTCCTGGGAAAAACAATGTATTCCAAAGCAGAGTGAAACAAAGTGATCACTCCAAATGACAATAATAAGAAGCCTTAAATCAGTCTGGAGTCTTGGGCCTTCAAGTTGAGGGACATCAAGTCTCTGGTTTGCTAAATCCACCTCGGTCCTGAGGAAAGCGATGGTGATGAAAAAAGGTATGTTGTCCTCATGCTTGCCTTCTTAATAATCTCCCTGTCTACATGTACCTTTGCGAATAAGACAATACGTCTCCTTAGGACTAGTGAGAACCCTACCTATGTCTCACTGACTGTTCTCTGTACTAGCTGACCGAGAACTCCTCTAGAACGAGGGCCTGTTTCTGAGAGGAAGGAGAGGGGAGTGTGAACACTCTGTCACAGACAGAAACCGCAGAAGCATAAAAGCAGAAGAGTAACTTCCTGTGCATGACAGCAACAGAACCTGGGGTGGAGGACAGGGTGGAAGATAAACATGGTAACCGTTACACGTATCACGCATTCAGTAGGTGGATGATGAGTGAGATAAGGTGCTACAGGAATTTAAGAAAGCAGAAAGTGCCCAGGTTTGAGTTTGAGAACACATTTTAGCAGATCAGAAGGTGCAGATGTAAAATGAAACAGCCAACCAACAAAGGAAAACTTGTTCCCACTTTACCACGAAAGCACTTTCTCAACACTGGATCTATCCATCCTGCCGAGGCCAGCCCAACTCGATCCCGGGGTTACACTTGTTTTGATATTTTCTTTTCACGTGATGCCAGATTGTTTGTGTCAGTCAAGGTACAGGTGCATCCAGTTTTAACAAGACTTGGCAACCAGTGCCCCCTTGTGTCGGGAGCTAACTACTGCAATCAAACAATGCTGCATTCACGGTTTGCTGGGGTATTGCGTCCGTTAACTTCGACATCACAAGATTAGGCTCCTGTTGAATCCAGGACGGATTCAAATAAGTACAATGGACATGATAACACTAACAAGAACGACTGAACATTAAATTCACTAAAATAGCATTTTTAATTTATTATTTGAATCGCAAACAAAGCATAAATATATGTAAAGAAATGTGTTTAATTGAGGTAATACGTTTTTATTAGACTCGAGTAATTTTTCCAGTGCTAGGGGAATCAATAAAGGGTTCACTTCCATGTGCAGGATCCGTCAGAAGTCTTTCGTACTGCTGTACTTGAAAGGGTTCCGTTTTCCGAAACTTTTTGAAGAAGTAACCGAAATATACGTGAAGCCCTCGAAAGCAACAGTTATATTAGTGTTTTGCATTCCAAAATGACGGACCCGACAACGTCTCCAGAGGACCACTGGAAAGTAAGTATCTGCCATTTACTAAGCTCGACTTTTTGTTTAATTGATTCCTACTTTTGGCGTGTGACAGAATGGTAGGTGGCATGCACTGTCTTGTGTAAAAGTGTGGCTAACTTTATGATGCAACGGGGCTTTGTTAGCCTCGCAGCTAGCTAACGTTAGCTTGCTGACGTTAGCTAGCTAGCTAGGTAGCTAGTTAAGTAAACAAAGCGTCCTGAAAGCGTAAATTGTGTTCCACATTTGGTATTGATGTGTCAAGTAGCGCTTCACTACAGTAGTAACATATAACTTCAGTAATTGTCTTCAGTCTTTTCATCTAGAAAAGCTCATTTGAAGAAAGAGGCAGACTTATTGAAGAGTGCAGATTAAGGAAATGTATTTGCTATCAGAAAATGACTTGACACACATACCCTTCTGGACATGTCTCTCTCTCTCTCTCTCTCGGCTATGGTCATTGTAAATTAACACCTCAGTTAAAATCATAGTTACTGTTGTCACGTCACAGACCCTTCTAAATAAAGTTGATGATCTTTTAGAGTTTCCTTTTAGTGGTCAAGTGTGAGGTTTTGCCATGGGTCCTGGTTTTCTAATGGTTCCAGTGACACCTTTTCTCCAGTAGTTACTGCCCTGTGACACTGTAACCATAAAGCAGGCCTCGGTGTTGAAGGTTTTTTTTTTCTCCCGTTGGAATCATAAGAAAAACTGGGTCGAAGTTTGGGAATCACAAATTAAAGTAAGTGCTGCATTGTGTTGTACTGCCCTAGATCAAACCGACAGCAGACCTGTGAATGAGTTAGTTGCCACAGCTTTCACCCTCATGTATACTTAGATTGAGCAAACCAGGGCAATGCTCAGTGGGGGTTTAGACTAGCTGGCTGTTGGTCTTTTGTCAGCATATTTAGGGCAGCACAGATTTCCCCCTAGTTATCCAGCCTCACAGCCTTTATCTTTCTCTTTCTGTCTTCTTCTGTTTGGTGATGGCTCGGCAGACAGACGGCGCTTTCAGCGACAGTGGCTTTGACCCCAGTGAGTATTTAGGCACTTCCCATGTTGTCTTTTTTTCATTTATTAATCTTATCATATAGGTGAAAATAGTTGTATGTTTATTGGCTGCTGTCTTTCTTCCCAGGTTTTTTTGCTGAAACTGCCAGAAAGGGAACCGTTGTGTCCAGGGCTAACAGCATCGGGTCAACAAGTGCCTCTTCAGTACCAAATACAGGTATTGTGTTTGTAACAAACTCATTAAGTTTCAGTTCTGTCAACTATTTTAAAGTTGAGTTTCTGGAAAAATCAGTCCTTCTTAGGATATCCCTTTCCATCTAAATAAAAGACGTGTATTCAAAAAAAAGATGCAAGAATGCTTTGTTAGATTTTGCTTCCTGCTTCCTAAAAAGAAAAACCAGTCTTGCTAGTACAGTGGGACTTAGTGTGCTTGTTTTGATTAGTTGAGCACTCTAATAGAAAATAAAGATAAACTAAGAGAGCTTTAAAATCTAAAGTAGGAGTGTACACTTTTTAGTCATGTTTAATTAGATTCACTCTCTGCTTGTGCTCCATTTTTTTTTAATAGCTTTTGTTAAAATCCTGTCACCAGAGTTTGTTGAGGTGTTGTCTGTCCAACATTTTCTCATTTAGGCAGTTTTTGTCATTACTTGACTGAAGCATCAGTTAACTTTTCCACTTGGACTACAAAACTAGTCCAGTGTCCTCTGTGTTTTTTCAACGGGAGAAAGTCAACGCAGGAAGAAATCTGATGAATTAGAATTGATGTCAGGCCGGCCGGCAAAATTCGATTCATTTTTATTATGCTGTGCAGCATCTGCAACGTGAGTCTCAATGTGTTTCCCAATAGATGATGAAGACAGCGACTACAGGCACGAGACTTCATATAAGGACTCCTATAAGGATCGACGGAGACAAGCGCACACGCAAGCGGAGCAAAAGCGTAGAGATGCTATCAAGGTATGAATGCAGCGAGAAGCGTAGCTCTGAATAATCTCAGATTAGCCATTCGCAGGCGTTTAAGGTGTCTTTTATTTGCCTTTGTTACGTTAGAAAGGATACGATGACCTTCAGTCAATCGTACCAACCTGCCAGCAGCAGTCTGAGTTTGCAGTCGGAGCACAGAAGATCAGCAAGGCTACGATACTGCAGAAAAGTAAGACATGGTCAACAAAACCTTTGTAAACACTTGATGGTTTGTCTACTGACAGTGGTCGCCCTACATATCATGTAGAACTTTAAGAGTTCTCGTTTCCAGATTTATTCAGGGATCATTTCCTGTGTCAAATCTCCTCATACCAGAGCTGTTGAATGTACACTCACGGTTAATGGATGCTTTTGATGATGTTCCTTCACTGAAGAGCGTTCTTAGTCATTCAGACGCATAATTATGACGCCTCTATAGTGTTTCATGCTCGCGTTATTAAACAAGAAAAATGTCGGACAAAATATCAGATACAGATGCAGTATGTCATAATCTGCTGTTGTTTTTAAAAGGAGAAAAAGAGGAAGTAGGTGGTGAGTGACAACACCCTTAAGATGATATGTTTTTCACGATGTACTTCTGTCTGTGTCCAGTGAAGAGATTTCTGATGCTTTTCTTTATTTTTAGCAATCGACTACATCCATTTTCTTCATAAAGAAAAGAAGAAGCAAGAGGAGGAGGTTTCCGTCTTAAGGAAAGAAGTGATGGCCCTTAAGATCATGAAAACGTGAGATAGTTTCTCTGTCAAGCTCCATAATGTTCTTCACATGTTTTTTGTTTTGTTTTTTTGTGAACTGAAACTCCCTGAGTCCTTGTAATGTTAGCTGCTTTGTTTGCATTTCAAAGACATGAGTGTTCTTCAATCCACACAGAGGAAAAGATGTTTGTTTTTTTTTGTTTTTTTAAAGAAATGCTGATTGTGGAAAATGAGAGAAAACCGTTTAGTAGTTAGAAAGATTTTGAATGCAACCCTGACACAAGGAAACCTGGTGAAGGCAACAAAGTAAAATTGTCGGTGTCACAAAAACATCCGTCATTCTTCATGAAAGAAGGATTCATGGCGTGATTCGTGGTCGTTTCTAATGCCACTAAATGCTGTCCGTTCTTCTTTTTAGGAATTATGAGCACATAGTGAAGGCCCACCAGAACAACCCACAGCAGGGAGAGGATCAGGTGTCTGACCAGGTGAAGTTCAACATCTTTCAGAGCATTATGGACACCCTGTTCCAGTCCTTCAGCAACTCCGTCTCAGTGAGCAGCTTCCAAGAACTGTCTGCCTGCGTTTTCAGCTGGATTGAGGAGCACTGCAAACCACAGGTACTGTATATGAATATTTGTGATGGACTGTGGATAATTGGACATAATGACAACCGGAGCGTTGCTTTGTTGGTGATGAGACAATTAAATGTGTGCGTCTTCTGTCCTTTCCTAGACGTTGCGGGAGTTTGTCGTTGGAGTGCTCCGGCAGCTCAACGGTCAGCTTTATTGATCGAGGGGAGAACTTCAGGTTCGCTCTCAGAAATAGACTTTGTGCTCGCTCTGGCCTCTCAGGGTGGAGTAAAAACTTTTGTCAGCCTCAGGCCACGCCACAGTATTTACACTCACTTCAGCTCCTCAGTGACTCCCTGGCTACGAATGGATTACCTCATCACACTCTGAAAAGCTGCGTTGGAATGAGCAGTTATGTATTTAAGAAATAATCACTTTCTGAGCTCTTTCTGATTGTGTACATTGATCCTTCTCCAGTGTACAGACAGAGATGGCTGAATGTTTAACAGCTACATTTGACTGTTTTTTTTTTTTTTTTTACTCTTACTCTGCGTGGAAATGCAGGGAAGTGAATGAATATAGGTTTAATTAAAAGGAGGAAATGTAGTGTGCCTTCAGTTGCTGTCACTGCAGTAACAAGAGTTACCCCTTTTGAAATCAATCACATCTATAACTAGGGAACATCTCATAAGGAAGTTGTCATTGTTCTCCTGATGCTTGTATGTCTAACTAATAGACAGAAGGGCTGTGGTAAATTCATGAGTCCCCAACCCTCCCTTCCCTTGCATCCCTTTGTAGCTTAACGTTGATCCTAAGAACTCCACAAGCACAAGCATTGATTGACTCCTTAACAGTTTCTTTATGTCTCCTGACTGTGCTATCAGGACAATCAGGAAAAAAAAAAAGTTAAAAAATCCACACAGGGAAAGCACAGCCATGGTATTGTTCAGCAGTCTTGCATAGCCGTGATGACGGGAGTGCGATCAGACTTGTATCCCCCTCATATCCATCAGTCCCTTTTATCTGGACTCAGCTGTTTTTCCCTCGCTACTCTGTGAGCCCTCTGCATTCTCGCCTCCTGATTTCTGCAGGGATGTTTGTGGCTGGCCGGCTTCAGCTTGATCAGCCGGTCCCTGGTGTAAACAGCGAGAGCTTGGTGCTGCTGGGCAGTGGTTGCGTTGTTAAATAAAAGAGGTAATAGCATGGTTAAAAAAGAGCCAAAGTCTGTCGACCAGAATGTTCATTGCACGGCTCAAAAAAAACTCAACAGCAATCGTAATTGTGACAGAAATGAAAGTAATAAGTCAGAAAACGAGCAGGGGCTTCAAACACAGGACGCCTAATGAGGTTTGACTGAAACAAACTGTTCTGGCTTTAGTCTGAGAAAAATGAGGCTGACATAAATACGGCTGTGAAACCTAACGCACGACAGGCGGATTAGAAGGGAAATCTTTGTGTACATACATATTAAAGGGCGCTACGGCCGCACATTGTGAAGCCATTCTGCTGAAACACACACTGTCCTGCGCGTTTACTTGGGAGATGGCGATAAATCCAAAGCGAGTGAGTTTAAGGAACCTTTCAGATTGCTGTTGTTTTTCCATCAAGTGATTTCAAGTCACATGATACATGCTGTTTGTTGTTGTTTCCTGTTGCAGCTCATTCCACCACTTGCTTTGTATAAACCTTCAGTCCGGACTGCACCAGTTTACGGAGAGTTTACAGCTCCACTGTACCCAATGAAAATGTGATTTCAATACAGATGATGAAGCTCATATTAATGATGGCTTTCACCGTTTTGTTTTCATAGAATCGCTTGTCTGCTTTGGCTTTAATCTCAGAAATATTGTTGGTGTTTTCTTTGTAATTCATGTGTAAATCTATGTACACCAAGTGGCTACTTTATCAGTTCATCCAATCTAACACAGCTGAGCCCTGCATTGTGCTTTTCAAAGCTCATGTTTTAAACTGGGTTGCATTACGTTGATGTTTTCATTGTTCTCCAAGCAGAATACATCATAAAGTGTCGTCTTTGTAAAGGTGGCATGTCTAGCTGAACGGGGAGGGTTTCTGATTGTATTTGGTTTAACAGCTATACCTAATAAAGAGCATACTGAATGTATATCACCTTTCAAAGAGTGATGTCAGTTTATATGAGGAAAGGTATTTACTGTTTTATGTTAAGTTAAATTTACTCGAAATATGTGGAAATAAAGTGTGCAAGACAACAGCAGAAACGGACAAAGCTGGTTTCATTGTGTGCTGCTCAGGAGCCTGGAAAACCTCTAAGAAAAATAAAGAGTTTTCTTAGTCGTGAACATTTAATAACTTAAGGAAAGAAACAAGTACAAAGCAGGATGAAAAATAAATTCACTGCAATAACTGAAGCCGCATGAAAACCATCCATGCTGAACTGAACGTGCACGAGAACGACAGAATGCAGATTTCTAGCTAATTATTAGCTGACATTTCCATTGTAAGGTCAGAACTGGATTAACTGCTTCTGTACAACATATTAGTTCCAGATATTATTTTTTTCCTCCAACATTCAATAAAACGTGTTTGAAAAGAAAAGTCATAAATAATATACAGCATGTGGCTCAGACATTTCCTTAGCAGCTTCTTGTTCAAGTGCTTGGGACGACCACCTTGCAGTCCTCATCAGTCTCCACTCCAACTTCATCCTGTACACGAGCATGGAGTTTGAGACTGGAGCAGGAATTGCAGCTTTTGAAAAGTGGCTTTGATTAGTTTCTTCCACTCACCAGGAACTCCTTCTTGCTCTTTGGATACCCCTCCAGAATTGCATTGATCATGTCTGAAGCCTGACACACATAAAGAGATGAATCACGACAGCATGAGCGTGTGTGTATAAAACTCCTGACTGCTTTCCCATGCTAACATACCAAATACAAAACATTTGCTACTGAAGGAGCTATAATTTCCTAATATTTAAATCTTGAATATATTACCAATCTCTTCCTTTTTTTCCACTCTTTCACGTAAACATCTCGCTCTTTATAAACCTGTGAATTCACAATATAAAACATGACTTCCTGTGCAGGAAATTGTAATCACTTTTTAATTTTGCGGCAATGAGAAAACACACAAATGCGCTTCCCACCTTCTCTTTCTCTTCTGGTGTGACGTGGTTTGTGGCCGACTTAATCTTCTCCAGGCGCGTTCTGTACCCTGAGCACTCCGCTTTTAGCTCTTGGATCTCTGATGTCATTTCCTCCGTTGTTAGGGAGCTGTTCAGCTCCTTCAGCTCTATTATCACACAGAAAAACAAGTGTATCGGAGAGCGTTTTTTTTTTTCTTTCTGTATCCAATGGCAACAACTCAAGGCCTAAAACTGTGTGTATTGTGAGACGACAAAGGAAATCAAGTTGCTGAGTCAGCTGTGTACTCCACCTGATTCCAGCTGTCTGCAGCTCTGGGTGAGGGACTGCACCTCTGCACTGAGCTCTGAGATCTGGCTGTCCATTGCCTTCAGGTCTGCATCGTTCACATCTTTGAACTGGGCCTGAGGGACAGATTTCCAGCAGTGTTCATTTTCGGCATGTGCATATGCACCGATCAGACATAACTTTACTCTTTTTCATGTTTTTTTTAATTGTTCCTAAACCGCTTCTGTTGGGGATGGCTGCTTTCATCAAGGAGTCAATATTATGCACTTCTTCTGACAGTGGTTTCAATGTTGTGGTTGATCGGTGTGTTTCACAGCAATGCACATCAACCGACTAACCTGATCAGCAAAATAGATCTTTTGCTTTCCATATATTTTCTCCTTTATCTTTCCTTCCAGAGCCAGCAGCTCCACAGCTTTGACCACTGCCTGGTGGATCAAGTATGCAGTCACTATGTGAACGCTGTACACACACAACACAAGCATCTTATTGGTGCAAGTGTGTCATTTTGATTCATCTCACCGTTTTGCCAAAGCCATGCTGTTTCTGTAAGTTACAGAAGACATCCTGAGCGCTGTAGGGACGGTTCTTCTCATTCAGGTAGGCGAGGATGACCGACGCCCCTGCAAATGACAGAATCAGTATTTGTACCTTTATTTACAATTTAAAACGGCATTAAACTTAATTACACCTGAAGCACAACCAGATATCACAATATGATATTTCAAATGTCTGCCCTGCTAGTTACTCGGTGTGTGAGTTAGCCTGTTATCTCTTTACCAAGACTACTTTCTTCCTAAACAACAATTGTATATTCCCTTTTATGACGCATAACCTAGGTGTCGCGCTTAAGATTTAACTTTTTAAAGAGAAAGTGTCATTTTGGAAAAGTGGACGCATTTCAGTGGGCTCACATAAAAACAACGACGTCAGCTCAGCTAACGTTAGCTAATATAGCATTTTAGCTCAACTTTCTCATATCTAACGGGCGTCGCTTAATGCGGCTAGCGGACATTCCAGACAGCTTTCTACTGCCAAAAACATCACGACTTAAAAGGTAATTTTAGATTTACCGTTGTCCTTTTTACTCATCTCTAAATAGTCCGCGTTCACGTTAAACTTTCCAGATCCGAGTTTCGCGCAAAATATGCGTCATGAAAAAGATCGCTTATACATTAAGATGCATCACCCGTATAGAAATCTCTCTTCTGTCTCGCGTCGGTCTGAACGCAAGCTACATGTTTATTTTATTTTATCTTAGAGACATGATAATGACTACACACTGTCACTGCCTTTTAAACTGTGTCTCTCAAACCTTGTTTGCATGTATGGTCCTGTTCTACTTATATGTGGTTAGAAATATTTCGGAAAAAGAGCAGAGTGAGCGCTCATACTTTTGTAGTATGAGGATCGATTCAGGATCTACCGGTGTACGTACACCGATAGCCACAACATTATGACCACTGACAGGAGACGTAAATAACATTGACCTTCTTGTGACAATGCTTTTGCCAGTTATCTAGTCTTTCTTTCTTTCCTTTACAGTTCATCAATGTCATGTCAAATGAAATGATACAATGGACGGATTTAATTGCAAACATTTTATTCAATATGATTGCACATCAAACCATATCAAAACCAGTTACAGAGAAGAAAATACACTACTATGCACATTACACTGTCAAACAAACTACAAATCAGTCTTACTGAGAACTGACTCTTCATGGAGTAACATACTTTATTTTCTACTTTATCCTCAAATCTCAGCAATTTTCTGTCAGTACACAGATTTCCTACTTGAACTCCATGAATATGGATCCAGCAGTGGCCACTTTTGTGCTAAAAATCTCGCAGCTATGATTTTCTTCTCAAAATAACACGATGAAAGAGAGCAATGTGTTTTCTTTCTATTAAAAACCCAGCATTGTTACACAGCTTGATGTTAGCATTTGAATAAATCTGTGGTTCATTTAAGTGCCGTTTCCTCTCTTACATTCTTACGTACTGATACTGTTTGTCTAGGAAGAGGAAAACAGGGTGACCAGCAAAGAGGCTACTTTAACCCTTTTATACTAACACTTTAAAAAAAAAATATAAGGGTAACTTTCAATCAAATGTTGATGTAAACATGTTCCCCCACTAATAGTAAAAGAGCTTGACTTTTCTGTTAAAATGTTCTGCTTGACTGTCAACTACATAAAATACAAGAAGGCTAAGATAAAAAACTCATTTGTTTAACTTTTGAAAAGGAACACACACAAAGCTGAGGGCTCATTTAAGGTACTGAACATGGACACATTATGTTATGTAGTTGTTCTAAAGGGCAAGACCATGAAAAATGTCCTGAACTTATCCACATGCAAAAAATAAGAGTCCCTCTATACGCTGAACACCAAACATAGCTTCTCCTCTGGGTCAGATAAGACTAATGTGACAAAGAAAATCTCACAATAACTTATAAAGATGTCTTCATGTGTTAGTCAGCAGAGAGGGAAAACATGAAGAAAACCACACAGAGTGAAACTTCATCCAGAGATTATTCATCTTCATCATAGAAGAGAATCTTATACAACTTATCTTTAAATAATAGAAGTCTCTGTAAACCTCCAACATCAAATAAATCCTCCTCCAACAGATCATGACAGCACGTTAAGGACAGTGGAGCATGAATACCAACAGTAAATTAAGTTGCTGTTTCATGAAGGGTTGCTATCTCTAACATTTGCAATGACTCGATGACCTTGAACAGAAAATGTTGTTCTGCAATGTGATTACAAATAAACATGGCTCAGCTCGACCAACAGGAATGTCACATTTGGTCCCATGTTAAGTAGCCCTCTATGTCTAGATCTCTATGTAGAAAATGTTTTATGGGCACGGTTTTTCATTATAAGTCACCAACAAGGACCCTTGTGACTTGCGGTTGAGTGAAGTTACAAGATGGCATCTAGGCCCAACAATGCTGGTTTATTTAATGCGTTTTATTTTTGTTGCTGTATTTCCTATTGCTCAGCCTACAAAATAAAGGTTTTCTGGATGATTAGGGTTTCAAAGTACAGAGAAAAATACTTCACAGTGATAAACTGATGCCAATCACAAAGCTGCTGGAACCTAAAATCATCTCTCACACACATTCATAGCTCATTGACATGTACTCTGCGCATTAAGCTTGCGCACATGGAAACACACTCTCACCAGCACACACACAAACACTCCTCACTGTGGTTTACCAAGCAGGCTAGATAAGAAGTTAGACCCCTGGCCCTCCCCTCGTCTACTCCCCCCTCCTCCTCCTCCGAGGGGATCCATCTGGTTCAGTTCAGACTGATCCAGCATTTCAAAGTCCTCTCCATCCAAGTCTGTGTCCAGCTCTGAACTGGACTGTTTGCGATAGCTTCGGTGGGCCCCAGCCCTGGGTGGGCCGTCTCTGCGCTGTGTAACATGAGGGCGAGGTTGCATGGCCCCAGCCAGCGCTGCCTGAATCATGTTGCTGGCAATGGCTCCAGCCAAGTCTCCAGTGAAATCAAAGGCTGGTGGCAGGCCACTAAGAGAAAGTTCTGCATCCAGGTCCTCCTGGTCTGAGTCCAGATGAGCATCCACATCCAGAACTGAAGCCCGGTGACTGGCAAGCCCAGATGGACCCAGACTAGGTAGCCCAATGCTTGTGTCATCGTCATCATCCATCAGAGTAGCATCAGGGTTAATGGAGGGGAAGTCTGGCAAGTCCTGGGCAAAGGATTCTTCAGCGTCGCTGTGTCTGTCAAAATCTGACCATATCACACACACACAGGACAGATTCAGAAACAGGATGACACAATTAAAAAAAGAAAAGAAAATGAGTAGGGCCAACAAACTCACCTTCAGATCCCTCTGTCAGTGGAGTCTGGCCTCGTGATAGGTTAAAGGTTCCATTATCAGTGTAGGATACCTCAGCATCAGAGTGCTCAGAATCAGTCAGTGCAAGTTCTTTTGCAACCATAGCATCATCAAACTGAGAGAGATAAAACATATATAGGTTTATTATGTGTAGTCTATCTCTATACATGTTTATATCCTGCTGTAAAGCAAAACATTTTGACAGTTTAGTTTTTTTTCTTTGTCTGCAGGCTTCACCATAAACACAAACATATTTTGTTTCTGACCTCAACAGGAAGTGGCTCTGACATGCTATACTAACCATCTATGAACTACTTTCACTTTATTGCTCACAACTTTCTCACTGACATTGGACTTAAATATCTATGAACCAAACCGTATGGTACAGACTCAGCAGAGGAGAGGTGTCATCTGTCTTGGCATTTTACCCAGACTAGTGTCAACATGCCTCCATGCATCATGTACACTGAAATCAAGTAAGTGAAGTACACTCTGGGTTCATGACATATTGGCATATTTCAGAAACACAGACGGCTTAGCTACAGTGCTGAAAAGGATAAGCTAAATGTACTTACTGTTGGGCAGAAAGCAGCCAACTCTTCCTCACTGTCACTGGCTTCACCTGAAGCAGCACCACGAATCGGCCTTCGCAAGACTGCAGAGTAAAAATGACAGACAACAAATGATTGCTACCACAAATGCTCATGTTGATTAGCTGCCCTGTATACTTTGCATACTGGCCTTAAAAGGAGGCATTGTAATATGAATGCTAACATTATCTTTAATATGGACAAAAAAATTATCAAAATTATAATACAAACAACTATAAATTATTCAATAATTGGAAATGGGAATTATTCTTAGGGAAACTTTTGACAATCATACTTATGAATACAAAATTAGAGCTTAATCATTTATTAACTGGATGTAATGTGTGGTTTAGTGCCACCAGAGGGCACTACGCCCTTATCCAATATGTGAATACAACTCCCTACAGTGTATGACATTAGCCATTTCAAATATGATGAGCTGCTGCATAAACATGTGCAACCTGAACATGCCATGTCTGTAAAGTAAAAAATAATATTTAAATAAATGTTTAGTCTCAGAAGAGAAATATGCTCAGACATTTATTTATCTCAATTGACTGGACAGCTCCCAGTGTAATACACAACTTACACTGATTATCAATTGGCTTTGACATCATGTATCCACTAACGCTGAAGTCCAGCCGCTGCAGGACCGGGTCCAACTTCATGCACACATGCTGGAAAATTCTGTGATAGGCTGCCAGAGGGGCCAGGAGAGTAGCTAACACTGGAAGACAGAAGAGAAGAAGAATACTAGTCATTATGAAGAAAGAATCAATTCCGCTGGGAGGTGTGGTACATGTGATAGAAAAATGTGTTCGTGTTATGTTTAGATTCTGAAATGTTAAGTCTTCTAACTGCAGACTCACACCCATAAGTCTGAAGCAGAGGAACACACTAAAGCAGTGGGAGCAGCAGGGAGTGTACAAGTTGTGATTCAGACACAATACAGAAGGCCTGGACAGGTTTTCCCTACCTCACTCTGCCATCTACATTATTGGATGGCTATGAGATTAGCACAGTGTGAGTCTGACCTTCTTAGCTTTTTACCTTGCTACCTTCCCTTCTTCACTCAGTCTTGTATGTCTCGTCCACACTTTAATCACCACACAGACCTGCCACCTGGGTTCCACAGATCTGGTTTCACCACTCATGCATTTTTAACCTTACTAGTCAGGCTGAGTTTCGTCGGTCTTGTTAAGGGGTGGGGATTTGTAGTTAGGATTCGTTAAACTGCTAGGACTCACAAGCAGAGTAGGAGAGGACCAATCCAGGTATGTACCGCCCAATCACAGCAAAACAGGTGAACACTCCACAGGTCAGGATGCAGAACTGTTATGAGCAGAATGAAACAAGGCTTACCATTAAATCTGGACTAAATATTCATGTGTAAGTTACTGTAGAAAAGGACAATAGTTAATCAGCATATGGACATTAAACCCAGGTCAGTGTTTATATGTAGTGTGATACACTAATCTTAAGTTTCTGTATATAGTTCTTTAAACATTGTGTGTGTTCCTTACTTTGCCAGGGTTTTGTCGTTTGTACTGGACCATTCTGGATGTGAGAACTGCTCCGCTGACCCAGGCCTCAGCAATGTGATGACACAGTTCAGGCACGCTGAGAATGCCAGGCTGCACCAGACCCCAGCTAGACATGTACACAGTGTCACCTTATTATTATTATTATGCCATTAGCACTGTCAAAACACTGGCTGATTATAATCAATGGTAACAAACCTCTCATTTTCCGATTCATCCAGTTTTCTGACTGTGGAAAGAAATGACATCCATCACTTTAGGAGATATTCAATATCCCTATGTGCATAAGCAGTATGTCTAATATATACTGTATATAGAGTGTACAATATTTAAAAACTCAGACTGTGGTGAACATGCAATGCACATATTGTCCTGACTCCACTCATAACAGAATCATCTGTACTATGTATGCTCATTATGTAAAACGAGTTCAAAAACAAGTGTGGAAGATTAGCTGTTCCATTAGCTGTAATACAAATCACTGGCAAAGTCCAGAGTACAGGACTACAGACTGACGACATATGTATTCTGGTAACATAGGTGCACTAGTTACAATCATAGAAAGTGCAGAAACCACAAGAATTACAAAGGACAGTGAAGGAATTATGGAGACAGGGTGAAGCACCTTTAATCTGCGGCCAGATTTTATTCCTCCAAGTATCAATGCACACGAGCAGAGCCAGGCCAGAAGCCAGTAGGAATAGCAGGCGCAGTGAGGTCAGGGCAAAGAACCTAGAGGGGAATAAACCAGGCAAAAGCACATGAACAAACAGTACATCCCACACCGGTCTCCCCAGAAGTAAGTAATAAATAAGTTATATAAATGAACAACTACTGGAAAACCATTGAGCAATGATCTAGTCATTAGTAAGAAATAGGTAATAATTCTAGCATCTAATGTGCATTATACACATCTAAATTTCCATATTAAATCAAAATGAGCAACTGATTTGGGTGTCATCCACTAACTTTCAGGTGTCTCCCACCTTCAAACACAACTTAATCTCAGTCCTCAACAATTTCCATTCAGAACTGCTGCTGCAGTTTCAGATCACAAGGCTTCAAAATGTGTTGACCACAGCAATACTTCCAATCAGCAGTTAGAGATTAACCTAAAAAAATGCTGGCAGAATGAGGAATGGGGGATATGTGTGTCTGGGATAGTGGTACAATAGTAGTTACAATTAAAAGTAAAGGGTTCAAATGTCTAACTAATTACATGTAAAGCAGGCAGTATATACGGTATAATCAATGCCACAGAAAACAACACATCTCTAAATTTACTGTGTGAGTTTGAATTTTGTTATTTTGTCCCCACTTTCCATCACTGTGTATTCTTAATGAATTATGCTTTAAGTAGGAAAGGTTGGACAAACCCCCTACTATCCCTACAATCAGAGAGGTTGGCTATATTTTTTCCTCATGTGATTTGCCATTAGCATTCACTTTGTTACCGTGGATTATGGCTGCATCTCTCTGGGTAGAAACTAGCCTGTAATGCTCAGTGTGTGCTGAAGCACAAGTTAAAAACAAGAGACAGGAGAAATGCCCTCAAAATGCCAAGTGGTCTAATCGAATAAAGTCTGAATGCCTGAGCTCCACAAGCAGGCTGGCCAGCCAGGCTTTCCCTCCATGTCCCAGGTCAATGATTCATACTGTACGATATAGGTCACCCAGTTAAGTCCAAAAGTTGTCCCAGTTGCACTTTTCCAGCTATTGATAAGTTTGCTTGTTAGTGGCACTTATTTATAGTAAATAGAGTCTATGCAATATTGACAAATGGTGACAACAAATGTATCTACACACTGATGATCCAACCAATAAGAACTCCTGCTCATAAACGCATCAACAATAAAGTTATTAAAGGTGATAATCCATGGTGCCAAACTGTGACTAGATTAAGACAACACTTAGGTGCTAATGTAGAGTTAGTGGAGTCTGAAGAGTGTGTCTATAAATAGAAACACCACTTCACCATCTGCCTTGTCTTGAATTGACAGGTGGAACATTTTCATTGTATAAAAGCAGCAGCTGTTGCGTGCAGTCACGCTGGTTTATTGCTTAAGGAGCAAACAGACTCACTATTGTCCTAATGTAGGCTGCTTTAACGGTTGTCACACACACACTATTCAGAGCAGGTTTCCATCATAATTTTATAACTAACATTGAATAAAACTCACCAGAACACAACGTTGACCACAGCGTAGAGTAGGACACACTGAAAGGGTCGTTCCCACACCAGGACAGACTGTAGGTAGGTCAGGACACGCTCATACGGCCCCAACCTGGACTGAAGAGCAGCTTTGACAGCCCGTACCTGACCGTCTCTCTCGCTGGTGCATGGACGACTTCGCAGGCAGACACTAGAGCCCTGCTTGGCAGAGCAATCCTCCATGGGTGCGTCTTCCATTCCTCCTGTGTGCGCCATCTTAGCGTCTGCTGTTGATAAAGTAAAGCCTGTAATATAAAGACTTACGCTGAGTGGAAACAGGTAAACCGCTTGGTGAGAGGCACCACCGCGCCACGGAGCAGCTCCACTCACAACATCGGCTAACAGACCTGTGCTAATGGATTTCTAAGCTAACAGCGAGTGACGCTAGTCTAATATTAACATCTAATAATGTCTGTTTGACTATATTACAAGCAAGCTTGATAACAAAGCCACAATTAAATCCTTCTAGAGTAACTGTCACTTACTATTTTGCCATTTTTGCAGAGATGTAGCGCTTATCTTTACAAACTGACAATATGGCGCAGCCTGTTTTTCTGAGCCCTCACCAGTCCAATCGGAATCCGCACGAGGCCATGCGTCATGGTGCGTTTAGGAACAGTGTGTTCATTCGAGCACGTGTAAAGCCTCTTTTTGGTTAACGTATTTCTGAGTATCTCTCATTGTATTTCCACATTTATTAACCACATTTTTTAATCAAACAATGCAGGGAACACTTTTCCATCCCAGCGTAATATCTGCAGTAATGAATGACCTATAAATGCAACATAGTACCAGCTTTTACTGTCCCCTCAACATACTTAGAAATGCCCTTCGTGTATTCTTAGTATATGGTTTATTTAAAAATGGAAGTAGACAGGATAGTGAAGAGATGTATTATTAATACAGCACGGCCTGTGTAATTCATTATTGTAAAACGATGGCGATCATATGTTTCCTCCCAAAGACAGTTATCATGGTCACTTCACAATGCCATAATTCCTGCAATGCTCACATATCAATTAAACTAAACAATTCAAAAGGACAGTAGGACAGAGACCGTTAGTTATAAGGAGGGGATACAATTTATAGCAGAGGGGAAAAATCGAATAGAATGTGTATCCCACTACTACAGTTTGTTATGACTGAAGAAGATTCATATCCAACAGACATAACGTAGGCAAACAACACTTTAACATGATCAGAGAAATGTCTCAGTGTGTTCTGTCCACAAAAGCCTATGGAGGGCTACTATTTGCTTTGCAGTAATATTCAGTTACATTTTATTTCTATAGCATCAATACATATTGTCTGTAAAATATATACTCCACAAATCTTTTCATTATTTTCACATTAACTATGCGAAGTAGTTTGGTTCTGTATGAAGCTTAAGTAATGAGCAATGCAGTATAAATCAGTCAATCATGTTTTGTTAAATTTACTTCATGATTTTCCCTGTTTTTGTTAATATTTCAAAGAAAGAGAATCCCACTAAACACCTTCATGATATTTTGGAAGGTGCAGAGGCCTCACACAGCAGCACAGGGCTTAACACTGTCCTGGGACAGAAGGTTTGCTTTGTGTATTTGAAGAAAAGAATTATCGCAGTTTGGCTATTGTAGTTTTTGTTGTTCCTTTTTCAGAACAAATAACTGTGTCTCAGTGTGTTCTGTCCACATTGGGTGTCTCTATCAACAGAGGAAAAGGCCAAATATTTTGAAGAAGCTGAGAGCGAGAGGCTGCTCCATGCCCAACAAAACCCCTACTGGTCCACTAGTGACAACTATGTATGCACCCTCTGCTCATGTACAACTCATTCATAGCTAAATCAGTACATTAGACGACCAAGCACAGTTACAAACAGCCTTGTCTTTTTCAGCATCAAAAGATGGAAAGTCTAATGTGGTTAGTTTCTTTGCATTGCAAAAACAGAAAGAGGCAAAAGAGGAATTTTCGGCTTGGTGTTGACGGTGAGATAGATTTCTGGAGGTCATGCAAATTAATTCACATTTCAGATCACAATTTAAGGCACAGTGAGCAGCATGATGTGTAAGTACAAGACATTTTTAAGGAATAAAGAGCAAAAAATATAACAAAATAAGTATATAAAAGTAAATATGCCATACATGCTTTTCCAGACTGCCCATGGAGGGTGTAAACATGACCATATGAGTACATACAGTGACAAAAGTGCAAATGTAAATTAATTCATTGTAATTAAACATTCCACATTTCAAGGATTTAAAGACAAAATCAAACAACAAAAAGTCCTTTTATTGTCACAATACCACATTTTCTGTGTCTTGTTTTGATACGCAATCATCCCTGGCAAACTAGTCCCCAAACTCCACCAGTTCGGCCTGAGTCCATAGCTGGATCCAGACTTTCCTCATGACCTCAGGAAGTGAAACTGGACTCCCTCATGTCCTCCACCATCACCCTGAGCACAGGCACACTACAGGGGTGTGTGCTTAGTCCCATCCTATATTCCCTGTTCACCCACAATTGGTCCTCTGAGAACAGCCTCTGTATGAATGCTGTAAAAAAAAAAAAAAAGCATGGAGCTTGTCATTACCTTCAAGAGATCATAGGTTGAAGAATTCTCTACGGTTATCATCAGCGGTGAGAGAGTGGAGAGGGTCTCTATCATCAGGTTCCTGTGAGCACACATCTCTGACAACCTGCCGTGGACAAGACACACCACTGCACAGGTCAAAAAGGCACAGCAGTGGATGTTTTTTCCTGAGGACACTAAAGAAGGCCAGACTGCCATGCTTGTAACTTTCTACCACTGCTCCATAGAGGACATCTTAATGGACAGGAAGGCACTTCAGTGCATTGTGTCCAGGGCACAAAAGATAACCTGAACTCAACTTCCCGCACTTGAGGATATCTACACCACCAGGTGCCTTAAGAATGCAACTACCATCTGCAAGAACCCTACACATCCATGCCACCACTTTTTTGAACTGCTGCCATCAGGAAGGTATTATACAGACCCCTGTACTCATACATCCAGACTGAACAGTTCTGGCTGCACTAAACCAGCCCAATTTGCACAATACTGTACCTATAACTGTATATAGCCATAGTTTCTTTTACATGCATATTGCATGTATTTATATTGTTATTCATATTCATACTCACATGTTTATGTATAGTTTTGTCTTTACTATTTTTGTTTATACTGAGCATCTTGCAGAGCTTCGAACCAAATCTCGTTGCACTGCACAACCTATTTTCTGCAATGATAATGAAGCATATTCTATTCTACACGCCAGGGGGCAGCACGCAAGTTAAACGTGAGCTTGCCAGCTGCTAACAAACCGTAGAGGAAGTCTGCTTGAAGCGTCACATCAGCACCAAGCGGGAAGGAGCGGCGTGAACAGCGACTGTTTTTCTTGTGTTATTTAGCTAGCAGGCAGGCTAGCAGGCTAGCTAAATAAGGAGCCACTAAAAAGTGAACATGCCGCGGGAAATTATAACGCTTCAGCTCGGACAGTGTGGAAACCAAAGTATGTGGAACGACGTTGTTAGCGTTAAGACACTTGCACACGACATTTTATCATTAGCCTGTATTTAGCATATACGTTAGCTAGCCAAGATGATATGTCAGGCTTTCTGCTGTGTAACGGCACTAGCTTTGAGCTAATAGAAGTTGATAATGTATCTTTATAAAAATTAACACGACAGTGTTGTGTATCCTTGCTGACTTCTGGGGCTACTAGGGCCTCTTCATAGATAATGTAACGTAATTCAAGTTAACGTTAGCGGCCAGTGTACTGTCATTCAGATAGCACTGCAAGTTCTGGTCGTCTTCCTTTTGTACTAATAAACACGGACGGTTGTTGAAAGGCCAATTAATTAACACGCTTCAACATCTTGACAACATGTTCTTTTCTTCATTTTATAGTCGGGTTTGAGTTTTGGAAGCAGCTGTGTGCAGAGCACGGCATCAGCCCAGAGGGGATTGTTGAAGAGTTTGCAACTGAAGGCACCGACAGAAAAGATGTGTTCTTCTATCAGGTAACTGAAGCGGGAATATACACCTTTACCTCATTGTGTTTCTTTTCACAAGTCACAATATGCTTTTGTTTTGTGCACATCGGAAACGCAGTACATGTCCACACTCTACCTGGTGATGCTTGTGTGCAGCTGAAGTACAATAATATTGTTTTCCACTAGGTGGCATACTTGTAGCATCAACAGAGCACTCAGACCCTGCAGGGACACAACAGGCTAGAGACTGTGCTGTATATGACCAACTAACCCTCTGGTTATTGAAAAAACTCCACAGGCTGATGATGAGCACTATATCCCTCGTGCAGTTTTGCTGGATCTTGAGCCCCGTGTGATACACTCCATCCTCAACTCCCCTTACGCAAACCTGTACAACCCTGAGAACATCTACCTGTCTGAGCATGGTGGAGGTGCTGGGAACAACTGGGCTAGTGGATATTCACAGGTGATCAGTAGAAATGACATGCGTCCATTCTCATTTAAAAATAATAATAATCTATGAATCCTAAATATTGCTTCTTTTTTTTATAACCACCAGGGCAAAAAAATACAAGAAGACATCTTTGACATCATTGACCGAGAGGCAGATGGCAGCGACAGTCTGGAGGCAAGTTTATCATTTATCTCTCCCAGGGGATGCAAGTGAATCTGGCTGTGTGGAATTTTAAAAACTGGTTTAAAGTAAAGTGATATGGTTTCGTTACTGAAGTGCAGCTTCCAAATGAAGCCTGATCCTCAAACATGCAAGGTCAGGAATCTGCTGTTTGGCCCTAACATGAGGTATTGTTAGATTATGTAGAAATAGCAGGATTTTTTTTAATTTAATTTATCGATACATTTAGCTCTTGATGTTTTGTGCCTCTTTAAGGTGACTTCATGCCTTTTTAAGAACCTTTTTGTCTTTATTGTAATTAGTTGGTGGTCCTTTTACTTCTTTGTCTCTTTTTGTGTCCTTTGTGTTTTTTTGTCCTTTGTCATTGTGTTTTTTATTACGTCTTAATGGTCAATTTGTGGCTTATTGTAGTGATGTGGTTGATGCATAGTTATGTGTTCATTTGAACCTGTTAAATATCTCTGTGATCAGCTTGCTTGTCATTTTGCTTTGTCATCTCCTTGTTGGCTTTTTTGTGTCTGTGATAGTTTGAGGTCGCTTTATGTCTCTTTGTAGTCATGCTACATCTATGTGATCATTGTGTGGTGATTTGTGCTTCTTTTGGTTACAGTTTGTAGGTGAGGCTCAAGCTGGCGCCTTGGCCTGTGCTCAGTAGTCCTGTTCAGCAATCCATTCATTGTCTGATCAGTGTCTTGTAAAGTTGATTTTATTCAGACATAACGTCTCTTAGTCGTCCAGACACATCTTAATTGTGATAGAAAGCACAGGTACGGATGAATAACTCAGTAGAAACAACAAATTAAAATGGTGCCAGAGCCTGTCGTCTTAAAACGAGCCAAGCTCCAGCCATGCCTCACTATTATTCTTAGCCTCTCTTTTGGTGAACTTTCTTCAGCTTCCAGCCTCCCATAAAATAACACTCGCATTTCCCCTCGAAGGTCTGCAATTTCTGTAACTCATTCACATTATGACCCCACATTATTATTTAGTGTGTGCACTCATGTGTGCGTTGGATAGGAAGGTGGGCCAGGCTGCCGCGGGCATGTGTATGTTGGCAGGGTGTGGTGTGTAGTGTGTCTGGTGATAATAGCCGGGCGAGCGTAGAAGGCAGGTATTACAGGGCTGTCTTTGGGGGTGAGGGAGCCTATTTGTGAGGTGGGGCTGCACTCCCATTTATATAACGGCCTAGGAAGAGAGGCATTTGCTCACCCACACACATTCAGCTTTCCGCATCAGTAGAGTTTACAGTAAGCTTTACGCACATGTGGCACAGGCTGTAGCTTAGAAGTAATGTGTAACTCTTTGTCTTTGTAGGGATTTGTCTTGTGTCATTCGATTGCAGGGGGTACAGGCTCAGGGCTGGGGTCGTATCTACTGGAGAGACTCAATGACAGGTCAGCAAACACACTTGACTTATTCATTTCCATTCTTCTTGTGACACATAGTGTGTGAATAATGCATATTTTCTTTTCTTCAGGTACCCAAAGAAGCTGGTACAGACTTACTCTGTTTTCCCAAACCAGGATGAGATGAGTGACGTTGTCGTGCAGCCATACAACTCGCTGCTCACGCTGAAGAGGCTTACCCAGAACGCAGACTGTGTGGTGGGCACTCAAGAATGGAGGCTGATTAATCCCATTGTTGTCTTTGCTTCACAACCCAGACATGGCGTGAAATAGCTTCGCACAATGAAATAAAAATGTGCTGCTTAGATGATAATCATGGCACTACGTTAAAATCAAAACACAGACGCTAAACTGTTTCTCCTACCTCAAACTAAAATTGTGTTCATATTGCCACAAAATTAATGAGTGATGTTATCTAAGCTTTGTCTTGCGTGTTCAGACAAAAATGGTCAAAATGTAGCTTGTACAAAGATGCATAACGTTTAAGTCTCTCAGGCTCACTGCATACGAATGCTGCAGTGCCCTTTTAAAACAGAATATGCAGTTAGACTGCTCTGAAGTTAGAGTTTGTAATCTCATCAGTTTCTTTTGTTAAAAATCAGCTTTATATGCTGTTCCACTACCTCTTACTAAAGAGACAAACTCCAGTGCCAGCATTTCAAATTGAACTTATTAAACCTCAGTCTGAAACTGGTGATTGTATTAGTCTGACGGTCTAATGGTGTTTCCTCTTTACTACGTACTTCCTTGAGGGTCTTGCATAAGGCCCTCAAGTTGATTAAATTATCTGGAGATCTAATAGAATCTGCACAAGAATTGGTCCCCCTGTTTGGACTGTATACTGTGTCTTTTATGCTGAACTCTCCTAACAACGGCACACTGTGTTGCTTCTTAAGAGGTTCCTTGACTGCGTCATTAATTGGGAGCCCCTCACTCTTTCTTTAACATAATGTATTGATGTGGTGCTGGAGGACATATTTGCTCTGTGTTTTTCATGTATCTAATAATTGGCCTCTGTGTGTGACTGTGTGTGTTGTACATCAGGTGGTGTTGGATAACACGGCTCTGAATCGCATCGCCACAGACAGGCTGCATATCCAGAACCCATCGTTCTCCCAGATCAATCAGTTGGTGAGTGAGAAATATCAGCCTCGTCACAACCTCTTGGCTCGTCTGTCAGCAGGGTACAGTTATAGCTGTAGTAAGTCTTAGCCTCAGTTGTGTTTGAACAAAGAGAAATGTTGATACAGACTGCACGAGACGTGGCGCTCACCAGAAAAATGACAAGATCCAGAAACTAGTTTGGCCAGTCAGTTGCATGTCAGACTGGATTTCTTAGAAATGAGGCGCACATGGCTGCTCTTTTCAGATGGAATGTTACCATGCTTGACTGGCGTCACACTTCAGTGTTTAAATTTCGGCTTCTTTATGGGCTATAAGACCAGAATTTACAACCCCAATCCTATTTATTGATTTAATCAACATTTCATGTATGTATGGTTTGCAGTGCTATCATAGTATTTGTTGGTATTTACAGAGGAGAGGCTATCAGATATACTGACAGTATTGCATATCTTAACTATCTAGACCAGTTTAATTAACCTGATTGAGGCTAATCTAAGACCTTCTTTCACAGGTTTCCACCATCATGTCTGCAAGCACAACCACCCTGCGCTACCCGGGCTACATGAACAATGACCTTATTGGCCTGATTGCATCGCTCATCCCCACGCCTCGGCTCCACTTCCTTATGACTGGATACACACCACTTACCACTGATCAGTCTGTGAGTTGTGACGTTCACAGAGATGAGCAGATAAAAATATTCAGTCACCCCTTGATGTTGATTTTATATTGAATCACCCTGCTGTGCCTCAGGTTGCTAGTGTGAGGAAAACCACAGTGCTGGATGTGATGAGGAGGCTTCTGCAGCCCAAGAATGTGATGGTGTCCACAGGAAGAGAGAGGCAGCCCAGTCACTGCTACATCGCCATCCTCAACATCATCCAGGGAGAGGTCGACCCCACACAGGTATGAGTGTACGCTATGTGTGCGAGGTGTTGAACTACATTTATGTGTATACCGGGATGCTAGGAATGTATTTTAACCTAATTCCACTAACTGTAGGTGCACAAAAGCCTCCAAAGGATACGGGAACGCAAACTTGCCAGCTTCATTCCCTGGGGTCCTGCCAGCATCCAAGTGGCTTTGTCCAGGAAGTCCCCATACCTGCCTTCAGCTCATAGAGTCAGTGGCCTGATGATGGCCAACCACACAAGTATCTCCTCTGTAAGTGTTTGTCTTACCATAACATCATTCACCCTTTCTGCTCCACTGTGTAGTTATGTATTATAGACCTCAGTCCTTCCTTTTTCATTCTTGAGGGTATATGTCTTTCTAAAAGTGAAGTTAAGCTGCAGGAGAATTCCCCAAAAATCAGGTTTTGGATTGTTATGCTGCCACATTTTCTCAAAACTTAAGATGTTTTAATTTTTTCCTGGAAAAATTTGCAGCCATGTAATATCATCATGGTATTACTTAATCTGATGATTGGCCTTCACTGTTGGTCATATTACACAGCCCAAATTTCCATTATTGGTTCTAAGTAAGGGGGGATTTACAGTTATTCAAGGAATTTACAGTGAAGTCATACATTTCATTATTTCTGTTTAACTCAGAGGTACAGAAGAAACAAAACAGAAAGAGTAAAGGTTTTAAGGAAGTTCAAAAAAGAACCTGAAACTTACATGTCAGTGTTCATTTTGGATTTCGCTTTCTTTTGCTGTCCCACAGCTGTTTGAGCGGACGTGCAAGCAGTATGACAAACTGCGTAAGCGCGAGGCCTTCCTGGAGCAGTTCCGCAAAGAGGACATATTCAAGGACAACTTTGATGAGCTGGACAACTCTCGTGAAGTTGTCCAGCAGCTGGTGGACGAGTACAGTGCAGCCACACGGCCCGACTACATTTCCTGGGGCACGCAAGAACAGTAAACAGACTTTTTGCCTTGTATCTCAGCCACAGCCCAGTCAGCGTACATGCTTAGCTAGTTCATTCTCAGTTTATGCCCTTTTTTGACTCTCTACAATACTTGTCCTACATATAGGCTTCCCACAATAAACCGGTGTTCGGCTATAGCTGCTTGTGCAAAACAAAAAATATTTATTGGCTTGTTATAGCATCTAGTGTTTGTGTGCCAAGATTCAAGAGACTGATGAATAAATGTTACCACCAACTTTGTATTTGTATTAACCAAAAAGTAAAATGTTTTTACATAAAACAGCCCAACCGTTAAATGAAGTGAAAGTAAGAGTACTTCTTTGTTGATAGTCTTGCATCATTTACTTAAATCATCCCTTATAGTCTATTTCACCATTCTTTTCAGCCATGTAACACAAGCCATTTCCCTGTTTGGCCTATTTTTAATAGAGTACAGTACTTATTGTGCAGCTGATTTACAGTGAAACATCTACAGCCTACAGAATACTAACATGATTAAATATAGGTTTTGTCACGTCTAACATTTCACCATCTTTCTGCTGCTGACACACAGTGCTCATTGATACAAGACCAACAAGAATGTCAAGTTAAAGTTGGGCTTGAGCCATAAATGATGTTACAATGTCTGCCATATAAACCACAGTGCTGACATTGTAACAGCATTTGTCCTCTCCTGTAAAGAAAGTAACAGATACACGTGTACAAGGATGGATCTTGATTTAACAGTTAATCTCTTCGCCTGTAAATATACTTTAAATAGCAAATTCACTGGCATCATCTGTATTATCCAAAATGAACATGCTGTTCCCTGTAGATTTTCTTGTTGGACCTGTTCTAAAATGATGAATAAACTCGTTTTCTATTATTTTTGCTTGTTTCCTGAAGGCACACAGGTTCACATACAAAATGATGAAAGACCATTTTCCCTCCTCACCTGGAGCCCAGTGAACTGGAGGCTGTTCATCTGACTCAGTTAGGGCTCATTACCACGGGAGAACGTAAAGGCACTTAGCAATGCTTGCTCAACCAGCTATTGTTTTTAACCAGAAAAGCTTTGGGGAGGTAACTCTCAGCTCTGCTGCTGGCGCCAAACTTCAGCCTTTTATAAAACGCGCTTGGTTGAAAACAAAAGTCTTAACACTGCTTCACAAGTCTGGGAACAAGAGAGCACATTTTCTGTAAATGAAATGGGAGGGGGGTCAATGAGGGACAAGGCAGAAAAATAACAAGGCAATATCATAAAATGGTGCCTTTTTATTAATTACATACAGTATTTATAGTTTTTATTGCACTCCCAAGTTAGTTAAAAACAAACAATAGTGCAATTAACTATACACATATTACATACAAAGGTACCATGCAGCATACAAACAAGCTTAATACAAAGCAAAACATCCGCAATTTTTTATTTTATTTTTTTTAAAGTAGCTTGGAGCTGCCTGCAGCTGCAGTAGAAAAGAAAAGACCTGCTTCCGAGCAGGAGACGGGATCGACTGTGCAATAACATTTGAAGGCATTTCACGGTGAGACGATTTAAGTTTTGAGGCTAGTTATTGCATGGGGCTGTAGTATAATCTTCACAAAGCATCTATGGTCTCAAATTCCTACACGGTTGTTACTCTACACTAAAATAAGTTGTGCGATGTTTAGAAAAGGATGTCTGATATTTGAAGAAAAGTGACTACAAGTGAAAATGGTTGCGTAAATGGTTGATCTGTCTGCGTTGGTATGGTTTGAAAAAACAAAACAAAAAAAACATTTGGTCCATGCTCAAAACCACAACTTGGCTAAACTTTGGCTTCACACAAATACTCAAGTAGCGAACATGAAGAAGGAGCTACACAGGATTGACACATACAGTATGAGCTGCTCTAAGGGGCGAAAAGCGTCTCTGACCAGTTAAAGCAAACCTAATATCAAAATACACCTGGGTCTGCAATTAAGACATAAAGGACAGTTAAAAAAAAAATAATTGCATAAATAATACTACAAAAGCATCCGAGTCTGATTAGAAAAGTTTCAGTTTAAATAGCTAGGGACGGATTGGGCACTGCATGGAGAATATGGAGGCACTCCACCAATGATCCACATCACTGACTGGGGCTACGGTGAATTTCATTCATTCTATACACTGAAAAAATAACAAAGAAGCACCTGTTATTTTCACCAGAATAAAGCTGCATTAGGATGCTAACGGACATAAGCAAAAAATATCCAATCAGTCAAGTGTTAACCACCTTTCTTGTCAAGGAGTACGGCCGAGACGAGCAGCGCAGCAAAGGACAAATCAGAGCGTTTTGGAGGAAACAACGCAGACGGCTAATCTGAAATCCTTTGGTTTCTGTGAAACGCAGCTAACCCAGATCCTCGAGGAGTTTTCTTGATCAAATAGACACATACTTAAACACACATCTGATAATCCCATAGGTAAGAGGCTTTGTGTGGCTGTGGCAGCCAGAGTGACTTTGCTACAGAGTTCAACATCTGTTTTCAGTTCCAAGTTCACATGGCTCACTGCATCAACAGTTCCAGGTAATGCAAGCCCAGCCGGGACCTTATGAAAACTGACTGTCTCTGATGAACATGTCAGCGTTAGGGCACGTGAGAGAGGGAGAGTGTGTGCATGTATGTGTGGAAGAGAGAGAGAGAGGCAAAGACCCTGAATGTGTCACTGAACATTCTCAACACTATTCCAGCAGTGCATGAGGGACGACTGCCTTCTAGGAAAGGCGATAGAAATATGGCACATGTCAAGAGAGAAAGAAGGAGAGGGGGGTAGTGTTTTCACTCTAAGCCATACCGAGGTGTATGAGGGGTAGCACAGCTTATTGCCGCCATAGTTCTTGACTCTTGTGACGCCGTCTCTCCCTGATGTAGTAAGGCTCACGCCAACATCTCACATTGTCGAGGAGGGTAGGGTATGGTGGGGGGGTATTGCCATTTAGGGTAGCATAGACGGCTGTGTGACAGGATCAGGTGGGGGGGGGTGTATGACACCTCATCAGCAACCACATTGGTTTCTGTGGGTTTCTGGCCTCCCTCGCAAAACAGAACCCCTTGCCTTCCCATCCACTCCCCACCACCTCCCTCCTTCATTGGCCAGCTCCTTCAGCTGGAAAGCTCAGCGAGGGTTTATTTTCATGGATGGGGAGTGAAAACAGCCCTCTCTTTGTTTTGGCTGCTCTGCCATTCCCAGGAGGAGGAGGAGGAGGCGCAGGGTCCTGAGGACTGAGACCGGGCCTCATAGGGGGCCATGTGGTGGAGGACGGTGGGGGTTGGGTCGGGTGTCCGGGTATGGGTCCCTCTCAAACGGGGTGCGAGGGCAGCTCCAGGAGCGTGGGTGTCGGCCCCGGGGCCAGATGGCGGAAGCCCACCTCTGTGCCTTCGGTGATGGTGAGGTCAGCATTTTCCCCTTTTCCTCGCTGGCGATGGATGGCACTGAAATACGCATTCATCAGCTGCATGATCTCAGTCAGCTGTGACGGAGAGAGAGAGAGAGAGAGAAAGAGAGGGAGAGAGGTCAACTTGGTGGCAGTCTCAGTGTCTGTCTGGCACTGTCACAGGAGGGTGGAGAAGAATGATGTCATCCAGCTGCTAGAAAAACTGGATCCTCCAGAAGCAGAGGATGAAGTCGTTTGGCAGATTCTAGAGAACACACACACCCTTTATCAGGACAAAGTGGCCTTACATGTGCGGAGATGGTTCATCCCTTTGACATATTTTGTCCAGCAGCTGTTGCAGAAAAATAAAAGAGAACTCTGGAGGAGTTCACTTGTTGACGAGTCTCCCTGTTACCCTGACCTTGGTGGACATGACCGCCAATCCACCGTAAGCCACTCTGACCTTTACCCTGTGTGGAGCCCTGAGTGAAACAGTCTCTGGGCTTTAACTATAACCCTTGAATAAGCAGTCAATCCTGCCTTCACCCGTAACTCCAAGCCTAACCATAATATCGTCCCAGGCAAACCTGCTCTCTCCCGTTTTTCATATCAGGGTAACATGAGGCCTTAAGTTCATGAAAGTATAAGTCTTTGAGCTGTACTTCAATTCTGTGTGCATCCAGTAAATAAATAAAAGCCACTTTTGTGCCCCACGAGAGATCACAGAGGGATTTTTTGTTCAGTGTGGGAAGATGCGAGCAGTGAAAGGCAAGATTTGTTCTCGACCGTTTGGAAGAACATCCATGTTTCTGAGAAATGTTTTGCCTAATATTTTAATCTAACCGCTGCAATAAAACTCACCCCCATGCCATTTAATGCCAGGAAGTTAGACTTTTGGTGGTTTCCAACTGTTGGGAGACCAGGGGCAGGTTGTGTGCTCTCTATTTAGATCAAATTAATGAGTGTTTTTAAAGTGGGTCAAAGAGCTGGAGGGAGGGAGGGAGGGAGGGAGGAGGAAGGGGGGGGGGGATCATGAGCAGACAGCGTGTGTCTTTCTCTTACTCTGCAGAACACTGCATGGTGATAAGACCACTTGGCCCTGCACTGTTGACAAATCCTTATTACTCTGCAGATAGATTATGTTCAAGATCACTGCAGAAACAGTTCCAAAAAATAAAGAGATTTTACGTTCAGCACACGTGTGTGTTTTCACCGGGAGGTGAGCCACTATACCTTGGTGGTTTCAAACAGCAGATCTCGATCCCCAGCAGTGATCTTGAAGGTGTTGCTGTCAGATACGCCGTAAGAGCAAATCTGGCCATAAGGGAAGGACTCTAGGGCCTCCGATTCCCCCTGCTTATACAGAGACACGGATGTAGCAGCTACACCCAGCCACAGCTTCTGGGAAAAACTCCCTGTTGAACTCTACAGACAGGAAGAGGCAAGCAAATGTCAGAACAGCTCAGAGTTGTCCCTTGATTCACCTCAAGATCCAAGTGGCTCTTGCCCTGAGCGAGCAAAAGCTTTTAAAAAAAGCTTAAATAAAATTAAAGTCTGACTTCATAATACTCACAATATAAAAGTCCACTTCATAGAGAGTGCATCCAAAGCCTGACCACTGGCGTGCAATTGTGAGGTAGGCGGCCATACTGTCCCTGCGGCTGTAGCCTGCCAGACCTTTCCATCGGTCCAAGATGGATCCCATGACAGCTGCTGCCTCCTCCTTCAGCCGGCTGCGCAGGCGCATGTCCTGTTCCACCTTTTGCTTGTGCACTGCTGTAGCCGTGTGGCTCCACAGCGTCCCTGCCAGGAGGCCTGTATGGAAGCGCTGCGTCGCGGGACAGCCCTGAGCGGCCACCTGGCACGGAGGCATCGCTTGCGGCACAGAAAGGGACATGAGAATCCGAGTTTCAAGGATGTGACCTGGGAAAAGCTCATCCAGAGGTGGGCAGGGGGCGTGCGTGCTGAAGTCACCCATCAGGCACTGAAGCCTCAGGGCAGCTAATGCCTGCAGGTCCTCTTCACAGGCTGGAAGCTGACCGCGCACCACCATCTCATGACACTGCAGCACAAAAAAAAAAAGGTACAGTTTATCAGGAATAGCCACAGTCCTGTCATCAATCCTCTCTACCACACCCTGTTTTATTTGTCCCGTAAATCTTTTATGGGAGTCCTCAGG
Source organism: Planiliza haematocheilus (assembly GCA_005024645.1). Lineage (NCBI taxonomy): Eukaryota > Metazoa > Chordata > Actinopteri > Mugiliformes > Mugilidae > Planiliza > Planiliza haematocheilus. The sequence continues at coordinate 2,182,057 of SRSE01000764.1, forward strand.
AAAAATGTCCTAATGAAGGCAGTGCTGGCTGCCTTCTTCCCCTCTGCACTCCAGCCAGTGCTCTTAGTCATGCTTTTAGTGCAGTGCATTTTATTGCAATCACAGCGTGCAAGACATTACAGGCTGTGATTGCAGACTGTTAAGTGAAAACACAAACTGTCCAATGAAATGAGAGGAATGGATCTCTGCAGGACAATAATGTATATCTCCTCAACAGCACTGGAATGGCCACTCACGACAACACAACCTTTGACTGTGTGTTCTGCTTCATTACCTGCTCAAAAAGGAAGAAGTACTCTATGCTGTCCACTGATATGCTGTCAGCATCCAACAGGCAGTAGAGCTTGAAACACAGCTTTCCATTGGGATTTAGACTCTGACTCTTTGGTAGTGAAGCTGCAAAGAAGAGGGACGGAACGGGTTAAAGTTGGGACAGAGGGGAAAAAAAATCTACAAATAAACAAAAGGTATTCCAGGAATCCTAAGCCTTCGTTGTTAATATGTTACAAGATATACTTCTGCAATGTGTGAATATTGTTGTTTAGTAACCTGCCGGTTTCATGTTTACCCTGCCATTAAACACTATGAGGCCACAAACGCCCACGCCTGTTAAAAAAACACAGATCCTTTCTATTCCAACTGGATGCCTTATCGTTTCATTGGAGACTTTGCCTTGTACAATTAAATGACATCAGCTTCACCTTGGCTATTCAGTGTCTGGCTGGCCTTCCTGACAGACACGAGTCTAGTTTCCCAGCAGGCAGTCATGTTTGACCAGCAAGACCAAGGTCATAAGCTATCAAGGATACCGGATAACATTCAGAACGGGGGTTGGACTAGAGAAGATAAATACACCACTCTCTGTCCGTACTCCTCTAACAAGTGACAAAGAGTTCCCGGATTTCTCGGTCAAGCGTGTCTGTCTGTTTGGTTTTATTGTGTCTGACTTCCTTGTGGTGTCTGTCTGTTCAGTTTTACAGGGTGAAGACTTTTCCAACCTGGTGAGGATGTCTGCGATCAGAGCGCTCCCTGCCACCGGCTGCTCCCACAGTGCATTCTGCTCATACAGTGCAAACGTGTTTTTGCTCTCTTGCAGACCGAGCTTCTCCTGCATCCTTCGAACCACCTGGTGAAGGGAAACAAGGTATGGGTTAAAGAAAAAAAAAATTTAAAGCAGTGAAAAGCAGAAATTCGAATTTGGTGACTGATTTGAAGTCTAGAAGACCAGACAGAAATGTTGAACCGAAAGACCCGGGAAAGCTGCGTTTCCAACTAGAATAGAGACAAATGCCCTCAAACCTCATTGGCAGTAGTGTGTGAGCTGATGTAGAGCTGGCTGGATCCGGGGCCAGGATAGTGCACAGTGCACAGCATCTCCTGTCGGCTCATCAGCATCTGGATCTCCTCCCAGGATGGCACACACTCCCGACACTTGGTCTTCTCCAGAGCTTCACTAATAAATGACGCATAGTTATCCATCTCAGATTCGGGACTTTGGCTCTGGATTCTGCAGGAAACAATAAGAGAACGTTTGTGCTGGGGTAAGCATTTAGATTTGCCATATATCTGCTATACAAATGAAAAAAACGTAAAAGAGAGAACTTTTCAATGCTTGCCGTGTTAACAATGATTCAAAATCTGTCAAGTGTTATGATGTGATTATAAAGCTTGCGTCATCCTTTTGATTGTACCGAAAGCTTATTTTCTTTGCAGTGGCAATGCAAGAAAGTCAATGAGGCGAGGACTGACAAATGTTCTCACTTTAGCTGTTAAGGACTTAAAAGACTCAACATCCCTCAATCCTTCAAAGAAAAGGAAAATGGCAAAGAAAACATGTTTGACTTTGGGTAGCGCACGAAACAGGAAAAGGTGTTTCCGCTCCTGTGAACCGGAGTGACCTGCCACTTCCTCCCAGTGGAGTGTCCAGCAGTCGTAGGTGAGTGCATGTGTGCGTGCTGTTGTTTGAAAGGAAGGGGACACAAAGGAAGCAGACAACACGCTCCAACTGGAGTCTGAAGGCTCACACATTTTGTGAGTGTGAAAGGTGTGAAATACAATCAATGGGGTTATGAGCTCAGCACTGTGTAAACACAGAGGGACAAATAGAAAGGAAACAATTATAATACGGCCCTGAAATACTGAATATGTAGAACAAACAAGAGAGCCTCTGACATTTTGCCAGATGCAGAAAAGCCAAGTCATTCACTCTGATGCCTTGCTATCTCATAACTATATGGCCACAGGGTGGGATTTGTCCTGCTGAAACACAATTAGGAATGTTCCACTGAGTCTTAGTGATCCTTCCTAAAGTCTCCTCTCTTGCCCCTTTCTGCTGCTTCCTGCTTTCTTGCCCCCTCCTTCTCCTCTGCTTTCTTTCCCCTGGACTATTCCCTCTGACAGCAGACATTCCCTGGGGGTTTCTCAGGGCACTGGGGGAGTGGAGGAGGGTTTCTGGGCCCACTGCCCAGCTCCAGTCTTAGCTCTGCCCAGCTGCAGCCCCAGCGCTGATCCACACAGCGAGAGAGTGCGTGAGAGCGACAGCAAGACGTATCAAAACACACAGCCAGCGAGTTCCACAGTGTTATTATGAATTGCCATCGCATGCAACCGTTCCATTAGCTAGAGGGCGATTCCCAGTACAGAAATATAGATAGAAAACTTCAGTGGTTTGATGGCATGGGCTTAGACAGAAAATCTAAAGCAGGAGATTAGCACTGCTAATAGCTTAGATTAGCATGCTTGACAGAAGGGCTAATTCAGACCTGCAAATCCAGCACAACACTGGATCTTTCTGGGAGAGCATGCTAACAATGTGAAGACATATCAGACTACTATATCTAAACTGGTGGTTAGGGACGCTGGCGCCTGCTTTTTGTCCAATGTCTAGACTCCACATTTTTCATGCTGACAGTTCACCTTCATCTCATAGCTCAACCGGTTCTCCCTTGCAGCTTCCTACATCGATTGCTGGTGCGATGTATAATTCATATGGGACCGTGATGGCATCTTGTTGCTAAAAGTCATTCTCACTTTGGATTCACACTCATGTAAAATGATATCCAATCGTTTTAAAATAACATGCAGTATTACTGCTAACTGACAAACACAAACTGCAAAAACAGTGGATAGTGTTTTCCACCTGTCTCCCAAAACCACTTCCTCAAAGACAGAAGTAATGTGAACAGCATTTTCCAGTCAGTAGGATTTGTGTACGCTAACCTGAACATGAACAAATCCATCCTGAAATCCATCCCATCGAGTCACATTAAATTCCACTTACAGCTCCTACTCATAAAAACTTGCCGGATTCTAATTTTCATCACTCTTGACGACATCCATCTGAGCTAACCAAATCAAACCACCTCACAGCACCTCACCTATCTCAAAAAACGCTTAGGGCTCATTGCATCAGCTCTCCACAATCCTTCCTGTGCACCTACCTCTTTAGGTGGAATCGCAGATACTTCAGCACGGTGGGCCCGGGCAGGAAGGTGCAGCTCATGCAGGTGAGGAGCTGCCAGTAACGGAGGTGTGCAGCGGTGTAAGGGGAAGGCGTGTAGCTGGTCTGCTTCACTAGCTGGCAGTAGATCTCGTCGCGGAGGGGGCGCAGGTCCAGGCAGGTCTGCAGCACACCCTGGATGATGGGAACCGGCTCTCGCGCCGACTCCAGCTGCTGCAGGCAGTTGAAGAGCTTCACGGCCTCCTCGCGCACCGAGCCGTAGCCTTTTCCACTGTGGTCTGAAGAGAGGAGGAGCAGGAGAGCGACATCCTACTTTCTTGTCCGATAGAACATTTCTTTTGACATTCCCCTATGTGACCTTACATGTAAGACATGAATAAGATATCCCACAGGATATCTGAAAGGATGTAACAGTGAGTCATGTTACATCACTGAGATGCATCCAAGGTTCATGTTGCAATACTTAAAGTGATTACATCAGATTCATCGGGATACTTTCTTCAGCGCAAGGAAACGTGAATCATGTTTCGTCCCCTTTTGTGCAATATTATTCTCACTATTTGAATATCTCATGTGCGCCAGTGTTCTAATGGAAAAGTCAAGTCAAGTAGAGCTGTTATGGTGACCTGTTTTGCAATGTGCTTAAAAATGCCTCTCACAAATGACACAGCACAGCGGGCAGAGGCATTTTTTTTAAACCAAGCAATATTGCAGTTATAGAAAGTGGCTGCTAATAATACACAGATAAAGGAAAGAGTCGTCACTTTCTATTACATAGAGCTATTTATGCAGTAAAGTTTTTTTTTTTATCTCTTACATTAGACTGGAGGACGATTCAGCCTGTCAGTACTGTGTCAAATGTTTGTCTTTATCTAATTTCTAGTTTTAATTTTACATATGGTTATTATAATAATGCTTGACATGGAAATATTAAGTACTTACATGTGTGTTCCAGACTGCCGTAGGGGAATGGCAGCAGAGGAGCATACAAGGGGCCCTGGGTGTACTTCAGGATAGGGTTGTGCTGGTAGATATGTTCCACTACCTCAGGGTTGAACTTATTCTCCTAAAGTACACAAGTGAAAAAAAAAAAAAAAATGTGATGATGACAGAACAAACTTTCATATACCTTCAACATGCCTGCAGCCAACCCAAAGGTAGTCAGTGACCGGGTGATTGGGTGCATGTGTTTAACTGTCAGGGGTGACTGAGGTCGATTTGACCAGGGTCACAATTCAGCTCTGGCAACTTTCAAAGCGGCAGGAAGGTCAAGTGATGACCCAGCAAACCGCACCAGCCTGACTGACATGTAATATTTTATCTGCTGGTGTCAGTGGGTTTAGCGTGCGTGTGTTTGTGTATTTCCCTGCCTATGTGGAAAGATGCCTTACAGCGGCACGGATGACTTCCACGCTGCTGCCCTCTAACACCTGTTGCTCATTAGTAACGTTGCCACTGCTCTGGCTCTCTCCCTTGATTCTGCAGCTCCCCCAATCCAGCCACCCTTTCTCTCTGCTGGCTTCGAGACAGGCCAGCTTTCCCATTCCTTAGTGGGGCAAAGTTGACACATTCTTCTGAAGTGTTTTGTGCACAGTGGTTACAGGCTTGTCTATTTAAACTGTGGAAATGGGATGCTGCTCTGTAGGACATCCGCAGTGGTATAAGCAACACGACATCCCAGACGACACTGATTCACTGTACATACATGGTTAGATCCACAAACCGTCTCCTGTTCTCGCTGGCTTTCTCGTGACACATACTATAGTTTGACAAAATACAGATGCTAATCAGTGAGCTTTGGAGGCAGTGGGTGGTTACTGTGGTTGAAAAAAAAGAACAGGCTGTTTTCCTCATTTTGTGTTTTATGCAAAGCTAAGTGACATATATGCTGGTAGGAAGTCAGCTTCATACCTAAAAATAAAAGGCTCTAAAGAAGAGAAGTTCATTTTTCCATTTTGCTAACCTTTGCGTCATCTGACTACACGTGTTTCACGGTACCATCTCATTTCTTTTTACGATGCACGGCATGATCCAACTTTCAGTGCATTTATACCTTGACAAAGAGCATGTCGAACATCTAATACCTCTTCCCTCTCTCACATGGCCTCTGGTTCTTGGTCCCAGGCTCAAACGTCAGTACTTGCTTTCTTTTGTGTCTTCGGCATGAACATGAATCTATACTTCAAACACAAGCGAGCAGACCTATTCACACAAAGCTCCTACTGTTCGTTCTCTCTTTGATTTTTACAGCAACAGCCCTAATCTCACGCTTCAGAGGGAAATTACCTCGCCTATTTGAGAAAGTGTGCCTGTGTGTGAAGGTGCAATTTTAAGTTGTTGTTTTTTTCCAGAGGGAAAACTCTAAACAAAGAGTGAAGAACACTTTAAAAGCAGGCCCCCTCAATTGCTCCAAAAATATAAGCTTGGCCCCTTCTGGCAAAGCAGACAGGGGTAGACGGAGGCAAGCAGATTAACCACTTTCTTTGAGATTAGAGACTCTCGTTGGGAGATTACTCAGACAGGAGGCCAGGCAAAGGACTGCTTATCTATTCCTGCTGCTTCACGCCAAGCCCTCCTCCACCTCATCTGCCAAAACGGCCCCCCTTCCCACCCCAGGGGCAGACTGATGCAAGACGAGTCATCTGTCTGCTCAATGAGATTCCAGCACGCTGTGTTCTCTAGCAACCCCTCGTCTAAAAATATGGCTGGGCCTTATAAACACGCTTCCTTCACGTGAATGGTGAAAGAAACAGCATCCGTTTAAGTTGCACAAATTCTTTTTTTCTGACCATTCAATAACTGGAAATACCTTTATCTTGGCACGACCTTTCTAATTCAGGTCTGCTGCTGTATCCTGTCCCAGTGTGATGGAATAAGATGAGGTCATTCAAAAGAGAAAGACAAGCAAAATAAACTTTGGACTCCCAGCTCGCTGTGGTCGTGTGGTTTCCATGGTATCACAGTGGGGCAGCCGTTTGTGTTTGGTGGCTCTTATCACAGGTAGTTTGGCAGCAACTCTGTTTATGTTTATGTGTGTATGTGTGTGTGTCTCTTTGTGTATGTTGTGTGGCCCACCTCGATGTCTCGAATCAGGAGCTGAGTTGGCGTTTCCACAGGTGATTTGGTATCAATGATTTTCTGGATGGCACAAGCCCAGTGCACCGCCTCATTGAAGTGCTTAGTGTACAGCCTGTAGCAGTGTTTCCGCCCATAAACTGTAATGCTCCAGTAACCTGGAAAGAAAAAAAAAAACACACACCGTTTTTATGGACGGCATAACTAGCTCATCTAACAGTGTAATCTAAGTATACAAGGAAGGGAACAGCAAAATATGTTACACGGGGCACAGCGTTCCTCTCCCTGACCTCGGCTTCAATGAAGATCAAAGGTAAGCTTCAGAGGAACTTCAGGCCACACCAAAACCAAACAAGAACAGTTATTCTGCAGATGTGTGAAGACAAAAGCTTTAAACTCCTTCAGTGAATCTCCTCCCGGACCATATTAAAAGGAAAAAAAAGGGCATGCTTCCTCCTTGTGCAGAGGAAGTATTAGACATACCCCAGGCTGCCTGGCTTGGCCTGCAGGCCCGCGGCTGTTATCAGGCTTTCCTGCTACGTGACTTGGCACCATAATCTTCTTTGTTTAAGTTGTTGGTGAAGCACAAACCCAAAATGAGGTTTTACAACTCCGATTATGATTGTGGTATTGTCCGTTTTGAACCTATTTGGTGCCCTTCAATTAATATCGCAGCGAGGGGTCAATATAATGCCAAAAGTGGAGCACGTAAAGGGAACTAATATTTCATGGTAGCAACACACAAAAATACACAGAGGAAGCAACTCTTATATGACACATTTCTCAGTGGCTTAGGAGGAACACACCGCTATTCAAAAGGGAAACAGCCAATTGAGCTTGTGACAAAGCCACTATTGAAAGCGCATTTCTGTCCAGAAAAGTCCCCTGGTGTATTGAGTTAGTAAGAACTATGTTTGGGTTTGGGTTTATACGACGGTTTGGGCATTTTAAGTGGTTTGGTCAGCAGGACATAATCCCCTTCATTGATGGACAGGCAAAGGGACTCAGACAGAGGGAGATATGTTTGAGAAAAGGACAAGTCATCCCTGTGTCTTTTCCTGCACAGCAAAGACTGTCCTTATGATTCTTTCGTCTTTTGTTTCCTTCCTCCAAGAAAGGAAAGGGAGATGCCACTGATTACTCAAATGAAAGGTTTTCAGACCAACCTTAGGCCGCGTTTTTGACCAAACACAGATGGGGTTTCCCAAACTTGCTCAGAACTATACGAAGGGAAAGGCTACCACAAGACATCACTGCTGAAAAAACTCATAAAGTCCTGGGAGTTTTTAAAAATGTCTGTGGTCACTACACCGCGTAGGGAATTAACACAGGTCTGACTGGAATCTAAGAGAGATTACGGGTAAGTATACATGGCCATGAGTTAGTCATACTTCAAACTGTCTGTGTCTGCTTATGTACATATTTGTGTCTCGCTCACCTGTCTCTTTGTATGTCTGCTTGTCTGGCCAGATGACAGAACAGAGGTTGGTGAGAACCAGTGTGCCCAGTCTGCGGGCACCTTTCTCTGGTCCAGTGTAGTAATCCAGGGAGTCTTGGCTCAGCACAAACCAGTACCGACGCTGCTTGATCCAGTTGCCTCGCACCTCCCGTAACAGCCAACCTTTATGTAGGACAAACACATACATGAGAACTCAACTCTGAAGTAAGTCATTGTGTTGATTAGTCAATTGACACAAAATTTAACTATTTGTATATTCAAATTGAAGTGCCTTGTCCTGTTTTATAGTAAATTAAATATTGCATTTGACATGGTTGATCGGTTGGATCAAACTAAATATCTATTGAGCAGTACATATTGTGAACACAACTGGCAGATCCAAGGACTTGATGCAGATCTACTAGAACCAACACCACAACTAGTAAAGTACATTTACCAATATAAATATAGCTAATTCCCCTTTTTGATTTGGCAACAAAATGCTACGTTATAGCAATTTATGTCACTTCCTGTTGCGTAACTGGAGATTCAGATGCACATGATGCATGATGAGAGTCACCTCAAAGTAATGCTAATTGCTAGCAGCAATTATCAATACCCTCTGGCACTCCTTTATAAGATCAGCTCCTTGAAAGGTCTGGACACTAATCACTAAGCTACCAAATGAGTGCAGCCACACCATGTCTTCGCGAAGAATAATCCCTAAGGCATGTAATTGTCCATAACGTTTGGTGCAGTCTGTATGGGACTGCCTTGTTGGTGTAAATACTAGGGGATAAAAATACAGCCAGCTAATAGCATAGGCATTAAAGGCTGCATGCAGCCAACATAATTGCCACTTTTGAGGTTGACAAAGTGAGAAAGGAGACAGAGAGAGAGATACTGGAACAGTGTGACACAGACTTACAAAGAGAGTAAAGCAGACAGCTCACAGGCATGCCTGCTGGCCTTGCTAGGCTGGTCTCTACAATGCGAGACTCTTGTGTTCCCAAAATTCTGAGGGTTTGGAAAGACTGCAACGGCCTAAAGCCACTGTTCTCAAACAGTGAACCTTTTCTCCCCCCTCAGCTGTGTGTGCAAATTGTTTTAAATACGTATTTAATCTCAGACTAGATAAATAAACTAGTTTGGCAGAACCATGTCCAGATGCTGCCTGGAGAGAAAAAGACAGAGAAGGATTGGAGAGTCCTGGAAGAGGGGTCAAAGTTCATCCAGAAGGCTGATGGAGAGCAAGCAGAGAGTTGCTGCAAGCCACCTGGACATTTACCATGCTGGGTATGACTATATGCAGAAGCAGAGAACCGCTGTACATTGGCAGTGTGTCATTTGTGAGGCGGCTGTGTACGTGAGTACATATGGCTTGTGTATACTTGAGAGTGGTTTTAGAGGAACAATTAGGCAATATACCTTCGGCCTCCAACCCTGTGAAAATAGCTCTGACGCCATGCCAGCATCACTACTTCCTCTGTGGTTAGAAAGCTGCGTGCCACCTGTCAGCCAGTGCTCATTTTGCCTGAATCTTTCTTTCCTGTTCTCACTCTCTTCCTATTTACTTTCATCTGCCCCATTTCTCTTCTCTCCCTGTTTTTAACCTGGCCTCAGAGTGGTTTTCCCAGGCAGTACAAAGATCCCACTGCCTTACTGCTGCTCCAAAATAAAAATAAAGAGAGAGGACGGAGAGAAGTCTCGACCTCTCTGGCTATGTTTCCTGTTTGAGAATGCCTCTATATGATATAAGTGGCAGTTCTGAACCCCCATAAACCCCCCCAATATAGCCCAAAGTAAAAGCCCAGGAGGTACTTAACACCACATCAGAGGGGTCAGGATCAAACCCCAATGTGAAAAGGATAAATAAAAACCATGAGGTAAGATCGGCTGAGTCTACCGACACGGGACAGTGGAGCCAGACAAGCTGACTGGGTGAGAAACGTAGAGGGGAGGACATGCCTGCTCCCCTGACGCCTCTGTCACAGACACGGGATGTCCCACAGATGCTGCTCTTTTTGGGAACTTTAAACAGTGCGATAAGGAAAGGCAAAAAAAAAAAAAGCCCCCAGACCCCCTGCATACCCCTCCCATGGTCTTCCATCTGGATCCCATCTCTGTTGCCTGCTAATGTTTCCCCTGGGGCCCACGGCTCGCCCTTAATTTGTTTCATTTGTGACCCCTGACCCCTCAGTGCCCCGCCCCCTCAAACACAAATTGAGAAAACAATCTCTCTCTGTGCATTTCCATCTTTCTACTTTATACAAGCCCCCCGTTACTCTCTGTGTACTTTGCTTCTAAAGATAACACAAAATAACATTTATATTAAATATAAGCTTATTTCATGCATTTATTTGAAAAGTTTGTTCACAGTACTGTGCTTGATGGCATTACATAAAAACAGTCTCAGAAACATCAATAAAATGTGAAAGCATTTTCTCCACTAAACGCGAAACTCCCCACTCAGCCCCTAAAACCAAAACCATTCTGTGATCACAAATCATAGGTGATGACAAAAGATCACTGCGTCTGTTCATGTTGTCAGCTGTTTGCGATTTTGGTTTTGGTATTTTAACAATGCAGATGGACAACACGGAATAGCATTTAAAATGTGGAGAGCGTTTGTTATAAATCTGACTGAAAGCTTACAATTTCTTTTTTGCTTTTACAAGAAACTGAACCTTTTCCCCTTTTGGCTCAGACATACCCAGACAGATTCAGTTGCAGTTTACTGGAGCATGAGAAGCTCTGCATCATGTGAGGAGTAATTTTAACTGTAAATCAACAAAGGTATGTCAATAAACCAATGTCAACATCTCTTTCTGTCACCACTCCAAGGGTTTTACAATTCATCCTCACATCATCAGTCTATATCTGCAATGTTGGTGGCCTATTTTAGACACTGGGGCAATATTCAGCCCATGTAGCCTCAGGAGATCCTGCTGAAAAAAAAAACAAAAAAAAAAAAACAAGGGGAAAATGCCCTAATGGAGGCCTTCTTCACAACATATTCTTATGCAGCACATAAAGAAAAATGAGAGGATTATCTAACACCCTAAGGTGCCTTTACTGTGGGCCGATGGCTGAAATAGTGAGTCTAGTCAAGTGCAGTGAAGGGTGGGGGTGTGGTGCAAATACTGAAATCTAAAATGGCCCAAAGAAAGAAGCTGCCCTCAGTTTTGGAGGGAAACAGCGAGGCAAGGAGTGTGGGGTTAGCAGGAAGGACGGGGCACTAGCCAAGGGCGCATGGTAACTGCTGTCAGAATTAGGCAATCTGACTGTCGCCATTCCAAACATATCCAAGCTCTGCTCCTGTTCAGTAGCGGGCCAAGAGGAAAAAAAAAAAAAACAGAAATATCCTATGAGATCATTCCTCAAAAGCATCAGACATGCAAGATGAGGCTCCTGAATCCAGTAGCTATCCTTGTACAAATGAGACGTTGAGGGACTGAGGGGGGGCAGCTGTGCGCCACATGTGGTCAGAGAGGGGTTGTCTACAGGGCGACAGCACAGCATGGAGCCGCGACAGGAAACAATTAGGCTAATGAAATATTTACTGCGCATAATTATATGAACAGCACCGACCTGGCCCTGCAAGGAGCTCATTTAGAAAAACTACATAGAGCTAAACGTACAGATGGTATACAATTAGCACTGGTATTAAAGCAAGTGAATGTTAAGAAGGTATGCTAGTTAACTGATCACCAGAATTCTCAATCGTCTCTATAATGACTAATCAACTCTTCATCCCTTCATCATAATGACAAGACAGACTGCAGCATGATGATTCATTTCATTGACAGACTTGTACAGGAGCGGTGGTGTGATTCAGACTCACCTTTCACCAACAGTTCAGGGTCTTCCTCCAAGCCCATCTTATTCTTCTCAATGATCAAGCTCTTCATCTCGTCAGGCGACTGTGAGACAGTGTGCCTGTGTGGAAGAGCAGAAAGAGAATGTAAATAACTCTGGTTCCACCTCAACTCAAGTCTTCCCTTGACTACTCCCTCCCATTGGACAGCTAATTGGCCAAGAGACACACAGTAGGCTGTGACCCCCCACCCACCCATGTGACTCCTTGCCAACTACAAACCCTCAGCTGGGGAGTCACCCAGGGGAGGACTGGAAGGAGCGCCACGAATATCTGTCCTCTAGCGTTTTCCCACTTTCCCTCCCTAGCAGCACGCAAGCCCACAAACGCACGCCGATACATACCACGCCACTGTGGACAGCTCGTCTATCTTTTATCACTCTGGCCCGGCGAGCCGAGCAGGCGACTGAAAATAAACGTGACAGAGCGACGCCGGTCTGACTCCCAGCCAGCCAGCTCACGCCAGTCAGGGGCAGGTTCAAAAGGTCAAAGCAATGGATAGTTAAAACCAGAAACATCAGTAAATTTGCTGAACTCCTCTCTGTTCTGTCCCTCTTTTGTGCACGGGCTTGCCCCAGTGTCTGTACACATCGGCTCAACATCTGGGTGGGCAATGATGTGGACGAATTCAGACTTGTTATCAAAGGCCAAGGTCCATTTCCAGTCCATTAGATTGTTTAGAGGTCTTATCTCCACTCATTTATTTGTCTAATTACTCATTTATTTTCTCTATTTCCTGGGTCTAACTAGCATGGGAGACACAAGTGACAAGCCCCTCTTTCCTTCCTGCCCTCCTCCTCCTGGGATCATTGCTCAGGAAATGAATCAAGCCCTCCCTCTCAATGACCTCTAGTTACCTACGCCTATGTCAGCTGATTTATGTCATTATTGATCTGATACATCCGGAAGGTTTCTCCTCACGGAAGGCAGCAATAATCAATGTGTCTGAATTTAGCCTTATCTGCTTTGACTCAGCTTACACAACTGCCGAAGCCACTTCCTTTCTTTCTGTGTGCACTGACCTGATCCTGTCTATACTATGGTTCATCTAGTCGACCTCTGCGACGGGCCCCTCAAGCCTCTAAAGCAAAGAGTTTGTTCTCTTTATGAGCTGTATTTTCTACCTGATGGCCATCTCCAACTGAAACTAATGCCCAGGCACAGTGAAACTTTATATGGCACGCCGATTTTTTTCTGTATGTGTGTATAAATTAGTCGGGGGCAGAACCAGAAAGCAGAAGTACGTGAGAGAGAGAGAGTCAAGGAGCCTGTCACATTATACTCAGTCATGCTGTATAACTAAGCCTGCTTGCCTGCTGCAGCAGAAGCCTTTGGGGACCTCTGGATCTACAGACCCCACTTAACGGCATTAAAATAAACACAGAAATGTGAGGACATCTTTTATTTGAGCTTGTTAATAACCCCTGCTACATTACGGAGACATTCACCCAGACAGACAGCCCAAAGGGGACAGGGATCTATAGAAAGCTACTGCTGTCTGGAATACACGTTGGTTTGATTTCAGTTTCTTGATCTCCATTTAGTATACACTAATGTCATAACTAGTTGAAGTCTCAACCTCCCACCAACTAGTACAACACACAGCGGGATCAGAGCCAGTTGAAGCTGTGTCCATCTCGGTCGAGTACAGTAAAACGCGGCTCTCATGTTTGGCATTTTTCTACAGCGCTAGCACACATAGAAATGTTTTTTCCGCCCAAAGTCCAAACTTGGGTTTTGACCTTTAGCAGCACAGAATGCATGACCTTCACATGAAATGCCGCTTTAGCACTTTGACTATTGTGTCCAAAATCCCTGTCCTAAACTCGAGTCAGGCTGCAGACCACAGCAGCGTTAAGGCTGCCACTACTGAATTTCTGCTGAACGTCTGTGCATGTGAGAAATTTGATTATTTTAACAAGATTAAACTTTCAAGATGTCACATTTTTCTTACTCAGCCATAAGTTTTCATCATTTTATTAAGCTAAAGGTTTGTCATTATAATTATATACACATATAAGGGACAATTTAAAGACACTGTAGCCAATCAGAAAAATAACTGTGTTGAGGGTAATATGTTTCATATTAGATTGAACCCAGTGGGATCAAAAAACAACACAGTCTCAAGCCATCTGTAGTTACTTAAAGAACAGATAAAAAAAACCTTCAGAGAAACCTGACAGAAAATGGCTGATAAATGAAGAAGCATGTTGTAAAGCTTGGGCCAAATGTCGAAGTATTGTTGATGTGAGAGCTTCGACTCTCCACAGCTGTCCAGCAGCCCTACAGCCTCAGCCCAACCTCCAATCTTTCCCCCAGTGCTACCACCCCCGCATTCCCAGAAGCCCCGGCTGGGGCTGTGACGGTGGGGCCTTCATCGGGCAACTTCCTGTGGAGCGCAGGAAACAATTTGACATGGGGATTAGACAGCACATCTACCGACAGCACCTCCTTCTCGCTTGCCCTCGAGGACTAAACGTTAGCTACTTGAGAGGAGGAACATTTTAATGTCACACTACTCATCTGGTGAAATTTGAAATGTGCCAAAAATCAGAACCTTTCCTCTGCTCTGCCATTTGAGATTAACACACTATACAGTATAAGCACAAAGGCACACTGGTTTTTAAAACAGATAGTTGTACTGGAAAGTGAAAGGAAAAATGCAGGCAGCCTGGATCCCACATATCTGATCTGACTGGCAACTAAAAAAATAAATAAAAAATAGCAGTTGCCACATGAAGAAGGAAAGAGGGAAGTCATGAAAATGAGAATCAGAAATGAAGAAACATGATTTAAGAGAGGAAGAGAATTGTTTCCCCATATGTACACTGATTCTATAATAACTCCGGAGCACACGTTAACATCCTGTGCAGTTGCGCCAGTGGCAATGTCATCTGTCCTCTGTACAGAAGTGAGACGCTGCACGGTGCACACCCAAAACACTGTCCTATGTGTGTGATGATGAAATGAGCCATCACTTTATCCATCGTTCGCCTAAAAAACATAACAAAAAGCTGCTGAGAAGATGTGGGGTTGACAAGAGGGAACACCAGGCAGTAGTTTTCTGAACAATACTGAACTCATCAGTTTGGTATTGTCAAGGATAACATGTGTTGACAGTAATTTAAAATAATCTCATCCCATAAATCCAGCTACATTAACTTATTTTTCCTCTTGCCACTGAATAACATCGGTTTATCAAAATGACTGCCTGACCCACAAACTAAATAATGGTAAAAAATGACACCATAAAACACAACTGCTCCATTATTAAAGGTGTATAAAAATGGCTACCATCTGACCAGGCTTGGTTGGGTGGAGATTTCCTACAGTCTATAATATGATGTCACCAAATTCCATGTACTGCAAAGAGACGAACTTTAATGTTGTCCCACCCTAGCAGGTGCGACAAAACTAACAGGAGAGTCAGGCCGATCTCAGGTATGGCGTGTACACGCCCACAAATGCCTTGAGAAGACATCTAATTAGCCAAAGTAGGTAAAGACTGGGTGGGTGGAATGTAAGGTCACGAGAGAGTGAATCAAACTCGGGACAGCTTCATTTTCCATATATGGCCGTGATGCTGCTTGCTCTTCCATATTGACCGTGCCGTGAGTAATATGTGTAATCACTGTTTAATGTACAATTTACAGTGACCTTTTCAAAACCATTTCAAGTTCCAAACAATCAAAAATAGTTCAGAAATCAGCAGCCGTGCCCATTTATATCCTGTTAATGACATAGTGATACGGCATTAACACATTTAAAAACATTAAATACCCCTTTTTACAATAATGCAATGAATGATTAGAACTTTGAATAAAATTATCTCCAACATTAACTTAGTCATTTCTGCAGATATAGTATTTGTTTCACTCAACAAGCTCCTGCAAAGTAGTGGGTTAACAATGCACCAATCTATCTTCTACAAAAAGATCATGACAACTATTGCACATCGCAGCAGACCTTTTTTTTTTCGTTTTTGTGGTGGCAATGATAGTGACACATTTAAATCCAGTTGTGCGAGAAGCACAATGATCTGATTAGTGACTGTCTGTCTGGTGGTAGCAACTGGAGTGATGAGTAATTGATTTGGATCCGGGGTCAAATCACAATGCTGAGACACTAATTAAAGTTAGAAAAGTAGCGTCCTTGCTCCCAGGCTTCAATGACCGCAGTGGAAACATGTCCCGGCATACAAAGTGGGTCCTTGCGACCACAAGAACATGCACTGTTGCAAAAATGACCGCTGCGCAGATGTTTCACAGGAATAAATAATGATTTGTCTGAGTGATGATAGCCAGCTCCATTAAGGCTCATACGCTGTACACAAATCAGCCATATATCGAGTTACCCACGGCACACTAGACATTATCAAGGTTCAATAACACTGTCTGAGATCTACATTAAGCTACAGCACTAAACAATCACAGATTCTCTTTGCAGAGATCCCTCTCTTTCGCTTTTCAGTCCCTACTCCCTCCCCCACAGTGCATGGGCTGACTGCATGGGCCTCTGGCTGAAACTGGGCTGGTGGGAAAATGGGAATGTGGTGATTAAGACTGGGCCTATATGACCTTCCAGCTAAAAATACACTGTTTACTCAAGACCACTGCCAAGAAAGCCTGGACTAGGCAGAGGGGAGAGGGAAAAAAAGTCATGTTTTGAGACCGGAGTAGGAGGGCTGTGTGACAGGAAGTCTGAGTTTGCGATTGAAGGAGTGCGTGCTGTCAGCAAAATATTTTGTGATAGCCTACAGAGTAAGTGACTTTTTAGTTCAAGTGAAGTCGTTTCTGATTGAGAACCGAATTAAAACTTTTCCATGTTTGTTGATTTTGCAGACATGCATGTTTGACAGACTGGATGACAGACATCCAGATAGCTAATTACCAGGGGTCCACTGCTAAGCACACGCAAACACCCGCTCGTTTCACGCATACACACCCTCACTCGTGCACACACATGCTTTTGAACACACGGAATACATTCCTTAACAGTTCTCTCTCTCAGCCATTACTGCCCAGTAGTAGTAGCTTGCATAAACAAAATATCAAGCTGCTGACTTTCAAGAAGTGTTAAACAACAAAGGGGAAGTTCATGACAAATCAGAAAATAGAAATGGTGGGAAAGACAGGTGAAGTTGTACTGCCCTGCCCAGCTGTAAGAAGGAACTTGAGGGTGAGAAAAATGATGGTGAAAAACTAGTGATGATGAAAGATGGACCTGAACTGAGTATGATCACAGCAGGAGGGAGCAAGCTGCTTGCTGCGTAGTGCAGTCCACCTGAAAAGACATGTGCAAGGTCTTTTACTGACAGAGGTCAGCGCAAACACACAACAAACTGACCCTGTGTCCTCCATGCGGCCAGTGTTGTGCATGAACGCGTTCATATTTTGGTGAACTGTCAACTGAACGGATCATTTCTCCAACTGTGAGCGCAGACGTGAGTTTCGCTCAATCCAGAGGGAAATAACGACGTTCAGCAACGTTCAGACACAAAAAAAAAGAAGAGAAAAAAGTTTGTCAGACAGCTGTCAGTTGACGTATGGTTTATGGCAAACAGCATGGCTGGTGCAGCTGAAAGAGAAGCCTCCTCCGGCACTGCAGAAGCAACTGATCCAAACAAACATTTGAAGGAGTTATTTGAAAAAAGCAGCACAGATTCTGGCACAAAAAATACCACGTTTTTCTGCAAATTGTGCCTGCCGGGTTTGAAAAAACAAGTCCGGACATCGGATTTGAAGCGGCACATGGAGTTGAAAAAAATAAATAAAATGAATGTGAACTGTTCATTCTGGAGTCTGTGAACGTGAACTAGTTCACTTTGCTCCGTGCGAACTAAACTTTGAACTAATTCTTGTTCAGTGTGAACTTGCACAACACTGCTTACTGCTGACATGATCACTTAAAAGCCCTCCAGAGCAGACTCTGTAAATAATATAAGACATCTTGGAGAACTGTGTTTCTTTCTGAAGTTAAAACCCATTCAATATATGTCACGATGGTATGATATTTGAGTGACAGCACGATGCTTTGATCACAATATGCTAATATGTAATCCCTATGAGGAAAAATACTAGAAACGTGCGTGTGTGTGGCTTATAACTATGTTTATGTGACTTTCTGTTCCAAGACTCAAAAGCGTAATACACAAATCATGATATTTTCCACACAGAGTGACTACAAATGTAGTCTATTTGCCTGCAACTTCCTCATACGGTAATATGGCTGAAACAGATAGTACCATTATATCACTGGATTAACTGAGATCCCTAAACTGCAAAACCACTACAGGCAGGCATGTTTGAAGTCACTACTCTGTTTTTACAGACATGGGCCAATCTATCTCCCTCCTTAACCACATCAGATCTGAAGCGTGACTAAATATCTGAGCATGGCCGCATTAACCTCAGTCTGCAAAGACAAACATAAATCATCACAATCTCATATGGGCCATTATTCAGTCTAAGTGTTCAGATCAATGTCTCCTCCTAGCCAGTTCCATTCAATAGTTCAATAAAAGTACAAAGTAAGCCAGAGCTATCCTGTCTATTACACGAGGCTTAAAATGAATGCCACCATTTGCTTCATAGCACAGTGCTGATATATCAGAACTAGGCTTGGCTTTCCCCTTCATACAGCTGAACTTCTGGGTGTGTCCTCTCATTGGCCAGGTAATGACCAAGCACTACGCTCTCTAATCTCTGCACTCAGTGTGATGATTACAGCCATGCTTTTAACACACTCCCTTCAGAACCAGTTGTTAATTATGCCATGTGGCCTGAGGACACCTCCACTACATTATAGAAGTGACACACATACGCACAACTCAGTGCCACACCTCTTTCGGGAGTGTTGAGGTAGGACTGAGTCACCCAGTCCGGTCCTTTCCTTCCTTCTTTCTCTCAAGCTTCAAGAGACAGCATGTCCTGTATGAATGCAGCAAAAATGCGTCTGTTTAAGTCACCTACCCACTTCCTGGGACAGCTCTCTTCTTAATGGGAGTAGTCGCATTCCCTTGCCTATTCGTTTGTGGTGCGTGATAGTCCTATAAGTCAAGCTTTGTGACTCGTTGCCTGTGAGTCGGCAGATGCACAGTAGAGATTGTGGATGAGGGGACAGGGGAGGGGGGAATGATAAGGGAACGATGCCAGAGATAGAGTGGAGCAGAGCCTGGCTACATCACTGTCTGAGATCACAGTCATGCACTAATAGTCTGGATCAAGCCCTCCATGAATCACGTCTTTTCATTGTCACTAACATTCGCTTGTAAACCGCATGACCATTTGAATTTCATTATTTGTGAGACGTGTACACGCTCCTCGGGACCACTGGTTTGAGTGTGCAGCTTTCAAACTAACAAGTTAACTGGATTTGCTGATGTAGAGGATGGATAGAGCCAACCCAGCATTAGTGGTTGAACACAGTCATCTGTGTTAATCACTGACAAGACCAAAAGTCCAAGGGTAAATTCAAAGACCGAAAAGTAATTGATACATGACAGGTGCATTATATACACTCAGTGAATGGACATGTTCCTTCTGAGGGGGTCCTTTAGTGTCTGGCAACAAAATGTTGTTAGTGGAGGCCTTTGGGTTGAGGGGAGATCAGGCTTGTTCCAGTGCATACCAAAGATACTTGATCAGTTTGGGATCTAGTGAATTTGGAGGTGAACACCTTGTTCTGTTCTTCATGTTTATGTGAGTTGTTCCTAAAATGTTTCTGTGTCTGTGTCAGGCTGCATCCTGCTGGGGATGACTGCTGCCTTCAAGGAGTGTCATTGCTATGGTGTGGGGGTGTCTGGTCTGGTCTAGGTGGGTGCTACATGTCTAAGTAGCAGCCACATGAATGACAGGTCCAAATGTTTCTCAGCAGAACAATGTTATTTACGTCTCCTGTCAATGGCTTTAATGTTGTGGCTGATTGGTGTGCCTATGCAATCGAAGTACTACTGCAGCATTAAAGCTTCAGATAATTAGTCAATGTTCATGTTACTCTGTACTACTTGGCTGCATACACATGACCAGAACCCCATGAGATACTGCAGAGGAAGTGAAAAATCTGACATATGTGCCGGGCTAAGGATAAATACAGAAATCCCCAGTAAGAAGGAACTATTACTATACTTCCTAAAAATGTTATGGGGGAAAAAATCCCTCTCTTCTTACCCATTTGTCCCATTGGCTGTGCAAGTTGGCTGAGAAACAATCACCTCAGCTGGAGTCTGTCAACAGAAGAGAGAGAAAAGAGTAAATAGATGATAATGCAAGTCTGTCCTTAGAACTAGTCCACAGGTTGGAGTGACTCCTCAATGGTTCGCTTTCAGTGGCTATGTTGCAGTAGAGCACGCAGACGCCCCTGGCAGCCACAGCACATAGCTGCACTGTTCCTGTAATGCTTGGCTTTCACTTGCAAGGGGTAAGCTGGTAGGGAGAAATATGGCATGCAAAACAGGCTAACTTGAGAGATGGGAACAGAAGAATCGTTTGTGCTTGAGCTGTGTGCACCCCAGTCATCACGCCCCAGAATTCTGGTCTTCAGGCCATCATTTCTTTAAGAACGTTCACCTACAAATAAACCTAAGTTTTGAATTAGCTCATACTCATAATAGGAACACTTGCTTTCATCTTTTCTGTCCCGAGATTGAAGGTAAAATTGTCTGAACAAAACATGAAAAACACAAAGAGAATAGCGGAGGTAATGTATTTTTACCACGTTTTCTCTAGTAACGTTAGTATTTCTTAGTATTAATTATCATTAGGTAACACAATACAGCCATTAGTCTTAACACTAACTTAACATTAGGGGAGTTACCAACTGCATGTGGGCTATTAATATCAAATTACAAACATGCTTTCCTAGAAATTCATTTTGTGTTGAAATTGGAGTTGGTGCTTCTACAGGCTAAAATGGGGCCACCATGAGCAGACATGTAAAATCAAATTTCATGGCTGGAACAATGAACTTTTCATTCCAGGAGTCCCCACGAAGCAGAAGATGGGAGAAGATGTTTCCTTTCACATGGCTCTGGCCCCTAGATTCCCATTCTGACCTTGGAAAACCCCATCAGACATCAGAGCTTGCCTGTGTGCAATTTGGACCGATTCCCTGTTGTGCAGAGCAGCACTGTGTGTCCCAGTGGCCTGACTTGTTGTCTATGTGAACCACAGCCTTGAGCCAGCTCCTGTGGCTGCCCCAGCCCAACTCGGGGTGTTGGCCTACCTGAAACACTATCCAGGTCAGCTCTGGGCCCCTCACAGTTCACACACCACACTTTACTACTGGGCAAACTGTCCTAAGTATAGACATGGCCCCACAAAAACAGTCTAGTGCTTCTTTTTAGATGGCTCAAAAATAACAAAGAAAACATGAACTGCAAATTTATAAGCTAGTATGGAATCTGTGTTATATTTATAAGGCAGATGGACACTGAGGCAAATGAGGAAAAGGTTACGGTTTGGATAATGAAATTTCATTAATGTTTAACTCAGGGGCAGTACTGGAAATGTCAAACCAGACAAGCAAGAATAACTGAACAGTGTCAGAAAGTGACTTATGAATGGAATAGAATGTTTATGGTAATTCCCCCCTCTGTAACTAACCATACAGTAAATGATTAAGCCAAGCAAACAACCTCAGAAAATAAAATTCAGACAGTCAACAAATCAAAACTAATCACATCAATGAGAAAAGCTGTAATTTTATAGCATAGACTGATCAGACGATCGATAAACTAAGGGGAAGGGCAGACAGAGTCAACATACTTGAGCCATTCTCCACAAAATTTGACATTTTACAGAAGTATAGCTGTCCAATAAACATAATGGGCTCTGGGATGAGGAACAAGGATAGCGTGCGATGCAGAGTCCTGGCAAAAGATCTCCCTTTGGACGGGCAGGGGATGAATCACTCCAGACTAGAGCAGAGCGCGGAGGAAAAGAGGGAAAGATGCCGTGATGTGTTCGTTCCGTGGTAGACTTCCGTTCTCGCTTTCCCCAGCCTACTCTCTCGCTTTCTTTCTCTCTCCCTTCAGCTCTCCTGGGAGGCTGAGTAACCAGGAGGAAATGCTTGGGCTCAGCCAGTGTCGGCCTGAAGACCAGATGTGTGGCCTGGAGGTGGTGAGGCAGAGACGCAACGGAAACCAAATATAAACCAGCCTACCGTGACACCTCTGAAGGCAGAGGGCAGTAGTGATGGTTAATGGGACCCACTCTCTGCGAAGCTGGACTGTGCCTGTTTGTTCCAAGTAACAGGATGCACTGCGGTGCTCCAATCCACACTTACAACTGCCCTGGCCTAAACACTATGTAGTTTAATGGTAAAGGTTACATAAAAACTGAATAAAGTTTGAAAAGGAAACATGGAAAGAAGAGAGAATGACGGATGTCCTGGCCTAAAATTAGGGCCTAGCTGTCCCAACACTGGAGGCATTCAGCTCAGTGTTACTGTTTGGGCAGCTGTTGAAGGGCATTTTCTTTGAATGAGGGTTGTAAACATGAAGGGAAAAGGTTCTAACATGGCACTGTGCTCTTGCGGGCCAAGCTTACACAAACGTCAGCACTGACTCATGATTCCAACCTCAGTAAGAAGCATCTTGGCAAAGAGCAGGGTTAGGACAGCATATGGCTTTGGTGTTGTGGATGCTACACGTCATGGCATCCTCTTGGCAACATGTTGGAAAACAACGCAGAAGATTGTGGTGAGAATTCTGGATGTCTTGAGGAGGGAAACTCCACCAGACCTGTGGGTTACTGTGGTCATCCCTGGCAGGAGCTGGACAGAGGCCTACTAAATGGAGTATTTCAGCATTAGAAAGCCCCAAAAACACATCCCAGGGAGGTCTGAACTGCTGTCTGAAAATGTGACTTGGAAAACTCTCAACGCAACTGAGCTCTCTTGGTAGAAGATGGTAGGTAGCCCTGAGGGGCTTTTCCCTAACTATCACTGAGGTCATCTTCAGTCATCCGTGCACCACCCCCTTTGTTGACACCATGGAAAGCTAAACAGTAAAACTGCCTAAATGTGTATATTCTGAGGGGGAGGGATTCCACTGTGTATAGGCCAAGACCGGTCAGCTGATGGTATTGGTATAGAGTGGTTCAGCTGTGATCTTAATTATTGGCCCAGTGTGAAATATTGACACTAATTTATGATCTCCGGCAAAGACCAGTGACAAAGATCACGAGGAAATAGGATTTACTGGAGGGAAATGTTTGCCACAAACAATAAGGAACTGATAATCAATAAGTCCCTCACACCTTGGTGTCGGAAGAAAGGCCCAAATAATTGTTTTACTGCCTTTGGCTACTTGATGAACACTGTCACTTACAACGGTCAATAAAATGGTTCCTTCCATTAAGAAGTAATCTGATCAACTGAACAAGCCTAACCACATGAGAGATTAAGACAGAATGTTCCTCAAGGGGAAATACATCAGTCAGATTAATAGAGGCAGACTAACATTTTATGGTTCAGGACAAGTCAATTCATATTCATGAATATTTACAAGCACAAATCAATAGAGCCAGGACTCGGGTCAGTGATGGAACATTGTAGAGGACAGAGCGGCTCTAAAGACAAAGAAGCATTATGAGCTTCACAGTAGACAGTTTTGCACTGCCATGCATTCAAATGCATTTCATACAGGGATTATTTATGTTTACATTACAAGGTGTTTCAAAATGTCAGCTGGCTTTTAAAAACGCATGGCCAAATGATGATGCATATTCCAACAAATCAACCCCACTAATTCTGTATTCACTTTGATTGAGATTGAGTGAATTCAGTGGGCTTGGCTTGACATGCAATGACTAATACGTGATGACATACAAAACTAAACATCATCACACCTTATTATAGCTACAGTTACTAGTTACTAGATCCATGTGAAGACTTGCAGTGCAGTAAAACTGATTGTTTAGGCTATTTTGTGGCGATTATATGCATTCTATGCGTTTATTAGTGCTGGGCTAAACAGTGAAAGGCCTGAATTTAGTCCTTTAATCAAGGTCATGTTATAAAGCCTGTCCTTCTTCAAACAATCATCAATTGAATAAACATTAAACTAAATCCACCCACACAGAGCATAGGCTCTGTTTTAATGAGGGATCCGTGAAAGTTACAGGAAAAAGAATCCCTATGTCTCCGTTTAGAAGGCCATCGGGCGTCTCTATGGGGACATGTTTCTATGATCTTGTATCGATTACAGCTATGGAGCACAGTTGACCACCAGAGGCCAGCCAGCCAGTACATTAAGGCCAAGAGTGGGTGGGCAACACACCAACACCTCTCTGGATAACTCGGAGCAACAGATGTTGCTCTTATCTGGTGGTTGTTAGTGCTGGTAGACTTCTGTTGAGTCTATAACTGTGTTAAACTTATCTGTTTTCCATCGCTTTCATGCAAATTGCTCTGGTGTCGTACTGGTTGGTTGCAAGCGCACAAAGAGCCAACAGATAGATATAACAGGATATGCAAGTAGTTGCTCCAACTGATAATTCTTACATCTGCAATGTTGTTAGTTTAAGCTATATCTCAGTCGCAGTGCTTATCCCTACAATGTGAAATAACCTTTAAAGAGCGGGTCTGATGCGTGGAAAGGCAAAATCCCCATGTGAATATTTGAATGTAGATTTTCCTGAGATGCTGTACATAAAGAGTTGCATGTTGGCTTATACAGCAAGAGCCTACCTCAATTCAAGGCAACAATGCCCCCTCACAAGTGGGTGGACAATGCTGAACTCTCTGTGCCTGATCAGATGACTAACATTACAGAGAAGACAAGGCCACAGTCTTATTTGCAATTGAGCGAACGGAGGCCAAATACACAGGATCAGTTCAGCACACTGAGTTTTACAGTTTGCATCAGAGCAAGGGCAGGGATTGCTCAACACTGCCTCCGAGACCACGCAAACCTAAACGTCAAACTGGGCAGCAGCACATTCTGCGTGATGCATCACTGACGGAGGCTTGCACCGAGCAGGGTGACGAGTCCCACAGACAAAGTTAACAGATAACACATGTACTCACATGCGGACACTCTAGTTGGCCAGTTCAGGGGGGCAATCTTATGAGCACAGACTGAATTTCTTATCATAGGCTGAAGATGCAATATATATATATTTACTTTTGAAGAGCAATCACTTTCATATCAAGAACTGTTTGCACAAAAATGAAACTACACTCCTGAAGATGGCCCTCTTGCACAGAGTTCAATGTGTAATTTGGAAGACCCAAAACTCTTTACAGTCACCACTGAGCATTTCAAATACATACATATTTGTTCAGCTGTGTTATAATGTGTATGTGTAGTGTTCATGCGCACGAGGAGTCGTCTTGTGCAGGTGGAGAGCTCTTACCCGTCCATTGGGAGTCAAGTCCTCCTTGTTGCGCAATTCAAAAGACTCTTCCTCCTCTTTCTCCCCATAGTCCCGTCCGAGCAAACTGAAGCCCTGCCTGCAGCACAGAAACCAGCAAACTCCTTGCAAAGGCATTCAAATGAGGTTAAATGAGTCGTGTTCCGCTATCCAGGTCGGTGAATTTAACATTCACGGAGTTGTCTCTCGGCCGCAAGTAACTCCCAAGTGCGTGAGAGCATACAGCATACCCTCTCCATAGATATCCAGCCAGGAGGATGAAGTGTAGCATAAGCTTAGTCTCTCATATCTGGCAAGGACACATAGAAAATGTCGACTAATGAAACATGACAGCGGTCGTACTCCAAGACAACCGACAGAGAAGTGGTTGAAGGAGAACCCTTGCCCTCTTCTAGGACTCCAGCTGCTTCGCTCGCGACACCTTGCTATCCTGGTTTGAACTTCACACGAAGTGCAACAAGAAAAGTACTTATTGTCCCAGCCTGTCTCTGTGGGTTAAAAGAGCATCCAGCTGAATCCGTCTGACGATAGCAACTCTGCTGATATCAACATATCCTACGCACATATGTAATGAAAGTAACGTCAAAGCGCACCTCTGCAAGACGACTGACTCACTTCTCAGTTTGAACAAAAGCATGCTGCAGCTGGGACAGGATGGTGTGGGAGACGACGCCACGCCCATCGACCTCAGGTCTAACCGATGATTGGCCGAAGGCAGACACTCCCCGAAATGACACGCCCACAAGAGCCGCCCCTACACTCCAACAGAGCATCACATGTCCTGTGGTAGATGACAGTAATCAAATCATCCAAATCGCCAAGATACCCCATAATACTCTTACAACAACCGCCTGTTGTCCTCATTAGAAGGAGTATTCTTTGTAATAACTCAGGGATTTCCTGTGATATCTGTAGGAATTCATACAGGGGCAGTACATTTTGTTCTGTAGTCAGTTTAAACTTCATTTAATCTTTAAAATATCCTGACATATCCTGTAAAATGTTCATTGAAAGTATAATTCAGACATATTCATTCACACTTGATGTGATTCCCAGCCTCTCAAACCCAGAAATGAGTTACTGCTGTGGTTATTTAGTTATAGTCGCTTACAGGAGACTGTCGTCAGTAATGAATGAAGTATTTAGACAAATTACTTTTCAGTTCATTCAATTTTTTACTTACGTTAAAGTAACACTGCGTTAAAAGTTCCAAGAAAGTAATACTTTAAATACTCCTGGTATGTGTTATAAGTATAGCATACCATATAAAAACATTTTAAAAAACAAGCATAGTACCTCTGGATGTTTCCAGAAACAAGAAGAAAGAAAGGAGTCCTGATGGAAGTGAGTGTGCTGTATTTACATTACAGCTTGTAATACAAACTTTTACATATTAAGAAGAAAGCAAGCTTCACTGGTGGAGAGTAAACATCAGAACATTGTTGACTGACTTAAGAGCCTATGTTTAGTTAGACTGATAGTGTCACAATAACACTATTGCTTACAC
The DNA here is from genome assembly GCA_005024645.1 of Planiliza haematocheilus. Taxonomy (NCBI): domain Eukaryota; kingdom Metazoa; phylum Chordata; class Actinopteri; order Mugiliformes; family Mugilidae; genus Planiliza; species Planiliza haematocheilus. The sequence goes on from SRSE01000764.1 coordinate 2,208,790, forward strand.
CTCTTTCACACTCCCTGCGTTTTTCTGCCGATGTTCTTCCTTTTTTTTTAAACTACTGCTTTTCTCGAACACACACACACTCCTTCCTTTTCACACAGTGTACAAAGATGCAGCAGTAGGAGGTAGGAGGACTGGTGCTAAATCCAGACACGTGACACGTCCAGCCCCCACGGCACTCATGCTCGTTTCTCCCTTAATATCCCTTCATTTCCCCCTCTCTGCTCGGTGCAGACTCCCCCCACACTTCTCAGTCAGCTGGCATTAACTCATTCGGCCCCAAGGACAGGTCTTAGCCTGCACGCTCTTCCACTTTATTTGGATGGATACACGTCTTTGATTCAGGTCTTCTGCCGAATACAAGTGCACACCAGTTTTTGCACTGGGCCCCATAATAACATCAGCCTTTTGCGTAGTTTTAACCCTTGTCCCCTGAGTTTCCTCCAGGGCTTTGTAAATCAATATCAAGTCTCAAACACACACACTTTCAAGTCACAGACACAAAACACAATGCCCTACAGTAAACCCCCAGCAATTACGGAAAGACTAAAGGAAATGAACTCACTTCATTGCAAATTTCTTTCTAGCTAATATTAATATCTATATCTCTATATATATATATTATTATTTTAGTTCAGAGAAACAGTTCCTCTATTCTCTTGAAACCACAGCAGCCTCTCTCTCAGTATCTCTCTCTCTAGGCCAGATCCTCCCAGTCCTCCCCCATATCCCAAAACAATACGCTAGGGGCCCCTGCTCCCACAGACCTGGAGGAACATATGTTTTATTTTTAGAGCCTTTCCTCAGCCCACTAAGCGAGAAAAAAAGAAAAACCCTCCTTCCATTTATGTTTTTTGCAAGAGCTGTAGTCAGTACAATGAAGAAAAGTCAACATAATATATTAATATCATTATAATCCTCAGCTATCATGGAGGCTTAGTACAAGAGTATTGTCTGTGATTATGTTTTCATTATTTGATGACATAAGGAGGCAAACTTTGTCCCAGTTTCTCGTTCTCTTTCTTCCTACGCCCCCTCCTCTGTCCCTCCATTCCCCTCTTTCCAGGAGACGCCACATGGCTCTATATCGGCACACACGCACACACTTGGATACACCCAAGATAACCCGATACAGTGAGTCAGGTTGAGGCACCAGATCAGGAGTAGGGCAGATGATTTGGTTGGGCTCCCGGTAAGAACACAAGCCGGGTCGGCTGGCTTCAGACAGTGAATCTGGAATTGCTGGAATTACAGTGTAGTCTTTGAAGACTCATAAAATGTTGAGATGTGTCTGCTGGATTTGGTGGAGCTGCTCCGACAACAACAAAACTGTGATTTTGCTTTAAAAACCCCACTGGGAGTCATGCTGTATTTCTCACGGCTGAAAATAAAACTGACACAACTCTTTGGCTTCAGCACCATTTTTCTAACTGTTAACAAAATTTTATGCAATATTTTTTCTCTTTTGTCCCCCCACTTCCTGCCTGCCACTCCTCGCAACTACATTTGTCAAATTTGGCATATGGAGTTTCCAACAGAGAGTAGACACAAATCGCACACGTCAAGTTGATCAGAGACAGAGCGTTGGAGGGTGTTATTCCCTCTCTCTCTCCCTCTGTCTCTGTCTCTCACTCTTTCCCCTTTGACTTTCTGCCGGCTGGATCCTGTTTCACTGCAGCCCGCATCACAGCCAGACTCTTATGTTGGTGAACCAAACTGATTGTCAAAGTAAAGCGATGCGAAGTCTGGTCTGCCTCGCATGCTTCACATTTGGGTGGCTGTTTTTTCTAAGCAGCCTCTGAGTGATGATTGATCAAATCATTTGATATGCTTAAAGAGCATTGCAGATATTTCTGAGGTTTTATTTGAGTCTAAGGTTTCTGCCTGCACATTTGATATTTAATGAAAATCTCGGTGTCTGCGCGAGACAGTCGCTCCACCTTTGTTAGGGTCAGAGGTCAATGTTTATCTGACAACCCCAAACTAATAATTTAGTATAGGAACTGACCTCCAGTGACCCTCACCCATGATTCAGACAGGATTTCCTTCCCGCCGCGTTCAGCATTGAACTTAACCTTCATCCTGCTGTGGCACCACCCCTTCTACCAACAGTCCAGTGTGTTTAGGTCCAACAAAAGTTTAGATTCTAGGTTAGTGAACAGAGGACTGCTGTTTGATGGCTGTTGCCTCATGTAACGGGATAGGGCTGCTGTGAAGCCCTTTAACCACTTCACCACTCGGCCTGAAGTTCCCACTGTGAAACCTCCAGCTGTGCACGAGGATTGTTTGTGACAGTAAGGCAGTTTAATGTGGAAAACAGTTTAAAATAATGATGGAAGATGCTTAACTAATATATGATAAAGCAATTGGAAAGATCTGATTTTAACCGTGCACACACAGTCTACCACAGAGAGTCTTGTTACAGGATTTTAAAATGAAACGACACATCAGACTATATAAAGAGACAGGATTCTCAGGCACGCAGCTGGACCCACGCTGATACCATGTTGAGTACCTTTTCTCTTCCTATCCTGTCCTGGTGTGCTTCAGGGACAGTGTTTATCAGTATTTGGGACACCACGGGGAGGGAGATGTTTCCAACACTCATTCTGGGCACATCTGTTCCCGGAGACTGTGTGGCACACAGGCTTGTGTCAGTGGCAGGCCAGGCTAGGGAAAACATTCCCAGCTTCAACTTCTGACCCTCTCACCCCAGTTAACCCCTTGCATGCCCCATTTCTTGTCCTTGCCTGGCTTCATTACAGTGACCCTTAGCAGATTCTTGCACGCTGCCTCAGACTGTCAATACATAAACTGCCCGAAAAACTTGCGCAATGCAGGAGCAATATCTTGCAAGGAGATGTCCAAGCTTTTAAGAGACTGGTAGTCTGTACCTGAAGCATCTATCATGATCACTGTCATCACTATCCACCTACTATCCGTCTAGTCTGTGTACTTTGTTTCCAGCTAAGCATTCAGATATGCCGAGACCCTTATTCGTTCCATTAAATAAATATAGTTACATAATTCTCTCTTTAAAAGCTCCGGACCATAATCCGCCTGGAAACTGAAAGGCAAACATTCCTCAGCACGGGCGAAAAAATGAAAATAAGAACAGATACAATACCAGAAGTCATGTTATCTAAAACCGTCATCAAAAAAGCTGCAAAGAAATGTTAGGAAAAGCTGGGCTGGAACCAGTGAGGCACAGAGAAAGATGTGGGATTGATAAAGATCAATAGCCAGCCAGTATACTGCAGATAACAGGCAGGAGAGCTGAGACTACAACTCATAGAATAGACACAACAACTGACAATACAAACAAACAAACCGTATGCCCTCATATTGTCTGGTATTTTCACATCAAAGCGGAGATAAAGAACCGATTAGATTCCCTAGACACTAGTGTTTTATACAGCAGCTGACAACTGAACAAACTGAACAATTAGTTGGAGTTAGCTCTTCATTTGTCCTGTTCGTTTCCATCTGTTTTCTTGAAGGGTAAGTGTCGCATGCTTGAAGATGTTCATATTAAAATAATTTATGATTAACTTGCGCGTTTGGGACAGAATGTCTGCTAGCTGTGGTGCTGCAGGGTTAAACGCTGTGAGTGTTACAGCGAGGGAGAAGATAACATATTGACAGTTAGGGAGGCTGGGCAGAAAGCCAAAGTCCTTCGGCTATTTTTAGGTTGCCGAATGTGTGAAAGTACTTTGAATGCGGAATCAATGACACATTGCCAAAATCTGAACCTGTGTCGGATTAGTGGTGTCTGTGTATGCTTGCAATTCCACATGTGCTCATGTGTATGCATAAATGTGCATAAAAAGCGTGCTTTTGCACAGGCATGCGGGTATGCATATGCATCTTAAGAAAGGAATGCACAGTGGAGTGGATGTGTCTGCAGTATGTACGTGTGCATATTAAGAGTGTGTTGAATGGAAAACGAATGAGAGACGGACATGTCAAAAGGATTTGCAGAATCACTGGAAACAGTCAGCTGTTTGTGGAGGAGTCTAGCCCTGTGGGTCTGTGCTTGGTCTTGCTCTTGTTTCCTGTGTTTAGATATCAGCCTAGAGAGTAGCTCTTACCAGTACAAGCAGTATAATTACTGAATATGGAAAAAGTGCCCACTGCTTTACCTCAGTCCAGGCAGCAGCCCTTCACAGAGGAACTGAGTAAACTTCTGTTCCTTTGGTCCAATTTGTGAGTATATATCTGGGTGCCTTCACAAAGAAACCAACCCCCAAAACAGAATTATGCACTCCTGTGATCTCCCACACTTAAAAGCCTTCACTGTAAACAGGAAGCAAAAATCAAGGCAACCAAAACCAAAGTGACAATGAATGTGAAGCAAGTTGTCTGGATAATCTTTTTTGAACTTTCTACACTTTAGTTATTTTTGGTCCAAAGAAAAAAGACCAACATTTGTAGTGGGAAGAAATCAACAAATATTTGATGTGACAAACAAGTCTGCAATTCATAGTTGATAGGTTGGCGTGAGAGAAAGACGATGGCGTCTCTGCGGCATTTTCATTTTTAGCAGACAGTTCGGAGGGTATAAGCAGGAAATACAGGGAGACAAGGGGTACGATGGAAGATTTGTGGCTGTTTTTAAACTAGAAAATGCATAATGTTACTACAGAAACTGTGTGTGCATGTGCATGGCTGCCTGTGTGTTGTCTCATGTTTCCTTTAGGACTTGATCCAGGCTGTTGCTAGGTGCCATGACCTCCAAGAGCAACACACAGATCAGGGTGAACCCTGCGAGTAGGAGTAGGGTTGTATTTTATTTCTGCACCTCCCCCTACACCCAAACACACACTGTATACGGCAAACTCCCCACGGGCCTGTGTTTAGGCTCATACACTGATGGTTCATCATCAGCAACAATATCCATTCTAGTTTACAACTAATGATCTCTCTCTCTCTCTCTCTCTCTCTCTCTCTCTCCGTCTTAAAAAGTACAATATTTCAGTGTCAATAACCCTCGATGAAGGTTTTAGTTTGAAACACTTCCCACATCACATTCTATTGTAAGAGATAGCCCTCCCTTCCATTAGCTGCCCATCACATGCCCCTACCCCCACCCCACCTGCAGGCTTTGAGTGGAGTGGGGCCCTGCATTGAGGGGACAAGCTGTTCTGTAAGCTCACTGCCAAAGGTACTTTACTGGAGCTCAACTCTAACTGAGATGGGGAGAGGAAGGACACTGTTTGCATGAATAGCCAGACATTTAAGAGTGTGCGCGAGCATTGTATTGCAGAAAGGGCTCAGCACAACGTTTGACATTTAATCATCATCATCCTCCCAGTTGCAACTGTCATTTGGTACAGTCAGCATTTCACTTGAAACACAACCCGAGGCAGAGCAACAAAAGAACAGAGGAAAAAAAAAAGACAGTGGGCAAACAAACTGGGAGGCAGTCTAAATAACTACGGCTTGTTTGCCGCGTGAGGAAAACACAGCCCAGTGCTCTGTGTGTGTCACTGGCCGTGGCTACGCCTCTGTGTATATGAGAAGTTCTGTGTGTATGTGTGTGTGTGCTCATGTTGGCAGCAAACATCAGAAACAAAAGTGTCTCAGCTCCATGTGTCTCCAGTAGGCCGCAGCTGTTGTTGGTATTCAAACCTAATGCAGGTGTCAGTGCTGTTTGCTTTGTGGAGCTGTCGTTATGTGCACATCCACCGTGTTTCCTCTGCGTGTACGCCGGCTTTGAAAATGTATGGAGGCGTGTGCATTCATTAACCTTTCTCTTAAAGTGCACGATGATGGCTCAGTGACAGGAATAGGTTTCATTACTTACACAAAAGCATCATTCGGCTGTTTACACAGAGGGACGCGATTAAAGTTTAATAAAAGGAGAACAACACATAAAAAGAGCAACCTCTGCAGCTGCAAAGAACTCACTGAATAAAATAAAAACATAAACCAAATATACACTGTTGTGTAACACATAACTGATGTGTATAAACAGGAATAAAAAGAAGAATGTGTCTGAAAACAATGTTATTCTTTAAAGTTATGAGGAACAGTGTACTTTGATTAACTGTTGTCTACACAATTCAGAGGACATAGTACCAATAATAATCTGAATTTATTTTTTTACCTGTCAAATGAAACTTAGTTTCTTAGTTACAAGAACAAGAAAACAGTAAGTAAGTTGTTGTGCTAAGCTAAGCTAAGCTAACTGAGTCCTGAACCAAGCTGCAGCTTGGTTGTACTGAAATGACAGTGTTAAGATCATGTTAAGATTCTCATTAAAACAGTCAGTTGGGTTTCAAACGTTTACCCAGAGTCTGTGTCCTAAACTGAGTCGGTTGGTGTGTCCACTGTGAAGTGTGAGTGTCTAAGCAGGTTGCAGCAGCTGTCTTTGACACACCAGTTGAACTAACATTGGGGATAGATAGTCAGGGACGGGACACCAGGTCGCAGACCTCCCGCTGGGCTCATTTTCAGCTGAGATTGGGCCTCACCAGCAGGAGGTTATAATGGTGTATGGACACCTGAGCGCAGGCTGTTTTAATAGCCCTGTTTACAGCGGCTCATCCGACAGTAAGGACACCAGGTTCCCATAGGTGGGGACCAAAATAAACACCTGTCCGTCACTGTCCAACTAGAACGCAATTTTGCTGAATTCTCCAGTTTCTGTCGCACACTTTCAAACCGTCAGCACTATTTGCCTCTGCTTTGTGTTTGATACACATAAATAAAGTCAGTGCTCATCAAACTGACTTTGACAAATTCCTTCATCCGTCTTCGTGACAACTAGCACTGATGCGCGATAACAGATCCGCACAATTATCTCTTGGAAACATCTGGGCTTGAGTCATGGCTTGACCCTTGTTTGTGAGAACATCACATGTGTGTTTTCATGCTCACACCCTTAGCAAATGTCCTACTCAGTGCAGAGTGGCACCCCTATGGAAAAGACACCCAGTGCTAATGGGGGCAGACCAAAGTATAACCTGATGCCAAAAGAAGTCCCTGTGAGAAACAAGACCGTCACTGGTCTCCATCTGTCAGTTTGTTCTCACATGTGTGTATTTAAAAGACATTAGAAGGAGAAAGAAAGACATTTTATGTTACTGTGCTGTGTGGTGTAAAATGTAAATTGTGCACTTATGCATCTTTCGCTGAATAATTGTATGCAGATGATTCATCCATGATCTCAGTCATTAATAATTTGTTTTAAAAGCTTGTTTGTTTTGACAGCATGAACACCATTAATGACATTTAATATGAAGTTAAGTGATGAACAGGCTGTGTGAGACAAACTATAGGTCAGCTGATACATGCTGCCATGTTGTATAGGGGAGAGAGATTCAAGTCTGAGCTTTTTCTGACATCTAGTGGTGACTTGTGCTGTTTTGGTTTGAGAATGCTGCTGTACCCGTCATGTCACATAGAAATTCTGTTCAAATGCGAATTAAATAGTGTCATATTGTGCAGAATATGTTTATGAATATGACTGATTTTCTTGTTACATATTGAATGCTTTCCTCATACCTCATTCCTCAGATCTCCCTTGTGTATCCAAAACAACTGTGACTCATCAGAGCATGGACATGGTCCTTCTGAGGGTGTCCTGTGGTATCTGGCAACAGAATGTTGTTAGTGGGGGCCTTTGGGTCCTATGGGTTGAGGGGAGCAGCCTCTGTGGATCATCCCACAGATACTTGATCAGTTTGGGACCTAGTGAATTTGGAGTCCAGGTCAACACCTTGTGCTGTTCTTCATGTTTATTTATTTATTTATTTTAGTTGTTCCTAAAGCGTTTTTGTGTGTGTGCCTGTGTCAGGCTGCATCCTGCTGGGGATGGATGCTGCCATCAAGGAGTGTCATTGCTATGCAGAATATTGCATTGTGGTGATCTGTGAAATATTTAATGATCAAATTCAATTTATCACCTAAAGTAACAGCTGAGGACAAAATGGATTGGTTTGAGAATTTCTTTCCATATTCTTTTTCAGTTTAATTACAATTTTATCTCACAATAAAACTCTGTCATCAAAATATTTGGGTATTCACATTGTGCCAAGAGTACAGCAACTTTGAGTGAGGCTGAGTGAAAGAAATCCTGAGATATACTTATTTTGCCTCTGATTGCTCCTGACAATAATATCAGTGGTTGAACGCCAACCAGATTGTATTGGGTCCCCTCTGAACTGGATGCTAAGGTTACTATAAGGTCAAATGTACAGGGTCGTTATGGAAACAGATGGCTACAAAGCCTAACAACAACCCGCACATTTATAAGCTAGGTGCAGATGTGTGGGAGGGAGGGAACATGTGTGCATGTGTCCACAGAGACAACACACTGGACAGATAAAACAACACCCTTTGGTAACCACTTTACCTTTAATTAGATAAAATGAATTTACAATACAAAAGATGTGCAAAAATGGAACCACATCTTAATTGGAACTGGAACAAAATTTGTAAGCCTATACCCCGATCAGCAACAACATTAAAACCTCAAATCAATTCGTTTTGTCCTGAGCTGTTACTTTCGATGATTGCTATTTGTTAAATGTATGATTATTTGAGAGAAATAAAACTGAATCATTAAATATTACAAAAATTAGCCACAACAGGAGAAGTAAATAACACTGATCATCTTGTGACAATTCAATGTTCTGCCGGGAAACATTTGGACCTATCACTCATATGGAAGTTACTTAGACATGTACCACCCACCTAGACCAAACCAGGCACCCTCACCCCATAGCAATGACACTCCTTGATGGCAGCAGCCACTAACAACATTCTGTTGCCAGACACCACAGGACACCCTCAGAAGGCCCATGTCACAACTGTATTCGAGACACAACAGTTTTGATGATTTCTGCTATGACTGATATAAGTTATTTCACCAAATCTTTTGCTACCTGTCTCTTGTCACTTAAAATAAATACTTTTGCAGTGGCTTGGGCCCATGCGCAGCCAGTTCCCCCTGCTGATTTGATGACATACTTTACTCTCATATTCCATTTTCTCCTATTTGCAATTGTCTCCTCTCTGCAGCTGCAATTCTATACTCTTATGGTATTTGATGGGGAAACCAGTGGCAGGGAGCTTACAAACTGACAATCTGATTTGATTGAAAACAGCGTAAATCCCACGCTGGCCCGGTCATTCAATCTCACATCATCAGTGACACACTGCCGCCCCACAAACCCACTTCTTAATCCTAAAGCCTTTTTTTATTTTGTGGTCAATGTGCCATTGCCACAAATCCCTTTCTGCCTCAGTTTCCCCCCTCCCCCTTCTATTGTGAGTGTGTTTGTATGTGTGTGTGTGCAGGATGAGTCTAAGTTCAGGCACAGCTGGCATCGTCATCCTGTAACCTGTTCTGCTGTGGGCACATTTGTGAATATACTGGCATGAACTGAGTACCTGGACAAGGTTAGGCAGAGAACACGCAGAACTGCAGCCTGCTGCTCTGACGTGATTGTCATTGGGGACCTCCATCTTATTTTTTTATTCTTTATTTTTTGGGGATAGCTTAAGATCTGCGTTCCTGGAAAAAAGGACTTCCTTACCACCCCCTCTTTCGCAGAGCACTCTTGGACAGTTGGCTGCCATTAAAACTGTGCCAAAGGACGATGGGGAAAGAGGAATACATCTCTTGTGCGTTTATGTTATGTTATGATCAGCAACCCTGAGGGGAAACTTTTCACTAGCTTTATTCAGCTGATTTCGGGGACCAAAAACAAACCCATACCATTCTTGGCAGATTTGGAAAAATAGCTGCAGCGGACTTAGAAAGTTTTTTTCCCTCTTCCCATCCGGTCTCCTCTGCACCTGAAAATCCAGACTCCTTAGGGAGAGACGCAGAATCCCACCACAAAGACTGGTGTATTTGAGGGACGTTGCTGATTGAGCGCTTTTCCAAATATGTTGAATACAGGAACCCCGGTATTACACGGCGGTCATGTAAATAAAACAATTTCAAGGGTATAAACGAAGAAGTGCGCGTCCTCGGCGAAGCGCAGCATCAGCACCAGTATCCGATGCGCGTCCCCGCCCCGGTAAAGGCTGCCCGAGATCCCGGGAAGAGGAGTTGGAGCTGCGCGAGTTAAAGTTGGGCTAAAGGGGGGCTAAAGGATGCTGCAGAACGACCTATGGTCCAATTAACATAACCAATGCGGAGAAACGTGTCCTAAGTGAAGGATGACTTGCAAAATACTGAGCTTATGCCTCTTGTTTTTGGGTTTTCAACATTGCTCATCACGTAAGTCCTGTGAAACAGCACTTGTTAATCTATTATCGTAGCTTAGATGTAGCCTATATACATGCATCGTCTGCAGATTGTATAGTTCCGTATCATATGCTTAAGGGATTCTTGCTGGATAATATTCGGTAGCATAATAAGTGGAAAATACCACTGGAGGGCAAAATGTAGCCTGAGATGTTGGGATGTTTGAAGGGCAACGCACGTTGAAAAAACAGGCACCTTCAAACAAAGACGATTTCATTTTCCCGACTTGTTTTGGCTGTTGTATTACACAGTATTCGTTTGTGAAATAACATAAGTCTAGAAGCAGACCGCGGCGGTCCTGCACAAGGTGCGCACGGTGATCCCCTCTCGCACTGGACTGTCTGCATTGCAGTGCTTTCTCTCCGCCAGCATGCAAGTTTCTGCAGCGTGCAGACCAAAGTCCACTTCTTTGCAAAGCACGGGGCAGTTTTTGTTATTTCTTTGGCTATATGTGCATTTTCAGAATGTATGGATAGCGTGTGTTCTTTGACTAAAGATCGGTTGAATCCGTTCTCACAGTGACGGCTGAGAGAGCAGGGCTCAGCGTCCTTACCGGGACCAGCCCACTGCAGTACTTTTTTTTTTTTGGGAAGCCTGCGTTCCATCACCTGCCCACAAAAACCTGCATCCGGCTGGCAGGAAATCACTACGAAAACTCCGCAGGTTCTGATGCAGTGATGTGGTGAATTAAGTTGGACAAAGGTGGGCATGTGTTTGAAACTAAAATTGGGCAAGGGGACAGGTGCTACACTCATCTGCCACAGAGATTGTGTGCATACTAATGCGCCTTATGTGAGACGCAATGAGCTGAGGTCGTCTCTTAGTTAAACCTGTGCAATGCATTGCATGAGTCATTAGTTTACGGATGAGGGATGGGCTGTCATGTGGCCTGCTGATAACTGGAAGGCAGAATTTGGTGTTGCACAGCTGGAACAGAAAAACTGCTTGTAAACATGCAATATAACTGATTGTCTAAGGATACAGGCTAATATTATTTCTTTGGAGAACAAAAGCATAGCCAGGTTTACAGCGAACTTGTTAAAACTTGTTAAAATATAGAATCATCAGCTCTCCTTGTTGGCAAGATCTGTATACATAAAAGATGAAAAGCTGGTAAGGGACAGAGCGGAAAAGGTTGACTATAGAAGATGTTTGTGAACTTTACTTGAGCACTGCATGCTAACCAGTAGGTAGAGGCCCATGTGCTTGGTTTGTCCATTGGTGATCCTTCATTGCAGGCCAGTGTTATAGAATATGTGCTGCTGCTGCTGCTGCTACTGCTGTTGAGATATGCACAGTGAAGCTGTGCAAATTAAAATGGAACCTCAAATCCCAAAGCACTGTAACAAATCCCGAGGTGGGGATGAGACTCTTTATCTGAGGTGCTTGTGCGTGTTTGAATTAGATGTTTGAATTGGATTTTTTATGCTTGGTGCATTGTGTCATTGTAAGAAGTCTGAGCATCAAGAGACTGAGTGGCTTGTGCATGTGAAGGGAATTGAATAAACAGAATAATGCATGCCCAGATATGAATTTAAGTGTGAATATGAGTGTGATGCCCTGCATCGTCTGAAGGTTTTATCCCCGGGAGTGGTCAGACACCACCCACTGTGATGCCTGCGTGGTTATGAATAATTTAGAAAACTCCCTCTAACAGAACATGCTATATTTTTGCTGCCACTACGTGCTTCTTTTTCTTCTTTATTTATTTTATTTTTTATATAATGTTTGCAGACACCTGCATTCAGTAGATATCTTCACTCAGGCATGGTTGCTGTCCGAATCTTCAGCAGTCATGCCTTACTGGCCAGTGACAGCCGCAGGAGGTGCCTCTCTGCATACTGTAAGCATCAGTGATGATGTGTCAGCCTAGACAGGCCAGCATACATTTACAGCAGGCTGATGATTCAGCAGGATTGGCGCTAGAGCTCTACCCAGCCGCACAGTTCCCCATAGCCCCTTCATGATAAATGGAGAAAGTGACTACTCTGTGTGGTGCAGAGAAGGGAGGGGGGGGGTGCCGGATCATGCGGAGAAGGCTGAAAACCTGGTGATAGGATGCTCTGAGCAGGCTTCAGGTAGAGTTTAACTGCTGCAACACGACAACGCCCACTTGGAGGGAGAGAGAGGCAGCGGCGAGAGAGGGAATTAAAACAAAATGGCAAGATGACGATGAGCAAGAGTATGAGGTAATGGGACGCAGTCAAAGCAGGAGCGAGCGGATGATTTTTTTGAGTTGGGATGGAGATGAAGAGAGGGGAGTCAGAGTGAGAGAAAGGAAACGGGAGGGAGGGGGTGCAGGGTGCGTGACAGACTTAGCATAAGGAGGAGTTGAGGAGCAGAGTTGCCTGGGTTAACCTGCTGTAGTCTGGGAATAGTCTCTCTTAACATTCCCTCTCTCCCTTTACTAGGAAGTGAGGCATTGAAACTAATCGATATTCCAGCCATTAGTAGCAATATGCTTTTTTCTTGTGCGCAGTGTCTCCTGAAAGCATCTGAATACTTGCCCATTGTGTGAATGGACATTTAAGCAGTGGAGCGCACCAGTAACGGAGTGATGCAGCCGGGATGTGTTATTGATGTCATCTTCTGCAGCATGGATTTCTGTATGGTGAATACAAAGAAAGATGACAGAGACAGAAAGTCAAGGTCACTTCTCCATTGCTCAGCATAGCATGACATCTCCCACTGAAGGCAGAAAGGTAGAACGCCTGTATACATGCTGTATAAAAGATATGCAAGTGTAAGGCAGAGACTGAAAACTATCTGCTTCCTTGTACATGCAGTATTTCTTAACTGGAAGTATCCGCTCTGCACACAAGAGTCGTCATCACATCCTCTACAAAGCTATTTAAAATCAGAGGCCATGCTGCATCCTTCCTCATTTTGCTCCATCTGCAGCCTGCAGCCTCTGTCACCTGCTACTTCTACTATACTTCATGACCTCTGTGATTTGTAAGAGCAAATATCACGATGCCTGAACAGCTGTTTCTCAGCAAACAACTCCAAATGTTAAAGAGACTTATACTGATGAAAGGGAAAGACCAGCACTAAGCTTCTGCTATTATTATTCATTATTTCTGTCATTGTTGTACATACGGCAAATAAAATATCAGATTTTGTCCGGACAGTGACACCCCATTCGTCTACGGTTTTTGGTTTATCTATATTAAATCTCCTGAGCATATTAAAGACCATACTTCAGCGCTTAAAATGAGACAGTGTTTCTCTTGCAGCTTGAGGTGAGGGCATCGGCCATTTGTCCTCAGCCGTAACAGAAGCAAGATTAGGCAGAATTATGGTCACTTCTAATAGCCGTGGATGGGGACCGCGCCTCAGCAGATGGGCGATGGCCCTATCAGTCTCATAACCACACACAGAATAGCAACTCGCTATGAGAAAGGCAAAGTCTTACTTTGACCGTGACTCTGTCACAAACAAAAATGTGTGTCTTTCTTGAATAAATAATGTACATCATGCATGCACCGACACACACACACACAAAGATTCATATGATGCTGCCACGTTTTATTCTCTGTGCAACAAGAACACTAAGAGCAGACACGTCTTTGTTTTTGTTTTTTCGGTATGTAACTGCATTTATAATAGTTGAGTGTGCATAATCAATTACTGTTTGTCCCACCAAGACTGTGAAGGTGTTTATTTTGAGCCTGTGCATTACTGTGAAGCAATTGTTGATCTTGCTATCTGCTTTTTAACCAGCAAAACAATCCGAGTGAACTGAATTTAATTGAATTAATCAGGCCAAATGTGCATACCCTTTCACAGAATTAATGAACTCCTAATGGTGTTTCTTATCAGGCTGTGCAGCGGTGCCTGTGTTTGTTACACAGAACAGTAGCATTTGCTGCACTATGAGAAGTCCCTCTTAATGACTCCTGACCTTGGTGTCTTCCATATTGTCCCTGCAGGAGAATGTGTTGATCCACTCGTCTCTGGGCTCTATGCCTCTCCTTCCTGGCGTCTTCCAGATATAACTTTCTCTACTCTGCCAATTTTGCCAAACTCTATGGTAAGTTCTTAGTTGCTTTGTGAAGTCCTTCCATACATCCATGCCATTCGCCTTTGAGAGCTTTCTCAAAGCAGACACTTAAACTTAATGCAGCCTAAAGCCAAAGTTTAACTAATAACATCAGCGATAGCTCCATTCTGTTTATTGTTCTGAATGAGTATGTCATACTGGCTCACCAGTAGGACCAGTAGCAGGGCTCTAAAAACTGGATGTTAATATTAAAACATGTGTTTTAGCTATCAAGAGCAATAGATTTTGCAGTCACATATGTGTCATTCTCAAAAATCTGTCTTAAAGGAACAATCTTTCCATCAGAGTTGGAGAGAATATGGGAAAATGGCCCTGAAGCAAAAACTGCTTAACTACTTACTACCAGTGTCACTGCATTATTTATACTTTTAAAAAACACTGTACACAACATAATCAGAACCAAATGCCAAACTGCATATTTCCATCAGAAATTGGTAGAGACAAAATGCAGAGCGAAAATAGAATGCACACTAGATATATATTCACCAGCTGTACACAAGCATGGCTCTATGCTAATGTTGATTTTTAACTGGTGCACGTGTAAATGAACACTTATCTATTACAAGTTGCCCATATCAAGTTTAAAAAGGTGGCGCGTGAATTGGTGTTTACAAATTGTGTCTGCTGCCCTGAGGTGGCCAGTGCATGATTGCAGATTTGAACACTACACGTTGCTCATTATATTAATAATAATTTCCCTTTGGCAGTGGAATGAGGACTCCAGATTGCATAGCAGTTAACTGAATAAACATATTTTGACAAACAGGTCTAGGATGCAAGTAATTGGCTACAATTGGCAAATATGGTGTTTTCGCATGTGGTTTTCAAAATGTCAGTCTAATAGTGGCTAAAATACATGTATAGATTGACCCAAATTCAGGATGCCTGAAATAACATTTAAGGTAAGTTCTGTAAGGTCATAAAAGGTCATGATTACTTTTTTGACAAACTGTATGTCACTATATGTGACACTAATTGAAACCTGTCACTTCTCCTCCTCAGGCAGCAGTGGCTGGTCCCCTTCCCCCAGGGACAGACAGCCATGGCTTCAGGTAGACCTGGGCAGGAAATACCGCCTGGTGGCGATCGCCACCCAGGGGACCTTCAACTCATACGACTGGGTCACCAAGTACACGCTCCTTTATGGGGACCGACCAGACTCCTGGACACCCTACATCATGAAAGGAGGCAACTCTGTAGGTGTCACTGGGCCAGAATCGTAGGGTTGGATGAGGGCCATAACCAGGATGAGTCCAGGATTAACTAGTCAAACGTTATCTTTATAGCCGGTTTTGGATTCAATGGGTGTTCCATTATAGTCATTGTCACTGGCACTGAAACAAAGACAGCACAGCATATTATCTCCGTCTGCACTGACAAAGCTAATCTCATCATCAGTTCATCTGCAGTGTCTTAATGCGGCGCTAACACCATTGCAATCATTCTAAAGCCTCTCCACTCGTGCTCCCATCTCTCTTTGTAGACAATGCCTGGTAACTGGAATTATTATCAGGTGAAGAGGAATGTCTTCCATTACGCCTTTACTGCTAAACATATTCGTCTGCTGCCTCTGGCGTGGAATACAGAGAACGGAGGGAAGATTGGCGTGAGGCTGGAGCTGTTTGGCTGCTCTTACGGTAAAAATGACTGATGGAGGCTACACAGAGATTTACTGACTGATTCACATCCAGGGACCTTCCACAGTCCCAGTGCTTAATCATATTTGACAATATGCCACTAAGTCTGAATACCAAATATCACATGTTTCATACTGCATAACATCACACACTAGTTAAACCCCATCTGGAGAACTCCAGGAAATCAGCCATGTAGCATTTACTCAGATAATCCTTATAACATAATACACATTTCACATATAACAACACGGGCTGTATTTCAAATTTGAAGGTATCTTAATAAAGCTGAATGTATTTTAAAACTTTGTTTGCCCCTTCCAGATTCCTATGTGCTACAGTACAACGGGGATGACTCAGTGGTCTACATGTACCCAGAAAAAAGGTCCCGTACACTGCACGACCACATTGCCATAAACTTCAAGACACTGGAGCAGGACGGCCTGCTGTTACACAGCGAGGGGATACAGGGAGATCTCTTCACCCTGGAGCTGAAAAGAGGCCGCCTTTACCTGCACATCAGCCTTGGTACATCCCAAGAGGAAATCTTTGAATTTATGGAAGGGCTCTTGTCGTAGCTGATAAAGAACATAAAAAGTGACAATGACATCCATCTCAGAGAAATGCAGGCTTAGCTCAATCCTGAAATTAAGCCAGGATGTCTGAGTGGAGATCTTGGGACTGGTTATTAGACTGATATCTGGAGTTTTACAATTTCTTTACTGTGAAAGATGAGGCATTTTCTCTGTGCTTGCTCTTGGTTTTTCAGGAAGCAGCGTTGTCCACAAAATTGATGGTCGAACCACGCTGACTGCTGGCAGCCTTCTTGATAATCTTCACTGGCACTATGTCACAATCAAGCGCTATGGTCGACAGGTGAACTTCACAGTGGACAGCCAGACAGTGACAGCTATCTGCAAAGGAGAATTTACTCACCTGGATCTGGATACACAGGTATAGACATCTGATATGAATACCCTTCTTTGGTTACATAAACATTGGTGAATGTTGGATAATGCTCTGGGTTAATGAGGATAACTGACTGTTTTAATATCTGTCATTTAGATGTATGTAGGAGGAGTAATAGAGCAAAATTTGCCCCACTTACCTACCACACCAAATTTCCGTGGCTGCCTGGAAAACGTCTTTATCAATGGCATCAACATCATTAAGAAGGCTCAGAGAGAAGAAGAAGATATCCGTATACCGCGAAAGGTATGGCTTTATGGTAGCAGTAACTATCACATTAAACAGCAATATTAATTAATACTATTTGCAATTTCATTACATTCCCTGTCTGTTTGTGAAATCACAAGCAATGGAAATTGTTTCCTCACAGCTAATGGGACCTAATTTCTCTCCCCATCTAGAAAAAGATGCATTTTGCCTGCCGTGACATTTTGCTCAAACCAATGACCTTTGCCGGGCCCAACAACTACCTGCAGGTGCCAGGCTTCTTCAGGAGGCCTCGCATGTTCGTCAAGTTCAAGTTCCGCTCTTGGGACTACACAGGGCTGCTAATGTTCACACGTTTTGCTGACGACCTGGGCGCCCTTGAGCTGGGTCTAAGTGAAGGACAGATAAATGTGACTATATTCCAGCCCGGCAAGAAGAAACTCCAGTTTGCCGCAGGTAGGCTTTTGACAGACATGGCAGTAGAGATTACATTTAAAGGCTTTAGGTAATACAGTGAATTTTTGCTAAACTACATGTATGAAGGGGCAGTTCCTGCTTGGAGGTGGGATTAAGCAAACAGATGGATCACTGTTGCGCAGTGTACATGCCATTTCATGCATCATAACAGGCCCTTTCTTCTTTAGGATACCGGCTAAACGATGGGTACTGGCATACAGTGGATTTGGCAGCAAGAGACAACCTGCTAACTCTCACCATTGATGAGGAGGAGGGCTCGCCCCTGAAGATCACCAACCCTTTCACCATCCGGACCGGGGACCGCTACTTTTTCGGAGGTGAGGTGACAGATTAAACCACTGCAAGCAACATAATGACCACGTAACCCAAATCTGCAGTCTCCAAGTCACACGTTTGCTTCTATGTACTCAGGTTGTCCAAAAACCAATAACACAATAAGGAAGTGTGAGACCAAGCTGAATCGCTTCCATGGCTGCATGCAGCATATCTTCATAGACAATGAACAGCTTGATATTGACATTATCCTGCAGCGTCAGTGGGGGCGATACGCTGAGCTGTTGTTAGGCACCTGTGGGATCACTGACAGGTAGGAAATACACTACTTATCACAAACCAGACTGATACGTCTTAATTATGAAAATACTAATATAGCACTGCAGTGATGAATTATTTCTACTACTATGTTATACTGATTCATTTACCAAAGTCTTATGCCTGATCTTTATTAAGAGGTGAGATTCAATGGCTTTCAATAATAAATTTCAACCCCAGGGGTCCAATATTCTCTTTAGAAGGAAGTATCAGACAGAAAGAAGCTCACTTTTGTAACATCAAACGGCTCTGTTTTCTTGACAGATGTACTCCAAATCCATGTGAACATGAAGGCAGATGCATCCAGTCCTGGGATGATTTTATCTGTCTGTGTGAGAACACAGGCTATAAAGGAGAAGTGTGTCACATGTGTAAGTGCTAACTATAGTCCTATCTCTGCAGTAAGTGTTTCTTTACACTTAATTACACTGGGCCTGTGCTATTTCCCCGTAACAATAACAAATTGAACAACATCTCTCCTCCAACAGCGGTTTATAAAGAATCATGTGAGGCGTACAGACTCAGTGGCAAGTACTGGTCTGGAAACTACACCATCGATCCTGATCTCAGTGGGCCGCTGAAGCCATTTGAAGTGTACTGCAAAATGAAGTGTAAGTAATCACCATACTTCACCATCACTAATATGGTACAGCTTCATCAGCAGTGTGTCCAGAATTTGCTGGATCATCTGTTTCTTGTTTAATGAGAAGTAGGAGGGCAATAAGTCAGGTTATTGTGTTCCAGTAATGAAAAATGTGTCGTGAAATTTCAAGGGAAATGAAAAGGGTTCATATAACAGCTGGATCGAGTTGTTTCGTGCGTGTGTGTTCTTGAAATTTGAGCGTTCTCTGTGCGATTACGCCGTGTCCTAGCTTTCAGGTTTATCAGGCATTAAATAGCTTTCATTGTTTCTCCTTATTTTCTGCATAAGCATTTTCTGACTATGACCAACATTGGCATATTTTCAGCATATAAAGCTTGGACAGTGATTATGCACGATCGAACAGAGGGTATCAAGGTGACTGGGAGTTCAATACACCGACCGTACATAGTAGATGTGAACTACTGGAACGCCTCCTGGGATGAAGTTACGGCTCTTGCCAACACCTCCATGTACTGTGAGCAGTGGATTGACTACTCTTGCTATAAGTCCCGTCTCCTCAACACCCCCAGTAAGTGGGATCAGTTAGGTGTATTCTATCAGTGTGCTGATGGTAATATGTGGTGATACACATACAAATTTGATTTTCAAAACAGATGGAAGACCTTTCGGTTTCTGGATTGGTCGCAACAACGAGAGTCACTATTACTGGGGTGGGACATTTAGAGAAGTCCAAAAATGTGGCTGCGCCATTAATCAAACCTGCATCGACCCCAAGTTTCAGTGCAACTGTGATGCCGACTATAGACAATGGTGAGAGGAAAACACATTAAGCAAGGTTAATTTGTCTTTCTGACACTGGCATTGATGTTTTAACATTCCCATTGTGACTTTTTAGGTATTCGGATAAAGGCTACTTGGACTTCAGAGACCATCTGCCTGTGAGGAGGGTGGTGGTTGGGGACACCAACAGGACAGGCTCTGAAGCTCAAGTCACAGTTGGGCCACTCCGCTGCCATGGCGACAGTGAGTTGATTATTTTGGGCTGACAAAATGGCTGATCTTCAATTTATGAAGGATAAGGAGCTGTGTTACTTTACTGTGTTCTACAGGAAGCATCTGGAACACCATAGCCTTCGTCAAGCCCACCTACATAACCTTTCCCACGTTAAGGCCTGGAACCACTATTGACATCTCCTTCCACTTCAAAACCTATCGTGGCAACTGTGTCTTCCTGGAGAACTCGGATGACCACCTCAAAAACTTTATAAGACTAGAACTCAATTGTGAGTGGATTCACTTGTTGGCAGGAGCATTGCTTCATATGCAACCACAAGATTTATGCAAGAATAACTCTGATTGTTGAAAAAAATCCTTTCTGTTTCTTTCTTCTTTTCTCCTAGCTACCCATAATCTTGCATTTGTATTTATGGTTGGCGATGGCATCCTTAATGTGACCCTGCACTCCCTTGTACCACTCAATGACAATGAGTGGCATTTTGTTCAGGCTGAGCTTAATGTGAAACTGGTCCGGATAAAGGTAGATTATCAGCCTTGGGCTGTCAAACGATTCCCAGGCCAAACCTTTGTGACCATGCAGTTCACACACCCTCTCCTTGTAGGTAGGTCACCTGAGACGAATTTGGAAGCTTCAAAATTGATAAATGTCATAAGTTAAATAGATTTAAAAGAAATTAATAAGGACTGATAAGAAGTTTTGTTGTTATAGGGGCAGCCAATCGCACCCATAGACCTTTCCTGGGGTGCCTTCGAGGCTTACGGATAAACGGTGTAACCCTTGATCTGGAGGGGAAGGTAAATGAAGAACAGGGGGTGAGAAGGAACTGCACCGGAGAGTGTCTCAACGCTACCATACCATGTCGAAACAGCGGCCAGTGTATTGAGGGCTATGCCTCCTACACGTGTGACTGTAACAACACAGCCTTTGATGGTTTCTACTGCCATAAAGGTAAGTTCATGCTCATTTCTCATTCAGGAAATGGTTCACAACAATTGTTCCAGTACCACTTCAGAACAGCTTTTAACATTCCACATTGATATTTTTCAGATATTGGAGCTTACTTTGAAATTGGATCGTGGCTTAGGTATGACATACGAAAGAAGCCCATATCGGATGAGGCAGCATGGGCCAATTGGATCGACCCACACTATGACAATTTTAGCCTCGGATATAATGACACGGCAGATGACATAGAGTTCAGTTTCAGCACTGTTCACACCCCAGCTGTTTTGCTCTATATCAGCTCCTTCGTCCAGGACTACATTGCTGTTATCCTTAAGAATGACGGTATGAAAAGCTAAGAAATATTTTTTTCTTACAATGAGACAAAGCTGTAACCACTGATGTGAATGGACATGACCTGAGGTTGCAGGACAGCACTGATGTATTCTATTTTCTGTCTTATACCAGGTAGTGTTGATTTGAGGTACAAGCTTGGACTCATAACACACAAATACCAGCTGACTAACCGGAATCTGGCAGACGGATACCCTCACTATGTGAACATAACCAGACACAACAGAACCATCAAAACACAGGTTAATGCTCTCACTGCTGCCACTGTGTAAGATGTGATCCATGGTTTGTGTCACAGACGTGAAATTATTGTGGTGTCTTAGAGATCTATGTACTGGTGTGCCTTTCCCAAAGGTTAGTCCAGCAAAGTGGAACCTAATTACAATATAACATAGATTTAAACACATCTTGAAGGAATAGTTTGAGACTTTGGCATTAATTTGGGTAAAAATAAGTTTGATATGACTGTCATATCGGTAGTTATGATTAGCAGCCTCTTAACTTAGCTTAGCCTAGCTTAGCCCAGCATTAGTGTGCTTTAATGTTGAGTTTATGTACTATAATTAAGCCTATTTTTGGTATAATGATCGTACATATATTATTTCATTTTACGTTAGGATGACCTATATGACTGTATTCTTTTTTTTTTCTTTTTTCTATGCATAGGTGGATTACGTGGAACCCATAGTGGACAAGATAACCTTAGTGGAAGACGCCAGGTTTGACTCACCTAAGTCCATCTTCCTGGGCAGAGTGATGGGTATAAGCCTTGTTTTCTACTCATCAATAAGAACATACAAGGCATTCATCTTGAATACAGACGTATTTATGCTTGATTCACGTAAAGTAATTACGATGATTGTGTCTTCTCCTTCAGAGATTGGTGACATTGACTATGAGATCCAGAAGCATAATGCTCCAGGCTTCATAGGGTGCATATCTGGGGTCAGATATGATGTCTACGCCCCTTTAAAGGCCTTCTTTCGCCCGAATGAAACTGATCCTCCAGTTAAAACACAAGGTTATGTCTCTGAATCAAACTGTGGTGCCTTCCCTCCTGTCTTGGGTTATGTACCATGGGAAGTAGACCCCTGGTTTACTGGCATTGGTGAGTTTCTATGTGCGGTTGATAATCTAACATGGAAGGAACATTATTTTCTGTTCATTTGCTAAAGTGAGCATCTCTTTCTTTCAGAGTATTTTTATATCCATGACGACCTCGGTCTATTTTGGATAACAGGTAAGATTGTTTTTTGACTACAAATCACATTTTTATTTTTTATTCTGAAGCGCCGCTCCTCACTCGTGTTTCGGTGTTACTCATTCTTTCCTTCCTTCCCCAGAGTTTCCCTCCCTCCTAAAATCCTTTAATCCTAAATTAGAGCAGGGTTTTTAGATTCCAACGTAAGCTTGTGAGTGTTTGTTCAAGTGTCTGATTACAGGCTCAGTGCCATTAAATGTGGTACAAAACCAAAAAAAGAGAGACATTTTTAATGCACAGTTGTCATACCAAACATCGTATTTGAGTCTGTCTAGTTAAAGTCCCATTATATTTTTTATCTGACTTAATACGAGTCATATTAATAATGTTCTAATAATGATTTAAAAAAATATATTCTTACATTAAATTTATATTGAATAAAATTCAAGCTAGATTCCAGTACTTCGTGTATTATGAATTAGAATGCATATATATATTTTACATAATTGTAACCTATGTAATCCACATGAGTTGTTACAAGAGGACATATGTAGTGGTGAGAGCAGATGAACAGTCTGCAGCACAGTATTACAGATGATGGAAGAAAATTAGAGCAGGTCCCCCAGATGAGCAGGAAAGGCTGGAGACTCAGGATTAAATTGCAGCACAAAGACTTTTTCTCCATCCCTGTCTGAGACCTTTACAGGATCAGCTATATTTAGTCTGCATGGGCCCAGCTTACTGCTCATCATTGATAGATGCTCCAGCTTAATAGATCATTTGGCTTCCAAGATATTATGCTAATGCAGGACATCAGCATGTCATTAAGGATTAGAGCGGCGTTCAGGCAGGACAACAGTAGCCCCCTCCCCCAGATATCAGACATCTTTTCTGTGTGATATACTGCAAGGATAAAATGGGTATGACCCAGAGATGACACATTTATTATTAGGTATTTCTGATAACAAAATGCTAAGCTGTGCTGGTGAGCAAATGAGCTAATTGTGATGTCTTCATATCTGTTCTAAATACTGAATTAGGTGCACAAGACAAAAATTAATTCTTTGATGTATTTTTGGTAGCATCAGCATCAGTCCACTCTCTGTAGCCATTCATTAAGAATATTAATCTGAGACATAAAGGTCTTTTCCAGCATGGACTGACAAGCAAACAAGCACCTACAGGCAATTTTATATCTCCATTTCACCTGACATATGTGCCTCTGGACTGTGGGAGGATGGCCCAAGGAAACATAAATCTGACACCCAGGTGAAATGGTCTTGGACCATCATCTGTAAGACACCAGCTTGAACTAGTGCACAGTGAATCTGGTTATAGGTGCCAAATCTCATTGCCGGCTGGTCTGTGAATCCTTACTGCTCATTTAGTTACAGATTTGACTCAGATCTAATTTCATCAAGATGCTAAAAACTCATCTATGCCTTCTGTCAAGACTAATTCGCAGAACTAAAAGCTGGGAAGAAGATCATAAAATGTAGATAACTGATAATGCAGCCCTAGAACACAGTGAGATAAGCCCATTACTCCAGTCTTCATAAACCTGTAGTGGCCATCTAAAAATCCCCTCTGGATAAAAAGGGCCTGGTTCCACAATATATGTCAGATAACGCTCTCAGGTTACAAACCCAGCAGACCTCTCAGGTCAGGGGAATAATCATTTTATGGTAACTCAATCGGATAGTTCAAAATGGCAAAGATATTATAAATACCCACCTCAATCTCTGAACCTTTTGTTCATTCTCAAGAATAAAAAGTAAAGAGAGTAGTTGGTGTAAGCAACTAGTCTGGTACTTCTGATGTTCCTGAAAAGAAAGCTGTATTTGATGCTAGAGGACACACAACAATTTGTGTGATAATTTTTGTCAAACTGTGCCTACTCCTCATCAGTATGCTGCCTTGCAGATTAACTCCGACTGTGCTATTTTTATCCTCAGTTATTGCCATTCTTGCGCTGCTGCTGCTCTTTGGAGGCCTGTACAGCATCTACGTCTATGCGTACCAGCAGAAAGGCAGCTACCACACCAATGAACCCAAAAACCTGGAGTCTCCCAGCAGCGCCAGGCCGCTGACCGAGACCCTGAGAAGAGAAAAAGTACACCTCAGAGAAGAGGACTTCAGGAGAGACTAGCATCACAGAACCTAGTGGACAATGGGTGGGGTTTGACTGGGGGTTGGAGCGAGGGAAATAGCACTTACAAAAACCACAAATACCTGTATTAAGTTTTCAAATGATTTTCTTCTCGTTTCTTTTTTACATTTTTTGTTTGTGTTCCTTTTCCCGGTTGAGTGGGACATGATGCCTGGTGCTCTATATAGTACGTATTTTGGTAAGTTCTAGTTTTGCTGGGTTCAGAGTTCAAATCAAGCCCCCACGTTGCATGAGTAGCCAACAAGTCTCACGCTGTATTGCAGGGTGAAATACTGAAGTGCCTCATCTGAGCAAGCTTGATTTGAAGTAACCATAAAAGCTTATTCAGATTGGGTTTAGGTTAGACACTGTGGGATAAAGGATGTTTAAGTAGAACATCAGTTTAAAGTATTCAGACTTTTATTGATTGATTTCTGAGCCACCTTTGAGTCAGATTATAGCTACCGATATCTTACTGTATAAATTTAACGCCATCTATAATATACCATTTGATGACAATCTCTCATGGAGCCATTTTTGACACCATAGCTAATAGTTTGTCTTGGGTTGGAGCAGCGAGACGGTCTGGAGAACTAAAAGACTACAATGAATATCCAAATTTAAAAACAAAAAAATAGGGAACAGCAACCAACCTAAGAGAGAACTTACTGATGAGCATGGAGCTTTGAGATGTTAAGCTTTGAGATGATTCATATAAAGATTGTAAAAGGTATATACTCTTGTATTTGTTGTACTGCAGCCTATAACGATGCATTACCTATACAGAATGGCACATGTAAGTGGTTCAGAATTGCCATAGTGTCAGTAGATAGCAGCTTTGCCGTTTGCTCAGACTCATAACACATTCCCAACCACGGAGCTTTGGAAATGAGAATGCGAAGGCTTGAAGATAAAGCACCTCTGGGTATGAGAGCTAAAAGACTGTTGGTGTACTGCAGAATGAAAACAAACAAGGTGATGAAGACAGAGTCCTAAACATCCAAGTTCTCACTCCTTCTGTCTTACTTCTGGCTGCTTTTATAACGGTTGAGCTGCCAATAGCTTGGTGCTACAGAGTGTCTGACCCCGCAGATGTACGGAATAACAGAATTACAAAACTACAATCCTCTCATCTTAAATAATAAAACTTTCAGGGAAGAGCTGCTCCCTCCTGCTGGGTGGAGAAGCACGTACACACACACACACATGCATACATACACACACACACAATACCATATGTACAGAGGACCACAAAAGAGTAAATGCTTATGTTTTATTTTAGATTCACACTGCTCGAATGTTTTTGCATAATGCTGTAGAACAATACCTGACCACAATGCCATCGCTGCAGCCGCTTGTCTAGCCGCTTTCAGTGGAAAGTTGAAATCCTACCTCTAGTCCAATGAAATTTCCCTCTTTGTCAGAACGAAATCTCATTTGATGTGCGGTGCGACCAAAGCTTAGAGCTATCCTCGCTCACGGCAGCACTCATTGACACTAAAACACTGTTGTGTATGTAAAAAAATAAATAAATAAAATAGTTTAAAAAAGAAAAAATATATATTTCCAACATAATAGCTATGCATATGTAGAGCATGGGCGCACTTTGCAGTAAAATGCAATAATATGAGCTTCTTCCAGCCACTGATGTTGTTAATGTCTCAGTTTAATTTGCAACTGCACAATAGCAAGTAGGATGTGTTGAGTGTATACGTGAATATAGAAACATTGTGTTAAGCGACTTTTTTTTATGGTTTATACAAAACAAGTTCAAACATTAAGAGGAGTGCTCTGAATGTAAATCATTTGACTCTGTAATGTATGAGCAGACTCTACAGTGGAGATCTGGTGTGGCGTTTTCATTGTAGACTGCTTAGCACTGAAAGTAAAACCATTCTTAGTAGCTTTTTAGGATGCTCAGGATAAAGAAAGTACAGTACTTGTTCTCTGTAGCGCTAACACACCTAGCTTTCTTCCATTACAGATGGGCAGTGCTGTACAGAATTGTACAGTGGATGTAAAAATTTGATGTACAGTTTTGGTCAAAACTGGCAGTTAAAGGCTATATTTTTAAGAATGTGCTGTAATGAGATGAATGGAAGTGAAAGTTGAGCGGCCAGAGTGAAACCAGTGGTTTGTGACCGATTCAAAGAGTTATCTGTATTTTTGTTATGTTGGAAATCCCCACGCAAAGTGCATATTAGGCGCAACAAACTTGGGCCTAATGCTCTGTGTTGCTTATTAGGAAAGGAGTCGACTTATGTATTATATAAATGTATACACCTCACTGTATTCATCTGTAAATGGACTATAGACATTCAGCCTCGCAGTGTCACATTATTGCAAATCACTAGTCAATTCAAGTGTGGTCCCTGAAGTGTGTGTTTGTGTGACAGACTGTATATTTTGTGTATTCATCGTTTGCCCACCGAGATACAACCTACAGATGTTAAATAATGACAAATGTGCACGGATGCCAGCTATCAAACTCACTTATTGTAGTGCACCAACAGTAGTGGATTGAGACGGAAACAGGGCTTGCTGTTCTTGGGCGAGGCTCCTCCTTGTAAAGGCTTTAGGAGTTTGCGACATTACAAGTGCTCTGGATCTGTGCTGAACTGATCACAGAGTACTCACCCTGCTTCCTTATAATGGAGGCAAGGATGCGGGTAAAATGGATTAAACTAAAATGGCCAGTAGGTGGAGGCAGCCAGCAGGATGTTGTTAGCTCAGACAGGGTATCTGCTGATTTCTTCAAGTGTGAGACTTTATGAGCACTGTTTTAATACTTCATGGGCTTTAACACCAAAATATGAAAAGGGGAAAAAAAGAGACACACATATTATGTTCAATAAAAGAACCACAGTGTGTATGCCACCAGTTCTTTCTTCTATAAGCACAGAGATTTTAGTACCTGCATAGACCTGTATCTGCAGATACCCTGTCAACAGTGATATCGTGTACGAAATCAGGTGATACCTGACCAGAGTGAGGACTAGGCAGGTTAGACCAGGTTAGATTTCTCTGCACCATAAACCAAACGCTTCTGGAACAAATACTAAAACTAAAGATTACAGTTGTGTTTTAGATCACATTGAAATTTAGGGATTTTTTTCTTCAGTTCTTCAGTATGCTCAAGTTTGTTTTGTAATATTTTCACTGTAAATGACCATTACTGTGTAAAATCAAGGCAAAGCCCAACTGTCATCTCAATAAAAGACGCTTGAAAGAAACTGCTAATGCGTTGTTTTTGAGTAAGTCCAGAAACTTAAACACACAAAAGGACTAGGAAAGCATCATTAATGTATAAAGTTAAACTTTTATTTTTTTAGGCATACACTGTACATAGCATTAAACTCCATTTTGTTCACCTCTGTTGAGAAAGATCTCATTTTAAAGGGAGGGGGCTTTAAATGAAAACCGAGTGAATGACAAGTCTGGACATAAAAAAAGAGAGAAAAGGTGATAAATTATATTTTACATTCACATGTGGGGGACTTTAGTATTTGGTCAGACACTGACAATTTGACTTCACCCATTGTCATAACAACCACTGCTAATTACCCAAGACATCCACAATGTTTCATCCATTTTCTGCGTGGAATCATTTGGCACTTTATTGAATTTTTCAGGAAGACATTTACTCTGTGACCATTACTGAATAATTTGCCCGGTGAAAGGCGTGGCGGTCTCAAGACCATGTAAACATAATGATAAATGTTTGATGTCTGTAAGTTGCTCTGACTAACAATAACAGGATAATGCGTACGATGAAAGGAGGGCTGAGATCTCTTCACCATCATCTACAGGTTACATTCAGTCAGTCGGTTTCTCGTCCGGTTGCCTATTTTTGCTGAAGAATGATATAAATGCACAATTACTTATTTTCTGTAAAGACATGGTGATCCTAGCTGCTGAAGAGGTTCGCAGGGGAACATGCCAAGCTGTCAGACCTGATCACGTTTCTCTGCAGAACAACCAGAGGGTAACATCATACTACAAACACTGAGTGACTGCACAGGAACAGCATCTGACGGAAGCTAATGCTGTGGCTAACGTGTTTAATGGATGCTTTGTCAGAAGACGGCACATGCATTTCACTGATTATCATTAGGTATGTTGTAGAAGCTTGTATTATGTATTGAGATGTCAAACAAAAGCCATACTGTCTATAAGTACAGTAACAGAACAGCTCAGAGTAACACACTGTAAAACGGGTAAATGCAGCCTTATTGACAAGATGGAATAAAAACGTGTGATCTTCTTGGTGCAGTAAGCAATGCAGATTAATATTGTTTCCACTTTAAGAAGTTTAGTTTAATAAGCTTGGAGTATACAGTTTTGCAGGTAGGCAGGTAGGAGGGCAGATGATGGGGAGAGCGATGTCGCTGGGGGAGGTGGTTCTGTATGGTGTTTGCAGAGCAGGAGCACCTGCAAACAGCAGTGAGGGACTTTCTATTTTTGGAAGTGCAGCAGAGAGGGCAGCGACTGTTTAAAGAAACCTGCCAGCTGGATGTGATGCTGCAGAGAGGAGCAGTGGTGGGTGGCTGCGGAGGACAGGTACCAAGTCGATGAAGCTAAGTCATGTCTACCTCCCTCTCTATTCCCACATATTTGAGGGCATCCGCCTGGCTGTATCTGCGGGAATAAACAGCAAAGAGAGCGAGTTAATAAACAGCATTGCCTGAAGTCGGTAATCCAGTCACAACGTACGGCGGCTTTGTTCTTGTTTTTTTTTTTTTTCGTCACAAATCTCTACCTGTAGTCAAAGAAGAGCTCTTCTCCTTGCAGGATAGCTCGTTTAGCAAAGATGCCGATGCGGTGATCTCCATTCACCATCACCACTGCAGAGGCAGTAAACGCAACATTCAACCGAGAGAGCTCCTCTCAATTCACACCACAAATTGAACTGACTCACTCTCTCTCACCTTTCGCGTAGCAGTTGGGATTAACTGAATGATTTGCAAAGCGGATTTTGTTCCCCTTCCGCGTGGCATCCACAACAAAGTCTACGTGGCGACACGAAATTACATTAAGGAATTCTGCATATTATCCAATACACAGTATGTCTGTCTGGCTTATAATATTAAGACATGAGTGGGGAATACTTGCCATTGTTCAAGTTGAAAAGGAAGCTAGACATGTATTTGTCGTAGATTCTTCCCCGTCGGTCAGCCTCATCCTGAGAGATCAGCTACTCATGCACACACAGGTAAAATAACTGTTAATTATGAAACTAGACTCATGGGGAAAAGATAGGAGTAATACATTTAAAAATAAAGGATGAGTAAATTGCTCGGACTCGCCTCTCCGCAGTACTCGGAAATGAACTCATTCTTCTGAACAGGCTCTTTGATGAAGGTGCCCCACCCGGCGACATCTGACGGAGCCAACAATAGGTGCTAAAAGAGAGAACAGATGTTGGCGGGGCTGTGGCATGGAGGTGGAGCGGTAGTGTGGGGTACCCATGAACACGAGGACCACATGCAAAAGTGTCTTTGAACCCCGATCTGGTCCCAGTGAATGGCACTGGTATATGTGTGGGCGCGACTGTGTGAATGAATGGGTTGGTGTGACACTGTGCCTGTTAAGTGTGCTGAGTACACAATATATAAACACAAGCCATTTATCTTATAGACCACATGATACCACTCAGAAAAGCTTTTTAACTAAAAATCTCCAGTGTACCTTTTTCAAGCCTCTCTGGATGCTGCAGTTCTTGCAGGAAACCATTTTGCTGTCCCAGTGCTCTGCAGCGCCACAGGTCATGCAGAGATCAGGGTCACACTCCCTCACGGCCAGGTAGCATGGACACTGTTTAGTGTTGCACTGAGTCTTACACCTGCAGCCTGGGAAGCGGTTCTGGCCTAAAAAAAAAACATTAAGACACAGCTGCTGTGAAAGGGAAATTGCTGACAAGGTCTATGAGCAATGCAGCAATGCTGAAATATAATAGGTTATGTGACTTGGCAGAACACAATATGATTATGATAAATAATTCCATCTCAAAACACAGTGGCAGCACAGGAGCTGAGTGACTGAGTAATGCTGAGAGGTTCATCAGTCTGAGACCTCTGCTGGCAGATATGCTGAAATACAATTTTGCAGCAAGTAACGTAACACCCTCTGGAAAGATGAGCGGAAGGCTCAGGCAAGAATAGCTGAAATGTCTTCTATGCTTTAAGGAAACTATCCATAACAAGAACTCCAGACAGAAATCCTCTCCTCTGCTGAGCCAATTCAAGCTTCCATTCCCAGCCTGTGCAGGTTTTTTATGTGTCTGCATCATCAAGTTTAGCTGGAACCGTTTGACTCATACTGATGCTGGAGATGATGTTGTATATCGGGCACAGAGCCTGTCACATCTCTTTGATTCCTCTCCAAGTCTTTAGAGCGCACACATGCAACTGGGGGCTGCTTCCTGTTTGGGCCCCGGCTCTCCACTGCTACGGGAAAAGGCGAGGTGACGAGAAGGAGGGGGGAGAGAAGGTGAATGAACCACAACAGATGAACAAATGAGGCAAAGCCGTCCTTCCCAAACCATAACAAAAATGTTTACTCCGTCTTATCCTCTGTCTCTATTGTAAGCTCTCCAGAGGGCAAAATACAAAATGCATTCCTCCACCATGTGGCCAGTTCAGAAAACACAGTTCTGGGTCATTGCTTCTGCAGCAAAAGCCTCATTGTGAACACAGCTCTGTGTTAAACAGACACCCACCGCTCCCAGCCAGAGGACAGTTTCTCCTCTGGCCGCTGCCAGAATACTGCAGAATCGTTTTACATTCTGCTGTCCCGCTCTATTATAGCCTGGCAAGATGGCTTTAAAACTGCTGAGAGCTTTCAGTGGAAAATGTGGTTATAATATTCTTCCAGGATCACACACAGCACAGCAGGCTGCATTTGTGTTTGTATAAGACACACACTGTATGAGAGATACTGGTGACGGAGACGAATGAGTAGAAGTGTCACTCACACTCGTGTTCACACTGGCAGAATTTCTCACAAAAATTCTGGGTCATTACACAAGGGCAGGAGCTGTCGCATGGGTGGTCGGGGTGGTCACATGGCTGATAGTTGTACACCTGATTGGACGTGTTATCTGGAGCAACAGAGGACAAAGCAATCAGACCGGCACAGAAAGCTGTGGTTTATGTCAGAGGGTATAGTGTAGTAAAAGCTACTTTTTCTGTGAGATGAACATACCTTTCTTTAGCTGAATCTTTGCCCATAACCTGCAACGTCAATCAAACACAGTAGGATTTTTTATTTGGTTTTGTCAAACAATTCTCTAACGTATTCCACACCTAAATCACATTTCCAGGCTCATTATGTGAAGAAGAAACCAGTAACATGTCAGTGAAGGATGAAAATTTCGGTTTAATATCTTGCCTGTGTTTTCTTTTCTTCTTCTGGGGTGAGATGCCTCCATCGTCCAAGGGAACACGATGGATGAGAGCCTCTTTCACTGCAAACTCGTACACCTGGGACAAACATCACAAATGTACATACTGCCCCGTTTCCATCTCTTTCCAATCAAAACTGCACTGCAGAGGCCAGACATACGCATACATCTGTGCACACGCACACAAAACCACTTCTCGCTGCCAAATCCCAGATTTGGCCTCTTCCCTACAGACATACATAACCATGCAGCTGGTTTCAGCATTTCCACTGAGTGAGGCGGTAGGTGGGGACTCGTGGATATCAGCAGGCTAGACTCTGAACTTGTTTGGCTGTGGGACAAGAGGGACTACGAGGCTTGGATGTGGGCGGGCGAGGCTGCTTCATCATGTCCCATATGGGTTGAGACTGATTTATTTATTTCTCTGCAGGGGGCATAAAAGTTTAAAATTTTGAAATCTAATTTCGCAGTATGTTGCAATCTGTTCTCCACCAGGCCCCCTTAGCTCTGCTCGAATGACGCTCAAATGACAAGAGGTTGGAAATGTCTGAACAACTGCATCATGCGA
This sequence comes from Planiliza haematocheilus, assembly GCA_005024645.1. Lineage (NCBI taxonomy): Eukaryota > Metazoa > Chordata > Actinopteri > Mugiliformes > Mugilidae > Planiliza > Planiliza haematocheilus. The sequence goes on from SRSE01000764.1 coordinate 2,241,230, forward strand.
GGATATCAGAGACGTCACATCTGGTAAGCATTCCTGTTTATGGTGCCACATCTGTAGTCAGCGCAATTATACACGCCATAAAACCACAGGCACAGGATGCATGTGTTATTGCACTTGCACTGACGCATATGCAAAAGAAATCAGTAAAAATGTTTTCTGCTTTTTTAAAATGACTAAGGATCTGTTCGGAAACATCCGTCAATTAACACTGCTGGAGAAACAAGATGTCCTAATTATTTTCGTTAGGAAACAACGTGGGAGCAAATGACAAATAATTAGGGTAGTGACACTGTTAGAACTTTCCTTTAAAATTGAATAGATAGAGAGACGGATGCTTTGATTATCCTTCCTTTCTTTCATTTTCTGATGTCGTTTCACAGCTTTGCTTCAAGTGTGTTTCTTTGGTTTACTGTCCTACTTGAAGCATTAAAGATCGTTAAACATTAATGAGTGTTTTTCTTTTACTTCATAAAGAGGAACTACACCTCATAGTCTGTTTACCGGAGGGGTTAAAACCTTTACATAATGACAAATTTGTGTGAAGTGACTTAAGGGTAATGTAGGCAAATGCTTTGACAATGATGTGTTATGCAAATTACATCAAATGCCTTTGGTTTTGCTGCTCTAGTGTTTTTTAAAACATTGTCCATCATAAGTGTGATAATGTTGTCGGAGTGCAATGCTAAACTGGCGAAGTGGTCTTTTATGGCATTTTGACAGCTGTTAAAAGCTGCTCAGTACAAGTACTATGTTTAGGTGATAATGATGGACTAATAATGGCCTAAAGTCCGGTGTATAACAACCTGAAAACATAATACAGATCTAATTTTCCCATTCATGACAACTGCATTGATGGAGTTCTGTATAAAAGTTATATTGCAGCTTAAAGTTATGCATAACCAAAGACATGGCCACGCTGAGTGACAGGTGAGTGCCCTCACAGGTTGCTACCTCCATGCTCCTGCCTAGTTCATCTCCACTGATCCTCCACATCTTTCCTACTTTTGAATTTTCCCGTGAGTTAGGTGGCGCCACCGCCAAGATGCTAACTGGCGGGGCCCTAGTAAGAGTAAGCTTCTAAACCTCAGTCATTATTAGCCAGCTGATTATTATTAACAAAACATAAACACAGAAAAACCAGGACTAAATCTTTCGGCAGGTAAAACAAGCTGAAACTGGGAAACCATCAAGTGTGTGAATATTTCACCTCTTTGCAGTTCTTGGTACCGATAAGGCGAGCGATGGAGCAGAAGTTGTTGAAGTATGTGCCGTGTAGCACTCTGAACAGAGACTCCTCTGCCCCACTCCACTGGACCACACAGCATGGCTGCTGCTCCCCGTCATCATCCCCTTGACGCAGCTTGGTGGGAGTCTGGCACCGTGAATTCCCATCTGTATTACAAACACACACACTTAACTCAGCTCCACTGACTACGACTTTTTCAATCTAAACACATATACTGTAGTTGCTTGGTCTTGGTAATGTTTCTGACATATTATATCTGCCCACACATCGGCCTGACTAATTTAACCTTAAACATAAACACCACTATCTCCGGATGCCATTATCGTTTATCTATACGCACACAGAGGGTTCTATGCATTGGTTTAGTGTTTTGGATATTCATCACTGATGCTGGTACACCCACAGCTCAAGGCAGAGAGCCGGATGTTGCCTGGCAACAGGCTGAATGCAGCATTGCTATGGCCACATGTTCCAGCACTGAGTATCTTTATTAATCTGCTCAACAATCTGTTTTTTTTCCATATCACCTCAACACGTGCGAGAGAGTCTGCTGAGTCACTGGCTGAGCACCAGTCATTTCCAAAACTAACAGAGACTTTGAGTGAGGCGCCAATGCTAATGCACAGCAACCTGAGAGCTTCAAGGCGAACAAGAGGACAATAAAAAGCCAGAGGAGATTGCCCTTATTTCCCTCCTGCTGCTCTCCACATGAATATGTCAACAGAGATTAGACAGAGAAAGAAAGCACAGTGGGAGGTGGGGAAGAGGGAGTTATGTTCAGGCTGAAGCATGGAAAAATAATAGTTTCTTTTTTTTTGCTTGGCAAGAGAGGGCTGAAATCAAGAGTAGATGGAAGAAAGGAGACATATGAGAGAGCAGGATAGGACTTAAAACCTCTCATCTCCATCCAAATTTCACTTTTTAGAAGAACTGCAGTCAGCCAGAGCAGACAGGCTTCCAGAAGAGGAGGGATTTCGGGGAGTTTACTGTAAATGACACATCTACTCAGTCATACAGTGACTCAGTGTCTCGGAAGCACGTTAAAATATTCCCTGACCTGTTTAAATAACAAATCAGGCAGACAATCTTAATTGCATTACCAGAAGTAACCCAATATTTAAATTTATTGAAAAATAAATTAAACCCAGAACAAACCACAATCCTGTGAGCTCGGCGTCCTACCTGAGGAGGAGGTGGTTTCATGGTCACTGTCGCCCTCTTTGACTTCCTCAGCAGAAGGCCCGGGACAACTGGAGCTGGTGGGCCGCTGCTGCCTCCGTCTCCGCCGAGACCTCTGCGACCGTAACATGTTCTGATCCACAAACTCCTTAGCCCCTTTCTTCACAAGAGAACCACAACGGGGAAGTGAGAAACGCAATAAAGAGCAGAAGGCAGGGAGCACGTCTGAGCACAGAACACCAGCATAATCGCGGTGATACCTGTAACAGGAAGCAGTCCACACCACATGGTTCAGTCTCCATGCGGATCTCCTTAGTCTTTCTCTTGTAAACATTGGGCGTAGCGTGGAAAGCTTCACCAACAGAAACAGACACATGTTGACTGTGTTATCATCAGGTAGTTGTTAGTATTTGTAATTGTGTGCTAGTATATAATATGACAAAATAGCTTGGAAGTCATAGAGAAACCATAACGTATTTTTCACAATCAACTAAAGGGAACAAAGTAAAGAGGAAAGAAGTCATTACGGTGGAGGAAACAGTCATATTTGAAGCAACGCCTGCAGAAGAGCGTGTGGAAGGAGTGTAACGACTGCTCCCGCTGCACAGACTTTGCAAATGGTCCATCCAGGTTGGGGGTGCAGAGGGGGGGAAGCTTTACTGGGCTGGGGGGCTCCAAGAGATCCTTGTACCTGTGGAGATTGTTGGAAAGTTGTACTAATGATATGTCACTTTTATTCGTGAAGCAGTATTGGTATGTGCTTTAGAGGATATGAAAAGGTGTTAGGCTAAGTTTTAATGTGTCTTTCTGAGAAAAGCTCTTTCAGATGCTGATGCAACTACTCCTTTGAGTTAGAGAGTCTGAGAGGGAGCCACCATTATTACTTTCAACAGCTTGCGTCTCCATGGTGAACACTAAGCAACAGGCCGCTCCGCATTGTGCACACACATCCAGGACTGACTACACTTTTTCTTACTTTTCTTTTAGCTCCTCCGTGGTGCCCTTGTAGGGGAACATCGAGGCGATGGCTGTAAATATCTTATCGTTGGGGATCTTCTTGCTGCCGGACAAGTCCCTCACTTCAGGAGACAGTGAAGAGAGATTATAACACAAATAACCCAGATCCACAAATAAAGCTTGCGCAATATGTTCTTTTAAACATTTTGCAATGGCACCCTTTTGCCAATTCTGCAGGTCAGTCAGGAATAACATGTTCCTTATAAACCAGTTCTCAGTAAAATCATGATGTAAGAAGAACAGATTCGTTTTCTTTGTCCAGTATCTTTTATTCATGGGCCTTTCATCCATGAATGTACTTGTGAACCCGTAGGTGAGTGATGGTTTACCCAGGTGTGCTTCCATTTCACTATCACTTGCTGCCGGCAGAGTGTTTATCTTGCCTCCTTTCTCATAAAGACTGATAGGACAAGCCATTCATGTCTGTAATTAGAGCCTGGCCATATCAGTGACATGGACAAACAAGTTCCCTCACACACAGTAGCCATGCTGGGACATGGGGACAGCTTTAAAGTAAACAATGCCAGTTCAAGAGCTGCTGTGGCAGGGCGACCTTGTGGCAGCTGTACACAGAGGAACACTGCTTGCTTTGTTCAAGCTGTAGCCCTCTTGTTCTCTCACAGAGCCTGATTGCACAATGCACCGCTGAAGACTCACCCTCAGTGGTGCTTCTCCTCTTCCTCCTGATGAATGCCACAGGTCCAGCTTTGGTCTCTTCTGAACCCTCCACAGAGCTCCTCCTCATCACTCTCTCGTCCTCTTTCTTCCCTGGGGCCTCCACCACCGACCCTGCCGCCTCCTCCTCTTCCTCCTCCTCATGGTCAGAGTACTGACTCAAGGCTTCCACCAGCTCTTTAAAGATCTCGTCGCTGATGAACCCCCCCTCTGGGACACAACCATGAGATATTATAACATCACATATTACAGTATAATTCTGTTGTAATGTGGCGTGAATCAAAGGGAAAGTGGTCGGATTATGGGATTTGTGAAGATATCCCAATTAGAAAACGCATTCTACACGAACCTCTGTCACCATGGACACCGTCGTAGTTATCAATGAGTTCCTCCAGGAAGGCCTCATCCTGTTCCAGTACCTCGTCTCCCATGTAGGGGATGTTGTGGAGGAACGTCTCATCTTCCACCTAGAACACAAAACCTCCTGTAAAAACTCTGTGGCCTGGTGCTGCATGACATAACATCAGTGGGGATGTTTCCGAAACGGTTTCAAAATAAGAAAGCGGGACCTATTACTAACAAATAATTTGATAAACATTCACAATGTCCTGGTTATGGTTATGTCACAGTCCAACATAGTTGCAAAGATGGACTGAAAATGTAAAAATAAACGTCCAGGGGAAAAGGGACAAGACGTGTGGTGCAGAATAAATTTAATCTGTTAACCATGAAGCATGTCCAGTGCTATTTCACAAATAATGATCCTCAAAAATGGACTTGGGGAAATTAATAAGACAATCCATGAGAGCATTCTGCAGGTGCAATAACACAGTAATTGATCCCAATCAATGTGGTGTATTTCATACCATGAAGTTGTGCTGCAGAGGCGACCAGGAGTACATGAATGGGATTCCAGCCACTGTTGATAGCGGCCTCGTGGCAATGGCTTGAGCTTTGAATCCCGGGAAGCCGAACTCGACTGTACACATCTGTAAGAGAATCAGATGTGGGCTGGGGTTGACCAGAACATAACTGGCAGTTCCATCATCATATAATTGAAGACACATTCTGCCTGAACAGGAAAATAAACACACAATAGCTGAGCTTGACTGCATGTGAGAAGAGAAAGATGCTGTTGTGCCCTCTGGCTGTTTATATTACGAACTCCCATAGGTTTATAGACCACTGTTAGACTGCCATATGAACCATTTCTGGCACAACAGCTGACAGCCAGGATTGAATCATAGCGGAACTGCCTAAAAGGATTCAAAATCATTGACATTAAGGACTCCAACTCATTTCCACAACAATAATACAGTGGGATTGTAAGTTGAGCCAGAGAGTGCTGGACAAGGGTGTTGTGTTGTGTTGCTGTAGTCATTAATCTCTTTCACACGCACACATACCTTCTTGTTGGGCATAGCCCCACTAGAAGTTGACAGAGGGATGGACTGGATCCTGAGCTTGGACCACTCAGCATTCAGGATATTTGTCTGCTGCTCAATCTTCTGCCTGTTTAACATGAACAGGGTCTAGAAACAGGCAGAAAAAAGAAACACGTCAAATAAGATGTTCACACAATCACCCACAGTGAAGGCTGCATATGATGCATACACCTGCTTGACTATCGTACAGACGCAAACTGCGTAGCAGCAGAGAATCAATGACCCACCTTAACCTCTTCTGCTTTTTTAAGGCGTTTTAATTGGCGAAGGCGCATATACTCAGACTTGACCCTCCGTCTCCACTCCAGAAGGCTGCGGGAGGGGGCAAAGGAGGACGGCTGAGGTCTTGGAGTTGGCGGGGCAACACCGGTGGCAGGGGTTGGGGCTGCTGCAGCTGTTTCCTCCATGATTCTTTTAAAAAAGAAGAATATTTCAAGGCAGTCCAATCAAACTTCACCTCACAATCTAGTCTCGCTTTGTACAAACTAAGGAACATTTTCATCAAACAGTGTGACAGTAAAGTCTACAACTACAACCAACAAATATTATATGCTTATAAACAATAATGCTGATGTAATAAGCTTATGACTACAGTCCACTTCAATAATTTCTAATAATTTCTAATAATTATCTTATAATACTGTATAAATATGTCCGTTAGTTTCTCATACAAAAATTAAACTTCCCCATTCACTCTTTGAAAGATCGCCCCCCCCTGTTGGCAAAACAAAATAGGCATATGATCTAAAAAAAATAAAAAGCCGTCCAGACTGGGGCTTTAAACTGCTCGGTGTAGGGTACCTTTTAAAAATCATGGGTTGCAACTGAGCAAATAGTGAACAAACAAACGGACCATGTGTGCATCAATAAATAAAGTCTATGGATTTAACAGCAACATTGGTCAGGAGTGGGCGTGCCTCTTCAGAAAAGCAGAGCAGAAAAGTGCGTAGTACAGTTTTTCTGTGTTGCATAATCGCCTTAGTGAACATCAACTTCCCCGGTTCAACTAAATCAGAATCAAAAATTACTACAATAGCAAATATGAGCTCTGGAATCGGCTACGGTGCGTTTTTTTCTCTCCCTGGACTACGAGGCGTGCACACGTTTCAGCCACAGCTATGAAGTGCGCTACGTCCTGTAGGTGCAGCACCGTGCCAACAGAGCTACACAGTCCCCATTTACATGTAGAACACTTTAAAGACCTGCGCACCAACCACCACAATGACTGCACGTTATTCTAGCGCACGCTCTTGCACGTCTAGATCCCTACATCCAGTGTCGCAGTTATTAAATACCTTTAAATCCACGTCTTGCGTCCTATTTGTTGCGACAACAGCCTGCAACGCGATCAAGTCCCTCTCTGTGTGTTTTTTTTTTTTAATAGTAGAGAGATCCGGAACAATTTAGCCAGTCTTTGCTATGGATCTGACGCAGATATCGTCTTCGCACGGCGAGGGGATCTCAGAGAAATCCCTACATTATCCATGGGCATGGTGCTGGAGGTTGTTGTTGTTGTAGCTTACAAATAGCTGCGCACTTGGCTCGGTTGAACCAACCCGAGCAGGAGGGTGACGTCTTTATTATGATCACAGCCTTTCCTAGCAGAGGAGGATTTATTACTATTCTGCGTCCTGGGAATAAAAAGTAGCGTGGAGCAGCCACGACACAGCCATTTACACGCGCACACAGGAACTGATGCAACTGGCCGGAGTGCAAGATCGCCATCTAAATGCGTGAGGGCACAACACCATAGAGTTTAATATTAATGCAAGGAGGGGACAAACGAATTATGCCGTCCTTATCGCAGCTATACTCCACAGGAGCAACCGAGGAAGAAAGGAAAAAAATACAGTGGGATGAATCGGCATTAAAGAGATCCCTAAATAAATGTAGCATCACAGGATTAGTGATTTATTCATTTTTTATTTTTTTTGGAAAAAGGCAAAACAAATACATATACGACCTACAAAGCATCAGTTAAATATATTCACCCCTGATTATTCTTCTTGACTATTATATTAAAATAACGGTTTAACAGTTAAATAATTAGACATGAATTATTAATAGTTAGAAACAAGCCTCCAGTTTCTTAACATTCCATTGGACGACAGAGAACAGTTAAGCTGCTGTTCAGCACTCCTCCTCCAGGGAGAGCCCAACACATTATATCCTCCTTTTTTAAAGAGAAAGAGAGGGGGGTTGTGGTGCTGTCACGTACCCCACGTAAAAAGCAAAATTCTTAAAAACGCCATCCCTAAACCAAAAAAAAAACAAAAAAAAAAAAAAACAACGTGATTTGAGCACGGTTTCGACGCGTGCAGGTTTGTTTTTAAAAATATCGACCCTAATGAGCGGTTTTACGAAAAGCAGAATGACTTGAATAACGGACCGATATATTAACGGATTATTTAAAAGGTTTGCATATAGACGAAAGTGCAAAATCTGACGCAGAAAGCTCCTAAACGTCACATCCTTTCGTAAGGGGAAGGGGTAAATCTGGTAAACAAGTCACATGTAAAGCGGGTCGTTTAGTCATCAGATCAATAAAACACATGTAAAACGGAAACTGTTTTCTAACCCAGCCTGATTTGACCTCATTAAAAATAACCACCAATGTGGCTGCTAAGCATAAATACGAAGACCTATCTTTTGCACATTGTAGTGGCTATTGCGGAAGATTGCTACCATTATAACTGCCGCACCCGTGTAGTTTGTGCAGAATTTCAGGCAAATGTGCAACGCCTTTGCTCTTGTATTATTAACCACAGATGTCTGAGACATCTGGAAACTCAGCTGCCCCATGTGTCCCCATTTAAATATTTACAATATATTAAAATGTATACAATATATTCAGCCATGCGACTAGTTTTTATTATTATTATTTATTTATTTGGAGGACATTCTGTGAACATTTTCACAGTTTAGTTCCTTGAGTAGTTTATTTGGGGTCACGGGTAAATGAAGGTACTTCTCTGACACACTAGATGGCACTGTTCAGCTACTTTTTAATGCAGTGACAGGACACGTGTTCATCGTGTAGTATTCCGGTCCTTTAACTAAAAGTAACAGTAACAACACTCTACTACAGTTAAACGAACTGCTACACGAATTGTTAAACGTTTCTTTATCAAAAGTGATAAACATTACTGCCGCAGTATAGTGTATGTTGCATTTAACTACATCTGAAGAAGTTTGAGAATGTCTGCAGATCATGCATTTTTGAGTTTATCAGAGTAATTGAAATTCCTAGTCTCCAACTTTGGAGAAAGATGCTTTTCACTGGGCAGGAGGGCTGCTGAAAGAGGTAGCTAATGCAGCTGGACAAATGTAGTGCATTAAAAAGTAGAGTAGTTCTTATCAGAGATGTGGTGAAGTAAAAGTGTGAAGCAGCACGGATGCTTCTCTTTGATGCCTTTGTTGTAGTTGCGCCTCTCTGTTATCTCATTCTGCTGTTCATGGCAAGCATTCCGGCTCATTAATTATGCACTGAGTGGATAAAAGTATCTCGGAGGATACAGCATGTCTGGCATGTCTGCAGTACTATTTGAAGTAGCCTGTGCCATGTTGATACTGAACTGTCAAACAAAAGCAAACACGAAGAAGAAAATGAGCTCGGGGAGGGAGGCTGTTATCAGCAGGAAGTTTTTATTTCTAAAGCTTGCATGCTGTGTGTGTTGATCTTGGCACCTGTCACTGGGAGCGATTTCTTCAGATATGCTACAGGTTTTGTGATCCCAACAAACATTTGGAGATAGGAAGATTCGCAAAGTAGAATAAAAGCGGTTACTTCTGCAGTCATTCAAATATGAACCCACAGTAGCAGTCGTGAGAAACTTGGAAGGAAACTTTATTTTCCCTCACAGTATGTTTCATACTCCTCCTTATGGGAAAATGTATGTTAGCTGTTCGATTTCACTCTTGCTGTGACTTTGATATTTAAGCTTCTGTTTGTTGGATTTCCGAAATAAAGAAGAGTGGCCTCCTTTAACCAAAATGAAATGTGGAAGCAATTTTGGCCGGAGCTGCCTGGCTGTCATCCAAGTCCAGCAGCTGAGAAAGAGCACTCATCCCTCAGTGACGCGAATGAGTGCATCAGTTTTATCCTGGATAACCCTCTTTACCATGGAACCTCAATGTGATGTCAGATCCAGAGGTGGTGGGATGGTGGTACATGTCATCAGCAGTAAGTGTAAACCACAGCACACGCACAGTAATTATTTATTCTTTTCTTACCACCATACATGGGAGATTTTATATTATACAGGAACAAACACAGCAATCCATACTCTGATGAAGTCTTTAATGAGATATTAAAAGGGAACTCCATCTGGTTTACAAGTCAAAGTTTGCTACAGGTCTGCTACTTTTGAGTAAATACATCATCTCATATTAGTAATACAAAAAGTAGCAGCCCCATATTTCTGCCTTAAAACTTTTTCTTAACTGAAAATCATACAGTAGTTCACACTGTATCAAATACCACGACTGTATGAACTCAGGAATAAAATCAAATTATTGTTAGTGCACTTGCAAAGGTAGAGAGAGGGGGTGAGAACCACCCACCACCCCAACTTCTCAGTTCCTTTTTTTTAACAGAGGGCGGGATGAAGCAAAGACATAGTTGTATTTTTAAAAAAAAAAGAGACATAAAGAGAGACCATGATGATGTTGCACCAGCTTTATCAGAAGCTCTTCAGCCCATTTGGTGAAGCCGCCCACATTAGGAAATGAGGGCTTCCTGTTGTTTTATAGAGCCTTCCTGCAACGAAGGTCGAGATATGTAATCCCCACTCACCAGGGAAGATGAACACACCGCTGTTGGGCAAAATGACAGCCTCACTTGTGTTTTCTGGCTGTTTTGTGACTCTTCTCATCTGGGGTAAGTGGAGCATTTACACTATTTATTTCACTCTCTCCCTCTCTCTCTCTCTCTCTCTCTCTCCCTCTCTCTCTCTCTTCAAATATATATACATATGAAATACTGTCTTTACTTACCCCTCACCCTTCAGATGACTTCTACAGAGGAATTTCTAGGAACTTTCAGTAATTGAGGAGCTTTAAGAAAGGAGCTTAACTAGTCCCATGACTACACTTAAACACTTTGGGTCACTGAGAGTTTGTTTCGTTTCTTTTCTTTCTTTTCTTTTCTTTTCTTTTCTTTTCTTTTCTTTTCTTTTCTTTTCTTTTCTTTTCTTTTCTTTTCTTTTCTTCTCCCCCCCCCCTATATATATAGCCTGTTATTGAAGCTGCAGCAGACAAAGAGAGGATGCACATATGTGTTCACTCCCCAGAGCTTACTCCTTGTTATTTCCTTTACCTCCTGTACTTTCAGCAATGCTCCGATTATAGCATTATTCCAAAAAAAAGAAAAAGAAATTATAATTGGTTTTAAAAATAGTTCAATTTCACTTTAAAGCTTTATTTCTCTATTTTGTCTCTCCCTCCCTCTCTTGATGCAGGATGCACCACAGTGGTTTGTCTGGTGGATGAAAAGGTGACGGCGCAACCGGCCACAGTAACTGGTATGCGTATTGTCTTATCAGTAGAAAAAAGCACAACTCATCTACAACCATGAGATTTTTTAACTCAGCTGACATCCTTCCTCTGTAGGTTATCCCTCAACACAGAGAGCGATGTCTGGTAAGTGTAGAACTTTTCTCTATCACACATTATTAGATAAACAGTGTAATTCTAATAATAAAAAAGGAATGGTCAGTTCTTAGTTCAACTGTGCTTTAACGATTTAACAGAAATAGATGAATGCTGATTAGATTTAATATATTTTAAAGTTCCAACTGGGTATTATATAATTGTGTTCACTGGGGATTGTTTTGAATAAGTTGCCTAAACTCATTTGCTTGGCCTGGAACTGAAAATCCCAGAAAACAGAGCTCAGAGATCATGTTTTCTGGCAATATATCTCTTTGTGTGTATTATTATGAGAATCCAAGATAAACTAACGGGGAGGTCTCTACCAGTGTGGGGTGAACAGCAGTAGACATGAGGCCCATAATGGTTTGGGGTTAAAGGTTAACTGAAACCTCATTATAAGCAGACCCCACCTGGCGCAACTTCCTGAATTTGTTCGTCATTCACCCCATGCAACGTCTGTGATCAACGCATGAACTCCGAATTGTGAAACAACTGGAACTTTGGAGCAGCGCCCCTTTCACTGTTCCTCATCCTGTGCCTTCTTTTTTTCTCCTTCCCCGACTGTCCCCCCTCCTTCCTCTGCCAACTCCCCCCAACTCTGAGCTCCTCCTCTGCTGAAAAGACACATTTCCTGATGTCATTCCTAAATCAAAATGCTGCTCTGCAAACAGATGTTGCGAGAGGCCCAACATGTGGATTCAGTGACATAAATGAACAAGCTGGCTGTGTGAGAAAACCCGAACAGTAGATTTCTTTTTTCATTCAATCAATGAAACCACCTTCCTTGCACTGTTTTTTCAAAGTGGGGAAAAGTGACAGTGAGAAACGGTCTCACGTTTATACCGCACTCATGAGCTCCACATGACATCAAAAACAAGTTTCCCACATATTTTCAGCTGTAAATAATTCTATGTTTTCTTTAATAGAATACACATGTAAAAACAGCTGGTCAGCTCTGACTAACAACTTGTTCCAGGTTTGGTGAAATTAACCTAAATATGAAATCATGGCTGTCTGCACAGCACACCCTGCAGAGTCATGATTACATCCACCCCAAAACGCTAAGCCCTAAATGTTTACTTATGTTTCCTATTTGGCAGAGGCAGCCCAAAAGGCAAATAAATCACATGCTGTGAGCTGGCCAGGCCTTCGACTGTGAGAAACTGAGACTAAAAAGCAGAACAAGAGTTAAAGAGTAAAGGGTTTTCAGATGTGAGTCCAGCCCCAGCTTGGGTGTGCTCCCTTTTATTTGGGAGAATGGAGAGGACAATCTTAGTTGCCTCCACCCCTTTAAGAAAGAAAGAAAATCTTCAAGAAACGTGTGCTGGAGAGGGGAAGAGCTGTTGCCAAGGCGCAGGGCCATCAGACAGATCTTCGGAGAACATCTGGTAACCGCGGGTAACATTGTTTGGACATCTGGTAACCGAAGATTACACCGCGTCTCTTCCATCCTGTCGGGTTTCCTGTTATGCCTCGCTGTACACAGACTAAGAAGTACAGATTTATTATACATGGTCATCAGCTGGGGACATCGCACCTTTATTCCTTTTTTCTGACATGAAGGGAGCACTTGGTTTCATTGGGGTATTCCTCTCCTTTCTCTCGGGTGAGTGTGTGGTCTCCCGTCTTAACAGCTGCAAATGTCTGCCACAGACAGTGCTGGAAATGTGAAAAGAGTTCAGTAGGCAGAAACTCTCACTGGATTCAATTTTGCGAGGATGCATGTGTTCTTGAATGAACTGAATTACACCGGGAAAGACTTGCATGGCAGTTCTGTACTGGAATTCTGTACTGAATTTGACATTAACTTAAAATAATATTTAATAGATGTTTTTAATCTGAAATGTATTTTCTTCCTCTTTAGATGCCACAGCACATACTACCTTTCAGTTTGGTAAGTGACATACCCTTAAAAACATACAGAGCCTTACAACATCATGTGCCGGTCTTTAAAGAGATCACCTTCCACAACTGAATATAACATTTTTGCAAATGTTTATTCTAATTTTCTAATCTCTCTGTTTCTTTTGTCGACTCTTTCTCTTCTGCTATTTTTTAACTCTTCATGCAGCTTGTGTAAATTCTGATAGATGTAGAGGTTTTTGCCAAATCTGTCAAGAGTATTTTGGTGCACCAACAATGGACTGCCTCTCCGCGATTATCCAGCATCTATGCGTGAATGTTTTTGAGAGTGATATGGCATCCCTGAACAGCACTGACTGGTGCATTTGGGGTAATGTGAACAGGTAAGTAATGTTGTTACAAAATAGTTTTCAGCATAGAAAAATACAGAATTTGCCCACTTCTGAACCAGCTAATACTCTGTCCCTGTTTCCAGAATGTATAGCAACTTCAGCCGTTGCACGGAGGACATATCTGACTGTCTCCTGATCCCGTGGCCAAACCCTTTGGTGGAGCAGACCTTTGTGGATATTCATACCAAGTTTTTCATGGAATGTTCCACAGAGGACTTTAGTGACCCCCCACCTGCTGTCATCTTTGCCCTGGTGATCACTCCTATCTGCTTGATCCCTGTCATGGTTAGCCTGGTGGTGCTCAAGACAAAAAACGGGGACGGCAGCTCCTGATTGTCCAGAATCTCCGCTCTGCTCGCAGTCACTAGAAATGACCTATGCTCTCCTTTCTCTTACAACCCGAGGACCGCTTGTTTATACATCGACTGCTGCTGCGCTTTCATCACAGACCTTGCGGGGGACTGAATCTTTCTGACAAGTTTACCTGCTCATCTGGATTTGGAGGAATACTGAACTGACCAACCGCAGAGGAAACATATGGAGAGACGACACGAATTCAGAGCTACCATTCTTTTTTTTCTCTCTCCAGTGGATAACCTCCACATGTTAAAAGAGACTGTGGCAAAATGTGTGTCTGTCGGTATCTCTTTAACACTAAACATTTAGTTTTCCACCATCTGAGTGGAGATCAGATTGAACTACTAGTCACATCCAGTTTGCACATAAATATTCAGAAAACAGTACTGATAAGACATGGTAATATTTTCTTGCTGAATTGCTTAACTTTACATGTACAATGTTATTTTTTTCTACTGCTCAAGTTGGCTTTGAGCTACAAAGAACTGGATAACGGTGTCCGTGTATGATGACAGGGATACCGTATAGGTGTATAGCAGGATAGTAATATAAGCAGAGTCTGATGCGTGGATCTGGTTATAGAGTATGGAAGGTTTAGGGTCAGAGGTTACATATGGGACACAATGGATGGGTGCGCCCAGAAATTAACATCTCCTTCTATTTTTAAACAGCAAGAAATCTTTCAGTACTTTTCCACGTCCAACCAGTAATGGTCCTCATGATCATACGAAGATGGTGAGGCAAAGCTTATCCTCAGATTTAAGCTGTCTGTGTGACATAGTGAGATACACTGAGCAACGACAGAAAGATAAAAGTGTTATCTTTTGCGTGAATCATGATAATGTGGTTACGTGTTTTTCAGCTTTGAATGACGATAAAGCCATTTGATGTGCTTTCTGATTTGGAACAAATTACATATTTATATACTTAATTATATTTCTATTATTTTCAAGACTTGGTGGACTTGCTACAGTCTGAGAGAATACATACTGTCTGCTTTCACTTCATGTACTGTATACATTTTTACGTGTTTCTTTATTTTTTGAAAAACATTAAATCTATAGTTGGATTGTGGGCTGCTGCTTATTTTCTCTCGCTCATCTGGACGCCTGTGTAAACGATTGAAGAAGCTGCTGCTAGCATGAAAGAGGCAACTTGTTTTGAGCCCAGCTCGTGCTCACAAGGATGCTAACGCTACGCTAACAAAGCTGTGGCGTGATTGTGTTGAAAGTACCCTTTCACCTTTGTCTTCATTTGATTAAACACTTTCCCTTGAGTGCAGTGCAGATGGCACTGCTTCCTGCCTCAGGTAGTGTATCACTGTGTCTTCACCGTGCAGTACATTGTGGTGCAGCTGCTGTGCGAGTGCTGATGTAGTGAAGGAAGCCGTGACAGCAGTCATGTATCACACCCTCATCTGGCACACACAGCGCTCCAGGGTGGGCCCTGTGTCCGTGCGTATGGAAGAGTGCTTGTGTGTGTCTGGCAGGGCTGGGTGGGAAAGTGTGTTCGGTGACCTTCTTCCTCTCTAGATGTCAGGTCATCCTCGTCCCCACCCCCTTCTGATCTCATCCAATTTTGTGTTACTCCATATTTTTACAGCAAAACAGACCCCATTTCTGATGTGATTATACAAGATGTGTTTGTGCAAAATATCTTACTCACTTTATATCAGTCACATTACATTAACTGTTACACAAAACAACTTGTGCATGCATTCTGTACACAAGTCAGAGGCTCATTATCTGTTAGGCTTATATGAACGTTTTTTAAATCATTTGAGTCAGGAAACGTTGCCCTCTAGTGGCTTTAAGTGATAGCAAGCTGTATTATGAGTGGCATGTTTTACCAACATGGCATCACTCACTATAGATCCTAGTTGCCCTGCTGGTTTGTATTAGGCTCATTAGGAAAAAAATGACAACCCTTCCTTTTTTTTTTTTTTTTATTCATTCATTTTTTGTAAGTGATCACTAAACATTTTAAATTTAATGAGTCAAAATTAATTTAAAACTGTGTCATATCTGGTGGGATCATCACCAGCTCCAGTCTTCTGAATGGGCTGTACCCAATTACCCTCTTGACCTTAGACTATTAGCTTCCTGGTGGTAACTATAGTGCAACACTGACCATAAACATTGCAGTTAACAGAAATAAATACAAATGTCGACTAAAAATAAAGATATATTGGTCTATGCAGAAAAATATTATATTTATTACACATTTTTGTGATAGTACAAACATGCCAGTTGCTGCAAAACTCGCAATTTAAAATGGCCAGAACAGTCTATACCTACACATAGTGGCGCACCATAGATATGTATTATACAGTACATTTCTATCTGAAATAACAGTGTTCACACTACACAGAAAGATACCAGGCACCCTCCTCTCTCTGCACTAGTCACCAGTGTGCCTCAGCTGTGTCTCCCTTGGCGGTCTCTGGGTTTTGGTTCTGTAGCTGAACCTTCTCCTCGTGGGAGCTGATGATTATGTCCCAGAGGTCTGGAAGAGCGGTTGGCAGGACGGCAGGTAAGGGCACCTTTGTACCGACGCCTGCTTGCTTTGGCAGACTTAGCAGTGTGGCTGGGGACTTTGGCATTGTAGGTGGTCGACAGCTCCCCTGCTTTATATGGAACACTGAGAAGCATCAGGGACACCAGATGAACTTCCACAGCTGGCTGAAGATAGGCACTATAGCTCAGTGGAGCAGGTCATGCCAAGCTATTGCTAAGCGACTTATGAGTTATTGACATCTCATTTAATTTGTAGATGCTTAAAAGTGCATTTGCATTGCATCAACTTGTTTATTGGCACATGTACACACTGGAATTTTGCCAGATTTGATGAAAATTAAAAGATTGCACCCACTGATGTGAGTCATTCAGTGTGACATGAGTAATTACTTTGTTGTGTGAGAGGCAGGCAGCTGGCACTGCTGTGTCAGTGCTGACCCCTCAGCTGGCTGATATCAAGCTGGCAGCAGATGACTGTGCGTTCAAGTACGTCTGTCATCAAAACTGCTGCTCAATCAGTCAGAATAAACTCAAAAATACACAGGGCCCAAGCAGCCTGGTTTCACTGCCAGCTTAAGATCTGAGCGACAAGGAGGGTGATTTTTTTTTCAGTTCTGCAATCATGATGGAAAGGAGCAGGGCCTGGCGTCAACCTAAAGGTCAACGTAATTGGTTTGACGAGACTCCTGACTGGTTTATGCCTAAAATAAGGACTGGCATCTTGAGCTGAATGCAGCTGTGGGGATTTAAGGTAAAAGACGAAACAAACAGTTATTGAAGCATGCACTGTATATATGTGTATACAGTAATGCTAGGGCTACTGAAAAACTGAATTGCAAAGTTCATTTTACATGACATCAGGAGTAGGTGAGAAATAAAAAACGAAGCAGGAGTAGGGGCCATCTGTTGATGCATCTTAGACAGAGGAGGCGCAACAAAAATAAATAAATTACCTCACACCGGAACACTAGAATCCAAGTTTGAAGTCACGCAACATTATGGTAAACATGCATAACATTATGACCACCTTCCTAATATTGTGTAGGGATCCCTCACCCCTCTAAAACAATTGTGACTCATCAAAGAATGGACATAGGCTTTCTGAGGATGTCCTGTGGTGTCCGTCAACAGAATGATGTTAGTGGGGTTTCCTTTGGGTGCTATGAGTCGAGGGGCCTCTGTGGATCATGCCATAGATACTTGATCAGTTTGGAATCTAGTGAATTTGGAGTTTTGTTTTGTTTTTTTAGTTGTTCCTAAACCGTTTTTGTGTGTGTGCCTGTGTCAGGCTGCATCCTTCTGGGTTAGAGTGAGTGTCATTGCTATGGGGTGGGGGTGTCTGGTCTGGTCTAGGTGGGTGCTACATGTCTAAGTAACATCCACATGAATGCCAGGTCCAAATATTTCGCAGCGGAACATTGAATTGTCACATGGTCAATACTCAATACAGTGTTATTTATTTTAATGTTGTGGCTGCCCGGTCTATTCCAACTCACCCTGCCCCTCCCAACAACCTGGAAACAAGAGAAAACAAGCGTCAAACCCTAGGATATCACCCTTTCACTAACAAAGGCCAAATTAAAGCAAAGGGATATGTAGATGGGTAGAGGAACCCAGAGAGTGACACTTCCTTTCCCCCTACTTCCTGTAATGAAATGTGGAAAAGGAAGAAAAGAAAATAGAGCGATGGGGAAGGTTGGGATTGAGAACTGAGAAAAACAAAGAGGGTTAGGACGCACCTTTATAGGTAAGAGAGTGACAGCTCAAGCTCACTTGATATACTGATACTGCACACTTCATACAGTAGGCTAGTTGCTTGATATCTCTGCCAAAAAGGAACACTTACTAGAAACATTTCTCAGAAAAAAATGAAAAATGCAGAGAACAGAGTACATTTGAGAGTCATTCCTCAAAGTATCGGCATTGTTATAATACACCTCTATGTCACTCCGCATGCTGAGAGATTCCAAAAGTAACAAACTAATACGGTGAGACAACGCCCAAAGCCTGCCAAGAATAACATGATGTTCAACTCTCATGTGTCAACTGAAGGAATTATGTGGAGTCAGCGGAATATAACCCACATACATTTCAAAAAACAGAACAAACATGCTGATCGCTGAAACTTAAGCTGAGCTTAAAATAATATTTCTTTCTTTTCTTTTTTTTTTGCGTGTATACCCTTGTAGATTCTCTAGAGGTGAACCTGACTGAGACCGAAACCAGCAACTGAGCTTTAATGATGTGGCTTCAGGCGCCTGCTGCCAGCCGGACACACATCAGGTCACATCATCACACGTCACGGTGTAAAAGCAGCAGGCCCTGCTTGATGTCAAGACATGTTTGGGCAGCAGTAGACACAGGTTGAGTCACATTAGCACCACTGTACGCTCAGGAAAATGAACTCTGCAGACACAGAGAAATCTTTCTCTCTTAAAATCAACCAATTCCTGGTTCTTGGACACGTTTAACCTCCACCTTATATGTTACTATCAGTCCAGTATGATGCACAGAGTCTTGAAAAAATTTCAAAGCACTGGTTTTGTTTTGAAAATAGCTTTTCTCACATTGAGCCTGGAGTCCTGAGAGGAGTTGAGCTGTAAATGATGCACACTTAAAGGGCCTCTAGATGGCAGTCTTTGAGAGATTATTCTGTAGTCGAAGGCACTCAAAAAAATGCACCTTTTAAGCATTGTTTTTAGAGAGAAGAATATGTGTTACACAGCTGTTTATGCCTGTGGCCAATATCATGAAGTCGTTAAAACGCTGCAGTTTGCTCTCATGTTGATTCAATCATTTTATGTTTCTGTTTGGACACTCCTAGTTTGACTCAATTTACAGTCAAGTAGAGAGGCATAGTGGGGCTGGTTTTAAAGCAAATACACTGACTACAATTCAAACAAGAACATGAGGAATTAAAGTGATGTTGGCGATAATGGGACATAATGGCCTTAACTGAAATGAAAAGAGATGGGAGATGCAAGCTCCTGTGTTTTATTCTTCAGCCTTCTTTTTAATATTTATAGATAAGGATAGCTATTGAAAAGTTAGAACAATAATCTAAATGCTTTTTAAAGAAAGCGCTACAAGACCTGTGTTTGATCATAACTGTCCAGCTTCTTTGGTTTTACTGTATGTCCTCCAGGTTGATTCTATTGCTTTACCCTCATTCATCTCAGCTCATCTGTCTGCAGCTGGTTAGAGGAGAACCATACTGTTCCTTTAGCTTGATCAGCTGACGTGTGTCTCACGAAAAGACATGCTCTTTGATGGCGCACCTGCATTTTTCCACCTCCCTTTCCTTTTAACATCCAGGAAGGATTTTTGACTGGAGCTTTTACAGAGAGATTCACTCTTGTTCAGAGGTAAATAGCATCAGTTTGAATCCCCAAATCCTGAGCTTCTTAACTAAATCTACACAGGAAAATATATTTCTCTCACATCTTCATTTTGCCCCTTTAAGCAGTCTAATCCTGTAATGTTCTCGAAAGATAGTTTTAGACAAAAATACAAGTCATACAATGCACGAAAGCATTTATTTGATCTATCCATATCTGCGTTTGCAGGTGCATTTATACACAGACTCTGAGATGCTCAGCACAAAGGTGTGCAAACACACATAATCTATATACTAATGCAGACGCAGACGCACTCATATGCAGAAAACAATATAATACAGAACATGAAAGAAGACTTATTTTGCATAGTAAATATAGAGGACAGATTGAAAAGAAAAATACAAAAGAATTTGTGGAAGCGTATTCTCATTTTAAAGTGATGACAAACAGCAAGTTTCTGCTAAGTGTCTGTTTTATAGAGACCGTGTATCATTTCTGAACAATGCGTCAGGGACTGAGCCTAAACAGGCCTAGTTTATGCCTCCATATTATGTATGGCTTTTATGCAAATGCAATGGAGACAGTGAGCAAAACCTTTGATCTGGGCTTCTTTGTGGATGGAACAGTTAATGCTGCAAAAGCGTCATAAATCTAATGGGAAAACAGAATCAGGGAAGCAGCACTGAGATTGTAAACAGAATCAGTGGAACCTGATAACTGCCTATGAGATGTAAATTAAGAGCTGATATTGTGCCTGCTGCCTTCGAAGACCATTTTTCCTGAGGTTAATGACTGCATCTACATAGGATTGACAGTGCCATTACTGCAAAGCAAGTTCTTTGATGATGAGATAACATGTCAAGATAGTAATTTCTTCCCAATTAAAGAATTATAAAGCTTTTGGTGAGTTTAATGAGTCAAAGAGCATTCATAATAATAGGGTCTTCACCTAAACCCAGTTTACCAAGATTATAATCGCAAAAAAGACCAACGTTCTTTTTCCTTGAAATTACTTGTTCATAGTGATTGTGTTTTTAAAAATAACAACAGAACAGAATAGAAGGAAATCTACTTCTGAGTCAGCAAGGACAGCAAGACACTTCTTAGTACAAAAACATCTTTTAATAGGTCCTTTTAATGACGTAGTATTTATTTTTCTCATAAGTGTTCATTGAGACATTGAATGCTCTGGTTTGGCATCAGATTTTTTTTAATAATTTTGTAGTAGGATATTTAAATAATAATTTGTATCAATTATACTTCTATGCCAAGATTTTGCAACCTTCTCATTAACTTCTTGCATATCAAATCAAATAGACTAAAACTGATTCCTATATGATTTTTAAAGGTTAGATTAAGACTTACTGTACTGTAAATGCAGCCTTTGTTTGTGTCTCCCCTCAGAGGGATCATTGTGAAGCCCTGTAAACCTTTTGCATTCTCTGGATAGTATGCATGCACAAAATTCAAAAAATTTCAATCCCATTTCTTTTTAAGCACTTTTGCACTCCTCTAAAACTCAATCAACCGACAGTCATACACAAATAGATCCGGCAAAAAAATGAAATAAAAAATGTTTATTTTATTCATCAGACTACAGTGTCAAGGCAAATACAGACTAGCGCTCTGTGTATTTTATTAAGCCATGTGCCCTCATCCTCCAGTGAGTCATTCTTTGATTTCCATTTCTAAAGATTCCATTTTAAAACCGAATGCCATTGAAACAGAGATGGGCTTTGCTTATAAAGATGGGATATTTCTGCATGGATTTATAAACACACTAAACTCTTATCTTAAGCAGATTTACTGTAGGGTAATAGCCAGGTATACAGACACATGTCAGCAACAATACGTCTGGTAAATCATGCATGCACGCTGTATTAGAATGAGTCTGGCAGGTAAAAGCCTGAAGTGGAGTGATGAATTCTGCTGTCAAAACACATGACAGGAATACAGGTTAGGAGGGGTTGCTAGTACGCCTGCTGGCCCATGGGTGTGAAAAGCTTATCCCACAACTCCACTTTCATGATGGCATTGCCCATTGGACACATTGTTGCCTTGACATCAAGGACGTTGCCCACATAATTGATTCCTGACCCAATGGCTTCCTCCCTGACAAACCCATGCTCCTGCTGATTCTTCTCGTAGTACATCTCTTTGTACAAAGCCTTATCACAGTTGCGGCCCTTTTGATGGATGCCCACCGCAAACCAGTTCTTGTACAAGTTGTAGTCCCAGGGAACTGCGAACATGATGGCCAGGGTCTCTCTGTAGTCGTTTTGAGACCTCTCGAAAAGGTCATAGGTCAGTACACCAACGCTGCCGGTTGCTTTGCCACTTGATTTGGTGAAGGTGCAAACCTCTGTCTTTAGGGGGCGCACTGTAGGTTGAGGTGGGTTGTATGTCTCCCCATTCTCAAGGTACACCCTAACCAGAAACAGAAACATACGTGAAAAAAATAAATCATATCCATGTAAAATGTTTGACTCCAGCACAGTCAGGGCTTACCTGGGGTTGATGAGGCAGTAGCTGTTGGTAACATTTGTGATTTCAATAGTCACACTTCTCCTGCTGTTCACGTCGGCAGCAACAGCTTCGGCTGACTCCGTCATGTTGCAATGGTTGTGAGATCTACGCGTAAAACCGAAGGAAAGTTAGATGTCATCCAGCTGGCTGTTTTCCCTTTTCTAAATGCATGGGGAATAATGACAATGTCACTCATGACGGTATAGAACATGCTCCCGACCTCTGCTCTGCTGATATATTCTATTGGCATTACGCTGACCTTCAAAGACACACATCGACTGGCACTGAGTGTGAACGATGCATTTCACAGGCTAATGAGATTTCAAAACATTTGTGAACAGTCAGAGAATGGCTGCAGCCGCATGACAGAGAGCACCACTTCAATTACAGCCCTAAGTACCATGCACTAATGAAGTTAAAGTGAAAACACTGAAGAAAATGATCACCCCCTTTCATCATTAGATACATGAATCAAACTAATTCTTCATCAGACATCTATCTCAAACAGCTTTTCTTAAGATGCTGAGGTTTCCTTCTTATAAACGCCATTTTACTTAGAAGTTTTAAGCAACTCACCTGCTCAGAAACCTCTGTTCGCGTTCCAAGTCTCAAAGTGGGAGAAGTTACCTGTACGGGAGGTGGTGGTGTATTTTTTTTAATTTTTTTTTTTAAACAAGGATGTGGGCTATCGTTCAGTAAACCCTCCCTTTTGCAACACAACCCCAGTTGGAAAGGACACACCTTCTTTCTAGACACATTTATGAGTAAGCCTGGCCCACCCAAACATAAGACAAGACAAACAGAACTCTGTTTTCCATTCTGGGATAACACAACCACACCCTATTCTATGGCAGAGCTGAATAGTTTCTAAAATTTTCCTATTGGATCTCAACCTCTTGGGTAACCTGGGAACATTCACTCATCCAATTCATTTTCTCTTACACAATAGTGGGTTGACTAACAGACATAATTTTGGGAAGCTCAATCGTGTGGCATTGTGCAATGGAGAAAAACCAAACCAAACAAGCTGAGGCAGACATCTAAAGAGACACTTTAATCTTATTCTGTCTTTTGTTGGACCTTTGCATTCCAAATGCCACACAATCAAGCAAAATGGAGAGCCAGTGAAGAACAATGTTGTTATCATGCCGATTAAAAAAACATCTATGCAGATATTCCATCTGTTGCTACTCATTAGAACTGGCTGGATCCAGCTAAGAGATTAAAAAATGATTACTGTTCATCAGTAATACTGAAAGCATACTGAGTGAAAACACAGTCAACACAAAATAACACAAGCACTGGGTCTGAATGTTTTATTACCATAATCAAAGAAAAGGGAGTGTACAATGCACATGAGCCCAAGGAATAAGCTAATGGGGAATCAATGAGCTGGCTGTCAGATATTGATATCTTTCAGCAGACACAAAATGCAGATGACAGCAAAATCAGTCTTCCTCTCCTGAATGTTTTTCAGGGGGACAGCAGTAGTCAAATTAAATTAAGTTTATTCTTTCTGTGGACACAAGAACAAGTACGAAAAAAGTAGAACACCGGCAGACAGCACACTAATGACCCATTTTATCGTACAGCTCCACTTTAACGATGGCTTTGCCAACTGTAGACATCGTGGCCCTCAGATCAACATTACTCGCTTTATATTCTAGCCCGGAGCCGTTCGTCTCAGTGCGGGTGAAGTTGCTGAGATCTTTCCCATCATACATCTGGTCATACAGATGTTTGTCGCATGCACGGGAGTGCTCAACCACACCCACCGCCAGACGGTTCTTGTACAAATTACGGTCGAAGGGCACGGAAAACATGATGGCCATGCGCTCAGAGCAAACCCGGCTCTGCATGTGGAACAAGTCGTAGGTCAGCAGGCCGACGGCACCCGTGGCAGTGTTGTCGTCCTTGGTGAAGGAACACACTTCAGTCTTGGTGGTACGAACCGTGGGTTGGGGCGGGTGGAAGCAGAAGCCACTTGCCATGTATACCCTATACAAGACACCAAGAGATACATTTTTACTATCACTACTGAGCAGTTGAAAACTTTTATATCCCACACTGTTGATGAAAAAAAAAACACACTTTTGTGAGTTTTGGGGAGACTGTCAATGCACTTTGTGACTGTTGAGCTTTCCAGGGTGAAACATCTTATGCTGATGGATGGAGTGTGACTGGAAGTACTACTGTGGACTTCTAAGCAACAGCGAGTGTACCTGCATGTGATGTGCAATGAGGCAGTGTGTGTCACAGCATGATGGATAGGTGGATGTTTTCAGTAAAGTAATGTCACACATGAAAACCGCCCGTCCAAAATATGAGCTGTCTTGCCGCCGTTAGATGAATGTCGAAGCATGGCACAAATTCCAATAGACACAAATATTTTTTATTTATTTCATTATTTACTTTTATTAACTTTCTTTTTTGGTGAGAGGTGGGAAGACACTGTATTGTTAAGGAACATAGGTTGCTATATGAAACTTGCAATATCACTGAGCTTTTCTTCTGCAATATAACCACACTGAATTAACATTATTTTTCATGCAGGAAATATGTCTACTGATTATTGAAGAGAATGAAAATAGTTGAGACCTGATGTGTTTTAAAGACATCCTTTCTTATAGAGTAATGCTTAAGACTAGGCAGACCTACAGTAATATTAGGAGTTTAATAAACACAGGTTAAATGGCATGGAGGTAAACAGCAGTATCACATGCTGTTTTATTATAAGTTTCCTCTGTTCATCATGTTCTCCTTTCATATCAGAAGTCCTGTTAAACAGTAAACATTAATGCATCTTCATCCATCCAGTTTTTTTTCCTATATATTTTTATATTTTAAAATATCATGTAGATTTACACACTTACTTGGGGTTGATGAGGCAGTAGCTGCCGCTCACATTGCTTATTTCTATGGTGCAGTTTCTGTTGGTGGTGAGGGTGGCTGACACAACTTCTGCAGTTTCAGGCATCGTGACTGCAAGAGAAACAAAGAGAGAAAGCTTATATCTGCTAACGGGCTGCTATTTAGCATTGTACTGTCCTTTCTTTCATATACAGCTACACACAGTATTCAGGTTACAAGTCCCGTTGTGTCAAAATAAAAACACTTTCCGATTATTATTTTTTTTCTCGAAACAGTAACAAAGTCACAGCTGAGATGTAATTTCCCTATAAGAATAGAATCATATTCACCTTCCAGTTAAACACCCGCGTTGTGCCAGACAGCAGCGTCAACTTCTTCTCCTCGGGTCCTGCAGGGAGGTGGAGAGTCTCCCTTGTGTGATTACACCTCCACAGTGCTTGTTCCAACACAAGCACAGGCGTGTCCTCCATGACATGTACGAACACCATCCATTATGGGAAAACTGATAACATAAAGAAGCCCTTTTTAATGTTGTGAGCTGTTTCACACACTCATGTATTGATAAGAGACATTTTATATGTCAGTATTGTTTACATCGTGCATGAGTGGTATTACTTTACTAAATGGCGCATTGATGTGGAACAAAATCCCGTCAGATCATACTCTGCAGTTAAAAGTTAATTTCATGTATATTCTTCAGTTATTTCGTTACTTATTAGAATTAAAGAACATATTTCAGCACACTATCTGACTTTTTTTATCTCACTAATTCTTGATCCCGCTGGAGCACGGAGTGGACAAGGAGACACTCCCTTCTTTCATGTTAACTTATGAAAACAATGTATTAGGTAACATGGAACAGTACAGTGCAGTGTTATATTTACAGTATCCATAAGACTACAAGGCTCAAGGGCCTTCTCAATTAAGTGGGGCTTGCAATGTGTTCATTATTCCTCCTAGCAGCTAAAGTTATACTTTGGCAGCTGTTCTTTTGCGTTTATCATATGCCAGGAACTTGACTGGAATCCTTCAACGCCACAGCTTGAAGTCAGCAGATGGCACCAGACATGCATTTGCAAAAATACATTTGCACTACACAGACTTTCACAGTTTATGTTTGCTATCTGATGATTAGCCAGTGACCACTGCCGGGGATATGTAACAAACATTACATGAAAACCAGCGCAACCTTCAGTATGTCTCTTAATAATAGCATTCAAGTAATAGTCATTCTGGTGAAAGTCTATGTCAGTCGGTTATATAACAGTAATTGGAAAGAGTAAAATAACACGATTTCTGAAATAAAAACAAAAATCCATCTCTAACCCTAAAAGATTATGATACAGAGAATAAACCCTGCCATGACCTTTCCTCTGCTGCCACCCTCGGGTCAAATTTGTTGTTTCAGTGAGTTTAAATTCTCCCCAAAAAATACACTTTTAAGGTACTAAAAGTGGGCTTGCTCTCTCCATATAAGAGCACCTCCAGATCCAAAACTCCTCCTTATTTTATTAAACAGGTGTAATAAATTTAATTTCACTCAACTCATCATTTTGAGAACAGCTCGTAAGAGGCAATTAAAAAGGTGACAAAAGGACAAAATATCTGTAATCTCTATTCATGGTTAGCAGAGCCTCTTAGAGCAGTATGATGACAAAGATAAATGCACACTAGAGACGAAACCACATTTAATTATAACGGGTGCAGTAACCTTATGTCACTCTTGTAGCTGTTATAGTCCATTAGATATCTGTCCTAACATCTCTCTTTCAGTCTGTTTTATACATATAAGAGGGGATGTCAGTGCTTCATCTGAACTGAAAGTAGATATTATGATAGATTGCACAACAGCAGCCGTCATCAGGCCCAAATCTGGGTTGAAGCTGAGCGAACTCAACATTTCACTGCGTACTCTTGATGTCCATCAGTACACTTGTTTACTCTTTTGTCAACTGTGCTTTAATTAAGCTGTAAAAGGAAACGTTATGTCAGCGCGTTGACACCGGTGACAAGCTCTGAAAATAGCTGAGCAACGCACGGGACGCGATCATGTACGGTTGTAAATGTTGCACTACGAGCAACACCTTGATTTACATTCGGGTGATAAACACACAGATGTACACCTTTTTTTTTTGGAAAAACAGCAGACAGGGCCCAGAAACAGAAATGTCTGGCTAGGTTACAAATGGCAAAGTTCAAATTTCAAGGTGAAACAACGTGACAATGTTAAGTGAAGGGTACCACATGCAAAAACGCCCCTCTCTCTTGCTCAGTGGTGCAAATTCTGCCTTTTCATCTGCTGTCATGTTGGTCATTTAACCATTTTTAAGGGCTAACTCTACAGCTAGCTAACTCTAAAAAAGCGTTGTCAGGTGACAGGCTAAGACAGGAAGACAATGGGGACACCTTGTGGGCAGGTGTGGAATAACGAATGCCACATCTGCCGCAGTGTTTCAGAAGAGCAAAATAAATCAGTTATTAGAATTGGAGGAGCAGGGAACAGCTGCTGACATGACAGCAACAGTATATCACTCAGAAATGATTTTGCTAGGAAGTAATAATGTGTGTAGAAATATGAAACTGTCACAGGCTTTCTAATCTGGTTTATGATATTTGTCTTCAGATCAGGTGCAATTGCCAGCAATTTTCAAGACTGATTTCCATCACAAAGAAGAACCCGGCACGAAAAAACAGAAGCGGGACCATTCTGCGCACTCATTTGTATCTGGGATGTTAAATGTACCTACACTGAAAATAAGGTGGGTTTTATTGCACAAGTATTTTAATATCCAGAGGTAATTTGCGCTCACACTGATTTGTAGCGGGAGATTAATTGTCAGTTTCACTAATTTATTTTAAGTACTCAATTTACATGCTAATAATGCAGCCCCCCTGGCTTTTATTAGATATGAGACGTACAAACACACACACCAACACAGACACCACAAACACAGATACCACAAATACATCACATGTAGATTTTGCGCAAATATACAAAAATGCAGCTGTTATCACAATATTGTGTATTTTACAGAACAAATTCTCTTTTTCATGAGCATTAACTGTTGCTTCTAAGAGCACATCTAATTTGACATTTATCGATCACAGGTGTGTTTAATGTGACAGACTGTTAAGAAAATCCTCCCAGCTCTTACTGTACGTCCATTATCAGACTCACAGTCAGGCCTTGTCATCCAGTGCTTGATGTTTTGTTTTGCTTTGACCTCTTCCCAGAATCGCTCTTTCACTTCCGAATGTGATATCAGCATTATTGAGGTCCGGGGTGCAGAGATGGCCACTTAGGACGTGTGAAAACAAAAATCATTGTAAATTGCTCTCCCATCACCGGCTTTGACAGATGTGCCAGACACATTTCAGATTGATATAACTTTGTAGACGTGAACGCTGGGATAAAACTATAGCATGAAAGGATGCTTCAAAGGCTGCTTCTCTTAATTACTATTCATTTCATAAAAGACCTACATGTTTTTTAGTAGTAAATGAAAAGTAACAATACACTAGTTTTGCTTCAGTTGAACGCTAATGTCTTATGACTTATGGGCACATTCACTTTCCGTTCCATTTTCCAGCACGGCATAAGTAAACTACTTTGCAGCTCTAATGATGTGTAACGTCAGTGACATTTCTCCCTCTTGAGGGAGCTATTTGGATCTGTCTTAATCTCTTTATTTCTGCTGTTATACCTGATGACAACTGTTTAGCTGCTGTACTGCTCACTGCAACCTTTAAAACATTTAAAACATACAGGAAGTCATTTAATAATGACTTATATGTGACATCCACCCCCATTTGACATCATATGCAGTATATTCCATTTATTATTTTAGTTCTTTAATGATTCACTCTCTCTATCTCACCAGCTGTCTATTTCCAACTCTTCACATTTCTTATGTTTATGTATCATTTTAAGTGCACTAACATGGAAAGCATATCTTATTTCCACATCATTTGCATAAAGTGTTTTTTTTTTTTTCAGAACGCAAACTGTAGAGGACAGCCAAGATTTTCTGAGAGCCCAAATTCTAAACCAACAAATCCATGTAAACACACCACACCAGACATGACCAAATGGAAAGAGCAATTCACTGGGGTTTGTTTGCTTCAGGAACACCTTAATAAATGACATTTTAGCTTCAAGTCAAAGCTCGACTTTGAGCTCGAATCAGTCACAATTAGAATGCATCATATCGATTTATGCTATTATTTATAATAATAATCGTTGATGTGGCAGTTCTAAACCGTGGACTCATTTTCCATTGACTGTCTTTGCTGAAGGGACGATATGACATGAACTATGTAAGGATTATGCAAACATCTGACAGATGTAATGACACTCACCTGATAAAATAGCATAAAGCAAAAGAACATTTGTTTTCCAAAGGAGTTAATGCTGTTGACACATAAGGCTTACAGCTACATTATAGTGTGTGACAGTACTATATATGGTCAGCTATCATTTTCAGCAATTTGCTAGTTTTATCAGCATTCTCTAGTTTGGCCAGTTAAATATTTTGCAGGCGCAGAGTAAATGGAACCCTGAATCTGTTGATATATATATATATATTTTTAAAGTAATTTCCTTGTAAGTGTCGTTTAGTTCTAAGAGAAATGCAGGGCTTTATTGTTATTTTTAGTGTATGAATGAGTGACTGTGCATTCAGCTTTACACGATCTATTGGTGATCTAACCAAAGAGTTTTCTGCAATATTTATGGTTGTGTAAAAGTTGTTAGTTTATTATTTTTGTTGTTGTCATGATGTCATTTCTGCTGCCTTCTATTTGTCATATTTGTGTAAGTTTGCAAATTAACCATGTAAAAATGAATTGGGTTTCTTGCGGTCGTTATTTATCCCGTACTTAATTTTCATGCCATCTGAAGAGAAGCTTTTTTATCCATTCCTCTTTTTATGTAAGGACAGCATGAATAAATAGAGGTCCAGTCCCTCGACATTCCAAGGTCATGTTAACTGTGATTTATTTAAGCTTTGCATATATATTGTTTTCTTCAATATATTTGTGAAGATACATGTAATTTAATAATAATAAAAAAAGCTTCCGTTCTCACTGAAGGGCCAAATACTTCTCGATTGTTGTGGTAGATTGCATCTAGAATGGGGTGTTTTCATACTTTGGCTCATCCACAGGTACAGTAAACCTCCCATTGCACTCTGAAATAAAAAGGAAAATCAATTGTCTTTTGTAATATTTACACACATTACACATTTTACAGCTGCACTGACTTTTAATGATGATCAGAATAGGATACTTTGAGTAATTTCCTACACACAAGACGGCAATTTCAGCTTCTCTAATGAAATCTTGCATGCTTAAACACAATATAAATTGCATGGTTGAAGGCAGCAATGCTCGGGCTTTTATGATGTCAGATCAAAAGCAGAAATTTCAAATTCCAGACAATCAGTTGAGCAATAGTACAGATCCAATCGCTGAATATAAATACCCCCTTTTTTATATATCATATTATTCACTACATAAACTCTGACAATTTCATCAGCTTTTGAGAATAGGAGATTCTGATTAATCCCTTCAGTCATCAAAATGGGCTTCAAAGGTAAAGGTTCTCAAACGTGGGGTAATGGGTGGGGGAGGTGGAGGGGGATTATGCAAACTTCACAGTGATTAATTTTGGCCTGAGATGTATCTGCACTGACGGTAGCCGGGAGAGGAGCATATTGATTGATTGCTGCAAGGGGCGCGAGGTTCTGCACATTTACTTTTTGATGAATAGGCTGTCAGGGCCACGAACAACCAAATATGGCCCTGTAAATGAATGTTTAAGCGATTATGGTATAAGTGTAAATATTACACATCCATTAAGGAGGATTACATTTGGTGCCACTTTGAGAGGGGAGGAAATACAAGGGACAAGCCCGCTGAATATCCCAGAGTAGGTGCGTGGAGAAATGTGGCTTTAATCTGCATGTATAATGTTTTAGAATTCTAAATAGGAAAGTCCTTGACATTAATCTGTGCATGCCTGCATGCGGAAAGTGTGTATCTTTATGTAGGTCGGTGTGTGTTTTCAAGAGGCCAAGACTGAGGATGGGGGCTTTAAGTTGACAGAGCATGCCAGTGCATCCACCCGCTCAAATTACCACGTGAAAAAACGTATCCGGGGTGTTACACTGGAGGTGAGAGTGGGAATAAATGTCTGCTTCGAAGATGATTTGTGCTCAGAGCGGATTAATTCCCCCACCTAAGAAAAATCAATAGCACTGTGTGCAATAGGAATACATTTGTGTCACCTCTTGGGGGGACAAAGAAGTGAAAACACTGCTCAGAAGCACTTTAGACAATACACATCACAATGACGAACACCCAAACAACAACTAAACTGGTAAGAAGGCTCATTCTGGAGAGCTGCCAGTAATTAAGGAATTTCTCACTTGCTCACTCTCCCCGAATCGCTCTCCATCTCAATGTGAATTAAATACATTTCCAAAATAGCTCTTGTGTAATCTTTAACGTTTGAAACTTAACCGCCTGATCATTCAAAATATGCAAATGTATTCTCCACATTCATCATTCATTGTTTAAATAAGCACTTTCCATCTCATTTCTTGGCAGTCAAATCCCTACACTCGACCCTTGCATCTGCACTCTTTTACAATGTGAGGCAGTCTATTTCGCTTGATTTATTATTATTAGAGAGCGCACTCCATGTATTTAAACTCTAGATGCATGTAAACACAAGCCCCTCAAGGGCATACGGTACGCATGGAAAACATACACATCACGAGCAACGGCGCGAGAGACTGATTTCAAACACAAAAATAAATTCCTCTGGGAGAAACCCAGTGTGATATTTTTTTTTTTTTCCTTCAACAGCAAGTCAAACGACTGAAAACAAATCTGTTGTCCTCATGGCAGGATGCTGCTTAACAAACTGCTTGCGTGTGTGAATACTTGGTGGTATTTTTGTCCCGGGAAACATCTTGACTTTTGCCCTTAGTGTCCAGGCTGACTTTCAAAGTTCTTTTAGGGAAATATCTATATCATGCAAACATGCTGTTTCACAGAGTTTGCCTTCCATTTCCATATCCCCAGACGGAGCGTCCTCATCCTCGCATTGACTAAATGATAAACACCAGGGCCTGTGTTTGCACTGATCTTCTGAAGAGAAGACAGACAGGAGATCAATAAGCTTCCCATTTTCTATCCCATCTCTATGCATTGGCTTTTATTCTGTTAACCCCCCCCCCCCCCCCCCAATTACCCCGTCAGCCCCACTCTTTCCCCAAACCATGGCTCAGTCGTTGCATCCCCTCTGACGGCCTGTTTCTCTGCCTTTCACTCAAACTCCCACAAAAAACTGTGCCGCCCTTCCTGCCACCCCCACCTTCCTCTGCACCGTCCTGCTTTATAAGAAATATAATCCCATTGATCCAAAACCCGATGGGAAGCGCTGATCTGTAAACAGACGAGTCCTCAATACGAGCTGTCCAGTCCCCTAGGGAGGTGATGGAGGGATGGTGGGTGTTGGGGCGGGTGGGAGGTGTTCTGTTCTCCCGGTACTGCAGAAGTGTGCCTGTGAAAAGGGCTGCTGTGAGAGCAGAGAATGTGGTGGTGTGCCTTGGCATCATTTATCAGTTTTATTGCTTTCTTGTCTTGTTGCCGACTGCCATCGCCCCTCACCTGGCCCTCCTGCTCCCGGTAAACCTTGCTTCCATCCCTGCCACGGCTTCACTTCGATCAAGCTATGTTCTACTCAAGCAATTAAAAGTCTGCAGCTCAGGGTGAACGGATGAAAGGTGTGACATTTTGCTTTTGACTGACGATGAATTCAGAGTGAGGGGCACGGACAGACGCATCCAGGCACAGATATGGATTTATTTTTTCCCCCTTATGTTCCAACACTTTCCCCACTACCCCTCCTCTAGCCTCTCCTCCGGCCTTTCCTGCTGTCTTATTTGCCTCTTCCTGAGGTGATGGGCCTAGCTGTAAGGGAGTGTGCCCCGCACCCCACCTCATCCTAAATCATTACTTGACAGTTTAAAAGGGCACAAAGCAATGGATGGCTTTTTCTCTTTGTTTCCATGGTTATTCCCTTTCTCTTAACCCTTTCCCTTTTGTGCCTTTGATAAAGTGAGTGGGCCTATCTGTACTTACACTGGTTCTGTGTCAAGGTCATTTGTCACTGAGAGAGTGAGGCATAGACTCTACAGCCAGATGGAGTTTATCTTGTTGTTGTTTTTATTTCTGCTATGTGATGTGAACAATGTTCAAAATTAAAATTGCCTCAGGCTTTTAAAAATTAGCAGTGCAGAGCATCATGGTGTCATTTCAGTGCCAACAGAACCTGGTTTAACCTGGGCCATGTTTAGCCACAGGTGGAGGTTTGCCCATGCAGTAATGGCTTTTTATATATATATATATATATATATATATATATATATATATATATATATATATATATATATATATATATATATATATATATATATCACACTGTACAACTGTCCATTAACACTAAGTGTATTCCTTACAGAAAATTGGCATCATATCGAGATTCTGCATTTTCAAACTGCAGTCACAAATCTGATGTAACTGCCTCTGATTAATCCTTGTACTATAATGGATTACCTTTTTGGTAATTATCAATAAAGACAAAATAATGCCTGATACCTGACAATGCAAACAGTAGTGATTACAGATACAGTAGCAGTGTGCACCACCTTATTGTAAACATGCTATTTTGATGAACAATTTGAAAGGCGTATTGAAATCAATCGGACATTGTAAAAACTTCAGGAAAGTGCTGGCCAGCAACACTGATCCATATGGCAGCATCGACACATTCACAGACACGCCCACGTTATTGACGGGAACACTCCACAGAACAAACAGACGCCTTAAGGTCAAAGGCACGTTCTGGCTAATGACCTGCAAAATAAACTGTACAGATAAAAGCTGGCATCGATACCAACACCCCGAACTCTGCTAACAGAGTGTGTGCCTCCATGAGAACTCTCCATCTCAGGATTCAACGCCAATCAGGCACTCGGATGTAGGAACTCGTAGGCAGTGTGTGTAACAGATGTGCACAGAATGTGCACAGTTCTGTGTGACATCAGAGGAAAAGCTTGGTTTCAGGTAAACGCCTGTGTTTACTGTAGTAGTGCTGTATATGATCAGCTGGACAGGTTTAGGAAGGGCAAGCATGTGCAGCATGTTTTCTTGCTATATGAACCCCATTAACATGAATTACCAAAACATTCAGTCAGACTGTTCGTGCTTTAGCTCACTCCTCAAAATGTCACAAACACTGCAAACACGCTGTACACAAGGAGATCAACAGGTCACGCTCCGCTTTAAAATGGGGTCAGCGGCGGTCTGAGTTGCGTGCTGTGCACAAAGGGAAAGTCATTATTTGCAGTTTGACCCACGACCTGTCACCCCCGTAGGCAAGAGGAAGCATTTTGATTTGCAATTAAGCAGCAATAACAGGATACACATGACATACATACACAGGACGCATGCTTGTATGCATGGGACAACAAAAGTTCCAGTCTTTTTGAATTACTGGGCCAATCACAAGTGGCAAGCAATCCATCAAAACGCAACGTGGTCAATCTGGACAATTGATCCACTGATGTTCCCAGTCAGCACTAATCATGCTGCTCTCAAGCTCCTACGGCATTCTACTTTCTGAAGGTAACACAAAAAAACAAAAAAACAAAAAAATGGAAACTTGACGCCAAGGGGCAGCTTAAGCAAATTCTATGTGGGGTGATGGTCTGAGGTGGTATCTTATTGTCTTGGCACACATATACATACAGCGTAATGCTACATATGGCCACATATAGCATTATGCTGTAGGCAGGAAACATGTAGTTATTTTTCTGATTTGTTTTGTAGGACTTATTTAGGGGTCTGTGCTGCAGTATACACATTATAAAAATGCTGCTAAAAATACACTGCCAATTAAGGAAAAAGGAAACAAACGAACACTAAAGTTACTTTAAATACGAAAAATCTTGTTTGTAGCACTGATTTGAAAAGCTTATGAATACTGTGATGAAATCATTACAATCATAGTTTTATGGACTGAAAATTAGTTGGTGGTTGTGCAAGCCCTACTGGAGCTCCACTCATGCGTACACAGTATCGCATAATTAGAGGAACAACAAACAAATGTTTAATGTGAGAGGTTTATCAAGCATGTGTTTTTGTTTGCGATTAGACTAAACTTGCATGTTGTCCAGAAAGGATTATCGCATAAACAATCAGAAGCCAAAAAAAAAAAAAAAAAAAAAGATGAACACAGATTTCCCCCCAAATCTGAGCTCAAATTGGATATTTTATTATTATGGTGTTTGAGCCAGCTGTAACCTCCCTTTATTGCTGGTTTATTGTGCTGTCTTAGAGAATACTGTTTTTCTGCCATCAAAGGTACAATGTACTGGTGTCTTCTGATTATTTTTTCATATTTATTTGTATTTTTTGCCCCTGTGCAATCTGTGCATTTATGCAGCATATAACTTTTTTTTTTGTTTGCACTCAGGTGTATGCACCTTTTCCATACATTTTTCATCATGAAACCAGCTATCTTGGGAAAGCAAGAGCCTTTTAGCACCATCATCATTTCAGTCTGATTATGTTGCAGATGTACAGATGTGGGTCCATCTGAACAAAGAATCCGCTACAATAAGCAGCACTAGCTTTGAGCTATTGTTGGACTTGGAATTCATCCCATATACAATGAATACACGGTGTATTATCTAGTGTACACTTTCATTTCCTGCTGTACTGTGGAGTGTGAGATGTCTTGTCTATTTGAGTCAATCAAATCTAGTTATATCAAACAAATTTGTCCTAATCTTCAAAATGTGTTCACATCTTTATCCCTCATTCATGGTATTTATTTCCCTATTGTCAGTCATTATATAGCTGGAATTTTGTTTTATTTCACAAAAAAAGACACCATGAATGCTGAAACGTCTGTAAACAGATTCAGAACTAAATCCAACCATAAAAACCGCATGATCTCCACGATAGTGTAATTTGCTTCTTCCACAGTCACCAAGAAATTGCATTTGCCAGGCACATCCAGTGTCAGCTTAACAAGTAGACAGATGGGCAGGACAGAAAAACCATGCTCTTGTATTTCATAAATATTAATTAGCTTGT
Source organism: Planiliza haematocheilus (assembly GCA_005024645.1). NCBI lineage: Eukaryota > Metazoa > Chordata > Actinopteri > Mugiliformes > Mugilidae > Planiliza > Planiliza haematocheilus. The sequence continues at coordinate 2,277,479 of SRSE01000764.1, forward strand.
ATGGTTTTAACTAAATATGTGTTATTAGAGTGTTCTAAACCAACAAATAGCCTCTACTTCAACCTCTAATGTGCATTTCTCCTCGTAACCAGCAACATAAAGGCATCATATTAATCATGTTCTCGTGTTCCCTGTGGAAGCAGTTATTCAGGCCTTTCTGGAAGGAACAAAAACAGACCGACAAAGTCAAAACAAATCTAATTTGTTGACCTCTATAAGATTAAATATGACTGGCACAGTTCTAAAAAAAATGTGTGAATTTCTGAAAGGGAAAAACTAATGAATGGATAAGACAGGCCACATCCGCCTAACTCTTCTATTTGGTAATTCACGAACAAGGACAATTAATTAATGCGAAGAAGTGCACTGGTAGACAGGACATGGAGGGAAATGGATGGAGGGATAAGAGGGGTCGAGAGGATGAATGAAAGGGGTAGAAGGAAAGGGATGAGAGAGGTCAGGGGGAAGAGCGGTAGACGGAATGTGTAGATGGGGGTGGAAGCCCATCTCTGGCTTCAGCTCCTTGGACCCCCTGGTTCCTGTAATAAAAGGTGGAGGAGGAAGAAAAGAAAAGAGAGCGACTGGGAGGATGGAGCTGAGAACTGAGGTGAACAGAGGCAGAGATGGTTAAGGCACACTTTTATAGGGAAATAGAATGACATGGGGTGTAGTGATGTTCCTGAACCTAAGTTATAATAACCTCATTTGATTTTTGCTTGGGTTCAAAGCAAACACACACTGTTCCATTTTCAATACAATTACAGAACAAATATGCACACCTTTTTTCCAGGAAACCTCAAATGAAGCAAAGGCTTAACTACAAACTTGTTTCTGGCACAGAAACAAAAAGGGCCCAGAAACATAGGCACTGCGTTTAAAACCTTTGGTTCGAGGCCCGTAAATTGGGTGCTACATAACCAGCAGTGATGACTGATACGGAGGAGTTGCACTGGTCTTTAGCCTCTGTTCACAGCTGGTGCTAGTGTTGGAGAACAAAGGTGTTCAAAGAACATGAGGAGATCCCTCAGAGGTAACCTCTACACTGATGCTTGAGGCTACAGAATAAACACGCTGCGCCTTTTTACTCACTTACCTTTTGATTTCTTTGATTGTCTTTAGTCTCCACTACACCTCCCTACAGGCTTCTGAGCTTTAACTGAAGGACTTTGATGCTGCAGGCTTTACTTAATTGTTTTGTTCACTTTGGAAAAATCATTAAATGTGTGTGTGAGCGAGAGACAGAAAGAGAGAGAGGGAGAGAGATTGAGAATGTGCATAACAGTTCATCCTCCTAGAGAAGAGGACAGAGGGAATCATCTCAGATTGATCTCAGAAGAACTCCCAGGCTGTTTTGGCACTTCTGCAGATGGCAGACCTTAAAATATCAGTTTCATCACAGAGGTGAGAGCCTGAGAAAGTGAAGCACAAGGCTCCATAATAAAACTCACACCAACATGTTGTCAGGGGAGCGCGATAACAATGTGCAATGTGCTGCCCAAGTTCTTTTATGAGAGCTTTGATTGCACAGGCTAAGTGAAAAGGGGACGATATAGAATTGTTGGTAAATTAGCGATAAAATAAAGAAATCATGGCATGTATTCTAGTGTAAAAACAAATCTACTGTATCTACATGTTCTGCAATGCTCAACCTGCCATGAGACACACTCTGTGTAGTTCTGCTGCAATATTCATACACAGGGAGACAATGGCGCTCACCAGAAGACTCATAACAGGAAAGTCTAATCAGAAACGTAGAGTGGCTGCAACATCTGTGACACCATGTTTCATTATGGAAAGCAAATTAATTGACCTTTTAATAAGCCCCCGTTGGAATGGAGAAACAAAAAACAACTCTTCACCGTAATCATCAAAGGCTGTGTTTTCATGTCGTTGATGGGAGTACTGTTAATGTGCGTGAGACTACCCAGTCTTCAGTTTTGAAAGCTGTCACACGTCGTGATATTAACGTGGAGATACACTGGTGCTCCATTTCCTTCTCTCACATTCAGGATTAATGGGAAACCTTCATTCCCATTTAGCCATATCTTTGCTGGCCATGGCAAAGTTACTGTGTCAATCGTCAGAAAACTGAATTAGAAATCAGAAATAACTGTTCAGTGGATTGATTTTGTTGCAGTCATTCATGGCTGCCAAACAATGGAAGTTATTGTATTTGGTGATCTTTTGACTTTTCATCTATGCCACCCACAGTTCTTTTTTTTATCTTTCATTGTCTTCAGTTTTGTTTTTAGTGCTCACATTCTCATGTATGTGTGTGCGTGTGTGTATTTGTATACTCTATGACTGGGTGTGAGCAATGAATAAGTACTTTCCAATATTACTAGTATGTCCCCGGTCTGTATTGATTCAGGTTCACAAAAACAACGGTGTTTTGATTGTTAAAGTGATTTGGGTCTGATAGTATTTTCTTAAAGCTGAAGATCGGTGATGTCGGTTGTGATGTAAATGGAAGTGACACTGGGCAGACGGTCAGGCAGCTTGTGTGAGAGAAAAGAAGAAAATAGATAGTCTGAGCAAAGGTGGGAGGCAGGCGGAGCCAAAGAAGAAAAAGATGGGCAGATGAAATTACACCTGCTGGTCTGTTAGCTTTAGGAGCCACAGTCTTGCAGTGCGATGTCCCATAACATACCCCAAGGGTCCATGAGGAATAAAGAGTGAGTAAACCTCACATATCAAAGTTTCTCTTCTCACACACTTCTGTTATTGCTCCTGTGCCTCTCCTTGACAGCCCCGTGATTCATTTCCTCCAGCCTGAACGACGGGAAATGAATAGAAAGCTTGGATATTGTCAGGCACTAAATGGGAAAGCGGTTGCTCTGGAGACACAATGCAGGTGCAGGTAAGAATGGCGAGTTCAGTTTAAAATGCCACTCAGTCCCACGACACGGCACACAGCAGCACCTGTCTCACATGGCTCATGAAAAAGGGAGAGGCGGTTGATTGGGTGTATAACATTCACACATCAGCAGTGGTTTATGTTGGAGTGGATATTCATCCGCTTGCTGTCAGGCTGCCGAATCCTGACACTTTCCACCTGCACCTTGGAATGAGAAGAGCCTTTTCACATTTGCATTTAATAAAGATGAGCAAAACTGACCAGAAAGTTTAACCTCTTTTGATGAAAAACAAACTGGCAACCGGTCAAATCAGAGCAACGTCTGCCAGACAAATCTGCAGGGATATTGAGGAGTGCATGTGGGTTGAGCATGCCCACAGCACCTTTGATGTTTCCTCAACACCTGCTTAGGAGTGCTGAACCAAACACATATTTGCTCACATGATGGCACGCTCACAGAGCCATTTCTTACAGTGTGAGTAATGAATATCAAGAGAATGCAGTAAAACTGAAACGTGCATCGCAGTTATTTAGAGGGACTGTGGTTGGATAGTTTGTTTTTATCAGGGAAACTGGTAGACTTGTAGTTCCGGAACCTTCAACGCTAGAAATACACGTGTTGACACGTATTCTGTCGGGCACTGACAATGAGGAACTTTGCCACAAAATTTGTAAGAATTGTTTTTTTTTATCTTTTAAATTAGTTCATGGTCATAACTCAAAGGCCATACCTTAGAATGTCTTAAGACACTATGTATGAACCTCTGACAAGGTGATTTACTGGGATGAATATACAGAAAATAGCCTTTCACAGCCTGACCCGTGAAAGTTCAAGGTTTCAAATGTAGCTCTAAGCTGTAATGACTCAATGTCAACAGCTCAAGGTTTCTATAGTTGAGGATACTGAACCACATTTGAGTCACTGAGCCTCGTGGTGTATCTGGCTAATGTGTATCAGACTAATGTACATGTGAAACAATCAGAATTTACACATCACATTAAGTAACACAATGCTCATGTGTAGGAAAGACATATGGACACATGCCCTTGGTAGAATAATAGATTTCATGTGACTGAAATGTCTCCATACATTTTTTATAAGGGTGAGTATTAGACCACACAGTGGTAACATGACAATAATATACCCTGACAGGCATGGAGGATGTCCAGAGTCTGAACCAGGGGCAGCTCTACAAGTTTTGGTCTCATACAGGGTGGACAAAGCTGTTTGTGTTCAGCTGGTTCAGCACGATCTGTGACCTTCTCTCTGCATGTGTGCTCCGTGGGACCTCACTCTTTGTCTGTGATGGTATTGGGCCTGCTGGGCTACGCTGCCCAGCATGGTTGTGCCTGAGGTGGCCCCCTGCCAGGATTTGGACTCTTCCAGATGTGAGGGAGTGAAATTAATGTTTGTTAGGCAAAAAACAACTCTTGTTTTTTCCTCTGGGTTTTGGGAAAAAGATACAATTATCAATGCATGTTTGCTTCCTCTTAGTGTCTTGTGATGTGCACATGATATTGTTGAATTTAAATTCTGGTTTATGTAGATAATGACATTTGGTCGGGATGCATGTTCACTATGCATTCTGTACAGCAGTTGATCTTAAGTGTTTCATTTAATGTTTTTATTTGCTGTTCAAGATTGCAAAAAATGTCCTTTTACTGTGATAGCAAACATGGGAGGATTGCTGAATTAAGACAGCAGCGGTACCAATTCAGAGATGAAATGAAAGGTAACCCTTGTCCTTAGCTCTGTGCAAGACAATAGCTAGAGAGATGGATACCAGACAAAAAGCACACAGAGAATGGAAGAAGCAAGCATGACAAAAGGTTTGTGTAATGATGTCGTTCTCAATTACTAACCTCTGTCTCCTTTGAGCGTCAGAAATGAAATTTTACCCTGAACAAAAAGATTCAAGTGGGCAGGTTCAGCTGAGAGTGATGCCAGATTGGACTGATTCCACTCCTGCTCTGACGCTAACTGTGTAATCAACATTTGTTTGTGGCATTTTTCATTCAATGAAATATGTATTAATTGCAGTGCATTCCTGTGTGCATTTCTTCATTCAGACCAGCTCTCTGGGAGGGCGTGCTTTATTGTCTGCGACAGTAGGGATTACAAGTAAGTCTTGCTAGAGCCCGCTGCTGCAGAGTCAGACCAGCTCTAGGTTTAAAAGTCTTCACGCCGTGATGCAGAATTAAACATTGCATGCATGCCATCCTCAATCTGCGCCCCTTCAGACATTCCAAGAGTGTGTAATTAGTCACACGGTGCTGTCTTCTCTTCTGAAGAAGTGACACACTGAACACACACAAGGCTAAAGTCAGGATTACTGCATGCAGACAAAGTGTCCCACAAAGAGGAAGGACAATTATGACAGCTTAAATCCCACAGCACGTCCCCCTAGATACCATCCCTTCTCAAGATGTTTTCCCACTGATTTTACAGCAGCTTTCTGGCAATCGAGCCACCTGTCAGTTACACTAACACACATGCACGCCAATGACAGAGGAGTATCCAGTATCCAGTGGAGACATTGCAAAAAAAAAAAAAAGTCTGTTTCAACCAGGATCCTGGAGAATTGCAGAATTCATGACAAGCCTCTGAAGATGAGAGATCAAGATCTGTGCTTCTGGTGCCACAGAGTCAGAAGAGTCAAGTACCCCCCTGTAGACAAGCCATATGGCCCAGGAAGACTATCATGGGTGTATATGTGCGGCAGCAAGCACCATGCCAGTCCCTCTGCTGATTTCTCATTATCGAGGAATAAATAGAACAAGACAACAAAACAGTGGCCCTGTTGTGTCATTCTGACTTCGGTGTGAGACAGATGGTACAAACTAAATGGCAAGATTTGAATAGTTGGGAAACTGGGCAGCAGCACTAAGCACAACAAACAACAAACTGTGATGAAGAGAGCATTTTATTGTGCCCCCTTTCTCCACATTTTGTGAATAGCGCCATAATTCTCTTTCTTTGTCACCTGTTTTGTGCTTCATAACCCGGTGTCACTTTTAACGGCAATCAGGATGCCTGCTCTCGCACTAGTTCTGGCGTTATTGCCCGTACAAGTCGAGTGTCTGTTGTGGCAGTGTCGTGGGAGGCTGTAGGGGAGTCACAGGGAACAGCAGATGCCAGGCCTCCTCCAAGGTGGCTGACGGGTAGGCAGGCGAGGCAGACAAGTGCAAGGTGCAAAAAAAAAAAAAAAAAAGAGGCAGAAAGGCTACCTGTAAATATAGCACAGCAGCTCAGAAGCTTCGGTTTCCATTAAATAGCCATGTATTTCCCAGCTCCTAGCTTTATTGCACCGTTGCTTCGGGAGTGGGAACCCAAGAGGCTCTTCAACATTATTAGCAGCTCACAGTACATAATCCCACAGCAGATTCTCGTCTATCTTCAGACCAGACTGAAATATATAGCGAGCGATGAGGAGGGAGAACAAGGGGGTGGTGGCTGTTGGAGAGTGGGAGAGGAGGGCCGTGTAATGGCAGTTGCCAGTCTTTGTGAGTCCAAGTCATTGATGCAAGGAGACAGAAAGAGAGGCAGACATATATGGTAAAGTCGTGTTTCTCATCAGGATGTCAAGCTAATTCAAAGACAGACAACAGATGGTAACCAGTTTCTAGAAGCCCCATGTGCCTCTCTAAGTCATGAGACCAACATTGTGCCAGTGCCCTCCTCCTCCCAGTGCCATTCCTTTAGAAGGGGATGAAGCCACCTTTTCTGCCCTCCCTGATGTCTCTGGCCTGGTTCCACTTGACTCAGGTGCTGTTTGCCAGAAGCAGATAAAGATACGGATTATGTTAGCTTATGTCTTATCTTATATAATAAACATATTATTTCATGGAGTTTTGAGGCTTTTTATGGCCCATTTGTATTTTTAATGGTATCTGATCCAAGTGTGCTTCATGCTGAATTAATACCACAATTAATGTGCTACATGTACGTAGGGAAGCTGGGTGAAAGAAAGTTGCACAACAAGAATTTAGAGCTACACTGTCACATGAGTATGTGATTCGTTCTTCAAATAGACGGGACTTCAGGATGCTGCCATTCCACAATTAGACACTGTGCACACCAGCTTATGACACACTGCGCTGTTGACACCCTGTGTCAGAGGGTGATGATACAATCTTTATATCCGTCAGTGAAATGTCTCATTAACATTGTTAACGTATGTCGTATTCATGATGCGTGGCATTAGCCTGTTATTAGATAATCACTAGATTAGAGGCCGTGAGGGATAGCATGCTTGAGAACATGGTATTATAACATCCTCTGTACCACATGCTTTTCTGATGTGTCGGATGCAGAGAAATTTGTTCACGCTCAAAGGACTTTCTGTTCAGTTTGTGATTACAGGTTGTTCACGGCACAAATAAACAGTGTCAGACTATCAAGCCGCCCCACTCGCCTGACTATTTGACAATTTGTTCTCCTCCTTTCAGTTTGTCATTTCAAACCCATAATCTTGCCCACATACATTTGTATTTAGTTTTCTTAATCTTTTAGGGGCCTGAATTTAAAAATTCGGCCAGATATTTAAGGGAGCAATTGGACTTTATGTTTTTCAGCAGACACTTTTCTTATACACAATCACAGTTCTTAGTGTGTGGGTTTTAAACTAGAGCAGAGTCAATGTGCGAAGTTTTCATTGCCAGTGGAGACTTCCCTGAGGGGAGCATCATGTCTACTAGTGAAGTCTAGTGGAGTCAACCACTGACTAGTTGAGTAGTCTGTACAATGGCTATTATGCAGTATTTTTTTCCTTCTCTCAAGATCCTACAGGACAGCTTCAGCGAGCAGTTGCCCATGGCAAATGTCAATCATCATTATGTCACAACCTATTTTTACAGTGCCAAAAACTTCTCAGAAAAAATGTACACTTGCATCTGCATTATATTAACTACCTAAAATGACAGGAATTGGATTTAAAAAAAAAAAAATCCACTAACATGAAGGAGGTGGAGCTTATGACCTATACTGCAGCCAGCCACCAGGGGGCGCTCTATTTGCTTGCCATATAGTCGATCACATGACCATAGATCTTTTTTTGCCATTTAGTTTTATCGGCATCATTATGCTTCATTTTTACATTCTCAGTAGCTTGTTTAGAAGCCCATGTTAGCGCACTCTCATCAGCTAGCAAATCTTTACAGCCTAACAAGTCCTAACAATTCAGTGAGGCATAACAAGTAAATGTTGTGGGTCGTTACAGGTCTGACAAAGCTGTTAATTTGCCACATTTACTACACATGCTTAAAACAATTCTGAATCATCATGAATTTATTTTTATGGACTTTGGGTAAATAACGCCAGTGGTCTGTATGTGCATGTCATTGCTTTACATGCCTCCTAACTCCCCTGTGGCAACACCCCAGGCAGCCTTGCACTGGCTTTCCTCTAAATCTGTTCGGCACTGTCACCGCTCGCCACTTTACATTTCACATCTTCCCCACATCTACTTTCCCATCCGTTCCCTACTCTTTTCACGCTCTCCATATACTCACTTTACCTGCCTGTCCACTCATCATTCTCCTGCACGCTGAAGCCCCTCTGTTGACTGGTGTGACATTTGCCATTTAGACAAGCAAAGCGGGACACTTATCCAAACTCTGACCTTTACCCCCCTATTCCCCACAGCCATATGCAGTGACAATGAACATCAAAAAATAAAATTGCATTTATTGTATGTGTAATTGGTTTGTGTTTTGAGTTTGTTGGAGCTGGCTTCTCTGCTCGCTGATCTTTACAGGATAACCTGCCTGAACAATATACCTAACTGTCTCACTTAATTCAGGTAACTGTTGCAGCTGCAGTAAAGGTTAATGAATGCTCATTGAATGCCACATGCCACGGGCCGCTTAGGGGCATTATGTATTCAGCTTATTCAGTGGTTGGTCTACCGACAAACTGCTGTACATTTCCTATCCACAGCAGAGCTACTAGAAATATCCTCATGAGACGGTATAAATATCTCATTATATCCAGATTATATGTGAAGGACAAGCGCTTAAAGTTTAAACCCTTAGTGTTATTCTCTGCTACATTATGAAGATAACTTTACTGACAGCAGTTAAACAGCTGCTAAAATCAGACAGACTGCTTCTTGTGGGTTCCTACTAATAATACGTCTTAGAGGGGCTCAAAAGTTCAGAGGTGTTTGCCAAGATAAGGCTTACCTGACATGTCAAAGCAAGAGCCATCCAACAATCACCTTGTCAAAGCTGTGATCTCCCTTTCCTTCCCTCCAGCAGCAGCAGTGGCAGCAGCAGCAGCAGCAGGGTGCTAGTGACACATATGGCCAATTATAGGTGGAAGTAGAGAAGATGATGTGAGCTGAAAGCTTGTTCACACGTGGCGGGTGTCCAGACGGCCACGGGCTTCATGGTGGAGGGCCGTGGGAGAGAAAATCTCATCAATAACTCCTCTCCTCTCCTTTCCTCTCCCCTCCTCTCCTCTCCTCTCCTCCTTAGATCTGTGGTTAAGGAAACAGTACTTTTCCCCTGATCAATACTGCCCCTTAACTCCCCTTTATTGCTCTGCAACCAGAATAAGGGTTAGAGAGGGAGATGCAATATTCAGTTCATAAATCATGCAGTAAAAAAATGTCACTGGGGTAATTGTGGTTTTCTAACACCCTTTAAAGGAAGGCAGATTTTATTAGCGGGTTAACGTTGCCGGGTGACCCTCATTCCTTCTCATTATGGGCTCATGGAGGCATCAACAAATCTTAAACGTTACAACACTTCTCAGTAGACCCTGGCCTCATTTCTCCAATGTATTTTCAGAACATACAGATACACAAAGAAAGTGAGTGGCAGCAGACATGATTTACTCATACTCTATTTCCAATACATGACAGTATTGTCACGGTCAAACTCATTGTCTGGGATTCTTTATTCGCAATCATTTATTTGTTTTGTGTATTACTTTCTTTATTGCTAGTTTCCTGGACAAATAAAAAGACTCCCTTTATGTACACATGCATAGCACAAATAAGTGGAATGATTGCCTCATTAAGGTGCTGGAGTACTATTTTCTATTAGGCTTTCTCCCTGCTCCTTTTAATGAATTTGAATTGGCCAATAGTTTCCCACTATATCCCGGAGTTACAGCGTTTTTGTCACATCTTTTGGTGATTCAATGGATCGATTTCTGTTTTCCGTGGGTGATTAATCCCACAGGGTTAGAGAGATTACAGAAAGGGAGCCACAGAGGAGCCTTCCTAATGGATTCACACAGAGAGCCTCCCATTCATGGGGCTAATGATATTGGATTACTAGGACTAGGGCTTCAGATAGGAGAGGGAATAGTCACAAGAGTTACAAAGCTAGAATAAAGGCAGGATTTTACAATGAGAAAAATGCTGGGGCAAGGAGCCAGATGCAAAGAATGACCTTGAACCATTTATTATCCAAGCGACCTTTTCTGCTGTTTTTCTGACTGCGACTGAAACACCTGCTTGGTTGGTTGTGATTCGTATCACAGCTCTTACTTTCTATGAAAATCTTGGGGTGAAGTCTCACATATAATTGATCATAGTCTTTATTAGTCACTGGGATGGATAAGCAGTGCAAGGGCTCACTGCAGCGAGCCACTGCAGCCACCAAAGTCATTAGGATGTCCCACAGCCCAGCTGTTCTAGGCTGGAGGAAGCTGGAGTGTACCAGGCTATACAAGGGCAGTGAGGGTGTTAAGATGTTGGTGACAGTAGATGCGACTTGAAAGTCAGAGACTCATATCTCTCCTCCACAGCTGGACATGGAAGCAAGAGAGGAAACCGTGACTCATGTGGTCCAGAGAACTGGAACTCCACAGCCTGGTGATTTGTGTCACACGCCACGGCTTCAAACCTCCTCCCAAGCTCTGTCAGATCCAAACAGGAAATAATGTCTGTGCGAAGCAACAGTCAGGAGAGGGGGTTAAAATAGGCAGCAGGAGGTGAAAGGACTGGAGAGGAAGATGGAGGACGAAAAGTGTATGAAATACATATATGACCCACAAGGGGGATCAGAGGCCCCAATCACAGCTGGAGGTCATCCGTGCTACTAGAAGACAAGACAAGGCGAAGCTGGCTGAAGCCGGTTACTACAGGTCAGCGCACAAGCTATAGCCCCATTTCATCTGGAGTGTATGGACTAAGTGCCTACAGAGTGTAACAGATTACAGAGCGGAAAGCACACTCTTTAATCTTCCTCTGGCCTCTCAATGGATGTCTGAGTCTGAATGGCATTTGTGTGTGACTGTGAATGGTATTTGGAGGAGTTTTTTTTGTAATGATTTTCCTTTAAAACACACGTTGTCATTGAACGAAAGCTGTTTTCACATCTGGATAGGTCCCTCTCCACACTGAACGACAGAGGAAAGGAAGTTCTTTATCACCTAGAGTACGGGATAAATATTTGTTGCCATCAAGCCATACGTCCAGTTTATTAGACATCACCACAGATCATAGAGCGACTGATTTAGTGAGACTTTGGCGCAGCTTTGAATCGGTCATATCACCGGTATACTCAAATTAGTAATGACAGGTCATGAGGGCGCAACAAAGAAGTAAACAGGGCCCAAAGGAACCATGTCTCATCCCAGAGCAAAGGGCAGTTGCTGTCGGGAAACTGTGAACCCACTAAAAAAATAATTAAGTGATAGGGTGCCCTGAGCAGGGAGTCACATACTGTCCCCAACCCACCCTGTCTCCTGCAGCCTGGCCAGGATACCCCCAACACCACTGAGGAAGACCACTGCCTCCATACACATGCATAATACACAACTGCAGACTATTAACACTTTAGTAGATGATGAAGGTGGTTTGTGTCGCTGGAATTCCAAGCTAAGTCTGTGGTTTTTGGATATCAAAGTCTGTTTTAATGCCAGGGATTACAGTTTGAAAGAAATCATATAAATCACTTTGTGTCTCAAGGGGGAGTTGTGTGACATCTGACAAATTGTCTTATTTGTGTCAGCATTGGTTTTCAAATGTTACTAGAAGGGGAAAGAAGTGAGACTTCTGTAGGATGAGCTGCACTGATGGTATGTTAGCATCAAGCTCTGATAAAAAAGAAGAGACGTGGTGTAAGAACACAGCGTGTCTGGTTCTTCACATTGAACTTCCCCTAAAGACTTCAAATCTTAATTTCTCATAAATCTAATCCCAATATACATTAACAAAATAAGGGATAATAAAAAAATAAATACATATCAAGGAATGTTGGTATTAATTGGGAGTTTAATGCTGAATCGGCTAATCTATTTGGTCAGGATTGTGTGGACGTGGTTTGATCAGATTTGACTGACAGTCACCAAACAAACCCACCAACTGTCACAGAAATCTGATTCAAATGTTGGATTTGAGATGAGCCGAGAGGGGGGAAAAAAATACTGAAATTTTGACTGTGAAACTACCAAGACTCTCCAAACTTTGGCAGGAAATAGTGAAACTCATCACACATTATGAGAAGCTGCTTGACAGAATAGGTTTTCATGACGTTTAAACCCATAGTGTACTCTTTGGGTTGTTGGTTGCTCACACTGTTGTCATGCAGTAAGTCTGGTCATTAAATTGAATTCATCAAAATGTGTAACGATGAAAGTAAATGAGATAAAAGAGGGGTTTAGTTTAGGCTAAATCTAATGAAGACTTTCTTAGTATAAATAATTACCTGTTGTAATATTGCTTTTAATAATTAACTTTGTTGCTGGATAAAATAATTAGTTTGTCTTTTTATATTATTAAAGGAAAATAATAATTACAGGCACTTTTATGACTCACGTGACCTACAAATCTGGGCGAGCTTAGCGTGTGCACTAACCCAGGGTGATTTTTTTGGAATTCAGTCCAAGGTTAGTTTCATGTCACACACTTCTGACGTCAGACAGTTGCAGTTATGGTGGCTAATTATGGCCCAGCGCAGGGGGATTTCTGCTTCCAGTGAAACCTGCTCGTGTGGAGGGGTAAGTCGTGCTGCTGACTCTTTCAAAAACTGTCTGTCTAAGTGAAGCACTTATATATACTGTATATATATTTATATACACACTCCATACGCACAAACTGAATGTAGCCTATATTTTTTTGCAGTTCAGGAAGTCTCCAGGTAGAGAGGCGAGAGTTTTCCCTCAGTGCAGAAGCCATTAGTCAGAATGGAGGTGATTTATGGGTTGTCTCCTTGCAGAATTTAAATTAACTGCCATGGCGTAGGGAGGTGGGAGGGAGGGTACCAGTGCTTTTTGGGTTGCTCCCCTTTGCACTCCACCTCTCAATCTCTCTCTCTCTCTCTCTCTCTGTCTTTTCTCGCCCACTCTGCTTTGCTCTCTCTCTCTCTCTTACTATCTCACGGGAGAAATTTGGAACGTTTTTTGGATCCAGGTGTGTTTGTCAGGTGGTCAGCCTACTCATGGACCCTGGAAGATTTCACTGGAGAATCTGCTCAGCCACTTGAAAACATTTTTTTCTTTCCCAATAAGCAGAATTAAAAAAACAAAGAAAAAAAAAACATACAAGGTCAAGGTCAGCGGTTACTGGTGAGACAGTGCTGTGTCTTATGGACCACACACACTTGTCCAGCAGCAGTAAAAGTTATATATAAAAAAGCAGAATATATGTAAATGTATACTATATTTACAATATTTTCCTCTTATTTTTGAATGATAAATAATTAATGTGGGACCAAATGTGGAGACACAGCATTACTAATCATGGGTATCTCATTATTTCAAGATGTGCTCACCCTGCTCCCAGATCCATATTAATGATTTTCATATTAATGATGTTTTGTACTGTACTCTCTCCTCCCTGATAGCTATATAATATATAACTAAGCTGGATGACATGGAAGCTTAAAGGACAGGAACTTGACCGAAGTTCATCAGAAATTCTCTCCACGTTGCACGTGATTCATCGAGAAGACTACATATGCATACATACATTATTATTGCATGATGCTTCGTGTTAAGTGGATGGTCTGTGAGACAGGGGCTGCAGGGTTGTGCCAGGAGCTGGCTGGAGTCAGAGGTTGAAGGTCAGGGGTTCATGGGAGACTGGCAAAGAGAGGGAAAAGAGCAGGAAATGGGGGAGGGGGACAAAGAGTGAGGATGACTCCATTTGACAGCCCACTAAACCAAGATATCATTAAATTATGTACTAGTGCTGTGAATAGTTATTTTGTTAGGTAGATATGTAGATATAGTCTAAATATGTTTTTGCTGTATTGATTTACTGTACATGCTTTACTAGTAGCTTTATGGCTTCTACCGCCCCGAACACACACATGCTGCACCTACACGTGCTTCTCCTGATTTTCTCCTGCAGGCTCAACGGCTTCACAGTGAAATATGGGGTGCTTTCATTACGCATCTGTTTCCAGTATAGAGCCTTGACCTTTAGTGTACTTGTGCAATATTGTTGGAGCCGAGCTAAAGGAGGGATGCAATTATTAGCTGATACCTTGATGGTTTTAATATTAATACCACCGCAAGGCAATGCATTCATCACTTTGCATAATTTACAATAATTTCAGGTTCACAGTGTTTTACTCCAAGTTATTTAAGGATGTGTGTAAGACAGCGAGACACAACAAAGCATAAAACTGTGAGCATGGACACACAGCAATAACTAAACAGGACGTGAGCGAAAATGCTGCAGTTACCACCAACTGCTGACTGTTTCCATGTTCTATCTGCACGTAAATTGAAAGCTAAAAACATCCAGCAAACTATTGGTAACATGCTTCACACTGTTTTGGTACACGTTGTACACAAGGTTCACATACTTTAGCAACTCACAGATATGTAACTACACAACTAAAGTATTTATTTTTCATTTGTTTCATTTGTTTCTCGTTTTTCAGGACTTGTAATGTTTTTATGCTTAAATGTAAACGATCTGAAGGGTGCAAAAGTGTTTAAGCGGCACCGTATGTGTTAATTACAGGACTGGGCAGTGTTACACTAATGTGATCAACTGTGGCTTGAAAGTGGATGGGGGAGTTTAGTCTCACCAAAAAGAAAAAAAAGAACATTTTTTTTTTATTAGCTTTGTTTATATTCGGGGAGTGTATGAACAGAGGTTCTGAAGAGCTGTGTGGAGTCACTGCGGCTAACCTAGTCCCTGGGTGGTCTTTAACTCTCTTGGACTGCCTTCTTGTTACACCACTATGTCTTGTTTTTTGTGTACACACACACAAAGATGTGACATGTGAATGTGGAGGCTTTGGAGTTTAAAGGACACCTCTGATGAATGGAGTAACTGCAAAGTCTTAATAGCAAAGTAATTTAATTACATTCTATGGAGTAACGTGTAATAAACACCTGATTACAGTTAGTTGCTGAGCTTTAGATGTGCACTGTGTTACCTGGTAACTGTCCCCAGGCTGTATATATTTAGCATACAGACTTGAAACAATCATTGGTTCAAGTTTGCTGGTGCACTAATAAACCCATAAAGCATCTTCTGGTGCATCACTTGTACGTTTCCTGCACACATTAATTCTCAATATAGAAGACGGGAAATGTAACCTCTCACTCCAAACACGCTTTGCCTCCTCCTGTCATTTGACTTGTGGGGAAGTTGCCTGTTCCCAGAGGCTTGAGCCTTTTCCCTTCAGGACACAACATTCCTCTGTGGTTTCTCTGCCATGCTGAGAGGAAGACTGGACCACAGAGAGCCTTCACTGACTCAAGCTAAGGTTTTGACAGACTCTCCTCTTCAGTGCCTGGATGAAGGAAACCACCCTGGGACGTCCCCCGGGTCAGACAAGGAGGAGGAAAACAACCAGAGAGAGAGAGAGGAGGGGTGAGAGAGATAAAACACAAGAAATGTCACTCGTTTACACCAAATATAACTCAAAACACGAACCATTTTCAAAGTTTTACATAGCTGTTAACAACATCTGTGTTTGCTGTCAGTACGTGTTTGCTCAGTTATTTAAGTTATTTAATGACTTGTTTGCTATTGGCTTAACAGAATCATTATGAACGTTTAGCTCAGTCTCATGACAATACTCATGTACAATCATTCCTTAAATGAACAAGTCATTCATGTTTGTGAGGTTCTTTTTGCACGCAAGCTAATTAAAATAATTTACTCTCAATTCTGCACGGATTTTGGACCACCAAGGGACCCCACACGTCAGGATACACATAAACTTTCAATTTCATGACCTTGCAGGAGTAGGAAGGATTTAGTCAGAGGAGGGTTATTGATTCAAACATACTCTTTGTTCCACTCTTCACAAAGAAACAAAACAGCACACTGAGAAGGAGAGGGGAAAAAAGGTCCCTGCTCATTTTTCCAGAAAAAAAAATCTAGGTATTTACACACCTTTACCCAAAAAGCAAGGGCTATAAATACTGTAACTCTAATGTATCCCAAGAATATAAAATTCTGACCTTTAATTTAAGGCAGGATTCAAATCAGATGCAAATGGAGGCGGGCTAGCAGAGAGCAGAGCGATGGTGAAGTGTTTATCGAGGGGATGAGTTTTCAGCTCATACTGTGAGTGACGCTGCATTCCTGGCCGAGGTGGAAAGGTCACCCCATCATTTGGGAGCCTGGGGGGAGAGAGTCAAGACAGAGTGAAGCCACAACCAGCTCGCTGCGGGCAAGGCAGACCGAGGGAACGCACACATGAATCACACGCGCATGATACGTCACATTATCACATTCATTATGATACCTGGACTCAACAGCCAGCCCTTCAGCACTGCTGGTCAAAGAGCAAGTCTGTAATTTCCCTCTACTCCTCATTCTACAGACTGAGAGGCAGAGAGTTAAACAACAGCTTACTGTAGCTGCGCTGCTCAGCCGAGGCAAACAAGAGGCTAAAGATCAAGCCAAGTTCATGGGTGACAAAATTCAGCTACCTTGAACGTCGTCACTAAATTGTCCGTGCGGCCTTGGCTGCTATGCGTGCCTGTGTAATCAGCATGTAAATATTTCATAATCCTGCGTACAGATCACGCAGCCCTGATCGTTCCATTAGATTAAACTGTACATGCAATAAGGCTGATTTGACTGAACACGTGACACAACATGCAAAGTGCTAACAGCATGTCATAATCGCTTGGATGTCAGGATTCACCGTGCAAACAACATCCCCTGAACCCAATGGAAAACCTGCTTTCTAGCAATATTTCAGACCACGGCTCATCCCGTGGTCTGAAATATTGTTAAAATGCTATGCAGTCACATGCTTTAGTAAACAGGGCGGACGTCAAGCTTGACGGAACTATGTAGCGAGGAGGAGGAGGAGGAGGAGGAAGAGGAGGAGGAAGAGGAGGAGGAACACATAGCCTGAGGGTATTTTGTATGGGTGTCTGCTGCTCTTTTCCTCATGTCCTTCACTGTTTCTGCATACACCTGGATATTCTGTATATAATAGCGCGCGTCAGCAAGAAATCACTGAGGCAGAGAGGGTTTAAAGCAAATACATATTAATTTTCTCAGCACATATATAAAACAACTCTTCCCCAGACTCAAGGATTGCCCTGTTTCTCCCTTATTTCTCTCTCGTGAACAAAACAACACACGTACACACACTTAATTCCACAGACACTTTGCAAAAGCTGTGGGCAATTCCCCCTAAACTCAGCCTTTTTCTTTTTCCATTTCCTTTAAATGCACAAATGCACCATCTCCCCTTCACTCACCATCTTCAATTTTGACTTCCTTTGCCCTGTCTTCTATGTTTTGAAGCAGCCCCCCTTCCACCACCACCCCATCTCCTCAGTGGGTGCCAAGCAGTCACAGCAGTGGCTTGATCCTGGCACTTATGAAAGGAGCTCTTTGATAAGCCTCGGCCAGGAGCAACACAAGGGAAGCAATCAGAGACACAACACAAACTCAACTAGAGATGAGGCATCTACTGTGTTTTTTTGTGTGTTTGTGATGTTGTTTTGTTTCTTTGACCTGTTAAACTTTCCTCTTGAAAAAAAAAAAAAAAAAATCAAACCCTTAAAAGTCTTTTTTTTTACACTCTTCCATGTTTTGTGGTTTTCCCTTGTGCACCGCTGAAACTCTTGGAAACACACTTCTTCTGCCTCTCCATCTCTTTGCAACCAGGGAGAACAACAAAGTGATTAAAAGCTTTTGAGGTGTGCTTGGATGTGGCTGTTGTATGGACACGGTACTAGTGAGTTTGTGGTTGCCTGTTCTTAACGTGTCCTCAAATATGCTCACTTAGTGCGTTTCAAAAGCCGTATCTGTCATCACAGTTCGATCAGCTGTACAAAACATGCAAACAACTAACTACTTTAAAAGAAGAACGCAGCACACATCACTGCAGCACACATCTCCCATGTACAGTGGTTAATTGCTGAGTTTGAGACAAGAATTTCCAAAATTATTTTAAGAAGAAGAAAAAGAAAGAGGGAAAGGAATATTAGAAAACGAATGCAGCTATAATAAGAACACAAGCAAAAATGCATGTAATTATCTTTTAAAGGGGAACTACTGTTTTTTTACAACCTGAACCTTTGGCATAAAATACGATCGTTTACTCACCCATATAACTTTTGGGAGTGTGAGTGACTGGGGCACCGAAACGCAGCCTCTAAATAACGAATTATCTGCTGCGATACTCGTTCATTTCATTTGTAGATTGACCTACAGACCCAGGACGATGAAAACATCCACAGGCAACAGCACTAGCGTATCATAACAAAATATCGGTGAAATGAACGAGTTTTGTGGCAGATAATGTGTTATTTAGAGGCTGCGTTTCGGTGCCCCAGTCACTCCCACTATATGGATATACGCTGATCTATTTATACCCCGAAGAAATACGAATTACACAAAAGTTATATGGGTGAGTAAATGGCCGTATTTTACGCAGGAAATAAGGTCCAGGTTGTAAAAAAACAAAAAAAACAATAGTTCCTCTTTAAGTCAAATGGTACTATATACAGTATCATTATTTCTTAAAGCTTTTACTTTGTTGTAGAAAATAGTCCCTTTTTCACAGGCCTCATATTTTGACTGATATTCCAATGTGTATGTATATATATATATAATCCAGTCACCAACAGAGCAACTTTTTACATTTGTATTGATAGATAGTAAGTGTATAGACAGTATACATATGTACTTACGTGATATGTACAGTATATCCAGAAGTTTTACACTTCACATACAGGGGTACTTTCTAGTTTCTGATACTAGCTGGAGACCAATTTTCGGGTACAGAACAAACTTGTAGTTCAAAACTGAGTTCTCACAACATTACTGCGATTTGCTGCTGTTCATTTTCAGTTTTCATTTTTTTTTTTCCAATTTGAGCTGCACAAACCCACTGTACGCTGGCTGTCGTACTTATAGTACACAGCCCGCAGTGATGATTGCTGTCCTACTGTATAATGGAATCACATGCACGTCAGCTTTCCGCTGTCTCCATGTCCACTGTCTTCATTCCAAATCTGCTTCGGCCCAGACATGTTGATGAGGAAACCATGGATTGGCTTTTTGGAGTGACGCTACAAAGGTGAGAAACAAGTGCAGATATATTCACTGAAAACTATGGCATAGCAAGGTGTAACAACTAGAAATTGTGATCTACCTGTGTAAAGACTTTCGGAGACAGATTTCGGCGACAGAGATCTGACTCAGCCCAACACAGATATTCAGATTTTTAAAACAAACTGTTTAGGAGGCAAAATTACGTTTCATCACAATGTTACTGACACTCTGATAATTCTCTGTGTGTATGCTCTAACTAATCACGTAAAACAAACCGGCTCCTGACAAAAAGCTCAGCTGTAATAACAGTTAACTCTTCACGTTGTACTTCTTGGCCCCCTCTCTGCTGCTTGCCTGCCCGCCTTTCTCAACTCTCTTTCATTACTATAGCTCTGTGTTTGTCCTCTCTGGTGTGCATTGATCTCTGTCGTTCAGAGATTTAGAGATTTGGAGCACAGTGATCTGACTGGCAGTTACAGCGCGCAGGTGTGAAGAACAAACAATGGCCCCCTAAACAAACCCCAAAACCAATTTAGGGCTTGTATGCTTCCACATATAGGCAAACTCTGTGTCTGCTATGAGGAATAAAACAGAAGAGGCAAATATGCATCGCAGACACACCTGGTGTGCCAGTTATTTGAGGATGTCTCGCACACTCTGCTCAGTGATAAATTAGACAACCAACTGGTGATGCCATAAGTTTGCGGCTGAAGTTTAATGATGATGAAGAGTCAGAAATGCAGCAAAATAACTGGTGATACGTCAAGTGTAGTGGTGACAAATAGTCAGGCATCCTGCCCATTGATCCATCTCAATCCGTCACTAGAGTTCAGTCCGGCTTGGGCACAGAATGTCCTATATGCCAGAAATAGGCAACAACGACAAAGTAAAGATTCTTCTGAAACACTTTTACCTAATTAACAGGTTTCAGAAAATGAACAGAGTTTGTCTGTGAAACCTCAATGGCACCTGGCGAGCAAAAAGCTCAGACTCTCGGACCTCAAATGAAAAAACTACCTTGAGAAAAAGATTAAAAGCTGAATTGCTAAACCTTCAAAAAATATTCAATTGCTGAAACAGCTCCAACTAAACTTTATCTTTTCAAATTAACTAAAAATCTACCATACACAAATAATAGTAAGTTCCTGTGTATGATGGATAGCGTGAATATAAGAGCTAATTTAAATTTCTATGACCTTGAACTCCTCATCGCTGTGCTGTGCTGTACGTCGCGCTAGGCTTCTGTATTGGCTTCAGCTCTGTGATTAGAAGCTAGAGATAACAATGCAAAAAATCTCACCTTGGCTGCTTTTCCCATTGCCTCTGCGGGGTGGACATAAATGCTTTTTATTTGGCCAAATTCTCTCTCCATCCGTCTTGACGGATCGGTCCATTTTTGTTCTGAACTGTATTGGACCAAAAACACTGAAGACCAAACTCTGTGCAAACACTCTTTGCCATCTACGGACTTTGTCATTTGCTTTCTTACTTTACCATTCATCACTCCAAGGGATGAAAATGTCAAACAAATGACATCACTGCCACATATGGATTTTTTATTCTCCTGACCAGGACCCTTAATTTGATAAAAAACGTGAAATCGATACCTAAAAAAAGACACCAATAAGAAATGGTGTCAGCGCATTCAGGTGGAGAAACAGGCTTATTGACATAGAGGAAAGGCAAATAGAGAGGGGAAAAAAAACAGCGTAGGGGACAGAAATGTTAGTTGCCCCTAACGGAAGAATGGATTGGCAGTATTTACAGTGTCCCTGTGCGACGTGCCACCAAGATCATTCAAAAAAAGTTTTCAAACTGTTTTTCTGTTTTATTTGTATCAACAGACTATCAGTTGGCTTATTAGTCCGATCTTGGCATTAACTTTTGTAATTAGCACCTTTATTTTTTTCTGAGAAGCTGCTAGCATTTCCTGGCAAAGCTGACTTAAGTGTTGTCTTGTGTCTGTGTACATATATGCATGAATCTTTAGAACCCACCTCCAGGAAAAGAAAAAAAAAAAGATTGTCTTTCCACAGCTCCATCTTTATTTTTAGAGGCTGGATGCTGATGAGAGAGAGGAAAGCAAGGGAGTGAGAAAAAAAAAAAAACTTCAGAAGTGGAGAAAGAAGGGAGCGGAGAAAAGGAAAGGAGAGGCTTGAAAAAGGGGGAGCAAGGTGGTCAGAGGGTTGTGTTTGTTCCTCTGTGGTTCAGGAGAGTAGTCGGGAGAAATGCAATGTGATGAGAGTCCTTCCTCTGAGTGAGCTGGAGAGAGAGAGAGTGAGTGAGTGAGTGAGAGAGAGAGAGAGAGAGAGGGGGGACGCAACTACACCAACCTCTCACTTGATGGGGGAGCAGCAGGGAGGGGGGACTCCGCTGCTACTGCCGTATAAAAAGCCAAGTCTGAGAATCCGGCACCACAAACTCCACACATACACACACACACACACACACACACACGCACACACACGCATGCACACACTGATCCAGTGGCTGCTCTGTATCTCTCACACTCACCCACTCTCATCATTTTCTCTCTCTCTCTCTCTCTCCCTCTCTCTCTCTCTCTCTCTCTCTCTCTCTCTCTCTCTGTCTCGCTCCCTCTGTCTCACCACATTCCTCTGGGCTCTGCATCCTTCTTGCTTCTTCTCACAAGTCAGATTGTGTTTGTAAGTACGAGCTGAATGTCTCCCTGTGTATGCTTGGGTTTCCATTAGTCTTTTTGTATGTATGAGTGACTGCTTGGCTACTTTAATGTGACTGAGTGGAGCAGTGAGGTGTATCAAGTGTATGTGGGTCTTTGTCTCACACTCACACTCTCGCCGCTCTTCTTGCAACTCTTCTCGGGATCTCCGGGTCCCTTTCCTCGGTGACGGGCTCCCCACACCAAGCAGTCACCATTTCCGCCCCCGGGAGACCCACGCTGGCAGCGCAGCCCCTTCCCCGACTCAGCATCGGGAGGAAGACCCTGGTGGCGGCTGCCGTAGGGGTTATGCTGGTCCTGGTGCTGGTGGTGCTCATCCCTGTGCTCGTCAGCTCTGTGGGTACAGATTCCAGTCACTATGAGATGCTGGGCACCTGTCGTATGGTGTGTGACCCCTACCTGAACAAGGGCACTCCAGCCAGCAGCACAAGCTCCACCGGTCTTCAGGCTGAGGCAGAGGCGCTGAGTGACCACAGCAACGTGCTTCCACCTTCCACCTTACTGCAGGGTCCGCAAGGGAAGCCTGGGAAGCCAGGCAAACCAGGACCACCTGGACCGCCAGGAGAACCTGGGCCACCAGGACCAGCAGGGCCACCTGGTGACAGAGGGGATCAGGGAAGGACTGGGATTTTGGGTCTGGGGGGTAACGGAGCTATAAGCACGGCCACATACAGCACGGTGCCACGGGTTGCCTTCTATGCAGGGCTTAAAAACCCCCACGAAGGTTACGAGATCCTCAAGTTTGACGATGTAGTCACCAACTTAGGCAACAACTACGATGGCATTTCGGGCAAGTTCATCTGCAGCATACCCGGTACTTACTTCTTCATCTATCATGTGCTGATGAGAGGAGGAGACGGCACCAGCATGTGGGCAGACCTCTGCAAGAATGGCCAGGTAAGTGCTTTGAAACTTTTTCCTTTCCTCAGTGAAATCTAAACGAGTCTTTTGAGTCTCACTCCTCCTCCTCCCTCGCTACTCTCTTGCTTAAAAACCCCATACATTTTAGAAAGTTCATTTTTCATCAAGTCATTTAATGAAAATAGGCAGTGAGAGGCAAGCTGGGCATCTGCCGTCCGCCTCCGAAGCTCAGAGCGCACAGCTGTGGCACAGCCGCGCCTGGAGATAAAGATGTGTTGACTGGTTACTAGCCGCGTCCCCTCTTTGCATGATGCGTCCTGACATTGCCGCGTCCCGCGGTCCGAAGGACAGTCGCGGTTTGAACTGAGCGTGAAGTCCGAGCCGGTCTTTGTGCCTTTACGCAGTAAAATTTGGAAAACGTAGTTATTTTTTATTTTTTTTAATTGTTTTCCGAACAGAAAGGAATTAAGAGGCAGATTAAGACAGCGAGCTGGCATTTACAGTGTTTCAGAGTGGAAAGGCTGGACTGAGGAAAATGAAATCGCAGGAGTTGGAGTGTTTTTAATGCGTAAAACGACTGACAGAAAATAAACGGTCGCCTGGCATATACTTTTATCATATCGGTATCAGTGTATCGGGAATGACTGTACCTTTTGCGGAGTTTTGCCATAAGTAGATTCTTTATATTATTATTATTATAATTAATAATTATTATTATCATTATTATTGAAGCCAGGAGACAGACGCGGTTCCGTCATAAACGACTCCTATAAGTTTTAGACTTGTATAGACGCTACAGAAAGCAGAAAGTGGACAAACATAAAAATGTTTAGATTTAACCCGTTTTGGTGAAAGCTTGCCGGATGCCGTTGGCTTTCCGCATCCATCTGTCTTTACAGTCATTGTTAAAAGCATTACACGTGTGTGATCTATTCTCGGCTTCTCTGATGCATCATTTTAATGGGGCTCTAATATTACTGTGCGCCCCGGAGGGTCTTCTCAGGTTGGTAACGCGTGCCAGTCCTCCTACCAGCCGTCAGATTTCTTGTCCTCAAAGTGGCTCCGAAAACCCGTTTTGCCTCTATAAGAAAAAAAAGGAAAAAAAAAGAAAAGTGCTCAGATATTCCAGATATTTTTTGCTTTGTTTGTTCAGGCTGCAACTGTGTTATCATATATTGTAGTTTTGCCAGCACTGACAAAGCAATAAGAGCATGACTAAAGCAAAGCCTTTAAAAAGCTCCTTCAGTTAATCCTTTGCCTTCTAATTTTAGTGACACCAAATTATGCAAAATGTCAATACTTCATAATAAACAATGTTGACCTAGTATATGATAAGAAATTAACAGAGAGTGGAAGTTAAGGGGATGCCCGCACCTCACTTCACACATTGTCACTCTTCTCTAATAATGTCTTACACACAGAGAAAAACTGTTGGTGTCAGACATTTATCTTTTACTGCACATGTTATGTCTGATCACAATTACCAAACTGATCATCAAAGTGAAATGTAATGTATTATTTATACATTTACATTCTCTCAGCAGCCTGGTCTGGTGGGACGCGCTCAGATAAATCGTAAATGTGAGTGAAAAGAGCAGTGACAAACTTCCAACTACCATATTGTGTTCCAGTGGTCTCAGTGACTTCTTTTATATAAGCTGCCTGCAAGTTATTTATGTTTCTTATTCCGTTGTTTTAATGTCTTTCGGCTAGTCTTCCAAAACTAATGTAAATGAATGGAGATGGAGTTAATGGTGAAACTCACTGGAACCTTACTGAGTGTGCCGAGATCATGACAATGTTTGTGCAGCATGAGGAGAACAGTTGGCATCAGCTTTATGGCGCAAACCTGCAGTCTGGTCTCGCCAAGGCAGCTAGAGGTTAATTCCTTTACCCTCACCAAGTTCACGGAAAGCAAGAAAAAGAGTTACAGCAGTCTCCTTCTATATATAATGTCTCACTCAACAGTAATGTTTATGGGTGGGTGTAAAAGCATTGATATATAATAGGGGAAGAAGAACATATGTTCCAATAAAACGCCTTCTGTTCCCGCTTCATTGTGCTCCCAAGAGGAGGGTGTGGAGGTACTTAAGTTAGATGCACGCAGTGTGCATCTCCAGAGACCTGCGAAATGTTTATAAAGTGGTAACTCCTTCTCTTTCTGTCTTCCTCTGTCCTGTGCACTGCTTCTGCATAAATGTGCAGGGTGTTTATTAGGTTGTCTAGTTGGCTGATGAAGAAGGCCCCAGAGCTTTAGTTTGTGTAAATGACTGTGAATGGTTATAAATGTTTGGCCAAGTTACGCTACATCTCTGATGAAGTGCTACGAGTCAAACTCTGGCTCCTACAGTCACACTGGTGCTTTACTCAGCTCATTAAGGCTGCAAAAAGCTACACTGTGAGTTGGGACACAGGAGGCAAGGGAATTGAAGACAATACTAGTATTTTATCATCTTTTGGCTTTGGCGAGGAGGTGGGTTTCCAAGCCTTGCAGTGCTGTTTCACTCCAGTATGTGCTCCTCCCACTCCCAGGGTTAGAACTTCAGCATCCATAGGTTTCTTTATTTCGTCTCCATTTCTCCCACTTCCTCTTTTTGCTTGGCAGGGTGCAACACAAGAATCCAAACACTGTCCCCAGAACTCTGACACTTTTCAAGCTCGACCAAAAAGTGAGCTTCCTGGTAAACAAACAAATAAGAAATCTATTTTCAGCTCAGCGCACTTTATCTGCTTTCCAACTTCCGCTCGTTGCTTCTTTTTTTTTTTGGCTTCCTCATTGCCTGTTCTTTTTACCTGTGTGCCAGATACTCCAACCAATCCTGAACTCTTTTAGATAAATCACCCGCTTTCCTTTAACCCGTCTTAGACGCATCCTGAGAGACGTGGCAGCGACAATGAAGACAAATTTAATGGACAAAGTGGAATCACGAGAAAGAAAAGAGGACAGGAAAGACATCGTTATTGTGCTATTGTCCTATTGCGCCACCGTGCCTGTTTAATTGTAATTAAAAAGCTTGAACCAGATCCAGGATGTGTTTGCGCTTCTCCTTTCCGTTCCCTTCTTAATATTGTTATTAATCCGCAAAACCGTTTCAGAGTTAATTAAAAGCAATGACTTCAGAGCCAGTCTCTCAAGAGGACCATAGTGAATAATCACTCTGTCTCCTCCTTTAATAAGCTTCAACGTCCTTCGTGCACATGGCTCTTCCCTAGCAATTACCGCTGCAGTCTCCTCCGTACACACACACATTCACACATGCTTACACACACACGCGCGCATGCTTGCTCCCCCTTCCTAACCCACAGCCTCAACCCACCCCAACTGTGCACTGCCCTCCATCTCTCCTCTATGTCTTGCCACTTTTCTAAAGGAGCAAAAAGTTTTCATTTTAAAAGGAAAAACTTCTTTTAACAATGGGAGCGATAGAGTATCCCAATTGTGGCGTCGCGAAATCGATTTGCAAACACATAGATATTTTTCATCACTCTCAAGTGATGCATTGCACTCTAACACATCATGTTAGTGTGTACCATCTCACCTCACCTTTGGTTATTTTACCATAAAAAGTTGCTCAGCCAAGTTCAGTCATGTGCCACCACTCACAAAGACACGTCTAGGGGAGTCTTAAGCTATGGTACACAAGAATGTTTATTCTGTTTCTGTGTGCGCAGGTGAAACCCACACATTGTGGTTAGCATCTGGTGTCATTCTCAACATTAATCGCGGGAGCTGAGCCATCTGGAGAGGGCCCATTCTGTTTGATTTCATTATTGACGTACAGTACGTTCTCAAGAAAAATGTGAATAACAAAAAAAAATAAAAATGCTTAAATGAAATCAATAAGATAAACGCAAACATTTCTAGTGTATTTAAGTGTGAGTGACCTTGTGTGCTCATCGCTCGTCTACACACAGATACAGCAATACTTGGACTTGATCGATTTTAATATTCTGGTAATGTTCAGTCCTGCTATTCTTCATCGTGGTCTGACTTCAACACTGAGAGGCCTCTGTGTGTTTGCCTGGTGTAACAGAGAGACTCTTGTCTGCAACAGACAGGCAGGGTTTGAGAGAGCCACCCTCAGTCCCTGAGCCTCTTTGCTTGCAGTATTGATCCCCTTATGTGTGTGTGTGTGTTTTCCTGGATGCGTGTCTCTTTCCTTCTTCTGACAGACCTGTTTCTTTCGATGTCATGTATATCGTGGCACTTCTTCTATAATCAGCCTGAGAGGTAGTGGAGGCGGACCTTTGGCCTTGATCTGCTGTGTAATTGGACATTGGATTTGACACTCTGCCGAGTGGAACATTAGAGCTGGCCTAATTAGGTGCGAGGGCTATTAGATGAAGATTGGCCCACGTTGTTAGGAAATACCACACAGATTGGAAATGTCAAGATGACATCGGGCTGTCATCTGCAAGCACAGAGAAGAAAATCTATCATTTATTAGTGAAGTTTCAAAACTTGTATAAAAACTGCCCACCACTTGTCTGTAATAATTCAATTACTTTTAAAACATTTTATATCGAGCTTCCCAGATAGAGAGCCATTACCGCTCTGCAGAGCACACACTCCCTGTGCTGGCATCTCAGATTAAGTAGCTCATGAAATAGTGCTAATGTCTAATGTCTCACGTACTAGGAGACGGAAAGCATACCATCTAAAATAGGCGATAGATTGTCTCCTGTGGATGGCTGACTCAAGGATGCTATGGTGTTGACTCACAAGGCTTCTTCATTATAATGAGGGCCATATGGGAGACAGACAAGTGCCCCTGGCCCCTCTTATGCAAACATCTCACTCTCTGTCTCTCCCCACGCCCCTGACATTTAGAAGTCCCCCGAATTCAGTCTTCACTGATACCCACAATTATCCTCTCCCTCTTCACAGGAAAGCAGCAAGTCAATGGCTTCAAATGACTCACAGTCTGCTTCATAACTCAATGTGTTTAACACCTCCGCTCCTACCCTTCTCAAACAGAAAAATGGCTGAAATATCAACAATCGGCCAGAAAGCGAGGATGAATTGGCAATATATGCAAAATAACCCAATTTGCCTTTACCTCTTTGGTAATAAGAAAGGTTAAATCGTAGTGGCTCAGAGAAGCAAACTGGGAAAAAACAGTGAACAAAAGACGGAAATTTTGCACTACAAGTGTCTATTCAGACAATGTGGTGAGCAGTGATTGTGGTTCTGGTGCTAGAGGCAGACAGCGCTGTGTATCTCAGTAATTAACCGAGCGTGATGAGTCGGACCCAGGAAAGAAAAGAGTGGCTGGATTGCAGGTCAAAGTTGATCCCTCTTTCTTCCTGCACTGCTGTTTCCTCTGACAGGCATCATTCAGCGCCTCTTTCAGGAGACGCAGTACTGGTGTCTCTTTGTCACCCCCGCTGAATTTCCGAAAGGGATAGTCTGGTCTTTTGAAAGTTTCTGCAGTATTTGGATCACGTACAACTAATGAACTTACACCTGACACCAGACCAGCATTACTGTAAGCAATTTCATAAACAGCAAGAGTTTTGTGCAATAAAGCCCCTCTGCTTTCAAAGTCGGCTGAGGTACAAAGAGAACAGCTGGTGGAATTAATTCAGGGGACCCTTTTCTATTCTCATCTGACAGATGGCAAATCTCCTGTTACCATTTCATTTCTCTTATCATGTTTTCACTTAGTTTTTTTTTTTTCCAGCAAATGAACTTGCAACACATTGAGTTTTCTGTCTGCTCTCGCACAGTAGTTTTCTTTTCTCATCATTTTAACAGAATTGCATGCTGCAAGCACGTGTGTATGGGGAAAAATGTATATGGATGTATAGCAAGTCTCTGTGTGTCACTTTGTCATTGTGGGTGTGGGTGTTTGTATGCGTCTTGCAAAGAAATGTTGGATCAGGCTCAATAGCGGTGGCAAGCCATCTAAGCTGCCATTAAGCATGCAGTTCACGGCTGGAATGTTCAAACACAATTAGACGGCAGTACACTTTGATTTAAAAAGGACCAATAGACTCGTTGATCCAAAATGGAGGCTCAGCTTCAAGTCAACAAATCCCTGTCAGAGAAGCCACAAGACATGTCCTTGTCACAGTGACAAAGCCTCTTGTAAGACCACTGTCCCAGTGAGACATTTCAGGCTCCTCCTGAGGCAGACACAATAGAAAAAACATAAAATCGTCATGATTTTCATAAACAGAATTTTAATAGTGGTTTATAATTAAAGATATCCAGCCAACCACATGATGCTGCACACTGCTGCTGCTGCTGCTGAATGAAAAGATTATAAAACACATTTTAAATAAAGGGTCGACCGTAAACCGAGTCTCATGTGACTTAAGAAGTGTGACAGTCTTTTATAACGTATCATAAATTCATCTGCGCCGTCATTATTGACAATTATAAAGTTCATTTTCCCAGTTACACTGCGCTCATTAACAGAAATTACATGAATCCAGACTCTGTTATGGGCATGCATTAGCTAGAACAGCCATGAATTTTCTGTCTTCTCTCAGAATATTATTCAATCAAAACCATCACGTTTGCAACATGACAAATGTACACACGCACGAGCAGCCACAAGGAAGACAACATTGCCTGACACCTCATTTACTATCGCTGGAGCCAATGCTTACGGCCTCATGCTTTGTTTGCCTTGTCAAAGTTCCTCTACATATTCTGTGTCAAGGTCACGCACTGCCAGTTGGCTGTTTGTCCCGCTCATCTCTGGCTATACATCTGCCATACCCTGCATGTGAACCTCCGGGTTATAGCCCTAACAAGTTCTTAGCGTGTAGAGGAGAGGGGGGGAAAAAAATATCTCAAATAAGAGCTCCCTGATCATTATTTCAAAAATAGTGAGAGGTTTTATTCATGCATGGTTATCTCTGAAAGCAAACGAAGGAAGCCTAGACTGCGGCAGTTAGTCTCAGTAGGGGATAAAAACCATTAGAGCAAAGAAACAAAGCAAAACAAAAATACCATTGTGGAAGAACCAAAAGGCTTTCAGGATTTTGGGGAAGTTTACTTTTTTTTATACTTTTTATACTCTGTCAAAGTAAAATGCTATATTTGCACCGTGCCTCCTTCTCCCCCACCAAAAAACATACATTATTTACTGACGCTGTCTTAAATTTAGCTTTTTAAATGAAGAGAATATCTATATTACACGTGTGACATTGCCTGGATCTATGTGACTAGCTGCGGAGCAAATATTTTGATAAAGTTTCATTAAAATCCCAACTGACAAATCCTCCAGAGCCTGCATCACCTGCTTCCCCTACAACCCGGGGCGGTAACCCTCTAATAAGACGGTGTTGACTTTGCACGCTCATGGCATATCATATCGTATTAATATGCTCTGGACGCTGGCATCTCGGAGTCAGAACAGGAGGCTTTATTTGCACATCGATATGAGCTGTGCGAAATTTAATCAGTAGGATAAACAATAAAAAAAAAAAAGGTACCATATTCTATATATTACGCCTGCATCTTAAAAGCTCTTGCTAGAATGTTGGGATTAGCCTTTACACTACTTGCA
This sequence comes from Planiliza haematocheilus, assembly GCA_005024645.1. Lineage (NCBI taxonomy): Eukaryota > Metazoa > Chordata > Actinopteri > Mugiliformes > Mugilidae > Planiliza > Planiliza haematocheilus. The sequence continues at coordinate 2,307,872 of SRSE01000764.1, forward strand.
CCTTTTATACCAAATTGACATCGCTATCCAGTGTCCACTGCATGCAGTTTAAATGTTTGAGAATGACTTCAAACCTGCTCTCATTAAGTGTGCCATGTGATTTGATAGAATCTTTTCTCACTCTTTATGCGGTCTTAGGAAGGTCATAAGAACAAGCATGTTGCAAATAAAGGACTTTCAGACAGTATATTACTTCTGCCCACAGAATTAATTTTGTTTACTATAAAGGTTTTGCATATTTTTACATTTTTTACATATTTTTGTGTTTATTTATTTATTACAAAACTAATCAAAAATATATATATAATCTAATAAAAATGTTGCTAAGAAGGCTAAAGAATTGTCAGCCTTGCTCCCCTCTGATCCGTAATTCAATGATTTGAGGTGAAGGTAATAAAAAAGTCTCTTTGAGAATCACTCAGAGAATAGTGTGTGTGATGGTAAGATGACTTCATAAGAAATAAAATAATAACAGCCTATTCCTATATTCGTAATAGATGTTATGTGTGGGGGGAAAAAAACACAGCTGCAAATAAATAAAGTTCAGTATTTTAATATAAATTGTTGTGTATTCTCAGAAAATCTGTGCCACACGGTCATCCAGCTCTAGCAGAGCTTTTCTCAGCATCAGAAGATCAGAAGAAACAAACCTCCTACATAGATACCGTATATCTGTCGACTATTAGCAGAAATCCCACCTAAGATAAGTAGGTATGAAGAGACACAGTGCTAACCGCATACTGTGGCTGTGATGGCTGGGTTCAAAATATAGTGTCACAAATATGGCACCTTAACACTTTTTACAGTGGTGGTTGAAGAGTCTCTGTGTTTGATTTCATGACCCGCCGTAGCCTCCAGCGTAAGCCTATCTGTTTGTTATTGTTTCGCTCCGGGGAGAAGCACTTAAGACTTTCAGATGCTTTTCTTTTTCTGGTTTATCTCAGAGGTGTGCATCTCTCGTGCCATTTACAGTTTGAAAGCACACCATTTTGAAGCAATAATTTTATAAATACAATTAACTGTCTCCACGCTCTGCCTCTCCTGTGACGGTGATCCAAGCCACTGGATGTTGAGTTCATAAAAGTAATACATTTGCTATTTTAATAGACTTTGAACGCCTCTGCACATCCTCTGCACATTTTACTGTATGCTTTCCAGCACCAAGTTTAAAAAAAAAAAAAACAGAGAAAAAGAACATGAGCTGAGTCTTTAGCATTGACAGTGACTAGTGCTATTATGGCAGGAGAGACAATAGAGGATTATAAAACTGAATTATCACAGTGATCTGGCATAGACGCAACAAAAACCCTGGAAAAAATAAATAAATTAAATGAAATCACTGTTTTAAATCATAACATATTATTTTCATTGTTCCAGGCTCCCTGTTAGGTTTGGCAACACGGATACATTCTGTGCCATAAATCCCTGTCAGTAGCTGGCCTCCCCTCACTCCCGTCAATATGTCTGCTGTGTGGATTCCTTTAACTGGCCAAATAGTTATTGGGAATTCTTTATGATGCATGTTTGATTCAGTTTGTCACTAACCGATCAAACACAGCGCTAAGAGAGTGGCCAGAATGGACTTTGGAGACTCTGTAATGAGCCACAAGAAAACACTTCAAATGTACGTAATTTATTGATTTTTGATTCAACCTCACTGACTGGACTAAGTGACTAATGGTCTTATTTAACCACTAGTCTCTTTAAAAGGTGTCACAGAGACACAGTGTGGACAATCTGCAGGTCTTGTGGAGTGTTTTTGTGACACCAAAAATAATTGTTTCAACTTAACTGTTTTAGTTCACTCTCACTGCTTTCAAAGAGTCATTTCCAGGAGCAGACAAATGTTTTCAGTGTAATAGCCCCCCCCCCCCGCACAATTAGCATGTTGTTGATGAACATGGTTGTGCATTTACAAAGCTACAAAGCTGCAATGCCAGGTATTTCCCTCAGGAACCAGCAGAGAACAAAAAGACTGCCGAAAGAGTGTGAATACGGTACATATATTTATCAGCTGACGAAAAGCAAGTACTCAGCATGAATGATAATATTGTTCCGTAACAGCTGGAAGTGTGTATCAAGAAAATGCTTCACTGTCTCAACTTAAAAAGGCAATGGCACCATGGCAACATTCTGTTAAAGCGCTGTTTCTTTTGCAGTCAAAAGAGGTACATTTGCAATGAAACTCATCTGAACGTTTAGTTCTAAACTCTGTGCTGCCATTGGCAGATTTTGGCCCATGTACATTAGGTGGCATTCAGGACGATCTGCACTGCAGCCACTTTGTATTTGGTTAAGGAGCTTTTCACATTCAGTTTGGTTTTCAGCAAATGTCATCACTTGCCTTGCATGCGCTCGGGAGGATGACAGACAAAAAATGGCTAAGTGTAGAGTTTAACGCCTTTTAAACTCCTCCTTTCTGTCATTGTTCTGGAAGTAGATGCCAACCAGATAATAAAAGAAGCAATGTCTATCAAGGACAGACAGGAAAGTGTAATGCTCTAGTGACTGAGTGCTCTATTAATTTCAAACAATATGCAATAATGTAGACACTACTACCCCAAATACTTGGAGAATAGAGAATAACATGACATACTTATGACCTTCATGTTTTCTCCTGGATATTTTTTTGGATTGCAATCTTACAGTCTACCACAGCGATGCTATCCCTGTCTGCCACACACACAAAGAAAGACAAACACACATGCAGGAAAACACAGTTATTGTTTCAGGACTCACGTGGTGCCGCAGCTACACTTCGCTCCCCAGTGAGAGACAGCATGTTTGTGGTGGAGGTTTTAATTACCCCTGTCAGGTTATGTAGAAACTGCTCCAAATGTCCCGTAGTCAGACTGGCACATCACACATGCAGGTACACAAAAATACACACTGGTGGACAAAAGCGAACCACAGAGATGAAATTCCTCCTTTTCACATTTTTTTTTTCTTTGGGTCGCTCATCACTTATTAAATATTTTAAATATTTCTGTTTATATAGTAGACGCCTTCGATGGTTTGTTGTTGCCTTTGTGTTTCTCTGTCATTTCTGCCGCACACACAGAGGCCCCCAGAGTGAGGCCTTTAGAGACTTTTTCTGATGGCCAACATTAGGTCTACTGTGAAAGACCATCGGCCGGATTGAAACCATAAATCTGCTTGACAGAAAGGCCTGAGGTTTGATTGACCCTCCGGTTGGTCCTGTAGGTTTAATATCAATATGAAGACATATGGCTTTTGTGCCACTGCTGTGTCCAATCATTAAGCTTCAAATGGAAAAACGTGTTATTCTCCAAATCCAAATATATTAAATTACTCGGGGAGAATTATGACAAATTCTCCTCCTGCTCAGAAAGGCTGTCTTTTTATTAGCACATTATCTCTAGCAAGAATGAATGATTTCCATGTTTTCTTTTAACACTTATGGTCCAAGTTCTTTGTTAGTTAATAGGAGGACATATAAAAGCCTTGTAAACAGATCAATAAAAATGGATGTAGTTTAGGCAATTGAAAAAGAAGGAGTTATTACCTTTGGTGTAAATCTGAATCTAAGCAGAAAATAAATCAAATCGAATTTTTGAATACTGCGTAGAAATAAATGAAAACTCATCTTTATGTGTGCGTCATTAGATTTAAAAAAAATATCTGACATTTAAAATAATAAATGGGGACGTCTGTGGTGCACTGCTGGATATATGACAGTACTTCTTAGGACAGTAACATGGAAAATGGTAACAACGAATATGTTTTGACTTGTGAAAGAAGTATTAGAGATGGCAATCGATTCAGAGCACTTCCTAAAGGGAACAAGCTAATGTCCTGACACCTTTCTTCTATATGTCCGTCTGCCCCTGTTCTTGCAGGTTCGTGCCAGCGCCATTGCCCAAGATGCTGACCAGAACTACGACTACGCCTCCAACAGCGTCATCCTCCATCTGGACGCAGGCGATGAGGTTTACATCAAACTGGACGGAGGCAAAGCCCACGGCGGCAACAACAACAAGTACAGCACCTTCTCTGGCTTCATCCTCTACGCAGACTGAGAACACATAGACATAGAGACAGTTAGACAAGAAAAGACTCAAAGAAAGAGTTGTGCGGCGGGGGGGAGGGTGTGTGTGTTAAAAGCCGGAATGCTTTCTAGTTTTCCTAATTCTCTCCATCATCTCACGGACACCTCTGCTTCGTATCCATCAGCCATCCAGGCTCTGTAGCCGAGCCTGGAAGCAAAGCTCCTGAGGACACACTGAGAGGGGCCGGGCGGGTGGTGTGGGAGGAGTGGGATGCTGGGTGGAGGTGGGTTGGTTTTTCTGCACTCCTTGCCACAATGCCGACGTGTCAGAAGCTCCTCACTTTCGGTGTCTCTCCTCTTCAGCCCTGCTCCATTGCACAGAAATATCAACAAAAATGAATACCCTGCAAAAGTGGATGATCTCACCTCTTCTCTCCACAGTGGCAGCAGTTAGCTGCACTGTCAGTGGACTGGACTGACAGAAACTTGTAGTGTTGTTCTGTGCAATTTCCCTTAGATCGTGTTTTTATTTTGTAGACATGCATAATATTCTACACAAATGAGATTTAAAAAAAAAAATGAATATATTTGTCCCTTGTGAAGATATCCTGTTTGACTGAGAGATGTTATTTGTGACGCAGCTCAGAGACCTAACAACTGGAAAGGAAACCGTTAAATCAAGACTTTCAGTATTTTATGGCAGTGGGTGTTTTACTTCATCGCTGGGTACAGCAAGGTAACTATATATTGTTCTTGTGGAGAATAACAATACATTCTGCACTTCCAATGTATCTGAAAAAGCAAACATATCATCTAGACAAAACCCTTCCCACAAATCACTTCACACTGTTTCTTACACTGTCACACAATGTCCTGCTGCTGTTCAGATTAAAGTACAGTTCAAATACTCTTTTCAGTGTTCTAGCTTCATGTAGATGCTCCACTTGACACGACCAGCCATGTGATGACGCACGTACAGTATAAGGATTCAGATGTAACCTTGTTGAAGAGCGCCAGTCCTTTCTCCTTCTCCTCTGATGTGCCAACCTCGAAGCTTTCTTGTGCAGTAAAACAAAAAAAACTAAATAAATAAATAAAAAGAATTATAATAAAATCCGGATCCTGAAGCAGAGGACGAGGGAGAGGAAGTCACAGACACACTCAAAGAAAGAGTTAGAAGTGAGAGAGAAGGGAAGGTGGAGGAGGCGTTCAAGCACAGGAACAGTGAGTGGGCAATTTTTTCTGTTTCAGCGTCTCTGAGCTTCACTGGATGTCATCCATTCATTAGCTACACATTCATTGACACACAGGCATTATGGTAATATTTACTCAACATGGTGAACCTGACAGCTTGCTTGAGAATGAAACAAATCGGGTGAGTGACTTGGCCTATGTGACTGCACGTTTGAGGATCTGTGTGTTTGTGCGCGTGTGTATGTACTGTACCTGTGCATACCAGTGAGTGTCTGCATTTTAGCATGTGCCGTGCCATAACTACATTGTTCTTTTTCCGAGTTATCCTGTGCTACGGCCAACGACAGATATTTTACTCAGCAGCCAATGAGATTGTGCTCTGTAGGGTGGAGCCTCTATAGATATGATGAGAAGAACAAACAGCTTGTAATTGAAATCTATGACTTGTTTGTCTATATTATCTTTTGGAATTGTTGAATACATTTAAATAATAAATGGATTTTTTTTTTTGAGTGACTTGCCTCATGAGAATTCTTGAATCCCTAATAGACTCATTATCAAGAATAATCTGTAAAACATCTCATTCCCTCTGTGACTATAGCTGCAGCAAACAATACGACTGAAATGTGTTTTTCTTGTTCTGCTTAAATGAAGTATTTTAAGAATGCATTCTCAGTGCAAACAATGAGAAAAGATCCTATCAGCGAGTCCCATATCGCTCTTCTCCCTCAGATGAATAAAGTGTATTTAGGGTGATGGGTATTCAGGGGGAGATATCTGCATTTATGCTCCCCACGTAACATCCTAAAGTGATCCTGTGGAGCTTCTCTCTATCTTGAGGGTGCACCTCGAGATAAAGACCCTCCAACTTTAGCAACACCCACAGTCGAGTAAAATGCTGTTTTTAAATGCAGATGAGTCTTTAAGGAAATGCAGGCTATTCCTCAACTGACAATCACAGTGTCTTTTTAGAGATTCTGATCAACAGAGGCATGATATACCGTGCAGGGAAGTGAGGATGGAAGAGAAAAGACAGGGGGAGGAAAGATTGTGCAAGATAGAATAGGTGCAGAATATGGTTTGACAAAGACAGATGGAAACACAAGAGAAAGAGTAGGCCACAGAGAGAAGTAATGGGGAAGGGATAGATAGGGAGGGAGCGGAGAGAGAAATATAAGGAAGACCGACAGACAGAAAGCGGGGTTGATACCGATTTGGTTTGGGAGAGGGAGGAGGGCTGGATTGTTTTCAGGGTAGAGTGATTCCCTGTCGGGGCTGTGTGAGGTGTCACGAGAGATTAGCCAGCGTGAAGCTGGAGGAGAGAGCTTGAGATAGCTTAGATTGGACAAGTGTCAAGGACTGGACATTCCTCAGACCTGGCAGGAATGGGATGTGACAATGGCTGCTGTGCTCGCCTGCACCACTTGGCTCTTAAGGGAGTAACCTCTCTGACGCATCATTTTATTCATTTCCCTGTAGCATATGAATAGCTGACCACATGCACACGCTTCGGAATTAGATGTCTGAGCATGCTAGCACCTGTGAGATGTTTCCAGTGTAATTTTGAAGATGTTAAAAAAAAAAAAAAAGTCCACCAGCTGCTTAAGCTTACTTAAACAAAATGGAAAGTGGCTTTAAAATTGACAGAACCTGCAAATGCAGTTGGCAAAAGAAGTAAGAGGTGGAAGGAAGATTTCATTCACGCTTTTCACCATCATTTGACATATGGATCTACAGTTTATTTCCTAAAATTAAGTGAAATAACTAAAATTTTACAGCAAAGTCTTTTATATAAAGAAACTTCATTGGTCAAATCTATAAAGTTGGTAGAGTACGGCGTCATAAACAGAAATTCCAGAGTGAGCACAGAGGAGATACCTTAAAATAAAAACAGACAGAGTTAGGTTTTTAACATCACCACATTATCACCCAGTCAAAAGCTGTGGTACATGATAGCTATGAGAAGGAGGAACTGATGGTGACATGTACATTTTTCTGCTTGTCTCTAAGGTTCAGGAGTGTGTGAAACCCTACCCTTGAACGCTTTCTTAATTGGTTTGTGCTGTGGATTGCACAGCAGCTCCTGAACATTTTAGCAGCGCTTTCACTGTTTTTACGTTGAAGGCACCTGGCAGATGTTGAATGTTTGCTTATTTTCTGTCTGCTCCCGTGTTGGTATTACATGTATTGCTTAAATATCATCATGAGAGAAGATTGAGCCCAGGTGTGTCTCGTGCTCCTAATGGGGTAGCGCTGCATAATCCTCACACATAAGTGGCGCTGAGGATCACTCCGTGTACCGTATGCGCTATATAGTCCACTGCCTTGACTGTCTTCTATTTTATTTGAGCGTTGGAGATGTGAGTACGATTTCCATGCATTATATATGAGTTTAGCTGCTGAGGACAGAGCTAGGGGAGGAGAATGCCATGAAAAGGCGGCGTATATGGGAAGAACACCACTCTTAGCTAACAATACCACAATAGAGTGTGTTACAACAATAACTGGTGTGAATTCACTGATCACTAGGGAGTGAACCACTCAGTGTCTACACAGATTTTGGACATAGCCATAGAAACAAATACACCTGGTCAAGGCAGTTCATTTCTTTTTTATGTTTACCCTCATTCTTATATATGACAGATTATTACTGTGTTGCATACATTCTGTTCCATTTTTCATATGAGCTGTAAGGGAGAGTGAAATTGAAATAATGACTCACACCACTTTAAACTTTATTCTTATTGAGCCAACATCTTGATTAATGTGAAGGTTATTTTCAATGATTTTAGCAAATATAATGGAGGGGTTTTACTGCTGCATCCTATACACCGTACTTTGAACTGAACTACTTCAGGTTCATAGAGGGCTTCCTAATCTTTTCCTACAAATGTGACATACTTACACTCTAGTACCATCATTTCTTTCGATGTTCAGCCTGACCTTTTTCTCCCAATTTCTTTTTTTTTTAACACCTATTTTCTTTTCTCCTTACCATTTCCTGCCTTTAACCTGGTATGACAAACACAAAGGTTAGAAAAGCAGACGGCTGTTAGTAGACCGGACTCCCCCTGCCACCCTAGAGCCTCTGCTATTTGCACACACACATACATAAACGTACGCGCGGACGCGTCTGCATGATAGCACAGTCACACATTAACACTGCCAACCTTGCTCTGTTTGCTCCTACCACTGCACCTGATTCCCTTTGTCAGTTTGGGTTGCGGCCGAGGAAGAAACCTTTCCCAGTTGTCCCTGGATGGTCCGTAGCTGCCAGGCCAGGTGTACTCTGCAGTCACTCCCTGTGCCGGCGTAACTGGCCGGGCTAAGCCGCCCAGGCTCTTATCTGCAGGCCCGCCCTCGGTTAGTGCGACAGTTCGCCGCTCCACTGTTTTACACAATTGTTTAGCACTCCAACTGCTTATTCTTGGCCCCAGCAGAACAAAAGTTGACTCACAGAACTTTAGACACCTCTGACCCTTTAGCTCGCCACATCTGCTGTCTCACTCACCGCTCTCCTTGTATTCTTGCTCTTTGTAAATGTCCGATCACAGCCTGCGCTGGCCCTGACGTACTGCAGGCAGGAATGGACAGGATGCAACGCAGTAAATGTTTCTCACTTTCTCCTTCTCCCTTCCCAGCGAAAGTACCGACGTATCCTTGCATGTTGTCGTGCCACGTCTCCAGAGAACTCACTGTAAAGAGAGATAAAAAAGCACAAACAAACATCCAACATGCCTTTTTTTCCCCCTTCAGCAGGCTGAGTGCATTAGTGACCTTTTAAAGTGCTGCCTCCCTAGTGCTTTGCACACACCCCAAAGAAGAACAAACTACTAATAGGGCTAAAAAGCTGACACACTTTAAACAAAGATCAAACCGTTTCTTGGCTATGAGGCAGTACTTGCTACATTAATGGTATTCAATTATGTAGCCAAGGCAAACAAACATCTTTGTAGGCAAACAGCAGCCAAATGTGTTAAAGTTTTTGCAGGCTGCATAAACACTGCTTTACTTTAGCACAGATGTATTTGTTCATTGTTCATAGATTTTCAAAAACATTCATCATCTCAAACAATATACATGAATTTGTATTAACCTGTTTCACTCTGTATTCCTTGTGCAAATGGGAAATAAAAGGCTACGATTAAGAACACACAATAGCTGTGCAGATGGAAAGTAATGAAAATATTAGTAACACAACATTATAAAAAAAAGATTATATTTACAGTTTGTTTGAGGAAACGGCAGGGTAACAGAGTACATTCCAAATGGACAACTTGCAGAAATGGAAGTATTTGTTTTCTACAGCTACAAAATGACCTTATTGGGTAGAATCGTGGGAGGCGGCAAGCTCACACCATGATTCTAATTGCAGCGAATCTGAGTGTGTGTGTGTGCGTGTGCACGGTTGTGTGCGTGGAGCGCCGTCGTGTTTGCGTGAGCGGACATCAGACAGAGCTACAGGGCCCACGGCAGGGAACCGCGATGAGGTGGATAAGCTCAGAATTGCAGAGGGCATATGTCAAAGAGGAGATATTACCCTCCACATTACTCCCACTCGACCAGGATAGGCCATTTCATGGTGGTATACTTCAGACATTAGCATGCAGATAAAATGGATATTGACAAGTAGGAGACGTAGTCATCATATCTGACAAATTAAGATGTTGTGAATAATACATGAAACCCTGTCATGATGTCAGAAACAGACAAATAAGTAATCATGCCAAACATCTAATAAAATATAAAAGTCAATGGATTCTTGCATAACTTCAGCAGTCTGCATGTACTGAGTAATAAGTCCCCAAATTTAGCTCAGTTTACTCTCTCCTGCTGCTTCTCGCAATCTGATGGATGTGTGGCATGCTAGTCATGCCGCCTTGTGTCACCTGTGCTGCACGCGCTCCGGGCAGGGAGACAGGGGGAGAGCCACGGGAGGTCTGGAGGAGGCAAGAGTGGGGGAGAAATAGACATCTGTGATTAACACATAGAGACACGTGTCAGTGTGGAGCATTGGCTGGGAGGCGCGCTGGGAAACGCTCACTCACAACCTGCTCCTGGCGGCAAAAGTTTGCCTAAATAAAGACACAGATGAAAGGATGAGAAATTCTGGGGAGGCCGTGATGAGCCCACCAGCACAGTCACACAGGAATGTGGAAGCCTCGCGCTACATGGGTAGAAATTAATGATTCGATTATGTGAAAAGTACATTTCATGCTGAAGTCAGGGGCTCGCATTTGTGTGCGCAGGTGCATGACAAAAATATTCACACACAGAGCCACATGTGCACATGCATCTAAGACCTACCTTTGGCGTTTCCTGTAACAATGGTTTGTAGTGTTATTTCGAAACATCAAAGAAGCTCTGGAGGGGTACCAGCTTAAGGAGGACTGGGAGTTTGGATCATTATTCCATTGTTCTTTTCCTATGGTGTATGTTCAGATGTTCAGTTTCCCCCTGAAGGTATTCTTAACCATCATAACTACTGTACAGGGAAACTCTGGCATGTTACCAAGTTAACTGCAGAGGAAAGCCATTTCTTGCCAGTGAACAGATTTAGATAAACTGGCTAAAGCATAGCTGACGTGATCACCATCACTTCAACACTTACTATGATTTTAAACTAATTCAAACATAACCGTAACCCCCAACCTTTTTGATCATGTAAAAATCAAACAAAACCAGTATGTTTAAAAAGATTTTTCACTATACAAGAAGTGGAAGACAACACCTATAGCAGAGGGGAAGGTCAAATTACTTGCTAACAGGAAAAAAACGACTTGGTGATTACTGCCGTTCCACTTGCAGAGAGCCACAGAGAGTAAGATACACGGTATGCCATATCAAATGTTTACGATGACATCTTCTTAACTGAAGATATTAACCTGGCCCGTGCAAGGTGAGGGAGACCAAAGAGGAGGGCCGAAGGGCAACAGAGGTCGGTGGGAGAACAAAACCAAACCCATGTCAATCCTCACAACTGCTATATGGCTTCTGACTTCAAGTACTGATCCTGATGTAAACTTAAATCTTTAAGAGGACTCTTTTGAGTAGTCTTTGTCTCTGAGGAGTTACACAAGCTGAAGTACAGACCACGCACACACACTTGAGGGAATGGTTCCATGGAGAGATTCAGTGAGCCATCTGCCAAATTAGGCCATGAGCCATGAGCCCACAACTTTACTGCTCTATTCAATTTTCAATTACTGGGCTAGAGGCTTAAGAAAGAGGTCTGTATACTCACATTTGAACACATACACACACTAACAGATATTTTTCACACATGCTTGCAGTATGAGATGAGATGAATCATGCAAACAGGGATAAGTTATTCATAATCTTTCCATAATGGATAACCTGCATGGTACCACTGCTTGTTTGTATTAGTTTTATTTCAGCAGTTGACATGACATGCACAGCGATGAGATGAAACAGCTAAACTGAGAAATCAGTTCTTGAGTGAAACAAACAGATGACAGCATTAATCTGCATACATGCATACACAAGAGCACGTTAACATACAATATATTCTGTTCATTAACAGACACATAAAGGCACCAACATAGGCTCTGGAGCCAGGAGCGGAGCTGCTTCTGTACCCACTGCCAGTTCCTCCCCTTCCAAAATGTCAGAGGCGTACATAGCAGGGAGGGTGTGAGGTGATAAACGCGCCCGACTGAAAATGTCAGAGTGTCACCTGTTGCCATGACAGCCGGCAAAGTTTGGCAAGAACTGGAGTGCTTCAGTCAAAGGCCAGATTATTTGCTACAGCTAATTGAGCCTGTGGTTTCCAGCATCAGTGTGTATATAGACACGTACTATAAAAAGATGCTGGAAAATATGAATCTCCCTCTGTGTTAATAAAAAGACGAGAAAAAAAGAAAACAAAAACAACACGGCTACATATCTTAATTAGGCTCTTGCACTGCTTCTGGTGAGAGCGATCATTCAGAAAATAAGACTAATCAAAAGCACTGAAACTGTTTAAAAAAAAAACATATTCAGAAACAGTGTTGGATTAGGATGATAGAGGGATGTGAGAGCTATTCAATTATCCATTCAGCTACTCTGTGGTCCATGCTATTGATCAGTCATCTGTATTATCACCCTAAAACCACAATAGCGTTATAAGCAGCGTGTTTAGTCCGGTGTAACCGTTGCCTTTAAAACTGCAACAAAGACGAAACAGCTTAAATCTGGTGTGTTTTCTGTGGGTTTAATTCATTCATTCATTCATCTTCTATACCCGCTTATTCCTGTTAAGGGTCGCGGGGATAAATATCAAGAATACTCAAAATATATTGTATTGCAATGTAAAGCAATAGCTGCTGTGCAATGCATGTACATAAAACTTTAGTTGCATACTGTACGTAGAAGAGTAAATATACTGAAAGCTGATTTCAATATAATTGCAAACACAAAATTTACTTAATCGTTAACAAAATACGTAACATTTTAGTTACAGTCTGCTTCATACACCTTGCTGACAAACAATTTATACATTTATGGCAACCACAAACACTTGACCTTCGGATAAAATTTGATTTAATTTGACTCTCAAGGGCCGTGACACACCAAGCGTGTGGTCGGTCGTTTTCCGGTGTCTAGCGGTAGAGTGAGTGGGTGAGGGAGATCACACCGGCTGGCTGCGTGCAGTGCACAAGAAAAGAAGTGATTAAAGTAACCAAACAACACAGGGCAAACACAGAAGGCGTGTCTCATTTTACATTTATATCTAATCCAATAACAATACACAGGTATTTTCTCACTGAGATTTTCATTTAGAATGACCAACAGAACAGCATGATTCCAGCTCTGGCCAGCTCTGTGCTGAAGTTTGTAGCTCTTCCGGTTATTTCCTTTCACACGGACACAGACCATATGTGCCTGGCTGTAGTCTTTGCAGCGTGCAACTTATTGGCCCAGCCACAGGCAACAAGGGCTGACATCAGAGTCAGCCCTTGTTGCCGTCGCAATTTTTTCCGATGCAGGTGCATCTGTTGAGTTTTCAATAAAAATAATCGTTTGTGAATAAAAATGCAAATTATAGTATTTTCCACAGTGTTGACGTATGCCCCCTCTTTTTTTACCTCCATGTGATAAATTGTACTACTTTAAAGTGACAATTGCCAGCCAGTGTTTTTCTGGGGCTCTCTGACTGTGTGAAGCAGCTGCTGACTGTGTTCCTGGAGGCGTGTGTGGGGCTCACAGTTGTCTAATTGTCATGGAAATGTGATAAATTACTGGAGTTGACTGAAACCTAGTGGATGCCAAAAGACAGAGATGTTCAAACTTCAGTGTACCTAAAGGGATATCAATAACATGTGAAACTGTGAAGACAAGTTTTCAAAAAAAAAAAATCTCTTTTTTTTGAGCTTTTATATATATTACATATGTAATATGTTTATACAAAGGAGTCAGATCATTCTAACATGGCTTTCTTTCGTCAGTTACTGTAAACCACAACATTAACATCTTACAATCACTCAACATGTTTTTGGTGACATGCTATTTAATGACTGTGTGTAGTTTATCAAAGAATGCAAATAATAGCAAAATCAGTAAAGACAAAATACACAGATGAACATTCGTTAGGCTGCCGATGGCCAGTTGAAGCCATCTGCTTCTATCAGTAACGGGGGATCTCATAAGTTCCAGTTACCTAAAGCTATAGTAAGATGTCCTGTAAGTCGCCGTTTAATCAGATGTGAGGCTGGGAACGTGATCAGCTGAGGGCAAAAAGAGCAGGAGTAACAATACTCTGCACTAAGGATTTGCTTGTTACGGCTTTAATTAAAACTGAGCCCTGTGATCTGAGAGACACGTTTACACATCTACACCATCTGGCTTCTTAAGAAATGCTTCTTAAACATTTTTTTTTTTTTTTTTTTGCGTGTGTGGGCAGTAGATCTGGCTCAGAGAAAAGCAGTGGGACTTTAGAGAGAGTGTGCAAGTTATCCCAGTGGTGTATATATCTTGTGATAACTGATGATAGACCTCTCCACCAATTCATGCTGCGCCACAGTCTTGAACAGACAGGCAAGTACAAAACGGATGTGTGACTTTTAAGATTTGCCCCCATGTGTGCAATAATTAAGACAGTTTGATCCAATATTATTTGTTCATCCATATTATATTAATATCCTAATTATATTTATTGTAGGAATATTATGAATCATGTTTGATCTTTGTTAAAATAACTGTATGTCAGAGGTAAGGCTCTAAAGCTGAAAATGAAAGTAAAGAATCTCCATTAATTAGCCAAACAGGTTTCATAGTGCAACCTCTGGTAATACATGTCTTTGAACTTAAATGGCCTATGCCAAGATATATAGAGATAAAGTTTAAGTGAAGCTACACGCTAATAAGAGCCCCGATCTCTAGTTTATTTTCTCAGTAATTATTCAGACGCAGGTAAGACCTGAGAGAGTATGGATTTTGAGGCGGGTGTATGCTTTTGCAAGTATTAGCAACCCAAAACGCCCCAAAAGGCAAGGCTTTTAAAGAGGAAGTAATGCAGCATTTATTTGCCTGCTGTTTGCCTTTGGAGAAGCACTCTTGACTCGGGGTTAAAACTGCATAGGCTAACAAAGAATTAGTAGTTGTAACATTCCAGCCTGGTTGAGCATGTAAATGGTCACAAATTGAACATGATTAGCTATTCGGCATAACCCATGTTGAAGATTTTTTCTTTTGCAATCCAGTCCTAAGGCTGGCTAATTATTAAAGCCCTATATAACGTTTCTGTTTTCAGTCAGTTGCTTGCATGTAAAGCTACCAAATGCTGGCAAAACAGAGTTAAGCTTTTGTGTACACTAAGGACACTGAATTTGCCTTAGCTGTGAGACAAATATAAACCCTGCCAAGACAGGTGTTCAAGCTGAGCCGCAAGCATGACACGGATAAAGGAGCTGTCTGAAACTCCAGCACAAAAGAGAGATGTCAGAAGCTTCTCTCAAAGTACCAGATTTATTTTTAGAAGTCATTAAGGTCAAAAGACATGATTATATATTGACTCTGGGAGTTGAATAATTTTACTCAGGAGCCCTTTTGGAAAAAAGTGTATTTAGTTTTAGTCCTATTAGTTATCTCAATATTATGTTTACTTAGATATGCATTATTAGACTTTCTCTGACTGTGACATATCCTTTTTTTCATCCATTGAATGTGATCACAAAACAGAAACATCTTGAATGTTGCAGGGGTCGATTGTGTAGTTGACCACTGCTTTGTGACACCGTCAACAGTAACTGTTAATTGTTTCAAATTATTAGCCGTTATTATCTATCGTGAAATATTTAATGTGAAGCAGACTCTGGTGGGGAGGATTTTGCACAGATAGCACATTAACAATTAATACCAGGTGAAGCACGTGGCATGTGCCAATGAAGAGTGGTTCAGTGTCAGGGGGTTTGGGCTGTTATACAAATATGAATATAGATGAAAAATAAAATTGCGATCACTGTGTTATCACCAGTTATTATTATTCTTATGTTTAAAAGCACTTTCTCACTATAAACAGTGTGATTATGGTGTACATTATGTATTTTTGCTCATGGGAGAGTAGTCTAAATTTAATCAGCACAAACACTGTTGTCATGCGAGTATAATATATACTGACAGTCCCATACATCACTTTCCTCTTTAGACTGCGGTCTTTCCTGTTAATGCAGAGTTGTGTTTTTTTTTTTTTTTTTTTTTATTCATCAAGAGCATTATACGCTTTTCTGGGATGCTTTTTAGGTTCCATATCATCCCTCCAGACCATCACAGATGCTGAATTCATAGAAGCCAAGTTACATTTCTAACTCGACTCCACATTCTCCTAGCTGCCTCTGTCGCTACTGCTGCTCTCCTCTTTCTGTTCTGGCAAACAATCAGCACAGAATGTATACTGCAAAATGCTGAGAGATTTTCTTGATGCTGGTTACCAGCATTGTTAGACCTTATGTGGCAAGGGCTTGAATGCAATTACATGTCCACATTATAGTTTTAACTCAAACGTATTTTTCCCATTAGTTTCTTGGGCCCAGATAATGCAAACAAATACAGCTGCTGTTGCTTCAACCTGTAGCCTCTATTAGTTTGCAATTAATTCAATCGAAACCTTTTTTTTTTTACGTTCTTTAATATATATATATATATATATATATATATATATATATATATATATATATATATATATACATTAAATGTTTATTCTTTATTGAAGACACTGGAAGACTTTCCGACAAAAAAAGACGTTGTGATTTCATTGGTAATGCTCAAGTTGTTTACTCATTACTTGATAGGAGTTGACTCAGCCCAACCAGAATCAATTATGGGGATTTGTTTGCTTTGTTTACTTTGTTCTTAGAGAACAGACATGTGCTCAAAGCTCCATCGCTCCTCTGACTAATATGGGTCAGTGTTAGTGTAAAGAATGAGCTTGTTTAAATCCAGAGGTTAAGAAAACCCTCAAACACTGAAACAAACAAAGAGATGACTGATATTCTGACGTCTCTGGCACAGCGTGCATCTCACACGCTCTGACACACTAGCTTGTGCAACACGGTCCACACAATCGCCTTTTGCTCTGCAAAAGGCCAAGCATTGACTTTGACAAAGGCCAAATCGGTTACTTTCAATCCCCGTCTTTTCTGTCTTCGTCTTTTCACCCTGAACTGTATTATCTCTGAGTTGTTGTTTTGCTTTGTTAAATGTGTTGTGTCTGCAAATAAGCAAATTCCTGGTGATGTACTGCAAGGCTGGAAGTAAGTTATTTAAATTGACTGTTAGTTCCTCATTATTTTCTCAGTTTATCAAATGTTATAAAATTGAGAGGTTTCAAGTCCACACCCCAACAGTCCACAACAAAAACGGCATTGTATAAATAGCTGCATGCTTGTCGGTGTTATTTTTTTTTCTTTCTAACAGCAACCAAAAAAAGCTATTTGCACAGTTGTATTTCCCCTAGTGTTTTGTAATCTTCATATAATATCCAAACACACTGCTCTATTTTACAGACAAGGCATTGGGCATTTTACTTTATCTACAAAGAGTCTTTCAACATTTGTTCTGACAACTGATCAATTAATTATTGAGCCTTTGATATATTGCCCATGTGTGAAACACTGGCTAGCTTGTCAACAATGTAATTTTTATACTCTGTCAAGGTAAATGCACAGCATTGTGTTTGGGCTTTTCCAGTCTAAAGAATTTGCAGGCGAGACAAGATGAAAACACGTGTTGGCATCAAAGTCTCTTGGGGATAAATGTCCACTGTACCTGAAGCTCTCACTAGGCCTGGCTTTTACCAGTCAGTGCTTCTGTCCAGGCCACTGGATTTTTCCAGGATAAAATCTCTTTTCTCAGGCGCCGGGCTGTTTCTCTGTGGCGCCACAGGGGAACAGTGAGACCAAGAGTGAGCCTCCAAGAGCAAATTATGTACATTTAAATGAACCGTTTCCTTGAGTCTGCTCGGCTCAGCGCTGAGAAAGAGTTCAGATGGAACGGGGCTGGAACAGGAGGCTGAGAGGATGCATGTGTGTGTGTGTGTGTGTGTGGCAGAGAGAGTGTATCAGGGGTACACACAGTGCAACCTAGAGTAGGAGTGTAAAACTTGAGTGGACCCCAGGCCCTCGCTTAGCCTTAATAGCTTTCCTGTCCACCTCCTCCTGCTGCATTAGAGTTACATTTCCACTCTGGGGGGATGTTCTCTCTTTTATATATTTATTTATTCTATTTTCCATCCCTGCCAAAATGCACTGTCTTCATTCACACAGCCACTTCACAAAGGTGGTGCTGTGAGGCTCACTTCCTAAACACTCCTACAGGGGTCTGGCAGCGATGGAAAGACAAGGAAAGTTTCTGTACACATCAGTTCTGATCACACACACACACACACACACACACACCTGTGGCTTTGTTTCACATTCAGACGATGCATCACGGAGCCCCTTTGTTTGTCAGGCTGTTCCATTATTTACCTCCTCCCCTTCCCCATCCACCTGGGCCTTCGAATGCCATTTATCATCCCTGTGAAACCTTGTGTCCGCTAGAACTTGAAAACCTGATGAATAAGTAAACTAGTTCCTCCACATTGCAACACACTTCCTGTGCTTTTCATAGGAACAAAGACAAAGAGCTCGGATTATGTGCTGCAGTCACAAACCTGAGCCGACTTCACACAGAGTGGACGGCACAGACTTTTTTTTTTTTTTTTGCCTCACTTGGAAAAAAAAAACATTAAAAACTATTCCCTGACCTCAAAAAGCCATTCTTTGATTCTCAAAGCCTTTTAACTATTTTCAGAATGTTTCTACAAGTCATTAAAGTCATTAAGCTAAATGATAAGAGGAACTCAGAAATGGGGTTAAAGCAGTCCTTGTGAGATTACACCACCTCTTGCCTTATCCTCTGCTCTTATACGAGCTAAGAGGAAAACTACAACCCAGTCGTTCTCGAGGTCAAGCTTTCTGCAGCAACAGTCCATACAGTTTACAGTTTGCCAGTCTGCCATCCGGCGCTATCTAAGCATTCCTGTCTATCCAATGAGCTGGAGTCAGCCAAATAGTGATCTGCTGTTAGTTATTCAATTACTTCACCCGGCCGGCCTCGACTCCCTGGGGCTGCTAGTGGAGTGTATCAAGGAAGATGGGTGTGCTGCAGTGTATGGGGCCGCCTGCACAAAGTGAGGGGGAACCTTGCGGTGTCGGTCGCGGTAGCAAACAATAACAGAACAGAGTAATAGATCTCACCAATTAGAAAAACAAGAGTAGCCATGTAATTCCCCTAAATGGTTTTGGTGTTTTTTGTCGCTTGCCGTGAAAGTGTGTGTAAATCCCTGCCAGTGCCTGCGTGTCTTTGAAGTAACTGATATTGTGAATATATTCCCATGTGGACTGTAAGCTCCCAACAACTTTTAGGCGCACTAATACCAACAAGGCTTTAAGCCGCAGGCATACCCTGCATGAAATATTTGCTGTGTCTGCCAGGAGACAAATCTATTCTCTGCTTTCAGTAAAATACTGTCTATGCGGCAATATCTTATTTGTAGGCTGAAACCAGAGTCTCACAGGGACCAATTGAAGCTAGCTCTTTCCATCCCTCTGCTTTGTGTGTTAATTACAAGGGTCAGAAAGACTGATGGTTTAACAGGGAAGGTTATAAGCTGAGGTTATCAGTGTCCAACTCTCTCCATTGGACTGTTACTTTTCTTTTTTTTTTTCTCTATTTCAGGCTCTTCTGTTCCTCCACGGGGAGCTCATGGATGAATAGACCATTTCAGCTGACTAGAAATATCAAATCCATGAGCTGCCATAAATGATAATATATGACAAGGGTGAATTTCCATATCCTCTAGATGCCATGTCAATGTTTGTGCTCCAGGTAGCACCAGTGGATGTATATGGAGGTCATGTGAAGGCTGCTCCTTTTCCTCCCACAATCCCTCTGCTCCTTCAGGGGATTCTCATTCTCTCTCGCTCTCTTTTTCTATACGTTGACACACGTGTCAAGACCCCTGATGTGCCAGTTCACACAAAAGGAGCCAGTGGATAAGAGGCAAGCTGTGTGCGAATGAGACGTAAGGAATGAAGTGTCATTTCCCTTCATGTGACAACTCAATTAACATCTCCTTTAAATATTAGAGCCCTCTCATCATGTCTACATAGTCAGAAAACAAACTCAGATTTCCAGGTTTTCACACTCCTGACTTCACAGATGCTCCTGCCGCTGCTGTCTAAACACATTTCACAGATGTCTTTTTTTCAGCTTTGAAAAATCAACTGTGTGCCAGCAAACACGCTGCACATATATACAGTCCATCCCACCAATTATATTGTGAGAATTTCAAAGCTGAGATATGCAGATTGATTCCACCAGGAGCTCTATAACACATAATGTTATGTATTTTCACTCAGCCATGCATGCAGTAAAGATGTGGCTCAATATTCATCATCTCAAAGACCACATATTAGAGCATTAATGCAATGCACACCCTCACCCGACCTCTGAATAACCTAATTAGTCTTCAAATGAGATGTTAGCTGGTGTCTCATATTGTCTCATTTCACAGAAATTGGGGGGAAATCCACCGAGACAAGACAGCTAGCACAGCTGTCTTAAGTAGTGCTTAACAAGGCCTCAGTACCATGACGATCCAAGAGGGATCGTCCACACATGCACTGATACCACACAGCATAGATAATACAGACTTGTGAACACATGTAACATAAGCAAACAATTGTTTGCAATACATTGGACTGGCACAGATGCAAACACACACAGCACTCGCTCCAGGTCATAAATGCACAAGCTGGGTGGGTGGGTGGGTGGGGGGGTCCCCAGTCCCCGGAGAAGACCAAGCACCCTCAGGTGATAATTAGCGCTGCAGCTCAGTGACCTTGCTGGGGCTTGACCAGGAGAAGAAAGAGCCTTGAAAGTTTCAGTCCAACATATTGTTTCCCACATGGAATCTAAATTGTGCAGACAGTTTACGGCTTGTTGCTGATCAGAGCTCAACAAAGAAAGAAGCCAGCTGGAGGAGTGTTAGAACTGTAGCACTACTTCTTAATGATGAAAAGTCAAACTCAGCAACAGACCGCATGGCTGTGGGGGACTACTTCCAGTTGTACATTTGGGCTGTGATCGTCTTTTTTGTTTGACTTGAATTCAGATTGCACAGCACATATTTATCACAAAGAGAAGATAATTAGAGCAGCAACAATCAGTCTGCCAGTAGACATGTTTGTGATAGTGAAAATATTTGCATGATATGAAACCCAGGACCAGAGTTATGTCTTCTAGCTTTTTATTTATGAAGACATGAGACAACTATAGCCTGAAAATTCTCACATTTGAGGAACTGTATCAGTGACACTTTCTGAATGACTTATTGTTAAACCATCAGCTGTTAGAAATCTTATGTGACATAAGAGCATTATTTCCATATGAGTTCACTGACAAATTTATATTTTTCCAGTCTGCATGTATATTGTCTCTTGTCAGTTGATCACTTAATAAACAAGAGATTTGTTATAAGAAAAAGGAGATGTTTTTTTTTTTTTTTTCCATCATTGCACCTGTGATTTTAACTCCACAAAGCTGCTGGATGATCAAGTATCAGAAACCATCACTATCACTCCCAATCGCCAGCAGCCATTGCTGCGACTGAGCATCTCCAACACCCGGAGTCCCCCAGGGTCACCTCCACCCACCTCTGCCCTCCACCACAGAGCTTTGGCTGTAGTGACAGCCTTGCTGCCATCGAAGCATCTATTTCAGCGCAGGCCTTGATCTTTGGTGACTTCACATTCGACCCTCAGCCTCTAATCAGATGTGCCACATAAACCCTGGTGAGGTAGATCAGCTGCAAGAGATTCAGTATGTGTAGACCTTAGCGGAGTGGGTTCAGGTCTGCAGGTCCATGTTCAGAGCAATGCGTTGCCTCAAGCTTCACATGAACCACATAGGCTGTCTGACCAACCTTCTTAACAAGGTGTGTCCACCTGCTGCCAGCTTCTTGCCAGACCAGAAAAAGAATAATAATTACTAGAAATAATACGGTAGCTCATATAAAAGAACAGGATCACCAATTCAACCCTAAATTACCCTCTCAAACATGTTCTCCTTTTTTCAGTCACCCCCGTCTTTAACACACACACACACACACACAAATGATCAAACTCTAGTGTTATTGCAGATGTCCCACCCTCTGCAGGCGGATAATTACAGTGTTAGTGATGGGGTGCGGTGGAGGGTGGGGTGCGGGACAGACTGGGGGAGAGAAGGGGTAGAGGAGAGAGCCTAGCAGCACAATGATTCATCACCACAGCGCTCAACACACACCCCTCCTCGGCAACATGCCCACTCCAACCCCCCACCAGCAGTTTGGCGGCGTGCCCGAGAGTGACAAGGTGACACTGGCTCTTTTTTCATGTGCTGCAGCTCCACGCCACTCCAATCAAACTGTGAGCAGCACCTCTGCTTCACAACAACACACCAGCCGCTGACTGGCAGGAAGAGAGGTAAACCGGAGCTGCGATCGGACATAAATCATTCACTGGTTGACAACTGCCGCCAAATGTTGATTGCTTTCTGGTTATCTTCAAACCCCTTGTTTCATTGTCTCTCTTAGTGGCAACATATGTCAGGCGTAAAACAGAAATGTCTAAATATAAGTCACAGTGTTCGTTAGTTGACGGGCTTGGCAACACTATCTAGCAAAAACACTTTGCAGCTTTAATGCCTATTGTGTCCCAAATTTGATATGTAATCAAGAGCGTGTGAGTGTGTGATGCCAAAATGGACATTGATTACCTCGGAGTTGTTCAGAAAATCACAGACAGCTTCAATTTATATTTTCTTACTCAACAATCACAAGCGCAGAGCTGCTCCACTGAAAAGAGAGCTGGCCCTATTTCAGTTCAATCTGGAAACGCAGGGGAGAGAAGGGAATTCATTAACACTCCACAATATGTGGAAGTGTTAATTTCTGAGCTCTGCAGTCTATGATTCAAAATGAAAGACATTTGTTAAAAAATGACCAGTTGACCACAATCTGATTTTAATAAAGCTGAACAAATTAGCAGGGCTAGCCAAAGTATTTTAGAATCTTTCAAAAAATTACATACAGGGTGGCTTTTGAGGATCTACAAGAGAGCAAAAAACTACGACAACATCAGCGTCAACACTGTGGTAAAATTAGAACACACTGTTTCCTATATGATGTTCACCATGACTCCCTAATGATTGTCTCTAAGACATCTCTGAAATGCAGCTGCTGACAACTGCGCTGTGACACGAATTGTTTTAAGGTTGACCTAGTAGTGAACTTAGCGTCTCCACGTAGCCTCTTGACAGCTGTATCCCTTACTATGAGCATCACAATAATGTACTGTACATTTTCACAGCCAGGCGTGGCCGAATTATTCACTTGAATTAGCACTGCTGCTGTTCAGCCATGCAAGGTCCATACACGGCGATGCCAACACAGCACTAAATATATGACTGATCTCAACAAAGGCAGGGGTTAGACTGTCAAAACATTAAAAACCTAACCAAAATGAAAAAAAAAAGCACTGTTTTTATCAGATGAGATACGGTTTGTAAACCTTCACATTCTGGCCTTAAATTGAACTGATGCCAACTTTCTTTCAGTGTGTAGAATTGAGAATGTGTAGCAACCTTGGTTAACAAGCAATAAGTGTGCTGAAGATAAGCTTCACTAAAGCGAAAAGATAAGTGATTGCATGGTTACATTTTTATTACAACATCAAGCAAGTCGTTTTAATAACTCTGCTACCTAATGTGACCCAAACAACACCTGACGTGTTCAGAAGGGCTGAAAAGTGCATGTGTTGTGAGGATGTAAGCTCCTTGTGTGACTAGATCAGTTTTGTCCACCGTCAGTCCTGACAGCATCGCAGTGAACAACATTTCCTTGTTCCTTGCAGAATTAATTTAATGTGCGTGCGTCCTATATGTTTCAGACGTAAGAGATCAAAATGTTCACTGTTTGTCTTGAGGTTTCAAACTGTGGAGTCAATGTTTATGTCTAAAAATGTCACGGACTTGTAAAGCATTTATCAGGTTTGACGTGAAAGATCTTAAGTGGCAGCTTGAGCCTCCCTGAAAGGTCACATGAGAAATGACACCTAGGTTTGTTCGTCCATGTTCTGTTTATATAAACTGCACTTAGCCAAAAAGCACAAGTTTCTCTGGTAAACACTGTCCATTGAAACAAAGCAAAATGGTGCAAAGTTAATAGAAAGACACACATATATGATAGTATATGAAATGTGAAAATATGAAAAGTAGCGTCTTCAGTTCTACAGGACTGATGGGGAGGGGAAACATCTCAAAGAATCTCTACTAGTGCAGTTTATTTCTTTCTTTTTTTAATATTTTTGGATAAACCATGACCTGGATGACTGAGAACAGACGTGTTAGTAGTGGAGGAGTGGGTCCATGAAGATCTCTGCAGTGGAATATAAGCTTTAGTTGACATTAAAGACACAAGCATTAATGTATGTTAATGTATTTGTTTTCCACTTCCGCTGATGCATTTCAGTTTTACACAATCTTTTGTGTAATAACAGCCAAGCGTAAATTTTACTGAATATAAACGTCCACCAATTGAAAGGGACAAATATTTCTTTTTCTCTGTAATAAACAGGATACTATTTTTATTAATGTTATATGTGTGTGTATATATATATAACATTATATATTCTCCACCAGATTCAGGAAATTTACTTAGCAATCAGCAGTAAACAGCCTTTCAGAAAATGAGAAAAAAGCTTAACACGATTAAAGCAAGAATAGTGATGCTGAAATGTTTAAACATGAGGAAGAAATGGCTCCTTTTCTCCCTTTCTTGAGAACCTCCAACAGATGTGAAAAACAAAACAATTTCTTTGCCTCTACTCGATGCTCTCTTAAACGCTCAAGGACAGTGTGTCTGTGTGTGTGAGTTTGCGTCTAATTGTGTGTGCGCGCCTTCAGAACTCAAAAAGAGCTAACTACTTCATTTCCACCCAGGGAGATACAGTAACAAAGGTTTGAAGGCTTCCGAGACTATCATATACTGCAGCTTCTCTACCATAAATGGACACTGCTGCAATGCAGGACTGATTGATTTCAAGGTATTGAAGACAAACTGTGTTACCTTGCAGGAAGTATTGTTTTTCCTCAAGCTGATGCTGATTAAAAAGAGAGGAAAAGAGGGGATTAATTTGCACCTGACAACCTGGAGGTAAGCAGAAAATGATAACGACGGATTTGATTGAACCACTGTGCTTGGAATAGGAAATATGTTCGAGGCGTATGAGAAACAAAAGTGTAAAGGGTGTAATGGTCAAATTCATTCCATAATAATTTTTTTGAGCAAAGTATTATTTCTATGATTTATACACAGGGTCATAACGCAGTTTTATTCTCTAAATGGCAAGAAAACTTATTTTGGATGGGTGATAAAATTACGGTTTGCCTAAACAAGGAAGGTTAAGTCACATACTCACACAAGCACGCACACGCACGCACACACAGTCACACACAAAAGCACACACACACATTCAAAAAGCCAAATCTGCACAAACTGTGGGAGGTGTTGTAACAGTTTGCCAACAGGAGACATTCACGCTTTGGTGCACCTGGAAGGGTGCTAGCTAACACCCATGACTTCCTATCCCATGTGAGAATTGTGGATGACTTTGTTCGTCATTAGCCATTCACACAAACCACCAGCTCTGCATGTGGGCCACTGCCTCTCTGTCACCCACTGAGATCTCCTCTCTCTTGTGTCTAGACTCACACCTTTATTCTCTCTGCTATCAAACCCACACATCATGACACAGTATGTGACCACATGACATGTCATCCGCCGATATACCTGTGTTGTCACAGGCAGCAGGTGCTGATTACAAAGGATGTCACCCATTGTGCCCTGTGGTATCTCACAAAGGTGTGTGATCATGATAAGTGCAGAAACCCACCGTGTGTGCACAATCCAACTGGGTGATAGGGAAAGTTCTGCAGCGGGGATGGCTAATTTACAACCTTTCTTGCACTTTTTCATGGTAATACTCCAGGCTAAGTGTACTTTGTTTATATCTGTCTTAATAGTAAATGATGGACAGTATGTCTATGAAATATAACCAGTGTAATTCATTCATTCATCTTCTTTACCTGCTTACTCCTGTTAAGGGTTGCGGGGGTCAGCTGGAGCCTATCCCAGGTGTCATGAGGCGAGAGGCGGGGGTACACCCTGGACAGGTCACCATATATCGCAGTAGCCAGTGTAATATCTGTTCCTGGTAGTGGCCTGGTAAGCACCATTACAAGTACAGCTTCAAGTAGCCAGTGCAGTCCACTATGCCAGGTACCACAAAGCTCTGCTGAGTGGTCTAATGAAGTTCTCTATTAGACACTGAAGAAAATTGGGTGGCTCCTGTCCTTTCATAAGGGCAGCACCCAAAAGGATTGGAAAGCCCTGTCTGAACATGTACCTGAGTGTCTATGAGCCAACAGAGCCGTGTTAGAAAGAGACACTCGTGTAAAAATAGAAAATATGGATTTGACTTTTGGTTTTTCATCCCCGTTCACGTTCAGCTTTCCCACTATCCTGTTCAGAGTCTATGATTTAAACCCAGTCGAGTGAAGTACCATCACCAATGAACCGCCGTCTAATCAGCGGTGACAAGTAAACGCTGCCTTTTGTGTTTTGCAGCCGCTGTGCTAAAACTGACCATTGTGTGTATAAAGTCAAACATGAATCATCAAATTATCTGTATTGTGATACAGGCTTGGCCAATTGCAGTCATTTTACCGAGTCCAATAGATTTAACCAACTGCCATGACAAAAGCAGCAGCACAGCAGTATGTCACACTGCTGCTGTGCTTGTCCAGGCATCAAAGTGAAGTCACATGCAATCTAAAAAAGAATGAAATTACTCATACTTTTACCGTGGTTGGTCACGAGTCACTAATGTAATGAATCATCCTCTGAGTTGAGAGAAAATGTCATTTGTAGGGGTACTCTGCCAATTTTCAACCTACATCGCATCCTTCTTGGTGAGCATGTGTGAAAACCTATGAAGTCCTATGGATTTCTGTGTGTGCAGAAGCAGCGCACTCTGATGTCCTGCCAGAAGAAGAATATCAAGCAGATGATTTTGATGACTAATCAAAAATGTGCAGTTTATCCTTCTGCACATTTGAGGCTGATCTATCTTCTCATTTGTGCATCTCAGTCTTAGCCTAACTCTGACATCCACACAATTCTCATATTCTATTAACATCTTATTTTAAGTGGTAGACATTAAGGTTTCATTGATTTTTATATATGAGAGGAAAATGCAGTGCCCCCTCAGACAAGTGGAGAGAAAACAAGAGAAAGAAATGGAGGGCCAAGAGTGAGGGCCCATTTTCATTTTAATCAGTCAGCTTGTTGATTCAGTTGGCTACGAGCACTCTACAAACAAAACCAAATGGCAGCTTCTGGCACTGGCTAAGGCACAGAGACTTTGGGCAGAGCAATGGGGGAAGAAACATACAGAGAGGGAGTTTGGGAAATCAAGGTTTCATTAAGCTGGCCAAACACAGTAAAACTCAGCAATGACCAGCGACTCCAATGCTGGACTGCTGAAGACAGAAGGCTGCCCATAACTCAACGTTTCTTTCCATTCAACGCGTATAGCTATAGGAAAGACATGGAAGATGGAAGAGTAGTGTTTTACTTTACTGAATGAAGAACTCAGATGAGGAAGTTTCCTCACAACCTCCATTTGAATTGGTCCCTACGGTCAATACATGGTGAGTAACGGATCTTTGAATGACATGTTTAGAGTCATAATGAAGATAAACGGGCACCTTCAAAACTACTCATGTCTGATAACCTCCAGTATTGACAACAGATTCATTATCCCTCCCCCTCTTTCTTCCACTGCTCTTCATTTTAAACAGAGCCACAACTCCATCTTTCCTTGTGCAGGCGCCGAACTGGAGGCTGATGAAGTTCATGGCGTAGACAGCGCTGGGGAATGTCTGTGTCAATCACTGCGCTGTGATCTACAGAACTCCAGTGCAGGTCATGATACTCAAACATTTCACTACATGTTAAACAATTAGGGGGGAAAAGCTGCCTTTGCGCCTGTGCCTAATTGGGAAAACCTCAAGTTCCTGACATTTTACCCGGATTACTGCCTCTTCTTCTTTTCCATTAGCTAAGGCATGTCTCCCCATCTCTTTCACTTGTCCTCTCAATCCTCTTCTCTGTCTTACATCTCACTATCTGGCTCCTCTAGTCTAACATTGCTCTTTGCTTCTCCATGTCCAGGCTGCCTTCTACACACCTGAGAAACAAATATAACAAACTGAAGAAATGCACCCATAGGATTTCTAGCTACATAGTTATCCTGCCTTGAGTAGGCATAAGGGCACATGTTACAAATATAGGCTTAGAACTAAACAATCTGTCTTGGACTAGTCAGTTTTAGTTTTTAATTCTAGCTTAAAGTAAAATACTTGAATGCTTAGTGCTATACACTATAGCACCAACTTATAATACACCTGTGACTTACCAAAATGGGTATAGAATATATAAAAACACTGTACCAGATGCAAAGAAGAGATATTCAAAGAACATAAAGTCCTAAAAACAAGAGGAGGATCATGAAAAGCTGAAAGACACTACAGACATGGTGATGGAAATTTATGTGTGAAGTCACCTCTGTTTTGGGGGATAAATGTGAATAGGAAAGCAGAGTATGCGGGGTCAACAGAGATGCCTCTCTCAGCATTCCTCCGCATCGCTGAGTGCTGCGCTGACAGTAGCCCACTGAGCTGACAGGGAGCACCAAACGCAAATGACAGTCAAGAGCTGAACCGTTAGCAGTAGCAAATTTTTATGGAGCCTAATTTAGACTGGTCTAACACAACTGAAGTGAGAGTTTGGTGAGAATTAGCGGTGCATGTTCAGATGCAAATTATCAGATGACACACTCTCGTTCACAACTTAAAGAGCATTTTGGGAAAAACACTTCACCCTCTTCACTCTGAGAAGAGACTTATAAGCGGAGATTGATAGGATTCTCATGTCAGGAAATATAAAGCTATCCAAAGGTTAAATAAATCTACCTGCTTACTTATTAAAGGCCAAGCTAACTCCCCCATAATCTCCACCTCCCCCCTTGTGCGAAATTTGCTGGCTGCTAGCTATACAGGCCGTGGTGCTGATATACTGTTACTCTGGCAATAAATAAATAAATAAATAATATGAATTTCACATGTTGTTTTGCATTAAAGTAATCATTAAATATCGAAAAAGTGCAGTTAACTTTTACAATACAGCCCAGTGGTAGTTTGGAGTAGGTTTGGAGTAAAGGGTTTTGCTATGCCCATTTTATGAAATCTCTCTCAACTGTTATTTCTTGCCCTTTTCTTCAGGTAACCATCTCATCCCTTGACTTGGTAACCAGCCTGAAGCTTGTGGTCATATATAAAAAAAATATTTGTTTATTTATTTCAATTATTTCTTATTTTTGTTCCAGAAAGTTGCTCTGGAGTCACACCATTGGGAACTGATCCGCCAGTCAATCAAAAGGTTTAATGGTGGGCTTAATGCAGTGATAGATAGAAGAGCAACAACACAGTGGTCTTCATCTAAGGGTCTGTTCAGGCCTTGCATTAAGATCCGATCTGGACAATGTGATCACAAATGACCAGCTTTAGATAATGTGTCCAGACCTGGCATTAGCATGCGTCTCCAAATGCGTCTCCAGCCAGCTCTTCAGATCAGATCTCAGTTTCGACATCGTCTGGGGCATAGTAGAATATTTTAACAGTTGCTGTCTCTAATGGATCTGTGCTGCTGCTCCACAGCTGACAACAGTGCTGTAATGTGTGTGTGCATCATGACTTGGGCGCACACAATAAGTTATTATTTATTGATCTCCGCCCTGCACAAAACTCAGATTATAATTCCAACCCTGGAAGTTGTTATACACACCATAATCCCCAGTTAAAACGGTAAATAAAGACACTGTTAATCAAGGAAATGCGTAACTTAACCACACACGGCTTCTCACACGTCAACATGGCCGCATCAATAATTAACCACATGCTGATACATTATTTAATGACAGAATCACACTGGTGTTCTCATTAAAATACTTTTATTTGTTAATTCTTGATTAGATTTATTTATTATTTAGTTAGTTAACAGCTACAAGGACATAATATTTTAAAAAGATCTCATTACTAATGAACAGACATCACTTACAGTGCTCTTTTACTTTACAGGCGATCATTTATAATAGCTGTTTTGGTTTCAGAGGGAAAATCTGCAGACGCAGGAGCACCCCTGTTGAGTAGGCGGTCTTTAAATGTGACTCAGGGAGAATTGCATTCACACTGCCAAAGGAATCTGGACAGATGCAAACACATGCAAACCAGACCACCTCCAAATGTGGTCAGAGATAAGATCTCTCAAATGGAATGTCAATAATCTGTTTTTTTACGCTGGCCACCTGACAATCAGATTGTCCAGATAGGACCTTAAAGGTCTGCACATGCCCTATGCACCATGGAGTTGATTGGTTAACGACAAAATGGCTCTGACTGGTTGTAGGACTGTACAATTGCATGCAGAATTACCACACCCCATAAAGGAATCCAACAATGTGTTACCAGATTCACATTCTGACAAGAATACAGCCTGGCTAAGTCAATCTACTGATTCCTAGTGGTATGGTCACATTTAGTGCAGAACATGCACACAAAATCTATCTTCACATTCTTTAGTAAGCTGCTCCCACAGTCCAGTTACTCAGCTATTCTGGCGTGAGTTCAACCCATATCTCAGTATGTCAGGAGTTTCTTATACTTGCTTTATTAATTATTCACAGCTTGTGACTATGAGATTTCTTTTTCTAGCAAAGTATTATTATGACATACTAGCAACAACTCTTAGTGCGTCATGATAATTAGCTTTGCAAAACAACAAGCAAGTATAATAAAACAATCAGCACTGTTGCAGCCTTGGGTTTATCTGCATTTTCTTCTATCAAAATGTCTGATCTCATCCTAACCACACAGTGTTGCTGTTGTCAGAAGCGATGTCCCTCCTTGATAAACATTTTTAGACTTCGGATTGCCGGATAAGCAACCCGGCAGTCTCTGAAGTGCGATAGTCATTTATGTAATGTGGTGTAACATGACAGCAAATCTGTGCAGAACAAGATGGATTTGGAAAAACGCAGAGTCTTCTTTTCTGATTAGATAGGAATTGCTCCCATGGCATAACATATCCTGTCAGTCCCAGTTTAGTCAGCTGACACAATGTTCTCTCTGTAAATTAATCATTTTCACGTCATAATTACGCATGTTAACAAATAAATGGTATACACCGACCCTTAACTGTTCAGATGATGAA
This sequence comes from Planiliza haematocheilus, assembly GCA_005024645.1. Taxonomy (NCBI): domain Eukaryota; kingdom Metazoa; phylum Chordata; class Actinopteri; order Mugiliformes; family Mugilidae; genus Planiliza; species Planiliza haematocheilus. Next base: position 2,338,990 of record SRSE01000764.1, read on the forward strand.
CTAGATGACAGTTTATGGGTAATTCTGCTCAAGCTGTTTCCAAACAGCTATTATCCTGTTTCATGGTTTTAATATCCAAAAAAACCAAACCAAACCAAAACAAAAAACGTAAGAGTACAGAAGCCCAGAGACATGCTCTACTAAAAATATGATAGACTGTCTTACACTGTGTATACATCCACTGAAGCTTCATATGGTTCCACAAAGAGCGGTTAAAGGGACCCTCTGTGTCTAAGTTTAGAAAAGCACAGCGGTAAACTAATAGGTGCTTTCATGTTAAAAAATAGCTGCTAAATACTTAATACTGTAAATACATGTACATATACAACTTCACTCCCTCTGTTTACCAGTCTATATTTCTATATTATTTTTATTCAGTCTATATTTCTATTCTTTTTATCTCTTATTTTTTAATTCTATATTTTATATTTTATTTCTCTGTTGGTGTTACTTCTCTATTGGTGAAACAAAGTAATTTCTTTTTTTTTGTCACAGTCATAATGCTAAATGCATATTTAAGCTGTGGGTCATGAATAAAAAAATGTTGGCTAGCAGTTTTTTTGTGAGAAACAGTGAGAAGCCAGAGCAACTTCACCTTTGGCCTGGAACTACTCAGGTGGGAACTGATTATGCTGCCAGGCACAAAAGACCTGTCAGGGCTACCAAATGGGGTATGCTATTTTTTCTTCTCTGTATTAGTTGAGACATGCCCCATCATGAAATTCCAGTAGAGTACGACCAGACTCACAGTCTGATACAAACTGATTCTGGTTACACCAGGCTAAGGCTAATTGTCCAATATTTGGTTGAGTCATCCATCCTTCCTGACTTCATCCATCCATCCTTCCTACACTATTTTACAAGAGGTGAGATTATAAACCCTACATCTTGCTGCTAGGAACTACTTTCTGTAGGTCTGAGACGCTAACTTAAAATAAGCCACATAATTCATGCGTATCAATCACCTCTCGTGCAATAATTCTACTGGACATTCTCCAACTTTTTCTGCTATTTATTGACTTAATCATAAACCCATATCATTCTGGGAAACTTGCTGACTGAACTGATACTGTATGCCTGGCAGAATAGTCTAAGCAGATCCAATATTTAACAGGTGAATATGTGAAAATAAACTTCTGTATTGTCACTTCTTCATTATTTGACTTTTCCAAAGCAGTTGTCACTGAATGACAAGAATGGACAAACATAACTCTAAGACATGTTTTTTTAAAGTCTTCAGTTTCTTCCTTTTTTTCTCTCTTCTGTCCCATTCAATTTTGAAAAAATAAAGGCTGCAATTTAATAAGACTTCCCCAGGCTACAGCTGCACTCACTTAGTACACTCTCCACTGTCTAAAGAAACTTTTTACTGACTTGACACTTTGAAGGGAGCCAAGCTGATAGAGGAAAGGAAAGGCTCGGGGCTGAGGCACAGACAGACAGTTGATGGACACTTCTTAACCCCTCGGGGGCTTGCTGCATTTGTCTACTTGAGCTTGTTGTACAAGTCATTGCTTTTTAATCTTAACGTCTGAACTAATGTAGATTCCTTGTGGTGTTAGGGGAATCTGAAACACAGAAAAACATAATACATATGTTAATTGGTTGTGATATTGGGAACTTACTGCGGTAATATTGTATATAGTTTTGGGAGTGTATATATTAGAAATGTCCAAATTCAAAACTTAACCTACTCCTATACAAAAAATTTATAAATGGCCTTGCTTTTATATAGCGCTTTTCTACCTATTGGTACTCAAAGCGCTTTTACAGTCAGAGACACATCTACCCATTCACTCACACAAGCACGCACCAGTGCCACGCACAACTGGGGGTTCAGTGTCTTGCTCAAGGACACTTCGACATGTGGCACATTCCGGGGATCGAACCGCTAACCCTCTGGTTCGTGGACAACCCGCTCTACCTACTAAGCCACAGTCGCCCCTGTACGTATATGTGTTGCTTGTTGCTGAGGTGCTCACCTGTTCACAGATACTGTACCATCAATAAATAATGTCCAAACAGGAATAGAAATAGGGATGACAGGCCGACACAGATGTGCACAGTTGCACAACAATAATCTCCCTGGAGGAACTTGCAGAAGTAGGTAAAAATGTTGGCCCTGTCGTGTGTTTTTTCCATGCAGGAATATTTTGACAGTCAAAGACTGTAGCCTTTGGAAATTAGACTGTCATGCATGACAAACACACAGCATTACACCTTACAAAAACTAATTATACATTTGAGTGATTTATTTTTATGCAGACCTAAATGTAAATGGCATAAATTTGTCTTCTATAGTTTTAGTCATTTGAAAAATAAGCTCTTAAACATTCACCTTATTTTGGACACTAATTTTAAGTCCTATATTTTAACATACAATGTATTGAATTGACTGTTTTCATCAATACTGTATACTTCTACAGTGTAACAGTGTAATGTTTGTATATGTACAAAACACCAGCATGTATTTAGTCTACGTTATTCTTGAAATTGTAGAGGATTTCAGAGACACAAATTTAAATGATTTAGCACTAGACACTGTTCAAAACATTTCATGTTCATTATTAAGCAGCTTTATTCCTTTAATTTTAACCCCATGTGCAATTGAACTGTTCTGTTATATCATCGCTGCAGAGAGGCTAAAAGGAAAGCAAAAACTGATTGATTTCCCATTAAGCAAAAACATGGAATTAGCAGACAGTTAAGTTACTCCAAGGTGTAACTTAACTTTTCAACTCAAGACTATTATGGTTTGTGCACAGTCAATTAGCAAACATTTCATAAGACAGCATGAAAAGTCCAGTGCTAAGCCCCTTAATGTCTACCGCCGCAGGCTTACTGCACGCTTTCTCACAGAAATTAGCCTTATAATACATGTAGTCTAAAGGGACAATAAGCTTGCATTGTCAACAAATCAATCTGAATACGAGTTTCATAAAAACTGACATTCGTGATCTCTTAACTTTCTTTCCACAGAGCCTACATGGACAAGCTCTAAATAAATGTCAAACTGAAATAATTTCTTTGCACTACCCACTGACCCATAGAGAAGCCCCTCTCACAAAACATTTCTCCGTAATGCAGTGTTCATCCTTTCACAGAAACCGCCTTTGGAGAGTGGGACTGTTGAGACGCTGGGATGGACATCAAATTCCTTTTAGGGAGCTAAAAACCTCCAATGGTCCCATAAAGGCCTGTCTTTTTTTAATCACTATCTGAATCAATTTCTAAGTAGTTTCACAGGGAATAAATGGTGAGCAAACTAAGCCTAGTGAAGAAAATAGTTTAACACAGAGCTCAGATATATATATATATATTCCTGTCGTCTTTCTTCACGCCAAACTGTGAAGGGCTTTGGGTAATGAGTTTAGCAAGAGTGTGATACATGTACATATCCAGCAGATAAGGGCATGACCGTGCCTAGCATCTGCAGAATCTGCATCGAGACCCAAGCAGTACCTTATGTTATTTATGAAATTCCCCAGTTAAGAACTTATCTCATAGAAGACAGCAAGACATTTCTCCTCCACCTTATCGTCTTGTTATTAGAGTGGCAGATTGGCACAAGCACCAGCAGCAGGTTTGTACGTTGGCTTAATTAATATGTGGAAATGGCTGTGGCGGGTAAGGATGGATTTGCATGAGCACACGTTCCTCCTCAGCCAATAACCCCTCTGTGCTCTGACAGCCAGCCAAGAAGAAACACGCTAGGTTTAATGTCTACAGTTTTTTTCTTGTGATATTAAGGATGTACGACACGTATTCTTAGACATCCATGTAACTGGCCTGGCTTTCAGGTGAAGCCATGCATCTATTACGGAGTTAAAATATGACATTAAAATGTATAATGTGGAAGCTTTCAAACTGAAAAAGGGTTCTTCAGGGTAAACCAAGTGTGATACGCCTACTATATTTCTGTACCATAAGACTTTGGAGCGGCAAATGTTAAGCAAATTTTAGCTCAATCTCCAAGGCAACAAAAGACAGCAGAATATTTGCTTTCTAATGCCACAGACAAAACAGAGCATGGAAAAAGAATTGGAAAATAACTGAGCTATGTGTGCATTGTTCGCTAATCTATCATCAGCCACTAGGGACTGTCAGTTACTGTAGGCTGCTCTTGAACAGCATGGATGGATTTCATCACTGCAGTCGGGCTCTAACGTAGGTGCTTGACAGAAAGTAGAGCAACCAATAATCAAAGTGAAGTCAACTACAGACTACAGACTGACATTGTTGTAAATATAGCCGATGTGTAGGAGGTCCACTCTGCTTGAAAATGAATAACAAGCACAGACATGACCCTTGAGAATCAGCGAAAGAGCATGAGGATACTGCAACATGAAACATGGCACTGTAACACCTCATGGGTCTTCTCGGTCTCTGAATGCACTGTAGAGGCATCTACGAACAACACTGCTGCATGTAAAGGGAAAAAAACGGGAAACAAAGCTGATAACAAACAGAGAACTTTATTGGTGGATTCCCTTGTGGGCAATGGCATCACTCAACCATTTAATTGGATGGGACTGACATTTGCAGAGCAGGGTGTCGCAGCATTTGTGTGAGTGCAGAGGCCCAACTTTCTGCCATACAGATGCATCACGCTCCACTGATTCAAGAGGCGCCGTTTTCCTCCTCTGAGAAGAAAACTCGGAGTCACACTCAGCGGAGTCAGACACGTTTGCTCACACATTTCAGTTAATGGGCAACGCTGGGAGGCATCGAAGTGAGGCTTGGATAACATTCAATAAGCATATTCAATCGGCCTACACGTTTTCAACCACCAGTGTCAGACATTCTTGACTATTAGCTTCACACAAATGCCACTAGGCTCATTAGTCAACTTAACCATGTATTAAAGCACCCTTGCTGCATCACGCTGTATGTACATTTCTTGTATCAAAGATGAGAAGGAGAAAATGCTAGATGCTTATGATCTGTTTTACCGTTATTGTCACCCAGCAAACCAGCTCTTACTAAAAACTAAAACTCTGCTTTGTTATCTAAAGAGAACGACCAGCCCGAGAACTAATAATTAACCAGACAAGACAAAATGCAAGGACAACATTTGTTTATGCTGCTTAACAAACACGTGCAAATACAAAAAAAACAAAAAAAACAATCTTCACTGGCAAGGGAACTTTGAATGAAAGCAATTAATTAACTAGATTTATCTCATGTAGATGCACATTGTCACTGTTTGGCATACCTACAGTGTACTGTATACCTCTGCCAATAAAGTTGCAGCTTGAATCCATGTCTTTCCAGAGTAACAAAATATACAGTATGTCAGGAGATTTTTTACCAGTCTGTTGTGGCCAGCACCCTTTTCTCTGCTGTGGTCTGCTGGGGGAACAGCACTGCAGCCAGTGTCGCCGACAGACTGGACAAACTGATCAGGAAGGCTGGCTCCGTCATTGGCTGCAGGCAGGAAACATTTGAATCAGTGGTGGAGAGGAGGACTCTAAGTAGTTATCAGTGATGGATAACACTGACCACCATCTCCACCACACAACAGACAGACAATGGAGCCCCTCAGACAATTTCTTTGTGTCACAAGACGCTACAGGAAATCTTTTCTGCCTCAAGTCATCAGTCTAACTCCTCGTCTATCTCATCGCTGTTATGTTACTAGTGACAGAATGGTTGGTCGCATAATATTAGTAAACAGTAGCATATTACACACTTTTTTCAGCACATTTGGTTGGTTTTCAGTCTGCTAAGTGAGACTCTTTGATTTAGTGCTGCTATTGCTGTGGTCGCTCCGTAAGATGCTGGATTTATGACATCTTGCAAGGGGTCCTTTGAAACTAATTTTAAGAAAATACTTAGAGATGTTTCTGAAATACTGCATTCATGAGTAAAGGATGTACGGACCAACACACATATGTGCAGACCCAAAACCAAACCATAATGCCTGCTGACATGGAAGCATAATGTGATCGTTACTCCAGAACACTGCCATCCTTGTTGTTGTTGTTCAAGACCCTCTTCATGTGGAGGTAGCTGTGAAATGTATTCTTGATTTAGTGCTTTCCGTTAAAAAAAAAAATGTAAAAAGAGCATTAAATGATACCATCTAGCACACAGTCACAACAGCACACAATTTACTGTTAGCCCAACATTAGAAAACATTTCTTATTTCAAACATTTTTTTCAAAGCATGCAGATGTCATAAAATAAAGCTATAAAAGTAATGAGATTTAAAATTTAGTCAGTAGTTACATATAACCTCCTGGTGATTCGAAAAGCATGCTACCATCCCAAGAGAATCATCATTAACCAGTGGATTACCGTTTTAAATACCATTCTCTGTAATTATGGAAGTTAAATCCAGGTAACAACTCCCTGATGACTACCGCTATTCTAATCTCCTCCAGAGGAAACAATAAAAACACAGAGAGGAACTGAGAGAGGCAGGAAAGCAGCACAACAGAGGTAGGAACATAGATAACAGCAGTCAAACACAGCTAAATACGTAATGACATTTATGTGTAGTCTGCAAATATACAATGACCCCACATTTTCATGTGTAATTTACTTCGAGAAGACACTGGTATACTGGTGCCTGTGAGATGTCACACATACCGCAGGCACACGATGGGAGAGAAAGTCTTATGCCTTATACATTTTCTTTTCCGCTTCTATACATTTCTCGCACTTCTGCTGCGATGTTGTTGTCTTCACTTCATGACTAAAACATTCTCCCTGCAGACCCTCGTGCTCTCTGTGACGGCACTTAATAAACTTTATGTTATGATAAATGAACAGACCAGACATCTGTGTGTCCAATTCCACATCACACTGTTTTTATTATAACTAGATTATTTTGTGGGTAGCCCTGGTGGCCTTAGACTATTTTCCAAACGCCTCTGACTTGTGTTCAGCCATGAAGCTTTGTCACTGAATGCTTGCATGCCTGCCGTGTCCTCATTTACTTTTAACTCTCCAATAAAAGTGGCAGTCACTAAGACTCTCCAAAACCAAAAATGAAAGAAAATGAAAAATGTGTCTAGATTCAAGAAAATATCTGAGAGGTCAAAACGTTGTCAGGGCCTCAAACATTTTACCCTTAAGTATCTTCTAAACGACCAGCCTGAACATGCACAAAAGCTGGACCAGGCATGCATGGTTTCCAGAGAATGAATCCCAGCGACTGATGATCCTCTGACCTTTCATCACCATGACTTTCACAGTTAGTGCTCAGCATTACATTCATGCAAATATCAGGATTAACAGTTTGGGTATTTGTTCAATTTATTTCTACATCATCTAATGACACTGGCAATTTTAATATATACATATATATAGCATGTGTATGCGTGCATTTACATCTGTTACAGTGTCTCAGGCTGTGTGATTACATAAAGTCTGCATGCCAGCTGTAACCGATGTCGCTTTATGCCGGGATCTAATAAAGCCAAGCTCATGGGCTCAGTGTGTTTCCTCTAGCATGCAGTGTACCAGGGTGTGTATAATACCTTCTGTGCAAGCACCAAAGGCCTCTCCTTCCTTCCTGATCCTGCATTGCCTCAACAACCCATCCAAGATCAGGAAAGTCAGCCTTGTGAGAGCTTGTTCCCGGCATAATAAGATAAGAATGGTGGTCGTAAAGTTCACACAGAGCAAAACACATGGCATCAAAGCATCAAGGTGACTAGGCAAATTCATTAGGTCCATGAATTTTAAGTCATTATATGGACTTTTCATATTTTTATTATATTTTACGCATGTTCTATGTATTTTACTCCCCTCCACTCGACTTCTAATGTGTTCAGGTTTAAAGAGTCTTTAATCAATCCCCATGTGCAGTCTTTCTTCAAAGAAATCATCTCTATCACTTCTCTTCCAGGCCAAACATCCAAGTAGATGGGGATGAACCTACTGAGGGACTGGACAGCATGCCTGACAGTTTGTTCCCTTCAAAGTGGGGTTCTGTTTGTTGTACACAATTAGGCATAACATACAGTGGTATTGATACAAGTACAATACAGTCAATAACAAATTGAGAAACATGCATCATCATACAGCAAAGGGAATATTCTTCCCTAAGCAAAGACAGGAGAAACACAAACGAATTGTGGAGTTACTTCAACCAAATATGCCAAGTGGAAGATATGGGAGTTCCATGATTTATAAAGATGTGTACTTTCTCACTTCCTAAATGGAGGGCCAGAGGACCGCCATGAAAAGGAATGAAGAGCGAGAGAGTGCTACAAACGTTTATCCCTTCGTAAACATGGAGTTTCACTCAGCTCACACATGTGGAATTGCCTCTCTGGTTAGTCAGACGCACTGATGGAGATAAACCAATGTGACATCAGCGCTGCATTTGAGACAGCTCAACATTCTCTGCCACCTCTACCATTCCTCTGTCTTCCTTTGCCTTTTCTGTCTCTGTCCTCTCAAGGGCACCTTGCCACTGTGAACAGAGACATCTCTATTGTTATCCACCTCTACCCTCCTCTCTCTCACGTCCTCTCTCATCCCATATCCTGTTGTCTCTCCTCTAATTATCAATGCAACACCTTTAATAAGATCCATCAGCCCACCGCTTTTCCGCCCTCTCACACCCACTTCATTTAGATGGGGAGTGAGAATCAAAGACGGCAAGTAATTTGGGATAAAAAGAAGATGGATGTGCCTCTGTGTGAACAACATGCTGAAGAGCCCCACTGCAGACAGTAGATGGAGAGGAGAGGACCTTTGGGTTACGGACTTGTTAAGCCTTGCGCTAGCTCCATTTTCTCTCAGTAAACATTATCTTAAAGGATGGTGCTGTTACCTCTTGAGGCAGAGTTATATTTCGGAACAAAGGCTTTACTTGGACTGAATAGGAAATTCCTTACAGCGACTATCAATACTGCAGAAGAGATGAAACAGTTTTTAAGGTACTCACATGTAACTATCTGAAAGACATTATTTTACAACATGCAGAAGGGTACACTCAGAGGGTGGCAGCGGTCTCTTGACAAAACGCCAAAGGCAAAATGGCAAAAATGAGAAACTAAATGTTCCTGACAAATGTGCTTCTAATTGTCAAAAATATCTGAACCTAAAAACTGCACTGACCTTTGACAGAGATCATTCTGACACCAGCATATTGTAATTAGGTATGACAGTCAGGCAAGAAAAGCAGGCTCACAGCCAATGCGCATTAAATAAGTAATATGATCGCGTCATGTTTTTTGTTCTGTATTCTTTAACCTAATATTTCAGAAAATGATTAGGTGACAAAAGCATGAGCCGTGTTGACAATGAAGACAAACGTTTCTCTCCTCTCCATTGCTGGCTAGACACGATGGTTCCAGTTGCTTCCTAACACAGAGCTGATCCCAAAAATGACATGCCACGATGGCTCAGTGTCACCCTTTGTGCGACTATTTTTAACACAGGATGGCAAGCAGTGAGAAACACTGAAGAGATCTCTTCCTACTGCCATAAGCATTCTAAAAAAAAAAAAAAAAAAAATGAAATAAATAAAAAATGGCAACTAATCTGTCTTATTGTCAGTGTGAACACAATGGTAAACAAGCAGTTGATAAACACAGAGTGACACCTATCAAGAAATGTCTGAATATCTGCGTTGGTTCTTCAAAAAAAAACTCCGTATCCCACTGTTCCACAGCTGCACTGTCCTTATATCCACAGTTAGTCCTCTACAAAGTGAGCTCGCCCATAACTATAACAAAACAAAGGGTACCAGAACAGGTGACAGAAATTCTTTGGTGTTCAAGCCTGCAGACAATTCACACAATCTACACAGAGCCATTGTTAGGTTCAGCTTCAGGCTATCAATGACTAATGCCATCATGGGGGGAAATGGTGCCATATCTCATCCATAAGCACTGGGTCAGTAGCTTCTTGACGTACGAGCTGCCAATACTGAGAGTGAGTGACGCAGCTGACATCAAGGCGAGGGGAATACCTGGCTTTCTTTTTTTCTTTATTTTTGTTATGCACATGTGAAATAGGCTGCACTCTGCAGCAGCTCAGACAACTTTAGAGGAGAAAGTGGGAATAAATAATACATTTTTAAAATGAAGGTTATCATAAATAGACTGTCTGCTTGTTTGGTGGGGCTGGACTGCCATGATGGGTCTTGCGGTGAAAAGTGCATGCCCCACAAGGCCCCGTGACATGGACAACTGCTGAAGGCCTGTCCCGAATAATCACATCTTCCTCCAGAAGGCCTAAACCAGGGAACTGAATAACACAAAGGGCAACAGCCTAAAAATAATCATCAAGCCTGTAGAGATTCCCCACTAAATACAGTAATGATCATCAAGGCTTCACATTAAAAGAAAATGGGATCAAATAACGCTCAGATAAAGTGCTTTTAGCCCTCACTTGTTGAGGCTGTGCATACCATCCTAAAAGTCACATCACTTTAATTATAAAAATAGCTAAGAAGTCACACCAATATTGGAAATATAGAACTACAGTATCTCTTCAGGACCCTGTGGGCCATATTCCCTTACTTCATTTCTCTTACCATCTCCCATTGTTCAATATCCACCCCAACATGCACATATATCCTGCCTCTATAGCCTACCCTCCCCTTATCATCGATGCACACAACATCTTTTCCTGCATCCCTATCGATCCCCTTATTGAAACAAGCCTCATTTGCAGTCTCCTTCTTGACATTTTTTTTTTCTGCCCTGTCTCTTTCTTTTCCAAACTCTGACAGGCTGTGCAGATTTTGGCAGTTTGCTGTTCTCCCCTAATCCTTCGCCAGACTTTCCTCTCACAAATATACAAGGATTTCGCAGAAATGCAGTCAGACATCAGATGGCCGCAAAGGCATTCCAGCTTGTGATATACAGTTTTTAAAATAACAACGACAACAATAAAATCTGGCTATTTGACTGTTTATATGTAAACGATGAAATAATGACACGCAACCATCTTTTCTAATGTAGAAAAAGAGAAAAAGAGTCTCAGTTATTCCCCTCTTGAGGTATCTTGGACAGCAGTTCCTATCCTTGATTCCACTGTCAATTTAATCATGAACAGAGTGCGGAGAGACATTTGTATGTCTCATGCCATTATGGTTCCATGTAAAGTCATATGTTGTAAGTGCCAACAGCACTGACTTGCTTTTAACGCATCCCGATATTTAATATTAATGGTCATCTGGCAGCTAGTATTTATACGGCTATAGCATGCTATAAACATTTCATGAAAAATATCTTTGTGTTAACATGTGGATATCAAATGACTCCTCTTATTTTACAGATATATTCTTACAGGTCTTGTGCAGCACTACTGCTTTAAAAAATAAAACAGGAATAAAAGCTGTCATGGCTCCAGAGGGACAAGTGCAAAATCTGATAAAATGCTTCAAATATAATTCCATGTTACCCAGCACCAGTTGCATTAAAACATGACAGGTATGAAAATGAAAAAAATGGGAGTTGGGTTACCAGACTTCTGTAGCCTGCCCTGCTCCTAATCTGTGCTTCAGGCTAACATATTGATGAATTCTGAAGAACTACTGTAAATACTGGAGTACAAGGTGGGATCCCATTCATTTGCTTCCTCAATAAGGAAGACTTGACTTTTGGACATGCCATTAGCATCCTTACTTAGTCACACCAGCAGAAAGAAGATGTGCTGCAAGTTTTAGTGATGCAGTTGGGCTGCTATACCAAAAATGCTGCATATAACAATACTGAATACATATATTTCTGATATTTTTACACATATAAATATGTTTAATAAATGATTCAGTTTCGGACACTCCAGTTTCAGCTACAACTTAAAATTTCATGCACAAAACATCTACTTGTAGTTATCTTGCAGATTTGTTTCCAACTTGGGTAATACAGAAATAGTCAACGCCTATAACCTACACCTATAACACCAATAAAACAACTACAAATTTTCCAACATAGCCTGTTTTGGTTGAAATGACACAGGAAAATCACATTAAGAGCAGAGAATAAAAACAAGCAGTTGCTTCTTCAGCAGCCCCTTTCAGTTGCAAATAGTCATGTGATCCATTGTTGATATAAAATGAATGCTCGTAACACAGTAGCACAAGTCAGGATACTGAAACACATTTTGAAATGTGAATGAGTGGAACACTGCAGGTGGAAATAGATCGCATGGATACACAGGGTAAACTGCAGCACTGGAGAAATCACAAATCTGCAAGCTGACACACATTGCCAGAAGTATTACTGCCCAGCCAAAGAAAAAATACTTCGACTAGGGATAAGAGTATTTTTTTTCCCCCCTTTTCTGCACAATGTCCACAATTGAGATCTCATACACACTGTCAGCTACGTTCTCCCTTTTTGTTTTTACCCTTGTTCTTACTGTAATCAAGAAGAGGCATATAAAGCCACAAGAAACACAGCGGCAGAAGAAGAGAGTGAGCATGAGGACCTGAGAGACAGTGAGACTCAGAGGGAAGGGGGCAGTCCTGCATCTCGAACCCTCTAGAGATCAATTGTACAAACTCCTTCAACAGTGCCCCTCTTCACTCTGAACTAGCCAAATCAATGTCGAGGCGTGTGTGTGTGTGTGTGTGTACTGTATGTGCGCATGTGGAAGGCGCAAGAGAAAACGGATGGAATAAAAGAAGCAGCAGCAAATGATAAGAAATTCCTCAGATCAGATATTCTTATATGTCACCAAGCCGAAGTGACTCTCAACAGTGGTAAAATATAAAGCCATCTCTTGGCAGTCAGGACAGCTCTCATTGCTTTCAGTGCTGCATTTCCTCACTGGGTATTGCTCCTTTACATGCCACAAAATCCATATCAACTTTTTTACCCCATTACAATTTTTAGCGATTCATATAAGTTAGTAACAATAGTGAAATTATTTAGTCATTAATTTTCTATTTTGCATTCTGTCTGTGGATCTGTTAAGAAACAAATCACCTTTTCAGTGTCTATATTTAAAAGTACTGCCATCAGGATTTGTTTCTAAGCTGTTTTTCTCATTCTTGGGGAAAATGCTTGTTGAAACTTGAAGGATGCATATATTACATACTGCTCTCTGTGATTTTTACAAGTTTTCGCTGAAGAAGGCAGACGATACAGCAGAGTGTTTCCTTTATTAAGGCCCCTCACACTGGGACTTAGTGGGAGATTTTGGCTTCACGCCTCCCTGCCACGGTTTCGGTAAATCGGCTTTTTGTGGCCATGACAGTCATTAGCCTTGCCCCTGGCAGTAATCCTCTAGTTTCTGTCTCTAATGGAAGCAGGAAGGGTTAGAAACATTCATTCCTTTACTGCTTCTGCTGCTGGGCCCCATAGGGAACATGCAGGCTGTCCGAATCCAAAGCCTGATGCACTTTCTGCTCCACACTATAAAGCAACACCTTAAAACGCACAGGCCTCAATCACACCTGACTTAAGTTGTTAAGAAAAAGTTCTAGACAAAGGTACATGTGACCAGCATGGGAAGCACTCTTATTTGTGTATTGTGTTCTGCATGTTAAATTCTGAAATAGCTGTGGGCCAGTCAGGCTTCTCTGGTACCAGAGATGAAAAGGCCCAGTTCTCTTGAAAATTATTAAACTACAGCAACTTGGAGTTTAAATACAGGAATTTTACTTAGAAAATAAATGTTTTTATACTTTTGTACTTTCACTTCAATAGGCCCATCATTCAAAATAATTCATTAAACATGCTCTACATCTAAATTTGTAAAAAGTCCATCCAATGAATAGCAACATAGTTATGGTTTTGCAAATGCAAAAATTGAAAAATGCAGAGAACCACTTAATGTAGAATAGCAACAAGATCCAAAAAAGTATGAGCTTTGTGTAGGGACAAAAGTAATGACAAATGGGAGAAACTCCTGGTGCAAAAAAAATAAAAAATTAAAAAATGCTGTTTCCGCCAGTTCTGTAATATTAACAGCATAACTTGATGAAATCAAGAAACTGCTAGACCAATGCAGAAAATTCAAAACACTTTTTATTAGTGGATACAGAGTACTGACTGTGGAAATGATAACTGTCAACATTAGACACTAAATTAATTTAAGCAACATCCATCCATCAGAGCTCATACCTAAGGCTATGAACTAATGGTGTTGATTTGAATTGTAACACATGACACAACGTTTCGTATTTGTGGAATCCAGCTGTCCATAGATCCTACAGTGCACTAGGTGACAGTGCAAAGAGTATGCAAGAAGGTCAAAAAGTGGGCCAGGGCTGTCATCAACTATGAGATCCGTTCATAACCTCTATCACCCAGATATGTATAAAATAAGGAGCTGTGAGAGTCTGGTGTTTTTCTCAGTTAGGTTTAGTATAAGTAAAGGCATACTTATTTTCTGTTATTTCACATTTATGTTTATTTTATTTTATTTTATTTTATTTATTTATTATTATTATTGGGGGCGCATTTGTAACTGTATTAAAGTGGATCTAGAAAAGCAAGATGATGCCATGGGCATCTCTGTCAATGTTATTAATCACTTTTAATAAGAATATGCTTTTTTATGTACAGAGACCACCAATACTCTGGCTTGATGAAATGTTTTTATTACTTATCCCTTTCATTGTAGTACAAGTTCTATAAAAATGTTCACCATCTGCCTTGTTTCATCTAATTTCCTACAGAATCTCTTTGTTGAGTTTTTGTTGTAAAGCAAATCTGTTATTGGCACAGCTGTTTCAGAGTGATGAGACAAGGTATGTGACTGGCTGAGATTGTGTTTAGATTTTTTTTTATACACATTTAGCTTCATATTCACCTAACACCTAATTGTCTGCCTCTACTCTTCAAACAGACTCAATACTTGGAGTTGTATTAAGGCCTGTTCAGACCTTGCATTAACAGCCAATCTGGGTGTTCACACTACCAAAGACACATGCAGCCAGGACTACCACCAAGTGTTCAGATCTCAGTGTGTCCTGGGTGTGTTCACACCTGTCTTTTACATGATTGGATCACCCAGATCGCATCTTAATGCCTTCATTTCAGATCAGGTCACTGAAGAGACTGCTGAAGTCCACCACTCTCATTGTCAAGTTCATGGAACCAGCTTGAGATGGTGGGAGTAGATGGATGAAATGTTATCTATTTGATTAGATAGCTGTATGAATAAATGGCTACTCCTAATAAAGTGTTTGTATCCACTTGTACTTGCTGCAGCATATGAACCAAAAGAGCAAGTGAGCTTGGAGACGCCTACACTGTCCATGGCAGACATGCTGTGTTGAGCTTAGTGTATTCAGTGGACTTAAAGCCACATTTTCAGGGTTTTTAACTTTCCTTCATACAGCGGAAAATTTACCAGTATGCCCTCTATCGCCAGATTTACTCTTCAAGGTGCACGATGCCATGCTGTTCTGTAGCATCCATTCATGACATCTGCCTAGCCAGCAGGAATCCATATTCAGGAAGTATAAGTCGTGTCACAAAATGAACGCCTGCTTATTACTGTTCTGTTAAGAAACTAAAGACTCAAAGGGTGAATTTTAATGAACAGGTGTACTGTCTTCTATGATCTTTGACTCTTTTTGACTTGTCTCTCACCGGCTGCAGAGCATGGGAATTTGATATATTATGATGCCACATTTAATACCACCAACCACATCTGGGAGTGTGTGGCTGACAGATGGCTATGATACGCGGCCCACTCATATCTCTCTCTGGACTGTCCAGGAAGGAGAGAGCAGACAGCATCAGGGCATGTGAGCAGGGCGGCTATGAACCTTTTGGACCTCTGGAAGAAAACTTCAGTCTAATGCACATCATGGACAATTCTTAACTTTACTCAGCCCCTATAAAAAGTTATAAAGAATGTTTGCACCATTGTCAGTTTTAAATGCATGCTTCTGGCACTTTATGTTACATTACTTTACATGTTATGATTGAATAAATGAAGCAAATGCATCTAACTGAACATAATAATGCAACCAAAGGCAGGGAGAAAGACTTTATGTTCAATGGAGATTCTGCCTGGGTAGACCACAGACAACCAGATTGTGACTGATACCCACGCACATTCCCTATCCCCGTGCAAGAGTCTGTTATCCATTCATAATTTTCTTTTTTTGTTCCATCAGTTGTTTGTTTTCTGCTTGGTTATTGTTGGCTCATTTGCTCTTTCTTTGGTTTATTGTTAATTCATTCATCTGTTTATCTGTCACACATTCTAAGACAACACTGATCAGGTTTTATTGAAACCTGAAGAAGTGGCTGTGACACATCATAGCTTTATGTCGTGGTTGTAACGCGCTAACCACCACTAATCTCAGCCAGCTTGCATTACAAGTAAATAGCCAGTAAATCATTTTTGTTATTTACTGGCCTGTGTTCCATTTGACAATGACACATCATTTGTTGAAATGTTTGTTTGTCACTGTATTTAACTGTCTGCCTTTTCTGGACCATGCTATCAAATCAATTCTTTCTTTTGATTTTTTTTTTTATAATTTTTTTTTCTTTACATCTTTTTCATTGTCATATCTGAATGGGATTTCTGGAGTGGGTCACTCTTTCTTTTTTCACTCCTCACTGTCACATCCTCTATTCTTCCCTTCTCTTTGTTCTTTTTCTCTTTATGTTTGAACCATTTCTATTTCCTTGCGTGGGCTCTATGAGAGATAAGTCTTTGTGGTTTGTGAGGAACTCTTTGTTGTATCTGCTGAATGCCAGCGACCTGACATTATTGAACACTTTCCTTGCAAGAACAAGACATACAGAGCTCCAGGCAACACCACATGTGAACGTAGAGACATATTCACTGAACCTAGGGAGAAAACGAGCTCCAGAGAGGTGACCAGGGCAAGGACAAAGTGCTCTACCAAGCATTACAGATGAAAGTGGGATTCTTCGATAAAAGAACAAAAATATTACAGGAGACACAAAAATTCACCTCTCACCCTACGGGCTTTGACCATCCAACTCAGAGCTGCTGCTGACTATTCATAATCAATCACATCTCAGCCCAGGCCCACAATTAATCAATCAATTAAAAACCCACACAAAGCCACAGTAGTGTAATCAATCAATTCAGCCTCTGTGGAGGGCTGTTATTGAGAACCGAGCATCAGATCTATAGGCGCCAGTCCCAAGATGCTACTGGCCTTAGTCACACTGCCTGAGTGCGCAAGGAAGGAAATAAAGAGGAATAGAGAGGTGAGACAAAATGCTCGGGTGTGATCCACTACTGGGTAGAGAAGAGGCTCTCAACACTCCCATGATACACCACCAGTGCCTGAATATTCATGTCGATGAATCGGGTACCATGGAGGCGCTCAGTTATTCATTATGCTTCTGCAAAAAGAAACACACCATCGTCCCACTGCGATGGAATATTAATAGTTCCCATTAATAAAATATCCCATTCCCCATCTTAAGTCTTGTCTTCAACTTTCTTGGCCATTGCACATATCAAGGCCTGGGACTTTTGGGATATAACCATGAAAGTAAGCCAGACAATTTGTGTTTGGTATATTAGTAAACTGAAAAATATTCCAAATGCTACACCCTGACCATCTGGTCCAAAATGAGATAAAGTGTCTTGTTCCTCATTTGGACAAATAATTATATGTGAAAATAGAAAAATAGTGTGGGAGGGGATGGCAGTAGCAGCTCTATAGCTGTATACTCAGAGGGGATGAATGTTTAATTTAGAGCAGCCTGGAAGTATGCTGACATTTTGCCATTGTTAGGAGAGATGAATACATGGGAAACTGTCTGCAGGAGAAGTGGAAATGCACATCAAGGCTGTTAAAAATTCAACTGCCGTCCCTACCTAGACGTGCAGATTAAGGCTCAGACTACAGTGGGTAAACTACTGCGTTTGCCATTGTAATATCTCCTTGATTTAGTCAGTGGATGTGCTGTAATGTCACTATTTTCAGATAACTCCAAATGAGTAATGAGTCCATGTTTATGCAGCTTAAGGAGCCAGACCTTGCTTTCACTGATCCAATGAACACAAACCCACCTCTGTTTTCCCTCTTATTTTCATGACCTTTGACATCAATTCACCCACAAAGTCTCCTCAGACTTTGGACCTTACCCTCTGCAATAATTTTGCACAGCATGGAAGACTGCACACCACCACAAGGCTTCCTTAGCTCTATTTATTCAACATTGTGGACTAAACAAACAAGAGGCGTAGCACAGTGGACTGGGACTGTTAGCTCTCTGACAACACCCAAGAGGCTGGGGGGCAAGAGTGGTCAGCATGTGGTAAAGCAGCGACGCCAAGCAAGAGAGTGTGAGAAAAGAGAGAGACAAGAAGAGAGAAAGCGAGAGAGAGAAAAAAGCAAGAGAGAAGGTCAAGTACCTGCCACTCCTGTCAAACACTTCTTATAACAGCTGAGCTGTGTCCAGCAGGGTGGCTGGCTGCTTTCAGGGCCTTTCAACTCAAGGAGGTGATGGGTGATGAGAGCTCTTCTTCCTCACATTTAAAGCCTGTCACAATACGTCCCGCAGCCTTGGTAACTTAAGGACACTGGGCAGCATGGACCTCTGGGAAAATGTACATCTGGTAAAGTAAAATGACAAAGCTCTCAGTAGATATACACACAGAGTTTTGCATGTCAGTGTCAACATAAAAACTCTTGTTGTGGTTGTTGTACCAGTTCTTGCACCGAAGAGTTTTAGGATACAAATCAGATGGGACACTTAGCCGTTTATGCTACTGCTCTGCTGCACATGAGTGTGTGTGCACATTTAACTATGCCTTTGTGCAAGCAGAACTATCACTGGGCTCGCAGGTGTCACCTGAGGCAGCTGGAACGACTGTGTGACCAGTTCAGCACAGAATCACAGCCCTGGATCGGAAACAGAGAACTAGGAAGAGACTGAGGTTTCAGAGTTGAAAGAAAGTCTGGCCGTCTGAGAAACATTCAGACAAAGAAACCAGAGAAGAATGAACTCCTGCCTGACCACTTGAGCTGCAGACCAGCAGACTGTGACTGACTGACAGACACTCAACCGAAGATGGCGATGCGGTCACTGCGCCACACCAAGCCAACTGGCTTGCTGAAACAGAATCTGTTTTTCCGACCCCGTGGGGACCCACTGAAGAACTCGCTGCCATCCCTATATCTGAACCACTCCCAGGGCTAGCGCAAAGAGGAATTAGGAATGGGTTTAGTTTTGGTGGGTTGTGCTTTTGCTACATGTCAGCCAACTGAGTTTTAGGGAGAGTTTTTCCTCAGAGGTAGCTCCAGATAGCCTCATCTTTAACCCTCCCTCCTCTCCTGCTCCTCCATCCCCAAGACGTAGTGTCAGAGGACATATGGTTGAGCCAGAAGCACCTGGCAGTCCCTTCAAACCGGCAGGCAGATTGAAATTGTAGCAACGGGGGCTGGGAGCAAGAAGAAAGCCCACAGATATCTCCAAAGAATGGTCTGGAATTCATGGGCTTACTGCCACCGAGAGCACAGGGATGAGAGTGTGATGATGGGATCCTGGGAGGGATGGGCAGGAAAAGAGGCAAAACAAGGTAGGAATGGCAGCTACAGGGTAGGGGACCAAATGCATACTGATGGTGTGTGTTTTTTTAATTAGTCACGTATAGATGTTTTAACGCAGTTGTTTCCCAAATTATATACGCAAACTGACTGAGAATTGCATTGCTGTTGTAATATTTGTCACTACTTTTAGCAGTTAAAGCAAAACTCAAGGAAGAAATCGAGGAAAGGCTGCAAAGAAGCCAATATGTTTACTTGTGTTCCACTGTAGCAGCAAAGCAAAAACTAATAGAGGGTAATTCTTGCCACTTGTTTCATCTTCCTATTTTGTGTCACAAATGAATACATGCATTACTTGTCAGTGTTACAAACTATGACCTCCACCCATTAGGTTTAAAATGAACCAGTGAGATTACATTTGTCTCTTTCGCAGCTCTGTCTGTGTAACTTAAATGTCTGTCTTTGACAGATCAATATACAATAATACTTTGGGCACATTTGCCTCATTACTTGTTGCAGTGCAGTGTGCAATCCATCGTGCTCTAACTAATAACATGAATGACACAATTCCACCACCATGTTTCAATATGGCCCTTGTCTGTTTCCGGGATTCTAAATGATGAGTGGCGGCCATACTGAAAATCACAAAGCATAACATTCACTAAATTCAAAGATTACAACACTGAGAGGCTCTGGAAAGCTCATTTTTTTCCCCTGTAGTGGTTAAAATGAAGAAAATTGATTATCAATATGCACGCCCATAAGGGTGTATATTGTACAGCCCCCTCTGCCATACATCATCAGTATCGTATCCTGCTGTTTAAAATAGATTACTGTGTGTACTTGTCATAAATGATGGATTGTCGTAAAATGGATCCATACTCTCAACAACCACGTTACCGATGAGAGTGACAGAAAGAATAGATAAACACAGTAAAGCTGACAGAGGAGGTAGTTCGCAAGAGTGTTTCTCTATTTTCACAAGCTACACAAGGTAGATCGCACGGGGGACAACATGGACAGAGGACAAAGATGTTGCTGTGAATTCTCTTTCTCTTTTGTCTTACCCTTGCAAAGTGGTAAGTGCTGTTATTCACTTGAGATTTTATTGTTAGCTTTTTGTTAAAAACGCAGTCAGTGAGAAAAGAAAATATGCATGTTGCCATTTTGGGAGGCCAGCATGGGCAATACCTCTAATGAACTGTTTCCAGTGCTGAGTCGACACACAATTAATGTTAGCTCTGTTAGCTAACTATTAGCTCTTGTATAAAATTTATATTAAAAATAAAATTACTGTAACAAAAATATATTAGGGGCCCATTATTTTCATAAGGAACATACTTCTATCCCTTTAAAATAGCAAAAGAGCCAAAAACAAGCCAAAACATAGCGTATTGTATACTGGGCTTGAATTCACTACATAACCAGTTTTACATTACACAATACAGTATAAAGTAGCGCTACAAATTCTTCTTCAGCAGTACATTTATATTCAAGGAAGCAGATATGACCATGCTTTGTCTTTCCCTCAACTTCCCTTCGATCATGTGATGCTTCTTTTGTGTATTCAAACACAACCTCTCTTCCCTTCTGATGAATGAGGAAGAAAACAGCCACTTACCCCAACCTTTCTGAGCACTACAGATGGGGAGGACCCTTCCAAGTACTACTTAATAAAAAACATTACTATATAGAGGAGGTTATCGCTACTCACAGATTGTCTCTGACTGTTTGTTACCAATCCTCAGGGCCACTGTGTCCCTGGGCTATGTTTGTCACTGTATTTCTAAACAGAGTGACAAGGCTATGGAAGCCTTTGGACTGAAACTTTTAAAAAGAAATAACCCTTGTTGCTGAGCTCTGTTCTTCTCTATCCCTCATTCTGTTTCTACAAAACGCTTCACTTGTCACCACAGACTCCCAAGCTCCTTTAATAAACGCTCCAAACGAATATGTCTGGCTTTGAGTGGCAGAGTGTGACTGTTTAAAACCATTGGGATTCTGGTGTAATCCTACGGAAGACACAGGCGTAACCCAACTTTAAAGTCGCCTTGTCGCTCCACATCCAAGTGAAGAACCTGAGAGGAGGGGCTAAAGATTGTGAAGAGAGGCTCTCGTCTAAGAAATCGAGTGTACATGTTGGCTTTCCAGGGAGAGAGTCTGTATCTGATACATGTTGAGTGGAGAGACCCATATGTTTTGGTAAGACCTTACATCTGACATTAAGCTTAAAATAGAGTGAAATATGGGTTATTTCCACTGAGGGGGTCCCATGGATAAAACTTTGAGGCCTGTCAGTCAGTAGTTGCAGCTTGCGTCAAGTGAACAGGTTGCTTAGGACCCGATCAAGTGGAGAACACAATTGTTTTGTGTTCGTCAGCAGAGTATTGTCATCAAACAGTGCAACACTTTAGTAATACGAGTGTCTTTTAAAGGCATGGCTGAGACCCATGGGCCAAGGACTGTGAATGGTCATAGGGTTTAACTGGATGTAACTGGAGATCACTGTGCAGTGAAACGCATCCACACAGTTTGCTTTTCACACGAAAGGAGGGGGAGAACTTTCCCAAACTTTCCCTTTCCCTTAGTTTTTCTCATTCCTTTGTCTTTTTAGCAGACAGCTGTCTGAGACAAGATGTTGCTTCCACTGGAGACCTCACTCTTTTTGCTCACACGTTCGCTGGCTGCTAGTTGCCATGGAAAAGCCCAGAAATGGGGCAGATAACAGTTCAATGAGGGAGCAGAGACTGGAAGGTCTGGAGGGAGACAGCAAGTTTCTAGGGCCCGTCCTGTCAAACCATCAAGCTCTTTTGATGCGTGAAAATGGAAAGGAAGACCGAGTCAGAGAAAGATTTAGAAAAAAAATGAAAATGAGAGGGGAGTATAAATGGGGGGAGTGGACTAATCTGTTGACTGAAGTCACATTTATGTGAGGAGAGTTCTCAGGGTTTTAAAAAATGTGATATATGACTTAAAGAATGAAGATCCATCTGCGCTGGGAATATTGTAAGCACCAGGTGTAATTTTAAGAGAGAAGAAAAACTGATAGAAATCCAGATGAAATATGAACAAGACAGTCAATATCTTGCAGCCAGAGAAATAAGTCACTGAAATACACTGAAATAGCACGGTATCCTGTCTCCGATGTAAGAATTAACTGTCTATTACTGAGGTGTTAATAATCTCATAAGTACAGTGTTGGTGATTAATTACAACATGCAGTCAGTCAAAGAACGTTAAAATGAAGCTGACTGGCTCCACAGGCCTATCAATCAAACCAACAAATCAAAACATAATCATAAAAAACAGAAAAAGGGCAAATGTGCTGAAGGAATGTGAGATGTCTCACTTTAGCAGAAAGATGGGTGTTTCAATAAATGTCTGAGGAGAGGATATCTGGATATCTATAACCTCCAACATGAAGTTTCACGGTTTGATCTTCCCTATAACCTCCACAGGGAACATCTAACTACAAAACTTCTTTCTTGGAGTTAAACCTTCTGCATAGACGAGTTCACTGATTGTGTTGGTTACCCATAGCCCAAAAGCAGAAAGAATGCAGACAATATGAAATATGCAAACAAACAGATATGGATGAATAAATAAACAGTTAAAAATTTGAAGCTGTGTGACACGCCTGTGGGGACTTTCTGGTGACAGCCCCGCCTCACTTTTCACAAAGGGTTTTGAAGTAGCACTGTCAGACTAGGCCCCTCAGAGGTTCTTGAGTAAAACACCTGTCTGAAATCAGACTCCCTTTTATTTCCCTGCTCCCTGAGACAGAGGAGCAAACATTGGACTCTATAGACCGTTAACACACAGCACCACTGCACGTCCAATGAATGCAGCAGCCATTTTGTAAGAGACTGATAACTCAGATTAGCCTTTTCTTTTTGCTGAAGGGTTTGAGCAATGATTTTCTTTCACACAACATCAATGGTGTATCTACATTTGTGTTTTATTTTTATTTTTCTAATGCATCTTAGGCTTTTCAGGCTCTGTGCTGACTGCAGGCAATGTCACCTACTGAGTCTTATAATGAGTTCTATGTGTATGGGGAAAAAAGCTGTAGCTAGCTGCTGCTACTGGTAATGTAAAATGCATCACTTCCTGTGCACAGCAGTTATAGCAGTAAAACTTGTGTGAGCTGCTGAAACACTTGCATTATAATAATAAAAGTAACCAGACCAGACTTGGACTGACATTTACTGTGACACCAGTTCCATTCGTCTAAGGAGGTCAATGTTGGTTAGTCGGTTAACAACAATATGGAATGAAGTCTAGTAAAACTGATCATGCTTGCTCATTAGCTCATCGGGTTTCATTTTTATCACGTTGGACTTGCTCAACCAAAAATCTGTAAAGCTAACAAAAACGTGAGGATTCAGTTTGGTTTTGTGTTTTCTTCTCGTCTTTTTTCCTGCAGAGGTGTGGCGAGGGGTGTAGCCGGCCTCACCGGTTTCCGCTCAGTCATCAGTGTGACCATAAAAAGTGGTCTTCGCACCACCACTCTGCTGGATAACTCCGTCTTATCTGGTAGTGCACTGCATACTCTCAGTGCTGTTATTTTTTTTTTTAGTTTCCCTGTGCCGAGCAACTTTTGTGCTAATGGCTGCTTTTTGTGCTCTCAGGTTTTCCCCTGCTGCCTCGTCACGCTGCTAATCCTTGTGTTCCTCTGCGGCTCTTTCCCACATGCTCTGCCCTTTCAGAAGCCTCTACTGAGAGCCACCCAACCAGCCCCTGCCACCAACACTTGCCACTTTAGTTTTTTTTATTGGTTGTGCATCAAACTCAGTTATCTTATCCATACCACAACGTAAGTGCATTGTAGTTACAGCTAACTAACTAATGTTAGGTAAACGGTCAAACATTATACATAACGGACATCAGCGGATTAGGACTGCGTTGCTGATCATATTTGCATGCTGATGTTACTAGTTTACTCAAAGCATTGCAGTGCCTCTCGCCTTTTGTTAAGGTATAGTGTCTAATTAAAAGTGTTTAAGAGTTTTAGGAATGCTACTTATTCACTCACTCATTCAAAAAGTGACTCATACGATGCTGCCTGCCATTTAGAAGTCCAAATTCTGGCAATGATTAAGATGGGAAGGGGTCAAAGAGGATGAGTAGGACGATAAAGTTGGATGATGAACGGCATGAGAAGATTGAGTGCATTTATAGAACGGAGAGATTGATTCTTCTGTGAGACTAAGGAGGACTGGGTGACTCCTTTTCTGACACAGAGGATCTTTCAATCGTGGCTGTATTTAACCCTTTTTCCTCTACCAGGCCACCAGACGCCATGATTGACATCGCCCTTCCATCTCTGCGATTACACCATATTTCCTTCCTCATCTCTGTGCTATCTGTCTTATAAGTCTTAAATGCAGCTGTCTGCCATTCCTTCTCTGCAGGCTCAGTCCGAGGGGAAAAGCTAGCATCAAGAGATTGTTAGAAAGAAAGGTAATGTGTGATCAGACAGGCTGTGACACAGATCCTCTGAATTTGTCAGTTTGTCACAAACACTTAAGCCTACAAGCACCGGGCTGTTTCCAAAACCCAAATTGCTCATGCAACCTCAAAAATCGGGTCAACTGTAGTCAACCATGAAGGGGTGGGAAAGTAGATGTAAATAAAAACTCAGTTTCTTAAACCGTTGCTGTCCTCTTTCTTACTGTTTAATACATGTGGGAGGCCTTCGTGTAGTAACAGCAAGCTCTGGGGGAAAGAAACGGAGAGAAAGAGAAAGTTTGATGAAAGACCGTGGACAAGATGAAACTGCCAGACACAGATGAAAGAAAAATGTCATACTGAGATGTCATGGGACCATCTAACAGCCATGCACGTCCAGCAGGCTTGGTGTTCCATGTGAAAATATGATGGAGTACACAACAATGGCCTCTGAGGAGCAGCCATGCTCTGAGGGCAACAGCACCAGCAATGAAGCCAAATCCCAACTGTGTTGAGCAACACTACTGCCCTGTGGCCTCCAACATTTCAGACCACTTGAGTGTCCAAATAAAACTGCCTTCCATTTATACAACTATTAGGTGTCTTGTAGTTACATTCATGGGAATGAATTCTGAATGTAAAAAAAAATTGTCTCTCTTGTATTACAAAATCAATATTAAGATTTTTTTTCTTGGCCTTGTAAAGTTTATGAAAATTAAATAGGATCATAAATTAACCAGACATATGCATTTGGTTTTATCGACCGATCTCTTACCTCTAACTCTAAGGCTTTGCGGTTGTCAGGTGCGCTTTACCACCTCTGCTGATCCCACCGTGGCTCAGAATAGTTCACTCAACAGACACATGAAAGTTAAAAAGTGATATCTATGTCTTCCTATACAAAGCTATTTCAGTGTGCCAACACACTTGCGGTAAGATGACATGTTGTGTGCATAGAGTATGAACAGCAGTGAGGTTTCTGATGGCGATGGGGCTTTATGAACAGAGGTGGAGGAAACGGAACAAAGTGACAGCTTTCAGGTGAACACTGCAACAGCGGGTGTGTTGCAAAAGGTGAGCAAAGCACTTGATAGCTGAAGCACACCGCCATGATTGAAGGGGTGAGTCGGATAAGCCATGCAACTGTAGGCACTACAGTGTTGGTGTTCGCAGCATGAGTTGAAGGTCAAACAAAAAATACAAACATAGAACAAATCCTGTTCCTTGAACAGGGCTGCAGTATGTAGTATCCTATGAGGATATCCGAGCGACATTACATTGTTGTTAAATGTTTGTGTTTTATGCAAAAGTATTGTGCAGTATTACAGCCAAAAGTCACCTTCATGACTACTTCCAAAGTTTGTTTTTCTTTGCTTTCTGTTATGAAACAAGAAGCATAGAATGGTTTGACTGCTAGAGATGAAGAAAAGAGAGAGTGAAGGCAGGCATTTTACCTCTGCACCTCCTGTAAACTTAACCAGCATCGACCAATGGGAAATCAATGCACTGACTGCTGCTGTGAGTGCCAATGAAATGTTTGGAGGTGCAATCCAAAAAGCGCACCCACATGGCTTCAGACGCTGACAAAACAAGCAAATTAGGACACACACACTGTGTACAATAGCACAACTGCACCGCTAGGAATACACACACACACACACACACGTACAAGGACAATTAAATAGAATCAAATCAACAGGGTCTCTTTAAGATAAAGTACTTCATTGCCAAGGTTTGTTTTTTTTTAATCAGAGAGTTTTCTTTAAGTGTGTCTGTATTAAGGAAAAAGACACAGGAAACCAGTTTTAATCCAGGAATAAAACCACAGCGAAAAGTTCTAAGGAAAACGTGTTACCTGTTTTACTTGACTTTATACAGATTTCTTCACCGTCACATAAATGGAAGATGTAACACATCGACTGAAATATGTCTCATATATTTCTAAATACCATCTGGGTGTTCTTAACATAACCCCTACCATCTGTGTCAGAACACAAGTCCCTGACAAGAAATTCGACAAAGAGAGGCATCACACGACTGAGGTAAAAATTTTGTCTCAAAACACATTTACACTGCAAAGAACAAGGGTAAATAACAGAGGGAAAAGGACATTATTTATTAAATGTATCCCTACAAAAGCAAGAGAATAAATATTACAATTTGTCATTTTAGGCAGGTTATATTCTGGACTATATGTGAGAGTGGTATTGATCCCCTCATCTAACTTTCTGCCAGAAAGCAAATGTGTGTGTTTCCCAAAATGTCGAAATAATCCTTCAATGACTGTATAAAAAATTTACACCATCAATACAGCATGGGGTACAAAAAAAAGGTATGACTTCTCTCTTTTGTATACCACCGACGTAAATAATGCCAACAAGGATGTCACACTTAGACGGATAATTCTTCTATAAACCTTTTCCATTAAATATGGTCAAGTTGGCTCTACTGGTCATGCCAACTTCAAATATGTACAAATTGGGGGGAACATACAGTTCTCGCCGATTGATATACTATACACTGTTTTGTAAAATGAAGAAGCGCGCTAGGCTATTGTGGAACAATTTTACTGCTGTCATAGACTGCCTAATAAAAAGAAAGCAGACCAATTAGATAAGTAAATATAAGCTAGGGTCACTTTCTAGGGCCCATTTCCCTCCCTGATTGTCTGCTGAGCTGCTGCCTTCTGTTGTCTCATTCTTCCTCATGCTGTTCAGTTCTTAATTTAGCCTCCACTGAGCCCACATAGATTACAATGCCCTGCAACAGGCCAAGGTGCACACAAGTGTTCCAATCTACAAGCATGAAGCGGTAAAGGTACGGGGGGGGGGGGGTAAATCAAGATACATTCCCGGGTTGATAGATACTGAATGGGACCGACGGAGAACATGGAGCAAGGTCGGCATCCATTAGCCATGCCTTGAAGTCACAGACGGATAACTCTACCACAGAAGGGGTCAGTAAGTACTGCTGCTAATACCTCTGTATACCCTGGATATGTTGTGGTATTATCCAGCACACGTGAAAACACATGCATGCACAAAAGAAGCATATAGAAACGCAACACCAATTTGTGCGCAATAGACACGAGCTCATCTGGTTTTCTGAGCTAATGCTATATTGTTGTGTGGAAACAAAGTTCATAAAACACACACAGTGGCAGAGATGTTTCACTCCACAGACAATGCAATCGTTTTGTCCCACTAGACCAGTCAGAGCAGATCTGAAAATTGTGCACTATTGGGTCAAAACATAATCACCAACAAATAATTAAATTAGAACAATTAATTTTCACCACATTAGATAATTATACCAGACAAAGGGGAGACAACGATAACTGCAATTCAATTAATGCCCATATTGTATTGGGATATCCATTCAAAATAAACATGCCAAAAGGAATACATAGCAGACGAGAGACATTTTGGAAAATGCATGTATAAAATTTTAAATTTTTGAGAAAAATTAATGTTGTCATAGAGACATGAGTTAAATGCAAAAAAAATAAAAAATGGAGCTAACACAACTTGATATTATATTGTGTTTTTACTTCCCGCCTTGCGGAAACGAAACAATGGACAGTACACCAGCTTAGTAACTATAAAAGCCAGATTTGTCCTCTTTCGTTGTCCCCAGTCCTCCAGGATCACAAACCTGCATGGCAATGACGGTGCCAATGTCATGCTGTCACCTGAGCTGAGCCATTATTACAGAGGCATTCTTAATAGCCCTATAGATTAAAGTCCAGAGGAACAAGACACCAACAGATTAAAAAAAGAAAGATAGGAAAGAGGATGATGAATTGCCTCAGATTGCTAGGCAATCATGCATAAATTACTAGGATGTTCTTAGGTATAATAACCAGCGCTGTTTTAAGTGATCGCTCACTCTTGAGGGGCTGTCGTGTAAGGAGGGGTGGCTGGAGACGTAGGGGGAAAGAGATGGGTGGCGGGTAAAGAAAGGAGCGGGTCGCAGCTGTCTACTCAATCACATCACCGTCAAGGGTATCGCCCTGACACTGTCTCCACTCTGTGCCCTGAGCATCCACACAAATATCCTAATAGACAGATGCAGCAGTCAAACAGCACCCTCATCCCCCCTTCCAGGGCCCGCAAGGTTCCCTGGGCATGTCTCTGTGGCCCCACAGGCTGCCACTGGGAGCCCCAGTAACAACTGATTATTCAGGATCTAGAATAACAAGAATCTGCCATGTGGATCTCAAAACAACATGTTCTAGTTGTGAATACATCATGAAGCAGGGGGGAACAGGCTGTCTTCTGTTTCGTTCGCTCTGGATGCGCTGCACTTTGAGTTGCTGAGCAGATTCGGGAGATGCAGTATCAATTTCTGGACTGTAACATATAGGTACCCATTGTAGAGAGCACACAGGGAGTATTCACTTTACAGTAATATACAGTAAAATATAGCAACACCACCCAGTGTTCACTGAGATATGGTGTTTCTCTGTACAATCAAGTTTGGGGAAAACCATCTTTAGTTACATAATATTTATCAAAACTGTATCATGCAAAGACATATACACAGAAGTATGTGATGATAGTTCTATCTATGTTCTATCTGCATGTTTTTTGAACACATATTCCATAATCTTACCTGATGAATTGAGCAGTTTGAAACTTCTGGAGTATTTCTGACCAAGAATGTGGAACTTATCTAAACTGAGAGAGCAAGTCCTTTAAGTATTACGTTAAACAAGGAAAGTAGACCATAATATGTTATAACTATATCATTATCAAATCGTTATGTTAATGTCCTAGATCATATTTCCATACATCTTGCTTTAACTTAGATGCCATAAGGGCAATACAGAGTATTGTATATTGTTTCTCTCCACTTCTATAATGTGCACCCTACCACAACAGTACTACTGCCTGTGCCATCTGCAACAACTCTAACAGCTAGTATGCTTGGCAGGAGTTGAGCCCAGACAAAGTTGACTCTCCACCGCAGGGGTACTCATGGGGACCATCTCTCAGATTGGTACAACACTTCTGGGCCCAGACATTCGTCTCCCTTCACCACATCCTTCTTCATCAGCATCAATTGGAGTGCTCTACATTTAAAACACGATACTGCGGTCTCTGTTACTTTCAATTTCTGTATCACTCGCTTTGATTGCTTATAGCCCAAGTGGTGTAGTAATGCTAGCGCAGCAGGGAGCTAAGGAGCAAAACAAACTTAGGCCACTTAACTCAATAGTATTCACAATGGCAAATTAGGCAGAAGCACAGAAAAGGTTGCCAGCCATCCCACACAATCAAGCATACGCACACACATGGAGAGTTCGAGTGTATCTCTCCTCTGTGACTCATTACAGATCTGATAATAAGCAGAAAATGTAGGTGAATGGGCAAAATTGTGAAAGCACAGACTGGTTAATATTTACATGGCACTTTGTCTCCATCATTTTCTATACTCCAAAGCACAAAGTGTGAGAGGAGGATTAATGGGTCCACTTTTCCTCCCATTAATCCATAAAGACGCAATGGAGCAACTACCCTCCTCCCTCTCTGTTTTTCTTTCTCCCTTTTATATCCCCTATGACCCTGAGTTCAAAGTAGTCCGGGCTTGTGTTGTACAGACGAGGGCTCTCCAGCTGTATCTGAAGGAAACGCGAAAGCAGAGTTGAAGTCTGTCAGCCTCTGTCTCCTAACAGAAGGTGGCAAAGAAACAGAGAGAACAACTGTATATGGGAAAGAGACAGAGGGTCTTTATGCCAGGACAGCCAGGGCCTTGGGGATGAGTCAGAGACATAGGGACTCCGTGCCCAAATAAAAGCATTAACTCAGCCCTTCAAACCCAAGATGCATGCACACCCAACACACACATGAAAATGAACACTAAAGTAGATACAGAGAGCTCATCTTGCACTGCCAAACCTTCAACCCATGAGCTCACACTACAGCCTGAGGTTAATTTTAGCTTTAGCAACATAGCTTAAGTCGGTTAGACAAGGTTTACTCATTTGGCATGAGCTCCGATTGAATCTCACCGAAGGCATACCTCTACAATCTGGTGGACAGTATAGAGAGCCCTAATCAAGAAGCCAAATGCCAGCTCATGGAGGGTGAAGCCTGGCACCACATTCATGCAGGACTGCCACTGCTGGTCTCTGCAACATCACAAATGTACCAGGCATGTACACAAAGAATACAACACGAAGAGGCAGCTGACCTAAAAGGTTAGAGCTTGCCCTCAGGGTAGAATCAGTCAGTATCTAACACTTTCTACAAGCATATAGTACACTACACTCTGTAAGTGGCAGCTCACTTCTGTACAATTAACCTTGAAGAAAAGGACTAATAAAAGTGTGCTTTTGTACCCTTGCTTTTTTTCCATTTGTCCTATAAACGCATTTCCCTAAGGTGCTGTGCCTGCATAGACCTAAGAATAATACAACGAAAACATACTTGTGGGTAAGTTTTGCAAGAACAGATCCTGGGAGAAGGAGAGCAAGAAAAAAGAATCAGGTATATTAGAAACCAAGAAACCGTGCTTTCAGTAAACAAGGTCTGGAAAAACATTCAAGGAGAGGTAGTTCGGAGAACTGCATGCAAGACATTAGCAGCTGAAACACAATTTATCTGTCACTGAATTTTGAGATTTTTGTTTTTATTTATAAAAACGCTTTTCTTTGACTCAATTGCAGTATCACTGGAACGTAATAGAGGAGAAAAAAATAAGACATTCATGTGTTAGTTAGCCGCAGCAGAACTGACCAAAGCGGCAGAGCTTCACAGCACATCTCCACTTATCAGGTTTACAAACAGAACTTGTTTATGTCTATGGCACCGGGAATGAAGGGGGTACAAGAGGAATGAAAAAGAGAGAATGCATAGGTGTGTAAAGAAAAAAAAAAAATTGTGAGAATACAAAAGTAGATGAAAGATACAGTAAATATGTATTATTTTCTATTGACTAAAAGGACAGAACACATATAGCCCTTCCTTACGCTGAAGAACAAGTGCAGTAATAAAGACAGAGATAAAGGCAGGGGAGAAGAACTTCTAAAGGGTAAGATTATAAGACCAAGGAGAAGGCATAGAAAAGCACAGAACACATGGTAACACTTCACAATAATACACATTCATGTGACAAACAGATGTATCCCTGAGTATTCAGGAGTAAATTTGTCTGTGACATCAGTACAGCCGTACCACTTAATGTGCCAGACTTTGCCATTTTGCTTGCCGTCCATTTTGCACGCCAACCAATAGACCGAATCTTGCACTTGGTGGATGGAAGACCAGAAAGGGGGAAGGAAAGAAAAACAAAAGCGATTGATATAAATGATCTGCCGGCCGAGAGAGGCCCCCAGGCAGGGGCGAGCGAAGGTCCGCTCGATACCAATTGATCGTGGGAGGCCCAGGCATTCGTCTTAATTCTGACTAATTAGAGCAGTGGCTGACGAGGAGGGGGTTACAGGGACAAGTTGTCGGTGTGCGTGTGCATGTGTGTCTGTGCGTCAATGGGACCTCCCAGATTACAAAATCAAGCCCCCATGTTTACAAAGCGTGGAACAAGTGGCGGATTAAGGAAATCAGTTTAGGAAACAACAACCGTCACCACATTAGTGTTGCTGCCAGAATAATTCCCCTGTCTTCAGTGGGTTGCCTGACAGGCAGAATGGGAGTAAATCCTCCTCTCACTTTTTTATCTTGTTTGTGTGAGAACTCTTGATTATCTTCTGCCAACACAAGTCTGGCCTTTGGTAGCCAAGAGGCAGCGGAAGAGAGCTGCGTTTCTAGCCTCACTCATTTCACAGATAGACATCAAAGTGTTTTAATTAGCAAGAAAGAAAAGTTAGGTTGGAGCTGGAACAATTGGGAAAAACCATGACTTACAGTACATGCATGGTCCTCAGAGTGAAAAATGATCGGGTGTATGCTGCTGGCGCAAGGGTGAAAGAGACAAAACTGTAGACACTTGAGGCAAATTGCTTTAGTGTGTAATTCCATAGTAAATGGTAGCAGGATCCTGACAATGGAAAGTATGTGTCTCACAGTATAGAGGCCTTTAAAAGATCACAGCATCGGGGAGCAGACACTGAGCGGGTGCTGAGCTGCTGAGAGCCGAGCTTAGATTTTTATCTGTCACTCCCTGAGGATGTTAGCAGTGTGAAGTGGAAGGTGGCAGAAGGGAAGTACCGCCATGAACAGGGGGCAGCAGCGGGGACAATTCTACCTGACTGGAGATCACAATCTGAGGACAGACACCCACGCAAGCATTCATGCGACGGTGCGCGAGGCCACCTCACGCAGACAAAAGTGACAAAATATCAGTCAGTAAATGTGACAGACAGGCAGCGTATCTGTATCAGACAAGATCCCATTGTTGAGGAGAAACAAAAAAAAAAACCCAGACAGGCTGCGCTGACCTGCACCCTTTGTCACTCACTCTCATAGGTCGGGACAGACTGACAGATACACTTGAATATCTGCTACTTGTTCTTGTTCTTTGACACTTAAACTCCCCTGCCCTTACCACCTCTAGCACCCAGTTCCCTGCCAGCTATTCATATCCCGGCCCGCTTCGGTTCGAGCCCCCGTGGGCAGCACTCTATCAGGAGTTCGCGAACAGAAGCATACAAACTAATGGTGGGCGGCTGGATATCCTCACCCAGACTATAAATACTTCATCGTCTCCAGACATGGTGTCATTCTATTCACATCAAATTAACCAATCAGGATGGACATGTCCCCTGAAATCTCCGCTCGTCAGCTCAAGTGTGATGTCCTAATGACTGTCTGGCCGTCGATACTGGGCCACATAATAGTGGGCCCTGAGGGGCACAATTAGGGAGAGTAGGAGATGTTTTCCTTGATAAATGTTGTCACTGCTGGTATTAGTACTAATAAGCTGTAATTTGCTGTTGTACCCTCTCATGACACACACTGTAACAGTACATCTCCAGACAGATGGGTGAACACTACAAACCTTTACATTAAAGTCACACAAACGCTTTTATTAACTCCGAGTGTTTCGAGCCACAAATGTGTATCCACTGTTTCTGAGACTGGACCTCTGCAACTTGCTGAAAAACATATGTGGAGAGAACAAAACAAATTTCCTTTCCAGGTCCCATCAGGAATACTTGAATGTTGGGTGAGTTTAGCTTTAATGAGTCAAATAATGATCTAATGTACAGTAGCACATCACATCAAAGATATTAATTTACAATAAAAATGACAAAACAAAGCAAATATTGCATCTGAGACCAGACTAGTAAATGTACGCCACTTTCATTGGATAAATTACTTCAATGGTTAATCAATTAAATGCCACTAGAAATTTTCCGCTTATCAGATTATTGATAAAGCAACTAATCGTTTTAGCGCCGCTTGATGGCTACTGAGGGCTGGGGCAAAAACTTTGATGGATTTCCTGTTCTTCCTGTTAAGCTCGCTCCAATCAGAACAAAAAAAAAAAAAGCTATTCTTGCTCTGAGCAGAGGGACCAGACGAAGAATAGGAGGCCCAGAGAGACAGATCGTCACTGTGAGAACACAGGTGGCATGAGACTGCACCGCTCTGTCTGATGTGTGGGTGAGTGACGGCTACCAGTAGAGCAGAGTTGACTCAGCCCATCAGCAGACGCAACACCAGTGCCAGTCTGCAGCACCAACCAGCACTGAGCATGGCCAAACGAGCATGAGCATCATCACGCTGCTCCCTCTCTGCCTCCAACTTTTACCTTCCCCTGTGTGTTACCGTCCTGCCACAACAGTGACAGGAGGACGTGTATTGTTGTCTGCGTGTGTGATGCTAATGTGGTGTCACCATAAACTGCCACGTGCTGATTTGCTTGAGTCAATATTTACCCTGCTTTGAGTAGCCTTGTTAGGCAGTCATCCGAAAGCAATTCCTCTGATTACAGAATTATTCAAACACGACACAGGCAGGAGGAACATCTATGGAGCTTTGCCTGGACGGGCAGTGCATTTGGGAAAGTATTGGAGCTTGCACTTAAACATCTAGACGTACCGTCGACTATCACCCCGTCGCGGCTTTGTACAAGAGAGGGGGGAAATTGCCTTTAGCTATCAACAGCAAAACAACAATTCATTTTAAAATGAGTTGACTCATGTGTCACAGTGGATAATAAGTAAGGACTGTGGGGGTTTCAATTAGCTCACAACTCAGTCAGTGTTTCATGCATTCATTTACAAATACCCTTAAACGTAGCCTGAGTGCAGCTAAATCTGCTGTATCTGTTTCCTTTTCCTATCATCTCTGCAAAGCCCCCAAAATCTATCCTTTATGCCCCGTACCAAGCCAGGTCTTCAATTTAATTCCCCATCTGTGGCCAGCTTGAAATATTATCCAAGAAATGAGATCCGTGACCCTGAATACAGAGTGTGAAGCAGCATAGGGAGCAGGATGGTGACATGGCCTGATTCTGTAGCTAAGAGGCATGCCTTAGTGTGGGGAGAAGGCCTGGATCTCCTCCCCAAGTGGCATGGCTAAATATTTGCCCTCCTCCACTTGGCTGTCTAGACACATCCACTCAGCCCCCTTCCCATCACTCCTTTGTTTTGCTCAAAAGCAGCGAGAGCTGGCACGGTCAGCCAGGCACGGCGCCAAACCCACGACAAAAAGTTTCTTCTCACTGCCAGAGGTCACGCAAGTTCACGAACCAGGAAAGAATTGGCTTTGCATTTTTAAAACCTTTGGGCCACCATTTGGGGACTCACATGCACACCAATCGAGGGATAGTAAAAAAAACACTGTCAAATGGTCTTTATGCTTCCCAATGATTTGGAGAAAGAAACCCTCAGAACTCGACAAGCGGTCTCTGCTGACTTCTTTGCGTTAGTGTTCCATATTCATTACCTTTTTTCCCACACTCACACTGTGGGATTTTAATTGCCTACAATTCAGACTAAAAAGCTAGATGAGCGGAGTGAAAGCACTGTGCCTCCTGAGAGGAAGATGTGGGAAGTCCACCACCAGCACACTCAACCTGATAGACGCATAACTACTAATAAGAGCCCTCATTACACATAACCAGATTATTCCCTCAGCGATCAGCTCAAGTTAATTTTTCTCCTCCAAAGACATTCGCAGTCACTGGGCTAAAACAAAATGATGAACCAGCGTGTATCACTACTAAGTAGTGTCTGGACCCTTTAAAGACCTTTTAAAGTCAAACAAAACATTATTTTAATGACTGGGCTTTCCTTAATCCATCTGAGATGAGAGTATGGGTCACACTTAAATCACAAATCTGGTAACCTCAGATTGCCTTTTCAAACACCACAACACCACTGAAACATTTAACTCCACTGTTAGTGAAAATGACTTAACCATCCTCATGAAAGAGCCATAGGAAAAATACTAAAAAGATTAAAGTACATACTTTAGGTACTTGTGCTTCACATAAGCATTTCCACTTTACGTTATTTATCATATTTCTATTCCTTACAGATTGTGACTTTGTGAGTTTTTACAAAATGCTTCAACTTTTTCATGTTTCTTTGAGTTGCTGAAGAGACACTAATGTCTAAAAATTCTCTCATGGTTTCATTTGAATTTTTGTCCAAAGACATTAAGTTGTCCAATAGTTCACAATGAATCAAAGATTGGGAAACGCGATCCCCAAAACAAATAAAGATGTGTTTTACAGATTTGTTTAATCTTATTTTCTATTACATTAATAATGTCACATTTACTGTGGAACTGCCTGCTGGCTAGGCACCAGTCCACTAAATGCCACATGTGCATTGCCACGTCTCTATTATCAATCTAATACACTGATCTGAAATCAGTGTATTAGCTGATTAATTAGTCAGTCGCCAGAAAACTAATTGCTTACTATGTTGAAAATCAATAAATGTTTGTGTCATTTTTCAAAACAATTTGTCAACTCCAAATGCTCCATACACCTTTTGCAGAGCAGACAGTTTGACATTATGGCTGTAGTCCTTATTGGGACACTTGGAACTGAGACACCATTAATACTTGTCTTCTACTAAGTGTGACAAGTGAGGCAGTGACAAAGGCTAATTATAAAGATGTTCTGCTTTCTTTGTGGGTTATGTAATTAGACTGCTGTTCAGACAAAAATTGGGATTTGTCACCATTGCTTGGCATTGTACAGGCCAAATAATTTATCAAGCAATGGTAATAAAATAAATAAATATTATGTACTCTAATATTTTAATTTAGTAATAGTTTTAGTTTGTTGTGTCTCTACATCTCACTGTAACAGAGCATAATTTCACACTGTGGGACGGGGACATTTACTTGAGTAAAGGATGTGATCTTCTGAATGCTCTTTACAATGATGTTTCCATTTGTAGGTCTGAGAAATACACAAAGCAAAGTGATGTCTCAGTACTATTATATATTAAAACTATGCCCGTTTTAAAGGCATATATGAATGTGCGTCAGAGAAGAAGATTATATTGTGGAAGTGGAGCCACAAGATTTGATCACCTTATTTTTTTCATAGGAAAATGTAACATCTGGATGTTGCTCTCTATAGGGGATCCACAGGTAACTTTTAAACAAATACCTGTACAGAAATAGTTAAACAGTGTATTAACACACTTATCTTCTTGTCAGAAAGACGATGATACTAACACCACTGTGCCTTGTGACAGCAAACATGAAGCTCGCGCCTGCAGCTTCATAGCTTAGCTTAGCCATTGTGAAGATTGAAGTCTGGCATTTGGCCAGAGGTGAACCTATTAACATACACATTATTCAAGTCAAGCAAACCCCCAAACATATCTCTGTTGGACAAAAACATGACAAAAAATGTACCTAATTATCAAATTATTTTAAAAGGACTAGTACATTGACCAGAAGAACTGAATTTAGTTAACATCATAATAAGAGATTGTACTGGAGCGACCACCAGCACTTTAAATTATTTCTGCACTGGCTTCAGTTTCAGACCCTGTACCTAGGTCAGTTTTTACAGCCATTCTATGCTGCAAAAGGGAAAAGGCGACAGACACTTTTTTAAAGTAATACAGTGAACCACTTTAATGCTAAATAATTAACTCATCATATAGAAAGCAAAAATGACAATTTGCCATTTGGTTATGCTGTTTATTAACTGAGAGGAGTAAGCTCCTGGAGTCTATCGATTATCTAAAAAACTGCTACCAGCCAAGAAGTGGCTATAAAATGACCCATAAAAATGCAAACAGAAAACGTACAGTCAGATTTAAACAGTGAAGTTTAAAATTGTAAATGGTTAGCTTAGAGCTGCTTGTACGCACACTTGGGACAGAGGTAGGCTTGCAGCTTCCCCTGTTGGCTGGTAAGTGCAGCTATACTGCACAGAGATGAGAGGGGAGCTGATTTCTTAACTCTCTTTGCAGGAGCACGTCTCCACAATTTTTTTGAGCTATATGGGTTTAGTTCTGCTACTATGAACAAACTTGAAGTTCAGTGAAGTCTTTCACACGGTACACAGGGTGGTGGCAATCTTGTCAGCAAGGATTTGCTAACCTTAAAGTTGGGTAGTGAAATCAATAAGCAAAGAGCAATGTTTAACAATGACACTAATGAATGTACAATAGCAGCTTCTGCTGTTAAAACGACTGACATTACCGGGCACCGCTTGCTGTAATGTTAAATCAAAAACCATATAACTCTATTCTCTTCTCACTTTTCTTGCTACCTCGCTAGAAAGATAGCATGTTTGTGTGTCTGTCGAAGTATCAGTGTGGGTGGGGGGTGGGGGCGAGACAAGTCAGAGCAAGAGTATATTTATGTGAGAGAAATGCACAAAAACTCACAAGGAATAAAAATAAAAGAACAGAAGTATAATACCTTGATAATTAACACTAATATATACTAATTTAGAAGGCCTAAGATTATTATAATTATTTCGTTTTTTTTCTATCAAAATAGATAAGCCATAAAGCTATAGATTGTAACACTGTTGTTAAGTTAAAGTTCACTTGTAATCACCATATTACTGAGTTAAATGGGAAGTTGGGTATTGGATGTGAATTCTGATCAACAGGCTTATTCAGCAAAATTAAGTGTTTCAGTGTTGCTACAAGTTGAACTATTGTGTGGTGATAAAGAAAAGTGCTAGAAAAGATGAGGAAACATGCCTGTTACGCATGCTGTTTTTCATTGCTCTGCACTGCCTGGTTGTTCTGGGCTCTGGTTATATTCTGTCACATTAACACTGGGATAGAGGATATGTTGACAGAGAGAGGACATTGCGCATTGAGACTGTAGGGCTTTTCTAAGGCTGGTGGCATCGGGATATGAAGACAAGTGTGCATCTGTGTGCGTGTATAGAAGTGGAGGGTTGCCTGTGGAGCCGAGCATGTGGATGCCCACCCACTCAGTAGCCTCGCGGCCCTTGTCATTTCGCATCAATCCACAGCCCCTCAATATAAATAGGACAGGCGTCCTAAAGCTACGCAGTACTATGAGAGGCAATGGCATTATGCATCGACCCTGGGCCCCTCAGCTTGAAATATGACTACCCCAGCCTGTTTTAATGGCAGCTTCCCCGTCTGTTATAACGGACCTATTTTGGTAGTTAGAATACGTAAAATAATTCAGTAATTCAGAATAATTCAGTAAAATAAGTGGACATTAATGAAACTGAAACTGTGTAAAGCCTAATTTGACTTTTTAATATAAAAATCTCAACTGCAAAAGTGAGCCCTGCGATAGCCTGGCGACCTGTTCAGGGTATACCCATGCCTTTCGCCCAGTGACAGCTGGATTGGCTCCAGACAGTTACAGAAGCAGTTACAGAAAATGAATGATAGAATGAATGAATGAATTGCAAAAATGCATTTCCTGGAGTTTATTATTACTATGTAACGTTTGTACAATATAAACATAACTCAATCAATAAGTGAATTCAAAAAAAACTTTCCAGTATCAGGGGAATATATAAATAATCATCAGAATCTCAATTTCGTAAAGCACTGAATATATACAAAACACTATTACCACTAAATAAATACAGAGTATGATACACCAAGGACAACAAAAGTCCAGTTTCACGGAGGGTGTTTGATGAACATGAGCTTTACATGTGTGAACTACAAGTACCAAATATTTGAACAAATATTTCAGCCGTAATGAAGTGAAGGTGGTGCACTAAAACAGAGAGTACAGTTCCACACCGTAGCTTCCCTGTGGCATCACAGAAGCTTCACACTTCATTACCGCAAGGCCAGCGACGTGTGAAGCTATTATGTAGGAGCAGTGGGAAGGGGAGTGTGAGTGTGCATGTGTGTTAGGGGTATAACTAGGGGAGGTGGGGTAACTAATAACCACCCTGGCAAGAAGAGCTTTCTAGAAGCAGGATCAAGCCATTCACATGGAAACATTGTTTAATATATTCCAACAGCTGGGAGGTGTTGTCCCAGTGTCAAATGAAAGAGAACGAACAAACATCTGGTAGGGCATTTTCTTGCACTACAGCCCTGCCTGCAACTATGCTTTAACAAACTGACTCACATGCAAATGAATAGAGATATCTGAAATAAATCACATTCTAAAAACAACTGTCATGCAACTTAAGCCAACTATGTATCTCATGCATCTTGATGGAAAGATGGAAAGAAACAGATCTGTCTTCTACTTCCACCTAGTGGCCAACAACAGAATGTCACACTGTTTTAAACTATTTCCAAACATCTGTATTTCATCTGACTCAAATCCAGAAACGCATCCAATGCATTCATGGAATATGTATGATAATAATATAAAATACTTATGTCACCATTACTTTCATTTAAACTTAAATACCACTGAGGCACTGGAACAACCTTCTCAAAGGTTGACCGTCACCAAGATGACATTGTCTCATTTAGGTGGGTGGTAGTTTTTCAGTGTTTTTTGGTATGTAGTGATCACAACTGTGGGCTGCCAAGAGCTGTTTGACTACCAGATACCCAATGAGTTAAAAAAGAATAGGTTATTTTGAAATCAGCATTTCAATTAGACTAGAAAAGTGCTCAAAGCCTATGAGTGAGTACGTGAGTACTTCTGCAGACCATGCAACAATCAACCGTAAATTTTCAATCAAAAACTCTGGTATTTGTGGCAGCATCCCAGGGCACTTATGGAGTGCCAATGCTGGACATTTAGCACTGATTGAAATTTTGGCTGCTGCAATTACTCTAACAAGCCAGACTAGCAGTAGTACAAAATGATCACAGTATGTTCATTCAAATGGATAGTTGACAAGACCTGTGTTTGTAGTCTACAAGCTGTAATTTAGTTCATATGTGCACCTTGTGAATTTAGTTTTTCCAATTTACCTTGCGGACTGACGACCTGTCCAGGGTTTACCGTGCCTTTCACCCGATGAAAGCTGAGATAGGCTCCAGCAGACCCCCGCGACCCTTAACAGGAATAAGAGGGTATAGAGATGAATGAATGCATTTACCCTTGCAGGAGGCAAACTGAGCACTCTTCTTTAATGTTGGACAGGCAAACGTGGGAGAGGGGAAATAGGAAGATTTGGGTATATATGGTGATTTGGTAAGAGGGAAAGGTAATCACAGAAGATGGTCAGAAGGTTGTGCAGAGGCTAAGTAGATGCTGTGCAGTCTGCTCCAATAGAGTTATTAACACAGGCAAGGTGCAAACTGACTGTTATGATAACAGGTAGCTGGACAAATAATTTAAGATATATATTTTTTTGTATGACTCAGTAGTTCACGACAATTTGTTATATTATGACACTTAGCTACATT
Source organism: Planiliza haematocheilus (assembly GCA_005024645.1). Lineage (NCBI taxonomy): Eukaryota > Metazoa > Chordata > Actinopteri > Mugiliformes > Mugilidae > Planiliza > Planiliza haematocheilus. The sequence continues at coordinate 2,380,578 of SRSE01000764.1, forward strand.
AATCAGTGATAGCTTATGGCATTCAACTGTAAGAATTGTGGTCTGGAGTCTCAGTGTGATACATAAATGCAATTCTAAAACATGGATTTAGAGTGACTAACATGTTGTTTTTCATGAAATAAAGTATGTTACATAAACGTATGTGATAATTCTAGAAATGAGCGTTTACGAAATATCAGCCTTAAATAAACGTGTAAATTAACAAATGTGTAGTTAGTTGAGCTTTGTCTTTGTCTCTATGCAGAGAAACTAAGTGTGATGACTGAGACTTTCTCACGACTGTAGTAGTTTGTCTGTGAATGGTCTCAGTCATCCAGGTCATGGTAGATCCAAAAAGCGTTTAAAAACTGTAGCAGTTTGTCAGACAGTGTTAGCAACAACTACAATATCGTATATGCTCAATCATAAGCAGTTGAATTTGTATATTAAATTATTATAAAAGGGCAACATGGCTAATTTACCTTGGCCCGGAGTTGTTACTTCGTCGTTAAAAATAAAAAAATAAATGTGGAAATGTGAAACTTTCCCGTTTCTTTTTTCACAGGCAAAGAAAGGACAGCCAAACGGTAAGAAAGACCCCAAACGGCCAAGATGGCTGCGCCCATGGTAGACGCCGGGGAGTTTGAAAGCTGGCTAAATGATCGGTTAGACTCGTTAGAAGTTGACCGTGAGGTGTATGGGGCGTACATTTTAGGGATTCTACAAGAAGAGGAGAGCGACGAAGAGAAACAAGATGCGCTTCAAGGAATTTTATCCGCATTTCTGGTGAATATCCAAAGCGGCATGTCTCGCTCAGCCACCGAGGCTGTGCGTGTGTGCTCTCATTTGTTGCTGTCTGTCTCGACTGCCGGGTGGTACCAAGTTACAGCACTTTTGTAACATGTTATTTACTAAGTTAAATATATGTGTTGGACGCTGTTTCTTCAACTAAGGTTCAGACTCCACAAGCTGTGATAAGAGCTGCCCTTGCACTCCACGCCAAACCCCTTGCAGAGATCTGAAATTTGTATGTCATTGTATTCCTGATCAGTACTGATACGCCCCAAGCAACATATGAGTCAGTACTGCAATGCCTGCAACTTGTTTGGGCCTACATGAGATTCCACGGTCCGTTTTTGTAGAGGTACATGTTCGAAGCGGTTCACGATTATCACACCCGTTCTCCTTAGCGATTTATTTGTCCATAAACCATATGTGTTCATTCCGACTTAAAATTGACTACTTTCTGGTATCCAGACAAGTTACGTGATCATACACGTCCATGTACAGAACTGAGCTGATTGCACTTGACTTACTTGCATTACTTGTGGTTTGTGTGCAGGATGAGGACACCATGGAAGATGTCTGTAAACAGATCATCGAGCAGTGGACAGAGTGTTGCAGCAAATCCGCAGCCAAAAGAAATGCTGATGATGGTATTTCTGTAACTTGGATTCATCCACTTTACTACTGTCATTTCGATTTAAGATATTTTTTTCTTTCTTCAAGATACCTTACAGGAGGGAAAATAGTTGAGTTCTTCCCGGGTATACATCATAGTTATCAGGATTTTTGCTAATCTTGAAGAACATCAGCTGTGCCCTGAATGAACAGTACCTTTAAGCCTTCCAAAAATGAAGGCTAAATACACACACACACACACACACACAAAACTGCAGCTTAAAAGTAGTTGTGCTCCTCCATATGTTCTGCATTTCTGCATAAAAAATTACTCCGTATCAGTGGATTTTCACAGTCCTGAAAGTAGATGAATGGAACCCAATTCCACAACATTTCTATTGGATTATGATCAGGTGTTTGACCTGGCCATTCCAAAACCTGTGGACTTTTTTTCTTCTTCTTTCTTCTGTCCATTATTTTGAAGAATGACTTGTGTTCTTGGGTTGTTGTCTTGCTGCTTGACATCTGCAAACATGAGTATCTCATTCAAACCAAATAATTCTGCTTTGGTCTTCCGTGCCCACAAAACATCATCCCAGTAGTAGTTTGGCTTGTCCACATGATGTTTAGCAAACTGCAAAAGGGCAAAAATGTTTGTTTTTTAGAGCAGTGGCTTTGTCCACACCACTCTACCATGCACACCATGGCTGTTAAGTGTTCTTGTGATAGTGGAATCATTAACATTAGTCAATGTGTCGTTCAAAAGTTACCCTGGGTTCCTCTCAGACTATTCTGCGTCCTACTTTGGGTTGGTCAACCACTCATGTGGAGGTTAACAGCTTGTCCGACTCAATTTGTGGATTCCAAATTGGTTTTGTAACATTTTCCAGCCCGATGATCAACAAATACTTTTTTAAGGTCCCCACAAAGCCTTTTATCCGTACTGTTACACACTTTGGCACTTTGTATTGTGAAGACAAAGCCTTGTTAGATTGGGTTCTCCGTCAGGACCTGTGTGTGAAAATCTGCTCATGTTTTAGTCATTTTCATGCAGAAATGTAGAAAATCCAGAGGCCTGAAATTACAGTCATTTCAAGGCAGCAGGGTCAGCAGCTCATTTAAATCTTCTAAACAGAGATAAGACGGATATCTACTGAGTCTGCCTTTAATACCTATTAAACAGAGAGGCATTTGATCTTAGAGTTTGCTCTGACTTTGTAGTAGAGTGCACAGGCATTTTTTTTTTCTCATGGTAATCCATACAACTAAACAAAAGCAGACCCTGAGACTGCAAGTTTTTGTCTGACAAAGTTTTTATTTCAAAAGGTGCGAAACGATGCGTTTGTTTTGTCAGTATGTTTATTTAGATTGTTTCCTTTGTACATAACCATAGGAAGCCTTAAGCTCTGATAGGTGGCTTCTCCTGATAACTTACTTTCCCACTCACAGCAAAAAGCATGTACTTTCATTGCACTGAAAAGCACTGTTGATATGTTTATTCACAGTTTTGTTGTTGTCGTTCTTTCTGTGTTGTTTGTAGCTGAGGTGCAGGCCATTGCCAGTATGATTGAAAAACAAGCTCAGATTGTGGTGAAACAGAAGGAGGTGTCTGAAGAGTCAAAGAAAAGGAAAGAGGCCCTTCTTGCCCAGTATGCTACCGTAAGCGATGAAGAGGAATATCCTTGATTTTGCAGACTGAAACATCAGTAAAGCTGGGGTCACACTTTCTGGAATGAACTCTATTTTTCACTTTGTTTACCATAAATTCTTGACTATACACAGATAAGCTTTATGAGCATGTACATAATGAGAGAAGCAATTGTTTTGTTGTCTCATCTCAGTGCTCTCATGTACCAAAAGATGCCAGTTCTTTCCTTGACTAAAGCACTGAAGTGGAAGAAGAAGAGTCTGCAAGTGTGAATACCTTTACTGGAAATAATAAATGTATCCTTTCTGAAGATGTTCATATAGGCTTACTGTATATAGATAATGCTATATCTGCTCAACATTTACACCTGCATGATGAATGTGGTCATGATAAATTACATTATACAGTAAAGTACATTTACTTTTATGCAGCTGTCCTTTACTTAAAGTGTCAGCCCTGTTCAAGAACACCAACGTGGAGGAGGTGCTCAACAGACAAAAGCAAAAGCGGGACCAGGCACGTGAAGACGCTCAGAAGAAGAAGGAAATGGACAAGATGCAGCGTGAGAAGGATAAACTAGCCAAACAAGACAGAAAGGAGAAGGAAAAGAAGCGTACACAGAAAGGTGAACGCAAAAGATAAAACTAAAAGAAAGGACACTTTGAAAGTGAGAAGCTTTTGTTACGTGGGGGAAAAAAAAAAAACTGTTCTTTTGCTTCTTTTTTGCTAAACCTTAATGGGAACTTCAGTATCTGAACAATTACAATTACTTTCAATATCTAATGTGTAAAGAACAATGAACTGGATGCTATGCAGAACCAAAATATATTTGTTTTGCAATGATTTAATCAGGTACAGAAATATGTTGTCTAAGACTAAAGCTTCTAACCTTTACGTGGTAACTGCTACAATACTAGCTTATGTAGCTAGTCAAAAGAAATTGTACACTTCTGCCAATATATTTCTTTAACATGTGTGACACATGCTTAGCGTGGAGTTGACAGTCACCTTGAAATTAACCTGAAAAAGAAATTTAATTTAACATGGTAAAAGTGGAATGCTTGTAATTAAACTCAATTCAGTTTCTGCAATTAGCCTGTCAGCATCTTGAAATGTCTTCTTCAGTTTTATTGTCTACACATTCTATCTGGAAAAGCAGATATATATCATAAAGAAAGAGCAGATGCTAACTTATACCTCAAACATATCATTTATCATCCTTTGAATGTTAATAGTACGAATCGGAATCTTTCAAAAATAAAAGATTTTCAGCAATTTGGTTTGCTTTATTTCAGATATTTCCATTCACAGAACAACTCACAAGATAACAACACAAGTACTTTAAAACAACAAGGAATAGAACAACCCTTGGCTAATCATAAGCATAGCAGAGCAGAGCATTGTTACATGACTCAGCTTGGGTCTTTTGCTAATAAACTGCCACATTTCAGTGATAATATTTAATATTTGTGGGATTAATGTATTTAAAACTTTAACACTGAACTTTAACACAAACATAGTGGAGCTACTGAACAGACAAAAGTGGGAACAGGGTTGTGAAGACGCTCAGAAGGAAATGGACAAACCACAGAAACGTAGTGTTAACAGGTGGATAATTAAAAAGACAAAGGAAAAATTAACAAAATATCAGATAAATAAAACTGATTTGTGATTACAGCTGAATTGAAGTTTCAGGAACTAGACAGAACATTTCAGAACGATTTATAATTTAGCATGTTCATTGTAAACTTTATATAGAACAGGTGATCAAATACTACACTGCATTCAGGAAATTCTTTTTTTTTAACTTAACTGTTGTGTTCACTGATACAATTACTCATTAATTCTATTTCTAATGGGAAGTGTGATTAAAGCATTTTAAAGTTAAATATTTAATATCTCACTACTTTTAATATTGCTTGCCGTTCACCAAATTGCAGATAAAAGTCTTCTGATGACAAAATGTTACGGTTACATAAAAATGCAATCTGCTGAAATTAGCTGGAACGTCTCAGGAAACATTTTAATATTTAGCATGTTCATTTTAAACTACTGCTCTTGTGATTCGATTATTGCTTGGGAAAACCCAGAACTGAGGGTCCTTTACATTCCAATAAATAAGTAAAACAATGAAGAATTCAATGAAATCTTCCACATAAATAGTGCCTTTAAATACAACAGTAATGGAGCAAGATTTTTGCTGATTTGAAATTGACACTAATTAAATGAAATCAAGTCAGGATTGTAAGCAGGGTAAATAATATGTATGTCATTAATACACAACAAAAGAGACTTTGTTGCTCCCAAAGATGCAGTCATCGTCAAGCTTCGAACTGTAGTGATTACCGTATTGCGGCTAAAATGTCACACTGACTTGCTGGTAAGTAATACTATAAATATGTTGTTGGGGTTTTTTTTTATCACCCTGTTGGTTATGGGACACTCTAGTGGTTTTAACTTAATCACAATCTTTAACTCACTCCTGCCTGATAGATCATAACTTAAAATAATATCCCTCAAATGGAGAGGAGCACCTCTCTGTGCACATGGTGTCCTTGCTAACATGGTGGTCCTGCGTCTTGACAGGTTTCAGCAGTGTCATCTGGAGGGCACACCACAGAGCTGTGCGGAGCTTCCTGGTGGTAGCAGCTAGGTCCTTAAGTGCGATGATCATCAAAAAGGTGTCTGGAAAAACAGGCAAGTTAGGGCCACGGTTACATTATAAAGACATAGAATGTGTTAAAAACAATACGGTTACCATTGTCCTCTGTGAAATGAGGCCTTCGCCGCTGGTGTTTGGTCATATTCGCTATGTCCTCCTTATATCTTGCTTGAGTGATACAAATAGCCATATGATGCCTGTGCAGTACAGTGCGGATGTTGCTGTGCAGAGGAATGCTGCACAGACACTCCATTCTGTCCAGAAGGTTTGCCACCTGCAGCACAAGCATAATCAACAATCAGTTTTATATTCCTCTATCACTTTTACAAAGTCACTTTATTGAAGTCAGCTTCATTGAAGAGCATTCTATGCTGTTGAGTGCAACATTCCCACTAAAGTACTAAAGTTAGGTTGAACTAACGTTCCGAAACAAACACAAAACTTATATACTTGTGAGCCAATCTGTGGTACTGTTAATCCATAGTTGGTCCACTTTTTGTGTCTGCTAAATATATCCACAAATATCACCAATGGCACACAACAATGCTGCTGTGACAAGACTGGTCTGTAGGTGGCAGAATGGAAACAGTTGATTCTCACAGGGTTCTCACCTGTGCTTGTTCTCGCATCTGATTAAAAATGAGGTATTCGACTCTTGAGGGATTTGGTGAAGTTTTGGGTAGACTGGTGTTGCTCACTGCTCCAGTCCTTTTCCCAAGAAATGTTTTTGTAAGGATTACCTGCACCTAAAATTGAAAACCGATGAGAACACATTATTACATTGCACGTGTGTTTAAAAGCCGATAAGCTTTATGCTTAAAAAAACAAATAAAAATAAATACTTAGTGCAGTGTTTTCACTAACAATTATATGGGAATAAATGAATCCCTATTTAGCCAGTTATGTTAGCTATGATGTCACACTTAATAATCACCCCTAAACACCAAATTTAAATATAATAACATACCCTTTTTCTCTCCTTCTCCAAACACCTCCACTGCTCAAAACATTCATCCAGGCAGACATAAGGCTGGATCACAAGTCCTCCTTGGTTCATCCACGCTGATGTTGTCATGGCTGAAGCCATACCATGATATGTGCTTTCTCCTCTGCAGGACCGAATGTCACTAATATAGGTTTTAAAAGCTGCAAACTCATTGGCTGACATCTTATCACCCATATCCACACGAGAAACTCCACTTCCATGGGGCAGAGCAGATCTGGAGCTGAAGTTAGAGCAGATCGGCTTGCTGGGATCATTTACTGAATACATAAAAGGCATGAACTGCTGTACCTGCCCTGCACTGGCCATACTATTCTCTCCATCAAATCTCTGAGACTGCATGCTCCCCTGGAAATCCGTGTATTGGCTTTGTGGTTGATGACATTTGTCTCCTTCTCTCATGCGAGTGTTAGTTTGTTGGCTCCTAGTGAAGCCTTCTGGAAATCGACATATATCCATCCTCCTTTTCTCTTTCTGTATCTGTGACTTCATGTTATTCTCTGTCTGGCTCTGCTGGATGTGAGTCTTTGAATACTGGTTCATTGTCGCATTAATGTTCTCTCTGTGCATTCTCATCTTGTTCTGCTGTTGGTTTGGGAGGTTTAAAGAAACAGAGAATGGATGTGTTTGATGTAAATACTCTGCATTTTGAGGGTTGAAATCAGCTAAAAGCTCATCAGGTTTAAACGTTTGCTTCCTCGTACCTTCATTTCTTTCACTCTGCATAGTCTCAAATTCTCCCACAAGTTTTTTGGGGGTCTGCATTACAGGATTAGTTTGTGTTGACAGTGCAAAACTGGCAATTTTCCATGGTTCAGTCATGCTGTCTTCATGGTGCATGCTCCCCGTCTTCTTGTGCATGATTGGAAAGTCTCCACAATGTATGCCATCATGCTCACTAGCTATGAATGACTGAAAACTGCTGACCAATGGGTTAATGTCTTCTGGCTCATACTGCTCATTACAAACAGACTTTATGCTGCTCTGGGCATGTTGGTCGCCACTGAAAGAATCAAAGCAGGGGCTGCTTAGTTCACCTTCAGGTTTGAGGATGTCGCTGAGGTCAGGGAAATTATTCAAAGGGTTACCATTCCTTAGGTCATTACAAGCTGACATGCTGACATACTTGCTTTGCTGTATCTGGGAAGGGTAGGTGTTTCCTGCCTTGGGCAATGGTAGCCCAGGCGGCAGCTTCTGAGGACGGAAGGAGTAGCTGGTTCCGTTAGGCATATTGAAAAGCGAATGTTGACTGGAAGTAAGGCCATTGCGCTCTTGACTGAAATCTTCAAAATCTTTGCAGAGTGACTGTTGTTGTGCTTTACTGAAATTCTCATGAGACACACCGTTTAGAAGAAAATAAGTACTGTGCTGTGTTTTAGGCTCTGATTGACCATACTGTAGCAGTTCTTCTCTCAGTGTCTTTGGAGACCAGATCGGAGTGCATGTAGGTAAGCTCCTAAAAGAGTAATTGGGAATGTCACTTAATTTCAACGTTCATTAGCTAATACGGCATACACATTTTTTTTTTTTAAATAATACAAAACATAAATATTGAGTGTTTTCAGTTGCTGAACTCATGTGTCAGACATAAATCATACAATACATATTGTAATATATACCAAACCTTGACATACCCCTCACTATAGTAGCTGTCCTGTGAGTCTGCCTCGTCCAAAATATTTGACACTAGACCTTGCAAATCAGTCTCCCCATCATAATCGCTATTTTCCGTCCATTTCCTCAACAGAAAGAAAACACATTCTCAGAACTGCACTCTTGATTTTTTTTTCTTAGAAAACATTCATTCAATATGACTGCATCCAATATACAGTATCTCACCACCTCTGAATAACAGAAGCCTACCCTATATTGATAGGACAGGACACTTTATACTCTATAGGTGAATACTTCAAAGAATTGTAACATATCTAACCACATTTAATAAGAATACCTGCTTTTAACACTGGTCTGGGCGCAACACATAAGTTCATAAGGATCCTCTTGAGTATTGCGAGACCATGGCGCATAGGATGCAGTTTCCTGTTTCTGCAGCAAGGGACTGGGGATGGAAACAAAAGTTGATGCCATACTACCGCTATTTCCACCACGCATGTTATCCCCTTCCTGAAAGAAAGACAAGCTATGATTAATGTCAAGACACAAATGAAACAAAGCTGGAACACATGGTTAGTACACATGTTAATTATAATAGATTTATATAGTTTATAATTATTGTTGCCTCAATATTTTCAGGATTAATCAGACATAATTGTCAAGACATAATTTTCACTTTTTGCTGGTAATTCAATACCATACATTCAATAATAATAGTTACAGCTTCAGAGATAAGTGTTTGGTTCCTGCAATGAAATATGTCGAAACTTAAGGGAATTTAGGAATTATCTTGTCACAGATTATACCTTAATGAATATGGGTAACTTTGATGATGGAAGTTTTTTCACCATTAATTGCCTATCATGAACCCCTAACAAAGGTCATAGTTGATTTTTTAATGTTAACACTCTGTGCTGCCGTTTCAATTTAATTTATACGTGACGGTACATCTGATCTTAGCTTTCAAACATACAATGTAAAATAAAAGTATAATAGCGAAAATAAATACTTGCCTGACGCTGATATGTGTGAAACGGTGAATTAGCAAACGTGCTCTGATGCCCGTTAAACGCCATTCTGCTCCCTGGTGTCTTTAGCAATCCCTAATCTGGCAAAATACACGATACTCCGTTAATATTTCCAGCCTTATATGATATTAATGGTAGAGATTTGGAAAATAAATGTGATACAGTCTACACAATATCAGTTATTAAATAACTGCCATTTTTTTGGGAATACAAATCAACTCAGTAATTTACGACGAACCAGCCGTTAAAATAAGTGGGTTAAGCTAGCAAGTTTTGACGCTGTCTTTGCTAATTTCGACCCTAGCTGTAGCACATTTAAACACTCGGCCTCCTACTTCGATTTGTTAAGTTTTTCTTTTAAAAACAGCTTATCTGAGTAAAATTAAATCTACCCGTCTATCGTAGGGATACCTACCTGCTAAATTAAAACGGGAACTTTTTTCTTTAACTGCTTTCTCCACATTGTTCACAAGTGGTCTCGTGCCCCCCCCAACTCCACCCTTCAGAAGTTTAATATTGCCCTCGCGACCTCAAGACACATTGGTTGAGCCAGGGGAATTCTATTTTTGGTCCAATTAACATGAAGCAGGAGATCCAGGCGCATAGCAACGCCTAGGTGCCACACCCTCCCCCAAAATTTAGGCTATACGTTCATAGAAGTTAATAGGCATAATTCATATTTCTATGAAATATTACAGTACATTTTACGTACAGGTATTTACAGAAGATTTTAACTACTTGCTCATTGGTTCTGTTCAGTTTACGGAATCAGATTGATTTCAGTTACGTGATCCAATTGCTGCTGAGTTATCTATCCAAAACTACGTTTGACCAAACTGCAAACATATTTACAGACTCATTTTCTCACGGACAAACTAGTTCAAGGGAAACTTGAAAGTCTGGTTGGGCCACGCAAATCCAGCTGTGGAGTAAAGTTGGACAATATACTAGCCGAATACGACCAGTGCACAAGAAACGTTACCTTCAAAATAAAAGAATTGTGGCAACGTGCATAATATTGCCATTTTGGAATAGTAAATCGATAATGTTATAAACACTTTAGACATGATATATACATCTGTTATTATTATTATTATTGTTGTTGTTGTTGTTGTTGTTACTTACAGCAGTAGCAGTACGCTAGTTGTTGTCGTTATGAAACTATATTGTTGTGCGAAAATTCTCAGTCACGCAGGACATGGCAATATAGTTTTTTTTATCAATATTATCATTATTAGAAATTGAAATAACTGTCCCATTAACATACGTTTTAATGTCGGTGCCGTTCAAGATTGCACTATTGGTCAGACTCTCTTTTATTGTTAAAGTCTTTTAACGGAAGACACGTTTTGTTTCGTCCTGTAGTTACCTTGACTATGGTGAGGGAATCGGAGTTGAGGAAAAGAGAAAAGTTAGGCAGGCATCACAAAGAAGGCAGCGTTCAGGTAATCAACATCAGAGCATTTCATTTTTGAACGTCGATGGGGAACTGCGTGGAGGACAGATGATACGTACTTAATAAATCTGCTCCAAGTTAACCGAACTGTTTCAAACTTGGAAAGATGAGTTTTTGTACGACGTGGTCCGTTGCGGTCCTGCTGCCTCTGCTAATATCAGCACAGTATCAAGGTGACCACGGAATAGTGGTGCCGGAGCATGGGTTTTGCCAGCCGATTTCGATACCTCTATGTACGGACATAGCCTATAACCAAACCATCATGCCTAATTTAGTGGGGCATTACAACCAGGAGGACGCGGGGCTCGAGGTGCACCAGTTTTACCCCCTTGTGAAGGTACAGTGCTCTCCGGAGTTGAAGTTTTTTCTGTGCTCCATGTATGCGCCTGTATGCACAGTTTTGGAGAAAGCGATTCCTCCGTGCAGGTCAATCTGCGAGAGGGCCAAACAGGGCTGCGAGGCTCTCATGAACAAGTTTGGCTTTCAGTGGCCGGACCGATTGCGCTGTGAGAACTTCCCAGTTCTAGGAAACGGACAAATCTGCGTGGGCCAAAACAATTCCGACCCCACCATCCCTCCCATGTCTGTCCCAGGGACCCAGGACCCCCTTATTGTTTCCTCACGTGAAAAGCCCTTCCGGTGTCCATCAGTTCTCCAAGTGCCTCCATATTTGAACTATACTTTTTTAAATGAAAAGGACTGTGGAGCTCCATGTGAGTCCTCAAGGAGCGGTGGGAATATGTTTTTCAGTGATAAAGAGATTCACTTCTCCCGTATATGGATTCTGGTCTGGTCTGTGCTTTGTTGTGCATCTACATTATTCACAGTGACCACCTATTTAGTCGATATGCAACGCTTCAGATACCCTGAGCGACCTATCATCTTCTTGTCTGGCTGCTACACCATGGTCTCCATAGCATACATAGCTGGCTACTTCCTCGGGGATAGAGTGGTGTGCAACGACAGCTTCAACCCTGATGGCTATAAAACCATTGTCCAAGGCACCAAAAAGGAAGGCTGCACCATACTCTTCATGATGCTCTATTTCTTCAGCATGGCCAGCTCCATCTGGTGGGTCATCCTGTCTCTCACCTGGTTCCTGGCAGCAGGTATGAAGTGGGGTCATGAGGCCATTGAAGCCAACTCGCAGTATTTTCATCTGGCAGCCTGGGCAGTGCCAGCTGTCAAGACCATCAGCATCCTGGCCATTGGGCAAATCGAAGGTGATGTGCTCAGTGGTGTCTGCTTTGTGAGTCTCAGCAACCTAGACCCTTTACGGGGCTTTGTGTTGGCCCCTCTCTTCATTTATCTTTTCATCGGCACCTCTTTCCTGCTGGCTGGCTTCGTGTCGCTGTTCAGGATCCGTACCATCATGAAACACGACGGCACCAAGACAGAGAAGCTGGAAAGATTGATGGTGCGGATTGGAGTGTTCAGCGTGCTCTATACCGTCCCTGCTACCATTGTTATTGCCTGCTTCTTCTATGAGCAGGCCTTTCGGCCACACTGGGAGCGCAGCTGGGTCAGCCATAATTGCAGGAGCCTGGCCATTCCATGCCCTGTGCCTGCTGGACCCCACATGACCCCAGACTTCACTGTCTACATGATTAAATACCTGATGACACTGATAGTGGGCATTACTTCTGGTTTCTGGATCTGGTCTGGAAAGACTCTACACTCCTGGCACAAGTTCTATACAAGGCTCACTTATGGCAAGCAGGGGGAGACCACTGTGTAGACTAAAGGGACATCCAAATGTTGTGGGACTACTTTTTCTGTGTTTTATTACCTGCTCCTTATGTGATAGGTGAGTGGGACAGCAAATAGCTACAGGTTTTTACAGCAGTGGTATTTGCCTCGGCTTCATAGTCACACTTGCATGCCAAAATGAGGGTTAGGGTTTGACAGGATAAGTTGGATAAACACAGACTGAACCTGACTGTCTGAACAAACAACAATCATGGCTGTGGATGTCATGTGCTGAAAAGCTCTCCTCGCTCTCTTTGGCTCTTCTCTTAAAGCCACCATAAACTCCAGTGGAGTGATGATCCAGCAGCCAAGGAAACAGAGAGCACGGAAATGAGCTGCGGAAGAAAGACTGTTTTACTCTCTCTCTCTGTGTGTACAGATTCCATATACAGTTAAATGACATTGTAAATAGTATTTGTAAAAACATAAAATTATATATTGTATTTAAATCTGTCAATGTACCTGCTTTACTTTTGCACTGTAAATATGCCATGAGCTGACATCCAGACGTGCTTGTTTTTTGGTAATTCCTAGTAATATTATTTAATATGTTGTTTTTTTTATGACAACAGCATCTACATTTCAGTCTGTTCGATGATATACAAAATACTCTTTGGCACCCTGCTTTGTTACAATTTCTCTTCTTTTACAAAAAACGCTTGTTGAGTCTGCAGAATTTGCCAGTAACTTCAACCGCTGTGTCAAAGCCTTGTTTTTTTTTTTAAATTTGTAGTTGAGGGGGAAAACTTGTGTAGTGTTTCAGTGTTTTGCCCCACCACATGTTCAGTATTCTTTTTTTGATAATTAAATTTTCTTGGTAACAAATGATTTCGCTTTAAAAAAAGCATGGTTATGTTGTTTTCTCAAGGGGCCGAGGGTTGTGTCACACCTGGACATCTGCTGCCTCAAACCGGCAGGCGTGAGTAAAAGAGATTATTGGACTTCTTAATAGAAATGAGCCCCTAAAACTAGTCTGTAGCCACCAAGGAATAAGAAGGAATGAGTTTATACTGAGACTGTCAATTAAACACTCCTCGCTTCTTAAACCCACTCTGTGAGTATATTCTGTAATATTTCACATTAGTGTGTTTTGTGTCTGAGAAACAGGTGTCAACCTGTAAGAATGTGGTGAAGGGCTTCTTCACACACGTGCACTAACATCGTCGTCGAGTGCTAAACATAACAAGAAACCTCTTTTGCCTGTTGTGAGAGACCAACAGGAATCATCTGGCAAGAAAAGTCTGTGCTGTTGCATAGGTGCGAAAATGTTCCCGTCTGCCTGTTTGGTGAAGGGAAAACAGGGGATATTCAGCTATGCTGTGTTGTTACTTCTCTGGAGCCACTGTGCTTTGTGCCAAGTTGGAATCCCCCAAGCCACACACGGCTGAAACTGAACCTTCTCTGCAGTGATGTCATGAAGTAGATGGGTGTGTTGGAGAAAATTGATCCTCTTGCCTCAGAGTAGAGGCTCTGGGCTCGAAGCAGGGAATGGCACGCACACATCATACTCTGTGCGCCTTTAAGTTGTTACATGAAAGGTTTGGATGGGCTCCTAGCACTGCACATAATCTCTATATTGAGCTATAGATCTGGAGGTTATATTATAATCACTGTCAAAAGCACATAACAGAGCGTTAATACAAATGGACTGCTCTTTAATGACCAGTTGCAGAAGTTGATGTTTGTCTTTCTTATCCTTACCAGGGGTTAAATAAATAAAGGTTATAATAACAGACAGTTAAGAGTGATTGAAGGTATGCACAGATACTCTGAAGGAGGGAAGAAAACATAAATCTACCTGTGCCTCTTCTTTTCTGCCCTTTTACACCCCCCCTTGTCTACACTCTACCCCCTCTCTTCGCTCAGATGAATGGGGGGAATGCGAGTGAGTCAGTGGAGCAGTGCTGGGCCTTCGCCTAGTGACAGACAGTCTCCTGTGTGCTGCTCAGTTCAAAGGACCGCTGAAACCTGACTAGCTCCTTGTAAACAGTGCCGCCTGGCCCGAAGGCCCACTTCCTGCGCTTAACTCAACTTAATGGCTGGCTTGTTTGGCTTTGCACTGAAGCAGAGAAACGAATGAAGACTGAGAGAATGAAGAGAAGCGGCATGTGGGTGGGGTGCGGATGGCGAAGAGGGTGAGATTGTTTTAGGGTTTAGGGGAGGAGGGGTTTGGAAAGCATGATGGAAAATTCACTATTATTTGGTTGCTTTTGTCTTTTGCCAGTGGAAATCAACAAAAAAAGGAAGAAAAGGGAGAAGAGATGTGATTGCAATTTTGTGAATGTTGCATGAACTCAAACTTTGGATCTCAGACTGTCGAAGATAAGCTGAATCAGATGCTTCTAACTCATGCCAGGAAAAAAAAAACTGCACAAATAATTTTTTGTCAGTCTCTACGTTTGATCCTTCTGGAGTTGTTTTAAACAGTGCTTTGACCTCTGTACGTGCAGATAACAGTTTGCAAGACATAAAGGTTTATATTAAAATAATCTGTGACAAATCTGCTGCACAAAATGAACAAGGTGGGAGCTATCCAGATTCTCTTTAATGTTGGTGCTCAGTTTTTCAGTGGCAGCCGTCTCCTGTGTTGTTGAGCTCAGATCTTAAGTCTTGCATGCAGCCATTTCCTGCTTGCTTGAGGGCAAGAAGGGACAAGCCAAGGATCGAGTAGACAGAAAGAATGCTTCTCGAGTTGATATTATGATGTCGCTCCTATTGGAAAAAGGCCTTGGCATGTCAGAAAAGGATCATGTTTAGTCACAGGGGCCACTGTTCTCAGTAGTACTTTGCAGCCATTGTTTAAATTTGTGCCAATGTACCATGAACATTTCTTTACTGCAATAGTTATATAGCTATCTACTGTATATTTCATGTGACTGTGAAATAGCTTAAAAGAGACAAAGAACTGAAGAAAAGAGAAAAAAAAGTATCCAGACATGTAGCAAGCCTGTTTCTAATCAAATCTTGGCACAAACTCAAGGAGAACTCATGCTCAGAAGGCTGGATTAGTTACAGTCATACATTATCCTAACCATAGGAGAGCAGCTGAGATTTTCCAGAGCACATACTATATCTATCTATCTTGCTCTCCCTTGAAATCTTAACAGAACGTGCAATGTGTTCTTTCTCCTGCTGTCATTGCTTTCAGAGGTGGCCACTTTGAGTGGGATGGAGATTAACAAGCTGGCAGGAGAAAGAAGGTTCAAATGTGCATTTCAGTTTCTGACTTTGATTCAGGGCCTCCAGCCATAAATGGTCACCATGACGAGGTGTCCTTATCTCCTTCATCTCTGAACTTAGCTTTTAAAACTTGACTTACGTTTGCTGAATTCAGAGCCATTCTTTGTATTGAAAGACATGTAATAAGTCTCCCATGTTTGCCCTTTCAACTTTTATTATTTGAGCGGCTGTAGGACAACATTGTTTGGTATAACTGTAGTCAGGGTAAAAATAAGTGTGTGTAATCAAGAATACCTGTTATTTTATGATAAGAAGATAATTAAAATAGATATGTTAACATAACTAACATTGCTAGTTAAAATAAAATCCATTTAAAATATTCTGTTTGTATCATTACTTTCATGATTATCACCTTGCAAGATGTCCAGCTGTCCTTAAATCTCATTGCTTTAAAAATCAAATCAGGCTATGCATCTTTATAGGAAAGGTAAACCCAGTAGAACCTTGAAATAGTTTGAATAGCTAGCTGGCTTTGCTTTCTTAGTGGCTTCTTTTTCTGCCTCATGCACACCATTTGCCTGTTGTTTTATAGCTGACGAGTGCACAGACCATGCAGGAGTGGCTTTGATAGTAAGACAAACACAGCAAAGCTGTTGAGAGTGACTCTGGGGAGTAAGAGAAGTTTATTTTGCCCCTGTTCTTCAGGGCAAGGGTGTATGTGGCATCAGGGTAGAAAGTGGGGGAGTGACTCAGAGTCCCTCCAGCTGCTGAGCAGAGAGGTGCCGACAGCTGCATGACAGATATTTTGGGAGTCTGTAGTATGCCTGGGATAATAATGGCCTTGATTGGTAGGGTTTTGTGTAGAGGGAAGGGAATGGTTAATGTGCATCCAGACACCACAGTGTGTACATAACCATTCCACACTCGTAAACTTTTGGGCTGATTGTGCAAGGGGCAATGATAACACAAGGAGGAACAGGGAGGGAAATGCTGTGTTTAAAGCTACTGTGTTGTTGTTTTCTAACTTGACATTTTGACGCATTTATCATTTTTTGCAGCCAGTTGCAGCATCTTGACCTGATTAGGCATGGAAACTAGGATACCAGCAAGAATATCTCATTCAAGGAGTTTGGTTTAGCAATGCCATGACATGAAGGTACCAGGACAGAATTGTGTCCACGTGTCTCGTGTGTTACACACAATCCCATGTACGTCCATTCTATTATATTCTGTATACAGCAGGACCTGCAACCTGACCAGTACCTTCTCCTTTCTTACGGTACTGCTCTAAAATAGTGCAAAAATATGATGATGATGATTGTAATTTGGTAATAAGTTCTTGTCCCAAAATCAAAAAAGCACTGAGTTTTACACAGATAAGTCAATTAGCCCCCTGCAGACACATTACAAGGCAGTAAAATTATGTTTGTGGCCCATTCATTTATTATTACAGCACACTGAGCACCTGTATTAGCAAGTGAACTCTCTGTATTAAACAGTACGAGGTAGTAATGCTATAATCCAATCTGTTACTTTCCCGTGGGCCCCAATAAGGCCTCAGGGTTTGAAGATGACTTATTGAGTCGGCTCCTCTCTGGCGAGTGCCGGCCCCCCTTCTTTAATGGAGGCCCTCCTAACAGCTCCTTCTGAGGAATTTACAGCCTTGGCTTCATCTCACTTTAGTCCAGGAAAGAGAAGGCAGGGTGGGAAGCACACTGCAGCCTTGTCCCAACAGAGCCAGCAGTGGAAATGTACAGCTCCAGGCAGGGTGGCAGCAGAGGTCCCGTGTGAGCATACTTTTACCATCTGTTTGTTTGTTAATTTAGATCCTTATTAGCTACTGAACTGAAACAGCAGCTACCCCTGGGATTTACATATATTCACATTTACACTACCCTCCATCTGTATTCACAGCAAGATTATACAATATATGGGAAATGCTAACACAGAAACACCAAACCACCTGACGACTGAGTCTATTAAGTGCAAAGTGCATTATCTAAATAAATGAGAAGTATAAAAGTTCTGAATCACAAGAAAATAGGAGTTGGATGGTTCTGTACATATTAGAAAGAAAAATCATAATTTTTCCTACATGTGACGCCATCTTTGCGCTAACTGACTGTTTTCTGTATTACACTAGTGTATGGATTAAACCGAAAGTTGTTTTCTGATGACAGTATCATGAAATTCCTGTTATTTTCATACTACACAATTTCCATTTTTGTTATTAACGTATACCGCACACTGTACAGTAACGGAGACCATACTTAAGTTAATCCTCTGTGTGTATGTGTGTGTTCACGATGCACTTCTGAGCTTGTGTCCATGTTAGTAAATCTATGTGAATGAGTGAGTGGTTATAGGAGGGCTCCAGCTCTGTATGTTCTCTCTGTAATTTCACTCTGCAAAGCATAATCGCTTCCATGTGGGCCCTCACCAACAACAGAGTGGTGGAGGGGCCTCAGCGCAAAGGTGGGAGTGAAACACAGACACATTCAGGCTCAAAAATGTTCTTTACAGCCAAGCTCACCGATGTAACAGGCAGCACAAAGATATTTCTCCATATAACTGTGTTATGCTTTAGTAGTAAGTAGTAGTAAATTGAAAAATATTAATAGATTTTACTTTGGCATAGCAAAGAAATGTGTAATGTCTCAGGCCTACGTGCAGCGCAGATAAAATCATATTATTGCAGTCTCTCAATTTGTGAAAAGTCCAGAACAAATCATTTATTCTCATTTGTAATTTCCTTCAGAGATGCTGAGAAGTTTTGTGGTTTTCCTTTTCATTCTGTGTGTTTTTGATGGTGGCTCCCTCTACACATGTTGTTGGCTGAAATGCCCCGAGGACTCTTGGGCCGGACAGTCACGGTCAATTTGTGAAACCAATGAAGCGAAAAACAGCAGGACCATTTGCACACGGGTCAGCATTTAAAGATACCTCTGCAGAGCACATTTGCTAGCTCAATCCTAGGGATGAGGAGAGATATTTACGTACAAGGAACCCTGATAGGGCAGATGGTATTTTAGGTCAAATGAACAAGTTGAAAATATAATTCTAAAAAATAAAAATAGTAAAATACAAAACCTAAATTAACATTTACGTAAATTAACATTTAGGTTTTATATTCCATCTACTATCTGTCTAACTACTATTTTTCCATTATATCCAAAATGAATAAGTTACTTTTGTATTGTTGTGGCCCTGCGACAGACTTGCGACCTGTCCAGGGTGTACCCCGCCTCACCTGATGACAGCTGGGATAGGCTTCAGCAGAGCCCCATGACCCTGAACAGGAATAAACAGGTACAGAAGATGAATGAATGAATGAATGAATGAATGTATTGTTGTGGTGAACACCACCCCCTGCTGTTTTAACATGTACACTGCTACAAAAGACAACTTTGAATGTAATTTGGTGTCCTATTAGTTGTAATTACACCTTGATATTTATGAACAGCCTGTGAATTTTTAGTTCAACAGTCCATAATTATTAAAGGATTTTTGCAGAAAACCATCCACTTTTGCTGCCAGCTTGTGAGTGGAATGGTCAATGGGCTAAAATAACTTTGGCCTCCCTCCCTAGTACAATGGTCAGAGGAAATTTATGACTGTTTGTCCTGCAAGCATGACAACTGCCATGGGGGAAGTCAGGGATCGCTGGTCAGCTAAAGTGTTACATTTTACGCTGTACCTTGGAAGCTTCATAACATTTGTGCCGACAGATTTAGTGTGAGGTTAATGTTGAGATTCATGTTAGGGAAAGGCCCTTTTAAATAATAATAGCTTGAGCTGGGGCGAGCCAGTTTTCATAAATATAAACTGTGTACAACTATTCATGTAACAGATTATAGGTACTAACCTTACAGTCCAATGTTTTATTTCAAAGCAAAGCAAAAACTTTGACGAAGTAAGATTATCTGAACTTCTCATTGAAAACACAACAGGAGTATTACTGGGATGACACTGCAAGTCGAATGTATATGTACTGTTTTGTGTTCCACATTGTTTCAAATCTAGAACCTTCCATGCACATAGTTTACCACTGGATGGAGTCCCTATTTTAATTCTTAATTACTGTGGAAGGAACCGACTCCTGTCAACAGTTTCAGATAATTATTGTTAAAAGTCCTTGCTTTGAAACTCCATCCTCTGACTGGAAAGCGCATTCTGACTAAATGACGTAGTACTCGGGATTACCTGAGGTTATAGGTTCTGCAAAAAAGAAAAGAAAAAAAAGAAGAAGCAGACATCTGACACCAGAGGGCACTGCATTTCACTTCTGGGCTTGCAAGCTTGATCATCACACTGCCACCAAAAAAATGGTCGCACTCTAATATGCGTGAAAAAGATGTCTCATGCTCCCTGAACCACTTTTTCATGTTTTGAACCCCATGAATCCTGGCATTGTCATCTTGGAATATGCCCGTGCCATCAGGGAAGAAAAAGATCCATTGAAGGAATAACCTGGTCATTCAGTATATTCAGGTAGTCAGCTGACCTCATTCTTTGGACACATAATGTTGCTGAACCTAGACCTGAGCAACTGCAGCAACCCCAGATCATAGCACTGCCCCCACAGGCTAGTACAGTAGACACTAGGCATGATGGGAGCATCACTTCATCTGCCTCTCTTCTTACCCTGATCCCGCCATCACTCTGGAACAGGGTAAATCTGGACTCATCAGACCACATGACCTTCTCCCATTGCTCCAGAGTCCAAACTTTATGCTCCCAAGCAAATTGAAACCTTGCTTTCCAGTTAGCCTCATTGATTAGTGGTTTTCTTAAGGCTATGCAGCTGTTCAGTCCCAATCCTTTGAGTTTCCTTCACATTGTACGTGTGGAAATGCTCTTACTTTCACCACTAAACACAGCCCTGAGTTCTACTGGTTTTCCTCGATTTGATTTCACTAAATGTTTAAGTGACTGCCAATCATGATCTATCAGGATTTTTTTCTGACATTTCTTCCTCAAAAACAATGGCTCCCCACTAAGCTTCCAGTTTTTAATAATGCGTTGAACAGTTCTTAACCCATTTTTAGTTGTTTCTTCAATCTCTCTCCTAGATGTTTTCTCAGCTTAATGCATGCCAGTGATTTGACCCTTCTCAGGCAGACCGACATCTTTTCAACAACCACAGGATGTGTGTTTCGACATGGTTGTTTAAGAAATGAGAAGCTACTCATTGCATCAGATGGGGTTAAATGACTTGTTGCCAGCTAAATTGTAATCGCCCATGCAGTAATTATCCAATGGAGGCTCATACCTATTTGCTTAGTGAAATCCAGGTGGTTACTTTTTTTTTGGCCAGGCAGTGTATGAAGGTAAGTGTATACTGATCAGGCATAACATTATGACCACCTTCCTAATATTGTGTGCCTGTGCCTCCCAAACAGTTGTGACTCATCAGAGAATGGACATGGGCCTTCTGAGGGTGTCCTGTGGTGTCTATCAACAGAATGTTGTTAGTGGGGGCCTTTGGGTCCTATGGGGGGACGGGGCCTCTGTGAATCATCTTACAGACACTAGATCAGTTTGGGATCTGGTGAATTTGGAGGCCAGGTCAACACCTTGTGCTGTTCTTCATGTTTTTGAAGTTATTTTCAGGCTGCATCCTGCTGGGTCAGGCTGGGTCAGGCTCTCATTGTTATGGAATGGAAGTGACTGATCTGGTTTAGGTGAGTGGTAAATGTCTAAGTAAGACACTGTCTTCATATATTGCTTCCCATATTGCATTAGCAGTATGCACCCTGACATTTAAGAAAGGTAATAATTCTTTCATTATCCCACAGTGAGGAAATTTGCCATGTTACAGCAGCATGTGGCTAAGAACACTGCACCAGACAATGAAAGGTAAAATATAAATTAAATACAGAAATGGCCATTTAAATAGAACAGTAGTTATACATTTGTGATCATTGCATCATTCCATTCTGCATTTCCTGATCACCTCATGGATTTCTTTTTCACTGCTTATTTTCTGGAATGCATATTTATTCCCATTACGTCACTTACATCACTCTGCTGTTACTATCTTTATTCTACATCTCTACCCTCATGTGTAGATGGTAGATAGTTCTGTAAAGACAGGAATCTTTTGATTTCATCACAAGAGCCAGTCTTGGACAGAAAACAAACCAAGGCACTTGCACGCATACCTGTCATCTGGTGAAAGGGGAAGGGAATGTAGAAAAGATTGCAGGAGTAGTCAAATTGGTCTGTTGTGTGTTATAACTGGCCCCAGGCCTAAATTACAATAATCATGCTGCTCTGGGCATTGACTCTGTGGTGGAAATTCAGCATTATGACACTGTTTCTTTTTAATGAGCAGCTCTGCAGATTTGAGGATTTCTGCCAACTTTATCTGTTTGTTGTCTTTTTCCCAGGAAGCTGTCGTGTCATGTCTTACTTTAAGATTTGAGCCAGAACTTATTAAACACCACGTCACAACATGCAAGAGTGGTGATTTAATCCAGTGTTATCCTGTATATACCAGTGGCCTAAGTGTGTGTAGTGTACGCCTACTATGATCATTTGACAGAATAACTCAGTCAGACTGTGGCTACTATATACTTAATATGCAAAATAATGCACAGAAGATGTCTGTCTCCAACAAATGCACCATAATATAGGTAATGGGCATAGACTGTGCTAGCATTTACTCTGGTTTAATTGTTCTCAGAATATTTAGCAAAGTTGCAGCACTTGCTGAATTAGGTTCAAAACTTAGAAGAACAGTGAATTTGCAAAACTGGCCTTTCCTGCTGTGTGTATTTCTAATGTATTCACTCTCTGTTATGAATAGGTCCTAACAATGATGTCTCTGTGTGTGCAGGCTTTTGGTAAATGTTTGATTTGGGAATTCTCCTCTCACAGAAACTAAAACTTCTATTCTGTGTGATCACTGATGTGGAATTTAGGAAGCTGGGATGGGAGTGGAGTGGAAAGAGATGTTATAATCACCTCACTGGGCTTCAGTATTCATCGACATACAGCAATATTAACACAGTTAACTCACATCACTAGCACCAGTGTACCGAGATTCAGACATATTAAGCCTAGGCAGGATGATTTATTTGTTTTATTTCGTTTTTCATGAATGAATCCTGTAATAAATAATGCAGACTGTGTGATTGTGCCTTACTCAGCAGAACACCACCACCAACAACAACAGCATATGTTTTAACAACAGCTGGCCCCTCTAGACATCTGTTGGTTACCATAGCAGCAGGTGGCTCTGTTAAAGTGACGCTTTTACCGTAAAAAAAATGACACCTTGCGTGTGCCGGCTGTACTGTACCAGAAGCTTTCACACTTAAAGCCACATATAATTTAGAAGCCTGTTGGTTGCAGTAAAAGCTTTGGAGTCCACTGGCGTGAAATGAACCCTTGCAATGTCAATGTGACTGACATCACAAAGTTCAGCTGCAGCCCTGATAAGTGAGAGCACAAACACAGAAATCAATGAATAGCAGCGCATTCAACAAGCAGCACAATATCCGACCTTTGGCTGGGTAGATAGATAAGCCCCTTCTTCGTCCCACTCTCTCTCTTTCTGTCTATCCTTATTTACGTGTAGCGTTTGTTTATTAGTCATGATAGTAAAAATGGGTGTTTGAGGAGAGGATTCACTTTGGAGAGATTATTTAGAGTGGAGAGATAAGGAGCTGCCCGGCCTGTCTGAAATGGCCAAATGAAACAGAAACATTTGTCATGTAGGTGGAGTTTGTGTAGGGGAGGGTGAGAAAAGACAGCTCTAACATGTGCATTAAAGTGTGAGGAGTGAGGGCAGAGCTTCACCGGCTTAGCAGAGAGTGAGAGAGAGAGAGACGGGCTTGTTTCACTGAAGTGTGACCCAGGGCAAGCTGCAGAGGCCCACACCACAGCGACAGTGGAAGGAAGTGTGATAATCGGCCTAGGAGATGACTTTGTAAAATATTTTTTTTGTTGTTCCGTTCAGAGACTGGGCCGCTCTTAAACAGACATGAATGGTGATGGCAGCAAACAGCGGTATGTGTCAACCTTCAGGATGCATATCAAGCCACCCTCTGCATCATCGGCATCAGGGAAAGAGACCAGAACCTCAGTCAAATGTACTGATACAGGTAAGAAATGCATGACAGAGAGAGGAGGGGGGAGGGGGAAGATTAACATTTTAAGGTTGTGTGTTTGTATTAGAAGGAACTCGTCTGGTAGAATTGGTTACGTTATTAATGTCAGCAGTCGAACAAACAAGTCTGTACATGGCAGTGCTTCTTGATAAGAGGCTGACATGCTGCAAAAACAGCCTGCAACCAACTCCTGGTGTGAAAAATTATAATAACAGTGATAGTGATCTTTATTTTTTGGAACTTATAGATCAACATTACAAAATGAAACTGGCAGATATCATTTTCCATTGAAAAGGAGACACACTTCACACAGTTTGTTGCCCTTGAAGTTAATATCCGGTGTTATGTTTGTCCTATGTTTGATTTTTCCAGTTATCTGATTGTTTATTGTTTTGGGGACCTTTCACTGTCACGACTTTACTGACATTTCATTTCCCACGCACTCACAGCGTATTATTTTTAATTAGTTTTCGTAATGTCACATTTGATTAAGCAACATTTCTCATGTTTATGGGTTCTTTTTAGATCCTTAATATTATCTTAATTAAGCTGTTTATATCACAGAGCTCTGTTGACAACTGTAGAATAACCTTGCACAGTATTTTTTCAGGAACTGACAAACAAAGACTTGGCCTTGTGCATGTCTGAGGTTTTTTTGAAAGTTTCATTTCACTTTGACTGCACTGGCGTGCTAATCCAGAGTTTTGACTTTTACATGATTCTTGCAAAAAAAAAAAGAAAAAGAGAAGAGTCAAGATGAAAGAACTGTGAAGCTGTTTCTATCTGTGTGCAGAGGTACAGCTCAGAGTGTTTGTTGCTCAAACATCAGGACTTATGGTAAATAGCTCAGCATTGTAAAGACTGGCTAAAGGTTGACGATAAAACGCATATTTGGTTAAACCATAACTTGTAGATAGCACAAGGTCTTGCGTGGGATTACAGCGCTTAACGCAGATTACTAACATGACATATGTAACGGCAACTAACTGTACCGGTGGCATCACTCAATGTCAGCCTGTGTTGCTTATAAAGTTGTTCTGATTTATCCACCTTTACTGAATCAGAATGATTCTAGGCAAAATGTTCCCTCATACGACAGGGATCCAAGATGCAGTCATGAAGTGGAATACTGTAGTAATGTGTGTCTCTCAGTGGACAGCCCACTTCATGTGACACATTTAATAAGAGAGAAAAGGAAGAACACAAAAGGTGTGGACTGTTTGACAGTGGGCTGTCACACATTTTATTTCTGATATATTACTGGCTGGTGTTACTTCTCATTTATGAAACACCCACAGAGAATATGTGTAATAAAATTTGGTGTGTGAAGTGTTAGAGCTAATGAGAACTCTAGAGTAACTAGATGCAGTTAAGTGAAACATAAGTAATACATAAGTAAACCTTCTTTTCTGTATCTCTTTCTCTCTTCCTAATACAGGGCCTCTCGCCCCTTCCTCCAGTAAAAATCCAGATCCCCCTGTCTTCGTAGAGCCCTTGGAGGACTGCTGTGTGGACGAAGGAAGTGACATCACACTACGTGGGGTTCTTTCAGGAAGTGAGCCAATCAAAGTTACGTGGTTGCACAATGGTGAGCAGAGACAATTTATATTGCGGGATCTTAATGTTTGCTTGGGGTCAGATGTTCCTTAAATTCCCCAGATGTACGTACTGAAAGTCGGAAAAAGTTTCCAAAATCCGCAGTTCCATTTTTACATCAAATAAACAAAAGCAGCAAGAACTCAAATTTGGAAACAGATATTTTTCCATATCTGGAAATAGCTTTTGGGACAAAACTGAAATTTGTGACATTTTAGATTCTTTAGATGCATCTTGCATTAAACCACAAACTCGTTTTTTTATTTTTTTTATGTCTGCAACTTTATTAACTTTTTGATATATTTTGTCTTTTTTAAATTATCTTCTGTAATTTGGTATTTTTGGAGACTTGTCCATTGTAAGGTTCAGTAGTAAACAATTACTGAATGTGAAGCAAGCAGTTAAAGATGGATCCACTTCCGGTTTCAAAGAGTTACCATTAGACCAGTAGAAAAGAGTGTGTCTAGCTTATTTATTTACTCCTATGGGCAGGTGAAGTGGCACGTTTTGGAAATCCTTCCTTCACTGACAAGGAGGTGAAATTTGTGGTAAAAGAGTGCTTACCAGAAGACTCAGGTGCCTACACCTGCTTGGCAGAAAGCGTTGCAGGGAAGACATCCTGCAGCGCTACTGTGTTTGTGAGAGGTAAGGAACACCCTGGGGTGATCTGGGAGATAATTAATAGATGACAACAACAATTTGCTGCTAATTACAAATTACACTTCACACAGGTTATAATAAAGATTGATTAATGCAATAGAATATCTATTTTTACAAAGTAGGAGCTATGCACAGTCTAATGTCTGATGAAGTCTCTTTTCCTTTTCCTCTATAGACTTTGAAACTATCATCGGTGTGCAGAGTCATGTTTCAAAGATCCCTACTTCTGCATCCAAGACCACAATGGAAAATGGAAGTTCACAACAGGTCCCAAGAGATGAGGCACAGAAGCTCAAAGGCTCTCATTGTACCTCTCCTATAGACTCTGATAAGCAGAGCCCAGCCTCATCTCCAAGAGGTAACTGGACAACGAACCCCTTACATAAAAACAAAGGATTTTTCAATTTGCGAACATTTTCAGATGTATTTCTTAGGTAATGACGCATACAGTGAAGTTTTCGTTTGCCTTCCTAAACTGTTATGTTGCACATAAAGATACAGTACTTACAGGTTTTGATGCACCAGGGCTTATCTTGGCCTTCATAGCATTGTTTCAGCTCCTCCAGGATATCCATATTTATAAAAGGAAACGCACTCCCAGTCCTGTGATTGGCTGTTAGGCGACATGTATACCAGTCACACAGAAACTTCACAACAGTGTAGCTCAATGAAACACCCACTAGATGCACTCTGCCCTAAGAGAATACCATGTAGGGAAGTGGACAGTTCACAGTACAGTAAAACTTGCTGTAAACTGATAGCCATAGTTAGAACAGAGCCACACCTCTAACCTTCTCTGCTTAAACCTACCTGTACTCTATCTGTCTCTGCAGAAGTCATCCCAAAGAAGAGAGCTAACTCAGGGACAGGTGAGTCCTTTTTTTCTCCCCCCTCTTCAGTCACTATCTCTGCCAGATGATCGAGCAGTGCACCTGTATTTCCATCATCCACCCTGTTTATTGTTCGCTACATTGTCTGTTTTGGCTCATGCTGTTTCTCTTATATTGATGAAACATATCCAGCAGAGTCTGGTTAGTGTTTGTGGTGCTGTGGTTTTTCCTGGAGCTGCACCTTTCTTTTTAGCCTTTGTCCTTGCGATAATGTCTGTGGGGTTTTGTGCTCTATACTGGGAAACTTTACCTTAGGGTGTAGGCTTCTGCAACCAAACTATGAAAAGCTCAAATACTAAGGTGTGGATGTCTGTTAAGAGAGCACAGGATACAGCATATTGTTTTATGGTATGTAGGGGTGACAAGAGATAAGACTCAGAAGGTATGCTTTTGGATACTTATCAGATTGACTAGTCAAATTCACTCTTCTGGTGCCACAGTATTTGAATATCACATTTATGGGAGGTTACATTGACTAAAGCTCATATATGAATGTTTTTAGTCTGAAACAAAAACAGGATAATTCTGTGTAAGCATAGTATACTGTACAGTATTAACACACTTGATTACACAAGGACTGGTTGTACTTGTGTGTGGCAGGTCATCTGTTTAGCATTGTGTTTTCACTTGAGACATTTAGCCTGCTGTATACTATAACAATAAGGACATAAGGGTCTCTGTCTTTATCTGACACTCACACACCACACTCTGGAGTTTCCTTCCAGTGTGATATTTTAAGCATTCAGCTGTTGAATTCAACTAGACACTACAACGAGGTTTCAGCCAAAACACGCGTTTTGTTTTGTCTTTGCAGGCCCAGTATTACACTTCCATAACTCACCACAGCATCTCGAGGTGAAGGTGGGACAAACTGCCAGGTTGGAGTGTTTTTTCACCGGCAACCCACCTGTGGTGTCTTGTTGGATCAGAAACAAAGAACAGGTACAGTAACATAAAGGCTATTTGCTTAAAAAAAAATCAAAAAAAAAAATCCACTTCTTCCACCTCCACCACAACCACCACCATGTGTTTCTATCTTTAGATAGTGGATGGTCAGGAGCTTTGGGCTGAAAACACAGATCGGAGCAGTACACTGGTTATAGCAGAGGCTAAACCACAGCACACAGGTCGCTATACTGTTGTAGTGAAGGATCGCAAGAGCTCAGCACAACACACTCTTACCCTTTCTGTAATAGGTAAGACACCACACTTTCTAAAATGTCGTGACCAAGTGAAGCAGTTACTTGAAAGCTTTTGTAATGACCCTTCCACCAGAAAGGCCAGAGCCTCCTGCCTCCTGCCCTGTGATCACCCTTCTCTCTGCATCCAGTCTTGTGCTGTCCTGGTCGGGACCCTGCTACGACGGCGGCAATGCCATACTGGGTTATGTGGTTGAAGTAAAGAATCAAGGACACGCTAAGTCTGGGGATTGGAGTGAACTCACTGATCAGTGTAAAAGTACATCGTACAGAGTGTCCTCTGGGCTTCTGCCTCAACAGGAATACTGTTTCAGGGTGAGGGCCTATAACGCAGTGGGAGTAAGCGAGCCAGGACCAGTGTCACCAGTAGTTAGGATGGAGCAGAAAGGTGAAGTGGCATGGCTTATGACACTACATTTTAAAATACTGTATAAGCATATGTAATAATCTTTAAAAAGCTGTTGCTTCTGTGTTTGCAGATTTAGGAAAAGCACAAGAAGAGGAAGCCCCTCAAATGTATAAATGTGTCACTATTGACTCCTCTCACAAAGTCACAGATCACTACATTTTGCAGGAGAAACTGGGCATGTAAGTGATAAATTTCCATTTAAGAAATTGTTTTGAAGTACGTCCAAAGTTCTTTGGAAAAAAAGAAAAAAGAAAACTTGACCTTTCACAGATCTGTGTGGGAGGAGGGGATATTCTGCCAAGTGCAGCCGAGGGAGGATTATACTGCTGTATATGCATGTAGAGTCTTGCACACCAATGTAGATTTTACAACACCGGTGGTTGCAGATAATAATTTCAAGGAAGGAAATAGTAGTATTTAATTTTGAAAGACAGATGGTGAAATACTAGAATCACTGGTTTCAGTTAAGGGTTCATTTCAGTATTCAATTATCAGTTCTTATTGCTGAAAAAGATCCATTGTGACTGGCTCAAGATTTGTGATAGTGTAACAGTTACATCTTTCTCGTCTCATTGATAGGGGAAAATTTGGCTTGGTCTTCAAGCTAACTCACAAAGAGACAGGACATGTGTGCGCTGGGAAGTTCTACAAAGGACGTCGCGCCAAGGAGAGGGAGGCAGCTCGTAAAGAGATAGAACTGATGAACTACCTCCACCACCCCAAACTAGTTCAGTGTTTGGCAGCATATGATCACAAGCCTGAGATGGTCATGGTCATGGAGTTGTGAGTATCATCATGAGAAGTTCTTGCCTTAACTGCAAATTCTGGGTGTATACACTGTCTCACTGTAGTTTGTCTGTCTGCAGCATTGCTGGTGGGGAACTGTTTGAACGTATTGTTGATGACAACTTCGAGCACACAGAGCCTGCCAGTGTGCGCTACATGCAGCAGATCCTGGAGGGAATTGCTTTTATGCACCAGCAGAATATTATCCACCTGGATCTCAAACCTGAAAACATTGTGTGTGTTGACACCACTGGCACATCCGTTAAGATCATTGACTTTGGATTAGCCAGCAGGCTTGGTATGTGAAATGCAACTCCCTTTTTATATATGTATTTATCTGTTTAACTATCATGCATCTCGAAATAAATGATGGTAATGTATGCTTACCAGATGGCAGTACACCTCTGAAGGTAATGCATGGGACACCTGAGTTTGTGGCACCTGAAGTGATCAACTATGAGCCTGTGTGTTTTGCCACTGACATGTGGAGTATTGGAGTCATCTGCTACATCTTGTGAGTCACACTGCCACTCCAGTGGTAACAGTTTGAAATGTGTTTTGTTTAATTTCATCAAAAGAAGCTGACTAATGCCTGTCTGTACAATGCACGCAAAGCCTGGCTTTATCCCAACTGGTTTCCTTGGACCCCATAAAGCAATTGGATCTAACGAAGAAATACACAGTCAAATAATTCTTAATTAAATTTAAAAGTGCCTACAGTCAGTATTTTCATATTAACAACGTGCTAAACAGTGTGACATAATGAAAAGGTTTGCTTCACTGCAGCTCGTCTTGGCGTTACCAGCTTTCATAACAAGCTAAGCTCATAGTTTAATCTCTGTCCCGCGATTGTAATATCATCACTCTCACCACTCTTTTAGCACCATTTTCACCTGCAGCTCTCAGCTTATCAAAAATCAATAGCACTAAAAAGACACTGTACATTACCTGTTATAATCACACACACACAAAGCTAGCACAGCTAACACAACAGCTGATGACTGTAGTGGAGCACTCAGGAGTTGAGAGTAGTTACCAAGCAGACACACAAGAGTGACCTTGTGTAAGTGTTAATTATCTGCAGATGCTGGTAAGATGAATTGTTGTCTGGCTGGTGGCCACACTACCTGTTCATCCGGTTTCATCCATTGGGTGTGCTAAGTTAACTGATACAAGTTTCATATTTACCATGCACAAGAGGATCCAAATTCTCAACTCCAAATATATCATATCAAACTAGCATTTAGTCACTGGCATCCACGTACACCTGGCACTTAACCTAATCCAAGCTTCTTTTCAGAAGGCCCCTAATAAATTCCAAAAAGTACTTTATGATGGGAAGTTTTCAGTTGTAGCCTTTTATCGCCACCTAGTGGACACAGGTTGATACAATCTATCCTTCTGTGATGCAGGCTGAGTGGCGAGTCTCCATTCCAGGGAAACAGTGATGCAGAGACCCTGGCCTTGGTGACGGCAGCTCAGTGGGAGTTTGATGAGGATAGCTTTGAAGAGATTACAGAACAGGCTAAACATTTCATCAGTTCCCTGCTCAACAAGGACACCAGGTGAGTTATTAAACCCAGGTCTTTTTTTCACAAACACCATCTACATTTGACCACATAAAAATCTCTTTCTGTATTTAACAGACGGAGGATGTCCTGTGCCGAGGCCCTTGCCCACCCCTGGATGGCAGCATTTGACTCTGGAGATCTCGCCACCACCAAGAGTCTGTCAAAGGAGAAGATGAAGAGGTTTTTAGCCAGGCAGAAGTGGAAGGTAATAACACCCCATCTGATACTCTAATTTGGGACTGAGGTTTTGTTTTGTTTTCTTACAAACATTTGTCTTATAGAAAGCAGGCAAGGCCATGTTAGCCCTTAAGAGAATGGCTCTACTGTCTAAAGGTGACAGCTCTGTATCTCTCACAAGCCCTCAACAAGGTGAGACACATGCATTCTTTAATTATTTTATTAGCACTATTTTAATTTCCTGGTTTAAACTGGCACACTTATCCTCTTCTCTCGTTCTCTTCTCTCTCCTAGACTTAGCCCTGTCCCCTGAGGCAGAACATGCTCTGCAGTCTCTGGAGCGTAAGATGCAGGGACCACCACAGTTCACCCAGAGCTTGGAAGACCAGACTGCAGCTCAGGGATCCAGTGTCCATCTCGAATGTTATCTCACAGGTACACACCCACTCTTTATCTGGAATTCAACTCAGACAAGTCAGACATAAAAGAATATGAGACTTGGCTTGAGTTAAAACGGAAAGATTCCTGTCTCAAGGTCTAACCACGTAGAATAACAGGACATGACACTGTGTCTGTGTAATGGTCTCAGTTCAGGCCGGAAATAATTCTACTTGCTTCTGAACCCATAAAGCTCTGTTTTATGGCTGTGTTACTTCATAACAGAAGTTGGCACTTGCTCAATACCCCGCTCTCGTATCTTTCTTGGCAGGATACCCTGACCCTGAGGTGGTGTGGCTGTGCGGTGACGAACCTGTGGTGGAGTCCTCCACAGTGCAGATAGAGTATGAGGAAGATGGCCGCTGCACCCTGGTTCTATTGAAAGTGGGCCCTAATGACACCAATGTTTACACCTGTAAGGCCACCAATGACCATGGGGAAACATCGTGCTCAGCCAAACTAACTGTTCAAGAATAGGTTCACATGCGACAAATGACTGTACAAATATAATGTTCTGTAAGACCTCGAATAGACTTATTGTACCTTCTTCTTTTAATATGAGGAACACAACTGGGGACCAGACTGTATGCCTTTTAGTGTAGCTGAAAAGACGTGTTATTGTACAACATTTCTATTATTCAGATGTATTTTGTTACAGAGCTATATGCATAGAGGTTGACATGTCTTTATGGATATTCTCATAAACTGTCTTAAACAAATAGTTTCAGGTAAAGTCACAGTTCTGTTTGTAATTCTGGCTAATGGTGAATTATTGTAATATTTCCTTCCAAACCTGTCTTCTGGCATGGATAAATCCATTTGAAAACGCAAATGTTGTTAAACTTTCATAAGTATAAAATACAAGCATAAACTTTACACAATATAGTTTACATAGTTACACAACACCAAGAAAGGCATTGTGAGCTTTGAGAAATTTATGTTACATTAAACAGACAAGTATCATTAATTGAGGAGTATGATCGATCTGTATTTGTTCAGCAGATCACATTAAAAAGAACTACCAATGAACAGATCTTTCTTAAGTATTTTTATTTGTAGTCAAAGTCTAGTTCAGCTTATTTTTTATTGTAAAATAAGCAGGCGTTTTACTGGCTCACTTTTTGCATGAATCTGGAGTCCAGGTCCTATTTCAACACGATTTACTACACATTATGTGGATCTTTGTATACATCTGATGCATAGTGGCGACTTGATTGAGCTATCTCATGTCTTTAGTAACATATTTAATACATTCTTACCACAGGTAACCCAGATAGCTATTGCTGTTAATTCTTTAGTTTCTTCCTCAGCAGGTACATTAGGTTTGTAACTCTTTCAGCATCACAACTTTGACATTATTCTTTATCCATTATTATTTGACTTTATTATTTGACATTTATCCATGGATTACAGCAAACAGGAGTGTGAAGAAACAAGCATCTTTTAAAGAACAGGAATGTTTAAGGATGTTCTACAACTCAGAACTTTTCTAATTAAAAAGGTAATTTGGGCAGCAGTGGAAAAAATCAATCATGGTTTTAGTTAAGTAGTGAAGAGCAGAAAACCGCTGAAGGTGTTGTAGGTCATGCCATCATCATAGACAATCCTGTTTGCCTGGAGCTCCACGTAAACATTGTCTCCGACTTCCAGAGGGATGACCACAGCATTGCTGCCCATGTCATTGGCGTCAGATCCTGAGGTATCCCAGACCGATGCTAGTCTTTCATTGTTCTTCATGAGGCTCACAACAGAGTTGGAAACAGATTGGAGGTTGTTGAACATTGAGAATCGAAAGAAGTACATGCCTTTGACCATTGCTGTAAAAACGCCTGTGGAAATGAGGAAAAATTCCATGAATTTTCATTTGTCTCTCTATCTGGCTCCCTCTCACTCTTACACATTTATTACCTGTTGAAGGATTGTAGCTACTGCCAGTGTTGGAGAAAACCTTCTTATACCGTAGTGCGGTAGCAGTGGTGAATGGTCCTGTGTTTCCAGGGCTTAAATCACTGAGAGCAGCAGAAAAGGCTACCCGAGGAATGCCTAAAAGCATACAATTGCCACAAACAGATCAAAACAAACAATTAATAAAGGCAAGTATTGTATTCCATTATTATTTCCCACAAAAACACTTTGTTTTACCTCCAGTAAGGCTCCGTAACTCCAAGACTTCCTTTTCAGTGTTTTGAAGCTTGGCCTCCAGAAGTGTTATTTTTTCTGCCATGTTTTTGACTTTCTCTTCCACCGTCCCCAGATTTTGAGTTATGGAGGTGAGAGAGCAGATGTTACACCCAGGGCCGGCGCTAGCCATTTGGGTGCCCTAAGCACAAATGCTTGGTGCAGCAAATAAATAATTTTACATTAACAATGGCACCAAACATGAAAAGAAATAAATATTCTACTGAAATGTATTATTGATTGAACCATCATACAAAAATATTGCACACATTAGTCTTTTATATAGGCCTATGTGTCACTGGGACATTTAAAATTCAAAACTCTATTTTTACCTTTAAAAGAGGTCTGATGAGGCACAATATAATAATTCTGTACATAATTTGACAACTCTGTGAATATGAAAATATTTTTTGTAATTGCAGTTTCACCAACGTCGCCCTTGGCCTATGAACATCTTGAAAATAACCGCATAGAACAACGAAACTTATCTAAACCAGTCTAAGTTGGCAAAATCACATCACGTTCAGTTGCACGGTTTTTCCAAAGTTCACCTTAACAGCTTCCCATTCATCATTTCATTACATTGTGAAAGTGTCACTTGTAGCGTTACTTTTTCACTACACATCGTTTGATCATAATTGATAACATACGCCAAAAAAACGTCTTGAAATGCAAAGCAAACTAGTCTAATAGGCTAACGTTACTTACCTGACTATATCTCTGATGGCTAAAAGAAATAGAAAGCCCAGTTTAAGCATAATCAAACATAGCATTGCTAGCTGACTAAGTGATAAGTTTACCGTGCAAAAACGCAACACAGGTTCTTTTTTATTTATTTATTTGTGATCGTACAACAGGAACATTACAGTAGCCCACACAGCAGCACAGGTTCGCGTAGCCGTCGTCAGATTTGGAAGACGCTGAAAAGGCTCTTTCGAGGTTGTGGCTTCGAGTCGGCTTCAGTGAGGCGCGGTGGTTTATGGGATGAGTAGTTCCTTCTCTCGGAAATGAAAATATGTACACAGTCTTGTACCTTTGACTTTTTTTTTACTTTCTCTTCGTTTTTTTCACTCAAAATGATATGTTATATGCTTATGAGTTCAGCCATAGCTGTCTAAAACTCTTTAGATGCGGATTTTTCCAAAACGTCAATGGGATAAATGAATGGGAACCGTACTTCCGTACCACCGCTCTCTTTGGCTGCGGGCGGGACTGTGACGCTCTGTTGAGGCATAATCGAACAAACCACTGGGAGGTGGGGAAGGGGGGCACCAGAGGGAGACTGGAGAGAGGGCCGCACAGGATATTCACCTTTTTCTCGACTAATTTGGTCTAGACCTATATTACTTTTGTATTGCTTTTGTATATTAACATGCTTTAGACATATTTTATTTGTTATTTATACTAGTAGCCTATTGTGATGATTTTTCATGACCCAGATTTGTTGGTGCCCCCCGGTGCCCTACGCGCAGTGCGTGATGTGCGTGTGCGGAGCGCCGGCACTGGTTACACCCGCTGGTTGATCCAGAGCTATGAAGAAGTGTGTCGTCATTTTCATTGATTTCAGGTTCACAAAGGCAGCAGCTGAATGCTAGAATGAGGACTGCAATCTTCTTCATCTTTCAGCTTTTGAAAGCTCTGCTTCTCTGTACAAAAGTCCTCCCTTTTATACTCCTGGCATTGTGCAAAACAAGAAATTCCAGTGTCAGGAAACAGCCAACCACTTCCTCAAACAACCAAAAAATACCTGCCCCCTCTGCTGAGGTTTATGAAAAACCCACTAATGGTTGTGTTTAATAGTTAACCACAATGATGGTTAATGTTCAGTTTGAATTGAATCATAGCTTAGATAACAATGCCTTTCACAATTTGATAACAAAGAGCCGGCAGAATATGATCTTGTTTTTGCTACGTGATATTAATCAGTTTGTTAGCCCTGTCTCATGAAGGTCAGACTGCACCCTGATTCAATAGAAACAGCTTCTGCAAAGCACAATTAGAATACAAGGCTTTAAAGATGATCAACGTGATAAAGAATTTAAAATTTTTTGTATCAGTGCGAAAATGCTTAAATTCAAAACCCAGATATTAATGCTTAATATGCAAAAGATGGTATACTGATTCATGTTGCTTAGTCATCCACAAGTTTTTAGTTTATTACTATTGCTTGTCTGCTGGAATCAAACGTGCTGTGTTCAGGACATACAGTTGAAACCAGATGTTTACATACACTGTGTTAAAAGGCACATAAACATTTTTCCTCACTGTCTGAAGTTAAATCAGACTAAACCTCTCCTGTATTCTGTTGATATTGTGATTTATTATAGCTTATTTAATACATTCTTACCACAGGTAACCCAGATAGCTATTGCTGTTAATTCTTTAGTTTGTTCCTCAGCAGGTACATTAGGTTTGTAAATCTTTCAACATCACAACTTTGACATTATTCTTTATCCATTATTATTTGACTTTATTATTTGACGTTTATCCATGGGTTACAGCAAACAGGAGTGTGAAGAAACACGCATCTTTTAAAGAACATGGATGTTTAAGGATGTTCTAATTACAACTCAAAACTTTTCTAATTAAAAAGGTCATTTGGGTAGCTGAGTGGAAAAAATCAATCATGGTTTTAGTTAAGTAGTGAAGAGCAGAAAACCGCTGAAGGTGTTGTAGGTCATGCCATCATCATAGACAATCCTGTTTGCCTGGAGCTCCACGTAAACATTGTCTCCGACTTCCAGAGGGATGACCACAGCATTGCTGCCCATGTCATTGGCGTCAGATCCTGAGGTATCCCAGACTGATGCTAGTCTTTCATTGTTCTTCATGAGGCTCACAACAGAGTTGGAAACAGATTGGAGGTTGTTGAACATTGAGAATCGAAAGAAGTACATGCCTTTGACCATTGCTGTAAAAACGCCTGTGGAAATGAGGAAAAATTCCATGAATTTTCATTTGTCTCTCTATCTGGCTTCCTCTCACTCTTACACATTTATTACCTGTTGAAGGATTGTAGCTACTGCCAGTGTTGGAGAAAACCTTCTTATACCGTAGTGCGGTAGCAGTGGTGAATGGTCCTGTGTTTCCAGGGCTTAAATCACTGAGAGCAGCAGAAAAGGCTACCCGAGGAATGCCTAAAAGCATACAATTGCCACAAGCAGATCAAAACAAACAATTAATAAAGGAAAGTATTGTATTCTATTATTATTTCCCACAAAAACACTTTGTTTTACCTCCAGTAAGGCTCCGTAACTCCAAGACTTCCTTTTCAGTGTTTTGAAGCTTGGCCTCCAGAAGTGTTATTTTTTCTGCCATGTTTTTGACTTTCTCTTCCACCGTCCCCAGATTTTGAGTTATGGAGGTGAGGGAACAGATGTTACACCCGCTGGTTGATCCAGAGCTATGAAGAAGTTTGTCACCATTTTCATTGATTTCAGGTTCACAAAGGCAGCAGCTGAATGCTAGAATGAGGACTGCAATCTTCTTCATCTTTCAGCTTTTGAAAGCTCTGCTTCTCTGTACAAAAGTCCTCCCTTTTATACTCCTAGCATTGTGCAAAACAAGAAATTCCAGTGTCAGGAAACAGCCAACCACCTCCTCAAAAACAAAAGAACAGAAAAAAAAATACTTGCCCTCTTTGCTGAGGTTTATTAAAAACACACTAATGGTTGTATGTAATAGTTAACCACAATAATGGTCAATATTCTGAAAAGTTTAAATTACATAATAGATTAGATAATAAAACCTTGCACAATTCAAGAACAAAGAGCAGGCAGAACATGATATTGATTTTGCAACATGACATTCATCAATTTCCCTGTCTCATGAATGTAAGGCTACACCTTGATTGAATAGAAATATCTTCTGCAAAGTACAATTCAAATACGAGCCTTTAAAGATGATCAATAAGATTAAAAAAAATACAAATTGTATGTATCAGTGCAAGAATTCTTAAATTTGAAATCTATCTATCTATATAATAGAGACATAGTATGCACCCACATAATAAAGTCATTATGAGAGTACACACAATGAATACATATGAATCTTTCACTTGTAATTTGTGCAGTAAAAACGATCACAAGCTGTTAGGAAAACTGCCACTCAGTAGTCAAACAAGTGGTTTTCAGAAGTTGAATAACTGAAGTGTCAACTGCACCCTCCGGTCATTGGCACTTTACTTGCGCAACTAGAGAGACAGTTGCCTACACAAAAAGAACAAATAGTAGCCAATTATAGATACACTGGTACAAGAAATCTAGATTGATCATGACTGGCGACCAATTAAACGTTTGGTGCAGTCAAATCGAAGAAAAACAACAGTATTTCAACAAACAATTGGGAATTGTGACTGAACAGCTGTGCAGCCTTAAGAAAACCATCAGTGAGGCTAATCGGGAAAAAGGCTTCAATTTGCTAGGGAGCATAAAGATATGACTCTGGAGCAATGGAAGAAGGTCATGTGGTCTACGAGTCCAGATTTACCCTGTTCCACAGTGATGGGGGCGTCAGGGTAAGAGGAGAGGCAGATGATGCACCCATCATGCCTAGTGTCTACTGTTCAAGCCTGTGGGGGCAGTGCTATGATCTGGGGTTGCTGTAGTTGCTCAGGTCTAGGTTCAGCAACATTATGTGCCCAGAGAATGAGGTCAGCTGGCTACCTGAACATACTGAATGACCAGGTTATTCCATCAATGGCTTCCCTGATGGTACTGGCATATTCAAGATGATAATGGAAGGATTCATCAAAAGTGGTCTAGGGAGCATGAGACATCATTTTCACACTTGGATTGGTCACCAGAGTCCAGATCTTAACCCCATCTCTTTGTGATGTGCTGGAGAAGGCTTTGTGTCAGGTCAGACTCTCCCATCATCAATACAAGATCTTGGTGAAAAATGAATGAAACACTGGATGTAAATAAATCTTGTGATATTACAGAAGCTTAATGAAACAATGCCACAGCGAACACGTGTTGTATTTAAAGTTAAAGGTGGTCCAGTGAAATACTAGAAATATTTTTGGTGCCGACTATTTATTTGGCCAGGTACTGTGTACGCCTGACACTGTGTCAGGTCGTGGTCAGGCGCTGAGGGTGTTTGCAAAATTCTCAAAGAAGAAAAAGAAAAAGATAAAAATATTTATTTAACAAAATAAGATGATATAAATGACACATTGCAGTGGGTTTACCAAAATACAACAGCTTTTTTTAATTCCACTGATGGAAAATGATGGACAAGAAAAAGATCTTAGCCCTGTTAGATGTTTTAGCACTGAGCTAGAGTCACTCATCAGAATACTATCCCACAGAGATCATTAGTGTTCAACATCAATATTCAAAACAATCGGTGTATTTCTATCCATGAAACAAACTTAACATGTACAGCAAAGTTAATAAATTAATAAATGAGATGGGCCTTTATAAATAAATAGTCTTAGGTATATTCCATGTGCATGTCAACTCAAGAGTAAGATATTAGTGAGAAAAGAAGATCCAGTCCCCTGTGGAAGACAAGTTTTGATTGTAGATATCAGCAGGCTGGCAGGGCTTGGTTTAAGGTCCAAGTGGACGCTGATGGTGAGAAGGTCAACATGGTTCTCTCATGTGGACCGCCTCCTCAATGATGCCTCCCGTTGGTTCCTGTAAAGTTTTGCTGCCTGAGACTCAAAGGCACTGACCATCTGCTTAACCACTTCGTCAAAGAAGACGCTGGCTAGCTGAGAGTGCAGGAAAGACTTGAACTCAAATGACACCTAAAGATCAGACAAGGTGGGGACAAGCATGTAAGGTAACTCTTTGTGGAACTCTCAATAGTTGTTACTTAATTAAATAAAAGATGATAATTATATTTTATAATTATATCAATTATATTATGGCTATAGTCAAGCATCACAATCAGTTTAAAAATTATTGTTGACAGTTTTTAGTTCTGTTTTACTTCCCTTAAATGTTTACTGGCAATCAGTCGCAAATCATTCCTTACTTCACATGTTCTACTCAAATCCAAACACATCCTGGCGGAACCTGAGTCTGAACCAACATTAAGGTCAAACTCCTGTCATTCCCTGACCTG
The DNA here is from genome assembly GCA_005024645.1 of Planiliza haematocheilus. Taxonomy (NCBI): domain Eukaryota; kingdom Metazoa; phylum Chordata; class Actinopteri; order Mugiliformes; family Mugilidae; genus Planiliza; species Planiliza haematocheilus. The sequence continues at coordinate 2,420,394 of SRSE01000764.1, forward strand.
GCAGTTATTTCAGACATCCGGGGACATTAGCGTGTTACTCGAAACTAAATTTAGAACATAATGAGATTTTACTCAACACTTCCTCTCGATAATCCATTCACAACAGTACAGGAACTGAGGCTTTAGTCTCTCATTAAGCATGCAATGTGATCTCTCAAGTCCTAAGTTATCCCTTTAAAATCATTTGGTTTCTAGATTCATTGATTCACTTTCACTGTAGTTTTATACACTTACATAAAAATCCACTTTGCAGGAGTTTGGTACGTTTTTGGGTCCAGGGGCGAACCTCCATAGTGTTTCAAGATGACTGAAGAGGGATCCATCAGTACACACAGCCTGTTTAAACAATAAAAGGTGATTTAATTATCAGAGTTTAACAATCCCAGACAAAAGGGTTTGAACCTCTGTTTTCTGAAAGAGCACAGATGATCCACAACATTGTACAAGTTACTAAAATATATAGAAGTTTCTTTCATGTTTGGTGTGTGTGGTCAACTTCTTTTTTAAAACACAAAGTCCACACATTTCTTTCTTAATAGGATTTTAACGCATTCCTTGCTGGGTTGGCAGACATAAATCCAAGCACCAGAATGGCACAGATATTGGGTATAATGTTAATAATGTTAGTATATGTTTGCAAGGGCTGCTTTCTGAATCTACCACAACATGGACTTACTCTGACTTGGTGGTTTGGAACAATGGTGACCTCTGAGGTGTATCGCTCAACGATGGGAGGAAAACCTATTTCCAGCTCTGCCAGAACATCGCCGTTTCGTCCCTTCATGACCCGAGACTTCTTGCACCAAGGAACAAAGTGCTGGTACTGGTCCACACTGGCAACCACATTGTACATCTGCTCTGGAGTGTATCTACATACGGCAAGCACATAGTTCCATGAAGATGAAGACAGGGGATGACACAGTGAAATTGTGTTATTGTCTCCTTTCGGAGAAACTGACATGCTGGATATTATAAGGAGCTACTCACCCTAATGTCCGGCATTCAGTGTACTCCATCCTGCGGGTGCTGATGGGAGCAGCCAGGTTGATGAAGCTGCGGCTGGGTGTCCTAATGGGGGTGGCAGGGCAGAGCTGGAGGCTGACCCTCCTTGTTGCCAGGATACCACAAGAATCCAAGTGTCTGAGGAGATTAAATCATATGTTTGTAAGAAGATGAAATATCATGAGACAAAATCAGGCGTTCCCATTGTTAAGATGACCTGTACCATATAGTCAGAGAGTTTAACTGCAGAGTGAGCATCAGTTCACAGGTGTTTCCTCCCAGAGAAAGACATTCATTTACATTATTAGCTATTAAACAACATTAACTGGATGACTAGCTTGCAGCTGATATAGAATGTATTTTCATTATACATAGCTCACTGAGGAAACTTAATGGCAGCTTATGTCAAGTATCAAAAAGAAACAGAAATCCTAAATCTGTGAAATGTGTCTGCCACTTACACACGTTTCTCAAATGGTGGAAATTAAGAGTATCATTCTGAATAGAAGAATTATTGCGAAAGCAGCTTTTTGATAACAGCGCGAGTAATCGATAACCTAGTGCGAATGAACTTTACTCCATACGCCGCCTACATTCCCGCATCTCGGTGGGAAAATTCCACTCTGACTCACCTGAAATTTGCTTTCTTAGTGTTGCCCCGCACAACCTTTGAAGAGTGGGCTTCCGACATCTCCACCAGGGCCCTCAAGAGTAGAGGAGTCGTTTTGCTGTTCATTCTGGAGTTCTGTGATAAAAAACTTCTTAGGCTCTTTGGAGACGTCGGTGATTTCAGGACACCTGCTGCAACGCGGCTTTGCTCTGTCTGATGAGTGGCTCCACTTACCCAATAAGGGCAGTAGTGACGTAACGAGATGCCACTGGCCCTGACCAATCAGAGCAGGAGATATAATAGCCAGGTGACTTGTGAAGGTGAAAGCCCCCCCCCCCCACACACACACACACAATTCTGACTGTTAAAAAATGACTACAAATATTTCTTACCAGTGGTGGTCGTGAGTAGAGCTCATTTGTGAAGCACTGAAAATGTATTTTAATTTTGGTCTTTTTGTAAACCATTCTGTATAAAATAATAAATAAATATACTATTACAAGTCACAGCTTGTATCCAATGCTCGCTCAAAGCCAGAGTTAATTTAAACCCTTTGCACATTTGAAAGAAATGTAGGTAAATGATTAAACGACTGAATAAACAACATACACATTAAAAGGATTTTTATTTTTATTTTTTTGCCTCACCGAAAGTAAATTAGGCATATGTGATGAATTGTTTGTGCTCACATCCCTGCAACAAAGCTCATAGAATTTTGAGAGGCCTCTGCGAGCAAGCTAAAGTTAGTATACAGTCGAGTCCAGTTTAAGGGCATGCTGTGCACATGATGAACCTGGACTTTAGAATAAAGGTTCAAAGCAAATATGCACTAAAAATGTGACCATACCTCAGAAACAGAATATAGAACAAATTAAATTATAATTGTTGAAAAACTGAATGTAAATTTTGTTTGTTTTTACAACAACCTTTACCTGGCTCCCATTATATTGATCTACATAATACTGCTGACTCTAAGAGGCTAAAATGCTTCTAAGTGCTCCTCTGTTAAGTGGCTGTGTGTTAATACAGCCAGAACTGGTAGTGCAGGATCCATTTCAGGATCTACAGAGTAGAATTAGGGCATTTGATCAGGGAGAGATCTAAGAACCTCAGTCAATCCTATCAAAGATAGGTCGGAAGCGTCAGTCATAGATGTACAGACAAGATAACCTGTCTCATGTTAGGAAAGAACGTACTCATGGACTTAGCCGAGCGCGCCAGAGAGAGCCAAGTGTTACACAGGGAGAGGATGCTGTTCCAGCTGGCCCTCTTTCCAGCTTTGATCCCTGAACTTTATACAGCTCAGTGATTAAACTACTTAACTGCTCGTCTACAACCATTAAGTAAGATTACATAAACATTTCTTAATTTTCTTTACATTTTAAACCTCTTTAAATTTCTATTATGGTTGATTTTATGTTTGCAACTTCACTAAACTGCTCAGTGGTGTCATGAAGTCACTGTGTTGATGTCACTGGTTTTGTGAAGATGTCACTTATTTTGTGTTTGCACTTACTCACTTGTTTGCAGTTAATCACTGATAGACCTTTATTCAATCAGCCAGTCTTAGCTGTCTCTATACAGTACAAATAAATTAAGATTATTTGTCCAAAGTATGTATGCATCCGACGCAGAATTACCCTAAAACAGCTTTCAGAATTTCTGACCAAACTATATCTTTGTATACATGTTTGACCGATTAATACATAGTTTCACATAATTTTTAGGTTACCATAAAAATGACCTGCTGATGTTTTATCTCTGTTATTAACTTGTTTAGTTTTGCATTGCTATAGACAGCTATGAGGTACAGAGGTGGCAACAACAAAAGTACATTTAAGTGCAGAGGAGAAATTATAAAATGAAACTATACTTGTATTTAGTTTCCAGAATAGGCAATTTAAGGCACACATTTAAGCAAACAGCAAAAAAAGAAAGCCACCCAGTGCCACCTACAATTTCACTGCAGGGGAGAAAGGCATTCAACTGTTTTCAATTAATGCTTTCAAATATACCAAATCAAAATTCTTGGAGTCTTTTCACTTTAACAATGGAATCTGTCCAGAGGTTTACCAATCCCATTATAAATATGCAAATTAGTGTGGCAAGACTGCTGTCATGCAAGAGGAATACACAGAGAAGACTGTGCACTAAAACAAACAAAATCCACCTGCAGCCAAGTCTGTGCACAGTTTTATGTAGGAGTGTTATTTTCGATAAGCAAAGCACAAACTCCCCTTCATGTATTGTGAACTTACTCTTCTTTCCAGTTGAGTGACAACAGTGAGTCAGAAACTGTTTAAGAAATTAAAATTAGGGGAGCAAAATATAAGTGTCTGCACATAAAGTAAACGAATAGCACTGTCTGCACAAATTAGTGGACTGGTTGATAACAAGGCATGCTAAAATCATTGGTCGTCGGGGGAGAAAATGATTTTGCTCATAGTGCTGATGTACTGTGAGCCATCTGGTTCTGTGACCTTCAGTTTGGTAAAAGCTGGCACAACACTGCTGGCGAAGTATCTGAATGCAGGGCTGGGCGACTGGATGGCATCTAGAAACACCTTGAAGACAGTAGCAAACACATGTGCTCTTATTTTAACACACATTTTAAGCTAAACATATTTTGTGGCAGATATAGTGTAGACAAGCAGCATACCTTTACAATGTCTTCAGTGTCCTGGGCAGCATTTTGGAAAACAGAGTTGCAATGCTGCAGATATTTTTCATAGAGATTGAGTGTTCGGGTATCAATCTCTTGGAGAGATGTATCTCCAAGTTCTGCCTTCTGCAGGTTGACCAAGAAGTCGGTGTTCACTGGGCCACACTCAATGAGACTCACACTGCACAATGAAGCATTTAGTCAGCAGTTTACCCCAACTGATACTTAACAGAAAGATTTCACATGCCCAAATGGCCTTTAGACTATGCAGACAAGAAGCAACGAATGTCAGAACTTACTGGATATTGAAGTGTTGCAAGAGCACGGCCAAACTCTCGCATGCTCCCTCTATTGCAAATTTACTGGCACAGTAAACCTCATTAAATGGGAGACCTATAAGAGCATTAAATTGGTGCATGGTAACGAGCATCGACTTTTTATAGGATTTATATTAAAAAAATCATCATTACAAAAACAAAACAAAATGCATGTATGGAACACTGCTCAGTGATTCCTCAACAATTTGTTTAGCTCACCGTGAAGTCCTCCAGTGCTGCCGGTGACAAGAATGCGGCCCTGGCCCAAAGCCTTCATGTCTGGCAGAAAGGCCTGGATGGTTTGGATGGTACCTAGAAGGTTAACCTCAAGAATCTGCCTCATTGAATCCAAAGACTGCACTTCCAGTGGCCCCATCAAACCCACACCAGCATTGCACACTGTAAGGAGTGTTGGATAAGGCCATTAACACACAGAAATCAAATCCTTTGAATTATTAATCAGAACGCACTGACACAGAATCGTACCCAGAAAGTCCACTCGTTTCTCCACAACCCTGTCTCTTGCATCCAGGATGGATTGCCGGTCAGTCACGTCCATTTGGAGTATGTCCAAGGTGTCCCTGTGCAGGCCTTTCACACACTCTATGAGACGCTCTTTCTTGGCCAGGTTCCTCATTGTGGCGTAGACTAAACAAAAATCAGAGGTAGATTTTGATATCTATTTAAAAAGGATTTGCACATTTGACTCCAGCACAAGTGCAAATAATGAAAAGGTTCTGTTCCAGTGCAAGCTCTCTAAGATGATAATTCATCACATTAGGGAATACGGTAATAGACTACAATTGGTAGTTGTGGTTACCTTTGAATGTTTTGTCGGGGTCAGATGCTAGTCGAACAGCCAGGCTGAGACCGATCCCAGAGGAGCATCCTGTGATCAACACAACCTTCTTGTCCATGTTGTCTGGCTACTAACCCTAACCAAAGTGGAGGAAAGAAGCAGAAACTCAGCCAGACAATGGGGTGGAGGCATGAGAAAATTCTTTGTGTTTTTCACAAGGCCAGTTAACCTCAATCAGCCACCTGCAGTACTTCGTGTTTTTCTCATGTCCTTGTCTGAACTGTTTACATTTTTTTTTCTTCTTAAATATGTGGGAAAGAGTTTGTTGTTTGAGAAGGGTCTTGGATAAAACTGGCACCTCCAGTGAACCTCCAGAGGACAAGTGGCTATAGAAACTGAATGAGTGAATATATATTTATATGTATATATGTGTGTATATAGTATATATATATATATATATATATATATATATATATATGTATATATATATATATATATATATATATATATATATATATATATATATATATATATATATATATTTGACTGGGATCAAATAATAATATTCGAGACTCTCGCAACTGAAATAGGTTTCAGCTCCCCGCGACCCTTCGGAAGACAAGCAGTTACAAAAAATGAATGAATGAATGAATATTCAGCCCTAGAAGATCCAACTTCACTATACACGCTTTACGTTTAGAACTGCACTATTGATATGAGCACTAGAGCACCAGGTGGCAGCAAAATATCATAAGATCTGCACCATAAAATATTACACTTCACTGATTTCTCACGGATCCATTGACAAAACCACAGTGAGGATGACAATAGCCAGAAAGGAGCACAATGGGTGACTTTAATGCAAAGGGGATATAGCTAAGTGTTGTTCTCATAAGGGGATCCTTTTCCCAGGCTTGTTTTGAAGGAGGATGTTTTTTTGTTTTTTTTTGGCAAGCCGAAAAGAAAGCTGTCAGGCCATTCAGCTCTAGTAGTATCCATTCAGATTTATGCACAATCCACTGTCCGCAACAAGCAATGTCTACAGTACTCTTTACATGATTATTTATATTACATTTACCATAAGATTAAGAATAATTATAAGTGTACAGTGATTTCAAGCTGAACTCAGATCATTTTTAAGCATTATGCATTTTTTCATATGTGATGGCAGTTGTTTCGCACATTGAAAGATTTCAATCAAAGCTATTGCAAATCAGATAGAAGTCTTTAAGTAACAAATCCCAAACACAGCTACAGCACAGAAATGGTAGTTTAAGTAATCTTGTAACTTCTTAGCAGAAACTGGAAATACATGTTATGACGTCTGATTAAAAGAAATCATCGTGTGCATGCGAGGGAATTTTCACTAGGTGGCAACAAAGCTTCAAACAAACATTCCATCTCAGTATGTTTCCCTCTTAGCCACTGTGTGCGTCCTTGTGTTAGATGAGTTTAACAAAACTGGAATTAAGTCTAGCAGTAATGGTACTAATGTAATCTGCTGAGACATACTGTACGTGTATGTCTCTCATCCTCAGTAGATGTTATCTAGAACACATAATCAAATTTGTCTCCTCAAATTAGTACTTTATAGCCCAACTGTCTTGGCTCGGATTGTGAGCAAGCGTTGCAAGTGCACTATTTTAAGTAACATGTAAGTGTGTCAGACTTTTCTCATATACCATTTCCTTCCTCTGTCTTGCCTTCCTGTCAAATTTATTGATTTAATTTAAATGGTTTCCATCATGTGGTCATACTCCCACAGCTTTTTTGGCAAGTTAATACAAACTAACTTGCATCTTTATTGAACAAAAAGCATTTCTTTGGCTGATGGGAGCAGACCAAATAGGAATTTCCTGCCATTTTGTTGCGTCCCTCCCCTTGAGATGGCATCAGCTTGGCTTCTGTCCCAGAGTCTGTGGGACAGATAACAACAAGCCTTGAACCTCTTTCAAATATCTACAACTCCCAGGCATTGTTCAAACTATTGAACTGGTTAACCTCAGACATTACTGGTTTTATGGTATGCTTTGTACATCCATTTGCTATTGCCATTACAGTGATGCAGCTTGAAATGAGAACTTGTGCAATGTTTTGACGTTATGCATGCATGCATGTTGTGTTGTGAATGTTCTTGAAGAAGAGGTGCTGTGCTCACATGGTTTTAATTTATGTTGGAGGATAATTCAAACTGATTATGTTCTGTATTCACCAGCCCATACACTTTATCCATTAGTTGTCTCTGAATCCATTCTGGCAGCATGGTACAGTTCAAGGTCCATGGTCTAATGCAGTTCAGAATCTAGTCTACAGTCTCTCTTTGTATTCTTTGTATCTCCCCCCAGTAATTATCAGGAGATCTAGTGGAAGGGCACAGTGGCCTGGAAAAACCTTTAAAATGCCTATTGGGTAAACCAGGCCCATAGCACTGACAGTGAATACATTTCTAGGGACCTTACAGCTGCGTAGAGAAACAGCAATGCTATCCCACATGCACGGCAGTGTGGCTTAAAGGCAAATGTTTGTTACAAGATACATGTGATGAGTGCATGATGTAGACACAGTATATGATTTGTAACAACACTGAGTGGCTGCAGCCTGCAGGAACAGATGTACTCGACAGGATGTCCCATGTGAAAGAGATGAGCAGAAGTGAAACAGCTAAAGACGTGTTGTGGTTGTGGTGAAGCTTAAATGTCACGTTATACCTGGCAACAAAGTTAACTGAAGTCAGTGCTGCAGATCATAGATTTCTCAGAGAGGTTACTTTACTATACAAGCAGAGGTTAAACAGGATTTTAATGCCGATAAAAACTTGTTTGTGTAGCGTTTGTGTAGCGTTTGATGCTTGTCATTCTTGTGATCAGCTGATGTACTGTAAGGTAGGGGTTCTCCGTCAGCCTGATAAGGAGCAAGAAGCAATGACTTCCTTATAAAGGTGATACTTGGAGTTTATTTTTACATGTTAAAAGGAGATAACATCTCACAAAGTAAGTCCGAGAAAACTGAAACCAACACCCTGCATCATGAAATACACATTTCAGTGACCCATAAACCTACTGATGCAGCAGGCATGCTGATCAGATCGTCCTTTGTTATTTTATTTAGTAAAACCTGCAACTCTTCTGCAGTCAGCAAAGAGTTTTTGCATAAAAGCTGTATGATGCTTATATAACACTAGGAACTGTGATACTTTGAAGACACAATTCATACAGGAACTGTACTGATTTTGTGATTGATTTGTGATTTCGTGGTATTGTCCCTGTGCCAATACATCTGTTTTACTAATGCCATGTGACAACAAATTAACTGAAACAAGTGTCTGCAAGTGATCAGGTAGAGTAACTGTGTCTGTGGCCCCCTATTGCCGCTCTACTTAACACAGCAATAGTCTTTCCTTCAGTTCTAGCTCTAACAATAAAGGTAATGTGAGAGATCTTGTGTGTTTGTGCGTACTCATGTATGTTCCAGCATTATATAGTAAAAAATAGCAAGTATCCAGTGTTCTGTAAAACCTATTTAGGCTACAGGACAACTGGGGCTGTACTGAGAGATCGAGAGAATTCCCTCCGCTGAGAATTCAATCCAGGATGTTAAAACCAAAACACAGGGAGCTCTAACTTCATCTTCCTGCTTGTAAACTAATGAGAGATGAGCCTTCCACATATCCTTTTGTTGAGATGACCATCAAGCTTACAGCAGATTTACTTCATTAAAGAGTATTAAAGAGATAGTCTGAGAAATGCATTGTGGGCTTCTCACACAAGGTAATATAGAGGCAATGGAGTTTCCTGGTAAAATCATCATAGCTGAAACAGGAGAGGATCTGTGGAAAGTAGGAATGGTCTTGAACGCACATATACTGAGGGAGACAACATATTTTCAACTTCAGCTCATTCTAAAACTCTTCACATGTATCATTACGGCCTTGTGGCTGAATTTGACTTAAATGCAGATTTCCAGTGAGTCTGAAGGCATTATTAATGGCCAAGCTGCACGTCTGCAATTCAGCATGCCTCAAGTTCAAGACAGAAAAACTGTCTTTCAGGAGAAAGGCAATACAGCATGGCAGTGGGGTCAAACTTCCATCCCAGAAGCAAACTCGAGGGTCACTCATATCCCATGAATGAAGGGTACCATATTTTTTTATATGTACATTTTCCCAGAGTTTTTGAAATATCAGCCTGTGTAAGGTTTATAGTGCTCCGTTGGACTTACGTCAGCGGCAACCTTCGGGGCCACTGTTTGACCTGCTGGTTTGCCATTCCACAGGACCCGTTTGTATACAAAATCTCAGTGCTCCAGGAAATGGCAGGGATTGTGTCATGGGAAATGTCTCCTCCGTTTTGAATCAACTGTTCAAGACATTCATTCTTGTCGTTACAGTGTGCACATCCTGTTCCCTTTCTTTCTTGGGCCTTCTAGCACTTGAATCTGTCCTGGGACTAGACCTGACCTCTATTTAGACCAAAACATTTAGTTTTAACATGGCTTAAGCAAGAGGTCAAATCAGCACAGTTTGCGTGTGCATACCGCCTGCAGCTGCACCATCATGGAGACTTATGTTTGGTCGACAGGCACAAATGTATCTGAACTATGTATCAAACGCTGTTCCACTGCACGAGCCAGCTTGTTAGATAACATAGACAAGAAAATGTAGGCAGTCTAACGGCAGATAGGATCAGCAGAGGTTTTCTGGATCAAAACCCAGGTCTGGAGAAAATTTGAAGACATCATTATGACTGAACTAGGCAGTGTTTGATGGATGCACATGAAACAGCTGAACTCTTACATGTTCAAAAACTGTTGCATAAAAATATACATAATTCCTTAAATATTTGGAGGGAATTTTGAGAACGCCCTGCAGCGCTTTGTTTTTGCCTCTGTGCCTTTACTCCAGGTGCAAGATGCAGTGAATGCCAAGCATGCCATGCACCAGCGCCTCACCTATGCTGTGGTAAAATAAGTGATAGCTGTTGTGTCGAGGCACGATAAGTGACTCAACCATGAGGCTATGTACGGGGACATTGCACAAAAAGATTTCCCGGCAGTGAAGGCAGGCAGGGTTTCTCTATAATAACTTTGAATTTTCACACCAGTTGCTTGCTTTTTACCTCCACAGTCTGTGCTTCCTCTTTCTTCTAATTTCTCTTTCTGGCCTCCCTTTTCTCTCTGAATAATTTATATGAAATGCTTCTCCAGGTGCATTCTTGCCTCCCACAGACACTGATGAAATCATTGGCCCACTCCACCCACCTCCTGGTTACCCACTGTTTGTAGCGGCGTCTGAAAACACTGTAACCACGTTTGCAGACTTAATGTTGTGCATTGTGCCAGCAAGTATAAATACCACAGCGCATATTACACACATCTTGTTTAAAACTGCAGACATTTAATTTGCATTTCGCTCTCACATGTGCTTCTGCCTCTCTTTTTCTAAAGCTCTTTCCTGTGTTCTCATGTGCAAATTCTCACCAAAGCCACTTCCCGTCAATGCATATAGTTCACTCAAAATGCTATTTCCAAGCTCTGCACATGCAGTCTTTAGACTTGAGCAATGGCATGTTGTTTGTCTGAGCATCTGCACTGTCTATTGTTTAATTTTATTTTCTGCTGACTGAGGACACACCTCCTAATTATTTAGCTTGCGTCAGCTTGCTATTAAAGGTAAGCTACAGTGAAACTTTGGCTCACAGCAAATGACTGTTGCCTTAGCAAATTGTGAAATCACACCTCAGATTGCTAGCTTACACCACAGCTGTATCCTTTAGCCAAGTTAGCCAAACCACCTGTGACATGGAAACCTGCTGAATGTCTATCGCCATAGCACTTTTTCTCCTCTGTTAATTTGAAGGATCATATTTCCTCAGCACCCTTTGTCAAATGCTCTTGGCACAGACCTGCAGTCTCACTGTTGAGAACAAATCCTTGTTATTACCTCAACAAATACTGCTCTCACACGACATGACGCGACAATGCTGTCCTACTTCATGTCTAACATACCTATTCTAGTTTGTCATTGTTTTTTCTGACACTGTGGCGCTCATTGGTTGGCTCCTCAACAGTTTTGTTCAAGACAGAGTGAAACAGAGATAACCCTGCCATGCAGTAAAAAGAGATAAATCTGTATACTACACAAAAACAAGTCTCACACAAGTCCAAATGCTTAGAGTTTCTGGGTAACTGGTTTGCCATATGCATTTGTTTTTCTGTTCCACTTCCTGCTGTGGTTGTAGTCAGTTTCAGTATAAAACTAGTGGTGAAAGAGAACTCTCTTTCAAGTCTTTAAGTATATTTGTTCTTTATTATAGAAGTTTATGCTGCTAGACATTCGTGACTATAACAGAATATATAATAGAAAATCTTTTATTCACAATAAGAAAAAAAATATATATAGGGGTGGCACAGTGGCGAGGTGATTAGCACTGATGCCTCATAGCAAGAATTTGAATCAATGGGCCAACTGGGCCCTTCTCCATGGGTTCTCTCCGGGTACTCCGGGTACTCCGGGTACTCCGGCTTTCTCCCGCCGCCCAAAGACATGCTTGTTAAGTTATTTGGTGATTCTAAACTGGCCGTATGTGGGTATGTGAGTGTGAATGGTTGTCTGTCTCTCTGTGTTGGCCCTGCAATAGACTGCCGACCTGTCTGGGTGTACCCCTGCCTCTCGCCCGATGACAGCTGGGATAGGCTCCAACAGACCCCATGACCCTTAACACGAATAAGCATTTACAGAAGATGAATAATTGAATGAATAAAAAAATATAAGCATGAATATTCCTGTTCTTAATGTAACTAGCAAATCCTTAATCTCTTCTAGTTTCTCTTATCACTGATTATTTACCAGAACATGGAGAGGATTCCATTTGTTTTTTGTCTAGTTTATTTGCTCCTGTCTGTACTTTGCCACATGAAAAGGTGCAAATAAAAGTTAATTGTAAACATTTGTTTTTCCCCCCACAAACTCATTAGCTAAGCTTGAGCTAAAGATTCCTTTCCAAACCATCCCAGTGACCCTCTGGGTCTTATCACATTTTAACATAATTTCCTTTACATAACTTGTCCAAGACCAGGAGCCAAGTCCCTGAAGTGTGCTTGTGCTTACTGTAAATGCTGCTACGTGCTTATCACACATCACTCCCTATTTTGTCATGTCAGTAGCCCCTCATTTTCTTTCTGAAGTGAAACAAGATTTCTATTGTACTCCTCATGTAGTCATAGTTTGCCCATGCTCTAATGCTGTTGTCCAAATGTGATAAGTGGGCGCGTTAAAGGCTAAGGTACATTTGGACAGTGATAAAAAGGGTCACTGTGACTGTTGCTGAATTTATCAGACACCCTTGTGGGTGATAGCAATTTAATCTGCCTTGTGGTTACGAAATGATTGGTGCAAATGTCAAAATAAAATGCTGGGAAATGTGCTATGTGCATGATCCTCTGGGAACTGTAGACGTCTTCGAACATGAGAAGATCAGTCAGCTGTATCTGTGGCAAACATTTTTGCTGACAATTTATCATACTTAGTAATTATTACATGAAAAAATGTTTAGTCTATAATTTGGGTTTAAAAAGTTGACTTCTGTGGAGACAGCAGATACTATTGCAGGAGGTGGAGCTGGTGGTTATATGAGATGGTTTTCTGTGAAATCAAGATGAAGACCGAGAGTGACAAGCAAATCTTTATGACGGGCCTGTCGGGAATGCCATGGCGTTACAGCCTAATATGGGCATTATACCGGGCTGATGGACCAGTTTGACTCTCACATTCCAGCTCCTCTTTGTTTCTGTTCATCAACATGTTAAAAGTTGCTTTCAAATTCCTTCCTTGGTTATGACTTATTTTAGGACTGTGGCAGGATTAGTATGTCTGAAAGCATGGGCGGTGTTCATAGGCTTAATGCTCAGAAACCGTACTGTCAAACGTCACATTTGTTTCGCTAAACAGGTTCCTGTAATTCATTAAAACATTTGAGTAACCTGCCATTTAAACAGATTTCATATGTTAAAATTGGCTTTTTTAAATCACAGTTACAGATTATCACAGCTAGATTAGTCAATTTACAAGGATAAATTTGGGACTGCCTCTTTAACCCATCTTTAACCCCTGCCTTCTGGCAGATCTATTATCCTCCTGTTGTCGAAGATTCACACCTTTTTAAGAAAGCAAAAGAAAATCAACAGAACAATACATATATCCCACTGTTTTACTCATTCAAAGAGAATTATTCAGAGATAATCAGGAAGAAGATACACTCATGTGCTTTATCCGTGTGTGCTTTTAATTTATTTAATTCATGACTGTATTGGTTGTCCGTGTCTCAACTAGACTTAGCAAGATCATATGACTAATCTGTCTTGGGTCTTTGATGAGTGATTTGGAACACTCCTCATTAACGTTAACTCCAGACATGGGTGGAAATAATAACAAAGGTGCTGGAAAGTTTTTGGGCTGAAGAGGTTATTTCTTCCTGTCTTTGAAAAGGTTGATTTTTTGAGATTGTAAAACCATTTAAGGCTATTTATGTTTATTTGTGCAACTCTTTCTTGCGATGACAGCATTGGAAAAAAAATCATGATTGTGAATGTGTCTTATGGTAAATCTAAAAGAGCGTCTGTAGTTTCCAAATAATTCAACTCTCTCAAGTTTTGTCCATGGTTTTGCTGGGATGTGGCAGTAGATTCCTCTGTCCCAGCCTTTGCGTCATCAGGGGGATTCCTGAAGATCCAGCATCTGGGTGCTGCATTCTTGCAGTCCTCACATATTGCCATCGCAACACTCACGAGACACAACCATTCTGAAGCCACAGTCACAGACGGAGTTGTTTCCTGTCCCCCAGCTGGAGTGAGGGGTGTGAGAAACATGTTCACTGAGCTCAGAGTTATGGCCAGAGAGGCGAATGGTAGCACAGAACCAAATAACCCCATCCCACAGACACAATGGTCCTCTCTCAACCAGACACTTGGAGGAGAGACAAGGGATTAATTCAGTGTCTGTCAACACAAAAGACCCTGTCTATATCAAATACTAAGCTATGAGAAAAGACAAAGATGTGTAGGCCGTGTGTCAAAAATGAAACTTCAGTTTGAACTGGATGAGACAGCACAGGTGTAAAGACATAAGCACATGCACATATCATGTTCAGACACTCATACAAATCACTGGAATTAATTGAACAGACTAAGTTAAAACCCAACAGATGGCACTAATCCTTGTCTTTATTTGTGGGATTTTAGGGTTTCACATTGGAAGAGGGCTTGTCAAGGGCGGATGTCCCGTCAAAGTAGGGGCACACCCTCATTGTGGCCAGAGACGTTGGACTGGAGGGTAGCTAAATCATTGTGAATCCCAGTCAGAAGGTTTTATGCTCTCTTTCAGCCGTAGGAAGGAGCTGCTGTAGGCCACTGGAAGCTGGATAATTTTCAACTAAACACTTATTCCTGGAGCATTAGATTGTCAAAGTAAAAAAAATAAAAAAATAATGTGTGTTAAAAAATTCATTCAATGATTTGTGATGAAATCCACTGCAAAGCTGAGGAGTAAATAAAGAACACAGAGGCCTGAAAGGATACATAAATAACCGGCTGTCAACACAAGCTATAAGTCATAGCTGTGGGGTCTTTGAGTGCTAAGATGGTGGAAACACACATGTAGGGTACAGACTTAAATCTTAGGGTCTTGTTGGGAGGTCTTGTAGGGGTAAAGAATAAAATTATGGGAGTGAATGAGCAGCTGGGCTCTAAAGTTTGTAGGGGGCTTGAGCCAAACTGTGCATTTAGTTTGTGAGAGTAGCAGGCTACTGGGTCGCAGCCACTACAACAAAACGGGAAAACTAAGAGACTACATGCGAGGAGTTACAGGCATTTCTTGTCTGTGATTTATTTTCATTTTTGCGCGCCCTTCTGTTTTAAAGAAGTCCAACTCTTATAGGCTGCGCTCATCTTGCCAGAGACATGTTCTCGTGTTGGGTTTGGTTATTTGTGTTTCCCACAAATGAGACCTATATTCATGACCTTCAAGGCCACCATTTATTTCCAAGTCAAAATAGCATGGCAAGTTTCCGTGAAATGTGCTGTATATATTCTTGTATATTTGTCATACTCATACACAAAATATATCACAATATTTAGTGCAGTTGCTGACTTCGTTAATACAGTTATTTCATAAACAGTTTTCGTGTTTTATTTTTCTTCCAAATTTAGATTTCAGTGATGTGTTCTAGGTTCTTATTGGAGAGTTAGATGTTTAGCTTTATGTCACTCTCATATCAGTCCACCAGTAGTAGCCTGTTAATATAGCTTAACAAAGTTACTGGAACAAGGGTAAAAAGCCTGGCTGTTACCCTGCAGTAACATTTGAGTCAACCCAGATGGATGATTTACATTATATATTAGTCTTCTAATGTGTTATTATTGCTTATTATGCTACCATTTTCATTTACATTAAACTGTCACCAATGACAATATCAATGGACCTGTTTCACTATACAATATCAATGAAAGAGTGGCCACGAACTGTGACATTTGCAGCCAAAACGATGGTAACGCACATTGTCTGACCTCTGACCCTGGCCTTCCTTCAAACGGCAACACAGCAACAGAACTAACTTCATACTGGATATGTATGATCAAACATAAAACACAAAGGAACAAATATACAGGAATACACAAAGACAAACCCCACATAGGCACGGACAAAGATGCATAAACACCACCTGTCCTTTGTCTGTTATGACGTTGGCACGTCTGCCACCTCAGCTTCTTCTGAATGATTCTGTTGAGCCAAAATCACTACCTAATGGCCTTGTTTTTAAATGGACATAAGGATGACAGGCTAAATTCTAATTTTGGCTATGGTTTAAAGCATATTCCTCCTCCCACACAGTGTGACAGTGTGTCCACACACAAAGAATAAACAAACTAGTGCTTATTGTATTTGAAGTCATAAAATTATTCAGCCCATTGTGTGTTTCATTTGATCATAATTTTGTATTGTTTCTCACTGAATATCATTTACTTGCATGGCTGATGGTCTAAGGGCTGGAAAGGGGCTGAGGGGAAGTGTGTGTCAGTGTGATTGTGCGTATTAATGCAGTAGCTGGTTGCACAGTCGCCATGGCTACGCAAACAAACGCAGATGACCAAAGCAGCACGCTTCACCAGATAATCATTAGTGCCAAGTCGACCTTTGACCCTTCGTAGCCTCAGATGACATATGGCCACATCTACCTGCTGCCACTGGAGTCACTGGCCTGTTACCCATTGTGGCGTTCAAGCAGCAGTTTCATGCTTTGTGTAGACTATAAGCAGACTAGCAGGGACAGTTAATGTGCAAAACAGGACTTTAAAGTAGACTGCACACAGGTTATTCTGCTGATCTACCAACATTTTCCCCAAAGGTATTGAGTTTCTATTTGTCTATAATAAGTGGGGAAATATTTCCTTTTCATGAATCAAGCGCACTAAAACGTAATCAGGAAATTCCTTCAGCAAGAGTCTACCACAACAAATACCAGAGAAATGTCAGCAAATGACTGTTGCTGATTTCCTTGCAGACAATTATCTTGTGTTTATGTGTATACTCAAGTGGTTGTTTACAATTCCTAATTTAGAGGTGTTTGGATTGACAGAGGATTTTGTGTGAGTTTTCTGGTTCGCTCACTCTCCCTTTTCAATACTCTTTTGCTTCTCGACATTTGCTTTTTCATCATTTATTTCTGTATGATAGACTATACTCACCCCTCCCCGCCTCTCACCAACTTCCATGCTCAGTTGCCAATTAAAATAAATTTTTTCCATTTCTCTCCTGAGTCAGACATTCCAAAGTGATTTCTCTTCTTCGCCATTTCCTCTGTTTTCGTCTCTCCTTCCCTCTGGCTTATCTCCTTATATCATTGTCCTTCACTTTTGTGATACTTATATTCTTCCCTCTGACTTTTTATCTGCCCCCCCCCCCCCCCACAAAAAAAGCAAAAGTCCAAAATTCCTTCACCATTTTTTGCAATAGGTATTTTTTAAAACTTTGTTTTTCCATGTCATCAAACCCATACTTAGACAACAGTAATTTGTTTTGGCAGCCAACCCACTCAGATAAGCTTCTGATGCATGGCCACGCATGGTGAACTGTTGGTGTGTTTCCTCATTTTGCTCAACAACGTTTTTAATATTAAATTCCTACATTAAAAGTTGTGTTTTATTTCTTTTGATATTACATTGACATAGTTGTGAAAGTTTTTACGTGCCTGTTGTTGGATTAATGAGATAATAATGTGGTTGTGACCAGGATAGGGTCCTGACACAAAAGCAACAGCTGAGAAAGCCCTTTCAGTTTCTAAGTCGGTCTGTGTGTGTGTGTGTCTGTGTTAAGCCTAGATCTGTTAATACCCACACCCCAACGGCCGTTAGGGTGGTGTAATGTCTAAATCTGCATGTGGCTATTTTGGCCAATCTAGACAGGTAGTGTTAAGCTGTTTAAAGAGTTCTTTGCATGTGAACTGAGCTCAACAACACTTCATGTGTACATACCTTTTTAAAATGAAATATGTCCAACCGGAATACAGTGTCACATTTTGTTTTGCTTATATTATCACTTACACAAGTCTGACTAAGTCATCTGCCATTGTAAGGAAATCTGCATTTACCACAACCAATGCCTTTGCGTGCAAACAGTGTCTAGTAGATGTGTGCACAGCTATTGTTATGAATTCCTCCGGTCTGTGAGGTCACATTGCCAGAAAGCAGGATGTGGCAAACGTCTTCTCTTCTGCAGCTACCTGAGTACAGCTTTAATCTTCTCTCTCTTATCCTCATCTTCCTGTGCTGCTGTTTTGCACCAGCCCACACAGTGCACAGAAAAGCAAACGAATCAGATGCTGCGACCTGGGAAAAGTCTGTCAAAAAATACCTATTTCTCATTTTGGGTGAAAAAAAAAAAATGTAATACACGTTCAAGGTTTCCAACCTAATCTTTGGGTATGCAGTTTTCTCTACTGTTCACTCTGTACTCTGTATTATGTACTATAAATATGAACTTCTTTCTTCACTGGACAGGTTCGACTCTTGAAAAATACTTTAATATTATTAAAGTATGGATTTATGCCTGAAAAACAACACAAAATAATTCCTAAAGATTTCAAATGAGGCCACATACCCCTTTTCCCCCCAGTTCTGTTTGCTATCTGTTGTTCTGAGATTACCAACCAGGCAATGGGCTCACTAACATATTCTGCTGTCTTATTTTTAGACCTCCTTTGGTGTTTTTCTTTTCTGCCAAAAGGATTAAGAACTGATCTTTTAATGCCACTCGAGCGTCAAGTCTGCACGTCATTCTGACGTCCTGGGGTAAATGACTTTATTTATTTACCAAAGACTGTGAAACCGCCGATCCTTCAATGTCAAGTCACTGAAGAGATGCAGTAGTGGAGAGCTACGGGGCAAAGACATGGCTGGTATGTTAAGTATCTAAATCAACCAGAGCTTTTTGGTTGTTTAGTTTTATGAGGTGCAAGACCTCTGCTGGCTCATTCAGGCAGCTTTACACTGAGGTCACTGCAGACAGATTAGAGATCACACCAGTGTTTGACCTAGGCTCACCACAATTGCACCGCTGCCCGAATGATTTATTGAGCAAATAAAAGCATGACATCATGTATTAAATCGAGCAAATTAGAGCATCCCTTTGCTGAGGTATAAAAGTGTTAGGGCAAAACATCAGTCACGTGTCAATTACAAATTGCACAACACATAGCCGATAAGGTGTGTACTTAAACCACCTCGAGACAGAGTCAGCATGGAACACCTACTGACTGAGCTAAGATTACCAGGTAGCCCTCCTGAGTCTGAAGCCATTCATTACATGGAATACTCTTTCTGCATAAACAATGATTTACAGCTAAGCATAAACAGAGAATGTATACAGCTATCAGTTAGTAAAGTAAAGATGTAGTCTTTTAGGCTTTGCTAATACAGCAAGTTTCCTAAGAAAGTTGCTTGAGCCGAGGCGCATTTCTTCATAAATGGAACAAAAGGAGACAGCAAGACAGTGATGACATGAGATTCAAAGACATTTTTCTCATAGATAATTGTTTGACTTTTTCTAAAAAGACATGTCTAAGTAAGGACAGCTCTGCAGTCATAGGCCCTGTTCATACCTTGCATTAACATCGGTCTTGCAAAATTCGATCACAAGTGACCAGTGTAAAGTACAGGCTTGAACACATCCAACGCTTGATGATTGGCCAAGGCTGGAAAGACTATAGGCTAGGGCTGGAAAAACGTTAATGTGGTCATTCAACTGAAAAAGTGAAAGTCGGTTATATTATCAGAGATGGATCTTGATATAACTGTGCTGGTCAACGAGCAGCTGCATAAAGAAACAGCAGCAGACTTTTAACAGCGCTATCACAGGAGCTGGGGCGTAAAACACTTATGGGAACCTCCTTTTACCACTTTCATAGGCAAAAAAATAAAAATTAGAGGAGAGAAAGAACGTCTTTGAAAATGCTGTCTTTCTAACATATTTACCTCAGGGAGTCATAAGAGAGACTTTTTTTTTACGTATTTCCTCTACCCTTCTACCTGCAACCTTTCCTAGCTCTTTTGATTATTTATCCTATATGAAAATGAATCATTACTTGCAATCAATGAAAATATGCATATATTTTTTTTTATGATCATACTATGACATTGAGATGTAGTGATAATTTCACAATCTAGAGAGCTGTGTGTCAATTACAGCTCATTGTTTACTCTTTCCGTACACTACAAACACCATGACAGAGACACCATGTCATCATTTGTGGCAAAAAAGGCTCCAAAACCCACTGTTCACTCTCTGATCAGCACTAAACTGCTGACAAACCCTTTGACTAACTTCTTTGTGAACATATATCAGCTAAGAGCCATATATTTCACTTGGGAGTTTGGCAAGACAAAAATCAGAGTTACAAGGGAGTGACTGTTTAATTTACTTTAGATTTACCACCACAGAAAATACAGACTCATTACATATTTTTCTATCATATATTAAGTTAGCAAATTGCCAATTCACATCAGTCATAGTCCAGTAAAAAATCAAAAAACAAAAAAAAATAAACGGTGTGTTCAGACCATTCAGACCCAGTCATGACTAGGCCTGTTTGTTCCAGTGGCTCTGAAAGTCCCTGCGTTCCCCGGGTCATGGCTGAACTTCTCATATTTATGTTAGCTCTACTGCAAGCTAGCAAGGTAAATCAGTGGTATGTCTTTTCATTAGGTCTCTGGGGCCAAGTAGAGCTCCTTCGCTAACATGGTTCTTCTAAACTCTGACCTCAGCTTTAATGGGAGGCCTGGCAGAGAAGGAGGGTCAAGGCTTCAGAGTGGGCTCACTTAGACTGAAGGTAACAATTTCAGGAGGCGTAACAAGTTATGTAACTTTGTCGCTGGACACTAATGACTTGGTAGCGCCTGAGGAATGTTCACTCTCAATAGGTCTCTTTTACATCAGTTGCTGTTTATGGCAACAAAATTAGCTTTCGTGCGGTAAGACTGGACAAATCCTCTTCTGTGTGGTAGATAACAGCTATCGTATAGGGCATGTGACCAAGCACTAGCAATGTGCTCAGTCACAGGCCATAAAACCAGTACAGAATAACCTGTCATCCTGTCATCTTTTTCCTTCCGTTCCCTAAAAGCAGCACAAAAATTCATCTCCTCATTAGACTTCAGGCTTGCTCACAGCAAGAAGGTTCTGGGTTTGAATCCATCAGATGGCTGGGGCCTTTCTGTGTGGAATTTGCATGTTCTCCCTGTGTCTGCAGGTGTTCTCTCTGGATACTCTGGTGTTTGTTAGGTTAATTGGTGATTCTAAATTGGTTATAGGTGTGTGAGTGCGAATGGTTGTCTGTCTCTGTTTTAGCCCTGTGATGGACTGGGTACACCATTCCCAATGACAGCTGGGATAGGCTCCAGCCCCCTGTAACGCTACAGAGTTGAATGAATGAATGAATAAATCCATTGACAGGCATTTTTTAATTATTGACAAAGAGTTGGTTCCATCTTCACAGATATAAAACTACTCTTGTGTAATACGAATCTTTTCAACGTCATGCAGTTAGGTAAGACAAAACAAGCCATTTGAAGATGTCATTTCTAAACAGTTAATTAAAAAAAATGTCACGATTGGTATGTATACCCCTATATGCTCTGTATGTCAGTGATGCTATTCACCATGGTCATGGATTCTTGCCTGATACAACAAGGTACAGAGATGTTTTTAAAGAAGCAAATGTCTCATACTGTCACATATGGTCTCATTATGAGGTATAAATGGAGGCCAAAACCACATCCTTCACAAGTTCCTTCACTGCTTCTGAGAAGACTTGCTCGTGTGTGTTCTCTTTTATTCGCGAGAAGCCAGCCCAGCTCTTTTCTTACTTGCAGCTTGTCAGTTCATCTTTAGCACACCCTTGGTGACACATTTTCCATTAAGTGCAATCCAAAAATAGCAATAGCAAATATTTTCCCTTATTTTCAGTATTTTGCGATATTGTTTCACTCATTTACTTGTTACTTGAAAATGACATAACCGAGAACTTGTCGAAAACCTGTACATCAACAACACAGGATGTTCTAAACTCAGGCACTCATGCTGATGAGTTATCTAATGGGATGCTTTGAATTCTTCTTTAACAACATACAGGGTCAATTGGCAGACAAAAAAACTTTCCCACAGATAAGAAAAAGATGTTCAAAAAAAAAAGGCTGTGTAGAAAGCTTTCATGCCTCTGGGGAGTTTCACATTCAAGGCTGAGCTTTGTGTGAGAAGAGGTATTACCTGTAAAATAGCCAAGCCCAGCGAAAGCAGCTGAAAACCCCATACCGAATGTAATGTCAAACATGCCTGAAATGTTTATGTGCGTGCGTGTATTTTAAGTGGATATGCAAAGCAGTGTTCAGTTGGTTTCTTTTTAGTTCATTTTAGGGTCCAAGTGTTTAATAAGGGCTCCTCAATTCTTTGCTTGCATTTAAGCCCTAAAAATATCTAGGCTGCAAGTCTAAACTTATCACAACTAACAAACCTAAGCTGTTTTATTAGTTTAAATCACCCTGATAACAGCCAGACATAAACTAATGATAGGATGCGGGGTTTGTTTGTTTTCGTGTACCTGCATTAATAAGACCCTGTCACTTGCTACTTTGCAGCTGAGTGGGGCGTTGAGTCTGTTGTGCTCAGCAAATTCATTGGCTCACACTGCTGACGTCATCGAGGAAGGGGCGGCCCTGACGGGGAGTTTATTGTGAGGAATGTGTAGTAGCGCTCAGACTAATTCACCCCAACGAATGTGTTGAGCTTCTGCCGGCACCACACTCCTGTTTGGGACGCGCTCAACTCGGATTATCTAGTAGAGGTTTCACGCAAATCCTGTTGACTCTGACATTTTTTTTTTTTATGATGAGAGTTTGTACTTAAGCACACCAGGAATTTCTGTTTGCTGTATTTATTTGGGTACGGAAGATCTTTTCATTTCAAAGCGGGACTTCAATGCCAAATTTAACAACGATGAGCAGAAACGGAATGTCAACCAAAATCCACACCAGGATAAGAAATGACCCGTTTTCAGCCAATTACGAGCTGGCGGGCAAAGAACTGGGCAGGTGAGTTTGTTCATTTATTGCATGGCGGCTTCATTATTTGATGGAAGTGAATGAATCTTGTTTGTTTGGCTTAACTTTAGAGCAAAGTGACGAAGTTAAGCAAACCCGCTAATCATATTAGTTTTATTCCGTGCACGTGTTAATAGGAAGCATGTTGACTGGACATTTCCAGTCCCGATTCTATTTGCTGACAGAGCTCACGTCAATGGTAATGCGCTTTCTGGAGAAAAATGACGGTAACGAGTTGTAGCAAGATCAGGTGGCCAGAAAGTGTCCAAAAACTACTTCAATCTTCTTTCCGACGGAACTAAATAGCTATGTCTACACACTGTTCGTGTAGCCTATGCCTGCCAAGAAAGAAGTATCGTGTTGCTTTCTGGGTTTTGAAACTCCACAGCTTGTTATCGTTTTTGTCTGTGTATGTAGTCTGTGCCCGCGTATGTGTTACAGTAGATAGATGTGTGTGTGGTAGTGAAGAGATACTTAGTTATTAGTTGGAAGCCACATTTTGAACTTGTGATAGTCAACAGGTGTGATGCCAAGTGACACTAATGACGGTGTGTGGCATGGCCCTAGACCTTAAGATGTTATTATAATCCATATGGTGTATCTGACTTGGAATTTTTGTTGTTTTCTCTTTAAATATGCCATCCTGATTGACATTAGCCAACATCTGTCATTAAAAATTCACTTCAGGATTTCCACTCTGCAGAGTGGCAGGACAGGCTAAAAGACTCTAAGAAGAGTTCACTGGTAGCAGTCGGTTTCTTTTGTTAGAAACCTTGGGGCAGCTGGGAGAGTATCAAGGACCTAATTGTAATTGGCTTGAAGCTGCCCATGTGGTCTACCTTCACCATCATACTATTATTATTCTTCCTTCCTTTCCCATGCTGTCAATCCAAAACATCCTGAGACCGGGATTCATAATCACGTGTAATACAGCAATGTACATAGTGCAGCATGGCAGGACATGGTATGTATAAATTAGGCCATGTTTGATTATTCCTGTAGCTTCTTCCTTCAGCTCTCTCTAAAAGAAAACAAAATACCGTCTCATTATCATGCTTTGCACTGAGAGTTCCTTTCCACTCTAGTGCACAAAATAGGTTACGGCCAGCTCCAGAGCCGAAAGAGGAACTCATGTTGCGTATCAATCTGTCTGCAAAACAGGCAAATGAGAGCCGTCATTTCTCATTGCACGTCATACATGAGTCAGTGCCCCGCTGAGGGAGACAAGATGCAGACTCCACAGGAAACCAGTTTCTCAATCAAAAGATCGCTGTCTCAAGTGATGGAATGCAACGACTTTTGTGTTTCAGTAAAGTTTATAATAGATGACAAACTAGTTTCAGACAGACTCCGCAGAAATCTAAATGCGGACAGGTTATCTGAAAAAGTTCTGTGCATCTCCCTACTAACGGGGTGGAAGATGGCCTTGTTCAGCAACCTCTGACCTATTGTCAGTCTTTGAAAAGGCCTCCCGTTGCTCTTTTCGTGGCCAGTGGTCATTTCTTTTCACCCCATATGTAGTTCCCACCCCACAGCTGTGAACTTGGCTAATTAAGGATGAAAAGGCTCTGACGGCTTTTGCCTATTCACTCTGGACAATAAGTTGTCACCAGACTCAAAATGCAGAAGGAATCCGGCCTCACAGCAGTCAGGGTCACAGACAAAACAGAACCAGGCTCTAGCCAGAACAGTTGCTGTTTTTGGTTTGCACCACAGTGAGCTAACTCTGTGAATCTGTGTGTTTAGATTCTAGCTGGTTCTGTCATCTTTTCACATCCAATTTTCCTTATGTAGCTGATGCGAGCAATGCAGCTTATTCAGACTGTTGAGGTTACAGTGTTCATATTCTTATGCTTGAGGCTCCAACCTGCTCAGGCTCCAACCTGACTAACAGCAGTGACCCCCTGCCTGGCATACCCAGCCACGGTCAGCTGGGTGGTCTTCGTATCGAGGCCACTGTGTTTAGCTGACTGGTCAGCTTTTGTATTGGTGTCAAAGGAGAAGCAGTCTCTGGCTGAGGGTCTGGGTGGAGGCGTCGACACAATTCCATTTGTCCCTGCTGCTGTCAGCTGTGAAGAAAGGGAAGTGGACAAGGCCTCATTATCAACCTGGGAGGGACAGCTGGTGATTGTGTTGGTTTGACACAGAGTGACAATTCTGCACATATTGGATATCCTGCCTGCACCCATGACTAACCCCCAACACCTCATAAATCCATCACTGTATATGCACAAAAATGAATGGTAGTGATGCTAGATGCTCTTCCTATAATTTCAAGTAACACCAAGGAACAAGGCTGCTGGATCTCTTTGTTTTAGCTTGAACTATAAAGTGACAATATCCTTATCAGGTCCCTGCCCATTATGTAGCAGCTTTTGCCAAAAGTGTCAGCCTTATCTGCTTTCTGTCAGACCCAAAGGAAGAGAAGAAAAGGGAAAACACTCCACCAAATGTTAAATGACGCCAGTATTTTCAAATGATGCCATTTAACCTTCTTATCTGTGAACTGTTATACCTCCCATTCAATGTTGCGCTCATGGCTGTTTAGCAGGCGTTGCCAAATGTCTTGCATCGTAATCTAGGTTTCATGTGATAGCAGTTTAACTGTCACGTGTATGTCCAATAGTTGTAGCCTTCAATTTGCTGCAGTTTAAGTAATCTTAATTTAATAGAGTGGCTTCTTGGATATGGAACAATCTCTGACCAAATATTTTTTAAAGGCCACTAACGTGGTTGTGATTTTTTGTGCTTCCTCATTAATCATTTGCTCTTTTCCTTCTTTGTTTTCCAGGGGAAAGTTTGCGGTGGTAAAGAAGTGCATCGAGAAGACGACAGGGAAGCAGTATGCTGCCAAGTTCCTGAGAAAGCGGCGGAAGGGCGAAGACTGCCGCATGGACATCTTGAACGAGATTGCAGTTCTGGAGTCTGCCAAAGTAAACCCTTATGTGGTGGGACTGCATGAGGTCTATGAGACCAACACGGAGATCATCCTTGTTCTGGAGTGGTAAGACATCATTGTAGATATTACAGAAACATTGTGAAATTTTGTTCCATCAATGCCATGTTGGCATGTATTACACAGCCCCGACTTTCACGTTTACTGATATGAGACAAGTGATGGTGGTGATCTTAATTACTAAATTTCCCCTCAGAGTCAATAAAGACCGTTAAATGACTGTTTAAACTTTCTGGACTTGTAAGTACTGAAGCCAAACTGGGATCAAATGATTGTGTTTTATCAGAGTGGAGAAAGTCCTTTAATCGTCACTCAGCCAAAACCAAACACGTTTTCTTTTCCAAAGGCTCGAGGACAGCATAACATTGTGTTAATAATAACCAACCATTTTTGACTGAGAAAAACCTCTTGTCAAATCTTATGTACAGGTCATGCAAAATCCCTTGAAAGCTTGTTTTTTTTTTTTTTTTTTGCATTAGGAGAATATCAGTGCGTTGGTGTTTTCATGTGAATTTTATGCGCTATATCGGATTTTCTAAAACTTACCCATTTACTTCCTGGCCTAGTTGAGTGCTCTTTGCTTAGAATTCAGCTGCATGTCATGCATGCAAGTCTTTCTCACGAAAAAAAAAAGAAAAAAAAAAACTCTGCCTTTAATGGAAATTGTCTCTCTGTGTGGTTAGTAGCTTGTCTCAGTGTAACCTCAACATCTGAGTGTCTCGTTACGCTAAATGACTGCGGGAACTGTCACTTTAAATACCAAGGTGTCAAAGCTGCACCAGTACTTACCATGTGAAAATGACAAAAGCGAGCTACAAATTAGTCACATAGATGCTACTGCGGGAACTTAAAGGTTAGTCCTTAAGCTTCTGTGTTACCAACATGTAGGTGACCTAGCACTAGCTCACGTCACTCACTTCATTACAAGGCATAACACTGGTCAGTTACAGCTTGAACCACATTCCCTGACCCCCTCCAGAACTGCTCCTTGATCAGACAGGAAGCCTTCTTCTGCTCAGTCCTCACTAGTCTTTCCCATCCCAGACATGGAATGCTTCTGCAGAACAAAAGCCTCTCTGTAGGGAGGGCTGTGTTTGACCTCTGACTGAAGTGTGAAAGAGGAAGTAACACCATAGTTCACCCCTGCATGCCTGCAGAGAAAACATAGCAGGAGGTCAGTCGGCGCTGGTCCATAGTTCCTCTACAGCTGCCAAGGAGCTTTACCAGGAGTCGTTGTTGAGCCTGTAATCAAGTGGCCTGCACATGCACAATATTTTAGCACACGAAGGGCTTGGTTATTAAATGTCAGACACGTGTGTCCTAAAAGCTGTAGAAACACTCATAGTGGAAGTCTTGGCCAATGAAAAGCTACGTCTCTAAACTGTCTGACCTCAGCAGCAGCGTTTCACGAATTGCAAACGATTTTCCATTTCCTGTGGGTTTAAATGTACGCAGTAAGCAGGGCTCCCAAAAGTAGCACAGCACCACACTGGTATAAAATGTTGTGCACATATGCACACACTTCTCGTAGCCACAACCACATCCTTGTCAATGTCAGAGAAATGAACAAAGTTGAGTTCTAATCATATTTGAAGGTGCAGCTCCAGCATGCGTCAGTGCCACATGAAACCCTGGCACAATTATTAGTGTGAAAGATTGTCACTTTGATTAAAAATGAATCACCTGAGTAATGAATTCTCCATCAAGAATAGTCCTTAATTTTCTGCCAGATATATACACTGTAATAAAGTGACAAGCTTAAATTTACTCCCATAGATTATTATTATTATTATTATTATTTAAAAAGAAGCATTTCCATGATTTATGTATATTTTCAGTCAATATCCATTTACTTCAACATAATTGTGTATGCAACATAACCTAGATCCGGGATCAGTGGGGTATAAACTAACTGTACTGGAGGACAATTGGTGTCTAGAAAATCCAGCCAACATTTAGACTAGGCTTGTGGAAACTAGTTGACAGGGTGTTGTCAGTGACGTCAATGAGCACCAAGCTTAGTGGTCAGCCAACAAGGGCTTTGACCAAATGCCATTCTAAAGAATTAAGTGGTCACTGTTATCAAAGATGTTTCCGTGTTTTGTCTCTGTCCTGCCTCTCTGTATGCAGAGTTTTGCTCTTGACTCTTGTCCAGAGAAGTAATAGATTGGCCACAGTGTGTGCACTATATTGAATTTAAGGTTAGCACACAACCTATTTTAAAAATATTATATTATATCCCTTCAGGCAGTCTTCCGACTGTTTAGTGACACCATTGAGACATTTGTCCCATCAAGCCTTTAAGTGTTCGGACAAGCAAAGTCAATAGTGTATTGGTCAAGTTGACAAATTGAAGTACATTTTTGATAGCCCTGATTCAGATGCACCAGGATTTTTTGTTAAAATCAAAAACGTCTGTCAAACCACACTCATGTCTTTCATTTCCTCACCCAAATGAAAACACCAACACCAGTCTTGTTTGCATGTGGCATACATGTGCAGATCAGAGTGAACAAATTGAATTCAGAGTTTCATTGTATGTGTACCGCTCTTTAACTCGTTGGCGGTTATGAGGTCTGTTTGAGCGCGTCAAACAGCGGGGCCATTGAAGGATATTCTCAATATCCAAAAAACATGGTTCCTATTTTCACAGCTGAGGTTAATATAGAGTGCAGGGTTAGAAGGCTAACAGGGGATTGGAAGGTGCTGGTTATGTAACAGTCATGCCCACAGCCTGGTCACAAAGATAAAAGGCATGTGTACCTTCTAAATCCCCTACACATGGTTGTAGTTTTTGGGTGAACTGTCAGCTTCAGGCATTGATCTGGCTGATGGAGAACATAAATCCCCCATGTCTCAACTTCACTTGAAATTGTTACACAAGTCCAGCAAGACCAGGCAGGAATACTATTCCTTTCTCAAAAATGAGAAGCCACAAATAAGCTATCTCATTCCAAAAATAGATTCTTTGTATATAAGTGGTTTTGAGCAAACTATGTAGGCTAATGTAGTTTTAATTGATTGTAACATTAAACCTTTCTTGTAAATGTTTCCTTTCTATGTTTCAGTTAGTTTAATTGTTGGACATCAGAACTTATCTGAACATGCTGCAAGCTGATACAGCCGTTCTTATCTCAGCAATATTCCTGAGCAGTGGACAGAACATGCAGAGCGGAGATGCCTAAAATGTTATTGACTCGTGTTGGACTCATTTGCAATGTGTAGATGTGGATGGACTTTGTTGGTCCAAGCCAAAGTACACTAGTGAGGAGACATGCTGTTGCATAAAAAAGTGGATGAAACTTTGAGTTTGGTCACTAAAATTGTTCTAGTGGGATGTTTGGAATTTGGCATTGTAAACTAAGAGGAAGGATGTATTTGTACATTTAAAAGCAATTTATTATGACAAGTTAAATGAATAATCAAAAAGGGGAAAAAATAAACAGGGTAGCTATTCATGTACATTTCTTTTCTTCATGTCTCGTCCTTGATACAATTTTTCTCAGTTTTCCTTCCTTTCTTTTCCTTACAGTGCTGCAGGTGGTGAGATCTTCAACCAGTGTGTTGCTGATAATGATGAGGCCTTCACAGAGAAAGATGTGATTCGGCTGGCCAAGCAGATTCTGAATGGAGTGGCCTTCTTGCATCGGAACAATGTGGTTCATCTAGATCTAAAAGTAAGTACAATGATTGTAGTACAATATAGGACAGTGCATTCCCTTGAGTATCAGACTGGGAGATATGCAGTATGTCACGAGGAATCTTTTTTTTCTCATTCAACATGTTAAAGCAATGTATTCTTGGCCAAATGGCCATTTCTTAAAATGTTTGCTGTATGTAAAAATTACATTTTTGTGGTTTGATAGACATTAGCACAGGCCAGGAATTAAGCCCACTTATGTGTGTGTGTCCTCTCCAGCCACAGAACATCTTGCTGACCAGTGCCAGTCCTCTGGGGGACATTCGTATTGTGGATTTTGGCTTGTCCAGGCGAATGGACAAGATCACAGAAGTCAGGGAGATACTGGGCACCCCAGAGTATGTGGGTGAGTCCTGATTTTAGCTGAAGCTAAATTCCCCAAACGACCTGTGTCTTTTCAATTTGAGTGTCATTTTCAATTTGAGTGCCATTTATTGTGGCTAATTAGAGGCATGTGTTTCTATTGCAGCACCAGAGGTCCTGAACTATGAACCCATTAGCACTGCTACAGACATGTGGTAAGTGTGCTTCTTTAGTTAGCACTATTTTCACTCATCGAAGCAGATATTGACTAGCTTCTAGAAACTAATGCATATTCAGCTCAGTGACATCACTGTCTAACATGCAAATGAAAGTTTTGCATCTAGGACTTTGACCATAAGATAATCCTTGTTACATATTTGCATTTAATTAATGACTACCACAGCATGGTGGAAGTCAGCCAAATCTATTGTGTTAGTGTGTCGCAAAACACATTCTGTAACCATCAAAGATGACAACTTGGCTCATAAGCTCCTTCCCCTGTTTCCTCTCTCTTTACCAGGAGTATTGGGGTCCTGACCTACGTCATGCTGACAGGCGAGTCTCCCTTTCTGGGTGATGACAAGCAGGAGACATTCCTCAACATTTCCCAAGTCAACATAGACTATTCACAGGACACATTTGAGGGGATCTCTTGCCTGGCTGTTGACTTCATCAAGACTTTATTGGTTAAAAACCCCAGGTGAGTCAATTTACAGAAAAAGATGAAGATAATCAAATGTTACCATCACCGTTAAAACTTTCCGTTAGTGTCACTTTTAGCTGATTTGCACACCAAGGATGTGAGTCAGGTTTAAATGGGCACGGAAGTACATCCGCATGCGTCTAAATGAGTGTGTGTGGTAACAAGATTTGCGTCAGTTGAGCAAAAAGTCATTTCCTTTTTTTTTGATACGGTACTTGTAAGCTGCCCTCATTTACAAATTAAGATCAGTATCTCTGTACAGAAGTGTTGGAACTGAATCATCATCATGTTAGAAAGCTTTTTAAAAAGATTTTCAAGACAAACAATGAGTTAGACTAACTGAACTCCAACCCTTATTCCGATTAGAAGCTGCAGTGTGGATGCCTTCATTTGTTACTGTAGTTTGAGAAATAGCAACAGCCTCTGTCTCACATCCAGACCCCCAATCTCCAGCCTGTGTTGTTTAATTGGTGCAGATTAGTGGTAGCGCTGGAAAAAAGCAAAGATTCCTCAGGATCTGAGTAATCCATTAAAGATGGAGGGGGAAAATATCTTGAGAAAAAAAAGTGATGTTTTTGTGGTTTTCTCGACCCCGTGTTGAAAAGGAAAATGGTCGAGTTCTGAGCAAATGGATTGAGAGAATCGAAAGATCCAGGCGAGTCATCGGTTATATAAACTCTTCGGGAATTTCCACTCATCCGCAGTGTTATTGTGTTTGTATGTACAGGAAGAGAGCCACGGCAGAAGAATGCCTCAATCACCCCTGGTTGAACTCCCACTCCCACCCTCACCTCCACGCCAGGTCGGCCTCCTCTTTGGATGAACCAGAGATGAGCCAGTCAGAGTCTGAGCCTGAGAGTCCTGCTCTGTCCCCTGACGTGGGCTTGATTGAGTCATACCTCATGTGCCCAAGGAAGGGTGAGCTCAAGGCAGGCCGTGATGCCTTCTCCTTCAATGAGGCACCATTCCCCACCCTACCTGAAATACAGCAGGAGCTGATCTGCTGACAGATGGTTTAGAGGTGGAGAAAGATACACTGAATTAAAACTCCACAGAGTAGACACTGAAAGCCAGTGAACCTGCAGCTTTTTGGTCTTGGTCTGAATCAGGACCATGCTTTATGGCGGCCGTATGCCGAACTGCTTCTACCGCTGTGAAGGCTGTGAGATGAGCTGTGTGCTGTTTGATACCTCTGTATGTGTGCATTTGAATAATAATTGTTACACCATGCTAATTCGAATGGCTGCACAGGAGGCATGTGAGAAGGACGCAAAAGAAAGTAGTGGGAGAAGACACACAAGGACTTTGTTGTAGCACTGCACTGCTGCCTTAAAAGTGACAGGACTGAACTGAACTGGACTCAGCTGAACACTGTGGTTAGTTCAACCCCGTGTGCACACTGGTTTCTTGTTACCCTTTTGGATCCTGATCTCAGCTATGCTTCAGATCACCCAGACATACCTTCTATTATGAGTTTTGATGAAGCAAGAAAATGGTTAAGACAATGGGTTTACTTCACCAAAAACAAGAAACAAATGCAGAAGCCAGACTTTGACTGTTTATTTATGTTTGTTTTCTACCAAGTCAGCCCCTTAAATATTCAAAGCCACATCAATACCCAAGTTATATGATATACATTCTTATTTTAAAAGACAATCTTGAGCACTTTTTATTTTGTTATTGGACTTACATGTAATGGTAACAAACCAAAGGCTTATCCAGCACAGTTAGCGGTCACATGGTGTAAAGTACATATAATCAGTCTCCATCACCCAATGTTTTTGTCTCATGACTTTTTTTTTTCCTGAAAGTGCCACTTTTCAACCCCACTTCTGTCTTAAAGATTTGCTTCACTGTTTTGTTGCCTATTGCACAAGTTGCACAAGTATTTTTTTTTGTACTTAATTGAAAGGTTGCCACTAGATTTCATGCTGTTCAAATATTGTGAAAACAGAGATGAAAGACAGAGGGAACCCCAGGGGTCAAAAGCAACAGCTCAGTTTTATGTAATTTGCGATATATGCATTACAGTGACATGGTCAACTGAAGGCCTTGATTTGTATAAATATGTGATGATGCCTTCAGGTGCTTGGGAGCAGAGAAATGAAATGAAAGAAATGATTTTCTCAGAAAAAAAGTACCGAAATGTATATTGTGGGTTAGTATTGAGATTAATCTGCAAAGATCATTGATGTTCGTGTGTTGTCGCGTTTTTTTTTTTGTTTTTGTTTTTTTACTGATGTATAGATAATATCAATATATAATGTCTTATTTTGTATGGTAACTTTTATCTTCTCATATTCCTGTTGTTTTGTGCTCTTGAATTTCAGGAAGGTTTGCACTTGTCCTTGTGGACATTATTTTGAAATTAATAAATGTTGAATGGCATGCATTGCAAAATGTAACAAAGAAAAATACATGTGAGTTTTGTAGCAAACTTTTCTGCGTGTGGGACTATTCTTTACAGCAGAGGCGGTTACAGAAAATGAATAAATGAATGACATTTTTGGAATATTCATTCAACCAGATCCCTCTCTTAATTTGCATGATGTCCTCTACAAAGTTGCTCAACTACAAACAAGGGGCATTCTGAATTATTCCCCTGACTATTCTCCTAGGAGTAGGCCACCATTATCACAAAAGGATAGATAACTGATAGAGAATTGATAGATCTTACTGCTGCAAATAAATGCTGCAGGTAAAACACCTGTTCGTCTTGTTCACTCCTCAGGTTCCTGACCCCAGTATGAAGCACACCACTCACACTTTTGTCCTTCCTTTGAGCCGGGTCATGACACACCTCACCATGTACCTTTTTCTAAATCCCATTTGTCATCATGTCTCATATCTTAATCTCATTTTGCATTGTGCTCATGATGAACAGCACTGTCTTTCAGCATTTTTATTTGACTGGTATGAATAGTTCACCTATGCGTGTAGTCGAAAGAAAAGCAAATAGTTTACCAAACCAGACTACCCATGCTTGGACCAGACTGACGCAGAGCATCTGCTTTTCATCTCCGTATGTCTATTTTCAGAAAAAGAATATCCTAAAGAAAAAAATAAGTTCTCTCTTGGGCTAGTTTCCCATAAATATCCAGCAGCTTCTCTGAACAGGAAATGCCAGCATCCTGTAAAAAGGAACACAGAGTAATACTTTTCAGTGTAGTGAAGTTTATTACTATTCTTTGTCATGCACACTCTCTTGTGCTTATTTAATTGTGTCAGGGTAAACAATATCCCTGCCTGGAAATATCCTGAATTCTTGCTTTAATGTTTTCTTCCTCTTGTGGTCGGCACTATGCCAATTCAGCTCCCCAATAGCCAATAAGGAGAACGCAGGACTCTCTGCAGGGTCCTGGACCGGTGAGTCTTGGCTGGACAGACTGCTTCCTATAAAGAAAATCCTGTTTCTATATGGAGCTGAGGAATGCCAAAAATGTTCATAACTGGCCTCCTTCCTTTTTTCAAAGCTTGTCCTTAATGCCTCTCCTCCTTGTCGGGTTTGTTTTCTCAGTGGGAGGTGGTATTGTTTCCATTCAAAAGTGCACACACATTCACTCGCACAAACATGTGGTTACCAAAGTGATTGATTAAGTGGCTGTTTCTCAGAAGGGCTCTCAAGATCAGTTCACATGACTTTGATATTTGCCGTGACCATTAGAAGATGATTTAAGGCAGATGTGGAGACAGTTTGTACTGTCTCCTAACCCGTAAGTGTATTGCAAAATCTGGCTTTGTGGCAAAAGAGCACTTTGCTTCTACAGATCCAAACAAATCCGAAAAGTAGGTCAAAACCTACTATAGGGCATTCAGATAACCCCGTCTTAACAATCAAGGGTCTAGCTTGATGCTTTTGAAAGGTAAACAGGAAAGAAAATGTTGCTTTCAATTACCACAGTGATGCACGACTCTGAATAACCCGATGTCTCAGTCATAAAACAATAAATACAGTGTTTTAAAACTTTGCATTTTAAAAAGGACTGGACTGTAAGCTGTTTTTGCTTTGGATACTATGTAAGGGTTTCCTTTCATCCTAACCAGCTGCATGTGTAAGGCAAATCCATCAGTGCCTCTGGATAGTGCTTTGGTTTGCCAAAATGTAGAATTAAGATTTCAAAATGTAAACCTCTTGGGATGCTGGTAAGACTACATTATGCAGTAAAGGTTTAAAGACGACCAGTTATATAACAAAGGACTGTTGACAACGCTGTGATATTTTTGAGCATTTTTGGGCATCGCATGCATTCCACGGACAGCTTTGAAACACGCTACAAAAATGCTGTCACAGTAATAAAATATTTGCTTATGCAAAGCACTTTTCTTCGTCATAGTCAAATATCATGTTGGGTGGATGATAAGAATATGCAAAGGATCAACCTGAAATAGGCCGACAACAAGATAAGACTGTAGTTTAAGCGAGCCCTGTTAAGTTGTGTAACTTGCTGCAGGCACACAGGTGGTACCAGAAATAGCACTAAATGACATAAAGAAAAACAAATAATGGTTTTGCTAGGGATACACTGTACACGTGAGCTTGTTTCTCTGACCTTTCTAACCCTAACCGTTCATTGTTTCAGAGGAGATGGCCACAGCTGTTACAAAATAATATATACATCCTATAATTTTTTTTTTTTTTTTATGCTGGTTACATAACCTGTACATTTATCCACTATACAATGTCTTCAAGAATATTTTGGTACAAAGCATGCTGAGTACTATTTTTTAGAACTGTTTTTGTGCTGCGTGTGCCATGTCTTTGTGACTGTTAGGTCACATGAGTTCATCTTCACCAGAGGCCAGTGTCTTTCAGTATGGATTTGTTTGCCCTGCTGCAGAGACACAGCTCAGTTCTTGTGAAGCGGTGCAGTTGTTTGATGCACTTTAGCACATCACTCTTTAGATTCAAACACACATTTCAGTTAAAAGTGAGTTTTCTAGGCCAACCTGGGCATGAACGTAGTGTTCCCATCTCCGCATTCCTCTCCTTCCATCACCCTGACCTCCTGTTCTGGTTGTCTCTCTCTCTGTCCCCTCTTACTGCTGCATTCTCACTGCCCCTGTCTCTCCCAATCTCACTATCGCTAGATCTCCTTCAGTGCACCAGGTTTCTCAGAAGCAGTTTCCCTTGTATCTTATATAATGGGGAAATTCCTTTACGCTTATGTTCCTGATTAGACCGCCATCATGGAGAGAGTACACCAATGTCAAAAAACTCCAAGCGTGGAATATCTGCATCCTTCGGAATCATAACTTTCCAATTATCCTCACCATTTATTTTGATATCTTCTCTCTTTAATAACATCTGCCAACCACTGCATTGTACCACCATAAGCCAATCACCTGACTTTTTTATTATTTCAGGAAGGGCCACATCCAAGTGTGTTCATTCCTCCTACATTCCAGTGTTGACCTGAAGCTCTCAGTGTAAACCTTTGCAAAGATCTTTAAGATCCCCATAAAGCCTAAAAGAACTGTGAGCTGCTGGTGCTGGTGGATATGATTGGCTGAGACAACTGGGCCTGAAGGGAGTGAAAACAAGACACAATCCTGAAACACACCTAATATTTTTGTTCCCCAAGATAAGAGATGAGACCAGCTGACAAATCAGTGCCAGGTTGAAATTTGAATGTTGACTCGGACAAACAGCAAGAGAGAGCGAGAGCACGTCTTTCACGTGTCCCATACGTGTTTGCAAAAGAAAAACAGAGAGACAAAAAAATTTCCGAAGAGGCAAAACACTCGTAACCGCTGGTAATATGTTTTTCATGCTGGTGCATTCATAGCAGTGAGGGAGGCAAATGCCTTTGGTTAAGCAGAGCTATTTATTCTGTCCCTGGAAAAAGTGGAAGAACAACAAAAGCATTCTCAACAAAGAGTAGCACGACTTGATGCTTGTGCCTGTATTCTTCCCTTTTGCGGTGACTATCCTCCCTCAACACAGGGGCACTACTGGCACACAGCATACTCAAAAAGCCGCACAATAGCTCAAAGAGAACTTTTCACCTCAAAAGCTGGGGAAGAAACCAAACCAAAACAAGGGACAATGCTAAGTTAATCCTTAAAGGGTTCAGTTTCAGTGTGGGTAAGCT
This sequence comes from Planiliza haematocheilus, assembly GCA_005024645.1. NCBI lineage: Eukaryota > Metazoa > Chordata > Actinopteri > Mugiliformes > Mugilidae > Planiliza > Planiliza haematocheilus. The sequence continues at coordinate 2,457,178 of SRSE01000764.1, forward strand.
CATGGAAAGAAACAATAACACAGTCAGTTCTGCTGTTTGGATTTGCAGGACTTGGTGCACACGAATGCCCACTCAGATGTGCTTAAACTGTGCTTACACACACCACCAGAGTACCCGCAGTGACCCACTGTGAACTCTGTCCGCTGATTCGCTACAAGCTTGGGAGGGATTCCAGGTTTGACTGACGTGGAACAGATTCTGGTGGTCTGGGTCTTTGTGAGCGCTCTGTTTTTACTGTTTTTACTACAATTCATTGTCAGGGAGTTATTTGGGGAATCTAAACCACTGACATATTTGACAGATGTTCAACTTAAGTCTGCTTTATTCACTCAGCTTTTCATTCATCACCTCTCCCTTTCGACAAACAATGAGAACACAGACAGGTAACTCTGGTCAGCAGCTCCACAAGGCTCTACTTAGACAGTAATGGAGTGACCAATCTATGAAATGACTGTGCTTGTTATCCACAAGGCTAATACTTGTCAAGGTTTTTATCTCTAGCATTTCACGATGGAGGAAAGCTTATATTTGTAATGAAGCTTTGGGCAACAGTTACGGCTTTTTCGTATTTATTTTGTTTGATTGTATTCGCAGTCTGACTTTTTGATTAGTAAGTAATATGAGCTCTGTGGCTATGGCATAAAGACTTTGAGCCGACGAAAGAAGAAAACAAGTCCAGTCCTTTTTTTGGAACCTGGTGACATTTTAGTGGAACTTGTTGTCTCCAGGAATACTTTCAAGGTTTCCTGGAGGCTGGAGAAATTCATTAGCAAAAAAAAGTCAGCTGTCACATCTTTTTATGTTATTTCCATTAGTTATGCTCCCTCCTCTTTTTTTTCATCTCCCCAGGGCTTTGAGTTATGCAACTCTCTTCAGCGGAGGTATGAAACTTGTTTGTTTGTGCCCTTGTGCTCAACATGGCCATTGCTGTCAGATTTTTAGATTGTCTCAGGCTTCCTGATGTAATCGGTTAAATCAGTGTGTCATAAAAGAGCCTGGAAACAATAGCTGGGGGTCAGACAGGTTGTGGAAAACTGTTTGAAGAACAATGTTATCTGGAGACCCGGTAATAAAACACTAGTCAAAAGGTGGGGACTTTCGAGTAAAGGCATCCGCAATCAGACACACCTGGACCTTCTATTAGCTACCTGTCGGGTATTTCTGCATGAACAGTTTTACCTCTCTCAGGCACAATAATTCCAGGTATGACAGCTTGTGGGAGCTTGACAGGTTGACAGACCTAACCCTACTGTGTTGCAGTCCTGTGCCAAGAGAGATTAACACCAAGCCTTGTCAATGAGAACAGACTGTTTCAGCTTCTTTCACTGTGTGAAAAACTGCAGCTTTGGAATGGTCTGTGGCTTTTACGTCAACTTTAAGTCAACATTATCTCCTCTGAGATTATATGTAGCTGTTGTATATGTGTAATTATTTTAATGCAGTATTGATAGTTATTTATTAACTTGGTCTCTTGCGTTGATGAAGGATTTTCATCAACACCGGATACTGAAATATATGTGGGTGGAAAACAGATAAATGAGGACAAGAACATTGTTCCATAGCTGCCTACACCATAGAAAAAGACTATATATCTCTCTGCAGACTACAGTATAGAGAAATGATTTAGCAAGATCTTTAGTTGCAATTGGTGTAGCTGTTATTAACTGGCCAATACAATATAATGAACTTCTGTTTTTCTGTGCGTGGATCAAAAGGACACTAAGGCCTGTAGCACTAGAACAGCTGCGAAAGCATCTTTGTTATCCCAAAGAAAAATCTACTATAACCTTACAAGAAACACAGCATTCCTAGAGAAAGTTTCTGCCAAGCTAAAGTGCACTCTGTGTTTGCCTTAGATAAAATAAAAATAATAAGCTCTGTCACATTGGGAGTTTTGCTTTGAAATGGCAGAGTTAAAGTCCCTGGAAGTGTAAACATGGAAAGATTTCTGGGGCTCTTATGTAAGCTTGCTCTCACCTCTATGACACACTGGGAAATATCAAATTAAATGAAGAAAAAAAAAAAAAACCTGTAGTATAAATAGAAAGCTCTATAGTTATTTGGGCCTGTTCACAGCAGAAGCCCTCCATCAAATAAAAACATGTGAATGGAGAACACGATGTCCCCCGACCCAGAGAGGCTGAATGTTTTTACAGTCAGGCCTCCCAAGTTGCCAGTAGGATGAGACACTGTTTTAGGCTTTTTGTTGCCAATGATACCTCGAGAAAATGTCCCTCAAAAGTTCTGCTTTAATTTGCAAATTCCTAATTGTATTTCAGTACACTGCTTCTTAATGCTTCAGTTTCAGATTTTAGTTACTTGTTACTAAAAATACAAAATAAGTGTACGTATAAAATACTTTCAAAATGTGTGGGGACACAAGTGGTTATTTCTTATTGGACTCACTGAAACATTGTATTTTAGAGACTAGATGTGCATACAGTATATATTCAAATTCAGTTTCAAATAAATCACCAACATCTCATTTCAGGCACAAAGTTCAGTAATGAAGCAGGTAATGTGCCATACATACCTGAAGGTGCTTCTGTTGCAACTCCTAACATTGAAAGGGTAAATTGGTATAGATCTCATTTGTGGTGGACTGCAGCAACTACTCACTTTGTTCAATAGCACCACCAAGAGGAATGATAATGTCACACAGAGGCAAGGTTTACGCACTGTCATTGGTCGAGCTGGCAGTTAAAGGGTGAACACCAACAGTATATTGTTGGGCCTTATTAGAGAGATAAAGATTTTAAATTAGTTACAAACAAACAATACTGTATGCTCATGATCTGTATCCAACCCTGCAAATCAGTGGTGGCAAATGAGATATCCGTTTTATAAAATTGTCATTTTTTATCATTCTGATGCAGAAATCTTCTTTGTGCTTACTGGTTTCAAGCCACAGACTTTTTCAAATGAGAATTAACATTTTTAAATTCTAATGTTTTTCCACTTAGGAGTTATTTGGAAACTCAGAGCAGCCTTTTGAAGTAGCACCTCATCACACATATCACACATTTTACTTAAGGGCTTTGGCTTCTTCCACCACTTAGGCAGAAAGTAGAGGAATAAATAAAACCAACAACATAAGTTAAACCAGCTCTTTTCCACTTTATTGTCAAAGCGATGCACGGTCAAGGGTGGAGCTCCACCACGTCCGACAAATTAATTCTATGTGAACAGGCCTGCTGTATGCCATGCTTACTCCCTTCTGTATGAGGATAACATAACATTTTAAGATAAATCAAATCCGCATAAGGAACCAAAATCAAAAGCAAGACTGATATTGTCAAATAATTTCAGTGTGTCACATTGCTACAGAACATTCACCTACTTCCACATATAGATTCCCCTTATTTTTCTCCATGCAGATCACTACAGAACAGACAAATAAACACACAGGGTATCCAAGGCAATGCTGGAGCATAAAACAGGATCGTACATAGTCACTACATCTTCATTTTCAAAGAAAAGGCTGACATCCTGATGCAAGTTTAGCTGTATTCCCTTTGGAGCTTTATAGCTCTGTGTGTGAGGTCAGTATGCAGTATGCAAAGTGGGTATATGTTGAAATCAAACAGATAAGCTGCTCTATACAGAAGGTGTGAACTGCGAAAAAGAAAAGCAAATTCAGAGAGGCAATGACAGGAAAAGACGTACATACACAAAACACTGTCACTCTCCAACTCCATCAACAGTCTGCACGTGGCATATCTTGTTTATATTGATTTGCAGTGCAACACTCCAACAAAGGAAAAATGCGGGTTTTATAAAGGAAGAATTGCATAAATAATAACAATATTAAACTAAATAAAACACAGGTAACATAAAAAGACGTCACAATTGATTACAGTCAAGGCTATTTGGGGAATGAATGAATGAATAGTAATTTCTGAGTATTGTAAATGTTTCAGAGAAACAAATCATAAAAATTATGTTAAGTTTAAAACCAATGGCAGTCTGACATTCTAATGAGTGGATAATCTCATGGAGTTATAGGGACAGGAGAAAACTGCATCACACAAACATCACTATTCACCACCACACAGATTATCAAGGTGAGAGACATTAAGAAGAGTAGTTCTTAGTCCTCGAATCTCCCATCTAGGATACTGTCGAAGGTGAAAGGGAGGAACTTGATGCCCTGGCCTGAGTAAAACTTGTTTTGGAACTCCACCCTGGAAAGCAAACAAAGAAAATGGATTAGTCATGACTGATGAACCATACTCTTTATTCCACTGTCTGCAACCACCTACGCCTACATCTTGGTCCCCGTCCTGAGGTAAGACACCTATGCCTCCTCCCTTCTGAAATATGATCAGATTCCATTTTTAGCTGGCCAAGACTTAATGACCTTTTAACTGAGAATACCTGGCATTCTAAAGTCATGTATGACTAGGGACAAGGATTATCCTTTGAGAACTCATTGACTGATGAACACCTTGGAAATGTACCCGGGTAATACAGCTGAGTCAACGGTTCATTCATACAGCCAAACCCCATTAAAACCCCCATTATTAACCAGCAACCTGGCATCACACAGGTAACATGTGAAAGTGAGAATAAAGTTAATAGTACGGCAAATGTACACAAACACAAATTCAGCAAACACACAGTACTAGACTTACCAGTGCAGTCGCAGTGCATGCAGGAAGGCTGAGAGACCTTCCATAATCAGTAGAATGGCGACTGTGAGAACAGCAAAGAAGTAAAAGACTACGGCCAGAAAGATGAAGCCACCAAGGCTGCGAGAAGAAAGCCCAACACGCATCACCATGGTCCACAGCACTTCAGACAACTCTGTGCAGGAGACAAAGTAAACAAAAACAGATTTCACTCCTGTGAGTGGTTGGAAAGAGCATACAAATCAATGAGTTTAGACAAACATTTCTTCTATGTATACATAAGACTGCTGGTGTGACTTACGAGCATGAGCCAGACTGAGAGCCCAAAGCCTCAGATATGACGCTGTGTTGGAGATACAGCCCAAGCAGTACTCTATGGTGTGAATTGCCTGATGCACTGCCACATCCCCAAAGTTAAACTGTGGGCAGATAAATCCACATGTTAACATGACACCAGAAAACAACATTTCTACAACAGGTCGTGTGGTCCAAAAAGGAGGGTCTGGTTCGTTGTGTAAGCATGATCATTTAGGTAACGGATAGGAAAGCTATTTGCCATTGTACATTTCCAACCACCAAAATTAGAAGATGCATCGTTGTCTCATGACCCTGTGAACCCAAGGAATCAGCTGCACAGCTGATCCCTCATGCACATCACCAAGAAGCACTGGACAACAGGTGCCCACTGCTTGATGAATCCCTGCAACCCGGTTAAATAACAGACCTTGAACGCACCGACCACACACCGACTAAGACAAACGTACACACACATCTAAGAGTGGTATGCAACGGATGCCAACAAAGCGAGAGGCAGCAGAAGACAGAACTACTAGACATGCACATTGACGGGAAGGGATAGATTGCAGGGTGGAGGTGCAGCATGAGCTCCTGTCCTACCTCTTCCTCCTCACTGGCCTTGAAAGCAGGTGACAAAAGGCAACGCTTGGTTATTGACAGAACGCACACACACACACACACACACATATAGACAGATAGAAGTCAGTTAAGAGGGTTATTTAAAAAGAAACAGGATGACAAACATGCAGTTGGAGCATCTTAATATTAAACTGATAAATGGATTACAGCACTTTAATTATGGGTAAAGTGGAATTTATTTGATAAAAGAGTTCAAGACATTATAAAATAATTTTACTGACAGTATATTTACAATCACCTGAAACAGAAGTGCAACACCAAGTAAACAAAGCATACATGACATTTCTGCAACTTAGTCTCTTAATAAAGTTTTTGAATGTAAGCAATGGAGCTAGTTGCACCCTTTTGTTAATCTACACCCTAATGCAAAATTGATGTTTTTCTCTGCGACAGTGGAAATGGAAACGCAACGTCTCAGTTTCTGTTTCCACTTATTGCTGAGTGACTGAATTATTTAAACATGTGCAACGATCCTTTACCATGAGCTTTCCCCCATTTGGGGTCAATGAATGCAACCAAAATATTTCTCCTTTACCTCAGGCTCCTCCTCAGAGTGCTGTGACAGCTGGTCATGCTGGATGATTTCAGCCTCGTCCTCTGTGGGCCCATTGCCCACCCTGATTCCTCCAAAGTTCTGGGTACCCTGCCAGAAAGAAAGGGTACACAAAATTAAAATTTACAGGATAAACTAATATTTTATTCCATAGAGTGTTAGTGGTCGCAAATATATTTCATCTTACCAGGTTTTTCCGCCACAAGTACTGTCTCCGCAGAATCAGTGTTTTTACTATTAACATACAGGGAACACATGCCAAGGCGATTACAACCAAGAATGATTGTAGGGCCATCTACAAATGCAGGGGAGAGAAATAAAACAGGGACAATGAGTTTGCCGAGTTCAAAAAGATGACTGAAAAATGGCTGTAAGTAAACGGTGATTAACTTGTGTAGCGTCTAACCTGTCCTCTATAGAGAGGTTGGTTACTGGGGTCATCGTAGTTGAAGAGGAACATGTTGATAAAGGCAATGAGCAGACTGGGGGCATCCTTGGAGGTGCGTGCATCATATGCGACCCACTTATAGAAGATAAGAATGACTAGATAGCCAAACAGACTGGTCATGAAGACAATCTCTGGGATGAAACCCAAGTAGATATTCAATGGCTTCTTGAAATAACTGGAGGGAGACACAAACGATAAAGAAGTCACTATGCTAATTGTGAATAGCTTTAAAGAGAAACAAATACATAAGGATGGAAATCTCACAGGTGGTTGAAGAGACTAAGAGTGACTCCAAAAGTCATGTGGATGACTCCCAGGATAACAGACATCTTCATCTTAAAGGAGTTCAGGAATGTCAGCTTGTTGGCTGCAATGTTCCATATCTGGGAGATATTAAGTTATACATTATATTCAGTTGTACATGTTTTTTAACAAACAGACAAAAGCACACTATTTGAAAGTATGTACTGAGTAACAGCTGAGCTAATTTGTATTTTATGAGTATATACATCACAAAGAAAAGACTTACTGGATCAATTCCTATGGGATAAGGTCCATTGAATACCCCATCTACTACTGGATCCAACTGCAGAACTGCACTCCCTTGAAGTGTGTCAAACCTGAAAAGGATGAGAATACACATCAGTTTCTATATTACATTACCGCACATCATAACCTCTGATTGAAAGCTCCAGTCAATGGTAATCAATGCCACTTACGTCCAGTTGCCTCCTCTTTGATTCATGAACATGGGCTTGACACTCCACCCAGAGCCAAACGCATTTAGGGACTTTGAGAAGCAATCATTGTAAATAATGCCAGTGTACATTGAAAAGATTCCCATCAGTAGGATGATGTAGCGCCCCGCAAACACCATGCTGAACATCTGCCACAAAAAACGAATTCACTTAAAATAACGTACATCGCCACACATGGTAAAGACAGCTGAACCAGGTGGGTTCTTGAAAGGATGCATCTCAGAAATCCTCAGTATAAAGGAGCACTGGGTGCCATTTATCAGGGACTGTGTGTATCACATATAATGATGGTGTAGGACTAATGAGATGGCAATGATAGGATCCATACCTCATTGTCATTCTTCTGGGCCATCAGTCTGCTCTCTCTCAACACAAGGTACAGAGCAGCACAGGTCATGAGTGTCCCATGGCCCAGGTCACCAAACATGACCGCAAATAGGAAGGGGAAGGTGATGATGGTGTATGGTGCTGGAGACAAGGAGGCAGGCATCGTATGATGGGAGGGTGGCGTGATACGTGAAACAACAAATGAGTGAAACATGTCAAAGCAAAATGCAGCATTTCACAACAAGGTGAGGTGAGATGATGAGGCAACAATGGTTTTCAGTGGCTGCAATTCAATACAAGACTTGGTATTTAAACAGAAAATAAAGAAATAAACTGCAAAGATAAATGTCCACATGGATGATCTATGAGCAATGTACAGAACTGTGTGGGACATGCTTACCTGGGTTAATCTCACGGTAGCTGCCGATTCCATAGGCATCCACAATGTTTTGGAAACCTGAGGTGAACTTGTTTGTCTTGTTATAAGTGGGTGGGGTCTGTTTGGTTTGCATCCTATTGAGGATGGAGGGGACAGTGGAGCCACTCTTCTCCTAAAGTTCAGAAAACAATATCATGTAAACACGCTGCACAGAAATATATATGACTGGAAGACCTTGATACAGCACAACATGGCCTCATGGTTCTAAGCAAACCAAATGAAGATAAACTGAATATTGTGACAATGCAACGAATATGAGTGGTACTGTTACTCACCGTGCCCCTGCGTAGGGCAAACTGGATGGAGTCGAGGTCGGAGACAGGACACCACACCTCAGCGATCAGACACTTCTGAGTGACATCAATGTTGCAGAGGTTGAGGGTGTGGTAGATGGCCTTCATCTTCCTCACTTTGATGAACCAAACTCTGACTGTCTTTGCTGCAGCCTGCAGGACCCTCTGCCTGTGGTCCTCAGTCTGGTTGAGCACCTTTGGAGGGCAGACAAGAGCAGAGGTAAATGAGGTCAAGATGAAATATTTTATGTTGCGTCATTATTTGTGCAACCAGTCTTATGTTGTATGTAAGTCACTGCTAACGCTGCTTTGCTTGAGGAGGAACGTGCACGGGAGACCTTTTTTTTTCTCTTCATCAGATATGACAAAGTCCTTGATTTGTTTCTTCAGTCTTAACGACACCAGCATGCTCTAATTATTGAAAGATACCAGTAATGAATCATAAAACCCTTGATGCTCACAGAGAGTTTCCACTTATTTGAACAAGCAGTCAGCAGTACTTCACAATAAAGCCTAAAAGAGGCTGTCTGATTTCTGAGTGTTCCCACACGGTAGACAGGATGATTCCATGCTGCTGTTGTATGACTCACATTTAAAGCCCCATGATCAGCAAATAGCAGGACATTTAAGCTCTGTGCTATTTGCCTATAGCCACAGTGTTGTCTGGTGTTGGGGCAACATTCAAACATTGTTTTCTAAACAGCCTGACATTCTTCTGCATCCATGCCATTACCACATTAAGAGTAGACGATTTACATCAACACCACCAGCATACAGAGCGGCGAGAAGGTATCAGCTGATGTGTCATGTACGTTAAGTCATTTGTCTTTGTGAAAGTTGCGCCCGTGACCCAATAACATCTGACATCATTGACACTTAAACAAAACTGAAGTATCTGACTGACAAAGTGAAGCAGCATGTGAGAGGCTGGTGCCCATTCAGCAGCGAGAACAACACATGTGACCTCTGTGATATGCGTGGAGGGATTCCCTTGGGCTACTCTATTTCGCAGCAAACAACGAGTCACGGGGGACGTCACATCACCACAGGCACAATAACAGTGTGGTTTCTATGGGAAGATTCTGCCTGTGGGAGGACGCCGCCTTGAGTAAATATCCAGTTGCATTTAAACTACACAACAAAGAGAATTTATTTTGGCTGCTTAGAAAACATCTGGATTAGAGGCCTGTCTGGACTAGAAAGAGGAAATGTGGTATCTTCACGCCTTGTAAAATGTCCTTGTCCCATGCTAGTTTCTTTTTTTTGATCAAGGTCTTTTTTTTATTTTCAAACATAACAAATACAAGAAATACAGTTCACACATGGAACAAACAAGATTAGTTCCTGTCCAAACAAACAAACTTCCCGTGCCCCCCACCCACTTGTACTGGAACCCAAGAAAATTTCAATACATCCAGATTGACACATACACAGACTAGGTGAATAAAAAGGAAGACTATAACGAAGTGAAAAACAAACAAACAAACAAAAAAAACAAACAAAAAAAAAAAAAAACATACATTTGGGTTACATAGATATGTTGATAGCTGCCGTGCCTTCCACAAAGGAGATAAATGGCTGCCATATGACATAGAATTTTCTGGTGGTCCCTCTTACAGTATATCTAATTTTTTCTAAATGAACATAACTCATAACTTCCCTTATCCATTGGCCATACGTTGGGGGGGAAGCATCTTTCCATTTAAACAGGATAAGTCTCCTGGCCAACAAAGAGCAGAAGGCCATCATACTTAGGTGGTTCCCAGAAAAGGCAGCACCCACCGGAGCCACACCGAATAGTGAAATCAAAGGAGATGGGTGCACTGTTTTCCCACAAATTCTGGAGAATGCCACAAAGATAGAATGCCAAAAACTGTATAACATAGGGCATGACCAAAACATGTGCAGTAGTGTAGCAGGAGCTTGTCTGCAACGATCACATGTAGGGTCAAAACCTGCCTTAATCCTAGACAATCTATCTTTGGTCCAATGAAGACGGTGGACTATTTTAAATTGAACCACAGTGTGTCTGAGGCATATAGAAGAAGAGTAAATTCGCTGAATAATTTTTTGCCATGTTTCCTCTGAAATCGTTTGATCTAAGTCAGTTTCCCACTTTACTCTAAGGCCGTCCAGACTGTTCATGTTATGTGTATTGAGTAATGTATAAATTCTGCCTATTATTTTTTTTATGTTGACTTTAGATTTCAAAATTGTTTCAAGCAGAGATTCAGGAGGGCTCAGTGGGAAACAGTCAGAGTTGGAAGACACAAACCCTCTAAGCTGCAAATACCTGTAGAAGTGTGATTTGTTAAGGCCATATTTCTGTTGCAGCTGTGCAAAAGAAGCAAACTTATTTTCAATATAAAGATCAGACAATGTACATAATCCACTTCTTGCCCAGACATTAAAAGCATCATCCATCATTGACGGGACAAACATATGATTTTTCATCAATGGTGTAGTAAGTGAAAGATCAGTGAGATTAAAGGTCCTTCTAAACTGGTTCCACGTTTTAATTGAATGAATAACAACTGGATTAGTAGTGAATGTTGAGATAGGCTGATCCAAAGGTAATTTGGAACATAATAGAGCTGCTGGGGAGGAAGAACCAATGGATGCCCTCTCCAGCCCTGTCCATTCAGTACTATTAACATCCAAGCCATCATCTCTCAACCAGTATAGCAAAGCTCTTATATTGGCAGCCCAGTGATAATACATAAAATTTGGAAGTGCCATACCTCCCATTGTGCGAGGCCTCTGTAATATATTTTTATTAATCCTGGGCTGCTTTTTATGCCAGATAAATGATGAAATATGACTGTTTAATTTGGAAAAAAAAGATTTTGTTAGAAAAATAGGGAGACATTGAAATAAATATAAAAACTTAGGGAGAACGTTCATCTTAATCGTGTTGATCCTTCCCCCTAAGGAGAGAGGCAGAGGGTCCCAACGCTCCAGGTCTTGTTTAAGATTCCTTAATAGGGGATGATAATTAGCCTTAAAGAGATTAGTTTCTGATGAAAAACATCCTGCTGTTCAGGCGGAAACAAGCAACAAAAAAAGACGCTCACATATAGGAAACACATATACGCTCTCCGTATATGTGTTTCCTGACAGTAGACTTACCATTTGCAGGTCATCAATGCGAGCATTCACTCCTGCTAGCATCTCTTTCCTCTCCTGGGGCGTTTCTGGACATGGGTACAATGTTGCTCTGAACCTGTGGACAGATGAATGAGTACAAACATGTATTTGGTACTCAGAAACACTTCATAAAGTGCACAGATCCAGCAGATTGACTTACCCCTCACAGATTTTCTTGACTCTATTCTTGAGCTGGTCTCCCTGGAAAAATATGATGAAGACAGACTTGTGGACCTGGTCACCCTGTGGAAGCATGGGACAGTTAGGAATATGATAGAGAACTGAACAAGCATCTTACTGTAATCTAACCATCATCACTATAAGTGTAGTTCTTTATTCATCATCAAGTTTTTTTTAGGGGCCATTGAACATAAGTGTTGTTTATGGACAGTACTGACCGTAGTGGGATCCTCCAGAGGATCTTCAATATCAGCCTGCCTCAGGAACACATTTCCTCTGCAAACTCTCCACAGCATCCTCTCAAATGTGGGAATACGTTCCCTGCCAATGACTCCAGCTACAAATCTATAATAAACAGAAGGGGTACATCTCCCAGTTGTTCATAAACTATTAAATAGAAAGCAAAATAATGTTCTAGTCCCTTTCAAACAACACCTCTGTACATAGTTCCCAACAACATATTATGTTTGTTCATTCTTACAGGGTGGGAGCATCTTAATCTGTGAATGTGGGTTTTAGTTAGTCTGACCGAGGCAGGCAGCCTAAGCCGGTGTGTGGGAGGGGATTGGCTAGTTGGAACAGTAGTTTCAGACACAGATGGTCAAAGTGCAAATCTCCACAAATAAATTATGGAGGAGTGGATAGAACAGACTCACCCTAGTCTGAGCGGAGCCACTCTGTGTGGCTCATTGGGCTCCAGAAGAATAGACGACTCCTCAAGTAAACTGGGATCTTCCATCTAAATGACAGGCAGTTAACAAATAATTAGCTTGAGTGCCAACATAACCATCACATGAACTGCATTACAATGTGCACACATTTATGAAAACACTGCTGCTCTAACATCCCTCTGACTCCCTATGTGTATGTATATTGAGATTTGAACAAGACAACGATAACAACAAGAACTCTTTTGTTAATGACTAAACAGCAGCATGTTTTGTTAAATGATTCACCCCCATCAAGGCTCATAACAACTTGTAAGGTAACCTGTGAGCAAACCCAGTTTTGCTTGTGAAGGAACTTAAGTGGAACTGATGTGGGGCAAAGGTGGAAAGGCACATATTTGACCTGGCATATGAACAGCGTGCCTAGACTGGAATTGGTGTAAACGATTATGGAGCAGTGGAATTACAGCATATTAACTAATGTGAATAACTGGTGTCAATGGGCCGAGGCCATGTGAGCGACTATAAAGGATCACGAGTGCTGACACCTTTTGCCAAATCAAGAAGCAACAAGTACTCCTTTATATGTGTGTGTGTGTGTGTGTGCGGTAGGCAGAGAGAGATTAGAATCTGTATTCTACCAATGCCACAGTGCATTTAAAATGGTCACAAGCAATTTTACTATTCACTTCTGTATTTCATAGTTTTTTTTGATGCAACATCCACACACATAAACCACTAAGAAAGTAGAAGTCACACATGCATTTCTGGGTACTACATTGTCATATTATGTTGTGTTGTAAAAGACTGTTATGCAAGGCCTGTGTCCACAGAGTAGCTGACCTCGTCAAAAAATTGTTGCATGCGTCGCAGAATGTGCTTGAGCTCAGTCAGCTCCAGGAAGTTCTTCTTCAGAGCCTCTTGGTTGGTGTTTATTTCCTTCAGTTCATTCTCAAGCTTCTCAAAAGTGGCCTGTGGGGAAACAACCAAAGCGGTCAGTAAAGGGAGGCAGCAGATAAATAAGCTCACGATTATCTTTCTGAGGGAAACGGTCACCTCGAGGTCGATCATGTCCCTTGGAAAAGGGACTTCAGGGTTTTCTCCGGTGTCCGTTATTGGGATGTTGGCCTTCTTAATTTCTTTTTCCACAAACCCTGTGAGAGGGAAATCAGATATTTTAGTACAAGAGAGTACAAGTGTGCAAATAACAATGCTACGCTGGATAACCAGCCTCCTCATAAACAAACTGGGAGCTAACCTTTGGACCCTTGGACACTTCTCTTTGTTCTGGTATTATGATTATCATATTATTATTATGGTAGGTGTTGATCAGTTATGGCATAGTGGTGACAGAGAATACTGACAGCACTGTTCATTTCCAACCATGAATCCTGTGATGGAAAGTCTTCTCGACAAGAAACATCTCAGCTCACTTACTCAGTTTGCGATCCATCTCCTCACATCGCCGCACTTCATTGACAAACTTCCGTTGGAACACATTCACATCTGGATTTAGCTGCAAGGAAAGTAAACAAGGTTCAATCCACAGGATACGTATGCTTGTTTGAAAAGACATTCAAATTGGACGACTCTACAATTAATAAGACTGTCGTTGCGTCCATCAATACACCCTTTCTGTATTTATAATTGCTCAACATGGTGGAGCATGTCAGATTGTAATCTGATCTAAAGGAAAAGACACTACTGTGATACAGAGAACTTCTCCGTTACAGCCCATTCTATGCCTTAGCACAAAGCTTTCCTCAGGACTTGTCAGGAATGGGCTTTCTCATGCGTGGAATGAAGGCTCAGCTGGGAGCACATGATGCTGAAGGCATGTACTTTCCTGACACTGCTGCTCATGTGGTAGTTTTTCCCACCATGGCAGATGACAATTGTATCTAATCTTTTTAAGTCTTTTACACCATCAGTATTGCAGCATGATTTCTTTAGTTTGGTTCGGGTTTAGTTTGCTCAAAAGATGGCAGGAGAAAAAAAATCGAACTTACATCGCGAAATTGCACCATCCCAATCTCTCCCAGTTCACTGACACAACAGTAAGCAGCTTCTGACTGAAGGAAGAGCTGCGCCAGCGTCATCTCTTCACTTCTGAAGAGTTCTCCCATGTTGCTGATGGATGTGAGGGCTCAGCACCCTTGAATCGGCCCGGAACTTCTAGAAAACTGAACATTTACATTAACATCAATGAGTGACACTCAAATAATGGCACGCTTGCTTATCGTTTTTAGTGAAAACACATCTACAAACAAAACAAAAGGGATGTGAGGAGTTTAACATTCAGCACTTTCCTCTGCACGGCACCCTGGTGTCAAGATCACTAATGAGATGAGAGGCATATTTCACTTGAGCGTTAGTTTAACACAAGCGTGAGAAGCTGAAAAGAATATATATATATATATATCAGCTAGTCCTCTTGCTGATCACATGATCAATGCAGGAATGCAGCCATGGTGAAAGAGTTTGATCTGTAGCATTGAAATGAAATAACTTTTCTGGACTGGACGTCTACTATGGATCTAAAACACACTTTGTCTGCCAGTGAAGAATGTTTTCAGATGACATTTAACTAAAACTAAAGGTGAAGCTTTTCCCTGAATATCAGGCAGCTAAGCGGTGTAACACCTCACTGTAAAACCACCACACACAGCTTATCTGTGGATTACAGGCTAGCATGTGACCTGTAGCTCCAGTAAGCTTTAATAACTATACAGAGACTCCATCAACGCTTAGGAAACATGGAACACTCTGAAGGGGGGAAAAAAAAAAAGAGAAACCTATTTGAACACGTTAGCTGAATGAATAAAACGTAAAACGGCTGCTGTAACCTGATCGGGACGTCCCCAGGTTAATGAAGCTTCACCTGTCAGACCCCAACATGTCAGAGAGTCAACAGGTCCCGACTGATAAACCAAACTGACATGTCTTTTATAGCGACACCCAGACATCGATCCACCCAAACCATTAACATCGCATAAAGGCAGACGCTCGTTAGCTAATTAGCTCGAGTTAACGTTGGCTGCGACATTAACATTAGCTGACGCTTGTGCTCACATTATCAAGGTAATAGTTAACGTGTAACTTCTATACAGCAACACACAACACGGTGTAAACTGTATAAAGACTAATATGATCTGTTCTGGCACTGGGCTGCTTGTAAACTAGCTGCATTAACGTGGATAAGTTAACCTAAACCTAGCTAGCTCTGTTTGTAGTTTCTGGGTGGCTAAAATGATGGCTATCGCTAATTTAGCATACTTGTTGCACAAACTTGGCTCACAATAATTACGTTTAAGTAAGAGTAACATTCATTTAAATCTTTATAAAATCGCTTATGGATGACCTTACTGTTAGAAGGAAGAGAATCCTCTTTACTCTGCTTCCTAGTTTCCTCTCTGCTGTTTGTTGTGTATTGGTCGGTGGGTTAAGCAGCCAACCCAGACCAGTGGACTTATCAAAGCGGAAGTGCTCACTTGCCTGCGTTACTGCGTCCTAGACTGTTTTATTTGCGATGAAACTACCGGAAGTGCTGATGTGTACTGTTGTCTACTTTGAATGCTGTCAGTTTGAAGTGGGGTTTTACGCCCTCCGGTGGTTATATGACGTATCAACACCGATGTATAAACATCTGAAAGTTAGTCATTTTATTCCTTTATCCAATATGCCAATTGTGACTGCCTAAACACTACGTAAGCTTAGATGATTGATATTTTACAGATAAATTACTGTACTTTGAAATGCATACAGCAGGTAATTTTCACAATATGTCTTTGTAAGTGAGTAAAATCGCAAATTGGCGCCCCTAGTGGCCACCATAGGAAACTACAGCGTCGTCCCTCGGTTTTATTTTGAATACACCAACCGGAAGTGGTACAACTATGCGTCTTGTTTGCCTTTACTATGTTGGCTTTTCGTTGTAGTAGCTAGTTTTGGCCACCAGAGGGCGGTAATAATTGAGTAGAGTGAATAATTGAGGCCCGGCCTGGTTGGCGCCGCGGCGATCTTTCATTGGTGATTAATGTGCTCTGAATTAATTGTGTTTATGTTGTAAGAAACGTATCTATAATAGACGTTTTTTTTACGTTTACTTGACGTCTTCACTGTGGTGTAGTTCTTCAGTGTAGCCACCAGACGGCAGTAACGCTTACTTACAACACATGCTGAGTTGTTATTTAGTTAACATCTGGGTTTCTTGTTTATTGTGGGACTGGATTAACTGTACATATTTTGTAAGAAACGTACCTGGTGCCGTGATAGACACACTTCTCGTGGTAGCGGTCTTGGGTTTTGGCATCGCATAATTCAAAAAGAGGCAAGTGTAGATGAATTAAACATATCTACAAACAAATAATTTATTAAAGAGCTGTTTAGAACGCACTTGATGATCCAGCACAGTGAAGGATGGCTTGACAACAATGCAGATGATTGCACGTTACATCCATATCGATCGTTTCCGGTTGTATTAGTTTGGTCCCATTATTTTGAAAAGAATGACCGGAAGTCACAATATGCTATCATGTTTGCACTCACGCTGTCTTCACAAAGGTAATGTAATGAAGTTCTTTTTTCGTCCACTGGGTGGCACTAAAGCCTCGCGTTTCTAACTAGATTTCAACTCTATCTCTATCTCTCTTACACACACACGCACACACACACGCACACACACTAAGTGCAGTGACATCTTTAAGTAGAATTCATAATTAGTTTGATAATAACGACAGTTTCACTAAAGAGAACTGCATTAACTTGCAAGAGCCCGAAGTACTTGCCAGTACGCAGTGGATTCATGTGTGACCCCAAATTTAAAATTGACCAAGCAGCATCAGTATAGACGTGAGCATTTCCGGTGGTTCTTTCAAAGTGCAATAATCTGCTCAAATAATGTATGTGAGGTTCTTTCTGTTGAGCTTGATAAAATATTTAAGTGATGTGCCATTTCCATGCAGATATTAGTAATCTTGCCAGTGCCTCTGGTGGTCCTCACCTTCCCCTGTTTAAGAAGAGTGTGTGTCACTATAAGAGGTGGAGTCAGGGGATATTCTGCTTTAGGATAGAATGGGTGGAGCCCCGTCAGCAGGGGGGCAGTGGGTGGAGGCCGGGTGTAAGAAGGGAAAAGTCTGACTGGATGGTTTCACAGGGAGCAGAGGCATTTGAGTCAGGGCACACATGCTTCAGCTGTGAGAGGCCCTACTCCCCTTGGCTGGCTGGCTGGCATCCCAGAGCAGAGGCAGAGAGAGACAGAGAGGGTTGAAACTGAGAGACCGAGGGTGAAGAGAAATCTTAACTATAAAGCTAACGTGTGAAGACGCAAAGCGGTGGTCGAGAAAGTTGGAAAGACAGATAGGAGTTTTAGGGAGTGAGTTCTTCGCAGCGTAGGTTTCTGCAGATTGTTTTTCAGTAGTGTATTTTTAACTGTAGTGAGCGTGCAAGCGGCTTGTATTTGGAGTTGACAGCTATGGCGGATACAGGTGTCAAGAAGGAGCATGCAGCTGTTGAGGAAGTGCCTTATGATGATGATGAGGTCGCTCTTGTGGCTGCTGCCACACACCCGGCAATAGATGATGATGATGATGATGACCCTTCTCAGGAGGTGGACCTGGTACTGGCCACCGGCTCCGGAGGCAAGAGTGAAGCTCAGATGAACGGAGCCATGGTTCTCTCTCTGCTAGACAAGATAATTGGGGTGGTGGACAAAATCCAGCAGACCCAGAATGGGCTCGAGGCTCGGCAGCAGGCCATGGAGAAGTCAGTGTCAACCATCCAAGGGGAGCTGGCTAAGTTGTCTAAAAACCACGTAGGTACCGCCAACACCGTCAACAAAATGCTGGAAAAGGTGCGCAAGGTCAGCGTCAACGTCAAGACGGTACGGAGCAACCTGGAGAAGCAGGCGGGCCAGATCAAGAAGCTGGAGAGCAACGAGAACGAGCTGCTCAAGAGACGCAACTTCAAAGTCCTCATCTACCAGGTGAAGTGTGAGGAGAGGCTGTTCTTTATTTACTTTCACCACATAAACAAAGCAATAGCAGATATTCATTGGTAGATAGTGTGGTGGCCATCAGTACATGATTAATATGTTAGATGTGGCTGCTAATGTACGCACGTTAGTATGTGTTATTCCTAAAAGGGGTGCGTTGCATTCCCCACCCCACAAAGGAAGCTTGGGAGGACGTGTGAAATTCACCTCAACGGCCGTCAGAAACCCTTTACATCATTTCTCCAGCGAGAGCTAGAGTCACACTGCAGCATGAGTTGATGCCTGTTAGTGAAAATGAAAGGTGGAGTGATAATCTTTCAGGGCTCAGGATGGGGCCAAAGCAGCAGCTCTGTAGTTTCCATGACACAGACGCCTGATTCACTTTTTCCTCCAAACTAAACGAGGCTGTAATGTTTACGAAGGACCCAACACTGCACTCCACTATATAAGAACGACATTCACTCTCAGTGAGAGGTGGATTCCTCCTCCTTTTTCCAGTGAAGGGAAAACCAGCAGGAAAACCATGGGGGAAAAAAAAAAGTGAAGGCAGGTAGAGATCCCTCCCACTCTACAGGACTTCATGATTACCCAATGAAACTATATAAAGACGAGTGGGTGTAAATAACATTATAAGGCCTATAAAACACTGGCATGACGGGCTACTTGAGACAGAACCAACGCCCCACCTCTGAGAGGACAGATAGTTGGCAGGGCGCTGCTATGTAAGATGAAGATGTAGTTTTTATTATGAAGATTTCTCAGAAGCGGGTTGCGCACTTAATATTCCTGCATTTAAGGTGCACAAACCTGCACGTTAGCATTTACGTGCACAAGTGCGACTACGGGGCTCGGCTTTATTTTTACGAGGGAAACAGTCAGAAACCATCTCGCAGTAAAAATAAGCAGTGAAAGAATCAATGTGTGACAGCGACAGACAGGAACTCTACGTCAAATCGAACAGCCCGAGAAAATCCAGCTGGTGACCTCACGCAGAACCTCTGCAAGCTGGAGGAGAGAGAATTCGTCTTTAGTAAAGGTGAATCTGAGGGATGTGAGGCGCTCATGAACAGAGTTTGCGTCAGATTCTGTATTGGCAGGCACAGACTTTTCACATCACCCGCCCGGGATGTACACTGTGGGAGCAGGTTACACGATTGGCATCTAGCAGAAATCCAGTCATAGATATTAGGCCTTAATAAATTACTCGGCAAAGCAGGTGCCTCCTGCTGTGACCGACACTGCATGCATTTCCAAGTGTATATGTGCACTGTTGCAGGTCCTGTGCTCAAAGCTGTTTGCAGACGACAAGCTTATAGAAAAAAATGTTTTCAGTTGTGTCTGAGCAGACGCAGAATAAATGAGGATAATTAGCTCCACTGTGATGAGCATTATCAGCGTCTGAGCTTGTTAAGTCACGTTTTGAAAGCACTTGTAGCAGCGTTGCTTCCATGTGGCAGTAGCCGTTTTGAGCTTCCACATTCTATTTATTCCCTGAGAATGGCAGCACCGTGTCCAGTTTAATTGAGCGACAGACACAGTGTGCCGCAGTGTGAATCAACACTGGCTCTCAGTCAGGCTTCACTACTTTCCACTCCCTCATTGTGTGTTAGAGTGGGATAAGTTTAGAATTATAACTAGGGGAAGGATGAGATCGGGGTTACGGCGAGGCATGTAGAGGTTAAGGTAAACATCAGAATTAACGCGAGCTAGTTTACCAGCGTGTGTGTGTGTGTGGGCATTCCTCACAAATATTAGCTTTCACCTACAGTGTCAGTATCAGTGGGACTAGAATCTGAGCATGACAAGCGAAACATTTTCAAGCTGATACTGCAGTGGTTCTTCTCTCATGTGCACTCTTAGAATAGTGACATACTTCCGGAAAGACTTTGACAGAGTCGCATTATAATTAAACCTGCGGGCGTATTGGCAATGCAGGATCCCCCGGCAACAGCGGGGTGTGGCAATGAAGCCACGATTACTAAATTTACATTACAGACCTGCTGGTGTGGTGAGTATTTAGAATCAGAGTATTAGCTAAAAAATAAAGTGCCTCATGTAATCGTACTGACCCATATTAGAATCATATATATTATATTGTTAAATAGTTTGTAAGCATCACTAATGGGGTTAATGTTTGCCAGTGACTGCCACTGGTGCCTCCTACTATACTAAGTCCTGCTGGCCCGCCCTGTGGGTCCGACTTCAACATGGCTGCATGTCGCTAATTGTTTGGAAAACTCTCATATTAAAGTTGTTTTGTTTTAAGCTGCAAACTGCAGTGAAGCCTGAATGTTCGGAGTACTTTTGGTACTTTTGTCATCCACGGCAATGTTTTATTTTTTGTTTAAGCTCCTTAAATCATTTAGATAGACATTCTTGTGAAGCTCAGAATTCAGTGGCCACAGTAAACCTGTCAGGAAGATGATTTAAATGAATGAGACAGTTTGACATTATCACCAGCGTCTCTCTGGAGGTGGAGTTTGCCATGAGGCCTTCAGAGCTCTGTACACCACAACTGACCTGTGATTCAGTGGTGCCCCGCCCTGTGTGCCTTCTCCCACTATATTACCTTACGAAACTGCTGTTCTTTGACAGTCAGTAGCCTGTACAAGATAAGAAATCATTCAAAATGTTTGTTTCCTTATTTCCCGTTAATCTCACACATCAGGCATTTGACTATATGGCGTCACAAGTCTGATTTCCTTTTCAGTTGTTGGCTGATAACACTGGCCCAGAAACACCATGTTGATAAAAGGTTCATAGATAATACAGTGACTCAGTGCAAGTCCTGTGATGGTTATAATGTAATGACTGTAAATATTGTTAATGTCCCTTTCTTTGTGCAGCATATCTATAGTTTGGTATTAAGGGGGCTTTTCAAACAGCTGAAAAGAGACTCTGTTAATTAGTTTTTTCAGCTGCTCGATGGGGAACAGGAAAAGATGTCTGCAGACCGTGCACAGCTACGGCAATGTCCAGTAATTGTCTTGGCTTTGAGCTAGCTTAAGCTGCTGCTGGCAAAAAACCTTCTAAATGCTCTGACACTGACTCACATCAACCCGGCACCATGTCCCATACGGTCTGCCCAGGCAACAGTAGGAGACTTGTGTGGAAGTCTGAGACTCGGTCAAAGCCCTTATATGGTGGACAGTCCCCAGGCAATCCCCTAAGTAACCCAGCTGATTAGAAATTATAATGACTCTCTTATCTGCAGAGTCAGGCGTGCAGCTGAACCCTACTGGTTTTATTGATTTAAAAATATTAAAGACATTAGATTAGCCCTTTATCTTACCACTCCATGTGCCCTTTGTGTTTTCTAATCAGAAATTTAAAAAATAGTTTTCAGTGCAGTGCAATTTCCAGTATGAGCTTACATTAAACGGGTCACACCCAACCTTGTGTCTGTGATGGTTGGCCATGTGCATGTCATATTTTATGTTTCATAATGCTCATTATCTCTTTAATCGCGTGGATTAGTCTAGTTTAGGCAATATGATAGGGTATGTCCATCAGACTGCGAGACAGTACTGCTGTGTGTCTGGAATCAGTGTGTTTGGCTGCAGCTCAAGGACAGTGATAGCCATGTGGCCAACTCTTTCAGGGAGATGTAAGTCTTCTCAGTTACAGGCTACTTATTCCACGCTGGCCTCGCAGACCTTCCAGAGCTCAAATAGCAGCCAACAAGCAGACGATAACTCAGTTCCACTTACTCTAGATCCAGATCCAGATCCAGATCCAGCTATCCGGAGTAAACTGTTTGCTACTTCTGCTTACTAATTCTCGGTTTCCACACATAAATCGGACCTCAGCATCATTATAAAGGGTGTAGTTCTAATGTATTTATAAGCATATCTACTAAAAAGCACTCAACCAACAACACCAAGTTAGTGTTAATATGAGTCATTCTAGTGGCATCTCTCTTTCCCTTGTGCCAGCACACCCACTTGTTCTTCTTCCCCCTCCTTCTAAGTTTCCCTTCCCTTATCGCTCCCTCTATCAACTTAGCCCATTTTACTCCCACTCAGACGTCTAATCCAGAACTAAGGGCACGGCTCATTCACTATTTGCCACAGCACTTACGTACATGCCACTCACTTTCAGCCTCCATCCATCTGTGCTCCTATTTCCTGGGTGGGTGGAAAGATATCTGGCAGGCTCCACATTTCACTATTGCATGTCAGCAATCTACTTCTGAGTTTAGCTCCATGTGAGCCTCTGTGTATAAAAAGTCATCTAGTAGTTGATGTTTGTGGGTTCCCTACTACAAGACAACCAGAAACGACCAACGAAGAATATATTTTTTCATAGTTACACTTTTGAGAACCAGTAGTCACAGGAAGTTAAAGGACACCTGTCATATATCTCATCATGAGGCTGATTTTATTTGCTCTCGTGTCTTTCTGCCGCCGGCAGCTGTAACAAATCTATTTTTAGCCCTGCTAAAGCTCATGTTTTAGCTCATTTGTCTCAGGGGAGCTAAGTGTAAGACCAGTACTTCATGTTATTACAGTTTGTTTAATGTATGTGTGCAAGAACTTCCTGGAGTGTACAATGGTTGCCTGACAAAAAGTTTGCGGGAAGTGACTGTGGCTGACCAATTCCAGCAACGCGTCATTTTTGCGCTAAGCTTGTGGCTTCCCATTCTCTGTACACATATTAGCATGGCATATATCTTTTCATCTGAGTTTTGACAAGAAGGCAAATGAGTATATTTCATAAAAGTATCCCTTTAAAGTGGCGCTGTTATTTCCTCCTCAGCGACATCGCGGAGCCAGAGCGATGCTTCTTTTGGATTGTTTGGCCAAATTTGGTTGTTGTGCTGCCCTGATGTTCCCTCTCTCGTTCTCTTCCCTTTTCTCTCAGAAACATAGACGCGTACATATTGTTCGCAACAAGGAAGAAGGAGGACAAGCCAAAAGCACAAACAGGCCTTTTTTATGTTTGTTTGTAATTCTTTTATCCAATTTGTTCAGTTGGTGTCACTGTGTCTCGACCAGCCTCCTCCTCTATTGTTCATTTTGTTTTTCTGTTTGCTTTTCCAAGATGTAGATGAATTGTCTAGCCGGCAGTCTGATAAGAATGTATTTTTGTGTTTAAAACAACCATTTTGAGCCGTTAAGAGTTGCGCTGCGTGATTGGGAAGGTGTAACTTTACGTACCGGCCTTTAATGCATGCTTTTTTATATACAACCGACATCCTTAATACTACAACTTTATGTGTGATGGTGTGTGTGTACAACATCCAGGAGGTGGATTTGCTGAGAGTGTTGCTATATCCCTTCATGTGCTGTTCAGACTAAGATTTACAGTTTGTGTACCATAAATAGGACCGTTGCTATTTCGGCATGTGAAACCTTTGAGCTTATACAGTTGTCATCTATATTATACCAGTGTAATATGACTGCTTGTTGGTCAGAGTATTCACTGAAGAGTATTAATCATACAAGATTTGGGAGGAAATTTGCCCACTGTGGGTTGAGTGGTTGTTGTGACATTGGTTTATTAGTTAGGGCTGCATTTCGTGATGCGACATCAAAATACCTCTCAGTCCATAACAGTCATTCTTTAATGCCATTTCCCTCGGTCAGCGTAGAAGATAAAATAACCTTATTCCTGATCTCAGGCTGCGGCTACCATCCCAGACATCCACATCTCGCAGGAGCAGACAGGATTTACCAGCTGGGAGACCGATCAGGTCACCCCACAATCTGAACAGTTGTAGTTGTCATCCAGCTTTCTGGCCGGCTAACAGAAATGTGTCCTCGTGCCACATCACAACTCGGTGGAAGCTCCTGATACTCTCCACCCTGTTTATTCCAAGATTTGTGGCCACACCCTTCTTCTACGGGGCCAAAATAAAATGTTGGCCAAATGATGTGAGTTGGTATATTAAAGGAAACTCTTATGCTGCCTAAGATTATAAATAAACTAGTAGCGATGCAATGGAATGGAGTAGTGTCCTGTAACTTTAAGTTGATCTGCATTTGCAATACGCAGCTCCAGCTGGTTAATTGTTTTAAAACCGGTATGTGTGCAGTTATAATGATCCTTATGTGTGCAAGTTTCATCCATATATTTGCTATTAATGTAAGTAACCATTACTTCTGTAAGTGGACACAGTGCGTGAGACAGTAAAGTCTGGTTCGTGCAAGCCCTTGGTTGTGCAACAGTCAGGTTAACCCTGTGGTATATTTCACCACCGCTGTGACGGCTTGCTGTTCTTGTCACTGGTATGTGATTTATAGGCTGTCAGTGAGATCTTACCAGGTCACTGTGGGTTTTGGGTACCCTTGGCATTAGATTTTGCATGCACGAGGATGTTTAGCATGATTATTCTATAAATAATAGTAATAGTAATGTTATTAGTGTGAAAGCGGAAGATCGTCTATATTTAAAAAGTGATCTGTTTGGTTGGACCTACTTTTAAGGCAGTAAGGTCTTCATATAAGATGCAGTCAGTCTTAAATAGCTCGGTCTGAAATAGTTCTCAAGCTGTAAGTATTCAGCTTTTACTGCCATAACATTGGCACATTTGATTTGCATTGCTAGCCTTTCAATTAAAAAAGGCTCTTGATTCATTCATTTTAGGGACAATTCAGTCTCTGTATGTCAGAGTCTCAGTATAGATGTTTCCACCCATAACGTCCCAGTTGACTTACTATCACATACAGCAGCTAAATTCAGAACAAAGCAAAGCAGTGTGGCTGATTGGCTGGATGCTTTTTTCCCCTCCATGTATTTGTTGGTAGGAGTTAGTGGTCATAGGCGTATTCATACCCAGATCTACACATTGCAGATCTACAACGCTACTATGAATAATATCCCTCATAGAGCATACTTTTTCAGTTGTGCAGATCAAAGGTGTTCAAATGGTTTACATGTTCATAGCAGGATGTTCCAATTCATGCCAAAGCTTGAAGTTGTTTCAATGGATGAATGGAACATCTAATATGAAAACTGTTAGGTTTGACTAAAGCTGCTCTTACTGCACTTCCTTGTCAGTATGAATGGCACCATTGGAGAGAAAGAGAGAGTTATATAATGTGTTCCAGCTCTGTAGTTGCTGATTCACACAACGATGTAAATGGAAAAGTACATTTTCCACCTTTGCATGGAACTAACCCTGCTGGGATTTCAGTGGTTTCAGTGTCATGGATGTGGGAAGGCTGAGCTATGGAAAAGGGCTTCCCCATGTGT
The DNA here is from genome assembly GCA_005024645.1 of Planiliza haematocheilus. Classification (NCBI taxonomy): domain Eukaryota; kingdom Metazoa; phylum Chordata; class Actinopteri; order Mugiliformes; family Mugilidae; genus Planiliza; species Planiliza haematocheilus. Next base: position 2,482,747 of record SRSE01000764.1, read on the forward strand.
GCGAAATCACAAATCACTGTGACAGAAAAACCAAGGAACTCCCTTCCTGTGGCTAGAACTGTAACATGACATCACTGTGTTGGCTGTGTGTTATACATAAGTCTTCTCACTGAATGAATCTGCCCATAGACATAGTGGGATTGGTTGTTAATCTTTCCGTTACACACAAGAAACCTGGTGCCATGAGAGCAGGTTGTTGTAAAGGGAGTTGGACGGCTTCGTGGAACAGAATTTGCATTGTGCTCTCAGCTTATAGAGTCACTCCAAAAAATGCCTGAGGTGGTGGGCAGCTAACTATTCCTCTGTGAATTGTGAGCCTTATTTAGGAAGCGAGTGGGAGGCATCAATATTAATGACCCGAGCACATTAGCGTCCTTATTTTAGCCTCCGAGCACTCTTTAGGGATCAAAGCATCACGATTCAGGCCTATACATCCAACTCTGCTTCATGTCAATCTTTCGTTTGCCCTTCTCTCGCATCCTGGATGGCACATGGGTCATCGATATCACTCATTGTGAAGGCTAAGCTCACAGCTGCAAGGACTGGACAGGATCAGACAGCTGCTCCTGTGACTCACCGGAGAGGCCTTTCATCATACTGCCTGAAAAGGAATGATGTGTGTCTGCTTATCTGCAAGCCTGCTGCACGTCTGCATGCTTGAATGTGGATCAGAACCATCCATGTTCTTGTGAATGGATTTATTATCAGGTTACCCTCGCAACACTTCCTAATTGCTGGCGACATCAGTTATTATTAAACCAAATAATATTAGATTTCCTCTAAATGCAAACTAAAAATGTTTGTCAGTCAAAAACATTGCTGGATTTATGCAATGCAATAACAGTGTAATTAAAATGATTAATATGCATTTAATATGCTATGTTACAATGTGTTTTTATTTAAAAATGCAATACATTATGATATTTGTATAAAGCATATGCCTCTCTAATCCTTCACATATCTGCGTTAATAAAACCTAATGCTCAACTATTGTCAGAGACAACATATTTAAATACCTAAGCAAGAATACAGAACCTTGTGGATTAGTGGCGGTATTGTAACTGTGGCCAGAGAAACAGAGAAGGCGATGGAGACAGATACTGTACATGCCATCGGCTTTAGTCAAAGCTGCTGTGGACTCAGTTTAGGACTGATTGAGGGTACTGTTTCCTCTGTTGTCCATGGTAACAGTAATCAGTGGTTATTTGATCCCCAAGCCTTTGTATGAGTCAGACAGACAACATTTAGTCTCTGGTAATATTTAGACAAGGAGAAGGCACTGCTGTTGTTTTGTCAACAGCCTGAATTACTTTTACTCTACGCTGCATGCTCGCCCTCATGGGTGATGATTGTGCTTCTGACTGCGCCTTTGCCTGCTTAATGTTTGCCTCTCGCTTGTCCTTGATAGGTTGTGGATGCTTACCAGAATTTCCTCCCTCATTCTGCTGGGACTTTTTAATTGCGTCTCCTGTGTTGTGCGCCTTCAGAGAGAGGGGAAGGGAAAGAGAGAGAGAGAGAGAGAGAGAGAGAGAGAGAGAGAGACCACAGAGAGTTATTGACTTGTCTGACCAAATCAAATGCACACTTCAGAGATCTCACTCCCACTTTTCCATGAGGTATGATTCACGCCTCTGTTGGGGGAAAGAAACGTTAGCAACAGACCTTCTTCTCATTGAGTAGAGCATACATACTCTATTCCCCTGGTCAGTAAACACACACATAGTGCCTAATTTTCCACTTCTGGTAAGTGGGAGGAGAGAGGAAGGTAACACAGGGACACTAATGTACTGACCGTATTTCAGCTCAGTTCTCTGTCACTACGTCGGTAATTAGGCCTGGAAGCCCAAACAAAGTTCGCTGATACAATCACAATTTCCAGAGAATGAGTCAGATTTTCAGAATGTAAACAGGGAAGTGCTCCAACAAGCAAAGTTCCCATGAGCCTGGAAAGTTTAATAAAAGACTGAGGCAGTTCAAATGTGATAAAATGCAGCAGTCATATCCATCGAAACATTCTCCGCAGTAGAGTTACACAGATAGTTCAGATATATCTTTCAATATGTTTGTAAATAGCATACTAGGTTTGAGGCAATTTAGAAATAGCGTCACTATTATATAAATTCTCCATTTGAGGATATTGAACAGTTGAACTTTCATACTTGCTCCATAACAGTACCCTTTCCGGTAAATGCTTTCAAAGAGCATGCCATGTGCTACAGTTTGATATGAGATAAGATATGGAACCATGGAGCAACAGAATCTTTATTGCCAATACAGGTCATTAAGTAAGTATGGAGCTTTAAAGTCAAAAATGTTTCCTGTTCCCAAAAAAACTACAGTGTAATGTCTTAGTGAGTGCAGCATTATATATCTCTATATATCTTTTTTAGTTCTTGTTTAGAAATCGACTTCACTTTCTACTTTGTTCAGTATGCATGTGTGCAAAGCAGGTGCAGAAATTATTTTTGTTTAATTGTAATGCGCTTACAGCGACTGAGAATCTCGTGTCAGTATTATATATTGTTGTAGGGGTGTCAGCTGTTTATTCCTCTGAACTACACCACCCACCAGAGACAACATGAGGAGGGGGTTGCTATGGGAACAGAGGGCTGTGTTTATCTGTTGCTGTGCGGCAGGGGAGGGTCTTGTTTGGTGGGTGGTGGCGGCTAGCCAGAGAGCGGTAGATGGAATCCCAAGAGAGGGAAAGGCCAGCCCAAAATAAACCCATATAGAGCGGGTCGGTCAGATCCGCAACGTACACAACACCAGATAAGGAAGCAATGTCCATTTTATGATAGGATTGTAAGGTGATATTTGAACAATATTTGAGATGTACTGTTTATGTAGCGTGATAGGGTCTCAACATTATTAAGTTTCTACACATCCCTCCATTCTGTTGTTTCCTACCTCTGATGTCAAGATATGGAGTTGCAAGACATTTCTCTCTGAAATGAATGATCACGTTAGTGACTGTATTATCATTACTGAATACAATATGTACAGGATGTAGTTTTGTTTGTGTTTGCTTTTTTTCCATTATTGCCATTGAAGAGGTGTTGAAGCTTATGGTGGGGAAGATAAATGGACATCTGCTATCAGTGAGCAGCACCGTATCGGTTTCAGCTGAGCCTCTTTCCTGTAGAATATATTAATGACAATCGCCACATTTCCTGACTTCATCTCTCGTCTGGGCCAGTGTTGGACAAAACTGAATGTGTTTCATCACTGCACGTACTTTGAACATGGTAGAGTAAATTTCAGTTTCAAGATGAAACACTGACTGTGAATGTGCCATATCAATGCATACATTACACAGTCAGTATTACGGTCAGTAAAAGAGTGAAAATAGGAGAAACGATAAGTTTGAGATGCTTGAAAATATTTTCACTATCCACAGTGCAGCAACCTCTTAAAAGGCACACTCTCCTATAGGTTTGTGATGACGTCAAAGAAACCAACAAACCCACATCAGAAGACCTCAGAAATCAACTGGTGACATCAGGTTCATTGTCATTTTGTAGTGTAGGGAGGTACCTGACCATGCAGGGCGTAGTAAAGATGGTGCAAGGATTGGATGGGGCCAGTAATCTCTCTAGGGGTCACAGACACTCTTTTGGAGAACACATTCTTAGCATAGCACAGCCTCCCCCTGTGTGGATATCTGGTACCACACTGACAGTCTTGCCAAGCAACATGTAAATATGGTTGCTACAGTGATTATTGATTTGCAGCTGTCAGCACTGCAGCAGTATCATTTTTGTTTATATGAGTATATACACATATAACTCTTTGTGAAAGAAAAATGTTGCCTTTAAATTGTAAAAGGGTAGGAAAGAATTCAGAAATAAATCAGCAGCACTTGTTTTAGAAGGGGTTTGCATGCAGAACAGATTGTATGGTCCTGCTTCTGGGTGTACTTACACAGATATGTTTGACCCGGTGCATGTATTATAACTGAAACAGTGCTAACAACCAAGGATAATTAAAAGATTATTCATTCATTCATTCATTCATCTTCTATACCGGCTTAAAAATTAAAAGATAATTATATATCTTATTGTGTGTAGTCATGTAGCTGTGTCATTTTTCAAACCATGTCTGTATATAGAATGCAAGCTGTTAATTCCTGCTGTTAGACCCAATACAGAAAAGACAGCTAAATGACAGGAAATGCACATGTGGTTACATGCAACACTTTGTTTAGTTTCAATATGACTGCTGCAGATTATATAGGTTTTCTTTGACGAACTGTAGTTTTATTATTATTCTTACACACTACATATGACTGGTATGAAATGATATTTCTCATACTTAGAATTTCTAAAACACCATGTCTTGTTGGCACATTATTATTGGCATGTGACTGACACCACTAGATGGCACTCTGCACCAGCTACAGGCAGTGATCTGTTGTGCCCACAGAACATATAGATGATACATGACTCTGCAAAGTATCAGGCTCACATTTTCAATTTCATATCTCTCATGAAAGTCCATTATCATCTCTTGGTTGGATTGATAATTTTGAAACATATTAAATTAAATACTTTTATTAATATGAATGACACAAATATATACGATGGAGCACCATGTCTTCTGATGTTGGTGTAAATGTTAAATTAAGGGTGTTATTCATACTCTGTAATCTCTCAATATACAGCTGATAGGCTTATGTCTTTCTTTTCTGTTTTGCATTCATAGGATCAAGTGAAGGCACCAAAGGTGTCTAAACTCAAGACAGAAGAGACAGCTGAAGGTACAGCAGTGGAAGGCCTTGGGAAAATACCTGAGGAGGGGCAAGAGGGTTTGCCAGCCAGTCTCAATTCAGATGAAGAGGTGGAGGTGGAGGATATAATCCATGAGACGCGTAAAAAGCGCTTCCAGCGCACCACCAAACAGCAAGTGGATAGCATAAAGAAAGTCTTCTCCAAAGAAGAAATTGAGAAGACCAAACTAAAGACCAAGGAAAACTTGGAGAAGACCAAGCAGAAAACCCGCGAGAACCTGGAGAAGACAAGACAGAAAACCCGTGACAACCTGGAGAAAACCAAGCACAATCTGGAGAAGAAGATTGGTAAGCTCGGGACCCGTATGACACCCAACCAGGAACGAAGGGCGAAGATGAAGAGCTCTAAAGAGAAGGTTAAGAAGTCCCTTACTCCTGACCATAAAATTTATGCCCGCTCCAAGACCACAGTGTACCGTGTTCCCCCATTTACCTTCCACGTTAAGAAGATCCGAGAAGGAGAGGAGGAGGTGGTGCAAAACACAGAGATGGTGGAGGTGGCCGAGGCTGAGGTTCAGCCAGAGGGAGAGGAGAATGGGCTGGGCGTGCATGTGGAGATAGAAGAAGGAGAGCTGGTGTGTGTTGACAGCCCAGAGATGGATACTCTGCTGGAGGTGACTGAGGACGCTCAGCTGGTCAGTGTGGAGCCAGACTACCTAAAGAAGGCCCAAAGCGACTAGAGCTTCCCACATCGCTGTAAAGAAAGATATGTAAGGATAATGAAGAGGAGTCTAATCACAAGGACACAGTATGAGTCGTAGGGACATGATCACAATCTATGACATCTTACTTGTTTTCTTTTTATTATACCCAACAGGGATGACTTTCATATTTGCTCGTATTTAGCATGTACAACAGAGAAAAAGAAAACAAAAAGAAAGCTAGCTTTTAAAACATGCTACGGGCTGACTTATATGTCTAGCATAACCAATATTTGCTGTTTGTTGTTGGTTTGATTAATTGTGTGGCTATAAGAAGAAAGGTATAAATAGTCCTTGCTTTTAAGATGTAATGTTTTAAGTTTTTCGCATTAATATCTATGGAAAAAGAAAGTTGCTGGCAAGATTTATGCCATAAGAGATGGTTTAAGTAATGTAATGTGCACGTCTGAAACAAAATGTAAACATGAAGGCAAGTCTTAGGCCCACAGAGAATGAAAGAAGAACAAGGTAGGAGGAGAAAATACAAATGCGACTGGAGTTAAAATCTTACCCCTGATAATCAGAAGCACAACACTTATTCATTTGTACTTTCTCAAGCCAGGTGCCAAATGTCACAATGTAATTTTTGTCAGTGTTAAAGACTGTAGACTGTCTGTAGATGTGTACCATCTAATAAATTATATTGAGAACAGTGAAACACTGACAAATTCAGAATCAGAATGTATGAACACTTACAGGTAACGCCACACCAAATAGCAAAATAATGTTTTATCTTTTTGAGGGCAGCATGTGAACATCCTGTATGTACATTACCTGTGATTTGATATAAAAGACCATAGAATCCTTAAATGACCTACACCTGAATTTTAAGTTTTATAACTGTGTCAGGAAATATCTTTTGCTGTTTTGTCCCGAGTCCCTAACTTATAACTCAAGAAACTTTAAGCAGTAATTTAATGAAAAACATGAAGTGGATAATAAGAAAATTTTGAGTGTAACCTTTGCTGCGGCCTTTACAAGCCATGCTTAAAAGCATAGTTTCATTATCACTTACTATAATATGCTGATGTACAGTAATATTTCTTGCATCTGGGCATGTTATACTTGCCAACTTTTGCATATCACACTGCTGCAAAGAGAGAAAGAAAAATGACTGTGTCACCATGGTCACAGCTCATCTCAGTACATTTGCACATCCCTATTAAAATTTCCAAGGTAATTGCAGGCAGAAAAATGATGGCCTGAACAGCAAGACGACAGTTTAATGACTGACTACGTTAGATGTGGAGAGGCAAATGTCATCTGCATGTGGATCATGGACAACAGCACACTGTCAGATGTTATGAATGGCATGGCACTTTAATAAATGTCAGAACAGTATAATCGAGTCCACAAACGTTTTTGCACTGACCAGGTGCGTTCTTGTGCTTTTTTTCCTCTGAATTATAAATCCATTTGGATGTAAACAGAGATGTGATCCCAAACAAGGTGTGCATTATACATTAAAGATGATTATGTTGAATGAGGGGAAGTGATTATTCTGAACTTGATGTTAAATTCCAGTGGCTGCGTTCAGAAATTTCCACTCCTGATTGTGTATGTTGAGCACACAGAGGTCCAGACAGCACTAGGTGAGCGTATTGCTTCCATATTCATCCCTAGAGACTTGTGTTGACCTTGATGTGGTATAGGCACAAAGAAGCCCACAGTGTAGCATGGAACACCATTAAAATAATCAATGGGCAAGGAAATGCAATCAGATAGAGTGCTCTCTTTGAGCACTGAGCTGGGTAGAGAACAGTGGGAAAGATTGAGAAAAAGGATGGTGAGGCATATGTGCTTACCATGAACCAAAACATCACGTGGTAGAAAACATAAATCCTTGATAGGCCTGTTAAATCATAGCGTTACCTACATTTTTTTTGGCATTACCCTCCCTTCATTTATTTTATATACATAAAATATATATTTTTGTATAGTTTGCCTTGCTATTAAATACTGAACATAGCTACAACTATAAGGCATGCCATTCATATGAAGATTATAGAAAAAAAAATTTCAGTCACACTGTTGCTTGCGCCATAATGTGACATATAAATGCTTTGGTGTTACTGATTTATGCTCAAGTAAAAAAGGAAAACGTGCGTGGTTCTGATGTATTAAGGCCTATTTTGCCTAACACAACCAAATATAAATAAAGGCTTTCTGATGAATATACTGCCTGTTATTTAATTTCCCTGAAATATATAAACCTTTTACATACCTGATTACACTTTGCATGCGTCAGATTGTATGTTTAATTCTATTTCGTGAGAAGACGGTTTGTAAATCAGACAATGCTTAATGATCCTCAAAGTTCAATAATAAAGCACTGGTGTTATTAAACTCTTGATGACGTCGCCATTGCCAGTAACTCAGATGACTTCCAGGCCTGCTGTTCCGTCGAAAGGTGCGTCCTCCCTCCGTAACAGCCATACAGCCGTGTCTACTCTCAACTCCACCAGCAGGGAGGGTTTCATTGGGGGAACAGCTCAATTGCGACAGCAGTAAACATGGCATTCTCAACCAACCTCACTGTAATATCCCGCCTCTTCTGCTCATAAGGTGCATTCTGATTGGCTGTATATCAAAGCTACAGACTAGTATTGGCAGTTTTAGGTGTCAATAATATAGTTAATAGGGTTTGTCTGGCTGGAAAGACTGCAATGTAGGTTATGGGTTGGACGAAAAGAGCTGTGCTTGCGTCGGGGAAGTGTTTCTCGTGTCGACAAGAGAAGATTCAGAGTTACGGTCTTTTTTGAGTGCTCTCCCTCGTTGTTGCAGATTCAGTTTTAAGAGAATCCTTCGCTGACTGTTGTAGTCAGTGTATTTTAATATAAAGGCTACTGATTGTGGCGGAAAAACTTCCCAAAAAACTGACAGCGAGTTAGGTAAGTGACTATAAATTGACTTCTCCTTTTGGTTTTTATTGAAGCTTTTTCTTAGATCTAAGGTTGGATCGTTGTCACCATTATGGCTCAGCAAGTCACATCAATGCACACAGACTACCGCTGTTGGCCATAACGCTACTAAACTACAGATGCAGCAACGTGACTGGGTTATAAGTTATTCATGATGGGGAAACACTATGTGCCAACTGTGTTACTTACGTTATACAAGTGTTATAACATTTTAACGGTAGCGTCCCGCTTCTTCTTGGGTTTTGTGAAGTTAATAATATTAAAACCAGGGCCCCTGGTCTTACTCTATTAACTGTACATTTTGCCCTCGTCTGTTTTGGATCGCCTTGTTAATAATGGCCAGACATTAGGTGTTTGAAAACTACTTTACCGCATTTCAGATTAAGTAACTTCCAGGGCATTGTTTTGTCTCGTCTTTGGGCACCTTCTCTTGTCACGCCCATTTCGATCCCATCTGCAGGACAACATGTCTGACATTGGCAGTGGGATTCAAGACTTCCATTTCACGAAGTGGAATACGTAAAATGAGTTGGCCATGCTTAGTATCAGTTTTGACTTGAATGTTACGGTTTCATTTTAGGAAAATCACTGTGTCGCTGGTTCACGTGTGAAGCCTTAGGGATATAGTGAATCTGGTACAGGTTGCTTCAGACGGGGATCACTGGTGTTAGATTCAAAGAGAATCGTCATGTCATTTTGCACGTTAGCAGAGATAATGGTACTTTTGTTGTCCTTTGTGTTTACAGAGAACATTAAAAAACGAAAGTTGGCAGGGTCACTGGTTTCTTTGTTTGTTCAAGGAAGTGCTTCCTGGAATATCATTGACATAGTTTAAGACATTGTGATTTACTGCTTGTGCCAGATTACTAGCCAGCACTGAGCAGCAGAGAAACACACCTGGCTGACATGAAATATTGCCATCAAACTATGTTTTAAAGCTCAGACAAAGATGCAAAAGACGTGTTTTTCAGGTCAAATCATTGACTGGGCAGCTGGATCAATATTGAAACGTGAGCACTGTTCAAAGTGTCCTCATCATCTAACATTTATAGTGTGTGCTGCTAGACAAAATGTGTAAGTAATCTGACCAAAAGACCATATGTTCAGACTTTGTGGGCCTTATGTGTAAGATACACCTCTACAAATTGAAATCTTGCTGTTTAAACATTTGTCATAGACTAGTGGCTTGTTGAAATGATAGCTAAACAATAATAAAAAAAATGGTGTGCTAGTTCTGTCACTTTATACATTGTTTTTTTCATAATGTTATCAGACTTCTCACAGAAGTCTCTAATGTATGTCAAAATAGTTCAGCCACTTGATTTAGGTTGTTTGTTTATTTGATACAATAAAGGGAGAGAGAAGAAGAATCGATTATGGCCTAAAAATCACTACTTAGAGTCAGGTGGATATACTGTTTGTTGTTTGAGAAAAGTTAAAGGAATTCCGATTGTGTTGACAGTGACTCAGCTGCTCTTTGATGTGATCCTCTCAGGCTTTTTACATGCCCAGAAATTCACACCATGCATAACCATCTTTTTCATATGTCGGTGAAAGAGGAACATGGGTCATATGAAAGCTACAACGTTGTAAACCAATTATGATTCATTCTTGTAGACCGTTTTACAGTGTACATCTTTGTGTTATTTTAATTGTCAAATGACGTTGTAATTAGTAATACTGATTGACTTAAATGGAGTGAGGGACCAACATTAATATTGTGGATGGATAATAGTTGTCTCTGCCAGCAGTGGCTTGACAATAAACGAAAGAATACTGCTCAAGTTGCAAGTGTCTCAGAAAGCTAATATCAAGGAAATGATCAAAATACAGTCATCTATTATGTCAAAGAATATGGGTCTCTGGTGTCAACCCCACATTAGGTGGAGGGTTTTAACAGCTTAGAAAAGTAGGTGTTTCAATTGTTGAAATGCCACTGAGGCAAAAAAAAAACCCAAAAAAAACTCGGCTATAAAGGAGTTGACAGCTGTTCATGGTGGCCTATATTTCTTAGTGAAGGCGTTGTGTTTCAGTGAACAGGAAGTGACTGCGCTCAATAGGAGGCCTCCCATGGGCCTGTCATCGTTTTCAGAGAAAACATGATATTTAGCTACTTCCCTGAGTGCAACAGTTCATTTAAACCATGTCATTATTTTAAAAAAAGTATTATTGGTACGTGTCCTCCCACAAATTATCTTTGGGTTTGTTATTCAATCCATGTTGTTATGTCCATCTTTTAGGTTTTAAGTGGTATATGTCAGGATGGCCCAGTGGAACCAGTTACAGCAGCTGGAGACCAGGTATCTGGAGCAACTCTACCACTTGTACAGTGACAGCTTCCCCATGGAGCTACGGCAGTTCCTTGCCCCATGGATAGAGAGCCAGGACTGGTGAGAAATACTTATATTAATACACTCTCTTTAATGATTTTTTTTTTTTTTTGTCATATTTGCTATCATGGACCAATAAACTGCTTTAATCTTCCAATTCTTTCAGACTGGCAATTGCCCAGTCACCACAACTTACTTATAACTGGCCACATAGAAAGCTATTATGTTTTGATATTCATTGTCACCCTTTTCTTTTGTCTTTTTATCCCATAAAACCATTTTAGGAAGCTCATGCATATTATGTCAGACAGTGTTTGTTAACCCAAGTAGTCTTCTCAGAGATGGGAATGAGTTAGACTTTTTGTGAAGAAACTGGACAAAATAATAACCCAATCGCATTACTGTGTCTTTTAAAAGGGCTTACGCTGCCAATAAGGAATCACATGCCACGTTGGTTTTCCACAACCTCTTGGGAGAAATAGACCAGCAGTATAGCCGTTTTCTGCAGGAGAATAATGTTCTCTACCAGCATAACCTGCGCAGGATTAAACAACACCTGCAGAGCAAGTACTTGGAGAAGCCTATGGAGATTGCCCGCATTGTCGCGCGCTGTTTGTGGGAGGAACAAAGGCTGCTGCAGACTGCAACCTCTGCCGCACAGGTACATTAAGTCCATCTGGCTTCATGATACACATCATAGCATTGTAATTGCTATACATTTGTACATTTGTTCTACATGGCAGTGTCTCTGTTATTCTCTTGAAGGACGGCCAGGCAGCGCATCCTACTGGGACAGTGGTGACAGAGAAGCAGCAGATACTGGAGCACAACCTTCAAGACATCAGGAAGCGGGTGCAGGTTAGTTTCGATTGCAGACTCCCAAATAAATGTTTGAATACTCAGTGTAAAGACTAAAGAAAGCTATTTTTTGTCCACAGGATATGGAACAGAAGATGAAAATGCTTGAGAATTTGCAGGATGACTTTGACTTCAATTACAAGACCCTGAAAAGCCAAGGAGGTAGGCTCTGATAATCCTTTTCTTAGATTTATGTGTTGATATTAGTTGATGACAGTACATTTTACTTAAGTTCACCATCTTTCCAGAGTTGTCCCAGGACCTAAATGGAAATAGCCAGGCAGCTGCCACCAGACAGAAGATGGCTCAGCTTGAGCAGATGCTGAGCGCTCTGGACCAGCTGAGGAGGGTGAGTGACTGTACTTAACATGTTGTGAGTGAAAATACACGTAACATGTACATGAGTTGAGAGTGAAAAACAATAATATACCGTACAAATATGAAACTAGTTTCACTTTGCACAGACTCTGGTGAAATTGCTAGTATGAACGCAAGGTTGAATATTTGAATTATAGCACAATTTAAAGTTATGCGTTTCTCCTAATAGCTGGGTCTTACACCTGGATATTCGCTCAGAGTCACCCATTCACCCACTCATCTAAACAATGACAGAAATATTGGTCCACAGATAGGTCATAACCATGTTTGATGTGTGCTCTGCTTGTTATCTTGTAGCAAATCGTGACAGAGATGGGAGGCTTGCTGACTGCCATGGATTATGTACAGAAGAACCTGACGGATGAAGAGCTGGCAGACTGGAAGAGGAGACAGCAAATTGCCTGTATCGGTGGTCCGCCAAACATCTGCCTGGACCGCCTTGAAACATGGTAAGCAAAACCTGAATTAGTTGTCAACATAATCGTCTATTAAGCTCAATCTGAAAGCTTTATTGAAACCACTTACATGAGCAATCTTTGAACAACTCACCTGTGTAGTCATGAGCACATTTTATATTTGATTCAAATTAAAACAGTGAAATGCAAATTTCTACTATTAAACATCTCATAAGGTATCTGATCTTTCAATCAGGATCACATCTTTGGCTGAGTCCCAGCTTCAGATTCGCCAGCAGATTAAGAAACTGGAGGAGCTTCAGCAAAAGGTGTCCTACAAAGGAGACCCCATCATTCAGCACCGGCCCGCACTGGAGGAGAAGATTGTCGACCTGTTCAGAAACCTCATGAAGAGGTACTCCCCGTGATTAATGTGTCCTAAGTGTTAATACAGTCTGATGGGTTTTACATACGACCATTGGGTCAGTAAATAACCTGTTGTGGAGACAGTCCACTATTTATCTTTTGAAGTTTGCAGGAAATCTCTGAAACATGATTTACTTTGTGTTATAGTGCTTTTGTCGTGGAAAGGCAGCCTTGTATGCCCATGCATCCAGACAGACCTCTGGTCATCAAAACAGGAGTGCAGTTCACTAATAAAGTCAGGTAAGGGTCAATATATTTTTGTACATTTTTCTTGCATACCATTTGATAGGAACTGCTAGACTTCCACCATTTTATATTCACATGGGTTTTCTATCTCTTTTCTCCTACTTTTCAAGGTTACTGGTAAAGTTTCCTGAACTCAACTACCAGCTGAAAATTAAAGTTTGCATTGACAAGTGAGTATTTTAATCTGGTAGTTTCTTAATCAGCAAGACCTCAAATCATGTTTTCATTCAAGACTTTGCAGAAATGACTGCTTTACTGATTTTAACGTTTTTCCAGGGAATCGGGGGATGTGGCTGCGATTCGAGGGTAAGACTTGAAGAACTTCCTTTTAAGCCTTAAGATTTAATGCACATTGTTTTAGAGAAGAGTCTTACTTCCTGCTACGCTATGATCTTTAGGTCACGGAAGTTCAACATCCTCGGCACCAACACAAAAGTAATGAACATGGAGGAATCTAACAATGGCAGCCTGTCAGCAGAGTTTAAACACTTGGTGAGTTGTAAAGGCAGATTAATTAAAAGTAATGACGTTATCTGATGAAGGCCTGCTGTGGAGCACTGACTTCCTGTTTGTTTCAGACCTTGCGAGAACAGAGGTGTGGTAATGGTGGTCGGACCAATAGTGACGTGAGTACCATCCCTAAAACCTTCTGGATAACATCATTTAGACATCGAAATCATTGCTACACTGCAATATTTAGTGTGTAATGGCGGGCGTTCTCGATATTCATATTGATACATCATTTTTCTCTAGGCCTCTCTGATTGTCACTGAGGAGCTCCATCTTATTACTTTTGAGACAGAAGTCTATCACCAAGGCCTGAAGATAGATCTGGAGGTGAGTACTGCCACTTAGTTTGCCACACAGGTTGCCCTTTTGTTCGCCACTTTGTTTCTTCAACTGGAAGATTTTTCTGCCTTAACAGTTAAATGTTTGCACATCACTAGAAGTCAACAACACTCTAAACGTTCCTAAAGCATAATGCACTTTTGCTCGTTCATAACACACACATACAAAGTTAGTCATCAGACAAATGAGTCATTTACAAAGTCTCCCTCCTCCAGAGACTGTCACAACCTCAGCTTATAAATGAGCTGTTACCTGAAGGTAACCCTCTCCCATCAAACCAGTTTTGGACCTGTTCCCAGTTCGCCTACTGAGGCCAGGCTAAACAATACTAGACGTTTACTAAATGCTGAAGTATGAAGTTTGACAAGCTATGAAACAAGTTGCCTTGCATTATAAGTCAACATATGCTGTAGTTTGCCAGACTTGATGTGTGAAACTAATTAATAACTCTTTAATTTCTCTTTGTGGTTCCTCACCTTCCCATGATGAATTTGACACATCATTTCATGATTAGATTTGTATTTCAGTGCATAAACTGATAATCCTATCTCTGTTCTATGGGTTTCTCAATAAAGGGCCCTTGTACAACATAATATCAGGTGCTAAGCATATATAATTTACGTATGAGAGTTTTCATGATAGGATACCCTGAAACTTCCTGTACTGAAATAGGAACGGGGATATTATTGCATCATTGTGTATAGTGCAGAGTAAATATTAGAAAAGAACTGAACATGTTCTAAACGATAATGAAACTGACATGTTTTTTTTTCCTTTGCGTAGACTCATTCTCTGCCTGTGGTAGTCATTTCTAACATCTGCCAGATGCCCAATGCCTGGGCCTCCATTCTGTGGTACAACATGCTCACTAACCACCCGAAGGTAAGACAGCACCCTCTGCTGGAGAGGGGGTAAACTCGGGGGAGGGACTGTTAATGCAATAGAGTTGTTGTGGTTTATGTGTATTGTTTTCTGAACATGGTGCCCTGGTTTTTTTTGCACAGAACGTGAACTTCTTCACCAAACCCCCCGTGGGAACATGGGACCAGGTGGCTGAGGTGTTGAGCTGGCAATTCTCCTCTACCACCAAGAGAGGCCTGACCATTGAACAGCTCACCACACTGGCTGAAAAGTTACTAGGTAAGACGGCATGCCTAAAAGTGTCTAAAATCATTCAAGTTTGCCTTTTCCAACATTTGATGTTATTATGTAACTGTCTGTTTAGGGCCTTGTGTCAACTACTCTGGATGTCAGATCACCTGGGCCAAGTTCTGTAAGGTAATTAACCTGATAACCATAAATAATACTTCAGTCTAAATTCTTGATATTCTGTTTCTTTGTGTAAGTTACTCTTTTCCAACTCCTCACAGGAAAACATGGCTGGCAAAGGCTTCTCCTTCTGGGTGTGGCTGGACAACATCATTGACCTAGTGAAGAAGTATATCCTTGCACTGTGGAATGAAGGGTGAGAGGTCGTCCTTTGTTTACAGTCAAGTCCCCAACTTCCTTTCACATGGTGGAAAGCGTTTCAAGTGGAATAGTCAACAGTTTAAAAATAGGCATTTCAAATTTCAGCATGTATTTATTTTTACATCTTGTGGCATGCCCACAGGTATATCATGGGTTTTATCAGTAAGGAGAGGGAGAGAGCCATTCTGAGTCCAAAACCCCCCGGCACTTTTCTTCTGCGCTTCAGTGAGAGCAGCAAGGAGGGAGGCATTACATTTACATGGGTAGAAAAAGACATCAGCGGTGAGTATTTTGGAACGTGTCCCACCGTTCCCAAGTCGTTTTTAGAATTCATCATTTTTTGTTGGGACACTGAACTTTCTGTGTTTTTATAGGAAAGACACAGATCCAGTCCGTGGAGCCCTACACCAAGCAGCAGCTCAACAGCATGTCCTTCGCAGACATCATCATGGGCTACAAGATCATGGATGCCACCAACATCTTGGTTTCGCCGCTTGTTTACCTCTATCCTGAAATCCCCAAAGAGGAAGCTTTTGGGAAATACTGCAGGCCAGAAGCAGCTCCTGAGACTGAGATGGGAGGAGATTCAACAAGTAGTAAGTGTTGTTCCTTATGGTGTTTGTGCCATCTTAAAGGAAATCCCACACATTTGTTGGTAGGCTTGTTATATCCTGTTTTTATTTACTGCTCCGTATTCGTTGCTAATATTTGTTTTTCTTAACAGCTATCCAGCCATACTTGAAGACGAAGTTCATCTGTGTTACCCCGTAAGTATCTGTCCCTCCTCCCTTATCTTTACGTCTGCATACTGTATTTTCCAGGACATTGCGCGACACCACTTACCCTTGTTACTTGCCGTTGATGTTTCCTTTTTTAAAGACTGAATGTTCCTGTCTGAGAAACAAACTTATTTTCAATTGTGGCAAGTGTTGCCAAATGTTCAAAGAAAAGGGAACAAAGTTATTTTCACTCTCGCTGTGAGTCATTGCTGTCTTTGGGGGAACCATCACCGTGTACAGGCCATGCATTGTGTTTCCTGATATTTCCAGATCCCAGGTAGAACTTGTTTATACAGACTGCTGCTCACACAGGCCGTCTGCCTTTTCCTCGCTGAGCGTTGTTGACGGGAATTTAGCCCCATTCTCAATATACAAATGGCCATGTTTAATGCTTGCTTCTCTTAGCCATTGCTTGCACCACTGTCCACCACCAAATGTTAAGCAGCGGGGTTTGGTTGTTTACTGTGGATGGTAGTGCGTTTGATGCAGTGCTGGTGGGTTGTGAGGTTTGCTCAGTGAGATCCTGACCTGTCTCCGTAGGTGTCCCTCCGTGTTCATGGACTTGCCGGACAGTGAGCTGCTTGGGAACGGATTCCCAGGGTAGGCCTGGGGGAGGTGGCATGTAGGGCTGTGTGTGCATCTTGTCACTTTGTCTGTGTGTTTGCTGGGTGGGTTTTGGGGAAGGATTAATAGGAGCAGTAACCCCACCTACATGATGTCTGTTTTCGTGTCGAACTCACCGCAAATGATCCAGATTCTAATTCAAGAGCATCTGCCTGCCATTCATCAGTTTTTCGTTTGGTTCTTGTTTTCCAGACATATTTGTCATAATCCCTTATCCATTTTTAGGGATCGTTTTTGTATCCTAACTGCTTAAGAAACAATGATTTCACAGATTAATAACATTGTTAATGAAAGTGATTCCAATGCATTTGTCAATGAGAAAATGGACACTGCACTAACCAGCTGTTGTGGCATGAACTGGGAAGTATCATCCAGTTGATGTGCTTTGTACGTTATTGTGTTTAGCGCTTCCCATGAAAAAAGCCAGGCACAGTAAAGATAAAGTCTAAAACTAGCCCAGTCTTTTGTTTTATACAAAACCTCGTCTAGTCTAGAATTGAGCTGTACTCACCACAGAACCATCCCATCTTTCTTTCTTTCTTTTTTCTGAGAGAGTGACTTTGCATGCCGATGCTGAATTATATGTTGGGGAGTAAGACTGATGGCTGACTGTAGAATCATAACGTTTTTACTTTTACTTGTGGTATCCCTGTCAGTGTGATGAATACAAACACTGGTGTGTTGGGGAGTGGCTATTTGCATATTACTTGTAGTGAAGTGGAATGACAAAAATGATGTCACAGTAGTTGTATTGAAAAGACATGACACACACAAAGGAGTGTCATGTCAAAGAGGCAGCCAGATGGCATTGTACTTGGTCATTTTTAAAATTTCTTGTTTTTTTTTTTTTCACAGTACTAACTCCGGAAACACCAGTGACCTGTTCCCCATGTCTCCTCGCACCCTCGACTCCCTGATGCACAATGAAGCTGAAGCTAATCAAGGACATTTGGGTGAGTCACTTACACAAAAATGTGCATACACACATACACGTGCTTGTGAGGATTCTGGTTTACATAATTAATTCAGGGGCCCGTACTTCCTAACCTTTACCATCACAACTACATGCATCACCCTAACTACTCATTCTAAACAGATAAATCAAACCTTTTAAAGTAGTAGTAGTAGTATGTCTTCACAGTCCTAAGCATTGATATACAGTGTACTGTTTGTCATTGTATTAATTCTTATTTTTAATGTTTTCTTTTGTCCATAGATTCAATCACTTTGGACATGGATGTAGCGTCGCCTCTGTGAAATATTCTTTAACATCTTTGTTTTCCTTTTGTCTTCTGTTGGGATTTGATATTGTGACGTGATCGAGGATTTAATGATGATTTATTTCTCCCTCTGTACACACAGTTTGCCTGTATAGTTTGTTTCTTGTTCCTATGTAAAAACAACTCACTTTGACACAATAGGGAAGGTGAATGATATTAGAAAGGTATTCTTTTAACAAAGCATTGTAATGTCAATGTGTACTGGCCTGTTGTATTTTACGCAGCATCCTGCTTTCACGTCCTTATAAATGTTTTGAAATCCTTTAAAGCATTTAAGCATATGGAAATGTATTTTTGAGAACATTGTATTTTTCGTTATTGACTTTTTAAATGGTTAATAATTCATTTTCTTTTCTTTGAATAAGGAAATGTAATGAAAGACAAAGTTGTATAAGCTATGATGTTATCGAATCGTACCAACTGGTTTTGATGCATTTTATCTTTTCCAGATTGCCCCTGCCAAATGTAATGCCACAGTCGTTCCACCTTACTGCATTTAAAATGGCTTCTTTTTCCTTGTAGTTTATACACAAAATGGAAAGTTTCTTATATTTTTCAGAACCATCTGATGTTTTAAAATACAGAAGAGAGAGGAAGAGACCATTAATTTCTGCCACTTGTTTCATAATTTTCCTACGCTGTATTGTCATAAATGATGGCATCATAATGTAAATGTAGTACAATTTTTTGTCACTCCCGCTTAAATACTGTAATTTGTTATCATGTGAATTGGACTTGCTTTGGAAATATGCAGTTTTAATGTTTTTTTTTTTTCCTTCTGCCTGATTTTCCTCTGATATGATCAGATATGTAATATAAATGATTTTAAGAACAGTATAGATCATTTACAGAGCACACAATGTTGTCTGTAGTAGTTGACTTTAACATTTCATACAGTTGAGTAAACTCTGTCAGTTGAATAAAATCAAGCCATGCTCTTTCTTTGTTATCCCATGAGGTTGCCTCCCATTGTTGGTTTCCTGACCTTCATATTGGCCTTGTCCAATTGTACAATATTCTGTTGCCAAGTCTGAGTGCGTGGTCCACAGATGGGAGGATCATAGGGTTATGGGTATTTTGGTGAATAAGAGGTAAAGTAAGAGTAAGAGCAAATGGCATAGTACTTATAAATGCAAGTATACCTCTTCATTAATCACTCTCCAGATAATAGTGTTGATATTTATAGGAACTTAGGAACTCTGTTAAAGTCTGCATTTGTCTATGTATAAATGTTGTTGATTATAGTTACTTTATATTCTAAGAAGAGCTTCTGCAGTTAAGTCCACAGTGTCATCCCACACTGTACACACGGACACACACATATATATACATATATACACTCACCGGCCACTTTATTAGGTACACCATGCTAGTAACGGGTTGGACCCCCTTTTGCCTTCAGAACTGCCTCAATTCTTCGTGGCATAGATTCAACAAGGTGCTGGAAGCATTCCTCAGAGAGTTGGTCTATTGACATGATGGCATCACACAGTTGGCGCAGATTTGCGGCTGCACATCCATGATGCGATCTCCCTTTCCCACAGCATCCAAAGATGCTCTATTGGATTGAGATCTGGTGACTGTGGAGGCCATTTGAGTACAGTGAACTCATTGTCATGTTCAAGAACCATCTAGGATGATTCCAGCTTTATGACATGGCGCATTATCTGCTGAAAGTAGCCATTAGAGTGGGTACCTTGTGGTCATAAAGGGATGGACCATGGTCACCACAATACGCAGGTAGGGCTGTGGCGTTGCAACGATGCTCAAATTGGTACCAATGGGCCCAAAGAGTGCCAAGAAAATATTCCCCACACCATTACACCACCACCACCAGCCTGAACCGTTGATACAAGGCAGGATGGATCCATGCTTTCATGTTGTTGACGCCAAATTCTGACCCTACCATCCGAATGTCGCAGCAGAAATCGAGACTCATCAGACCAGGCAACGTTTTTCCAATCTTCTATTGTCCAATTTCGATGAGCTTGTGCAAATTGTAGCCTCAGTTTCCTGTTCTTAGCTGAAAGGAGTGGCACCCGGCGTGGTCTTCTGCTGCTGTAGCCCATCTGCCTCAAAGTTCGACGTACTGTGCGTTCACAGATGCTCTTCTCCCTACATTGGTTGTAACGGGCGGTTATTTGAGTCACTGTTGCCTTTCTATCAGCTCGAACCAGTCTGGCCATTCTCCTCTGACCTCTGGCATCAACAAGGCATTTCCGCCCACAAAACTGCCGCTCACTGGATATTTTTTCTTTTTCGGACCATTCTCTGTAAACCCTAGAGATGGTTGTGCGTGAAAATCCCAGTAGATCAGCAGTTTCTGAAATACTCAGACCAGCCCTTCTGGCACCAACAACCATGCCACGTTCAAAGTCACTCAAATCACCTTTCTTCCCCATACTGATGCTCGGTTTGAACTGCAGGAGATTGTCTTGCCCATGTCTACATGCCTAAATGCACTGAGTTGCCGCCATGTGATTGGCTGATTAGAAATTAAGTGTTAACGAGCAGTTGGACAGGTGTACCTAATAAAGTGGCCGGTGAGTGTACACACACACACACACATCAACATCAATACTGTAACATCTACCTCTGATTGCAGATTTAAGATTTGTGGTCCTTACAGTATGGAGAACAATGCCCTGCAAGTTTAATTCCGTCTTATATCACTGCACCATCTCTATAGGGAACCTAGTAACAGATAATTCACAAAACCAAACTTCAAATGTTCAAGAGAAGCAAATAAGAATAAATAATATGCAGAAAAGGACAGTGTATCCCACTCAAGTACACATGGCAGACTTGTCAGGTGGAGGGGAAAAGCTAAAGTGTAACAAAATGTCATCATATTTAAATTATATCTGGTTATTTATTTATTTTTTTCCACAGTGAATATGAGGAAATAATGCATTCGACCTACTCATTCAATGACAACATGACAGTAAAAATGTAAATTAATCCGAAACCTGTTATGGATACAAACAATGACTCAGTTTCACAGAAACGGTTTTTACTGGAATTTTATACAAAAACATTCTCTCTATCTGATGAAACCCACTGAGGCCCAGAGCAATCCATTTGAACGTAATCACAGAGAAAGGAGTTTTATGAATGCAAATACCATAAATACAATAGATGAGCTGTCGCACTTCCCATTTTCAGTTTAAGAGCGTTTCTCTCTACAGATCATAGCCCTCTAAACACATGATTGCTGGACTTCCCTGGCTGGAAACTCCACATTGTGTGTGTGTGTGAAGCATCATTATATCTAACAGTATTGATGTGATCAGCACTAGCGTGAATTCTGGGATTCCCATGAGTCCTACTGAGAATTGGTGGCAGCTGTGATAAAACAACTAGACAAACAGAGCAAGGAAGCAGTTTCTGCATCGCTGCCTGCTGCACTCGCTCACTCTGACTTCGGGTTAGGTTTGGGGATAGGAAATGAACACAGACTGGTTTGAGAAGGTGAGGGGGTGTGGAGATGCACCGCTTTTACCGTCAGCTGCTGACTCAGCTGTCTTAAGGAAACAACTGTCACGCTTCTGTTCTGGACCGCAGCCAATCAATCTGGAGAATCAATGAAGCTGTCTGTGGGGTGTCTGTGTGTGTGTGTGTGTGTGTGTGTGTGTGTGTACATGAGAGAGAGAGACAGAGAGAGAGAGTTACTATATACTATTCTGATATGGATGTGAGAACATGAGGTCATTAAGTTCTGCAGAAAGACAGGGGATTTTTCAAATTATTTACTGTCAGCAACAATAACTTGGTGCTCAACAAGCTCTGGACTTTTTTTGTTTGTTTGTTTCTTAGGTCATGAACATGATATACCAGTACAAACCATGTAACAATGTAAAGATGTATTTTCCAGAATAACACTTTTTATATGTGATGCTGAAAGCTACCAAATATCAGCATGTTTTGGCAATAGTCAGCATCTAGATTACCTAACACAGTATCCATGACCTGCAATGTATCTAATAGCTAGTCTAAGACGGCTTTGTTACTCTTTATTTAGATATCTTGATTAAAATGCTGATCTTCCAACAGACTTATTATACAGAAATTTATTTTTGAGTACATATCATGCGTGACACTTATAATATTATCAAGCAAGCAGGGGTTTCACTTGTAATAAACTAGTTTGCTTTTTTTATTTCTTTAGTCATTAGCCTGCCTTTTGTACCCCTTCACAAACAAGGTACAGGTACAGGGAATCGGTTATTTTCTCTTTAGATAAATATGGAGAAATATAAATATTTCTTCAGCAATCAACAAGTGTTCAGCGGTGTCTCTTGGCCTTTTCTACATTTTATATATGGCAGGGCTCTTTTATATGCTTGATGTGGCTCAGGTGCTCATTATCCTCTAATTCGTTTTGACAGCTTTATCTTTGGTCTCTGCCACCTCCCATTTGCCTCGCTGCCTCTCATCCCACAGACAGACTTTGTTGGGATGTAATAATTAGATTCTGATCAAACACATCTCTGTTATAATTTAGAAAATCAGTAATATTAATTTTATCCGTGGGATCGGCAGGTTTCCCTTTGCTGTTGTTTTTGAAAAATAAATTAAATGCAGTTTAGTTTCCTACCAGATGGTGTCGCCCTTCTCCAGCCTGAAAGCGTAATATTTTGTGATGGATTGGAGAAAATCTAACCAACCGATTTTCTCATAACTTCATAACTATGAGAAGGAGAGAACAGGTCGATTACTATTCTTACCTCTGTTTGTTTGCTTAATTTGTACGGATGTACAGTATATGTGTGAATATTTGCTAATGTTTCTTAAATTCTTGCTGCAAAATCTTGTAGAAACACAGAGCAGATTTCCACTTTATGCTTCTAAACCATCACGATAGAGATGCCACCAAGCTATTATTCGTGGGAATAAAATATAATTCAATAAAAAACGAATAAAATAAAATAAAAGCTGACGTTTCGGCCTACATCGAAATCAGAAGATAACCGAGGTAACAACAATAATAAAAACATAATCATAATAATAATGATGTGTTTGTCCTTCTTGTTGTTGATAAATGTTTTTGTTGATAAAAGATTGACTGCTTTTACCACTTCGAGACTTAAAATCAGTCATCACAGGCACAGGACCAAGCACAAACTGTTACTCCTGACAGACATGTAAGAACCGCCGGAAGTGGGCGGTTTGTTAGAGAGAGAGAGAGAGAGAGAGAGAGAGTATAGTGTGTGCGTGTGTGCGTGTGTGTGTGTGCGTGTGTGTGAGGGAGAGCGAGAGAGAGAGAGAGAGAGAGAGAGAGAGCAGTGAACTGTAAAGCGAAGTGTTAGGAACTGACTAACGGAGAGATTCCTGTTGTAGGTTGCACACATCGCTGCAGGCTCTCCTCGCATTTTAGGAGCAAGGACAGCCACTTCAGTCGCTCAACAGAGGTGAGTGTGACAGTTTAATGTCTTTGAATATGTTTCGTCTGAAGAGGTGAACGTCCTCGCCTCGTCCCCGTTGCGAAAGAATATTCTGACAGCGCTTTGTAAACAAACTGCGAGTGCGGCAGCGTCGCGGTCCACCGTCTGTGTGACGCTGCAAACCAAGGTATATGTATGCACGTATAACGATTTCTGTTTGGTTTTGTTTCAGTGATACTTTTCCCCCCCTCCTCTGCCCTGTGGCTTTAATGCTGCTGAATCAACAGGCTGGTCTGCCTGTGAATCCCTGTAATATTTATAGTCTCACGGACTGACAGCGTGTCTGTGAGTTTACTCTTCACAATATCGCCTTATTTTGCTGTAATCCTTTAGAAACATTTGTCCATGTAAATCGATCTTCAAAACATGCAACTGTTGCAACCTCCCTGCTGTTGTAATACTGGTGTGCTGATATTGTTAGTTTCTTAAATGGAGCTGTCGTTTTTGGGGTGTAAAACGCACCAACCAGTCTGACCTAACTTCACTATTAAACTCCAGTGTGGTGCCCTATAGCCTGCACAAGGCATCTCAGCTGAGGCGAAATAGGATCATAAACCCGGGGCAGTGCGCACTCAGTTTTCACTGGCTGTAAATCTCATAAAAGGAGTACCGTTCTCAGAATTCAGCAGAGTGATGGACATCCTTCAAAGATTTGACAAGTGAAGTGACTGACAGATTTTGCTTAGTGACTTTCTCTGTCCCACCCACACGTCCTGCTTTTGAGCTGCTGAGGATCTCCCAATGTTACTTCTCAGTTCAGAGAGAATTCCTGTAGCCTGATGTGCACTTGACAGGTTGTTGTTGGTTTATAGTGAGAAAAATAGTTTCCAGGAAAAACACATAAAACTGATGAAGTGGCAGTTTAGCTGTTTATGAAGTAAGACCAGCTAGGCCTGCTATATCGTACTGTTTATATGTCAACACATCAGTAACTGAACCCTCCGAATGGGTGCTGTCACTTGTGCTAATTACCTTCGTTCTTGATACATCTTCAGCCACTGGTACTACATCAAATAGTACAATTTACATTGCATTAAGTAGCATGAACCACACTTTCAATACAGTTTACTAGAAGATGAAGAAGAAAAGTGCAGAGAATTCACTGACTTTTCCCATTTATCTGTGACGTTGTGGTCTGAGAAAGCATTAATTGGTTGTTTATAAAGGTCAAAAACAAACCTGACTGTCAAGGCTATAAGGGAGGACTCTTGAATTGAGCCCCTTGTGTTCGGGCTTGCTTACAAACAGAAATTAAACGTCACAGATGCTTTGATGTCTCCATGTAATTTACAAGAATACTGTGTGTGTGTGTGTGTGTGTGTTCTTGTATATGCAAATGAGCTAACCCACCATGATTATTCCTTCCTGTTATCTTGTGACATGTTGCTCGCTGAATGCTAAATTGCTAAATTGCTTCGATATAGCTTAAAATGTTTCCCTTCGGACAGACTTCCAAAATGTCTTGTACACTCGTACCATAAAGCTGTCGTTGCTTCTGCTGCCTGTGGCTCAAAGTAATTGAAATTGTTGTGGTAATGTATTAAGCGCACTGTGATTATGTCTGATAACTGAGGTTTTATGACTGCTCTGTGAGTTCTTTCACCTCAACATAGCGCCAGGATTTTGTTAGTTTGTGGCGCTTTCCTGTTTGGCTCGACAGATTGCTTTTAGTGGTGCTCAGATTAGTCAGTCAAAAGTCAACAACAGTTGGGATGATTGATTCATCATATTGTCATTTGCTGTTGCTGCATTTATTTATTTTGGTTCCTTTGGATATGGGAAGGACCAATTTCTAGACATCATCTCTGTCTCTTGGGAGGTTTGACATTTTATAGACACATGTTTCATGGAGCCAGTTGCAAGACTCTTTCCATGTCAGTTCTTTTTTTTTATCACTTTTTTGTTTGGCGTTTCAGTATGTTTTTTCCCCAGTAAAATTTTCTGTCAAATTGTAATTCGCAGAAAATAATAGACACTATTTATTTAGCATTTAACCCTGTTGGCAAGTGTTATGTTATCTTACATGCTCCTGTGGTCCGTCATGCAAAGGAATGAAGGGTCTTCTCAAGTTTCTGTGAAAAGGAGGGTGTTCTGGCAAGGGAACATGGCATGCTGGCCAGGCATGAATTGGCTGGCACAATGTGTCCTTGACAGGAAGACGTAGATGCAAGCGGAGTAGCAACAGGGGAGACAGAGGAACCCTGTGCTTTATCCTAAAAGCCCACTGTGCCATGTGCTCACAGCACTGCATGTCCATAGGTTTGTCCTTAAGCATTTGACTATTTACTTTCCTGCTGGGAGAATAGTGCTGGGTTTGGTGAGCCCAGGAATACTGAGGAGAACATTTGACTAAGTAGTGAGCTTAGTTGGGAAAGACAGAGCTGTTCTCAGCAGTGACAGGAGTAGCTGGAAATGAGCAAATTAGAGCTGTGGTTTTGATATGACTGAACAAAGGTGAGGTGTCAGAATCACTTGTGCACTAATGACTGTACTTGACATGGAGCCTCTTGTCATGGTGAACATGGTGAAGAGGCAGAATGGACAGATGAAGGGTTAAAATGGAAGGAGACCAAGAATTGTAACCCAGTTCTCTGGTGAAACCTTTTAGTGCACATGATCATAGGAATATAACAAACTGCTATAGACAAATGGGGATGAAAGGAAATTCAGAGTGAAAGAGAAAGGGAAACACATTCAAGGGAAGTGATAAGGAAGCCTGTGGTGACATGCATGCTAACCTCCTCCCCCTTTCAGTTGGGCTAACGCTAATCCAATGATCACGTGACCATGAGATTTTAGCTTGGTGTAGGCCAGGGCTCTGATCCATCTGTCGAATAGCATTGCTGATTGTTGGCATCCATAGCATGTGCTGTGGTCCCATGACCACTGTCTGCTCCACACAAGATTCATATTTGATTTCCATCAGCTAATTACTTTTGCAGGATTTTCCCTCCCTGTATCTTCTCTGTTATCTTTTATTCTCCTTTTATTCCTTTCTATGCCCAACTTTCAATGACTCTTTTCTGTTTGGTGCAGTGAGAAAGTGGGAGGAGGACAGTCAGCTCTTCTAGACACTGAGAAGTATGATAAGGGCTTGGTTATTATCTCAGTGACTCAACAAAAATAGCATGAAGCATATGAGGCAAGGTTGCAGTAAGCCATATTAGGGAAGTCACAAATCAGGAGAGGAAAGTAACGGTTTAATTCCAAAGAATGTTGCTAAGGGGGCTTCCCGTTTTTTTTTTATTTTTTTTTCTGTTCTGATTTTATGTTGTGTAAGGAAAATTTGTACAGAGGTCAGCCCAGAATAGACTTAGAATAGATGTACATGGTCTGGATTAATCATTTTCTCATGTTTACCCAATACCCCTCTGCAAGCCTACACACACAGGAGAATAATGCAATTGCAGCTTGCTGCTGTGACACCATTGCACCAGACCCGGTAAGACTCTGTAAGTATCACACTTGTGTTCATGGCAGGGTAGTTTACATTTATCAAAAGCATGTATGATTACAACCACTTTAGAGATATTACTAATATTCATTTTGCAAGTATTTAAAAATCATTTTAGTGAAAGCCGGCCTTTAAGCATCTGGCAGGTCACCTCATTTAAGAAGAGCACCAGGGGAATCTTTGTGGAAAGAGATTAGTAGTTTTCAAAACTAGCATCAATGTGCTATATTGGCCAGATAATTAACGTGGTATTGGTCAGTGACTAGTACACAACTGTGTTTACTGAGATAGGGTTCACTACTTTGGTTAAACCAGAGTTTATGGATAGTTTATTGTACAGTGTTAAAATTGTCACTTGGTTTGTTATTGATTTCCAGCCATGATTTTTTATTCATAGTGGTGTTGGAAATTTAATACACAGCATCTTTTGTGTTTTATTAATGCCTGGGGAACCAAGTCATGCTTGATCTCTCTCTCATGGATGAATTATGTGAACAAAGGGCATCATATCTGCCCTAAAGGAAACTCCCCAAATCATGTGAAGTTTTAAATATGAAAAGAGGGAGAGACATGTTGTTAGTTATGTTCAATACATGCACACCAAATATTGTTGGAGATGAGTCATGTGATCATCAAGAAACGCAACTATTGTAGTGACATTCGATCTAATATACTGTCCCTATAGAGAGGTTAACAGGAATAAGACTGTAATCATACAGCCAAAGTATTATAAGTATATTTAGCTCTAAGATCATGATGACCTTAGTGTTAATGCATGATGTAGAGTAAAAATATACTGGTAAGCAGATGATTATGCATCCACTGCCTGCTAAATCTGTTTTCAGAGAGTTTGCAGTTTATTTTGTTATTTTTTATTTTTTTACACTGACACTATTCACACTTAGCTTAGGAGCAGGAAGCAAACTGTCATAAGTATATGTCATTTTTTGGGGCAAATCTTCAGTAATACCACAACAAATGAACTAAATTCTAAGTATCTGTTTGGACCTCACAGTACATGTCAATGCAGCGAGGCCTCAAGTGCCCTTCATTTTTTACTTTACTGCTTCCTTTGAACTAACATGAACTCTTGAAATGAAGTAAGGGATGTGGTATTGTTCATACCAACATTATTTGGCAAAGCACTCTTTTACATTCTCCGTTGTAAAGAAGCTTACACTGCACATGTATTACTGTGAAGTCATAGGTGTAATACACCAATCTTACTCGGTTGCACATTTTTGTTTAGGTGTTTTATTGTTTTTCTTAATCTTCACAAAGCATGTAGTCAGTTATTTGTCAACCTTGATACAATTACTTCAACTCCATCAGGCCGGTGTCCATGTCTCAGATCTTGTGAACTATTACAGGTCAGTTTGACTTGTGAGAACAATTGGGTTTGCTCTGAGAGGCAGTAAAATGGTGTCTCATTCTTCCCTCCTTCAACCTCATTTGGTCATGTTCACTCCCCAACAATTGTCTCCCACAGGATATTGATCCTGATATTCAAGTGTAATCTGAGGCTGAGGTAACTGCATCTGCCACCTCAGGTGTGAAAGCAGCAGTCAGATAAGAAACCTGTGAAACCATGGAAACGGATGAAACAATACCGGTGTCTAACAAACTGTTATAAGTGTATAAAGAAAACTTAGAGCCTGTGAAGATGCAGTCTACAATAAATAATGGTCTTTGTGTTTTGCTGGTATGTGGAATGGGAGGTTTTCCCTGATATATAGAAATATATACATATATATAAATGCTGTGCAGTTATTGGTTGGGCACATGGTTTGACTTAGAATGGGCTGGCTTATGTCTATGAATTTTGTCCATATAGAGAAGTATCAGAAACAGGCAGACTTGGAAAACCACTACTTTATATTCCTTCTCTCAGGTTAGTTGTTCTGTGCTTGTTAGCCTAATCCTTCCCTCCTCATCTCCAGTCGGCCCGTCTCCCACCCCAACACTTTAATGAGGTGTCCATCCTGATACGCAATGTAATCTGAGGCTAGGTAATCGCATCCGCCACCACAAGTGTAGTAGAAACAGACAGCAGACAGCCACAAAAATCGTCTTACTAGGTTGTTGAACATTTTTTGGTAACATTTTATTAATTGACAGTTTTTGCTTTGACCTGTGTGGTAAACACAACTGTCAACACCAGCAGAGCTTCATCTGGGCTCATGACGGCCCACTTTCTATTACGGATCATGCTGTAAGAAAATGAAGGGTTAAAATGTAAACTCCAATCAAAAGGTAGGCATAAGACAAATCATTATGCCAGACTTTGAGGAGGGACAGGCTGGAACACCAAAAGGCTTAAACTCTCTAACGGTGCATAGAGTGCAACTGTGGTAAATAAATACCTACCTATTTTCATGCAGTTTAAAAGCATATCCTCAATGCTAACAAGAACTAACAGTAACGTCAGTGTCTGGACATTGTTCTGACTTAAGTGGTAACCAGCTGAAAGAAAAAAAAAAAGCATGGAAAATGGTAACAATGTCGCAGAATATTCTTTTCTCCAGTTGCAGGATAAGTGCTGTACAGAACGTTTCACAGATGAAAATAAACCTGTCAGCCCTCTGTAGATTGCAACAGTGACATATTAGTGATAATTTAAACTCAAATAAATGATCTGCTGTTATCAAATCTCCTTATTTTGCAGAATAGCATGACGTTTAGATACAAGAAAACAGCAATTGTACAGATCTCACAATGGAAATGGAGCAAGCTTGCAGACAAACTAATCATGATTGACACATCCTATTTATTCTTATCTAATGGTAACAGGCACAATATAGATATACATTCAGTGATTTCTTTCTTAGAAGCACCACTTGTGCTATTTTTTTTATTTTTTATTTTTTCACAGCATTAACAGCATTGTAGCATATGCTGTCAGGTCTGCATAGAGACACTTGTGTTTTAATTGATCGGGATGAGTGGTTACTGCTGTTGCCGCTGCTGTATTCAAGCCTATTACAGGCTTACAGCGAATGAAGCAGATTGGAAAATCAATGGATAGCTCACAGACAAATGAATACTTATGTTTGCAGGGAAAGAGTGCACAAAACACATTGAGGCGCTTAACACAGAATGCATGAAACAATGTCACAAAATATATGATGACACACAAGTAGCTCGTGCAAATTGAAGCGATGACACAAGAAACATGGCTCAGTTGTTTGCCTTCCTATAATTTATGTCCCTTGTTTGAATATTTGTGTTTGTGTCCGTCATTTTATATATGTGTATTGTTCAACTAGATTGAGGTCATGGATGCTCCCTTGTGTAGGGGGAAAAAGGGCTTACATCTGGGTAAGATTACTGTAAGGAGCATTTGATTAAAAAGTGATTATGATGAGGGGGAAAAAGAGATTTCTCAATTATTAATGCATATATTTCTTTTATATTTGGACCTACGTTGGATTAAAGTGTGTTGGATTAGAGTAGAAATAGGATACAAATACTGGCTTTGAAAAATAAGTCTTGCATTGTTCCCTTGTTTTATTTTAGAAGTGTGCGTCTGTGTGTAGTTTGCTGTATTCGCTGTTTTTTTTATTTTTATACCAACAACAAAGATAAGTAAACGTCATCTGTCTTTCTTCCCCTTGCTTGTGGAGGCACTTGCACAATATAATGTAAAGTCAGAGTTTGGATTGTGGAGCTGGTATTCTGTATTGATCCTGTGAGCTCATCAGTGCCCACGGCTGTGTCTGCCTAACAAGGCTTTCACATGAGCGCTGCACGGCATCTCCAGCCAACCTACCACTCCCACAGCTAAACAAATCTGCAAACAAATTTACCATGTATAGGGTGAGAAAAAAAAAAGACTCATCATTCAGTGTATTGTAGATGTACTTTTTCTTATTGATACTAGATGGTAATTTAGCAAAGTTAAAGATGCTCCCCCTTTCTTCCTGTTTATGTGCACTTCTGCATACAGTCTTTGTGTCTTAGTCCAAATATCAGCAATTTCTTGTTCAGCTTCTAGTCTGCATAATGAAAAAATAATGACTGGTGACACAACAGCTCTCTATCAGTACTCTCTCAGTATTGTGAAATGTGTATGAGTATAATTTTCACATACGTAATTTTAAAACACACACACACACACACACACACACACACACACACACACACCAAGGATTCCAGCCTGCCTTACATCTTTAATCTCTTACTGTCTGCATAGTTCCCGGCAACCACTCTAAGGCATTTGGCCATGTGAATCAGTCACATATGCTGCTGAATGCACACTAGGGAAGGGGTTGATTGTGTGCTTGTTGTACAGTATCCTGAAATCCAATGATGATTAGCAAGGAAATAAAACCTCCTCAGACACGTCTTCCATTGTCACATGAGCTACTATGGCGTATCAGTGGAGGTCTTCCATAATTCATTTTTTAGTGTCAATTACAAGGAGCATGTTTGTTGAAAAGCAGACTAAAGTGGTAATACAGTTATTAGAAAATCTAGATGTACAGATCTCAGACAGTTATGAGTATGCAGCAATTGAAAATGAAGAAATGACTGTGATCACCTGGCTCTCCCAGTTCTCATGGTCCTACAAACTAGACCCAACACTTGTTTTCTCACAAATAATGGTGACCGTGCATGTAATCAGGAAGACTGTAATGTGGGATTAGGTTCTGAAGAAGAAACCATATTTAGGACTGTTATTTTTGCACTGCCTGATCTCCAACCTTAGTGCATGTATTTCATATGATTCTGCAGTAGAAAGGGGGGAATGAGGGCAAGGGAGTAGATGTGGCACTATGTTTAACCTCAGTGTCCATGCTCAGCTTATCCAGATTATCCCTGTGCCACTACCATAATCACTCAGACAGCTACCATGCAGCCTATGCCACACCATAAGGTTGATGCCTTTGTTTTTCTAGTTAAATATATTAGTGATGAGACCTCTGTCCTCGTTTTCAGTTCTTAAAGGATGGCACTTCTATCATGTGCAGCTCTGCCATACACAGCTATACACATTTACATACACATAAATATGTCACTGTGGAAAAACAGGTAAACAGAGAAAGCTGTGTCAAGAGTAATGTTCTTTAAACTGGGGCATGCACTCTATATGAAAAAGGACACAAGAGCTAGTAGTTACATACAAATTCTATAAAGTCATACTTGTATGTTCGGCCTCTCTGTATGATATATGTTTGTCTTAAAGACAACCTCACCCTTTCAACAAAATAATATTCTTGAAACTATTGATAAACTATGCATCATAATTACATTTGTTGACTTACAGCAATAAATATGGCTCTGATCTCTTTGATTGCCTGACAACCAGCATTGCCCCTGGGTCAATGAATCAAGTTAACAATTAACAAAGTCAGGTATTAGTACGATAATACATAGATAGAAATTAAAACCCAATATAATATTCACCTTTTGAAGCTAGCTGTATTATCTGTAATATGATTAATAAACTATAGCACCTGAAACTTTGTTGTAAAATATCTTCTCTGGTCTTGGTATCCACAAAGCTGGAGGCTGGCAAGCTTGAAAGGTTTTTGCATGTGGTTGTAAAAATCCACAGTTGTTGGTAACCTGATGCTTTCTGATACTCTTCAGCATTAAAAGGACAGTAAGGATTCTGGATCTGTCATCGTACACTGTAACCTGACATAATGTACCCAAATACTTCTTCACCAGCAGGGGATTGTTATGGCACCAGGGCAGAGTTGTAAGTGATTAATACAGCCTGATCTTCATCAGAACTCACATTTCAAACGTTTTAAAACAACCGTCTCAGATTCAAGCTCAGTCCTCATATACGTATATAGTCACGTTAGACAGCAGGTTGCTGCTGTGTGGATTTAAAAATATTAGCATGCTTGCCTCAGGTTCTCACACTGGCCAAGAGTGTATAAGCAGTAAAGGAAGTAAATAAAAACTTAATGGTGTCGTAATAACTACCGTCCTCGAGTGTAGAGTTTGATCAAAGAGCAGGTCATCGGTAAGCTAAAATATTACCAAAGAATGGGCAATAAGCTATTCCTCCAGGCACTGTTTGCCCCTTAAGAACCTTTTGCTTTCTTTCCTTCTAAAGCAGCCGTTAATCATTCTTTTCACGATAAGCAGCTAACCCTAAAACAAAATTAAACAAAGAAGTTTCCTAAAATGCCCGTGAAGGAAATGAAAGAAGAAGAAGACTTGTAGGACACCCAGTTCATGGGTGGCCTCATTTCAACTTTTAAATATTATATATTTTTATATATATTTTTTATTATATTATAGCTAGCTTTCCCAATATTAGGTTCTGTTAACGCTTGAAGTCAGCCCTGTGTGTCGTGATGTGGTGCTGGTGCTGTTGTTACTGTGGGGCAAAGTCCTCTGTGGGGTAAAGGTGGAGTTGACCTTTACTGACAGCACTGAGCTTGCCATGAAGGGCGGGGAGACATGGTAAGGGGAGCAACAGTGCAGTGGGGGATGGGTCCAGGGCTCTGGTGACTGGGTTAGATACTGAGTGTGTGAGAAAATGCAGCTATCTGACCTCTGACACATGACAAGCTGGGAAGATCAAAGGGCCTGCATTGGTGTTTACAGGGGCACTGATGGATGAAAGAGGGAAGGAGGGGTGAAACAAAAACCAGCAACGTTAAGTTAAAATAGATATTCAGTAAAAACGGATGAATTCTGTTTATATAAGACAAGAGCTCTTTTCATTCAAATTCTGCCAGTCACTGATGTTGTTAGACTAGTTTGAAGATGTTGAAACAATACATAACCCATATTTGCCTTACCACCCACCCTCCACCCGCCATGCAGACTGTATGCACACAAACCCTCTCCCTGATTCTTGCAACATGATGTGACGCGGAGCACCGCTGTGGAAGGCTGAGTCTGTATGAGGAAGTGGATAAGAGCATGCGTCCTTTGTAAAGGATATATATTGCCATGATATTTGAGAACAAATTAATTTGATTTTGAAAATATTCATTTTGGGTTTGTCAGTCAAACTAATGTAATTGCAAAGAAAGTGCAAAAGTGATTGACTCTAGTAAACCATTTTAGTTTCACATTGTTTTTTTACAGCTGATGGAAAGCATTGATTTGACTTCCTGAATCAGATCACCCGCCTCATGGATGCGATCTCATACAGTGCATAATCGTCTCATCCTGGCTTGCCACACAGCAGGAAGGCTAAGATCACACCAGCCAGGGGTATGCTGCAAAATCTTCTTACCATACATCTATCTACAGAGAGAGTCGTTACTAACAGTTGGTCAGTTTAGACTTATGTTTGCAGCTGTGTGTTTGAACAGTGTGTTTTTATTAGCTCCACAACAGGGTGGGGATAGTCTTGTTCTGAAATCTGCCCTTAGCTCTTTCTTTCTCTGTCTCTCCCGGCCCACTCCTTTGAAGCTTTGTCAATAAGCCTAAAGAAAGCATACTTCTTTAGCATGTTTTCTCGTGCTAGGGAAATATTCTGCTTTTATGGGAAACGTTGCAAATACGGAGTTCCTTAAACAGATACGCGTGACAGTTCAGAGTGTCCTCGGGAATATTTAAACGCGCGACTATAATGTGACAATAAGCTACCTTGTGACATTCCAGGATATTGTTATGAGTTGGCATGACGCATTAGGAGTTGGCACATTGCAGCCACTTTAATCCCATAGGAGCATTTTGTTTTGTAAAGGTCATTTCTGAAACCTGGCTTGCTTTAGAAGAACATCTAAAAACATATAGGTAATTTCCAAATAAACATGCACTTGAATTATACATATATGCTGTATGTATCAGTTTAGAAAGGGAATTTGCAAGTACCACCCATCAACAGGCATCCTTACTTTCAAGTATGCCTGTGATGATAAAATGTATTTTTCCATTTTAGGTTTGCCTTAAAGTTTAATTTCCTCCTGCCTTTTACGACCAGACAGTAGCTTCCATAAATCCACTCTCAGCATACTGGAAATCCAGGGGGTTTATGGTTGGGCCTTCTCATTTGTCCTTCCACAGAAATATGTAAACAACAGCCCCATGTGAGGTCTCATCACCTCATGTCACAACCCATCATCCCCTCCCACAGAACCCCCAACCCCCATTTGTTCCTTTCAAAAAACAATACTGTTGCTTTCTAAAGTGAAGAAATTTCCACATGTATTTTAAAATGTATAAATTTGTATATAAATGTCTAGATACAGTTTACGTCTTGCATTCTGTTTTTTTTTTTTTTAAATGTTGCTCTGTATATCTTACTATTATCACTGGACATGATTCACACCAAACCAAACCACCTGTCTGTAATATTGGGAATATGATGAAGTAAGTTCTGTGTGTGTGTTGAAGGTGGTAACTTGGCCTCTTTTCTGGAACCCCTGTTTGGACGCCTTGGAAAACAAGTGGTGTCAGGGGGGCCTCTGTGGCAGCTCCTGATTCTGAACAATAGTTTTAGTGCTAATGCTTTACTTTCCTCCACTAGCTGAGGAAAACAATTTAAGTCCAATCAGAGATACACAATTGCGACCCTGCGCAAATTGTATTGCTGAGGATTTCTGTTTTGTCTTCCTGTGCTGATTATGTAGATCAAATTAATATCATGCCAAATTAATCAAAATTAGAAGCATGCCCCACAGATAATGAACATTTATTTGCAGACTTGTGTAGAAGATAGGGATCTTCTACTGGTAGCAAAAAAACTACACTGACTTGCTGATCTAATATTATTTAATAAAATAATAATAATGGGCATTATACCAGTAAAAATGCACGGACTGGTTGACCTTTATTATTACATACCTTTGAGACAGAATGCAGGATGCAAACATCCACTGTATGTCCGTGAAAATGACACAGCAGTTGGCATTAAAAACCATTATGATATCACAGGTTTGTTTTAGTAGATTAGAGCATGTGTTTGATTAAGAATTCAAGGGGACGGGATGTTATGAAAATGACCCTAAATGCCTTCAGCTAACACATGGACGACTGAACTTATTCAGCAGGATCTGCTGAATGTTCTTTGTTTCCAATTCATTCCGTATGTAGGTTAAGCTTCTTGCTAGGTGATTATATTAGAAAGGGGTTTTCTTTCTTAACACTGAGCATAAAGCCTTCTGTTCCCTGCATGTTGTCATCCCATAGTTCGTTCAGACAGAAGAGCTGTTCTGCTGGTTATTTATTATACAGCAATGGATAACAAATTATGATTGTGAAATGCCCACTTAGCTCTGTGAGCTCACAATTGAAGAACATGAATTTCAGCAAACAAGGAATAAGACTTTTCCTTTGAAATGGAATGAGCTCAACAGATGTGTGGAAGATGAATCAGTGTTTTTTACTTTTTAAATTGAATTTACTATAAAACCTGGACAGTACAGCTCGTTTAAGTTTCAGAGTAGAATATGAAGACTAGTGGTCGCCAAGTGAGAGTTGCATTCATGGGTTCAGGTCTGTTTAACAGACTATCAGTAAAGAAAAAATAAAGGATAATAATCAGCTAAAGTCCTAGAAGGAATTGCGCCTTTCTCTCCTAGTGAAGCAATAGATGTTTACAATGGGAAGTTTCATTTGTAATACAACGATTAATAAGTATTATTTTTATATATTTACATTATAGTTAAATCTTCTGAGAGCAAAGGGAAGTTACTAAGTGAATGTAAAAGATAACTGGTTTAACTGGTGTGTGTTTTTTAGTTGCTAAGTGAGCTAACTTTGCCCTGATGTCTCAATATAGCAGAGTGCTGCACAGTGACAAGTGGCTTCCTGGTTGCCCCTGCTGTCTCTCTCTGCTCAGTGGTTTTCTGGCTACGGGCTGTTCCAAAACTGTCCTCTCTCCAACAAGTTGGCATTCCTGCTGCCCCTTACTTTAGGCTATGTCCACATTTAACACTCCCTCTGGGTTTGAGATTATATAATGCCGTCCACTGGCTCTCTGTAGTTTAAACCAACACACATTCATGCACACATAAACCGCACACTCACAGTAGGCTATATGTAGACACATATAAAGAAATACTCGAAGAGACGTAACTCTATGCAAATGCAGAAATGTGACATAGGCCTACAACAACAAGAGAGAAACTGTGATCTGTGTCTTGTAGACAAGGCAGAGAGAGATAAGACAAATGCAGAAGAATGAACTTCTTACTCTGAAATGCTAGGTTAAC
Organism: Planiliza haematocheilus; assembly: GCA_005024645.1. Classification (NCBI taxonomy): domain Eukaryota; kingdom Metazoa; phylum Chordata; class Actinopteri; order Mugiliformes; family Mugilidae; genus Planiliza; species Planiliza haematocheilus. Next base: position 2,519,821 of record SRSE01000764.1, read on the forward strand.
GTCCGGTTTATTGTGTGGTAAGTCTTGCATGTTTTATCTTATTATATGCATACTGTACATATTCATTCACCCAGATCACATGTTACAAATTGTTATATAAATTTAGAATTGTACAGGATTAATGTCGGGCACCCAGGCTCAGAGCTCATCACTGCCCTCCAGGAAACACAACCTCAACTCATCATATATATATATATATATTGGGGAGTGAAACTAATTAGTGCAGGTGGATGATGGGGTGGAGCTGGGTCTTTTGAAATGCTGGAAGCAGCAGTGGCATAGCCTCCAGAGGAGAGGTTGGCTGGCATGCAGCTAAAGAGAGAGCAGAGCACTGATGGTTTAAGAACAATGGCATCATTAAAAGGGCGCATAAAGTGGAAAGTTGGTCTGAAACCCCCTCATTGGGCACTGAATGCGCTCTATCAAAGATCACGCGGGTCGATCAAATAATTTGGGCAGGCTTTATGCGGTGAACGACAGAAGAGCAACAGTGACGTAGTTGCTGTGGAGTTGACTTTGTTTGCAACACAACAGCTCTGTTTGGTTGTACGACTATCCAGTTTCGTGTAAAGCTGCTTTTCTCTGTATCAATTCAAACATGGCCCGTAGTGAAATCTACATGGAGAGTTACCAGAATCAAATTCCGATAAGAACTGAGTCTAGCTATGCCAGGCAAGTAGTTTATATGTATACTTGTCAGAAGTAATTTAACTGTAGCATGACTGCAGTGGAGAAAGAAGTGAGATAACACAGCTGTTAACATATGCCATCAGTTTTCTCTGTACCTACATCTGTTGCTTAATGGTAAACAAATGCACACAAGTTGTTTGCTCTTGTTGTGTTTACTGTATATTGATACCTTTGCGGGCATAGCAAAATCCTGCACTGCAGTGACTTTTGCATTTAATAAACATGGATGGAACTGCACTGATGCAATTTGTTGAATTACATCATTCATCACATGAAAACGTGCTTTCTAAATTACCAGCTATATATCTCTGTGCATTGTTTATTTTGGCCGATCTGTTCAGTGCACTCATTTTACAAAATGAAGGTTGTGCTGCAATTGAACTTACAGGAGGTTTATCAGTGTCGCACTCTGTGGATGTCAAAACTGCGCATTCATTTCACATGTATGTGTTAGTGGCAGCCATTCTCAGCCGTGACTTGCTCCCAGGCGTCTGTCCAGATGGTTGAATGTGTGAACCGGGGGGAACAGTGCGGAACTTTGGCTGGACAAGTTCTGCATGGAAGGGGTTTGGAGCAGGGGATTCAGAAGCTAGCAGGGCAGTTGAGCTCAGTGAGATCATACTGTTTGAGAGCAGTGCAGCAGCTGAAATGGCAGGACACATTCATTACCTCCTTGTGCATTGTTATTTTCTTCATTAGGAATACTTACATGCAGCTATACATATGTAGTGTTTACTTTGAGTTGCAGTTATGGGTTTGTAGTACCATGTTGGTTTTGTAAACATATAAGGACATTCTGAGTTTCACTACACTGATTGTGAGCTTGAAAAAGAGCTCTTGGTAAACTTGAACTGATCACCACAGGCTGAAAAGACATTGAAGCTTTTCTCTATCATACCATCTTTAAATAGTCAAATCAACACTGCCACAGGACATCCGTAATAAAGTAGGCCTTCATTGTTGAGAAAATAATATTCGGCAAATGTACTTCTGCATAAAGGTGGACAAAACAAAACAAACAAATGCTAAAAAGCTTAATTTATGACATGTGTTGTTGTAAAATTATATCACAGTCAGCTATGCAGCAGTCTGCTTGTCTATATAAGGCAGGCCAATGGCACACAGCTTCATTTTCCAGACTTTATAGTGCAGTCCATCAGGGTACTGTCACCTGCAGTATATTATGACTCCATGATTGATTCTACTTCATACTGACTAGTGCTTCATCAGTCAATTTGCAGGCTGCTCTGCTTGATCACAGCTCAAGCCACTAACACAGAAATAGCAGATTGCTCAGGTGTGGTGGTTCATCGGAGAAGCTGAGTTACAAAGCACAAGTGCATTTACAGTAGGTCTACTGTAAATGGGACAGCTGGAAGTCTTTATCTTCCTGGCAGCTGAACATGAGCATCTTCACTTCCCAGTTCACTGTTTTTCCAGTCACCTCCTCCGTCTGTGTATTCCATACATAGTCACCTCATGCTTGTCTGGTGCCAAATTGTTGGAATATCAATCACCATTTGCAAACTGTGATGAACATGTCCAGATCAAGACACAGCCATGCTTAAAAAATAAATAAATAATAAAATACATATCACAGCATCCACATAGTGTAGATGTGTCCATCAGCCACCAGAACATTAGAAAGAGGTTTTCTGTTGCTGTTAATGTCTAAACCAAGTCTGGTGTATAAATTATACAGATGAAATGTTTTTTCCCGGCAATGTCTACAGTATGACGTCTTCTTAATTCTCAGCAGATGACCTTATGCACACTTAAAATAGTCAGCACTTGTCTGCACACAAAAAATAAGAAGAAAACTATAGGCTCATATGAAATGAAATTGATAGGCTATTATTTCAACTACAGCTATAGAACTGTCTGAGATCTATCTAATCTATTTTTATGACTGTGGTGTTACCTTTCCTGTTATATTTATTAATGTCTAGTCCCTTTAGAGAAGACGTGTTTGTACTAGGAAGCGTACACGGATATGAGACATGCACTTTTAGACTCTGAATTACTTAAACTTCCAGGGGATTTCATCAGCTATAATGTCCACTGCAAATAAAGACCCATTCATATAAAAAAAGATACAGGACCTGCAAATTGCCATGTTAGTAAAATATAGTCAAAATAATGAGCAGTGAAAATTGCACTTCCTGTTTCACAATTGTGTGTTGGTGTTGTCTAAAAGAGATCCATTGTGTCCAACATGGCAAACAGAAATGGTTGTGACTCTTTCTGCACAGTGTTGACAATATCTTCCCACAGTGCATTGTTGCAGTGCAAAAAAACTGTGCTATATAATGCCTGTATAGATCATCCCCTCCTTTTTATTTGTAGTGGCTCATCATCACAGACAGCAGACAGAAGATCCTCGGGCCTCCACTGCAGCACTGTGGGTAACTGGCTACCTGGGGGCACAGTTTCACAATTAGATTTAGTGTGATAGTCTCAATTGTGTCTGCGTGCATTTGAGGTTCTAAGAGCACAATATACAAAGCAAAAATTCCCCTTAGTACCAAAGTACTGTATTTGAACCTTTGAAGAAACAATGTCGCTGCTGCTAGCAGGTTAGTCTTCATTTATCCATGCTACTGGCTGTGCCCATTATTCCTGTAGGAGTGAAAACATACACGTTTTTCATGCTTCCCCTCAAGCATTTAATATCTGTTTTGAATGCAAACATACCCGCTCTTAACTTGTCTCACTTCCATGAATCTGGTCAATGGACTTGAGCAGTGTTTTGCAATGTGTGTGTGCTCACTTATTTAGTACACCAGTTTGCCTTCAGTTAGATTTGTTTTGCTTAACTTCAGCTGAAATTGCATTATATTAAATACACATTTACAAAATCACAAACTGATTTATATGCATTCTACATTTCTTGGAATCGCCAAGCGCGAACTGCATCTGTTAAATTATACTGCTGAAGTGTTGTACGAGGACAATAATTAAATAATTAGTCAGTCTCCCTATTGAGAAAATGAAGAGCAGGGTAACTAATAGGACCACACACCCAGACTGACATTGAAAACGTACAACTAACCTCTTAGCAATTTCTGTCTGGTTTGTATATTGACTCATTCAGCACATTGTGGGCTTCAATGTCAGTGACAGCTCAAAAACGAGCTCAACTTTCTGAGGGGACTATGTGAAGATGTCAGCTATAGTCTAATGGATAAATAAGAAAAAAATAGCATGGTAGGAAAAGGAAGGAATATGATAGGAAGGGCCTAGAGGGCAAAGATGGTCAGCTCATAGTGTGATTTAACAAACAAGCACAAAAACATTATTTTTTTCAGTGTTAATTTAGTTTTGTGAGGCGTTTTAAATTAAAGTTTTACCACTTTCAAATGTGAGACAACAGATGAGCCATGTGTCACCACCTGACAAGAAAGAATACATGTGCACTCGCACACAAGAGCAGTATTGACCTAATGAGTGATCTTCCTCATGTTGACAGCGTGATGGGATGTGGGCTGAAGCATAGCAACAGGACCTCAGGGCAGCATGTTGGACAGCACAAAGGCCTTCTTGTAGTCGTCTGTCCCTCTCTTTGAGCTTCTGGCGCATTAGTTTGTCATGTGCTCTTCTGTGACAACAAGTCGTCCATGTCTTCTGTAATTCTTTGACTTTATGTGTTCAGCTTGAATTAACCATCACATTTATTTAACATTGTTTGTTTGAAACGTTTTTTTTTCCTGGTATTTTGTCCTCCTCAATATTTTACGTAGATCAGGCTGATCTAGAGGTGAATAAAGACTCATACCTTTATGTGTGGTCAGTTTGAGAGACTGATGTTTTTGCTGATTTCACTGAAATTTTAATTGAAGTAGAATCGGTTGTGAGCGTACACTATGCCTTAACTCACCAAATTTGTCTGGAAGTTAACATAAATCTGTAATTCAGGTGGTCTTGAAATGATTCACAGCAGACAGTGATTGTATTTTTGCCTCGTGTCTGCTCAAAAAGTTGATGAGTTGACAAGATGCACTTTGACCGGCCTATAGTGTTTGCATTGAGGATACCAGTTGGCCAGATTTGCAATGATGATGTAATGAGGATATTTGGCCTGGCTGGGACAATAGGTTTCATCGTGACTGCTGCACTGCACTCCAGCATGTCAAGCTCTGGTTGTTTAAGAAATCCATGTTACTACTCTGCTCTTATACCACCCTCCCTCGTCCTTGGATAAGCGGCAGTACTGAACTATTCACCAACATTGTTCTTTTCACATTCTTGCTGCTCTGAGGATTACCAACATGTTTTGTACCTGCAAATTACATGTTTGACTAGACTTTAACGGTGCTTTGTGTGTGTTTTTTTAAAAATATCCCCAAATGGGCCACAGTTGCTGTGGAAACAGATGCGATCCTGTGTGCTGGGCATAAGACTGCAAGTAAGTTATGGGCTTAATTTTACCCTCTGCAGTTTTACTTGGTGATGTTATTTATACATGCTGGCTCAGGGTGGGTGTGATAATGCATAGCCTCTGTCATGAAGCAGCTGGACTGTGGGAAAGACAGAAGGAGGAGGATAAATGAAGGTATGATGGTATACTGTAGATGTGAGACAAGGGAGAGGACAGACAGTGGAGCCAGTTGTTTATTTTGGGGCCCTTTGATTTACCTACACAAATAACGTATAATAGTTATCTACAGCTAGTTGGCTACATTTGTTTGTCATGCTACTGTTTAGCCCTTTCCCTGAGGGCAGGGTTTTAAACCACGTATGCATTTAATCTTCTGTTTTTACGTACCTTTAACATAAATCTATCATAAATATTATTACACTGTTGCATTAAAAAAAAAATGCAACACAATTAACAGAATAACAGCAAGATGTATAGAATTTGTAACCCAAATGATGACAAAGGTGAAAAAATAAGATAGAAAAACTGCACAGAAGTTCACCCTGCAAGAGACCTTGCAGGAACAGAGATTGCTTTATTTCTCAAAGATAAAATGACACATTCATGTCAGGGTCAAGGGCCCACAAAGACCTGTTGCCCAGTTAACTAAGACCTAAACCACTAAATAACCATGCCAGATTGACAAACTTGTATTCAAGTCTGACTTGTAGAATATTATGGTTTACAGAACCAAAAGCAGCACTGAAAACTAATTTCAGAGTTTTCTTTTATCAGCGTTCAAGCTGAGACCATTCAGTACAACTTCTCTGTAGTGCAAAAGCAAAGAGCCCCGAAAAGATGCAGGTTTGGAAAATGTTCTGTAGTTAGTGATGACAAAACAATCCATGTCCTGTCCCGCAGTGACTTCATTATGGTGGTTTATTACAAAAGCTGCAGAAAAGGTGACTGTGGGTATGATTACTTATTGTTAAAACTTCCTCTGCTAAGCGGTTACAGATTTGGGGAAAACAGTATAAAGATTGCAGGTACAAGATTTAAACTACCGACACAGTTTAGACTCATATTATGAGGTAGATTGCATTTTTCGAGAGATTTCATAACATAGCATTGTTCAGTGTTGAAGCCTTACCATCATTCAGAACACAGGATTGAAACCTTTGTTTACACTCCTTTACATATTTATTCACATATTTTAGTTTGTGAAGATATATGAGTGTGCTTTAAAACTATTTTCAGTTCTAAAATGCAGATATGCCCTTTTTTTCAGACTAATAATTTATTATTTTTAAATCACTGCATTCTCACACCCACATTTTATCATGACATTAAAACAACCCGAGTGGCCTTGGGGGTGTGGGAAAATACATCAGTTTGAAGGGCTTCGGTGTGCTTAGCAAATAGTGTTCAACATTGTTAATCATACAAAAACACTAGCTGGTCTATTAAAAACACACTTAAACTACCTGCAGCATCATATGACACACTGTATGTGTGCGCCCTTTCTGTTGTTCTGTGTTCACGGGGTAAGATTGCTTTGGATGGTGGGCGGCACTTTAGTTTCCTAACAGGAAGTGCTTACGTTGATCAATGGTAGTTGTTCCTCAGAGGAAAGAGTGGGTGATACAAGACTGTGTTTAATTAGAATATCAGAGCCAGCTAAATGAACGTGCCAGCATATTCCGAGACCCCCGAACCCTCTCAGCTGGGTGTCAAAACACATGATGCTGACAGAGCACCGCAAAGATGACGATTCAGGGCCAGAGGGATTGTGTTGTTGTTCATGTTGATTCAAGTTGTAATCTAATGAACCCAGGCTCAGAAGTGAGGTTCTTAGGGACATGTCAGTCAGAAGAGGAGGATGTCTGTTATTTAGGGTTGTTTGGGCTCTCTTCACACACACACACATGCACACAGAACCTATTTTGATGCAGATAAAGTTTTATCTTTGATTGATATTCAGTCTGCCCCAGAATTTTTTTTTTTTTTTTTTTTTTTTTGACTCAGGCTACAAAGAGTCACACTTACAGGCTAACATACATTTGAAGCAACATGTGTTGAAGGGTTTAAAGCCCCAGTAATCAGAGGAAGTGCAAATGAAGCAGACCTCGTTTGTCTTTTTCCTCCCTTGCCCAGTACGGAGAACCCTGTACAGCTGGTTCAGGATAGGGATTTGATTTGATTGTTTCTAAGCTGAGTTGTGTAATGCTAGCTGGAACTTCTCCTTTCCCATCTAGCCATGCTTAGCTCATAAATATGCCACAATTCTGCACAGTGGGTGAAAAAGAAAACCAGCGTAGTTGTTCTTTGCATCTGTGCCAGTGCTTTTTGAAGGAGAGTGATTTTACTTTGACTTTTGGTCCAACTGTGTGTATCTGAAAGCAGAAAAACACTGGAAGGCAAAATGGATTCATTAATTTAACTGGCAATTCATCAGTTGAACGAAACGAGTGCCTGGTGTTACCATGGTGTTGAATTGGTTTAGCTGCCGCGTTTGGTGTATGTGTGTGCAGACCGAAAGTGAGCAAGAGAAAGAGAAAGAAGGGGGGAGAGAGAGAAACAGATAATCTACTGGCATTGCAGATTGCAGTAAATTCAAATGGGGCAACATAAAGTATGTGTGAGTGTAAGAATGGCTTTAAAAACACAGCCAAGGATGTTCTCAATCTTTTGGAAAAGAATGGCAGTAAAGATAAAAGACAACTGATCATCTTTGAAGGATGAGCCAAAATAAAGTCAAGCAGTTTTGTGTGTGCGCATGTGTGTGTGCGTGTGCTTCCATATGCCCATAAATATAGGGAGTGGACAAAATAGCAGGAACACATAAACTGAGATCTGGAATGGCTTCCTGACTCTTTTCGACGCAACTTTCACAAATGCATTTGTGATTATATTATTTTGCTTATTGTTTTCATAGACAATCTGAAGATGTGAGTGGAGTGAGTCATCCAGCTGCGATAATAACCTCCCGTGTAGATTCAGAAGGCTTTTCCTCTTAATTAGCACCACTCCATTTCCAGAAAATGGAGCCAACAGTGATTTATAGAAACTGTTATGGGAAGAGAAACACATTAGTGAAATGTGGGGCCTGCAATCAACATATCTAATAATTGCTTCAATATACTTCTCCAGTGAGTATGATGATGCCATATTGTATCTTAGTGGTATTTGATTATTTGTGTTGTTTAGGTACTTTATGAGGTAAACTCTCATCTACAGATGATGCATGATTCACTATTTAAGGAAATCAAAGTGAGATTTGTCCCGCAACTTGATTTTTGTTTACGAGGCAGGCCAGTATTTTTAGATGCACAGTGTAAGCAGAGCATGCAGACATTCTGGACAGGAGAACTTTTCCTCTATGCAGTGGGTCTGTTAAGCTTTTAGCCTGTTTGCTTCAACTTTTCAGGTGGTGGAATAGTTAAACCAGCAGGCGCACAAAGCAGCTAAGAAGAAATGAGCCAGGGAAGACAGCTCACATATTTGTCTGGAGATTTCAGCCAGCATGTGGCTTTCGGATGTTCTGCCCCTTCATGGTTCAGCCAGGAGTGAGAACTGTCTCAATCACGATAACCCGAACAGTCTCTGCTGATGTGTCCTGTAGAAAGACAGGTATAGCCTTCTGGCAGGCTGCACATTTTTCAGCCTCTTGACCTGACAGATATCTTCAGAAAAGCTAGCATAGATAAGTTAATACTAGAAACCAAGAAAATGTGTCAAATTTGTCAAACTACTTGAAACATTAGTGTATATTTTTAAGCATGAACTCTAAAAGGCTTTAGCCTTTTCAGCAGAAATAGCAAAGTTACCTTTTGTAGCATATGTCTGCTTTTCTTGGTTGTAACAACACGGTGCTCACTAAGTTCAAGGCCATCTTGCGTCCTGTCCTTTGGAATCAGTATCTGGAGAGGAAGTGAGACAGACTCAAGCATTATATTCTAACCTCACTAAACCACAGTTCTGCAGCTATGTATGGATTGATCTACACTATATTTTGATGTTGTCTTGATATAGTCCATCTCATTTGAATAGGTTTCTGTTATAAGACACCAAAACAAATATGAGGCATTGTTTTACTTCTGGCCCATATACACAATACAAAAAAAAAAAAAAAAAAAAAAAGTTTCCTTGTATACACTGAAATACTAATCCCTCCTATGTTTTACACTCTTTTTTGGTTTTAAACTATTCCCGTTTAGTGAGGACGGATGACAGCAATACAGAGAAATTTAACTGCCTTAAAGTGCCGTAGTTCTTTGGCATACTGTACATGGAGTAGTTTTGCACACCCAAGACTTTCTCACTATAGCAGCAAAGTTGTAAACCTTCACTTTCACATATTTTTTTAGTTTAGAATCTGTCTTTTCATTAAAACGGATTTCACACATTTTTAACATCTTTGTGGCTATTTCTGTTTGCACACAAATGTCCTTTTAATTGCAGCAGCTTATAAATTCCTACATATCACTTAAAGAGCTTCGCCTGTGTTCTTCCTCAGCACTGGGAAGAAACTGTCCATTTTCCAAAAGTACAGATAAATCATTATGTTATTATTATGTCCAAGATAACAGGGGTAAAGATAAATCTCTTCACTGGACTTTCTGTTTCACCCTTCTGTCAACCCCTCATGCTTTTTGGTAATGCTTCAGTCCTTATGAAAAAAAATAGCTTCCTCAGAATCACCCAAGGTTGACTCACTTCCTCCTTTGGTCTCTCTCTCTCTCTCTCTCTCTCTCTCTCTCTCTCTCTCTCTCTCTCTCTCTCTCTCTCTCTCTCTCTCTCTCTCTCTCTCTCTCTCTTCTCTCTCTCTCTCTCTCTCTCCCTCTCTCGCTCTCTCTCTCTCTCTCTCTCTCTCTGTCTGTCTCAGGTTTGTGGTGCTCCTTTTTAGAGTTTCCTGCTGTTACATGGTAACACAGAACTGAAGGTAAGGTGAATTTTGTTTAAGTCAGAGTTGAGGTTAGTGATAGAAGATAGGCGTAACATGCTACAGTGTTTAGTTGTTAAAGGTAAAGACCGATCTGTTACTTTTCACTTGAATGTATATCTCAGGTTTATCCTAGGGCATAGATGCTGCACAGATGTCAGAGTGAAAGTTAAACTGCTGGAGAGCCTCTAAGTTTCCATTTTGGAGTTAAGACTTTCGATGTCAATGGTGGACAAGTACCTGGAGCTCCCACCTTAAAGAGCTGTTAAGGAGACAGGCAAAAGACAGTGTGTCTTTGTCTTATGGCAGCACAACAAATAGTGTTTTTAGCTTCAGCTCCCAGCAGGTTCTCTGTGGGCTTTTTTGCATATCTGTGTAATACAGGATGCTGCAGAAACAAAGTCATACACCCACAATGAGTGTCACAGAGGGAGGAGGTAGAAAAGGTTTGTGCTCTTCCTGTTCATTTCATCCTCCAATCAGCTGACAGCTGAGTGCTGATGCTTGCTGCTGATTCTTTCACAGATCAGTTGTGTAGATTACTAATTTGAAAAGCTCTTAATTGCCTTTTAAAAATAGTGCGTGTTTACACTTTGCGAAAGTTTTCTTTCATAAAATCTGAAAATCTTCATATTAAAAGTACAGCGTAGATAGTAGAGCATGTAGTATGAGAAGTTTCACCTCATTGTTGCAGGTTGCAGAATATGAGCCAGTCAGCTGTAAACATATTACCTGATCTGATAAAACTGTACCAACCAAAAAGTACAAACTTTGTATTGGTGGTAAGGGATATGGATAACACATTATATTAATTAAAACATTACTGATTTAAAGCCATGAAGAAATTATATCCTAACAACACAAAAAGATACATAAAATTAAACACAATAATGTTTGTCTTCTCTTCTACTTAACATAATATGAATCAGGTTATTTGTATCTTTTAGCCAACAAAGGCCAGATAAAATATTACAAAACAATGCAAATCCCTTAAAATTAACCTCACCTGCCAAGTGGTGTGATTTATTTGCTGAAGCCAGCAACCAGGATTTAAGGTTTTGCTCCATGGAAAGGTGAGATGCCAAGACTAGAGTCTACAGATATATAGACGTGGAATTATGTCACTCAGCTCATTTTACATAGCTCCATATATAGTAGGTTAACACTAAGGCCCAGCTTTGAGGGGTGATTTGTGACATGACCTTGACATATGGACATACTCTCCTGGTCATCATATTGGAAGAAGGTTTTCATTAGATTGATTTATTATACACCTGAGTCATTGCTCATTAGCCAGATGACTGATGGTTGCTTGTCATGGGCAACCTGCAATGTGAGGCAGTTTCTCTTTGTGCAGGGATGTGGCTTCCTGCTTTGGATGTAAACCAATGGCCGAGTGCACACTCTTAAATTCTTCACAGTATAATTATTGGCCAGCTTATGTTCTTGGAGAAGAAAATTGTAAAAAAAAAATAAAAAAAAAATCAAATCCATCTCCAGCAACACCAGCATGGAAAATGTCTGCTGAGTCTTGTGGATATTATAAACTAGATGCACGATCAAGGAAATGAGCTGGCGAGGAACGAAAAGAGAAAGAGAAAGGTTAGACTGAAAAGGAGTGATACAGCGGATGAACTTCCCTTTCTGCATTTAGTTCTATGTAAAGATGTTATGTCTGGGTCTGTTTGTGTCATTATACCAAAACACGTAAAGATGCACACACTGTCAAACAGAACCACTGACACCACAAGCACCTACAAATACACACATGCACATACGCAAGCACTCACGCACTTACGCCACAAACTTCCCGCGTACTCATATCGCTCTGTCTTTTACTGACAGTGACTGTGCCACTTTTGAGAAGGGTGAGTGGGTGTGTTGACTGGAAACAAGTTGACACAAAGCCCTCTGAACCAAAACTTAACACTCAGTGTGGAGCTCCATAGGCCATCAACGCATTCAAAATAAAGAGACATGAGAGACTGAGGGCTGCAGTCAAAGTCGGAATGCAGAACCACCTGTGAACTGTAAATTTATTTAGTTTCACAAATTCCCCAATGTGTTACATTATTGTGGTAGGTCAGGGAATGTGGTTCTGTTCTTTATTAATTAATATTAGCTTATTTTGCCCAGTATATATTTTCATAACCAAACTTTATTGTTAAGATCCTGAGCTACACCGCTGAAACGTCACTGAAAAACAATCGCACTCAGATATATGTCTTCTCCAGAATATTTACAACTGCAGCTGTTAAGCCCATATTTAAAAACTCAAATTACTGCTGGCTTTTTTTAATCTGCCTTGAAAACCAAATCAGACAAAAAGCCTGATCCTTCTGTATTTGTTGGAGAAACAAAAAAAACCCACTGTTTAGTTTGTATATGGCAGAGTGTATTAAACTATATTTCTCTTACTGCACACCTCTTCAACTTCTGAACAAATCCAAAGCCAGAAAGACTGTCTACGCCTTGGCTGAACTTATTTCAGCTATCATTGTTCAGGGGAGGGGCAAACTGTCAACTGAAAGTGAAAGTTTCAAAATGACTTGATGTGATGCAACCTTAAATGATCTCTTTGTCTCATCACTTAACACCCCGTTATTTACTCTTTTCATTATCTGTCTAATCGATAACAAACCACTGTCTCAGATTCAGGGTGTTGAAGATGGCAGTGTGGATCCAGGCCCAGCAGCTTCAGGGAGATGCTCTGCACCAGATGCAGTCGCTGTATGGTCAGCACTTCCCCATTGAGGTTCGACATTATCTCTCCCAGTGGATAGAGAGTCAGCTCTGGTGAGTGTCTTTACAGCACAAATGAAAGTGTTGCTAACTTTCAGCTAGCATTGATGCTCTGGAAAGTGAGAAGAGGTCTGGATGGAGATGTTCATTTACTTAACAGTAATGCTTAAAAGTAATGTGGGTGAACAAACCCTTTAAAACCCATCAGAAGAGATGCTAAAAAAAAGTCCCATAACACAAGAATAAACCAGATTATTATAATGTCGCTGTAGTAGATGAATTCCTAAATATTGAAGCTTTGATCCATGTGTAATGACACTCGAAAGAGTGTGTCTACCGTTATGTCTGCATGTTTGCCTGATCAAATATTGTCATGGTGTATGTTTGTCCATCTTTAGACAGTTCCTTTTTTTAGCTCAGGCATTTGTGTATATGTGTTTTTAGGGATGCTATAGACCTGGAGAACCCACAAGAGGAGTTCAAGGCCAAACGTCTGCTGGATAACCTGATACAGGAGCTGCAGAACAAGGCTGAACACCAGGTCGGAGAGGATGGCTTCCTACTTAAAATCAAATTGGGACACTACGCTAGCCAGCTTAAGGTGAGTCTTTTTTTTTTTTTTTTTCTTTTAGTTTATTTTAGAACAGTATTTCCTAGCCTGAAAGCCAGCCCAACTTCCCCGGCCTCACTTATTTTTTGTGGTGGAAAGTTGGTTTGCAGCCACTCAGTTGGGAATTGATAACACTCCTGCAAAGATATGCCGGACCAATTCCGGATTACCAGAATCATTTTCTAGCAGTATTGGTACTGGCTTAGCGCCCGAAGAACAGCAAACTAAACAAACGGCAACTTTTCCTGGTCCTGTACGCAGTAAGAGAAAGAAGGTGAATAGAAATGAGAAGGGCCAAAGTTGGAAATCGCAGGAAAACTAAAGGCAGTAAATACAAGATGAGAGTCTTCTAGGTGCTGGCACAATTCTGACAGATTTCTTTGTTGTGAAAATGTCTTTGTAATGGCTTTACTAAAAAAATAAAGGAAAAGTACTTGTCCTACTATTTAAAGCAATAAAATAAATCAGACAACTGCAGAGTAGTGTCCACAAGGTTAAATTGCAGCTGTTTTCAACAAAACATTTAAACAGTTTACAGTGGGACAAAATCATAAGCAAGTGTTTTGGAAGGCACAACTGTTCAGCTAAAATGCCTCACTTGCTGTAGTTCTTAGAAATAGCACACAGTGCACACAATATGTAAGTACAAGCTGTGTCCACTACAAGGAAAACAAGAGGACAGCCAAAGTGAGGGCCTTGGTAGCCAGCCAACGCCGCTATTTATGATTGGACTCCCTGCTCACAGATCTGTTCTTCTGTTTGTCTTCTACACTCCCTGAAACCAGGCAGAGAAACAATGGGAACTGGTGCTGGCTGTGTAAAATTAAACTGTAATTCTGAAATTGCTGCCTCACTGTTTGCAATGGCTATGAGTGCAAATGCGTTATTTCACTTTTCTTCAGAATAATTCAGAAGAGCCCTTTCTCATAATATGTGATATGTCCTCAGCATAATAAAAACGAATCAATTTATAATACATTCTTTTACTTAACAAAGAAAACTACAAGAAAATCAGTATTACTTTAACTAAAAGCGTTTGTTACACAACTCATTAGTAGAAAAAATATCACTGTAACACATAAACCACTTTACTGTGTGTATTCTAATAAGCTGTGTCTTTGTATGATGGGTGCCATGTTGGGTGTCATTAAACTAATGGGTCTTAGTGTGTCTGCAGCCCTGGCTTCAGAACTTTGCAAGCTTCTTTCATGCAGCTAAATTGGTGAGCACTGGGTGCAGCAGCCGCTCCTGTCGTCAGTGGCTAACAGGCCTTAACACAGCTCATGTGCTCCTTGTCTTTCAGAGCACGTATGACCGGTGTCCTCTGGAGTTGGTCCGATGTATCAAACACATCCTTTACACAGAGCAGAGGCTTGTCAGAGAGGCTACGAATGTAAGTAGTACACATGTCTGCAAATTGTATGTGCAAGCACTCATCTGCGTGAACACATGTGGTTTCTCCATCCATTGTTTACTTCATTGCCTGTACACATACAGAAGCATAACCTACATAATGGTAGCTGATTCAGAGATTTGGCAGTTGGGTAACTACTCTCTGTTTCGTCTGTTTATCCTGTGATGGTCTGCAGAGTCCCTTGCGTTTTATAAATGTGATATCAATACACATTTACGAACACTCTCATCTGCTCAGCCGTACTTTAAAATGGACTGGTTAAAGCAATCTTTTTTGTATTACTCCACTGTAACTATGCAGAGGGAGAGGGAAGTTGAAAATGAAATATTTCACCGTTTATAACATGCACTGGGTTATAAAACCATAAACTGGCAGTGCGTAAAACTCTGACTCACAGCAACCCCTGTGGTAAATTGATTTTCAGTCACAACATGCCTTTTCTATTTAGGAATGCATATATGAACTGATTGAATTTCACCCCGTTTAGTCTGAAACTGTAGGCAGTCATTCAGAACTTTAAGCGCTCAGATTGCCTGTACAAATGTTCTTCTGCTGTCTTAATTTGCCATGTTGCCTCAGCATTTGCTTGTGGTCACTGGTGATTTTATACTCAAAACACTCAACTGCCACATACAGGGGTCAATGCATCATGTCCAGATTGGTTTCATTTCTCTGCACCATCCCCCGAGGATATCCTTAGTATCTCAGCTTTCAACTCAATAGTAGCCAGCCATTTCTCTTAACAACCATCATAAACAATCCATTGACAGATAATATGCAGGCCATGCATCATTCAGTAAAATAAACAGCCTTACCTATTACTACTCCCTAACCCACTGCAATCTTCGTCTCTCTGTGCCTGTCTCTCAATCACACTTTGTTACTGATAGTCTAGCTCTCCGGTGGGTGGCATGATGGACAGCATGTCTCAGAAATACCAACAAATCAACCAAGCTTTTGAGGAGCTCCGCTTGCTAACTCAGGACACCGAGAATGACCTGCGCAAGCTCCAGCACAACCAGGAGTACTTCATCATCCAGTATCAGGAGAGCCTCCGTATACAAGGTTAGACCAGTAGACTTGCATCAGGAATTAATGTGTCTAATGTCGGGTAAATGAGTGGGGGCAATTTTGAAACAATTACCCATTACCCAAAAAATGAAGTGACATGGAAAAAGAGCAACTGGAGCTTCTAGTAAAAGCAACTTCTGTATTTATATCATGCTGCAGTATTGCTCAGTATTCTTCTGGGAGGGTACTGTACACTGAATGTACACAAATGAAGTATAGAGATTTGTTTTCTTCCCTGTTTTTTTAACTATTGCTAACCCATCCACAGCTCAGCTGACCAGCCTGGCCACGCTGCCCCCTGCAGATCGTCAGCTGCGTGAGCCTGCGCTCCTCAGCAAGAGAGCCACCGTAGAGGCATGGTTGACAAGAGAAGCCAACACACTACAGAAATATAGACTGGTAAGACAGATTTGGCAAAACACACTTTATTTTCTTCCTACACATATTACAGTATTGAAACAATATGCCCTTTGTTTGTTGTGTGGTGTTTGTGGCATTGTATGATTGCCAGTGAGGCACTCCTCAGACAAAAAACTAAAAAGTTTGGATGCTGTGTATGTGTCCTGTCCGTTTGTGCAGGACCTGGCAGAGAAGCATCAGAAAACACTGCAGCTGTTGAGGAAGCAGCAGACCATTATTCTGGACGATGAGCTGATTCAGTGGAAGAGACGGCAACAGCTGGCAGGCAACGGGGGCCCGCCAGAGGGAGGTCTTGACATCCTTCAGTCCTGGTGAGTTCCTTTCCACCTCCCACCAAGATCACAGTTACCAAACTCCCTCCTAAAACAAAAGGTCACAGGTTTACAAGCTTGCAACAGACTACCACTGTGTTTATATCCAACATTTATTGGCTCCTTTAAGTGGGGCATTGACAGACATAGGCTGACAGACATGGCTCTGTCTAATCCCTTATTTTCAGACTGAATATGTTCTCTTCGCCTGTTTTGATTCAAAGAATTTTCTGTCTTACTTGTGCGTGCAGGTGTGAGAAGCTGGCAGAAACTATTTGGCAAAATAGGCAGCAGATTCGGAGGGCTGAGCACCTTAGACAACAGCTGCCCATTCCTGGACCTATTGAAGAGCTCCTCAACGAACTCAACAGTACTATCACAGATATCATCTCAGCATTGGTCACCAGGTCTGTGTGTTAAGTGTGTTAATTGAGGAATTGCCCTTGCTGCACTTACTGTTGACCTCTATGCTAGCAAGTTCGACTTACACAAGTTTACTTTGGTTTTGTGATCAACAGACTGAGTTCAAATGTATCCACCTAAAGATTCAGTCCGCATAAGGAAAACTTGTGGAGCATTTTTGTGTTCACTTGTTTCACTAATAACATTGTGAATGATAAGGAGCATCTACTTGTCTTTAGGCTAATCCTTGCAAAAGTTGATCGGTAATACACATTGTTACCATAGTAACACCAAGTGCAGTTTAATACTATAGTGAACGTTTCTTGGGCATTGAGGAGCAGCTGGTGTATTTGTTTCTTCCAGCTTTTTTTTATTTAAATCAGTCAGAGATAATGGTCACCACTATCTGGTTTATTGCAGACTTGAGTTAGATTACATTTAGCGTGTAGGTATATTTTGTAGTGTTGTTGAGGTCCATGGTTTCATTTCAGTTCAGTTTATATAATGTCAATAACATTAGCTTCATCTAGAAATTACATTTAAAATATGACAGCATCAAGCTGTCATTCAAACCCCAGCAGTACCAAATTATCCCTTATGTGGAGGAAGAGAAAATATGTCATGACTGACTGCAAAAGTGTCCAGAAGCAAATGATGTAAGCTGAATGAGTCTAAAGCAATCAGCAGTCACAAAGAGCATGCACTGTGCGAGAGCTTAAAAGAAAACAAGAAGACTTGTACTTGTTTCAGTCCATTACTTGAGGCCCCAAAGGGATATCAGTCAGGGTCTCTTTGCTCTTCTGGATTCCTGATCAGGAAGTATTTTGAAATTCTGCGGCAGTATCCTCTCCCATTTTTCTGGAAGAGAGTCTCTGTGGGGACACATAACACGCTGAGACCAGACAGTAATGCACAGCTATCATGCAGAGTACAAACGAAGGAAAGGTTTTGTCAACGACATCTTATCTATATTAACCTCAATGCCCAGGAGGTTTTACACTGGAAATGGGAGAGTGCTGTCTTCTCTTAGTTTAACTACACACCAGAGGGCTTGAAGGCTCATAACAACAGTGTGTGCATCCAAGCTCACACTGAGCCTGGGGGATTAATCATTATGCTGTGTCCACTGTTATCTCACTTTATGTAAATGTGGAAATCAGAAAACAGCTAGAGTGAAAGGCAGACTAACATTTCAGAAGAAATTAATTGTTAACTCTATTGGTTTACTGAACAGTACTTACTCACATGACCTTCATTAGTTTGCACAGTTACAATTAAGGTCATTTCCAAAGGATACTGCTCTCCAAGCTGTACATTTCACACCAAAAATCCCTATGTTTAATTTAAATATTAATGCTATACTGTAACTTGTGTAGTGTAACTTTTCACTCTTTCAATAATATACATAATATTGACTTAATAATAAGTATTAATGGTTTTTGTCTTAACCAGCTGGATTGTCTTAATTGACGTGCGTTGACATTTTTAATTTGTTGTGTGACCATGACATACTTCCTGGTTGGTTATATGGCACAGTGCCATTCCATACAAATGTGAATTGTGAAAATGCGTTTGTATGTACAGCAAAGCAAACTGGCTAAGTTATCAACTCGCAAACTGCCACTATATGGTGTCTAGTGAAGTACCCAATCAACAGGGCTTTGTATGGTCATTCACTGTAACTAAAACTCAAAGTCTTCTTTTGTTTCCACAGCACCTTCATCATTGAGAAACAGCCTCCACAGGTGCTGAAAACCCAAACCAAGTTTGCCGCGACAGTGCGCCTTCTAGTGGGTGGGAAGTTAAACGTGCACATGAACCCTCCACAGGTCAAAGCCACCATCATTAGTGAACAGCAAGCCAAAGCACTTCTAAAAAATGAGAACACAAGGAAGTAAGTATAGTGCACCAAATGTGTCAATGTGGCTTAAAAACATACAAAACAGACTCAGGACAGTTTGGATTTTCTGGACATTCTGCCTTTTATTTTTATTAATAATGACAGAAAATCTCATCAATGTTTTCTCATTGAACTGAAGCAACAAAATGCAATTCATTCTTTTAAAAAAAAAATCTTGTGTCTCCACTTCCTTGAGAGGGGATGCTACAGTGCGCTCCCATGGTGCCATTAAGATAAGGTGTTTTAGTTTTCTACAGGGACTTCTAGATCCCTGGTTGAACTCTGACCTAGTGTGTTTCCAGACCTCACCACAGAGACATGGCTGGAACTTAAACAATGCCTCAGAGGAATCTATGGTGTGGGTACAGAATCCGCATTTAGCCTGTTCCACAACCTCATTCCACATTCCTCCTGACTCATAGAAACCTTCCAAGACTCTAGGTCAGCCAGCTAGTGGGAAAATTGGTTAGCAGTTCGACAGCTCAGCCGTCATCTGCAGCGTCTCATCTAAACCACTTGCCCACAAACATCTGTTTGGTGGTTCTCCTATAGACAAGATGGAGATAGTAGTACTTAAACCATCCAATCAAACATAAACTGAGAACAAACATCATTCATACACCCTGCATATTTCGCACTTAGCTCCTGCTGTGTGAACAGGCATTGCTTATTAAGATGCATGTTCAGGACAGAATATCAGTCTTGGTTATGTTATAGCTTAAAGCTAACTGATACACTCTGATTGACTCTCTTCTTCAGTGATAGCAGTGGGGAAATTCTTAACAATAACTGTGTGATGGAGTACCACCAGACTACAGGAACTCTCAGCGCCCATTTCAGGAACATGGTGAGTGGGTCTTTGTTGTGTAGATGAGCTGATTTTTTTGACCATTATGGAGAAAATTAGGTCAAATTACTATCATTATCTTCATTCTGCTTAAAGTGTGCAAGGTTCCACCTGATAATAAAGCACTTATCTGCACATATTTGCCTTGTTGCTATTTGCCCCGTTTATGTCAGGAAAAAACTGTCCAGTCCGGTCACTTTATACAAATAATAAACCAATGAGTTAAATAGGTTCTTGTCTACAATAAAGAGCTATAAACCCATGTATACCAAGATAAGTTTTTGTAGTAACGTATCGGATATTGGATATATGGAACTGGGATTTCAAGAATGAAATGACAGTACAAAAAAAGTGCTCTGTACTGCCCATGGTCATTGTCTATTGAATGTGTGGCTACAGCTCAGTGTATCCTTCACATAGCAGCTCAGCAATGCATTGGTGGATTGTTCTGCAGGCTTGTAAGAGACCCTGTCTACATCACAGACTTTGTTAGCGACAAACCCCATGCATTATTCATATGTCAGCCATGATGTCTGACTGTGCCGTGAATTATGCATGGATGTACTGTGTGTATGTTTTGTCCAGTAATAGCTCAGAGTGTGCCTTATTTTTCTACACATGTCATTTTTCATGCAGTCTTTAAAGAGGATCAAGCGATCGGACAGGCGAGGAGCAGAGTCTGTCACAGAAGAGAAGTTCACCATTCTGTTCGAGTCCCAGTTTAGTGTTGGAAGCAATGAGCTTGTCTTTCAAGTAAAGGTAAGCATGTGAACTGAGACAAGGGGTGAGTGATTATGTTACTCTCCATTCTTGCTACTGCAGTACTAAGAACCCTCATATTCTCACAAAGCCTTACATATATATATATATATATATCTTTGAAGTACATGTTTCATTGATATACTCTATATGCATGATGCTGACCTATGCAAACCTTCGTTGTTCCAAGTCCCAATTTATCTGTATCCGAGACAACAAAACAGCCTTCTTTGGGATTAAATCTATAGAGACACAGAGAACGTTCTAGCCTTCTTACACTAATGGCTTTTCTTCTTTCCCTGAACAGACGCTGTCACTTCCTGTAGTGGTGATTGTTCATGGTAGCCAAGACAATAATGCCACAGCAACTGTGCTGTGGGATAATGCGTTTGCAGAGCCAGTAAGAAAATGCTTGTGTTTGTGTGTTCAAAATTGTTATAGATGGTTAAACTTTTGATATGTGCCTGTGTATTTAATGTTGCATAAATATCTGTCGTATAAATCTATAAACCACTACATTTATAGGCATGACATACTCCTTGATTCACACCGCTCGTATACCACGGCCCAGAACAAACTGATGGGTTTGCATGTTTGAATAGTGCTGGTGAACCAAAAATATAATAAACATTTTTTATAAATTAAATACGAAATACATTTAATACTTTAGACAGTTGAATTGGTTCATAAAAACAAGCAATATATTGTGTATAAAACATAATACTGTATATTCAGTGTGAATATGGAAGCATGAATCATATGTTTATGGTATTTTTAAAGGTTTTGTTCAATTTAAAACATACGTAATCTCTGGAAATATCAGTGTGTTCATGTCTGCACATTTTATTTATGATAACGATTATTTATTGTTAAAACCCTCTGCTGTCCCCTTCGTGTTTACAGGGTCGGGTGCCCTTCCTTGTGCCAGATAAGGTGCTTTGGCCCCAGCTTTGTGATGCCATCAACATGAAGTACAAGGCAGAGGTGCAGAGTAATCGGGGCCTGTCTGAGGAGAACCTGGTCTTCCTGGCTCAAAAGGCCTTTAGTAGCTCCAGCAACAACCCTGACGACTACCGGAGCATGACGATGACGTGGTCACAATTTAACAGGGTCAGCGCAAGTTTCTTTCTTATCTCGATGGACACAAAAATAAATATTTATAAAGATAATTCTCTTCATCTCTTATCATCACTAAGAGATGATTTTTCTCCATCACTGCATTTTTAAAAGCCCTCAGGCTTGTCTCAACCACGTGCATGATCTCCATTAAAGAATTTACCGCCACTGTGTTATTCATACATATATCACAGATTTCCTGCTCCATTTGCAGCATCCGTGCAGCCTTATTCTGTGGATGACTTGAGTGAGAACGCCTCATTGGTAGCCAGGTCTTCTTCTTAATGGGCCTATTTGTCCACACAGAAGAAGGCTAGAGGCCTCATTTTAGCAACCAGTGAAGGAAGAACATGCACTCACATTTACCACACACCATCAGCCTTATTAGATTACAGGAACATAGTTTGACCCACTTCATAGATGCACATATGGGTTTTTCACATTCAGGACTCACGACACAACATGTACACATGCATGGACACACTTTGTTAAATCAAAAATGCAACTGGAATGAAATTGGTTTAGCAAATATTCTTCATGTTTATGGACTGGATAGACATGAGGGAATCTAAAAACACTATAAACGAGGGACACATCTGCTTGAGTGCATCCTGTGTGCTTTATAAAAAAATCATGTCATAATCCTCTATAGGAAAGCTTGCCAGGGAGGAACTTCACATTTTGGCAGTGGTTTGATGGTGTGATGGAACTCACAAAAAAACATCTCAAACCACACTGGAATGACGGGTAAGGAACAAACAAATAAAAGCAATACATCTCTCTCTTTTTTTTTTTTTTTTTGACAGCTGGGCCACATGCTCTGTTAAAGTAAATGTTTTCCTGTCCCCATTTTGTCCATCATCACAACTCAACCAGCAGTTCACTTTCATGATTTTCCATGGCAACCTGCTCTTGTCAGTATACCAGGGCTTAAATGAAGAGCAGTGGTAGACAGGGAAAGACTTTCTCTAAATCTCTCTTCTCTTTGTAGAGCGATCTTGGGCTTTGTGAACAAGCAGCAGGCTCAGGATATGCTGATGTCCAAACCCAATGGTACCTTCCTTCTTCGCTTTAGTGACTCTGAGATTGGAGGAATCACAATTGCCTGGGTGGCAGAAAATCCTAACAAAGCAGGTATACTGTGTAAATTGTGTCTGTGAAATATGAGCATGAACCAAGACAGAGAAGAAAAATAAAGATGCCGTCAGAACATTTTTAGTTAAAAAGCGATGTGCCCTATCCAATCGTTGTGATGCTAATTGCTAACAACACTGTTTTAAGTTTAAATTTGATAATGCCAGTTTGCCTCCATGACTTGTTACCATTAGTCACATGTAAGGCAGACATCAACACTTTTTAAATGTCAAACATCCTTCCCCTGCCATGTCAGGTAGTTTAGTGTGTGAGGACATGATCTGAAGGGATGCCCGCGTGATGTATTTTCTATCTTGAAAGATATGATACTGAAATGAAAACGATTATTGTTGATTAAGTCGTGTGGGTGCTGTGTTTCTCCAGGAGAGAGAATGGTTTGGAACCTCATGCCCTACACAACCAAAGACTTCTCCATTCGCTCTCTGGCTGACCGCATTAGCGATCTTAATCACCTCCTGTTCCTTTACCCTGACAGACCCAAGGATGAGGTTTTCTCCAAATATTACACCCCACCACTTTGTAAGAAACCTTTTATCTGCAGAGGTTATTTTCAAAACTGAATGTCACAACTGCAACTGACCCCTTGGTTGTTGTTTGTGCGCTGCTTTTAGTTATTCTGTCTCCCTGTTTGTTTTATAGCTAAAGCAGTGGACGGTTACGTGAAACCACAGATTAAACAAGTGGTACCTGAGTAAGTATCCATCCTCTTTTCCTTTCCTCCTGTTTTTTCTCATCCTCTTTTTCTCCCTTCCCCTTCTTCGCCGTCCACTCTTCAGTCTTTCTCTCTGCAGCATCATTTAGGGTTAATCACTAAATACTAGGCCCTGAATTCAGATCAGCTATTAGTTAGCTGCTACAGTTGGAGGAGGCCAATTAAGGATGGACAAGGTTCCTGCGCAAGCTTGTCTTCCACTCATCATTAGAGTTAGTCTTGTTAGTTAGCAAGCCACGGTCCCTGCCTATCTCCATGGTTGGTTCACCCGGAGTAGAGAAAATGGCCATAATGATGCAGTAAGGGCTGGAAAACACGCTGAGGGTAGTTGCTTAGGCAACTGCTGAACATAGGCTCATAGTCTTTTTTTTTTCTATTTTTTTGGTTCATGTGTGTGCATTTCTCTTTATGTGTGCATTTCTCTTTATGTACAGGTTTACTACAGCTAATCCAGATCCAGCAAGTGGGAACCCAACCTATATGGAACAAGGAGCCTCCCCAGCACCTGTCAGTCACCCTCATGCCTATGGCATATACCCACCTATGTGAGTCAAACATATGAGCTCTGTATGAGTGTGTGTGGCCATTGTGTGTGAGAGTAAAGAGTGTCTTCTTGTTCCTGCTGATTTGTTGGTTGATGTGCCGCTGGCTTGTCTGAGTGTGGGTGGCTCCTTTCTGTGTCTCTGTGGCAGGAGTGACTCTATGTTGGACACGGATGGAGACTTTGACCTAGATGACACCATGGATGTAGCGAGACATGTAGAGGAGCTCCTCCGGCGGCCTGTAGAGAGCCAGTGGGGTGGCCAGCAGTCCTGACCCGTGACCTTTTGAACCGTGACAACACCAAACGAACCCTGCCTCCCAACTTGTATTGACATGGTTTAATTCCATTAATTTCTCTCTTTTTCATATTGCTATAATGTGAAATGTTAATAATGGTTGTGATTTTTTTTTCTCTTCAGCATGAGAGCATGCATGTCTGACTTTTTATAGTTTTATTTGTGTCCCTATATGTTTGTAAAACAGATTAGGTAAAATGCAAAATCTACAATGTTACAGTGTTGTGAAAAAAAGAAAAGAAGAAGTAATGCTCATACACATTGTGCATGCATTTCCAATTGATTTTAAACTAATTATACAAATATGCTACTGTATGAAGTTATTTTTGGAACTGAATGTTTTTATTTGACACTTTCTTCTTTGTAAATGGGTTGTCAGTATTTTGACTGTGACACTGATCTTGCCCTTTGACGAAAAAGAAACTTAAATGAAGATTCTTTTGTTTTGCTCTTAAAAACATAATCTCCGTCATTGCTCTGGATAGTTAGAGTCAGTTTTCAAATCCATATACACTAACCTAAAGGCAGAGTGACTCTCTTTGCTCTCTGCAACTGACAGCACACACATCAGCACAAGGTACACGTGCAAGTGTAAGATGTATTTCTGATTTGTTCACCAGCTGAAACCTTGGAGGGGAGTTTATCCACCTCCCTCACTCTCACAGGGCTATTTGTCTTCTGTTGGAACACAGAAATGCAAATCTAAGCATTTACCCAGCGCTGCCTGCTTGTCCTCTCAGGTCCCTCTGTTCCCCTCATCAATGCTACCTCGCATTATTCTACTGACAGTCTTTGTATTGGTTCTCTTGTTGTTTCTGCACCACATTCACACCAGTAGGTACGGTCAGTGTATTTTGGTCTTGTAATTTGCGTTAATGTGTGTGACACCCTCCTGAAGAAATCCAGAGTCATGAAGTATCACATGTCTGATTGTTATGCTTGAATATTCGGGGCTGTGCTGCTCCTCGCTAACTTTTCTGCCTGTCCGTCCATTAGTTCCTGTTGCTGCATCATGACACTGTGGCAAAAAAAAAAAGAAAAAAAGAAAAAAAGCAAGTTTATATTTCACAGCATAACTGTGCCAACAGCCGAAGTTGCAAAGCATAGATTGAATGCTTGCACACACTCATGCGCTGCTGGGCCACATGTAGATTTTTGGATGTTTGGTTTCGTCAGTTTATTTTGTTGTCTGACATTCGTCTTTGGTCAGGATTGATTGTCGTTATGCATCCTATTTTTGCTGCACAAAAGCTAAATGTTTAAAACAGGCTTGCACCTCAGGAATGAATAGCTTTGCTTAGCCGATGTATAAGCCAAAAAGAAATCAGTCTATGTATATATGAATTTATTTTCTCTAACATAATTCTCTTTTATTATAATTGTTTCTCCGGCACTCCCCAATTTAATGCAACCCCTTTGCATAACCTGAGGATTTACGTAGAAAACCTCCTCAGCTGACCAGAAGCACCAGTTGACAAAGGACACAGAGCGACTGGGAAGGATTCATTTTGTTCTTTTGTGTTTGTCTAATAGACATTACAGTATTTAAAGTTCTATAATTCTCTTCATTCTTTTTTATTTCTTCTTATTTCTTTTGCAACTCCTTCTTTCCCATTTTAGAAATTTCAAGCAACATGGGCAACCTTGTGATATATTCCGTATTATCATTTTTGAGCTTTGTTCCACTGTAGACTGTATTTTTCAATGATGTAGATGGCGTTGTGTGTACATGTATGTACCATGTTTGTGGTTTGGGTTTATCACTTGGAGAAACAGCAGTTGAATTGAAAAGAAGAAAATAAAGTTTTTATAAATAATGTCAAGCTGCAGATCAGATTTTAATTTTAGATAATTTTTATTCTGTTGCCACAAAATATATTTTTTGTATGCGTGCAGTCACTGACATTAGTTTAACTGGCAATCCGTGATCTCAATTCAATATGGATTTACAGAGTTAAAAGCGTTGTGGGTAACTGCATTATGTATGAGATCCATACAATTAAACACACATTAAACACGCATTAAATCATTACTATATTTTTAATACACTGCAACATGTCAAATAAGTCTAAACAAATACAAAGATTTCATGTAAAGCAAATGTAATTTACATTTATTTTAAATGTAACCATGCATGTAAATATTCCACAAATTTGGCTGTCACTTAAAAGTCACAGGCATGACTGCGTAACATTATACTATATTACACAGTAAACACCATTTTGTGAAGCATTTTAGTGCTAATTATCTGCACTGACACAAAGTCCAGATATATTTGGTACTGAATGGAGGCAATGATAACTCATAGGGCAAATGCTTCATCAGCTCAACATTAAAATTCTGACCATTAAAGATGTATGTGGCTATGGGCTGTTTACTGGAAAAATATTAGAGCATAAGTCCCAAACAGTATAATTAAGATCCTTTCTGCCATCTGGTGGAAATAATAAACATGGCCTTGTGTTTGTGTGCGTGTGTCCATGTGTGTGTGTTGCTGTAGCTTAAAATGTCAATTACCTGCCGGTTGTCAGGCCAGGGAAAGATAAGAAAATCTAATTTACATGGAATTCAATACAAACAACCAGTTATTGCTTAAAAGATTTTCATTATCAGTTTTCAGCTAATTCTGCACGGCTGCTTTGATTAAAGACAAAAAAACAAATTATTAATTTGTGCTCTATACTAGTTGTATCTTAATTAATTATACTGTATGGACTGGCTACTGTGTCAAAAGCATAACATGCGCATGGGTCAGTCATTGTGATCGAGTGGAGAGGCCTCCCAGAGGTCAATAGTGGATGGTTGCCTGGATACAAACAAACCGTGCTTTAAAACACAACTATATAATGGCTGCGCTTGTTTGCATCTGTAGGAACAATAGAAGGAAGGTTTTCCTGCAGCAGCACATCCTAAGTAGTATAGTATATTGGATTTGTCTGTTTTACTGGTGACAATGACAACAAGCCTATTAAGTAGTCACACAGGATCTCCCCAAGAGAAAGAAAGATATCCACCGAGACACACACAGTCACAGAATATCGCATTATGCAAACCATAATCCATACGGTGTGGATTTCTGACAGAAAACTCACAGTCATCTTTGTTTAAGGTACTTTGTAAATGAGCCTACTTTTCATTCATCTTTATTGACTCCGAGATAAGCTATGTCACCACTAGATGCCAGTAAAGCACAATAGATCATGTGGCAAAATTACACTCATCAGGCATAACATAATGACCACGTTACTAATTTTGTGTAGATCTCCCCTGTTCCTCCAAAACAGTTGTGACTCATCAGAGAATGGACATGGGCCATCTGAGGGTGTCCTGTGGTGTCAGTGTGGCAATATAATGTTGTTAGTGGGGGCCTTTGGGTCCTACAGGCCTTCACAATGTTGTGGTTGATCGATGTAAATATAATGTGGTTGTTTTTCTTAAATTTAAATTGTAAAAATCTGCTTACGTATCAGCGGCATCTGTCTCTTCCTGACTGATCATCTTCTCTCTCTGTGCCACCATTCAACTGCGCTGCTGTCTGAATCACTCTATGGTTTTTTTACTGTATATCCTGGTGAGGGGAATTGATGTCTTGTGCACTCCTAGCATACAGTTATATGTCATCCATGCCGAGCAGCTGATTGATGAGCACTCTACCCTTTAACCAATCTATCTTTGCAATTATCTGGCTGAAGCGGTTAAGGGCCAAGGTTTTGAATCGGTTTTCCGACACATCAGATAGAAATTGTCCTCATCATGAAACCTCATAATTTAAAATTTCAGCTATGTGTTTTTTTTTTAACTTGTGTTTTGATTATGGATTGTGCGTTTAAGATGAACATATAAATGCACAATAGCATTTAATTTATTTTTAATTTTATGGTTTTTATTCATGGTTTCTGTTCCTGTTCCTGATTATCACATGGGTGAGCACAGGAAGTGCGGTAGAAGCTCAGGAAGACACGCCCTCCACTCCCCAGCTATTAGCAGCAGGAACTTCCTCTATAAAAATCATCACTCGAATATACAGTTCAACACACATATGTTTTGTTCTTGTGGTTTTATTGTTGTCTCAGTATCTACCGTCGAAGTAACATCAGATAAGTGCTACTGGTGCTGCAGACACAGTAAATGAGAAATGAAGGCCACAAGCTGAAAAACACACACGGCATACGATAGAAATCACAAAAACGTGCGATACAACTGAGGAGTAGATCCTCTCTTTTTTATTTCTCCATTAGCCAGCAGAGATTTGCAAGCTTGACCAATAGCCAGTTATGTGGATCAGGCCAGAGGAGGGCGCTTTTATAGCCTGAAGGTAGGATCCATTGATGGGAACCTGTCAGGTACTGTAGCAGGAGGGAACGATTCCTGCATACAGACATGACTGATATCCTGCAAGACGAAGCTATATCAAACCTGACTGGAAAACAACAAAGGTATTATAGCGTTGCTAGTTCAGTGCAGATACATCTGACAGCATCTCACATTCTTTCTTTCTGAGTTTATTTAGATTATCCTCAGCCAAACATATGTTTCTCTCCTTCCATCGATCCTGGTCTGTTCATACTGCACCTTTATTCCTGTGTTGAGAAGTATTTTAAAGTTCAGTGCAGCATTCTGTGTTGGTGCAAGTATCGACGAGGAGCAGATTTAAAAGGCTGCCTGTGATCAGATCTCATAGACCCATGTGAACCACCACTTGAGTTCGGCGACTGGTTGTCCGAGGCCTTTTCACATTAAAGTGAGCAGCCGTGACGGGTGGGGAGGCTTTTAAAAGCAGAATATTTGCTAAATTATTTCTGAGAATGCATAATACATGACCTTGAGAGATTCTGGTGGAAAGGAGGGAGTGCAATGAGAGCACTGAGTGAATGAGAAGAAGGGGGTAAATCTTTCCAACATCCACTTCCATTGGAAACTCAGTATACAAGCAAGCATTCCATTTCACTCTTTACCTGTATCACATCATTCATTCACAGATTTCACTTGCTTCTCGCTCTCACTACCCTGCCTGTCCTTGAGGATGAGGTGTAAATGCTATGGGTAGTCACATCCCTCTAAGTCATCCTTCGCCAAAATGCTGACTGTGAACAGAGAGATCATGTTTCGGCTCCAGGTTTAATAACATATCATCACCAGGGTCTGTTAAAACAGCCACGTAGAAACACAAACATCCTTCAAGGATGAAGGACTGCACTACCCTCTAACAAACACATCAGTAGTACACTATAATAATATGGTGTGTGTGCCATGCAGGTGTTAATATTTACTACAATGATTTCCCTATTGTTTGCAGCATTGACACAACAGCTGCTCATCTAAATATAGAATCAACTCTGACTGTGGTGGTAAGATGTTGCGTTGGCTCTTTTTAGTCCAGCCATATCTGAAAATTATGAAGAGGGCTCACATGACTCCTTTCATACAAATTGGCTGTAATTTGATTTGCTTCCTCGGTGGGTAATAAATGGGGTAGCATTATCCCAGCTTACTGGTCATGTTTCATCTGAGGATGTGAGTTGACCTGACATTAAATACTACACCCTGCGTTGTTGTAGTTTATTCTGACCTGACTGGAAACATGTCAAGTGATGCTCAGTTTAATGGTGTGCAAAAACGGGGTGCCAAGTTTTGCATTCATTACAGTTTCCCTGAATACAAACAAACAGGGCTAATGGTTAGAGACTGCTCTCGGTCTTTTCTTCCTGCTGATTGTCTTTGAATCAATATCTGCAAAGAGGTAGACCATCCTTACAACATGATGAAGAGAGATACTGTGAAATTACAGGAATGTCCAGTCCTGCATTAGCTTTTATCATAGCACGTCTGGTGAGTGAAACGTATATGAAAACTTAATTGTAGTTTATTCTCATGCCTAGTATTATTATTATCATTGTTATTTGTGCCTTGATATTAGAAGAAGTTTGTTTCTCTCTCAGATATAGGTTCAGTGGTTCTGAGTGTGTATTGTAATCAGGATTGCATTATTGAAACTACACTGATAACTTAAATGTTCGAAAATATTCAATGAATCTCTTCTCTTTGTTGCCCGGCATAGCAACAGTTTTCCTTGAGAAAGCAAAAACACCAAAGGCCACTGATGTGAAGGACCTGAGGCTAGAGTCGTTATTGTCCAGTTACTGAGCTGCAGCACCAACCTATATGTTCCAGATTACACCATCTATAGGAAAGCAGCAGCCACTATGATTTTCACACAGCGTTTACCTGTTATTGCTACCTGGTAGTTTTAACTTTCCTTTCCCATTTGATGGTGTTGTTTTCTAGATTATGTTTAAGAAGTGTGTTTTTGCAAAGGTCTTTGATCTACAATCTTGAAAAGCTTAACATCTTCACAACTTGTTAACTGACTTTCTGAGCTCCCTCTTGTGGAGAGCATGGTGCTAAATGGCAGACAGTTTGTGAATAGGTTACAAGTTGCTGGTACTTTGCAAATAAAAAAATACACACAAGATGGCATTTTATGTAAAAAACAAAAACAAAAAATCGCAACAAAATCAACAGAGATCCTGCATGCATTCCTGCATGCATCCTCCACCGCATGGACCCCTAAAAACGTAGAACCTTATGTGAGTATTTGTCTTAACCTCTCTGAAGCTATCCATGTAGTCGGCTCTCTTTAAGATTGCGCGCGCACTCCTGAAGAATCAAACGGTGATTGCGTGCGCGATGCTGAATTTAATTGTACGTGCACGCGCATGTTTGCGCCCCCGTCTGTGTGCTCATTGCGATTGCGCTCTAGTCTTGAATTTGTCCCGCGGATGCATGTGAGGGAGCTCGCCTGTTTGCAAGCGCTGCAGAAGTGTTCAGGACGTGAGGCGATGCGCACACAGTAGAGTCTCGAGGAGCGGACGTGGTGACTGAAAGAGATTTTTGAAGACACGGAGACGAAAGTGCAAGCTGTTAACGGAAACGACAGCAGCAAACCCCGATCATAAGTCTGCATTCCCAGTGTTTCTGGGCGCACGCCTCCAGAAAGCTAAGCGGAGGAGGTGGCGCGCTGAGTCTACACTGTCTGCTCGTTATTTCACCGGGTCTGTCCAGTCTGACTGGCCCGGCTTCAACGGTACCGTGCGCTCCGACGATGGACCGTCTGTGGTAATCTGGTGAAGGAGACAAGCCTCCCCGGACGTCAGCAAGTCCACCGTGCTTCAAAAATGGGTTGTTTTTACATTGTGGTGGGGAGGGCTTTTCTGTAACACCGGTGGATCATGGCAGGGGTACATGCTTCAGATGCGGTGTCGGGACATTTTTTGGACCTTGCCATCAGCGCCCCGCCAGCCCAGGGTGCGACCAACGCAGCGGGGATGACCGGCGATTCGGCCGCGCTGCCTCAGACCGTTACCCGGACGTACTTGGAGGTGTCGGCCGCTGCCCAGGGCTACGGGGCCGAGGGAGTTTACACCAATGGACGGTACAGGGAACACAGCAGTCCAAGGATCGGGAGTGGCAGCAGAGATAATTCCGCTGAGAGAATTCAGGGAGCTGGAAACACACCTTGCGGCATCATGAAGGTTAGTGATTGAAGCACTTATTCTCACTGTCAACGGTTCTCAAGGTGACACAAGGGGAATTTGTTAAGTGGCGGTGCCACAGCAACCAGGCAGGAGTATCCAGGCTATACATATGTCCAATGTCCAGGCTTCTTCTAAAACTCCATGCAGAAGTTTAGCACACCATTAAATTGACAGAGGACATGGAATGTCTAATCCTCTTGGAAAACTGATATTAGGCCTTAAAGGTCCCCAAACATGTTTACAGAATCATGATTTAAAGGAGCTGGACAGCAAGTGTAGGAGGATGTATTTTTTCTTTATAGAAGAGAAATAAAGTCAGATTTTAACATTTTTATGTTTAAATTCTCCTTTTTATGTTTAGAATAACATTCCTTAGAAATGTGCTGCATCTGTGTTAAAGTTTGTTACAAGCCTTTAACGGGTGATGGTATTTTGCTAATGTAGAAGTGAAAGCGGGTCATGCTTGAAAACAAGGCACATAGAATTTGGTTTAGCCTACTTTTGACTTGACAGTTACAGTTTGTTTTCAGCAAAGACTGTGTTGAATGGTGTGATTATAATAGATTTAATGGATGTCCTGAACTAATTAGTGCTTCGTTTACTGGAGGTTAATTGACAGGTCTTCCACAGACCATAGGTAGACCGTGACTCCTATTACATGGCTTGTTTTTACAATGCAGTTGGCAAACTATTAGCATGACAGACTGTGTCATGGGGTCCATGGTGGAATTAGTAGAACTGTGTAGGTGGGATACACTGACTGGAGAGTTGCATTCTGTCATAGCAGATCTAGTTCGCTTAGCAACGGACAAAACACAGACTAAATCTCTCTTACCCCCATTATTATATTCACATGGGGATTGTGGCCCAACGCTTTGCCTTTACCCACAAACACATGTTTGGATCTTCACATGGAACTCTTAGATCCTCAGCTGATTAGATGACAATTAGCAGATTTCTTTCACATGAACGTCTATTCTATTCTGTAAAAAATAACAAACAAAAAAACAAATCTAACACAATCTAATATCCTATCTTTGTTAAGAGTCTTTATCTCATCTCCTTTTAAAACAGTCCATCTCATTAGCACAAGATAATGAGCAAAAAAATGAAAGGAACTCTGGGGGGGGTGTTGCAGTGTCAATAAGATTATTAACAAGAAATCTTCAGAGTTAGTTTGTAAGTGAGTTAGACTTTATTGCCCCCTAGGGAACATGTTTTCTCCCAAACTGTACATTAACTTTGCATGTCAGTCATAAACACAGAGAGCCGTGGACATGGTTTGTGTGGTTTATCTGAAATTCAGAGAGATCAGCCTTACATGAAATGCATGGACAACTCATGTCTTCTGAGTCTAACTTTGCATTTGTACCTAATAACCCCAGTAGTGGTCCAATGTCCTCTGAAGGTGCACTGATAATCATGACTGACTCTTTTTATGTTGGATGTCTGTGTGCACTTGACCCCAGTGATACGCTTAGTTAAATATAGTGAAAGCTCAGTGACACTGAATTTTGATCTCATCTCCAGACTAAACTGAGCCCAGATCTTCTAGTCGCACAACGCTGAATAAGTCTTAAAACTTTGATACTTTCTTATTTTATGCAGGCATGTAAAAGTAGGTTTTAATGTGTCCCAGCACCTTCAGCAAGATGCAGTGCACACTGTGGTATCGACATGGTGCATGCTGCTCGAGCAGCACATGGTGGCAAACTGGGCCATTCTGTGGGTTTGGTTCATGTATAGCTTCAATATACCCACCCACAATTGAGCAGCACATTGCGTGTGTGTTTGAGTGGAAGTTTAAAAGGTGAAGGGGCTATGGTTCCATGGGAATAGAGAGGCAAATGAGCAATTACAGCACTGCATTACCTCATTAACTTGGCCCTCGACATGCAAATCTTGGTAGAGATGAGTTTGTGTTTCTGTCCCTTAAGCCGACATCCAACTTTGTCCTCTTGTAATTTCCTCAGCGGGGTGACGGTGTCATGGTGGAGAGACTGCAAAGTGGCTGAGGGGGGGTGTGTGATGCAGCCTTGTTATGTAATGCTGGACTGTGGACAGCTGCAAAGGCGGCTCCAGGCTGGCTGCAGGGTGGAGGGAACTGACAAGTAGCCCAACTAGTGAAGGAGCAAACAAGATTTCACGAAGAATTTCAGGATGACACACTTGCATCTTAGCATTTACCATATATTTTCCTCTGTATGCACTTCTCTCCTTTCCCCCACAGTCTGTACAGTTAGAAGCCGATTAAAGGTCAAACCTTTGGATAGAAAAAAGAAGCTTGCAGTTGCCTAATCAGAAAAGGACAGACATAAGTGATGTAACATAATGAATGTCCATTGGGTCTAAAGATCACGTAGTGGTCTGTTGTTCTTCCATAAGGTCATCTCCCTCTTCTGCCTCTGCACTCTTCTGCTACTACAGGAAAGATTTTTACTACAGGGAAGAAACAGGCATGTGATACACATGAGCTTCTGAAAGTTTTGCTTTTGAGGATTTTTCACAAAATCAGATGTAGGTCAGCTAAATCTGGTCTCTGTAGTTTAAGGGAGGGATTCTGAGACTGTGTTCCTGTTTCCTAAAGGACAGAATATTATCTACAATAAAAAAGGGGAAACATGAGATGTACTTTGGGCACACTTGCATTTCCAAGCCTGCTCCTGAATTAAATTAGTCTGCATCACAGACACAGGGAACAAACAGTGATGTCAAATAATCTTGGGCAGGGAAACGCTTCTTCCAATCTCAAAGTCGACCTCCTTTGCTCTCAGTCCATATGAACAGAAAAAAATAGCGCTGTCTTTGACCACCTTTACGCCTAGTAACAAGTGCAGCTTATGCTTCTAGTGACTCAGCTGATGAGCTGTCATGTGCCACTGACTACACAGACATCAGTGCATTTCGTAACTACCTAAGGTTTATGAGGGAATAGTTCTGCTTTCTTGTGAAATTGATGGTTGCCAGAGGATTAATGACATTTGTTTTGAATGGATTCTTGGTTTAATCTTGGTATAAACACTGATGGTATTTAGTTTAGTTGAAGCACCCGCAGCTGTTGGATTTTGTTTGTCAGCAAATATGCAGTTATACAAGTATGCTACTGCGTGCATCTGTTTAGGTACTGACATGCAGGGTCATGTACTCTTGCATCCTTACCTATAAGCAGTGCGTGTTTTATGCATTATATGGTTCCATAGATCCAGATTACCCGTATCTGCAAAAACTAGGCATTGGTAATCAAATGATGACATCATTTTTTCAACTGCTCCAAATGTACACCTGCAGTATAACCATGTATTGCATCTGCCATGTAGTGTCATAAATTTCCGCCCTCTGTTAGACTGCCTTGGCTCCTGGCTATTGTTTCCCCAATGTGAGATTTGGCTAATCCTCTCAAGGACTCAGGACACCTCAGTACAAGCCTGAACTAATGACACTGATTACATATCAGTGTGATGATGGTGATGAGAATTGGAATAGGAGCCTGTCCACACCTCACTGCTCATACCACAGGCCTTATGTAGAATAAGAGCTTCCTTTCAGAAATTTAATTTAAAGTAATGGAATATGGTTAGAGATAATGAAAGTTAGGATAAAATGCACCTCTCTTCTAGAGATTTCAAAGAGCATCGTGATTCCCATGCCTCCTGCAGTAGTAACCCACACTGAACGCTTAGATATTTTTGGAAAACAGAGATCTGCACTGCGTTGAAAAAAGGCAGCAGGAGATGTGAAGTGGTGATTACAGACTGGGCCTGCTGAATCATCACTCCGCTTTTTTGGCTGGTTTTCTCAAAGCAGTAATCTGTAAAATACAAACTTCACAAAAAGACCTCTTTGTACTTGAATCCTCAGCTTAGCATCAAGCATCGAGCAAGTGCATCAACAATTATTTAAAGGTCACTCATCCGTAAGAAACACGAAGCTAAAGAGCCCCCAAATGCATCCATAGAACAAGAGTGATTATCGTCAGTGGAGTGTATATAAATGAAGAAGAGTTGTGACTGAATGTTATTCTATTTTTGGTTGACTTGTAATTGAAAACATATTTGAAAGACAAATTGGCTCTCAGTAATGTACTGAATGCGCTAAATGTATTAAAGCGTCTCATTTGAAGCTGCCTTGCTTCCTAGATCAAAGCACTGAAAAAAAGGGAGAGGGAAGAAACACAGTCAATAGACCAACAGCGCTATTGTTGAAGTGTGTTTTGTAGATATGGAAAGTCCGTATTTTAGTTTTTGAGGCTTGGTTTCAAACATCAGTAAACGGTACGCTTGAACAGACATTACTCTCTTGGGTGATTATGGTCATTTATTTACCAGCAGCTACAGTTTCAAAGCACCACTGCTAATTAGCAAACACTAGACTAGACTAACTGCTGTTACAGCTCTGACAAGGTGGTGTATTTGACCTTCCCTTTTTTGCAAATTGTTTAAAGCTGACCAAGAACAACTGTCCCTTTGGCCATCCATCTCCTGTTTCATGTGGGTGAGACTGTAGAAAGTTGATTCTTAGTCCTTTCTCTTCTAATGACTCTAATGACTTGAGCTAGAACTCATATTTTAAATTGCTCTCTGAATAAGCAACAAGAACAGTTGACAAGAACATTCTTGGGTTGAAAGAGGGTTCACCAGGGTTTATTTGGGTTTATGTCTTTTCTTGATAATCATTAAGGCATGTGCACAACACTGATGACAGCACCGACGTCGCCACCACAACCAAGTGAAATAACCTTGGGCATGACACTGGTCTGATCAAGAGAGGTAGCAAACCAGTAGCAGCGTTTGCAGAATGGCCCCAGCCATTCAAGACAACTGGGTGAATGATATTCAAATTTGTCTAACTGGATGCTTCCTGGGTTCAGCTCAGCAAGAGGAACACGGGTCTGATGGATGAATTTGATAACATATCTGTTAGAACTACTCCACCTGGCTTTGCTTGCCTTTCCTATAAGTAAATCAGAAATCTACTGGATGATGAAACAATTTGCAATCCTTACTTATTTCCCAAAATAAGAAGTAGCATTTTCAAGCATTGCTGTTTGGAAGCAAGTTGAAATCTGCCCAGCAGCACAACAACCTCTTGTTTCTCTTTTTATGTTATTCAGGAGAGTTCAGTTTAATTAGCACTGCTCATGTTCTCCCACTTTCTTTGACACGATGTGTAGCACTTGTGCCACTAGTTTTGAATCCTGTTAAATCGCAGTGTGAATCCTAGGCTTTCCCCTGGAAATCCCGCTGATGGGAGTGGAACGTATGAGACAGAGCTGGCTCTATTTCTTTGGGTTTCTTTCATCACACAACTTAATTAAAAAGAGCAGAAAAGGATGGTAGCAGGTAAGACCAGTGCCAGGATCCTTAACGGCCGGGCTTTATTTACTCAGACAGTCAATCTGTTAGGTTTGGCCTGCTGGAGAGAGCGGTCTGTCCTCATGTTTGCACCCTTTCATTCATCTGTTCCTACTCCTGCTGCCCAGGGTGGTCTGGTGGACTTATCTCTGTGCCTGAGATCAGAGCAGGGAAAGAACAATTAGTAGAGGGAATGATGTGAAGGATGATGTAGGGCAGGTGGTGCATGTGTGTGCTAATTTTCAGTCACAGTGGCACCTACTGTAAATACATAGTGACAGTCTTGTTTAATGGTGAATTTGTCAGCCTTCTTGGAAAAGAACAGTGTTTCTCACCTAAACTAATAACGGATGACCCCCGATTTGCAGGAGGAAGGAAATGATGCAACATCTGACCACCTGACCTCTTGGGTGGATTTGCATGAAGTCATGCTAGAGCAGGTTTTAGCACATTAAAGACACTGTTGGTTGTCAAAGCCTACTGGGTCTGTACATGGAACACTCACAAGTCAAGCTATTCTGACTTGTTCAATCTCAAAATACATATTTATAGAAATGTAGGCCACCATCGAAGAACTGCTGGGTGTTTCAGACTTAATTAGGTGAGACACAAAATTCTCTCTCAGCAAAAGAAAAAAAAGAAAGAAAAAAACTCTCTGAAAACCATGTATTAACTGAAAGCACCTACAACTGTGGTCCTAGTTCAACACATGGCCATTACAATGGTTATGCAACGTTGTAGTAACCCATTCAGACATACACAGTAACGTGTTAAACCACATCAAGGCGAGTTGAGTTTTATGCAAAACAGAGGTCTGCTGTTAAGGAATCAGATTATTTTCTGTATGACAAACAAAAATAAGTTCTGGTCCAAGCTGATTGTACAGCACAAATTAAAGTTTTATAAAGTGCTTGCACAAATAACATAAATCCTAATGAATGCATGTTCAGGAGGCCATTCGTATTGATATCAGATGCAAGTTCCAACTAATATGAATGTGTCTTGTGCTGATTCAGTGCTGTCACTAGGCCTACATCATATGGTGTCTCCAAGTGTTATAAATATTTGTCTGTATAGAGGTTCAAACTCATTGATTTCAGCGGTCCTCCAGGTTTGCAGTCTGCTTTGCTATGTCTGCTTTAGTTTTTTCATTATGTTCCTTCCTTTCTAGGGTTCTCTAGTCAAGACCCAGCCAGCCGCAGACCTCGGCGTATTTATAGCATTTATAGTCGTCGGCTTGGTCTAGATTCATCCATGCTGAAAGTAGAACAACTCAAAGTGCTTTTCTCTGCTTTTGAGGTGTGTACAGCAGAGCAGTCAGCTGTGGTTTTCAAGTTGCTGTTTTTACCGTTGACAGTGTGATGATATGGCTGAATCTTAAGATCCGTCGGCAGCATTCAGTAATGTAACAATCGCAGGGTGTGAAACCTCACACATACCTCAATAGTTTTATGGCAGTGCCTGAAATCTTTCTGTAGCAAAGATTATAAAAACTACTTCACACTATAATTTTAATATTGTCCTAAGTTCTTACCATTTGATCAGACGGTTACATACTTTTTTGTCAGCTTTCATTTTGTTTGTTACCAAAGTTCACGTATACAGTTGAATTGAAATATTTAAAATGAAAACTATCTGAAATGAAGAACGACCTGTGATGGCTCATGTAAAATAAATCCAGCAAGAGAACTGTTTATGACATGAGGCTATTTTTCTTTACTTCAAATGCTCCTTTTTTAACATTCTAGTGGCATGGCTCTTGGCTCAAACGAACTGTCTCAACAACTACTGGATAGGTGTTCAAGATCTTTTTTTAGTTACAGGCTGAACATTGACTTTGTGCTTATTACCATATGTTTGCATGCTAAGCTAAGATGATGAACATGGAAAGCAATACACCTGCAAAACTAACTTCGTGAAAACCGTGAGCACATTGCCAGGCTTCTGATGGATTTGTTATTCTTGTTTAACTGTGAAAGTCAAAGCACTGTAGAAACCCTGTGAAAATTGCACCGTGCATTATGCAAAACTCATACTGAAAACAAGTCTCAGCGATCTCTCAGCTGCAAAAATCTCATGTTATCCGCTTCCTTTCCACCAAGTTTGCAAGTGCACCTCTCTGTTGTGACACTGTTATGAAATGAACTCCTAACCCTGTGAGAATTCAATAACACCTTCTAGCATTTGGGCTTTATGGTCGGTGACAGAAGCAACTCGGCACTGATGTTTACGTACGTTAAAGGCTAGTGTCTATGGAGAGGCTTATTTTTTTGAGCTATACTGTAAGGCTTCTTACTACTGTGGTTATTGATAGCCACTGGTACACAGACATTGCCAAGAATTCACAGATGGCACCATTTTTCTTTTTACCCTCACAGATGGCATAAGATGAGCAAATTCCGGGCACAGGAGCTGAATCCGTATATTATTGGAAGATGAATTTAATTGTTGTATTTCATCCAGTAGTTTGTTTCTTTGTATCAAAATGTACCCAGAAGGGAACAATAAAAATGGAACAAAATGTTTAAGTGCAGCTCTTCCATTCATGTATTTACTGTTTTGTTTTACCTTTAAAAGGTTTTATTACTGGTAGTTGTGATGGCTGCAGACAAAAGAAATAGCTTGTGTCTTTTCTTGGTAAGGGCAGTCTATGCTGAGTGAAAAGCAATGTCCCCTTCCACAGGAGACATTGCTTTTCATATTTTCCTTAATTACAGTTCATACTTAACCTTGTCCAGATGTTACTGAGGCCATCTGCCTGGTATGTTTTAAAGATGTCGAACTGTGTGTCCTCACTGATGCTGCCTGTGACTTACTGTGTTGCCTCAGGGTGGATCTTTCCACAGGTTACAGTACAAGCACAGACGTGTGACTCAGACATTCCACCAATGCCCTGAAAGCGTGCACGCACTCATGCACAAACTCACACTTTCAAATGTGCACACGTGCACAAGTGCAAACAATAATAGAATTTCCTATGTAGTGTCAGGACACCTATACATTTCAAATACTTCTTCAGGACTTCGCTGATTTTGTATTTTCCAGATTTGTTTGCGGTGTGTTTCAGAAGACAGTCCTGTGTTTGTCTGTGTTTGCATCCATTCTGTGTGGTTTATGCACAGTATGTTTGCTATACTGCACGTGTGTAGTAGATGTTACAGACAGTGTTTGTGGAATGGAAGACTAGATTTAGGGGTCTCATGCAATCCCAGCTCAGTGTATGAGTTTGTATATTTAGGCTTTTTATGAAAATATACAGTTTGTGTGTGATGTGGAACAGATTGGCCTTTAGTGTGACTTAGGAGTAAACGATTTTATCTTGTTTTTTGTATCTTGTGTGTGAAGGTATCCTGAGAGGCATAGATCTGGACTTTACAGTATGAAATGTGATACTATGCAGTGCACTCTCCCTCGAGCAGGGGAAATAAAAGAGGCAGGAGGTGGAGGGAGAAGATGACTGCAAGAGAGTTCATTGCTGTTATGGTTTTCCTGAAATAAAAATTTCATTTTGAATCAATGTTTCTAAAATACCAGTTCATTTACAGATTACCTCATCAGTAATTTTATTTTTTTAAAGCAAAATAAAAAACTGAGCATGAATGAGTGCCACGGTTAGACTTTGCAAGCTGAGGCAAGGTACTGTTTATCAAGTTTAAGTTAAAGAAACATCAGGACAACTTCTTAACCGCATCTTTTCTGTGCCTCTCCAGCCATATCATCTATGTACAAGTGTTGGCTAAATGCTGAACTGGAGTAAATGTTATTTCCACCACCTCATGTTTCTTTCTGCCAACATGGCTGCTGCAGTTCCAGCTGAGCCTCTCAGCAAGG
This sequence comes from Planiliza haematocheilus, assembly GCA_005024645.1. NCBI lineage: Eukaryota > Metazoa > Chordata > Actinopteri > Mugiliformes > Mugilidae > Planiliza > Planiliza haematocheilus. The sequence continues at coordinate 2,560,825 of SRSE01000764.1, forward strand.
AATGGGCACCTTTCTCCCTCACAGCAAGAGGAAAATGAATTTAGTGGGGGTCAATAAATGTCTCAAAACAGTGAGAAAACATGTGGTGAAACAACTAGAGTCCCAGTGGTATACCTAGCTGGCCAGTAGTTATTATATTTAACCCTTAAAAGTTGGACGTCGGGTACTGTTGAAAATTTTCAAATTAGCTGTTTTGTTATAGTGCATGCAATGTGTCATTAATGGGGAAATGTTTAATTACCAGTAGTGGCCTATTAACTAGTTCCTGATGCCTGTGCCTGTCTTTTTCATACGCTGCCTTTTTTAACACCAATGAATGATATCAATTTCCAATTAGCCTCAACAGAGCAGGTCAGTCAGTGTAAATGAGTACCAGTTCCCTGCACAGAGTGACCCACTTGTCAACAGCCTTGACACGATGTGGGAGAAGACTGCATCTTGTTATGAGCCTTTATCTGATGGAAGCAGCGTTGAAGAGGAGGAAAGAGGCTGTTAGACGAAATCCAAAATCCAGTTTCATTCGCCTGCTTGTGTACAGTACGTGCGTGAGTGATGACCGTCTCAGAGGAGCGAATGCACGGACATGAGGGTAACTTTAAGTGCATGATTGTGTAATAGGGTCAGACACTAATGCAGCAGTCAGTTTGGTAATCAAGGAGAATTAAGGTCAGCATGTAGGTCTGATTGCCAGTGGGTTGGTGGGTGCTGAGAGGCGTGGGTGGTACAATATACGGGGCAAAAATAATAAAATGTAAGTGCTGAATTTAACTTAGTCAGAGCTAACCATTCTCAAAGCCTCATATCTGAAATGTTTATTGGTGTGTTCAGATTAAAGTGTTTCATGAGTGGAAGATCTGAACGGTACAAATCAACATCACCATGGCATTGTTTCTCCTTGATTGACTTATGACTCATAACAATTTATGTGCTTATGTTTTCAGATTCAAATGTTTGACATTTATAACAGCATTTTAAAAATGGATTTAAAATTACCACACATCGAAAGATTGCAAAGAGAGAGATGTACATGTTCTCAGTGAAGTATTCCATCGATTACCATTAGGAACACTTTTAATGACCTTCAGATAACAAGGGTAAAGTGTTTTCTCTTTCAGTGAACAACATATAACTTGTAGATCGGTGAGTTTTAGAGGTGCTTTTAGTTTGTGATGCAAAACCCCATTGAAGATGTTGACGAGTAGAGGACCAGGGATGGAGAAATTGAGAGAACATTATGTGTTGTACAGCTGTAGGCCATTATCACCTTCAGTTGGCAGTAATTCTCAACACACTGAGAGCTGCAGGCCTCTCCCAGCACGGTCACGATGCAGGAGGATGTAGAGTGAGCCACAAATAAAGAGAGATAGCGTGAAGATGTGAAGCCATACATTTTGCATGTACATGCTTGAGTGAAGCTACAAGGGCGTTCCTCCTCTTGCCTTCCTGTCCTTACTTAACCTGATATACTCATCTCTCGAGGTCTATGGAATGTTTGAAATGCAGAGTTTTCACCAGAAAAATAATACGCGATGGATGTGCAGATGCTGTTTCTGAGCCTCGCCGATGTGTTTGGCAGCTGTAATGTGGCATCTGACAATGTAGTGTAATAACTGCAAAAGTCCCATGGATTGAGATTCAATTATTTATTCCCTGTGTTCTCTGTTCTGACAGAGATGTCTCATCGTGATTATGTAAGGCTATATTAATGCACGCTGTATGAATCTGGGCTACAACTAATAGATTCTTTTTCTTTCTTTTTCTCTCAGTCTAAAATTTGAAGGGGACGACGGAAGCGTGCTTGCTTGTGCTTTTAGGTGCTGTATTTCTGTGGCCACATCTCTTTTATTTCGTCACATCTCATTTGGTTTTCACCGTTTTAGCCTGTCACATCCTCATCGCTTACTCAACATGCAGACTGAATATCCACGGTCAATCAGGAACCAAATTAAGCGAAGTCCCCGTCATAAATAAATAAATAAACAAATAAATAAAAACAGAACTGCTACAATCTGATAAGAAAGTTCTTCTTATCAGATTTGTATGATTGTGCAGTAGCAAAAAAAGTATTTATTAAATGAACAGTAATCATAATCTTGAGAGACACATTAAGGACATTTAATAGAATAAAACCTAGAGAAACTCATTGACGTATGCAGTGTCAGCAGAAATTAACTGCAGTAAAGTACATTTACTGTACTTACTCTTAATTCTGCAGAGTGCATGCTCAGGAATGTGACTGCAGATGAGCAGAGATCACACCTACAACTGAGGTTTGGTTTCTGAGAAACGTAGGAAGTATTCCAGGAAACTGTCGAATCTGGTAAACGAGAAAAACAGAGCAGACGTGTCTAAAGTGTGTCAGTCATCCCCACCACCTCTCTTAATTAGTATTCACACTGTATTCACAGATACATCACGCTGAGATTGATAAAACTCCCTCGGGCACTCCATGTGTACGTGTGTGAAAGTGTGCTAAACAGGTGCCCATTTCCCATTTGCTCATCTTTGTTTACTCTGCTTGAGGCTGCGAGGAAAGTAATGTGTGTGTGTTATTGTTTATAGTGTTGAAGGAGGATTTGCATGATGCTAATGGCAAGGCCAGCCCCTGTAGCGGAGGCTCACTTGTACACCTGCCACTTACACACAAAATTCTGGACTCATAATGTGTGTGTGGGGACCTTCCTTAACACACTTGGTACAAAACCCCAAGACTGGTACCATAGTGGAGCCATTTTGGCCTTAACTGCATCAACACATGTTGTGGACATGAAATTAGTACTGAAATAGATTAAGAACAAGCTGGCATAAACCTGTCGAGGCCAAGGTGAGAGCTGAAGGGTTGTTTAGAAGGCAGAAAAGTAAATAGTTGGATTTTGGAGTCGGATAAATGGGACTGAGCAGGGGAAACCTGGAGTAGAGTGAGAGGGATGACATGAGTCATTATCCATTCCATAGTCTCACTTCTATCTCCCATTCTATCTGTCATTTATTTGTATGTAACTATATGTTCCATTTTTGTGTGTACTTTCATTGTGTTATTTTGTGTATTTGAACTGTGTTTATTTTTAACACTTTTGTACAGTGACCTTGAGTGTCATGAAAGGCGCCTATAAATAAAATGTATTATTATTATTATTATTATTATGATAGTCATCTAATTCTTGGGGCTGTACAGGTGACACATTAGCAAGTAACTGCGCAGCGATCTTATTAGGGCTAGTTTCTGAAACAGTGATGCAAAGGCTGAACTGGAAAACAGGTGAAGGCCAAACTACACATTCCAGGTCACCCTCTGTGGAGAAACACAAGCATAAATCAAGCCATGCATTCACGTGCACTGCTTGATAACATTGTTTAATTCTACCCTTTCTACCCATTCTACCCTCTCTGCCTCCTACAAGGACAAACACACGTTTGTCCTTGTAGGAGGATGTGCTACTCCTCCCGCTTGTCCTCCTTGGCTCCTCCCTGCCGTATCCAAGCTCTCTGTCAGACAAGAGAGAAAAAGAGGAAGAGAGGATTGCATTTCCTAGAGTCAACGCTGCATAGCTGATATAGGAAGCCGGCAGCCAGCTATCAGTTATAAGCATCTTCCAGCGCAGGCTGCACCAAGTGCCTCGGCAGTCTTCTCCCGCCGCTTCAAGTATTGATTTCAGACTGACAGGAGTTGTGATTGCAGGCGTAGATGTAGCACTGCCTCTGGCTGCCCTGACTTGTGTGACACCTCTATATGTCATGTATGTGAGGCATTTTGCATGCATGTGGTGTCATGTCAATTGTTATATTCCTTATTGATGGGGTTGTTGATTGAAAATAAACTGTAATAGAGGCCTACATTGTGGAAAGGTGTTATTGTGTTAGCCAGGGCTGTATAAGTATATCCCTTCAGCCCACAACCAATACCCACGGAGCGCTGGCTTTAGCACTGCTGAATGACACTGCACAGACACCACATGAATTATATAGAAATGTAACAGGGATCACTGAATATTTAATGTTTAATAGGGATATGTGAGTGGATATGTCAAATCTAAAAATTTAACCATGCACGCTATGCATTTGTGTGTTTTGCTCTGCTTGATACATTATATGTGAAATGTAGAGTTTGTCTGCTAACAGATATCAGCAAGGAAAACCCCAGTAAGGTTTCCAGAAATGACACAATAAACAAAGAGCTTCAAAATGTACTGCCAGATTTCCTGCCAGCATTTGAAACGGCATCTCCAGTGGGCTGTGGAGATCACAGCCCATCAGAAATTGCAGGTAACCGTTATTTTAATGGCATCCTGTGAGCTGAGTATCGTTTTAGATCATGAAACTTGTGCAGTAGATCTTACTGTTTCAGACAAAGGACTGCCCCCTTTTTTGATGCCAGCCCTGTCGAGCTACAGTTTACACGGCAGTCTGCAGCGATAATGGTGGCCAATTCACCACACATTCA